>OX392450.1:26922197-28183755 GCA_947623535.1 Coelioxys conoideus | reverse complement strand
GGGGACAAGGTTATGGCACTTCGGATGCCCTAATCGCTGGGAAATGATACGTATTACTCGGTCAAGCTTCAGGTTGTTGCTTGTCACGGGAGTAATGAGAACGATAGAGTTCAATGATACGAGGTAACGTTGAACGACGCTTGTGACGTGTCTGTTTTTACCTCAAAATTTGATGACAATGATGCCTGAAGATTTTTAACTTCGAATTCATTATAACTAGTATCCCAAAGTATTATGTCACTAAATTGTGTTACATAGACTCGGTTGTCTGATAGGATACATTATCGTTTACGGTAATTTGTTGCTTTGAGGCCGACACCTGATCATGTTACAATACGAATATTCAGAAAATACTTTCATAGCCTTTTACAGTAAATTTTAATCCTCGGAATAACGTATCGTGTATGTCGCTTTGACATACTTTTCTGTCATGAAATCTCGTCAGTCTTTTGACGTTCCATAATCCGCTGTTTGACCCAATAACTTGAGGCAATAATTTAATTGCCTCGAAACAACACGCGCCGTGCCATCGCTACTGTTTTAATTCCGATAAAATGGCTTCTAAAATGCAAATAATCAAATTATAAAGAAATTCGTTTTCAAATTTTGCAAATATTCATTTAAGAATTCAAACAATTCACGGAGACACATTTCAAAAAACAATTCGCGAAAGTCTTTTGAAATGGAATTTGTCTCTTGCGATTGATTCAAATTTATGAGTACATATTGAATTTGATCCTGTTCCTATCCATGTACCATTTATTGCTACTTCGTTTTCAATTTTCCAACGAGATGCCGTTTCTCCATCGACTGTAAGAGGATAAGGAACCCGATGCTCCACCTTCCTGCTTCGCGTTTGTTTCTTCGACGTTTCTTTTTCCGCGCTTTGCACCTTTGTTCGTTCGGGAAACGTTTGAAAGAACTCACGGTTTTCCACGTTGCCGCTACATATTATAAACTTGCGAAACTGATATGAAAGAACTAGGGAATTCCTTTCGAGGACCAACGCAATCGTTACGCGAAACGTTCTAGGAAAATTTAATAATTACTTTTACAAAGATTTATTTACTTTGCTAAGCAAATTGCTTGCACAGTCGACGAATTTCAGTTCCCTTTTATGCAGTTTCTTTCATCAAGAATTTACCGACAGTTTTACGAATTTAAATTAATTTCGCGACTTAGCTGCAAAAGGTATTTAACCTCAATTGGTAGAGAAAAAACTCCTTCTGAATGCGCCAACATGAATTTCCGGTATATTGCGAACTTTTACCTCTATCAAAAAGATTATTTAAGGTAGAAGTCCGGTTGTTTGGCGAAATTTATTTAAACTGCTTCAATTTTCGCGGTACAAAATTAAAATTTTCTTTGGATTTCCATACTGATCGAACCTCCGTTTCCGTTGAACACTCAGGACAATTTGTTGCGGTATATTTATGAACGTACAGGGTTCACGAATTAAGACCACTCCGCTGCATTAATTTTTCATCAAAAAGAAAAACAGAAACCATTTACTTTCGCTATGAACGGATTGCTTTCATCCTGTTCCACCCTTCGGATTTATTTAATTACCGAGCAAAATGCTCTTTCGAATAAATCGGGAGACAAAACTGTGCTTAATCTCTTCAAATTATGTAATAATACCGCTAATGCTAAATACAGTAGAGTCTCGTTATATTGCCGTACGCATACGATCTCCTGTACTGATACCCTCCATTATAACAACGCACGAAAATCTACGAAAACTGCCGAAAGCTCCATATATGGCGAATTTCCAATGTTCTATCATTAACGTTTAATATACCTCAAGTAACCATAATCATAATACGAAGAAATGAAATAAAATACCAATTAAATCGCTTGAAAACGTTCGAACGTGCATCGCTAAAAAGCGAAACGATAAAATGCGAACACGATTTAATTAAATTAAATGCGAGCGAACGTTTAATGACGCAGGTATGGTCCGCGATGACAACTGATCGATAAAGTGTAATAAATATAATTACAACGAAAGTGGGAGGAGGGTATAAACATGGAAGAGAGACAATGCGCCGTTTCGTGTCGCTTTTTTCATCGTATTTCGCGTTATTATCGCAAAATGTAGAATCGAATCTGTTCGATGTAATTCGAACGGCATTCATTAGCGTTCGCGAAAATGATTTATATAACGAGCGTCGTGATACGTACAATGCATTTTCTGATCGCGTTTGCTTGTTTTTCTGTTGTATTTTGCAGTAGAATGGATGGGCCGGCGGTATTATCGATGCCGCCAATAACCGCGCCCCAAAAATCAGCACAGTCGCCGCAGCCGCAGTCCCACTCGAAATCCAATCAGGTATCTCATATCTTTTTTTATTACTACACTTCTCTATTTAATATTGCCTCCTTTTATTTCACTTTATGTTCGTTCCTCTTACGCTTTACCATCGATGTCCGCTTTCATCCACTAATTTTTGGAATCATTCTTCAATTTCAAGTTAACGAAAATCTGAAATAGATACCACTGCTTTTCTGTTGTGATGCAAACTTCTTTTCTTTTTGTTTCAATTAAAAAGACAATGATAAAATACAACACTCATGTGATACTACTTTCAGAAGTTACAGATTGATCACCATATAAATTTTATGGCATCCACATTGTACCTCTAGCTTCTTCTTGTCTTATTTTCACCAAAAAGTGCTTCTCTTACGCTTTACATTGATGTCCATACCTCATCCATTCATTTTTAGAATCATTTTTCAATTTCAAGTTGACAAAAATCTGAACTAAATACACTTAATGTACAAGAATTATGTAATACTACTCTTAGAAGTTGCAAGTTGATCACCATACACATTCTATGACACCCACATTATACCTTTAGCTCCTTTTCGTCTTATTTCTATCAAAAATACCTTGTGAATGTCCAGAAATCATGCAATCCTACTCTCAGAAGTTCAGGATTGATCACCAGATCCTCCTATGGCTTGGTCATTCTACATCCACCTTCTTTTTGTTGTATTTCAATCGAAAATACAACATTGATATCCAGAAATCGTGATATGAACCTAAACTCACAAGAGTTGCAAGCGATGACCATATTCTTCTATGGCATTCGCATAATGATCCTACTTTTTGTTCTTTTCTCTTCAATCAAAAAGACAAGATTAATATCCAGAAACCATGCTGTGAACCTAAACTTTCAGGAGTTGCAAGCGATGATCATATCCTTCAATATCATTCACACCCTGCTCCGTCCCCCATTTCTCCTGATTTCAATGGAAAATACGTCAATGTTTAAAAATCATGTGAACTTAAACTCGCTGGAGTTGCAAGCGATGACCATATTCTTCTATGACGTCCGCATAATCATCCTATTTTCTCTTCTTCTCACTGCAACAAAAAAAAACAACCTTAATATTCATTAATGTTTTAATTATTAATAGAATACGTCATTTAATCTTATTTATTAATAGAAACCTAAATTTTCACACAAAAAAAGACGTCAGTGTCGAGAAATCATGTTGTGAACCTAAACTCGCAGGAGTTACAGGTGAGCACGGTGTCCCTATACGGCATCCACATCGTGTCGCTGGTGATCGAGGGTCAGGAGCGTCTGTGCCTGGCGCAGATCAGCAACACGTTGCTGAAGCAGTTCAGCTACAACGAGATCCACAATCGCAGGGTGGCGTTGGGCATCACCTGCGTGCAATGCACCCCGGTGCAACTGGAGATCCTCCGACGTGCCGGTGCGATGCCGGTGTCCTCCAGGAGATGCGGAATGATCACCAGGAGGGAGGCGGAACGTCTGTGCAAGTCGTTCCTCGGCGACAACGCGCCGCCCAGGTTGGTTAAATTGACACGCATGGCCTTGAAATCGTGCTCTAAAAAAGATCTCGCGGTGTGTTCCTCTCAAGACTGCCCGAGGACTTCGCGTTCTCCGTGCATCACGAGTGCGCATGGGGCTGCCGGGGCGCCTTCTTGCCAGCACGCTACAACAGCTCGCGGGCAAAGTGCATAAAGTGTGCCTACTGCGGGTTGTTTTTCTCGCCGAACAAATTCATCTTCCATTCGCACCGGATCGGGCCGGCGGACAAATACGTTCAGCCAGACGCAGCCAACTTCAACTCGTGGCGACGACACATGAAACTGTCCGGCAATCAGCCGGACGAGGTGGTGCATGCCTGGGAGGACGTCAAAGCGATGTTCAACGGCGGGACGAGGAAACGATTACTTAATAATCCGACTTCAAGAGAATCGCACAGCCCGGCCAAACAGCCGAGATCATCCCCCACCGCCCCGATACCCACCCTCGTGCCGTCACCTACGCACCCTCGGGTGCCCCCGTTCCCGGAATTGCCTTTGCCGCTGTCGAGAAGTCTCGTGATGGACTATGTCTGGCATCAGCATCAGCAGGCGGCCGCCGTCGCTGCCGCGAAAACACCTGGATTCCCCTTCTCCCCGTATGCTCTGCCCTGGCTCGCCAAAAGGGGACCGGTGTTGTTTCCTGGTATGTTTTGTTGTGGTGTACGTCATATTGGTATGCGTTGTATTCCCTTATTTTTATAACATCATATTGCATAGCCTCGTATTATTTAAATGTATGTCAGTATCCTCAGATTCTATAACTTGATCTAGTATTGCCACGAGTTAGATAACCTCGCATTGTATTGCCTATTATATATGTTATAAAATATCCCACCGTTACCAATCGGTTGAAAACATTCAGCATAGTCGGTTCGGTGCTAAAGATGAAGCATAGTCGGTTCAGTCAAAAATTATAAATTTTGATTAGGGTAGATCGACGTCAAAGTAATTAACATCAAATTAATATAAAAATTATGGTTCGACACCAAATACTAACATACGCGAAATTATTAATTCCAATTTACACGAATAATGGAAATTTCATTACGAATCACGATTCATTAATATGATTACGCGACAAATGAAAAAGGAAAAATAATATATTACGAAAATTATTATCAACCAGTGTTACACCAGCAATCCGATTCGTAGAAGGTAATGACCTGTGATGATAATTATTAATATACAGCCAACGTATCCCGTATGTTCCTCTTGCTCATTCCAGTATTGCTATTTCGAATCATTTCCCGGGGGTTAACATTAATCAATCGAAATTATTTTAACTAATAGTAGGTGAGATCACGGTACACGGTCAATTATTAATTCGAGTGGGGTGCAGAAGTTACCAAGCAATGTTGGTAACAAATTTCACCCGTGGACGAGCTATTTAGAGGATTAGTTTAATCCCTGTTCACAAACAAACGCTGTTAGTTAATGTTTGAAATACATTGCGGACAGTTATACCAACAATATAAATGCATCTAATTTGGATGAATGAAAGATCTTTGGTAAATGTATCATGTAATAAATATATTCTAGCTTTTAGATATTCAGTTCAATTACATATTTGATTAAAATAAGGGTTTATGTTCAGTAATATAACTTCGAGTTATATAACCGGGCGTTATGTGATAAAGAACATGGTTTGTTCCTTTAGCGAAAATAGCGATTTAAGGAAAGAGGTTCTACCCTCGATTGTTTTTAGTTTTGAAATTTAGGAATTTGGGAATTTGGGAATTTGGGAATTTGGGAATTCGGGAATTTGGGAATTTGGGAATTTGGGAATTTGGGAATTTGGGAATTTGGGAATTTAGGAATTTGGGAATTTGGGAATTTGGGAATTTGGGAATTTGGGAATTTGGGAATCTGGGAATTTGGGAATTTAGGAATTTAGGAATTTAGGAATTTTTGGAATTTGGGAATTTGAGAATTTGGAAATTTGGGAATTTGGGAATTTAGGAATTTAGGAATTTAGGAATTTAGGAATTTAGGAATTTAGGAATTTAGGAATTTAGGAATTTAGGAATTTGGGAATTTGGAAATTTGGAAATCTGGAAATTTGAGAATTTTGAAACCAAAAAAATTATAACTACGAAGAATTCTTCACTACATACCATATCCTGATCTATAAACCTATTCTAATCCATAAATTAAGTAAGTATTAATTGATTGTCTCAGGACCTTTAGCCCCATCAATAAGTGGTACCAGTCCAACGGAACCATTGATATCAACGGTGAATCCATCGTTACATCAATCTGCCTTTCACCCTGTGATTCGTGGACCACCGATCGTTGAACCAGTGGGTCAAGAACAACCCACGGATGCTTCCGTTGTTAATAAAGAAGAAAATTCTGACGACGAAGTCGACATTGAAACAACGGAAGACGATCCGGTGACACCTTTGAACGCTACTACCCCAAATCTTCATTCGGTTTCGAATTCGGCCACCAGTAGTCACAGTGGACGCAATTCACCCCAATGCTGGAGTCCCCCTCGAGAAACGGTGAGTATTTTCTTTTTTCTTTATATTTTATAGTTATATTGTACATCTATATTACACTTGTATTCATATTATTTGTATTATTACTTATATTATACTTTTATAAAAATCATTTCAATTTTATCAGTCGAAGATCACATTAACTTAATTGATTAGAAGTTAGGTTTAAAATTGCAGTTAGCTGAAGTGAATTTTCAAATCGACATACGATTGAAAAGTATATGTCAATACATTTTTCAATCTTGTTTTTAGATGTTCAATTTTATATTTTATTTGAAAAAGTACATGTCGAATGAATCAGTTAGAGAATAAATCAAATGTATTGTTTGAAGGTTAGGTTAGAAATGGAGGTTAAGTTAAATATATTTTTAAATCGTCATACGATGCAGAGTATGCATAAATGCATTTTTGAATCCCGTTTGTGGATACTCAATTTTATATTTCATTTAAAAATGGAACATTTTACAAGTATCAGGTAAAGAATAAATTAAATGTATTGTTTAAAGGCTACGTTAGAGACGAAGGTTAGGTTAAATATATTCTCTAATCGACATAGGACGCAGACTATACGAAAATACATTTTTCAGTCTTGTTATTAATTAATCGACACCCCATCAACCTAATGTCACACGATGAAACGTTACGGTGTAATGTTTCCCGACGGCACGTGACCATTGTTGTGCCCTCGATTGCAATAGAATTACGAGAAGCTTCGCCGTAACCCATCGAGCGTTATGGGGTTGGCAAACACTAAACACCGTGAAAGAAAAGTTTTCGAAAAATATGTACCGTTGGCTTACTCGAACACGCAAACGGTGGTTCCCCATAATCAAGTTCCAATTCGTGTAGGCACTTCTGCACGTGGCCTTACCTCACACGCGAGCGTGGGGTTAAATTAAAGCGCGAAACATGGAGTGCTTTGTGATTAATAAATTCGAACCGTGTGCTCGTCGTGCAACCACACGATTAATTATTTATTGTTCATTCTGCACGATTTAATTGCATCTCATAATGTTAGAATGTACATTCAAGTCCGAGATAATATTTTATGGGAAACTTTATTCTGTATGCATACATATTATATTTTAGCAAATTTTAGAAACGAGGATACGTAAAGGAATTGTGTTTTAAATCAGCAAATATTTTTCAAATAAAATTATTTATTAGTGAAGGCTTTGGGGATTTGTATAGTTACTTCCTAGGGAAGTACCACAAATTGTTTTTCGTTCTATATCGCTATTTTTCCTAGGGAAAACACTCCATTGTTCGCTGTTACGCGTATTTTAGAATTACCATGAATTTTTTAACACTACTTCTCCGTTTTCCTTAGAGAAATATCCACAATTTTCTTAATGAATCCATCACAACTTTCCTTAGGACAATCACTGCTAGTTTTCCTAGGATAAAAATCTATATTATTTACTATAATCCTAGAAAATAATTACATGTTATACATAGTTTATACAAGCGATAGTGTCTTTGCCTTATATTGCGATTTTTAATAAAGAAGAATATGATGTTCTGTGACTAGGGACTTACAGCAGTGACTAGACAATTAATTCAAGGTCTAGGGATAAAGTTCATACCACCCACATATAAAATAAACAAAACCTTGACACTAGGTTAACAAAATTTTATGTAAATTTGATCCACACCTAACCTCAATTTAATGCCTACTGGAGAAAATATGTACTTGATTAATAGTACTACGTTATACCTAAGAATTCCAAAGTCACATAACATTTTTGACATGAAATTTATTGAAGTAGATAATCCTTCACGAAACGCGCTCTTTTACCTCAGGAAACTTAACCTATACCTAAAAGCAATACATTAAAACGTCACGTCAGCCACGATCTTTAATCATTGAGTAGTGAATAAAGCTATATATTCCGACCGTTTAATAGCGGAGTATATTTACGTTGGACGAAGAAGTAGCCTCACCCTTGAACACTTTCCCCTTCCGCAAACAGACAACGGGATAACGTTTGGTTATGTGATACCTGACAACAAACTTCGCTTCGAATTAATCAAATTAACCGAATTGTAGCGATCAGTCTATACCGTCGTATTATTTTTAGATAAAATTTCGATCTTCCGAATGGTTGATTCGATGATTCATAAAACAGAAAGCGCGGGAAATTCAAAACGCGATTTCATTGAGTTTACGGATGCTCGATGAATCGCTAATTCTATGTTGAATAGAAAATACATGAAGCAATAAATACAGGATGAAACATAGTAATTTATGTCGAAACGTTTCAAAGATAGTTTCATATATATATTTATTTGTTCCTCTACTTTATCCTCAATAGGTAAATAATTAAGGATGTAGCTCTTTATACATACTGTATGTATACAAGTTAATAAGTTTAGTTATTTAAGTTAGTTACTTAAATTATGTTAAACCAATAGTTTATTATGCCATTTTAATAATCGTGTACACGTATCATATGTATATATAGCCGATATCGAATAGCGGTACATTTAAAGAAGTTACTTTTTTAAATTTCGCGCGAATTCTGCATCAAA
Organism: Coelioxys conoideus; assembly: GCA_947623535.1. Classification (NCBI taxonomy): domain Eukaryota; kingdom Metazoa; phylum Arthropoda; class Insecta; order Hymenoptera; family Megachilidae; genus Coelioxys; species Coelioxys conoideus. The sequence continues at coordinate 28,174,878 of OX392450.1, read as the reverse complement.
ATTATTATGAGTATATATACACATACAGTCGTGGACAAAATTAAGTGGACAGGTATCATAAATAACAAAAGGTAAATTTAATTAACTAATAATGCCTATAAATAAAAACTTTATTGCACAATTATATACATTAAATAAATGCTTTTTCAAGCCTACAAAAATATCTCACGTTCTAAATTTAAAATTTATTTACAACATTGTAATGAAACGAAACATTTTTTACATTTCTGCAATGTCCACTTAATTTTGTCCAGGAGTGTATATGCGCTTACACATATACATACATACATATATTATATACATGTAGTTGGTCTCTATAAATTATAGTGGCATTCGTAGAGTGTTACAACGCATGTAAGGTACCAATTAGCACGTTCAGTCCCGGAGTAACAACTGTATACGTATCCACACTTCCAAAATGTGTAATATTACACTGTTGGATCCGAAAGTGTTAAAGACAGCGGTACACGACAACATTCGAGGAACAACCTTATCAATGAACAAATTCGATGCGGTAGAAGCATGTGCATGGATATCTATCCTTTCGAAATGTGTAATATAACACGGTCGGGCTTGAAGAAGCGTTAACGATACATTTCCGATCGTATCGATAACTGAAACCGATTTCGAAAGCAACCGCGCACGCAGATGTCCCGAAAATGAAAATACCGGTCCTTGGGCTGCTCTGGACCCCGCCCCCCGGCCCCTTCAGCCCCCCTCTATTTTCGTCGATTCGTCGAAGCGAGAAATAACTGCAAATAACGTTCGGGGATTACTTAGTTACCGCAATACACTTGTGGCTCTGTATTGAGGCGATGCAGTAACCGGGTTTTCCACTTCCTCGTGTCTGTGTACTTTTGTGACGGATATCCTTGGCTCTGTGTACATGTACACGCTCAGGAACGGATAGGAAAAGGGTGGCGGGGGGGTCAGGAACGCGAGAGGGTGTGCTGGGGGTGGAGGGAGATTCGGGTGAGTCTCTTCACAAAGTACAGATCTATCCTACTCGACACGTTCACCAACAAGGGGAGAATTGAAAAGCTGTCTGGCAATCCGGATGGCTTATCCTGGCTCGACCCTTCTGTATCTTCCTTTTTTTTATCGAGGTCCTCCTCCATTCCATGTATCTCACTCAACCCCTCGTTTACCTCTTACGGATAATTATCGCTAATTGTACTTCTTTCGCGGATACAAAGGAACGAAAGAATTGTTGCCGTTCTTCGTACGCGGATGCAAAGTGACATTGAGTGAGACACGCTGTTGATTGTGTGGAGTACTTCTGATTGCTAAGTTAATCTGGACTAATCTAATTGGACCTAACTTTGTCGTTGATTTTCCGATAACGGCCCCTTATGTTTCTAGTTTAATGTAACCTAACCTAACATCGATGAGGTTTACCCAGTTCAGTACCTGTAGGTTTCTAATTTGTTTCCTGTAATCTGGCGTCACTTGAGTGTAACTTAGATTAGGTCTAATTTAAGTTACTGATTGAACTGTCTGAGTTAACCTTATCGAGGATCTCCCAATAATCTTCCTTTCGACTTTCCAATCAAACCATACGTGGTATTATTTGATTTGACCTTCTCTGCCCTGAATTCTTCGATCATCCTACTTTCGACGTCTAACCTAAACTCACTGAACGTAAGTTTCGAATTCCTAACTGAACCTTACGTAACCTTATTTAATCCAGTCCTGTCTGTCCTGGATGCTTCGGCAACTAAGAATTCCTTGATAATCCTAATTTTTACTTTTAAACCTAACCTCACTGAATGTATTTTCCATCGAGTTTCTAACAGAACCTTACCTAACCTTATTTAATCCAACCTAGTCTAACAGGGAGTGTTTAGTAGCTACGCATTCTATGATAACCATACTATCGACTTCTAACCTAACCTTACTGATAGTGAATTCCAATTTCTAACTGTACCTTACATAACCTTGTCGAATCTAACCTGTACCGACCTCCTCAACAACTAATTCCTCCATAATACTACTCTTTCTAACTTAACCTTATTGAAAACATTCCAAAAATCTCCCGTCAGATTTTTACTTCAAGAACGAAAAAAGAACTCATTATCTGTTCCTAACGTCGTAAATACCTAACCTGAAGGCAAGCTACAGAATTGAATCGCAAACCGATTGCTGATAACCTCAAATCGATCGATGTAAATGGTGAATTAGAACGGTGATAATAATTAATTTTCGATGGACGGCGACGACAGGAGGCGTGCGACACAGTTACATTTAATTTCTATCGTTGCCATAAGTGTATCCACAGCGCGTGAGTATATTACGTCCATTGGGTAGCGTCAGTCCGTTTAGCTCGTACGGTTACGGACACAATAATTATCGCAATTGACGAGGGCAGCCGTGCGAGCAGTCAGACCGCAGGGTAAATTCTAGGGACGTTCGAGTAGTATTACGTGGCATGAATCTCTCACCCTCTGCAACCCTACCAGCTATTTCTTGCCTCTAGGTTTCTATGACGATTTACGCGCTAAATGGCGTTCGTCTACAGTCAATCCTCGTGTAACGATCATTAATATTAGCAGAACTTGAGGCCGGGTATTCGGGCAAAAATTAAACTTCCGCGAGAGATATCGAAATACGTATCGAATGATCAATTTTGTGACTCTATCGCATAAGAGTTTTATAAAGAAGGGGTTCTTATGTTGCACGAATTTGAAACTTGAAGTTCGATAAAAAAGACTACGTAAACGTTTCGTCCAGATACTTGACACAAGGTGACTGGTTACCGGCCTCAAAGCAATGCTTTATACAGCGATATGTATTTTGGAACATCTCGATTTCGTAACATGAAAGTATTTTGAAATTTCTTATGATGCATCGGTTTAAAGCTGAAAGTTCGATGAAAATTAACACGTAATTGCTTCATTAATGTTCTTAATGCAAAATAATTGTAGCAAACGATGGACAGTTTCAAAACATAACTTTGCTTTAAATTGGTAACTGAAGAATTATGTAAGTGTGATTCTACTATATTAATTTGAAGCTTAAATTTTAACAAAAAGACTACATTGATATTTTTAATACAAAATAGTTACTCGTTGGTTTCAAAGCAATGTATCAAAAATGTAATATATTCAGTTAGATTGTTGACATCTAATATGACCTTATGACAGAAAAACTATCGTATGGTGACATTTTTCAATTTAAAGCTTGATGAAAATTTCTACAGAAGCACACTATCAATATCCTTAATATAAAATGGCGGACTCGAGAATAGCGTACCCTATAGATTCAGCATTAAATACTCAATTGCAAAACATAGAAAGTCTAATAAAATTTCATGACAGAAAAGTATTTCAAAACTGCATTTACGATATATGAATTTATAGTTGGATATCAGATGAAAGTTTCTAAATAAATGCTCCACCGATATTCCTCAAATAAAATGGCGAATCGACAAAGATCGTGAAAAACTACAGTGTTATGTGTCAAACGATGATAAGAGAATATAAAAAGTCTGACGAGGTTTAATGACAGAAAAGTATCGCAAAACGATACTTATGATACATCAATTTAAAGCTCAAAGTCTGCGAAAGAGGTCTCCGTAATCGTTTAGTCAATATTCTTAATGCAAAATGATTAGTTATCGGCCTCAAAGCAATATATCAGTCACTATAAACGGTGAAATGTACTCAGTCAGATAGCTATCGTACGACACGATTTCATGACAGAAAAGTATCATAAAAAACCGCTTGCGATACACCGATTTAAAGCTTAAACATTGATAAAAATTTGTGTGTACACGCCCCATTAATATCTTCGCTACAAAATGGCGGACGGGCAACTACAGTAGATAATAGACTTCTATTACGTAATTGTATATCACATAAATAACTTTGAAATATGAAACTGTTCACATAATTTAATAATATCATGATTTGATGACAAAAAGTATCTGAAATGAATATTTAAATAAATAATACTTTACAGCGTGTGAAATATAAAAATTGAAATGTCGGTTTTGAAAGAAGGATTTAAAAGTTCGAATAATCTGAAGTGTTATAGATCGTGAATGAAACATCGTTATAAATAATCTGCGGGATTTTTTTTTGTTCGCGTTTCACATTCAACTAGGTTCGAATCGATCGGAAACTAACGATCGGTATATGAAAACGGCAATCTTTGCATTGATTACTCCGGAAAAATGAACGGCGCGGCGTGTGTTGAAGCGTCGGTGAAAAGGCGTCGAAATTTTGGTGCAATCGGGGATAAAACTCGTTAACTCGGTAGCTGTGTTCACATCAAAATTCTCTGAGAGGAGGATTTTGGGAAAGGTTATTTTATAACTCGCACAGAAAATCGAGAAACTGCAAATAATGTTTACACAACGATGAATAATAAAATGACGCATTAAACCAACCCCCGAGTGAAAAGGGTAACGAAATTTTTTAAAAAGTTAATTTATACCTTGAGGTAAAATTGACGCGAATTAAAACAAATGATGATGATACGAATGCAATTAATTCACCCGCACGCGCGTACAAATAATTCGCTCGATTATAAGATAAAAACTGTTTGCCGTTTAAGGAGGGCGGGTTCATTTCGACGGAAATGTTACCAGGTTAACTTTTTCGAAAGATGGTTGTAGATGGAAGTTGTAGCAGTCGATTTAATCAAAGAGTCCCGAAGGGTTTCAGGGATATAAGGTCAGATGGTGGCATTTCGTTGCGTACAGGGAGAAACTTCAACGGTACTCACTGCTCCTTTAAAATGCCAACTAAATTTTCTTAATTAACGTTCGCGAGTGATCGAATGTAACATGGATCTAAACAAATGTCACGCATTTGGGGATTTAAAGTCAGGAACATATTTATTCTTTTGCACACCCTATACGCAATATCGTTACGAGACCATAAAAGACCAAGTCCATTTTAATGAACTATATTCGTATGTATTCTGTTTACAAGTTTATTAAAAATAAAAATCAACTTCTTGAGAATAACTTTCAAAAGTTCGTTGTAATAAATGAAATTTATAGACATTTATGCTTTCAAATAAAAATGAAAATCAACATTTATATAACTTTCGTAAGTTCATTTCAATCAATTGAATTTATATTCTGCTTCCAAGTTTATTAGAAGTAAAAATTTTTATAGCAACTTTCATATATCAAATTTGATCGATTATATTTATAGATATTACTGCTGTTTAGTTTATTAAAAATAAAAATCAACATTTCTATAATAAATTTCAGGAAGGAATGTCATTAAAGAAATTTATACATATTCTGTTTCTCAGTTTACTCAATGTAAAAATGAACCTAGTCATAACTGACATAAGTGCACTTTAATTAATCGAATTTATACATGATTCTGTATTTAAATTTATTAAGTATAAAAATCAACAATCTCCTAATACCTTATACTAATAGTATAAGAAGAACACAATATTGTTAATTGAGTTAAATTATTTAACAACTTCCAGAACGTAGTAAACAATTTAAAGTATCTTACAATTACAATAATTACACTGTATGATTTAGGCACTAAGAGAACCTAACTTAATGTGACTTAATCCATAATAGAATGTAGCTTAACCTAATCTAACATAACTTAACCTAAACGACACCATAATATCCACAAAATTACATTTGAGAATTAATCAATATACATAAAAATTCCTAAATATATCATTAATTTTGATGATTATGATTAAAAGAACCTAACTTAACGTGATTTAATCCATAATAGAATGTAGCTTCACCTAATCTAACATAACTTAACCTAAACGACACCATAATATCCACAAAATTACATATGAAAATTATTCAATGTACATAAAAATTCCTAAATACGTCATTAATTTTGAACAATTTAGAAAAACAACCTAACATAATGCTACATAACGGTGAACATCATGGAGCATGAAAATTACTAAGAATTATACCACAAGTCGTCAAAACAACATCAAGTAATTAATTGATATGCACCGAAACTCCCAAGTACGTTAACAATTTTAAAGAATTGCGAGATGCCTTCACATTGTGAGGTTATTTTTACAATTGAAATTGGTATGAGTGCTGGATGAGTGAAGTTGGTATAAGTGCTGAGGGAGTAAGGTTGGTATGATTGAGGGGGATGGGAGAGTTTGAATGAAAGGACGAGAGTGAACACGTGGATGTAAGAGATGAGATTTTTGTAAAGAATATGGACAAGAAGTTTATAAATATTCAAATATATAGATATTAAATATTATGATTAAAAGAAGCTTTTATATAATTCCCCCACACACATAATCCTACTTAATCCTGAACATCCCGAGAACATGAACATTCCTAAAAATCACTCCACATCATCAAAATAACATTAGAAAATTAACCGAAGTAAAAACTCTCAAATACGCAAGCAATTTCGAAGAATTAAGAAAAACTTAACCCAAACTAACCTAATTCTCGCGATCCGTGGAACATAACAATTCCTAAAAAAATAAAAGCGAGTTTAATCGAAACCCCGTCGGAGCGTAACTTCTCCGCGACTCGTTCGAGAGAAGAGGAAGAGGAATCACGTAGCAAAGAAAACGATAAAACGAAGAAGAAGGATAAAAAAGAAAATCGTGCCCCTCTTCGGAAAATCTAATGGCTCTCTAGACAGTCGAATCGCAATTAAAAGTTGCGGTCGAAACTAACTAAACCATCCGGAGTTTGATTTAAACGTTCCGGGGCCCTCTCTCTCCTCTTCTTCTACGTGACAGCATTTAATTGCGTTTAAATGGATGAGAGACAGAGGTGGAGGGCTGTGAGTGTCTTCGTGGATCCTCTAGCGGAAATCCGATGCTAGGAGACCTGACATGAGTTGGATGTTCGTTAATCACGATCGGCCAAAAAGGATCTTAATAGACCAGAGGAGCATCGCCGATAATCACCTCGTCCTTATTTCTCTGTCGCCCGAATACATCAAACGTACCGCTTTATTTTTATCCGCGTCAATTTTCTCCATCAACGAAAGAAATTACGTGTTTTCGTTCGGGTAGTTACACATTTACTTTAGGGACACTCGTTTAACTGCGCGGATAAACGTTTCCGGTAAGGAGAGGTTAGGTCTCGAGATATTTCCCGCGCTTTTTAGAGGACAGTCTTTCTAACCTAAAAGTTACTCTTGTTATTACTTGTTCGTTCTAGAGATTTTTTGACGACTTTATTGACTGCGGGAACAATATTTTTGAATGATTTGAGTATAAATGATGCGATAATTCTATGTGTAGTAATACAATGTGTGGTGATATAGCGCGTGGTAAGTTTCTGAGTGATGATACAATGGGTGTCGATTATGTATGTACTTAGATACGTAGCTCTAGATAATTCGGGATATAGTAATTTTAGTTTTGGTGATGCAATGTGTGGTGATACAGCATGTGGTAATTCCACGCATGGTGATATATCGTGTAACAATTATTGCGTTACAGGTCCTTCAATGGTGATACATGATTTCTGAAGCTCGGGATTTATAAGTATTTAGATCTTTAAATTTATTAAATTTCTAATTTTTTAGATTTTTAGATTTCTACATTTCTATCCGTGTCTACATTTCTATTTCTCTATGATTTTAAACTTCTACAGTTGTAGATTTCCAGATATATACATTTCTAACTTCTAGTTTTCCACATTTCAAAATTAACAAATTTTCAAATTTGCCGGTTCCCAAATTTCTAGATTCTCGAACTTGCGGATTTATAAATTTCAAAATTTTAAAATTTTCTTGTTTCTAAATTTTCAAATTACCAAATGTGAAAATCTAGACGTTTAAAAATTTGAAAATGCATAAATTCAACAGTCAGAAAATTTTCAACGTTATGAATCTCTAAACCTAAAAATTTGATAATGTGTTAATTTAAAAATATACAAACTTCTAAATTTCTGAATTCCTCGATATCTACACATACTTCTGAATTTAAACATTTAGAAGTTCGAAAGTATGAAATTATAAATATTTGAAAATATAAAAATATAAAGACTTGAATATTTAGATACTCGAAAATGAAGAAGTTCAAAAACTTGAAAATTTCATAAAAATATGTTCGATTTCATCAGTGAAAACAAAATTTATAATCACAAAATAATCGTAAAAATATTTGGAACATTTAAATTTTCAATTATATCAAATAATAGAGTATCATATTATTTATACCTAGATAATTGTTTTTACCATAATTGTTTAGTATACTTGTTCCGATGAAAAATGATAAAACGAGACAAGCAAAGCTGATCATGAAATGGAACTATGCATCCGAGTAAAGCCGACATTATATGCAACATAATCAATTCCCGGTATAATTCCACAACACGCCACGAATTTGGTCAAGATCAGCCGACCGGAAGTGATTCGACTAACACGATTGCGTACTAACTTTGCACTCGACGAGTGGCTCGCATTCCCCCATCTAAACTCGTACAAATCGCACTTACATCCTATTATTTCGGCTCTCTTGACACCAGTATGCTTATCAATTTTCATCATTGATCGACTTCTCTCGATTATCAAATCATACAGCGATAAATTATGAGTTCATGGTGCTTCAAATACGTTCAGATTACCTGTAGCAAATTTATACGATGGTAAACTTTAGAAAATATTAAATACACACTCTGATAGGATTGGTTTAGTTACTTACAAGATTCAATGCAAATGGAGAAATATTTTGAAATTTAGAATTTACTGTTTAGAATGATACGTTAGATGATATTGTGATTCATGAAGCATTGTTAGTCTTTTATTTATTATCAAATTAGAAGAACATGTGAGTTATATGTAAGTGTACAATTAGTATGGCGACTGTCACGTTTATTAGTATGGCAAACTGTCACGTTGTCAAAAACACAATTTTTACAAAAATGATGGTTTGCCGTTGAAATCTTTTCAAAGACAGATACCAACTATATTTTATTCAATTGTATAAACTTTGCATATATAAAATTTTTTCATATTATTACAAATAATGGAAATACTCATGGTAGACATAGTTAGTGCCTCATCTTGTATATTCCTAATACGCTGATTCCTTCGTCTTACAAAATTTGTGAGTTCAGTGTCCGTGGCAAAACCGCATAATCCAACTATAATATCCCGAGGTTTTAAACTAAATTTTGAAGCTTGCAAACACCAGAGTAAAACCAGCCGTCCGTCGCCGGCTCTCCGGACGAGCATCCCCCGGGAATCCCGGTTCTTTCGCCAATTAAAAAGAAGTTATTTCTAACATTTCGCCGGCGATCCGAAACCGCATATACACCCGTGCAAAAACCGTGACGGAAACGGATCGTCGCTTATCAATCGAAATCCCTCGATCTTGATACGAGGTCAATCAAATCACCGTGGCAAAAAGTTCTTTCGACGCCGATGGCCAATTCAATCCAAAAATTCCGTTCGTGTATCGTCGATGGGCAAATTTAAAAAAAAAAAAAAAAGAATGCATGCACGGTCAAAAGTTTCGCAGTTTAAAATCTGATGGCGGAGAGAGAAGCGAGCGAAATAATGGCGGAAAGAGGAGAGGAGCACGCGATAGTGGCGAACGAACGAGGGGATGCTCGTGCACGCTACGATTGTTTCTCCATAATCCTTTATTGGATCAACGGGGCTGAAACAATTGAGAGAGCTATAACGCAAGGATGGGCATGGTTCTGGTACATGGGCAGACGAGCGTGTTGGATTTTCGGTATGGCCCGCTTTGGAAAGCCTCGCCGAAACTACAGCGCGAATACTCGGCAAAAGGGGTGGTGGAGACGAGACGAACGATAGATGGTGGAGGCAGGAGGTGGTGGAGGATTGATAAGCGAGGCTGGGTTACGATGATGGCAGAGGGAAAGGAATTCTACCTACTTTGCCGGCTGAACGGAGTTACAAATGGAAGAACGCAAAACTCATCCGCAAGTAGAGATTCACCGACCCACCTCCTCCTCATCCACCTCCTACATCTCCATCTTGTTTACGAGCAAATTTACCGATTCGTCTTTACCTCGTTTCACCAGGGCCTTCGTGATCGCGTGTCTACGGTTGTTAGTCCATATTTTATTGCCTTCTTTGCTTTCGGAATTAACTATTGTATTGAAGCTCAAACATTTTTATACTTCATTTTGATCCAGTTACCAACTAATGACGCTTCATACATATGTAAACATATGGCAAGTCGCGTGTTTTCCTTCGTTTGTTATTGTACTTCTACTTTACTTAAATTTATACTCATTTATTTTTGTACTTCATTTTAATCCAATTATTAATGAACGACGTTTCTCATATGAAGTCACATGTAAACTTATGACAAGTCACATGTTTCCCCGTCCTTTATTATCGGAAGTCTATTGTATTTAAGTTTAAACGAATTTATTTTTGTACTTCATTTTGATTCAATTACCAATGAGTGACGTTTCATATGAACACATATGTAAACATATGGCAAGTCGCGTGTTTTCCTTCGTTTATTATTGTACTTTTACTTTATTTAAATTTATACCCATTTATTTTTATACTTCATTTTAATCCAATTTCCAATGATTGTTTCCTCATATGAACACGTATGTAAACATGTGACAAGTCATATGTTTTTTTTTTCGTTTATTATTGTATTTCTACTTTAGCCAAGTTTAAACTGATTTATTTTTATACTTCCTTTAATCTAATTACCAATGAATGACACTTTTTTTACACAGTTACATTGCGTTATTTATTTATTTTAACCATAAACATTTCCAAACTCATAAATAGTGAAATCTATTCGCAAATTCTCCAACTGCTCAATTACTAAATTACCGATTTGTTCAATTTCCAAGCTCCTAAATTTACATTTTTTCCAATTACTCTCTGTAATCTCCTCAGTACGAAACGCATTTCCAGACCCAATTTTCTGTGTTCCGAATCTTAATTATTCAAATTTTCAAACTGTTACGCTTTTAAATTGTCGAATTAGCTAATAGTTAAATCTTCCAATTTCCAGCTGTCCAAATTTACAAGTTTGTTAATTTTCCAAATTACAATTTCCCAAATTTCATAAATTTTCAATTTTCAACTTGTATAATTTATATTTTATGGCTTTAATCATAAATTTCAGCTGTACATTTTTCTCCCATTTTAGAAAAGTGTGCGCCAAAATCATAAATATTTTTATTTTCCTATTCTGTTTTAAATTAGAGCACTTCTCTTGTAAATTAAATATTATTATCCTCTGATTGCACTCTGTTACAAATACACTACAAAGGATGCATTATGAAATTCTTGTAGAGCTCGCAAAACATAAATGAATTACAGATTTCATACAATATCCAATAAAATTGTGGAAAACATAGCTTATCTTCTACGATTACAATTATTATTACATCTCCCAAATTGTCATCAATTTACAACGTTATATAATTATTCTATGTATAGTAAATAGTTTTTATTTTTCTATACAAATTGAATAATTTTTACTCTTTCTGTACATAATAAATTATTTTTTATTTTTTTCTACATATAATAAATCTTTTGAACAGATGACACATGCCTATTCCTTTTTTCTTATTATAATCACTCGAAGAAACTACAAAATTTAATTTTAAGATTAAGAAAATCAACATTTCATTCAACAAGACGTGAAATTGAAAATTATGAATTATAACGGACCTCCGATATTCTTAAATCGATTCTTAATTGGGGGATCAGTAATTATCGCGATCCTCGCAAAAAAATCGATCGCGTACTCAATTACTACAGTTAATGAGAAACCAAAGCATTTAATACTTAACGTTATCCTCAAAAATGAACACTCTCAAATTACACGGTACGTTCGGTAGCTTGAGCGTTTCGTGTTTCCATCGATTCTCGCGATAAGATTCGATGATTAAATCAATTCCCTGAAACAACCGCGTGCCTGGCATTATTTAAAAATCAGCGTATGTACATCAAGGCTGTTGTACGTTTCGTGACAATACTGGAAAAATGACAATAACAGGAGAGTAACACGCGAGGATGCATATTTAAAAGTTTCCAGGGGTGTACCATCTGTTTTACCACAAAGTGGTGATTCGATACAAAAAGGAAGCAAATTTTATCGAAAAAAATCAAATGGGTTGTTACCATTTCATGAGATACCATTATCGATGCATTAATATTATAAATTCAAACGATTATTAACTTCAAGCAATATTATGGTCACGTTCTTTTAAAAAGTAGGAAAGTTTTGATTATAGTCGTATTTATTTATACTGGCACATTTAATTTATCACTACTGTACAGTAGCAACAAAATACAAACTTAATTTTTATCGAATACTAGATTTTACAAATGTATATTGCAGTTATATTATGTATGTAGTGTGTTCCAGTAATTTAATTATTTTATCGTCATTTTTATTGAATGTTTATTGAAGTTCATTGCTCATTTTAAATCATACATGAATCAAAAATATCTTCATAGTTGTGAACGTAGAGCATGTGGTTCTTGGATTTGTATTTCGTGTTTTTATGAATTTTATCATCCAGGTTCATGTACTTCAAAGTACCAATCTAGTTCATCGTTTTAAAAAATATATTTGAAAATTAGTTACAGGTGAATCATACTTGACAAACGTATCTTTAAAAGAAATTGAAATAGCGACGAAAAATATTCTATAAAATTGTTTCAATGGAACTCAAACCTACGACAAAAAAAAAAATTAATAAACCTATGATTTACTAATGAGTACACCAAATTCAATTTGGTGGAAGTTATTTACATATCATCAAATAAATTACCATAAAAACTAGAATGTTAAATATTTCGTCAACTATAAATCGTTTGTTCCCAAAATCGGGTATCATCAACTTCTGTTTTGCGAGTTTTATAATTCTGCTATAAAACTCTATAATTTCCAAAGTTCTCTAAAATGTCAGTGGCACATTTCGAGTTTTCTTCTTGTAAATTCGACATAAACGACAACGCTTTTTACGATGTCGAATTGTTTTCGTGTTTAAACGAGTTTCAAGAAGTTAATCAATGGTTACCTTGAATTAATTGTTTGCCGAATGACTATTAAGGTTAAGCCATTTTGTTTAATTCCGAGCTGAAATTGTTGTTCGGAACGTTATATCGAGGTAATCGCGGAGATGCACGATTCGAGATACCGGGTCGAGTAAAAGCGATTGCAAGCGTGACGCCTCCATCGAGCACCAATGAAATATTCAAACTAGGTGTAGGACGATTACATTGTCACGTAATGCCGTGCTGGAAGCCACCCCGATTACATTTACTTTGTTACCCGCGAGAGATTGGTCACCGGTGTTTGTTAACGACGTTCATATCACCATTAATGTCTACCACATAGACATTCACCGTTATCGATTACAAAAAGTATTCTACAATAACGATAACTTTTTACGCACAGCAAGAAAATAAATGTTTCCGTCATCATTATAAACAATTCGTTTGCATTCTTGCGTAAATTACTCTGGTAATTTTTATTATATTATGGGGTCCGGAAAGTAATGTCGTTTTTTTGCATTAAAGTCGAACAGATAAATTTCTAACACGTTTTTATTTTTAATCAATAATGTAATCACCCTCGTTATCAACAACCTTTTGCCATCTATTGTGCAAATTTTCTATGTCGCCTTTGAAGTACACAATGAGCTGATAAATAGCAAACGAATATTGGCATGCGCAGAAACGACATTACTTTCCGGTCCCCCTGATATTTAAGAGCTTGCAAAACACTTGTAACTATGGTTTGCAAGTAAAATAACAACCTATTGAATGTAGACAGTCAGCGATGGTTTCATGACAGAAAAGTTTGTCGAAATTGTGCTTATGGAACATTGATTTAAAGTATAAAATTTGATAAAAATTATCGTATAAATTCCCTGTACATAGTCTGTAAACAAAATGGCGAATCGGGTATGATACAAAACAACTACATTCTTCAAATGGTTGATAATAGAACGTAAAAAATTGACGCGACTTTATAACATAAAAGTGTAGCAAAGTGGTGCTTATGATACACCATTTTAAAGTTTGAAGATCAATGAAAATGGCTGTATAAGCGCTTTATTACTATATCTAGTGCAAAATGGTTGTTCGTCGGCCTCACGGCAATGGATCTCATACGACGTATAAACAGTGAAGTACATGTATTCTGTTATATAACTAACGTTTGACACGATCAAAGCACGAAGTATGGCATATCAGTTTTGAGATTCCGTTTTAATATAAATTAGCACATAAACGCTTCTTTAATATCCTTAATACAAAATTATTGCTTGATAATTATGTACAGCAATGATCAATTTTGAAACGTAAGAAGATTTATATAATTTTATGACATAAAAATTCTGTCGAATGATACTTATGCTACGTCAATTTGATGTTTAAAGGATAATAAATGCGAATACATAAACGCCTCATCAATATTCTTCTATTATCAGATCAAATTCTATTATCAGATGGCCAATTTAAAAATATAAAAAGTGTGGTATAATTTTACGATTAAAAAGTATTACAAAACCACACATATGATATATCAAATTGAAGCTTCAAATGTGTAGAAAGTGTATATGTATGAATTCCATCAATGTTCTTATTAAAAATGGGCGAATTGTTGATTGCAGCAAATAATAGAACTGTATTATCAATTGATGAACCTTAAAATGTGTAACAGAATTTCATGACAGAAAAGTGTTGTGAAATAATAGATATAATATTTTAATCTAAAGCTAAAGGTTTGAGAAAAATGACTACATAAATGCCCTGCCAATATCTTTAGTACGAAATAGTGAACCATCAATTTCAGCGGTCGATAAAATATTATGATCAATTAAAAAATTGTAAAACTGAGAAAATCTAATAAAATTTCATGACAGAAAAGTATCGCAAAATGTCACTTCTTGTAACAGAAAGTGAAGCTTGAATTCTAAGGAAAACGACTATGTAAACGTTTCACCAATATTCATAATACAAAATGGTTGCCATCGACCTCAAAATAATGTATCGGTTATTATAAATAGTGAAATGCATCCCACGAACTAGTTACTGTCTAATACGATTTAAAATAGAGTAGTATTTGTGATACACGTATTTAGAGCTTAAATATTTATAAATATAACAAAAAAGAAAATGAAAAGCGTATTAATATAAAAGATAAAACGTCGTTAAGTATATTTGGGACCGTATGTCTATCGATTAAAATCTACCCCTTCTAATGTTTCGACTCGTTGAATTATTTCACAATAGATAAACCTACCCTCTTAGGCCCCCAGCGCTTTTCGTCAAGCTCCTCTGTACACAAAACGTAATTACTTGGAATCCCAAACACCATGAAAATTTGATCGGCGTCTTGCTCGTCGCAGGCCATTAGCATCGAACAGGCGGCGCAGAATGGTATTAAAAAGTTTAATTAAATGCTGCCTTTCATGGTTGAACGGGTCATCGTATTAAACAATCGGGACAATTACTTGTACAACAATAATTACATAAAGAACAAGTTTATATGAAGCTTCATAACACATTCGGTATTAATAAAAATACTGTTGATAAATGTAGATTTAATAAAGATTACTATTTTTAATGTAAAAAATTAAAAGTATAAGTCATATGTTTCCGTTGTTTATTATGATACTTCTATTTTATTTAAGTTTAAACAAATTTATTTTTATACTTCGTTTGAAACAATTACCAATGAGTGACGCTTCATATGAACACATGTGCAAACATATGACAAGTCATATGTGTTTCTCCGTTTATTATTGTACTTCTACTTTATTTAAGTTTATACCCATTAATTTTTATACTTCGTCTTAATCCAATTACCAATGATTGATTCTTCATATGAATATATATGTAAACATATGACAAGTCATATGTGTTTCTTCGTTTATTATTGTATTTCTACTTTATTCAAGTTTAATCTGATTTATTTTTATACTTCGTTTAATCTAATGAATGCTACTTCTTTTTACACAGTTCTATTGTGTTATTCTAATTAGATTGAAATAAGTTATGGAAATATCTATCGTTGTCATTGATAAACTGGAAAATGGAAACGAACTTAATCAAAATGATTCTGTTCCTTTGGTGTCTTATAAAAATCTGTGCCGCTTTTCAGCCTCAATAGGGTATACAAAAGTATAGATACGTCCCTGGAACTTACGACCATACCCGATATAATGATAGAAAAATAACTATGTATATGATGTTAAAACCGATAAGAAGTGTGGTATAATGGGAACGCATTTAACGAACAGGAGCAGGTGTTCGATGGCGGAAGATACCCCATGCAATCGGCACATATGTTGCTCATAATAACCATGCAACCTCGTTGAATCGGCGAAAATCGTGAAAGATCGATTCGTCATGGTGTACTGTAGATATTTGTGGCCCGTATGCCGCGGAACCAAAACAAGAAATAAATAAAATTTCGTTTTGTTACGTTCGTTTTGTTTTCACTACCCCATAGACGCACTCGCATGATCCCCAGGGCGAATTGTTTGAATGATAGATCTTAGACTAGATACAGAGGGTCGAAACAATAAAAGAAGAAGAGAGATTATTATATCGTTGTACGTGATGTGCACAGATGTTGCCGTTTACAAACGTTTTATCGAGGACGAATTATTAACAGTGTATGATTAAATCTAACCGGATATTTTCGTAAAATGTAACACTTTCAATATGATTTTATGATTAAATGTAACCGGATATTTTCGTAAAATGTAACACTTTCAATATGATTTTATAAAAAATGTTAGGTAATTATAAGATTATAAAATACTCGACAGTTATAAAATTATAAGATGTTAAATAATTGAAAAATTATAAGATGCTAGATAATTATGAAATTATAAAATGCTACATAATTGTGAAATTATAAGATGCTAGATAATTATACAATTGTAAAATGCTAGATAATTATGAAATTATAAGATGCTACATAATTGTGAAATTATAAAATTGTAAAGTGCTAGATAATTATAAAATTATAAAATGCTACATAATTATGAACTTATAAGATGCTAGATAATTATACAATTGTAAAATGCTGAATAATTATGAAATTATAAAATGCTGAATAATTATGAAATTATAAAATGCTAAATAATTATGAAATTGCAAAATGGTAGATAATTAGAAAATTATGAAGTACTGGATATAATTACAAAATGATAGATATAATTTAGAGAAAACAATAGTAACTTTATGTCTAGTATCTATAATAGTAACTTATGTAACTTTATAATTGCATTATATTTGGAGTATAAGAAATGTGGATACTCGATTATTTCAGACAATGTGAACTGAGCATGGTTTATATAATTATACACTGTACATAAAAGTTTAAGAAGTTTTTATTTGTTTCTGTTTCAGGAGCGGGAAGCTGAAAAAATTGCGGAGGAAGCAGCAGCTATACGCGACACCAAACCGGAACTTCAACCTTCAAGGAGTCCCGGAAGCTGGCAAGGAAATAACTTTTATCGACATCTGAATGGAATAAAGGGTATGTTAAAATGTAACAGCTCTATCTAATAAAGTAGGGAAGAACTTACAAGGTAAGTTAGGTTACTCGAGTCGAAATTGACCTAGCTACTTATCTATCAGAGGATGTAAATTAAGTTAGGTTAGATTAAAGTGAACTCCAGCTACCATTAGGTTTTATTCCATTAAGTTCTAAATTGTATTTAGTTAAATTATGCAATGAATAGATTGGTTAACACTAGATTTATGGAAACCGTCCAAATAATTGATCTTAGGTTTCTTATTTTAAATTACGAAAATTAGTAAGAAGCTTCTGTGAAAATGTAAGGTATCGTTCGTCGAAATCATTGCATGAGTTAGTTTATGTATTGTCTGGTATTTACTTATTTTTATACCCGAGTTTCGGTTTAAACATAAATGGTCACTTATAGTCCGTCAATTTAGTGTTAAATTAGGTGAAATTAAGCTGCGTTAAATTCAGTGGAATTATCAAGTGAAATGTTAAGTTGTTAATACCCCAAACAGCAATCGAGGGTGCAGAAAATTTCACTGAAACAGAAATACGAATAAGTTCCCTTTCGAGACATCAAAGTTTCAACATGTTGAAGAAAATCAATCCGCGGACATTGACGAATCAACTAGTTACCTGACGAAATTCTCTGAAATAACTACCATTAGTTTGCCGTATCGCTGGAAATGGTAAATATCGTTCAGTCGGTGTTTAATCCCTCTGGCATTCCAGGACTATGGCTTCCTAATATTAGTAATTGGTAATTAGCACGACACCAAGTGGTTCACGAGGAAGATCGGAGTTTCGATTAATTAGAATAATTAGTCGCGTCCGTAGTGTTAAGTGAAAACGGAGGGTTCCCTCTCGACGTCCAAATAGAGGGGGTGGATCTTGGAGACCGTAATAACAGCCAAAGGGGTTGAGGGTTGAGCTCCTCCCGGCGAGGAGGCGTGATTTCCTCGACGCTTGCGCTTTTCCCTTCAGAATTCAAGGATGGTACGGTCAAAACGTTCCACTCGCTTTTAATCCCTTCATTATTTATTATAACTTCCTTCTCTATACGTTGACTTAGCAAATAAATTATTGGGTCGTTCGGAAAATGATTTCCTTTTTTCCCAATAGGGTTGCTTGTGAAAAAATTCGATTAATTCTACGCTATAGTTTGTGGTTGGTACCCTGTCAAATATGGAAAGTGAAAATCAGCATTGTTGGAATATCTTACTTTTTTAATACCTAGACTGTCATGTCAGCCATATATGAGTGACACTCAAATTTCTACACAAATTTAATAGATGTATTATCAAAAACTTGTTGAATATTCTAACTGTTCTGAAGATAGTCGCATCAGTTACTTAAAACTATGAAAAATAAATATAACAAAGTATGGTAAAAATATTTGGTAAAATTTGTTAACAATGAAAACACTGCCTAATGCAATTTTCAATTGCTCCCATGTGGCAGTCAACGTATTAACCAGTTAACTGTGTTTGACGACTATATCCGTCATGGAGATGTGGTAGAATTTTTTGTCACGACGAGTATACTCCTAAATCACAGCTAACTGACTCACCAAATAAGTCGATATTGGTAATCAAATTATTTATTTTATAAAATAGACCCATCTTTTTAGCCCAATATTTTAACACCGACACTTATACTGTGATTGACGAATGTATACATACAAAAGGGTGCGTCACAGTTAACTGGTTAAAAATGCTGTTTAAGCAAGAAAAAAGATATCCGATGAAAATCGTCTCTCACTTTCATAAAAAAAAACAAAATTACTTTCCGAACTACCTAATATATCGTTTTTGTCAATTGATGACGTTTATGCGATTTATGCGTCAACGTTTTATTCTTCAAGGACAAATTGAAACTTGCATTTTAAAATACCTTATTAGAAAAACTGTGTCGAATATGATGGAGTTTTTAACCGATAAATGGTGTAAATAGTTTAAAATGTATTATCTATCAGATTAGATGGTCTATTTAACCTAATTCAAACTAACATTAACTAAATTAATATAGTTTAATTTGATTCAATTTTAGTTAAATGTACGACGCCATCTATTTAACCTAACATAATTTACAATCTGTCGTGACAACTTAACGAACATTATACTTGTAGGAATTTCTTTCCAACTTTCGAAAACCTTGCTCGAATTCAAAATTTTCGATTGTATATATATTTTTTTTTGTTGAGAAACATTGAGGTGTAAGATACACCGTAATCATAATAATAATAAAGTATTCCTATTTCTCAACATTAAATTCATGCAATTAAATTCTTAGTATATTTAACAGAATATAGAGCTTCTCTTATAGTTGAGTTTCTATAAAAATTATAGATAAATAGAGCGTCATTCTGTTGAGAAATAGTAAGATTGTTAAAATGTTAGAATGTAGGAACATTGTTATTGTACGACCGAACAAAAACTATTATTAAAAATGTAATGTTGTTAAAATTTTACTTTAGAAACTTGCTATGTCATTTAGCCGTACAAGGCATATATATAGAGTCATGAACAAAATTAAGTGGACATTGCAGAAATGTAAAAAATTCTTGTTTTGTTACAATGTTTTAAATAACTATTAAATTTAGAACGTGAAATGCTTTTCTAGACTTGAAAAAAACATTTATTTAATGTATATAATTGTGCAATAAAGTTTTAATTTATACGCATTGTTAGTTAAATTAAATTAACCTTTTGTTATTTGTGATACCTGTCCACTTAATTTTGTCCACGACTGTAATAATTTTTCAGTGCATCAAAGTGACATAACCTAACTTTTTAACGCGTTCAGTCCCGAAATAACAAGATACCTCCTGCTTCATGAAACTAGTATATGAAAGTCATTGAAAGTCAATACAGAAGAAACTGTACCGCCATTTTGCGAGGAATTAATATAAAAAGCCCGTGATACCGGAATAATATTGCAGATGAATACGTCGTATAATGTTAATCTCGCGATAAAAAGGAAAAACTCGAAAAAGCATTCATTAATTGATATCAAAGAACGCGATTCATCTTTTTGATCCTCGATCTCTCGATCAACATTTTCAATATTTTGTTGGCCGATTCATTGGCGATTCTATTTGAAAATGAATAAATAAATGAAACGGTTTTTCGTTTTTGTTTGCCTCCTTTGATTCGCCATGCCAACTCGTCCCGGAATTTTGTTAATTTTCAACAATTGATGATTGCAGGAAACGAACCGACGGAGAGAACAAGCTCGAATTGTTCCGCTTGCCATCCACGAGGAATATTTTACGGTCAAATCCATAGCCCGTCTGCGTCCACTAATTAATCGACACGATCGAAGGGGCGAGTGTGCAACGGGGGTGCAGGGATCGCGACGGCACCGTGGTAGAAAAAGGAAAGAAGACGCCGAAGTTCGAAGTGGGAGAATGGGGTAGAATGTAATTCAAAAAAGACACTGTAAATTAGGGGTTTTCGTATTCATCACGGACTCGTTCAATACCAATTACGCCGAGACACAATGATCTTTTGAAATCATTATACACAGACTGCACCATACTATGTGGACGTAATTTACGCGCTTCATTAATTATAATGCCATTTTGCACGAGTATTTTTCATTTATTTTTGAAAACGAGACGAATTTGACGGGAACGTGAGTTAAATATCGCGCGGTTTTAATATGATTGTTACTCAACAGATCGTGTACATGATTAATAATACATACCGAAATGCTACATTGTATGCGTGAAAAATATTATAGCTTGCAATAATTAAATATCTTAGCTTCTTTCAGAATTTGATATGATTTGCCGGTTACAGGATTTGAATTTCGCGCGTTTTTAATGCGATCATCACTCACGAGGACGAATAAGTAACTGTCTTCGATAATGCATAATAAAAATCTATGGTATATGTCTTAAAAGTGTTGCAATTTTCAATTCTACTTTCTTTTATCGTTTGGATGGAGTTTGAGAAAATGGATTTGAATTTCGCGCGTTTTTAACATGGCGATCACTGAAAGCCATGTGAGTGATAGCATCGATGATTACATAACAAAAAACAACAATACGCGTGAAAAATATTATAACTTCCATCTCTTCATTTCTGTTAAGTTTTGAATTGATTTTTAGTGAATGCAATTTAAAGTTCCCGCGCTTTTAATATAATGGTTATTAAACTTGCGATTCTATCTAAATTGGTATTTTATGTCCAAGAAAATATCAGAACTTCCAATTGGAAACAATATTCGCGATTAATATTCCACGATAATAATCTTTAATAAATTTTCGCTTTTAATGATTTCACATTTAATTTCAGTTACCATAACTGAGGTTATGTTCACATATTATGGCGTACCCTGTGCAAGTAAAACCGAGATACCTGAATCACGCACGAAACTAAATTGACCCAACGTATCAGCAATTCTAATGACATAAAGCGAATGTGAAATTAAACAAAATGAAACGGAAATTTCACATGAAGCTCAAAACTTGTATTTCCAATGACGATATATGCATAATCATTACGTTTCATGCACATAGACAATTGCACCCAAGCTACTTTGTAACAAAACTTATGAAACCAGCATAGGCTTGTAAATGGCGGAAATAAACTTTGAATACAGAGTGACGGAATGTTAATTTTTAGCAAATGCATACTTGTTCTATTTAATTCGATTAAGGATACCTTTTATTTTCGTTAATGCCCCTCAAATTGTAATAATAATTATTTAACTTGCAATTATTAGTGGTATTGCGAGTCGACATGCTGTGCAATATATTCTTTCCGATTATTAACCCTGCATTAGTGTGGCGAATGTCAATAAGATAGTAGTTGCGGGGAGTACTCATATGGTACTCCTAGGGCAAGCATGGGCAACATCAGGGCTCTAATGGGCACGCGAGCTCGGTGAAGAGCCCAAAGGTAGCCATAACGTAGATGGTGTACAAAAGAATAGAAATTCTATGCTTTTTAGATTTGTTGGATCACAATTCTAGATTTTGAAACTTTTACATCTCAAATTTTTCAGTTTCCATATCCTTAATTTTCTAATTTCCCAAATTCCTAAATTTCTAAATTTCTGAATTACCATATTCCTAAATTCTTAAATTGCTAGATTCCTAGATTGCCAGATTCCCAAATTCCTAGATTCCCAGATTCCTAGATTCCCAGATTCCCAGATTCCCAGATTCCCGGATTCGCAGATTCGCAGATTCGCAGATTTGCAGATTCCTAGATTCGCAGATTCCCAGATTCCTAGATTCCTAGATTTCTAGATGTCTATACCCCAATTTCTTAAGTCCCCAAATTCCAAAATTCTCAAATTTCTAATAAACCTCCATGCTTCAGAATCATGAAATCCCTATATCCCCAAATTCCTACACTTCCAAATTACCAAAATCATTATATCCCCAAATACCCAAATTTTCAATCTCTTAAATCCCCAAATACCCAAATATCCAATACACTGCATTTCTATATCGCCTGAATCCCCAAATTCCCGAATTTCGAAATCGCGACGATCCTGGCCCCGGTACTGCCCAATGAGCACTTTCGCCCCACGCCTGCCCTAGACCATCGCTATATGTATAGCGTTCTACGCTCTCGTTTTTTATTTATCCATATTCATAGTAGCTAATGTACAGAGTCTTGAGGCATGTTATTCGACACACTAATTCAGAGTTCGATTAACTCGGTCAATGAATGGCTGCAGTTTGATACGCGAAATGTTCCGCATATACTAAAAACGATACGTAGATTAATTAATAGATCTGTATGGAGAATGACGTAGGGTGCCAATGAAATTTTTAAGCGACATCTCGACGAAATTTCTTCTGCTTCTTATCGTAGAACGATGTAACAAGTACAGCTGTAAGAAACAACGCGTAGATTGTGTGCGAGAAGTGTAACAAATAGACGGCAGCATGCGGAAACACTATGTGTAATCCTGATAACAATAAAAAGATACTGATCACTAGTGTATCCAGACATTGTCTTCTTTATTCTCGTGTTTAACCCTGATATAGAGCATTTATAAATAAATACATTTGTTATGAAGCATAATTTAATGTAAATAAATAACAATGCTGACGAATGACATAGTTTTTATTTATTCCGATTTTTCGTAAACGTAAAAACAGCCATAATCTGAACCTAACCTAATCTAAACATAATATAATTCAGATTTAATCTAATCCTAACATCTACTTCTTGATGATTGCATCACAGATTTAACCTAACCGAAACCTAACCTGATGCAGACTGAATTTATACTGGGTCTAATCGAGCCCAAGCGAGACCATTATTTTAATTTTATGTTGTGTTTCAAAGAATTAATTCAATATGCAAATTAACTCGATACCTTCTTCTGTTAATTGAAAACTTATTGTTACAAAGTTATAGTAATTTCAATCATTAAAGTAACCATTACCGACGATGATTTTTTGTTATTTATGGATAGCTTTCCAAATCTGGAAAGAGCGGATAAATATCTTAATGCAAATTAACGATTAAAACAGTATAACGTTAAACCTAATCTTTAAACCTAATCTTAAACCTTTATCAGTTAAATATGTCTTGCAACATTTCATATTCACAAAAACGAACAGAAATATTCGAATTCGAGATGGTACTTAAAACAATATGACAATAAACTTAACATTTTCTTGTTTTTCAATTAAATATCTGTCGCTGTATTCCTAACTTACAAAACCGTGAAAAGATATTAAAATATGACACTAAACGTCGTTACATATAATTTATGTTTACATATTTGTCCTACTTTCTGCAGTGAAATCGCACAGAATATCTTACGCAGACAAAAATAAATATAGTATTTATTCGCTTACGTATACATTCGAAGATTCTCGAGGAAGCATAACGAATACAAATCTCCGTCAGATTACCCAGAAGAAAACAAATCCTTTTCAATTACTGGAGAAACTGGTACACAGTAGAATGCACGTTGTAATCTTGGTCGTTGGATATATCCCCGCTGTGAAATCCTCAGGGAACTCCCCCTCCTGCTACGTAAGGACGCTCCAATGAGCAGAAATCCTTAACGGATACATCTCCGTAGTCCCCGGACGATCGTCAGCAAAATTTCAGATTTTCACCACATATGGTACTTACGTGCCATTCTTATACGCACACCGTCAAAGAAATAGGGAAAACTCGATCGTCCTTTCATCTTACGTACGTGTCCCCATTACAGGCCCTCCCAAAACACCTGATAAAACATCTAACCTTGACCATCCATTCAATCAAACGCGAATCGTACCTTGGCAACAATTTTCGTTGCTATAATTTTTGAAAATATCAAAACCGTCGATCGAGAACATTTGAGGATATACATTTTAACCCTTTGCACTCGAACGGCGACTCACACTCGACATTTTGTTTAATAGAACAATTTGAATAAATATTATTTAGCTAAATCTATAGTGTTTTACACGTTTTGTTGAAATATAGATGGACAACCGTGGTCCAATTCATAACAGAAAATAATAATTTCCAAAAAGTTTCAGTTACCGCTTATTTTAGTTTCAATTAAATTATTACAAATTTTTCGAGATACTGCTTGACAATAACAAAAAACCTTTCGAGTGAAAAGGGTTAATAGCTTCACAGGGCTTCGAGATTAATCTCATAACTCACCCACCCAAGTTAACTCAGGATTTAAAAAATGGTTCTTTTACTAATGGTTGACGAGCTAACTCGTGAAACTTGCAGTTTTGATTTTCCACATAAATACAACATAATATACCTGTTAGACGGAATTGTGCTTATTTCCTTTCACACGAAAAAAGTAGGTACAAATACTTTTTCTTTTGTACAGAAATTACATATTCTTTTCGCAGGTCTCCTTGTATAAACATTTTTTTCGTATGTTTATTTGTAAAAATTTGCTAACGTTCTTTTGTGTTTTAAGAAAACAGAGAATAAAATAATTGGCGAGAAAACAGAGAATAAAAGAATTAATTTTTAATTGTTGCGTTAAGTGGTTGACCACTTGCAGTACGATTTATTTGCAAAATACGTCAGATACAACGAACTATTCACTGCTACAACATTAACACTAGAAATACCAACATTAAATGCATAATTACTTTAGAATTTAAAACGAAGTAGAAAAATAACAAAATAAATATTGCAGCATCGTCTAACATATACCACCATTCATTAGCTCAATAAAACATAGCAGATATTTTGACAACAGGACGGCCAGAAATTTTATGACATAAAATGTCAAACCCGAAGCCAGTCATTTCGACTGGTTGGTAGTTCTAGTGTTAAGATGACTAAACAAAGTTCGAGTGTCAAGTCCTTTTAGCATTTAGTCATCCTCAGCTGTGCAAATGACAATCAAACACGAATGGAACATTCAACCTATGTTGAAGTATTAACAATATAAATAGGGTTTACCATATTTGAATTGCGAGTGCGTCACGGGTGTAGGTCATCGTTATAGCGCAAGAGGTTAAATTAACACTGAAACTACCGACGTATAATTCACAATTATTTTGATGTTAAAAATGAAGTTGAAAAATAAATGAACGAACGACGAAGCATAAATGAATACACTTGTAGATCCTTCCTCTTGTTGACAATTGCCATAAATGTCACGAAGACCGGCTTAACCCCTTGTGCTACGATTTATTCAGTAAGTGCGTCAGACATAACGAACTATTAATTGCTACAACATTAAAGTGATTGAAGAAATTTCGAATGCCAAGATTGTTTCCCATTTAGTGATCCTCGGATGCGCAAATTACGATTATACCGAAGTTAAACATTCAAGCGTATTAAAAATATTAACAATGCCTACCATAATTGAAGAGCGAGTGCGTCACGGGCCTAGCCCGTAGTTGTAGGGCAAGGGGTTAAATTTTGTCGTTTGAAGTAGGAAATTTGTAGATGGGTCATTTGGCCCCTATGGTAGCTTTAGTGTTAAGTAGATTATTCAAAACAGTATGATAATTTGTTAGGAGTACTTTTTTACAGGCTAGGTTATATTTTTTGAGCAGGATTTTCTCAATGGTTACTGTCTAAGAATGAAAAAGTATATCATCCAATACGGAAAACGCGATCGGAGAAAGCTACTATCGATTACATAGTCGATGGTGAACAGGCAATGTCAATAATAGGCACCATAGAAGAAACACCGTCTGCGGCTAATGTTCCGGCAAATTGGCTTCGCGAACGTAGACGCCGTTTTCCTCTCGGGAGGAATCTACAAGTACGAGTGGGTTTTCTCGCACCGATTTTTCCCGTAACTACCTCACGTCCCGACGATACACGTTCACGTGCCATAAAGGACCCCAACCCCCGCTAACCGAAAGTATTTGTAAGAGAGGATACCGTGCATGCGGGATGGGGAACCGCCTGAATTTCCATTGTCCTTTTTAATTCTGGGGCAAAAACCAGTGATATCTCGTAAATCGTTTTTATCAAGGACACTCATTATTTGGAAATCGGATCGTTGCTAGCAATCACGTTCGTGTTTACGCGAGTCACGTTCATGTGGCTAGTTGCATAACTTTCGGGCCAGAGTGTGTAATATTACACATTCCTGAGAGGTGACTGTTCTGTCATCTCACTGGTGACGTTGCACGTACTGTTTTGGAATCGAACATGTTATTTTGTAATTTTTATAAAAAGTGACACTCGATACTTTCAGATTCCACCGTGTAATATTACGCATTTCACTGGAATGGCGGTCTATGAGTTTAAGTAACCCAAAATTTAATGTGTTATTTTTCACATATTGTGTCGAGTCAATGACACTTGATTCACACGTTGAAGCCTGATTAATATAATTATGCACATTTCACTGGGACAGTGATCTTTGCGCTTAATTAACCCAAAATTTAATGTGTTATTTTTCAACTATTCTATCGAGCCAATGACACTTGATTCACACGTTGAAGCCTGATTAATATAATTATGCACATTTCACTGTGGCAGTGATCTTTGCACTTAATTAACTCAGAATTTAATGTGCTATTATTCAACCATAGCATTGACTCAATGACACTTCATTCGAACGTTGAAGCCTGATAATTGTGCACATTTCACTGGGACAATGATCTATGCACTTAATTAACCCAGAATCTAATATGTTATTTTTGACCATTGTATCGAAACAGTGACATTCCCTTAACACTTTTAAACCCGATTGTATAATAGTACACATTTCACTCAGATGTCGATCTATGCAGTTAATTAACTCACTATCTAATGTGTTATTTTTCAGCCATTGAATCTAGTAAATGAATCTCTCTTACCACTTTCAATTGTATAATAACTAGTCATTACACTAAGGCAGCAATCTATGCACTTAATTAACCTAGTATCTAATGTGTTATTTTTAAGCCATTGAATCTAGTAAATGAATCTCTCTTACCACTTTCAATTGTATAATAACCAGTCATTACACTAAGGCAGAAATCCATGCACTTAATTAACCTAGTATCTAATGTGTTATTTTTGAGCCATTGAATCTAGTAAATGAATCTCTCTTACCACTTTCAATTGTACAATAACTAGTCATTACACTAAGGCAGCAATCTATGCACTTAATTAACCTAGTACCTAATGTGTTATTTTTTAACCATTGTATCGAGCCAATGATACTCCCTTAACACTTTCAAGACCAATCATGTAATGCTATTCGTTCCATTAAGACAGTAACCAACGAGATCGAACATGTTGAACCTTTTCTGTATTAACAAATGTTCGATCTTTTTCTGTATTAAATAACTCGTCCGATACAGTATGAAAGAAAGAGGCACGAATAATATAGTTGACTTTTGATCCGCAATATAGAAGATGAAAGGCACTACGCGGAAAAGTGAGGCGGTGTTTTTTAACTGCGTTGCCGTAAGGACATGTATCGACAACTAGTATAACGAGCAAGGATTTAAACACAACTTTCTGTCGTCTACAATAAAGTCGACAAGCCGGGTATTTAAAGAAACATTTTAATTGCAGGAGGTAAGCAGCTTACGTGTCCCCCCCTCTCGTGCATTAATAAAAGCGACCCTTCTATTATGGGTTGCGAACGAAAGAGCGGTGTATTGTATCTGCGAGAAAGTAATTCGACTTTTCGTTCGGAGAAAAACTTCTTTCGACGAATCTTCTTCGACTCCGGGAATACGAACAGTAACAATGAAAAGCATTTGGTAAGACGAGGGGGAGGAGGAAGGGATAAGGCTAAATTGAAGAGCAAATTAAAATAAGAAAATTTCGTATGAGTAAAATTATGTGGTGTTCCTTACTTTAATTTTGTATTCTATTATTGCACTGACTTGTTGACATGCTGATATGTTGTCAGGATGATATGCCGAAGTATCGTATGCTAATGTGCCGACTGCTATACACACATACAGATCATATACACACTATATACTCACATACAGACCATGTGGATACGCTAATATACTATGCGTTGACATACTAACACACCAATATAATGATATGTTCATATGTTTATATGCTGATTGAATGATATACTAATATACTAATATTTTGACATAATGTGACACTTACGTGTCACGTGCTGACATATTCATATGTATATTGATTGTTATGCGATGACATACCGACGTACTGATAAGCTGATGTGTTGTCACGATGATATGCCAATATACTGAATGATGTATGCTGATATATCGATATACTGTGTGTTGACATACTATTATACTAATATACTGATATGTTGACTTGCTGACATACTGACATACCAATATACCGACTTGACGATATACTTATTTATATGTAGACATAGAGACATAATAATATGTTGATATTTTACACACTGATATACCAATATGCTAATATGACAGTATGTCGACATGTAGCATGTAATTATAATAAATATTTTCATTGATAAAAACCATGCTAAAAAATACACGTATAGTACTATACATATATGCATAAGAGCATGAAAAAGAGATAAATAAAAGTCATATGTAATTTCATATAAAAAATATCAGAGTTGAATATAAAAATATGTTTACAGTATGTAATCGGTTTTAATAAATAGTTTAAAATTTCTACGCGACCCTAAACACTTCAAACCAATGTTAATCGATTAAAAAGAGAAAAGGGAATTTATGAAACGCAAGATCGTGCAAGGGTTAAAATAGTCCTGTAATTGGGCATTAAAAAGGGAGGGCTTAACTCGATGGAAAGAAAAGCTGGCTTTACAGGGCATGATAATAAGTGGACACGAAAAAAGCGGGACGAAGGCTCGATCTCGCGGCGCTCGAGGAAATAACATGTGGAAACGAAAACCACGTGGACGATGCTTTATGGGGGTTTCCCTGAGAGTTGATGGTATGCCTTGTTACCGGGAAGAACCGTGCTCCCTCGGGTAATATCCTATACAATTATGTCCACAGAAGGGAAGGCATACATTATGGATGCTGGTTCTATGCCTGGTAAATCATGTCGCAGGCTTGGTTAACTCTGCAAATGATCTGCTGAATCACGCCTCGCTACCTTCCGGACAATAAGCAAGCCTTCCCTTCCTTTACGATCGACACAGTTTTATTTTTCTTCTTTTATACGATCGAGATTCACAGCGAATTTGGAGAGAAATATTCATTCGTTGATACCTATATGAAGGTACTTCATACAAACGAGGATCGATTTGGAAAATAAAAATTTACTGTTCATACCTTTCATTGTGATTATATATAATGGCTGTATAGGTAGTACACCATTATAATATATAGGTTGTAATACAGTAACAAGTTGTAATTACAAGTTATAAGATATGGATTGTAAGATTAATTATAAGATAATTAGATTGTATGATATAGATTGTAAAATATAGATTGTAAGATTAATTATAAGATATAGATTGTAAAATTAATTATAAGAAATTAGATTGTAAGTAGATAGTACGAAAAGGTTTTACGTAATTATTAATTATGGAATGTCCATACATTTTGGTTTGGCCATCACATCAAGTAATTTCATAAATCATTAATTATTAATAAAAAGTATAGGCGTGAATAGGAATTGTTCGGATGTTGGTCCTTTTTCCGAAATTAATGAACCATAACATTTTCGCGAGTGCTTACTTTTAAATGCAAACTATGCGCACGTTGTTTTTAAGAAAAATAATTCTAACAACTACATCAGAATTTAAGTTTATATTTCTTAAAATTGAATTTAATATTCAGTTTTGTATTCATAATAAAAGTACAGTGACAATTTAACATGAAGCAAATATGCAAATAACAATAGTTTATTGTAAAGTAATTAATATAAAAAGGTGAAATCTTATTCAACTTATTATATTAATTAATTAATGATGTTTCATTCCTGTTTGTATTTTATTATTTGTATTTCCGCGCGCTGTCTGAAAACAGTGCTACTGTCACTATCTAGTGGTCAAGTATGAAACGACTGAAGTAAAAAACTTATTTTTTTATTTTCCATAAAATAAGGCTGTTTTACGTTCTGTTGATGCTCACAAATTGATCTATAAGTACAATATTGTAGTCAGAAAAATAGCTGTAGAATAAGTTAGGAGCACTATATCCGAAAATTTTAAGAGTTGCAGTTTATGGACCTCAAAATGTTTAGCCATCTCGCGATAAAAAGTCGGAACTAAAGGAACTACACCACTGGCTAAAAATAATAACTAGATTGGACATGTCCTTTCTATAAGTTTGGGATCTGAGCACCCCAGATAAATAGTAGAAAGCAACAGTATCGACAGCCCCATCTGTTTTACCCGTTTATCTCTTTCCAATAGGATTTACAGATTTGTTTTCTTCTTTCTCACTGTTCATTAGCAAATGCTAAATTGCCTTTAAGATCACTTACATGATAGTCAGCTTTTAATAGTGTGTATTTAATAGTACAAAACCAGTTTAATGTATGTTAAAATGCTGTTGTGCGAAGTGTTTCATAATTTTATGCAAAAGTAGAGTATGAGACGCTCATTTTCAAGTCACTGATGCCTTTTTAACAACGAAATTATATCCAGTCTTGTTATGACGCTTTTAAAACAAGATAATGTATTGTAAAATAATTTTCATGTATTTCTTCCGAATTTTGTCGAAAATCGTACATACAGAAGATTTAACAGGAAGTAAGAAATAAAAAAAGGGACAAAATTTTTACTTCAATAAACATTTGTTAAAAAAATGAAAATTAATATAATAACGAATTTATAATGTACAATCGCTTCTTAATGTTATATGAAGTCATACGAATTCGTCAAATATTTGCAATCAACCCACGTATAAAAGTTAATAACAACGATTAACTTTATTAATTATAACAATAATTTCGTAAATGAATAATTGAAACGTTGAAATATAAATTTGAATATAATAATTAACAATTTTGCACCATATGCGCTATGTAAGAAAAGAAAAAATTGCAGAAACAATACAATTTTAATAATAAATACGATAATTCGACAAATAAACCATTGAAAAATTAATAATTATAAGAAAATAAATTGTAAACAAAGACATGACTACATGCCCAAGCACGAGAGTTGGAAAAAAATATAATCCCCAACGAATACACAGTTACAGTTAACAATTACTGAACGTTTGTTTAAAAAATATAAATTAATATTGAACAAAATTTGTAATTTACAATTACATCTTAATATCATATAAAAGTACAATAATTTCCCATAATTATGTAACATATTAGCACGAAAATGTAATAACAATAATAAGTATGTAATAAATAATTGTAAAATATAAAGTTATAACAAAATCGGGTAAATATAATAATT
This sequence comes from Coelioxys conoideus, assembly GCA_947623535.1. Lineage (NCBI taxonomy): Eukaryota > Metazoa > Arthropoda > Insecta > Hymenoptera > Megachilidae > Coelioxys > Coelioxys conoideus. Next base: position 28,142,679 of record OX392450.1, on the reverse strand, counting down.
ATGGCTTCGAGCCAATGAACTTGCACGGTATTGGCTGATTAGATGATGTTTAATTGGCCACCTCACAATACCAATCATTGTTACCTGTTTATACTCGAAGAGGTCATGTTCGATCAATTATGTCAGTTCTATCGCTGCTGTCGGGGAGGTCGGATCTACTTCATCAACACATATCGGTACGAGTTAACGATTCGATTAATCGATTGCGTGTGCATCTTAGTGTTACCTAGTGTACTAGTGCAAGTGTTTAGTGTGTTTTATTAAATATTTGTGCATATATACGGGGGTGTATTAACCCGATATATGGAGTGGTTCCTGAAGTGTTAAAGTGTTTATTAGTGCGTTACTACATGTGATTGTGCATACGTATTGGGACATATTAGTGCGTTTTATGGTGCGGTTATATATGTGTTTTGACATATTTGTGCAAATGGGTTAAAGTGTTTTATGGTGTGGTTATCTATATGTTGCGGCATATTTGTGCAAGTGTTTTGTGGTGTTTTACGGTGTATTTACGGCGTGTTTTAGTGTGTGTTATGGGGTAGTCACTTATGAGTTTTGACATATTTTTACAAAGTGTTAACTTGATTTATGGTGTAGTTATCTATGTGCTTTGACAAATTTGTACAAGTGTTTATTGGCGTTTCACGGTGTAGTTACCTATGAGTTTTGACATATCTGTGCAAGTGTGTTATGGCGTTTCACGGTGTAGTTACCTATCAGTTTTGACATATTTGTGCAAATGTGTTATGGCGTTACACAGTGTAGTTACCTATGAGTTTTGACATATCTGTGCAAGTGTAATATGGTGTTACACGGTGTAGTTAGCTATGAGTTTTAACATATTTGTGTAAGTGTGATATGGTGTTTCACGGTGTAGTTACCTATGAGTTTTGACATATCTGTACAAGTGTGTTATGGTGTTACACGGTGTAGTTACCTATGAGTTTTGACATATTTGTGAAAGTGATTTATGGTGTTACACTGTGTAGTTACCTATGAGTTTTGACATATCTGTGCAAGTGTGTTATGGCGTTTCACGGTGTAGTTACCTATCAGTTTTGACATATTTGTGCAAATGTGTTATGGCGTTACACAGTGTAGTTACCTATGAGTTTTGACATATCTGTGTAAGTGTGATATGGTGTTTCACGGTGTAGTTACCTATGAGTTTTGACATATTTGTGCAAGTGTGTTATGGTGTTACACGGTGTAGTTACCTATGAGTTTTGACATATTTGTGAAAGTGATTTATGGTGTTACACTGTGTAGTTACCTATGAGTTTTGACATATTTGTGCAAGTGTGTTATGGTGTCACACGGTGTAGTTACCTATGAGTTTTGACATATCTGTACAAGTGTGTTATGGTGTTACACGGTGTAGTTACGTACGAGTTTTAGTATAATTTGCAAACGTGTTAATGTGTTCCACAAAATAATTACACAAATGCTTTAACGTATTCTTTCAAGTGTTTTATTGTATTCTTTTCTTTTAAATCACGTTCTGATACACGTTTGCAAATTTACTAACAAGTTTTGTAACGTACTTATTAGACGTAGTTCTGAATGCATGTGTGTCCATATATTTACATATTACAAAATAATAATTGCATGTGTGCATGAATAAATGTGAATGTGTCGAAGAAATTGTATATTATCCAAAATTCGAATCGATAAAAGCAGTTTACTAACGGTTGTGATCCTTGTATGCTTTCAGAAGGACACTTCGCCTTCAACCTCGTGGATAAACAACCTAACCCTGATCCTGCGACAGCTGCCAACCGATCCTGAGTCAATCATCGAGATCCGCTGCTTCCGGGATGCCTCGATTGCAGCATGAGTCCAGTAGTACGAGTCAGCGATCGGTGAGTCGCATGCTTTATGGTTCCTCCGGTTCCCATCATGTCGCAGGACGAATGGTCCGAAACGACACGGGAACTGGTTGTATTTTTATATTTTTGAGCGAGCATAGTGACCACGACCGTACGATCGTGCAATATTCGTACAAATTGTATTTCTATGTATTTCATTTATTAGATCAGGATAGGGTTTTCTTGTACACCGCGTTTCACTTTACTTACGAACCGATATAACGAATTTAAAATTACATAGAAGTCGGATGACCCTCCGATTTCACGACATACTTTAATTATCGATTCACTTTCAATCTTTTTATACGCGAACGCTTTTCAAACATACACACGTGTACAAGAAAGTTTCGCGATGAGCAGATTTTGATATCAAAGTTAATTGTCATGAATACCTTTTGTTATTTAGTGAATTTACTTTGATATTAAAAATCTGTCGAGAATTGAACAATCGATATACGTAGATTTTTGCAAAGTATTCTTCCATTTTCTATTTTCTCAAATATAAAGTCAATTTTCTGGAACGAATACTTTATTAGCATGTTCTTAATCACGTTTCTTAGCTCAGGATTTTCAGCACACATGAAGAAAACTGGTAGGTCAAAATACGATTGGCCGTGTTCATTTTTATGCTCTAAACTCATACGCGTGCTTAGATGCTACTCGCATGAGTTAGGGCAGGTGAATACGGTTTAGTTTTAAGATGTTTTCGGCGATCGACAATTTGACAGTGAATTAATCGACACAAGTTACACGTGTGTGTGTGGTTAGGTCGTGGACCTTGTGTCGATTAAAAGTTACATTGATTTATTATAAAATCACGAATTTGCAAAACGCTATCGAAAGATGCGTCTAGAATCAATAAGATCGAATTACAAAATTGAACAAGTAGAGTCAGTACACATTTCAAAGTTATATCAATTGAACAAGATTGAATTTGAAAATTGCACAAGATGAGTAGTTACAAAATTATTATGACATGCACATATTACATTGAATATTCGAGAGAATAAGTAAATGAAATATGTTAATGTTTAATTAATATTCACTGTCGATTGTCGATCGATTTCAGCGAAAAAGGTATGAAACATTAGAGTGTGAATGTAGTATTGAACTCGGGTGTCGGAGACGTCCCGGGACGTACTCCCTAGGAGTAGGCATTTTTGCACCCGGGTGGTTGTGTGAGAACCGTGGAGTGTGTTTTTGTGAGAATGGTCTTTGCAATTTTTTAAATATAGCGTCAGGCAGGCAGGTAGCATACTTCTGGTGTGATTGAATTAGTTTTTAAGTAGGTAGGGCCAGAGCAAGCATTCATGTTTCTCTGTCCTCCGTAAAACTTACGTGACATGCTTGTATCTGGAGTGTAAAAGACGAAAAATCGAGAAGAGAAAATCTAAATACGACTTAATCGTATTTAATATTCTCTTGAACTCGATTGTTCGTAAGGCCAAGCCTTTTAGATTGTAAGTCGCAGTCGTGGTATTAGACCCGATTGCAAAAATGAAGTACACAGTGAAGTGAAGTGAAGTGCAGTGAAATTAAATAAATATTCTGCTCGGATATTCTTTTACGGACAGCGCATTCTGAGAATCGCTGGTCGTATAAATTTCAATTTTCTTTCCTTTCTTAAAGTAACGAATTTGCGTGATTACGTAAAATTTTGATCTCTTTGTCGACGATCGAAGGAAATCGATAGCGGTTCATTTTTATTTCTATAAAAGTGACCGCTGTCCGCTTCTCGAGATCGATCGACAACGAATTCGAAAATTTATGTAATTAATATCAAAACCAAAGAATGTCCGAGTTACCGTAAAATTTCGCGAGTGAATTTTTGTGAGGCTGCCAGCCGAAGAAAGAAGAGGCTATATGCCGAAGAGCCCCGGCAAAATTTGCCAAAGAAGAGGGGAACTATCAATGGCTGTCCATCTTAGGATGGAGAGTCATTTTGTCACTATGCTCGCTATTATTTTTCTGTATTTTATGTGTGTGTTTTTTTGACGGTACGAAAAGTATCGTCGAACGCGTTTTGCTCGAACTTGACGAGCATACGATCATCGACTCGCGATTTTATTGTGAATTTTGAAAATGTAGAGTCACGTCCGCGATTTTATTACGAATTTTTAAGATATAGAATCACGTCGCGATTTTATTATGAACATTGAGAATGTAGAATCACGTCGCGATTTTATTATGATAATTGAAAATATAGAATCTCGTTGCAATTTTATTACGAATTTTGAAAATGTAGAATCACGTCGCGATTTTATTACGAATTTTTAAGATATAGAATCACGTCGCGATTTTATTACGAATTTTGGAAATGTAGAATGTAGAGATTTGCGATGCTCGAAACATGCCGCGATTTTATTTTCAGCTTTGAAAGTATAGTATCGTCGAACGCGTTTTGCTCGAACTTGACGAGCACACGATCATCGATTCGCGATTTTATTACGAATTTTGACATTTTTATACTATTTCGCGATTTTGATCGAGATTTGCGATTCTCGAAATGTGCCACGATTTTATTTCCAGCTTCAAAAATATTGCATCACTCCACGATTTTGTTACTAACTTTGACATTTTCATGTTACTTCGCGGTCTTATTACGACCTTCGAAAATGTAGAATCATGTCGCGATTTTATTACGATATTTGAAAATTTAAAATCACGTCGCGATTTTATTACGGCCTTCGAAAATATTGTATCGCGTCGAGATTTTGTTACGAACTTTGAAGATATAGAATCACGTCGCGATTTTATTACGAATTTTTAAGATATAGAATCACGTCGCGATTTTATTACGAATTTTGGAAATGTAGAATCACGTCGCGATTTTATTACGAATTTTGGAAATGTAGAATCACGTCGCGATTTTATTACGAATTTTGGAAATGTAGAATCACGTCGCGATTTTATTCGTGATTTGAGAGTTCCGGAACTCTCCGCGATTTTATATTCTTCTTTCCACTCATTATTTTAAAAAATAGCAATTATTCTTACTTCCCAAATCCCTGTATATCATAAATGGTAAGAAATATGCAGTCCCTTTAGAATGGTAATTGCACTTTCCTTTCAAATTTCGGTGATATGTTCCGCTTTGCTTCGATGTTTATTGCATTCAAGTTTTCTACGTTTTTCAGTTTCGCGATTTTGTTTGTCAGGTTGTTAGGTTATTTCTTCCCTCGCGAGTTCGCAATTTTCATTGCGTTTTCTATTTTCGAATGTTTCGCTTCGAATGGAAAAAAATTTCGCTCCCCTTCCGTTAATAATATTTTGGACGTTTCAGATTTTGCTTTTTACATTGTTCACCCTTTCCATATCCGCAATTTTCATTGCGTTTTCTATTTAAATTGTACTGTATCAAATAAAGCAAAAATTCACTCCTTCTCCTCCAACCTCCTTTTTTAATAATATTTTATACGTTTCAGATTTTGATTCTTGGTAAGTTTCTACATTGTTCATCCTTCCAAAATCTGCAATTTTCATTGCGTTTTCTATGTAATAGATTCTGTATTGAATAAAGAAAAATTCCACTTCTTCTTCAACCTCCTTTCTTAATAATAATTTGTACTTTTCAGATTTTCGTTTTTGGTAAGTTTTTATGGAGCTACAATAATTGTCAATTGGGATTCTGAAAACTCTTAGAAATTTTATGTCGTTCATGGAAATTGTCCCGATCTTTCGAACCCTTCCCGAATTTTATTTCGAGTTCTGAAATGTTCTTATCGGTCCTTAATTCTCGTATCTCTCTGATTTTATTTCAACGGCTGAGATTTTCGTACCCCATAGTTGTTTTATTTCGGGTTCTGAGATTTTTGTACCTCAGATTTTCTAAGATTCTTTTATGTATTTGTGCTTTTGTCTTCTAATCAGAACCTGAAATTAATTTTTTTGCATTTTCAGAATTTAATTAATTTCTGGTTAATATTGAGCTAGTGGGAGGGTGGATGGGATAGCTCGAGGATTATTCACTTCAAGTGAATCCGGCTTTTTTCTCCTCCAAACTCGCTCCTATTTATTATTTTACTTTGAGGTTTTATTTATTAATATTGAGCTAGTGGGAGGGTGGATGGGATAGCTCATGGTTTTTCACTTCAAGTGAATCCGGCTTTTCTCTCCTCAAAACTCACTCTTAATTTTTATTTTATTTTTAGGTTTCATTTATTAATACTGAGCTAGTGGGAGGGTGGATGGGATAGCTCAGGGGATTTCACTTCAGGTGAATCCGGCTTTTTCACTCCAAGTGAATCCGGCTTTTTCACTTCAGGTGAATCCGGTTGTTTCTCCTCCAAACTCACTCTTAATTTTTATTTTACTTTCAGGTTTCGTTTATTAATACTGAGCTAGTGGGAGGGTGGATGGGATAGCTCAGGGGATTTCACTTCAGGTGAATCCGGCTTTTTCACTTCAAGTGAATCCGGCTTTTTCACTTCAGGTGAATCCGGTTGTTTCTCCTCCAAACTCACTCTTAATTTTTATTTTACTTTCAGGTTTCGTTTATTAATACTGAGCTAGTGGGAGGGTGGATGGGATAGCTCTGGGGATTTCACTTCAGGTGAATCCGGCTTTTTCACTTCAAGTGAATCCGGCTTTTTCACTTCAGGTGAATCCGGTTGTTTCTCCTCCAAACTCACTCTTAATTTTTATTTTACTTTCAGATTTCGTTTATTAATACTGAGCTAGTGGGAGGGTGGATGGGATAGCTCAGGGGATTTCACTTCAGGTGAATCCGGCTTTTTCACTTCAAGTGAATCCGGCTTTTTCACTTCAGGTGAATCCGGTTGTTTCTCCTCCAAACTCACTCTTAATTTTTATTTTACTTTCAGGTTTCGTTTATTAATAATGAGCTAGTGGGAGGGTGGATGGGAGCTCATGGGTTTTCACTTCAAGTGATCCGGCTTCTTTCTCCTCGAAAGTCCGTTCGTAATACCTTTTATTTTCAGATTTTAACTTATATTTTATTTTGTATAATTTCTATTTTATGTTGTAGGATGGGTTATACCCGAAGAAAGAAGATAGAAGAGTACCTCATCGTGGGATCATCGTGGGATCATCGTGGGATGCGAACCTCATTTGTATCTTAGTATTAAGTTCGTGGGCGGGCGGGTGGGTCCCCGTGCCTCTTGTTCGGAGTTGCACTCATTTTCACGACCGGTCGTGAATTTTTTCCGCGTTAAACAGTAGAGTCATCCAATTTTCTGTCAATTGTTCCGGACCCGAATGGCCATAGGTGATTGAATATTGCAGGGATCCTGTGGCGGATGATGGCTGGGAGTACTGGTCAGTTCTTGGGATATGTAATGCGTGATGGTGCGCTGGCGAACGCTGTCGTATAACGACTGAGGCGGCCTCTCTACCCTTACGGCTGTGGAGCAATGGGAGCCTGATCGCGAACGTTGTCTGAGGACTAGGGATCCTCTCCTTGGTTGGTCTGCCCTAACCCGGTGGCGGGGGAGAAACGGGAACCTGAATGCAACATCCGTCGTCCTTGGGACTAGGGTGTCCTCTCTACCTTTTTGTTGTGGAGAAATGGGAACCCGAACGCGAACATGTCCCTTGTACTGCCAGTGTTCCTGGTTGGATTCTGTCGCAGGATTCATGTAATTTCAATTACCTTTTGATCCAGGAGGGCGAGGTTCTCTTGACAGAGAATGCTTATACTACCCTTTTGCGAAAGTTCTTCTAACTTTCTTCCTCCCCTCTCCCTCGCCCCAATCCCCTTTGCTTGTTTTTATCGTAAATAATACGAGTGCAATTTTCGAACAAGAGGTACATTCGCGTTTAGTATAAGTATGCGTGCGTGATTATAGAATAGAGCGCGGGGCCCCATTGTATTAGTGTTAAGTGCGTGCGGAAGCGGTTTCGTTTCTAACTTGCACCCATTTTCACGACCGGTCGTGAATTTGTTCGCGCGATAGAGTGTAGTATTCACGGTGATTGTCTGTCGATTGCTCCGGACTCGCGTGGATCGAACGTGGATTGCATAATGCGGTGAATCCGGGTAAGTTTTGGGCCGAAAATGCTGGTAAGCGCCTGGGACACGTCTTGCGTGGATAGCACTGAATGATGCCTCATCATCTCATCTATCGCCCGACGGCTAGGGTATTCCATGTTTTTCTGTTAGACCCCCTTTCAACGGGGGCAGGAATGATTGGGTTTCCTGACGGCAGACGTGTCACTCGTTCTTACCGGTATTCGAGGCTCAATTCTGCAAGTTTTGGGCTGAAAATGCTGGTGTAGCGCCATGGAGGCGTCTAGTGGGGTAGATTGATTGATGTACCATCTCGATCTACTGTCTAGGGTATTCCCTAGGCTAAACCTCGGACGTCTCACTGGTTCTTATCAGTATTTTTGGTTCAATTCTGCCCGAGGTTCACGTAAGTCACGATGCAATCACCGTTCGATTCGCGTGGGCGAGGTTCACTAGATTGACAACGCTGTTCCACCCTTTTTCGAAAGTTCTTCCAACTTTCTTCTTTAATTTATTTACGAAAGTTCTTCTAACTTTCTTTTCTTACTAATTTGCGAAAGTTCTTCAAACTTTCCTTTTCTTACTAATTTGCGAAAGTTCTTCCAACTTTATTTTTTTGACTTATTTGCGAAAGTTCTTCTAACTTTCTTCTCCCCTTTGCTTGATATACCGTTTTAGATAGCACGGGTGCAAACTTAGAACACGGGAGCGTTTAGTTTTAAGTTGCGTGCGTGAGATACAAGTTGTTTGCTAACTAACAGTAAGGAACTTGTATATTTACGCGAGCCTACGGGCTAAGTAGAATAAGCACTCATTTATCCTTCCGATAAATGAGGTAGTTGCAATTGGAGGGTGGTTGGGATTTGGAGATAGGGTGGGTCACTGTCGCAGCAACCTCCCCGTGGTGTGACCCGGTAATCGATATCGTTTTCTAAATTTATAATTTATTAAAATTCCTAAATTTATACATCATTTATGAATACGAATATTATTCTAAGTTTCATTTCTCGCGAATTGAAGTATAGAAAACAATATCGAGCGAAGAGCTGCTATTCTTGTTGTATTTATAATTTTATTTATTCCCCGATATTTTTCAAAATAATTGTCCTTTCTGGTAGATATCCGGGAATGAATTAAATTATGAATGAAAAATATTTGCATCGCGTTATGTATTCTCAAGTACTTTATTTCAAATAAATTACAATTTTCTTTCATCGAAATTCGCAATTTATTCTTTTTTATTTTCATGTTTCAATAAATTTCTGGTTAATATTGAGCTAGTGGGTGGGTGGTTGGGATAGCTCAAGGAATTTTCACTTCAAGTTAATCCCGCTCCTTTCTTCTCCAATCTCGCTCCTAATTTTTATTTTACTTTCTGTTTTCATTTATTAATATTGAGCTAGTGGGAGGGTGGATGGGAGCTCATGGGGTTTTCACTTCATGTGAATCCGGCTTTTTTCTTCAGGAAAATCGATATTCATTTCTCGTTTATTTTCAGGTTTGAATTTATGATAATGAGCTAGTGGGAGGGTGGATGGGATAGCTCATGATTTTTCACTTCAAGTGAATCCGGCTTTTCTCTCCTCAAAACTCACTCTTAATTTTTATTTTATTTTTAGGTTTCATTTATTAATACTGAGCTAGTGGGAGGGTGGATGGGATAGCTCAGGGGATTTCACTTCAGGTGAATCCGGCTTTTTCACTCCAAGTGAATCCGGTTGTTTCTCCTCCAAACTCACTCTTAATTTTTATTTTACTTTCAGGTTTCGTTGATTAATACTGAGCTAGTGGGAGTGTGGATGGGAGCTCATAGGTTTTCACTTCAAGTGTATCCGGCTTTTCCATTTCAAGTGAATCCGGTTGTTTCTCCTCCAAACTCACTCGTAATTTTCATTTTACTTTCAGGTTTCATTTATTAATACTGAGCTAGTGGGAGGGTGGATGGGATAGCTCAGGAGATTTCACTTCAGGTGAATCCGGCTTTTTCACTTCAAGTGAATTCGGCTTTTTCACTTCAGGTGAATCCGGTTGTTTCTCCTCCAAACTCACTCTTAATTTTTATTTTACTTTCAGGTTTCATTTATTAATACTGAGCTAGTGGGAGGGTGGATGGGATAGCTCTGGGGATTTCACTTCAGGTGAATCCGGCTTTTCCATTTCAAGTGAATCCGGTTGTTTCTCCCCCAAACTCACTCGTAATTTTCATTTTACTTTCAGGTTTCATTTATTAATACTGAGCTAGTGGGAGGGTGGATGGGATAGCTCAGGAGATTTCACTTCAGGTGAATCCGGCTTTTTCACTTCAAGTGAATCCGGTTGTTTCCCCTCCAAAATTTCTCTTAATTTTTATTTTATTTTCAGGTTTCGTTTATTAATACTGAGCTAGTGAGAGGATGGATGAGATAGCTCAGGAGATTTCACTTCAGGTGAATCCGGCTTTTTCACTTCAGGTGAATCCGGTTGTTTCTCCTCCAAACTCACTCTTAATTTTTATTTTACTTTCAGGTTTCATTTATTAATACTGAGCTAGTGGGAGGGTGGATGGGATAGCTCTGGGGATTTCACTTCAGGTGAATCCGGCTTTTTCACTTCAAGTGAATCCGGTTGTTTTTCCTCCAAACTCACTGTTAATTTTTATTTTATTATCAGGTTTCGTTTATTAATATTGAGCTAGTGGGAGGGTGGATGGATTTATTTGGTATTTTGAAATGATTGCACCGTATTTTCATCGAATATACGGCTACGGCTGTGGTTTATGTTTTTTGTCCGCATTTTCGGTGCACTATAATTTCCGCCCGCATTTTCAACGAGTCGACTCGAATTCTGTTTTATTTTCTTTTTTTGACAACTTTAAATATTCGACACATTTATCGAGTGTTTTCGCGACCAAATTTATTTTAAGTTTTAGCCGAAGAAAGAAGAATTTATTATCGAGGGATCGCCTAGGAATGCGCACCTTATTTGTACCTTAATTTTAAGATGCGTGCGATCACTTACTTTTTAAGTGCATACGATAAGTTAACTTTAAGATGCGTACTTAATTTTATAAGATATGTTAATTTTATGCGCACATTATCTGTACCTTAATTTTAAGCTCGTAGGACGTGTGAGGATCCTCGTGCGTCTTGTTCTAAATTGCACTCATTTTCACGACTGGTTGCGAAATTTTTCCGTGTTAGATCGTAAATCCTTCTACGAAAATTCTTCTAACTTTCTTCTCTAACTTCTTTGCGAAAGTTCTTCCAACTTTCTTTCCTGAGACCCTTGCTTTATATACCATTTTAGATAGCGTGAGTGCAATCTTAGAACGAATCTGCGGCGTTTAGAATAAGCAGTGCATTTATAAGTATCCGAGAGTAATTTCGGAACGGAGCGTGTGTATGGGATGCCACGAAATTAGTATGATGTCGATGCGTGAGATTGCGTGACTTCGTTCGATCGTGTTGGGATAAGTTAGTTTTAAGTTGAGCGTGCGTGCGATACAACTTCTTTTCTATTTCATCGTGGGATCATCGTGGGATCACCGTGGGATGCGTGCGCTATATTATAATAAGACGCGTGCGTATTACTATAAGTTAATTTTAAGATGCGGGCGTGCTTGCGAGTGCGATACAAGTTGATTGTCATTTGATGTTAAAGAACTTGTATGTTTTTCGAGAGCGTACGAATTGAATAGTCTTAAGTTTTATCCGCGGCGTGCAAAATGTGTATGCGTGCGTATGCAGTAAGAGTGCCAGCGTGTTATTATTAAGTGAATTCGTGTGTTTGCGAGAGCGCGTTCGTTTCTAACTTGCACCCATTCTCATGACAATTCGTAAAGCTTTGCACGCGATAGAGTATAGTATTCGCGGTGATTGTCCGTCGATTGCTCCGAACTCGCGTGGATCGAACGTGGATTGCATAATGCGGTGAATCCGGGTCAGTTTTGGGCCGAAAATGCTGGTGTAGCGCCATGGAGACGTTCAGTGGGGTAGATTGATTGATGTACCATCTCGACCTACTGCCTCGGCTAAACCTCGGACGTCTCACTGGTTCTTATCAGTATTTTCGGTTCAATTCTGTCACGAGGTTCACTTAAGTCACGATGCAATCACCGTTGGATTCGCGTGGGCGAGGTTCACTCGATTGACAACGCTGTTCCACCCTTTTGCGAAGGTTCTTCCAACTTTCTCATCTATTTACTTTGAGAAAGTTCTTCTAACTTTCTTGTGTACTTTATTTGCAAAAGTTCCTCTAACTTTCTTCTCCCCTTTGCTTGGTATTCCGTTTTAGACAGCACGGGTGCAAACTTAGAACACGGACGCGTTAAATTTGAAGATGCGTGGTGTGCCTATTGCGAAAAGTTAATTTTAAGATGCGGCGAGCGCATTACTATCAATTAATTTTAAGTCGAGCGTGCGTGCGAGCGACTCAAATTCTTTACTATTTCATCGTGGGATCACCGTGGGATGCGTGCGTTATATCATAATGCGGCGTGCGTATTACTATAAGTTAATTTTAAGATGCGGGTGTGCTTGCGAGTGCGATACAAGTTCATTGTCATTTGATGTTAAAGAACTTGTATGTTTTTCGAGAGTGTACGGGTTGAATAGTCTTAAGTTTTATCCGCGGCGTGCAAAATGAGTATGCGTGCGTATGCAGTAAGAGTGCCAGCGTATTATTATTAAGTGAATTGGAGTGTTTCCAAGAACGCGTTCGATTCTAACTTGCATCCATTCTCATGATAATTCGTAAAGCTTTGCACGCGATAGAGTATAGTATTCGCGGTGATTGTCCGTCGATTGCTCCGAACTCGCGTGGATCGAACGTGGATTGCATAATGCGGTGAATCCGGGTCAGTTTTGGGCCGAAAATGCTGGTGTAGCGCCATGGAGACGTTCAGTGGGGTAGATTGATTGATGTACCATCTCGACCTACTGCCTCGGCTAAACTTCGGACGTCTCACTGGTTCTTATCAGTATTTTTGGTTCAATTCTCTCACGAGGTTCACGTAAGTCACGATGCAATCACCGTTGGATTCGCGTGGGCGAGGTTCACTTGGTTGACAACGCCGTTCCACCCTTTTGCGAAGGTTCTTCCAACTTTCTCATCTATTTACTTTGAGAAAGTTCTTCTAACTTTCTTTTGTACTTTATTTGCAAAAGTTCCTCTAACTTTCTTCTCCCCTTTGCTTGGTATTCCGTTTTAGATAGTACGGGTGCAAACTTAGAACGCGGACGCGTTAAATTTGATGATGCGTGGTGTGCCTATTGCGAAAAGCTAATTTTAAGATGCGGCGAGCGCATTATTATCAATTAATTTTAAGACGAGCGTGCGTGCGAGCGACTCAAATTCTTTACTATTTCATCGTGGGATCATCGTGGGATCACCGTGGGATGCGTGCGTTATATAATAATGCGAGCGTTACTTTATAATGCGTGCGTTTTTACATTTTTATTTTTATACTACGGGTGCAATCTTAGAGCGAATGTTACATCTGCGGCGTTTAGAATAAGCGGTGTGTTGATGAATATGCATGAGTAATTTCGGAGCTGAGCGTGTGTGTGTGTGGGATGCTGCGATATTACTATGGAGTTAATGCGTGAGATTGCGTGTGTTCTTTCGATGGTGACTTGTAGCTATTTTCCCGACAAATGCGTGCGATAAGCGATAGATTATAGTATGCGTAAAAGTATCCGTGTAATATATGCGAATTGAATACATCATCGAGGGATCATCGTGGGATCATCGTGGGATGCGTGCGTTATATAATATTGCGGCGTGCGTATTACTATAAGTCAATTTTAAGATGCGTCGAGCGTGTTGCGATAAGTTAATTTTAAGATGCGTCGTGCGTGTTGCGACAAGTTAATTTTAAGTTGCGGACGTGCTTGCAAGTGCGATACAAGTTCTTTGCCATTTAATGGCAAAGAACTTGTATATTTTTTGCGTGCCTACGGACTAAGTAGTGTTAATACTCATTTATCCTTCCGATAAATGAGGTAGTTGTAATTGGTGGGTGGTTGGGATTTGGAGATAGGGTGGGTCACTGACGTAGCCACCTCCACGTGGTGTGACCTGGTAATCGCTATTGCTCTCTAATGATATTTTTAAAAATTATCTTTAGAGAACGATATCGAGCTAAGAGCTACGAGTTACTTTTATCTTATAATTTGATGCATTTCTGAACAGTTTCTATAATAGTAATATGTTTTTATGGAACGAACATATTTTTACTCGTCAAATTCGCGGTTCCAAACTCGTGCATTGAACGCGCGTGCGTTGAACATACATGAATTGTAAATCCTAAATTCACCGTTGAAAATATAAAGAATGTAACAAGAATTTTGATCCTACTTGTACAATCGTTCATTTGATACATAAACCGTAAAATGAGATTCCATATCTACTTGCATTATTTCTCACTTTGTACCATTGAATGATCGGTTTGTTCTTCAGAAAACTGTCATGCGCAGATTCAGACAAAATTCTGCGAATGAGCTCCATCTTGCAATATGAAACATCTATGAGAATAGTTTTTGGCGATTTGAGAGAAATGTTTTACTACTTTCATGTAATACCTACCGGAATAGTAAAAATTTTTCTTTTTATTTCGCCGAAAACTGCTCTCACAGATGTTTCTTTTTACAAAAGAGACCTTAATTGTTAAATTTCGTAAATCTGGAAGTTACAAGTTTTAGAATTTACGTATTTTTGGACTTTATGATTTTGAAACTTTGGTACCGTGGCACTTTAGCACTTTGGTATTTTGGCACATTGACACTTGGGAACTTTGGGACATTGGCATATTGGCACTTTGGAACTTTGGAACTTTGGAATTTCGTAAATTTGCAACTTCAGAACTTTGATACATTGGCAGTTTGGAACTTTGAAACTTTGGCACTTTGGCACTTTGGCACTTTGGCACTTTGGAACTTTGGAACTTTATAATTTCGTAATTTTGGAACTTTGGTACTTTGGCACTTTGGTACTTTGGTACTTTGGCACTTTGGTACTTTGGTACTTTGGTACTTTGGTACTTTGGTACTTTGGTATTTTGGAACTGTGAAACTTTGGAACTTTGGAACTCGAAAATTATCGAACTTTGGAACTTTCGGATTTTGAAACACCTCATAATTATGAAGTTTTTCTGTTTGATTCTTTGGAATAGTAATTTATGGTAAATACGTGGATGAAAAATTTCTATAGCATTCCACATATAATATTAAGCGTAATTTCATATTTTGAACGAAGTAAAGGCACGCCTTTAAAGTAGTAGAAACTAAAGACAGTGCGAATGTTAATAAACGCTTATGAAACGTAAATATCTAGTGCAAAATATTACGTACAGTCTTCAATTTCTTAATGTGTAACATCCTGTTATTTAACCTATTAGAGTTGCATTTTAGAGTTACTTGCTCTTTTATGATTCGTACAATCGAAACATAAATATTAATTACTCCATAATTACTGCAATATAACATGATGCAGAATTCACGCGTAACTAGCCAAAGAAGTTAATTTCCTGGCAAGTATTGTTTGAATGTACGTAATACATACTATAAAAACGTAGGAAAGCTGCATATTTAATGAGACATATTTATCTGCATGACGTACCATAGATGACTCCACGTATTGATCATTACGCAATTGTCATGAACATGTATTTATGTTGCTGCGCCTTATAATTATAAGAGTTCCATCATTAATGAAATAATTGCTAGAATTAAAATGTAACCTGAGGCATGATTCCTACTGCTATATAATGCAAGTAAGAAAAATTTGTTCCTATTTTGCGATATTACAGTCGTGCCCCATTGTGAATCATAACGAGACGCGTTCTTCTATACGTTTGTATATGTAATACTTCTTTTTTTCAATGAACGTTTAAAATTGTTCACTAGTGCCGATAATTGTTAACCATGCCGTTAAACACTTGGCTCGTTTCGGAAATCTTGAGCGCCGTGATCATCGGAACGATTGGATTATATATTTATTTCAAATTTTTTGTATATAATTTTTGGCGCAAAAAAACAGTGTTTTACTTGGAACCCACTTTTCCAGCTGGGAATATATTGCCGCTTGTTTTGGGAACAAAATCGCAAGGTAAATAAAAAATAGAGAATGCGATATTGACATTTTATTACATAGATGTTAATTCAACTATACGCACTTTATTTTTTAAAATACGTTAAATTATTGTCACTTTGATGGTTAAGAATTTATAAATTTAATTTTATAGCGAAGTTGTGAATTTCTTCGGAAACTAGAGTATTCAGAAAATAAAAATAAGGTAAAGGTACCAGTAGTTGACCAGTTAAGAGAAATCTTCCACGGAAATAATGGTAACCGCTTACTCTGTCGATAAATGGCGAGAGTCGATACTTGGAGACGTTCTTTAAACCTTCTAAATTATTCACCAAGACCAGTTTTTAAAAAAAGTTAACTTATACAAATTTGAGAAATATATTTAAGAATTTGACAAATGCTCCAGTAGTTGATCATTCTTGAAAACGAAAAGACTAGTAATCTTCAGAATTTGACCACTAAAAAATTATTGCTTTTTGAGGTTACAATAAAAAAAACGATGTATTTATTATTTATAAAACGTTGTGAACATTTAAACAGTAAATCATTACATATAGCTATTATTCACAGAAACGTTAAGGAAATAGAAATATAATAGCATATTACTTACCTTATTGAATTCTGACGTTCGTTGTTGATAAACATATTTCACTTCACATGCAATTGTTCGAAAAATTCATCGACCGATGCCGCGGCATCTGGAGCTCACTTTCATCGAAAGTCGACAACTTACGAAAACCTTATTTTTGTATGTTTTTTGAAAAATGGTCAACTGCTGATACATGGTCATCTACTTTTACCTTAATAATATTAAAAGTAAAGAAAAATATTGCAGAAGGAAGAATGTAATCTTAGTTATGAAAGAATGATATGAAGGTATACGTTTCTTCAGAAATTGAAATATCATCTCAATCATGATGTAACGAGATCGTTTATTCGTTAAGGGAAAGTATACTCTTTATCATAAAACAACAGTAGTCATCTGCTTGAAAGAATGATAGGCAGAAATGCTTTTGTGTTATGTTCATCTTGAAAGACAATAACAACAAATAAAATCGAAAGAAAATATTAATAACTCAAATAATATAAAAATATACTTTCAGAATTCGCAAAAGAGTATTAGCAAATTGTTGAAAGCAATAGTTGTTTATTATTTGTTCATAGTTTGCTTAGTTATTAATTATTAATATTGATTAAGAAATTATTATTTTCAGCTGAATTTTCAATAAGAATTTTCTTTCAGCTGAAAGACAATACCAACAAATAAAATCGAAAGGAAATATTAATAACTCAAATAATACAAAAATATACTTTCAGAATTCGCAAAAGAGTATTAGCAAATTGTTGAAAGCAATAGGTGTTTATTATTTGCTCATAGTTTGCTTAGTCATTAATTATTAATATTGATTAAGAAATTATTATTTTCAGCTGAATTTTCAATAAGAATTTTCTTTCAGCTGAAAGACAATACCAACAAATAAAATCGAAAGGAAATATTAATAACTCAAATAATACAAAAATATACTTTCAGAATTCGCAAAAGAGTATTAGCAAATTGTTGAAAGCAATAGTTGTTTATTATTTGCTCATAGTTTGCTTAGTCATTAATTATTAATATTGATTAAGAAATTATTATTTTCAGCTGAATTTTCAATAAGAATTTTCTTTCAGCTGAAAGACAATACCAACAAATAAAATCGAAAGGAAATATTAATAACTCAAATAATACAAAAATATACTTTCAGAATTCGCAAAAGAGTATTAGCAAATTGTTGAAAGCAATAGTTGTTTATTATTTGCTCATAGTTTGCTTAGTCATTAATTATTAATATTGATTAAGAAATTATTATTTTCAGCTGAATTTTCAATAAGAATTTTCTTTCAGCTGAAAGACAATACCAACAAATAAAATCGAAAGGAAATATTAATAACTCAAATAATACAAAAATATACTTTCAGAATTCGCAAAAGAATATTAACAAATTGTTGAAAGCAATAATTATTTATTATTTGCTTATAGTGTACTCGATTGTGAATTACTGATATTGATTAAGAAATTATTATTTTCAGGTGAATTTACCAAAGACATTTACGATCAGACGAAAAAGCATCGTGTTACCGGGATATTCATGTTCCAAAAACCATTTTTGATTGTGAACGATCTCGATTTGATCAGGAACGTGTTAACGAAGGATTTCATGAATTTCCACGATCGTGGAATATTTTGCAACGAGAAGACGGATCCCCTGTCCGGGCATTTGTTTCAACTTCCGGGGAAAAAATGGAGAAATTTACGGGTGAAATTAACGCCAACGTTCACTTCGGGAAAAATCAAATCGATATTTTCTGTTTTGCAAGAGAGCGGGGACAACTTGAGTAAATATTTGGAGGAAAAAGCAAATATCGGCGAGACGATCGACGTAAAAAACGTTTTCGCGATGTAAGTAACAAGGATAAACGATTTCAATGTGATGTAGCCATTGATCAAATATTTAACACGGTTCTTGTTCGTCAACAGTTGTCTACGCTGAGCCCCCTGTTTATTCTCTATGCCGAATAAAAGCAGCCCTAAAAGTTAGGGTTGAGACACGTAGTACTTGTTGCATTGCCATTAGGTATAAGCAAAAAATATAAAAGCTAGATTGTGTCTTTTCGAACAACAAATTTTAGTGTACAAACAGAAAATCCGATTTGCTTAAAAAATATATCACTTATTTTCGAAATCGATCATTTCACTATCCTTCGTTCGAAACTTAATTTACCTTCTTGCAGGTATTCGGTGGACATCATAATGTCGGCAGCATTTGGAATAACGTGCGACAGTTTTAAAAATCCGAACAACGAATTTACTTATTGGGGTAAAAAGGTGTTCGAACCTAATCTATTTTGGAACGCGGTTGTCGTATGGGCGCCGCAGATATTGGATTTATTTTCACTCCCTTTCAACGACAGGGGTGTTACGAACTTTTTTATGAAAATGTTCGAGGACACGGTCACTTACAGGGAAAAGAACAACATTGTCAGGAAAGATTTCTTAAACTTGTTGATACAGTTAATGAAGAACGGATACGTTGATCCCGATGAAAAATCGGACGAACCGAATGTTACGAGTAATTATTATTAAAAGTATTTATTGATTCTTTCGATGAACATCTCGTGTGGGTCAAGCAAGGATTTTATTTGTTAAAGATTATTACGAGGAAAAAACCTTTCTCTTTGACTTTATTCGGATGAAATCATGAAGATCTCGTTAAAATCCCAGGGAGAGCCCATGCAGATTTCAGAAATATCGCACGACCATGACATAATTCTACCGGGTCATCCCACGGCGAATCGATCACTTTTTGACCTCACTTATAGTCTACGTAAAATTAGGGGGGGTTTAAGTCATCATTTTGCCGATTTCGAATTTGTTCAGAAATTACAAGCCTCCGAAATTTGCAGTTTTTGCCTATTTTTGCGGAAATAGACTTCACTTACGAATTTTTTTTATCAGAAACTACTCATTCGATTGAGCTAATTTTTTTCCGTTTTATTCATAAAGGACTGGGCAACCTCAAACATTTTTTTTTTAATTTTATTCCTACGGGCCTCTCATTGAAAAACGTAAAAGAACGATCTGTTTAAATTTTTTCACATTATATAACAAATTGACGAAGTCAGAAGAAATATTTTATGGTAACCCAATCCTTTATGAATAAAATGAAAAAAAATTTAGCTCAATCGGACAAGTAGTTTCTGAGAAAAAAATTCGTAAGTGAAGTCTATTTTCGCAAAAATAGGAAAAAACTACAAATATTGAAACCTTGTAATTTTTTAACAAATTCGAAATCGGCAAAATAATGTCTTAAACCCCCCTAACTTCACATAGATTATAACATATTTTGATTCAAACAAAATCGCAGATGGTTAGGTGAAAAAGTGATCGATTAGGCGTGGAATGACACAAGTATGATTCGCACCGATAAAATGTGTTATTCTAATAAAATATTATCATTTATCTTGTCGATAGAAATGTACTAAAAAACTACTCGTCCGATTGAGCCAAATTTTTCTTGTGTTTTTTTTTTTAGTACCATGATACAATTCTAACATAAGTGAGAACTTCGTTTCCGATAATTAAGAGAATCCTAAATTGACTAGTCAGAATTTTCAACCAGCTATTTGCGGAACGTTTAATGTGGATTTTATTTCACAGAGTCGACGGAAAATAAATTGACGATGACAGAGGCTGCGGCGCAAGCTTTCGTTTTTTATTTAGCCGGATTCGAAACGTCTTCGACGACTATAACTTTCTGTTTGTACGAATTGGCGATGCATCAGGATATTCAGGATAGACTTCGTGAAGAGATTCGTACAGTTCTGAAGAAACACGGTGATTTGACATACAATGCCGTGAATGACATGCCCTACCTTCATAAAGTGATCTCAGGTTTGCATCTTTTTTAATAAGGAGATCGTTCGAGTCCGCCATTGAGATAATATCTTAAACGTAACGTTTCCAGCGTAACCATAAAGTTTTCATAAAATAATTTCTGTCGTATCTTCGATAATTAATTAAGCAATCACGTTGCCATTAGTTTTTGAAGAAAACTTTTTTGAAACTCTTTAAATGCATCACCTTGACGAGGTTAAGTTTTTTGTACGCTAGTTTTATTCTATTTTTCAGAAACGTTGAGGAAGTATCCGCCACTCGTTTTCCTAAATCGTATTTGTACAAAAGATATACAAATAGAAACAACCAATTTCATTACATCTGAGGGAACTTCTATAATAATACCTGTGTATGGTATTCATCGGGATCCTGACATATATCCAGATCCTGATAAATTTGATCCAGAACGATTCTCCGAAGAGAATGTGAAGACCAGACATCCTTATGCTTATTTGCCATTCGGCGAAGGACCAAGGATTTGCATCGGCAAGTATTTTGTTCTTTTGAAAATGATCAATAATACTAATAATATCTTTAATTGTATTGCCAGACTATACCTTCAATTACAAATTATAATTATATTATGAATTGTGGTTGAAGGTTTTACACAATACCTTTAAATTATGCATAATTAATTAATAACATATAATACAATTAAAGGTATTATACAATACTTTTAAATTATGAGTAAGTAATTAATAATTTATGAATGATATATCACTTAATTAAAGGTATTGCATGATTATTATTCATAAATGATAAATATTTGTTGCGACAGTGATTACCGTGAAACAAATAAATTTTGATTAAGTTAAAAGACATTGATTAATTTGTTACAGGATTAAGATTCGGCCTGATACAAACGAAAGTTGGGGTAATAAAAAGTTTATTAAAAAATAGATTCAAACTTGCGCCGAATACACCAACTTCTTTGGAATTCAAAGAAGGGTCTTTAATATTACTGGCAAAAGGAGGTGTAAACTTAACAATTGAACCGGTGCAATAATTAAAACGTTAGATAATTTATGTAATTAAAAAATTGTTATTAATTTGTATACGCTTTAATACCATTGTACTTACCGAAATATGAAACGAATTTTTATAATGAGACTTATCCAAACCTCTTCCGTATCAGACATTTTTTAGAAACTCGAAGATTATCATGAATAATAGTATTGATATAGTAAACAAAACTAAATGAATTGCATATAATGCTGAAATTACAACCACTAGATAGTGGTTCATTTTGGACAATATCGTAAACATTACATTTAATTAATTTAGTTTAAAATAATATGGTGCGAACTAACTATGAAACTCATTTTTGTTAATTTTTTATTTAAACCACTTTCATAATTAACACTAAATGAATTCCATGGAATGTTGAAATTACAACCACTATCTAATGGTTCATTTTTGACAATATCATAAAAATTACAAGGAATTAATTTAGTTTAAAAATAATGTGATGTGAAAGAACTGATAAACTCATTTTTTGTAATATTTTACTTGAGCCACATTCATAATTACGGGCTCACACGATGTATAGCAAAACAATCAAAAGACAAACAAAAATTGCTAGAAGTAAAAGAAAGTAACCAAGGATCAGGAAAGGAGAACACGAGGCGTACGAACTACTCCCGTACCATCTCAACAATGTTTTATTTCGCAGTCCGATATCTGGAATATAACAACGTTACATTACTTCCGAAGAAAAAAAAGAGTTAACAACTAGATCCCGCCGAAACGTCCAACCATAGGGAACCTAGTACCGGTACCCTTTGGTATCATAACTGTCGGAGGGCAAAGCGTTGGCTAAGCTCAACAACTGCGAGCGCTGAAGCTCCCCGTTGTAATGAAGCGCGCCGGGTTCCTCGAGCGCTTCCGCAGCTCGCAGCGCACCCAAACCATGAAGCCTTCCTGGTCCAGCGAGAGCTCCGGCATCGTGAAGCCGTCCTGGTCCAGCCAAACCTCCGGCCAAACTTCCGGCATCGTGAAGCAATCCCGCACCCCGGAGTCCCTCTGCGTCGTGCAACCCGGACGCCAAAAGGCTGCTGGGTTCGTGAAGAGCACCGGGTTGAAGAAGGACGGAGTCGCGAAGCTGTCCATGGGACTCCAACAAGGCTGACTCGCGATGAAGAGGCTGTTCAGGGAGACGGGGAACATGGGCGGGTGCCACTGGCTCGTGGGTCAAAAGGGCAGCATTTCCGGCGTTATCGGCCACGTGGGCAGCCGCGGCAGCCGCGTTATTTTGAGCGGCTGCAGCTGCTGTGGCTGCTTTTTGAGCGGCAGCTTGCGTAGTTTCGTAGTCCAGACGCACGGCAGAAAGCTGGTCGTCGACGGATTCGGCCCTGGCCTTGGCCTGGCCCACCATGGTCGTCTGGGCAGCAAGTTCGGCCTCGGCTTCGGCCGCAGCTTGAGCAGCACGGTCGGCCGTGGTCTGAGCAGCGTTCAAAGCTGCGGTGATCACTTGGACCTGGTGCAGAGCCTGCTTGGCGCTGCTTCTCGCCGCGCTAGCTGACCTCTCGGCCTGTTGCAGCTGCAACTTCTCGTTGTCCACGGCCACGTGGGCGTCTTTAGCTTGCTGCTCGAGTCCCTGCACCACGATCTGCTTGCCGGTGAGAGCAGCCGCCGCCGTGGCTGCAGACTGGGCAGCAGCCTGGGCCAACGTATTTTTCGCGACGAAAGCCGCCTGCCCGGCGGCCGTTTGCTGATTGCTTAGCTGCGTGTGTGCCTGCTCGGCCGCGCCTTTCGCGATGCTGGCCAAAGGACCTCCAACGCTCAGACCTGGATGTGAAAGCCCCCGGCCGTGAGAGAGCGGACCCGGCGATAAAACGGGAGCGGCCTCCGCGTACGAAACAGGATCCGCGAAGCCCAGCTCGGGCTCGCCGGCGTACTCGTATTTGTATTCGGCCTGTCGCGGCTGGGCCTGCTTTTTGCCGGGACCACAATGCGCCAGACAGACGCACGCCAGGAATATCGCGAGCTTGTTCATGGCTCCGGTTTCGACTGTTATTCTCGGGGTCGTTGACTTCTGTAACAAGGAAAACGGGGGTCTTTAATAAGGGTATTGAAGATTTATTTCAGCTCTGGATGCTGGGTCGTGACGCGATTTTGGGACTTTGACGGTTTTTGGAGTTTAGGGCTTTTGGATCGTAGGAGTTTCGCACTTTTTGGAAGTTCGAGGGCTTTCGCGCTTTCTGACAATTTTATGACTTACGCATCTTCTGTAAGAGTTTAGGACATTCACATTTTCTGCAAAATTTTAGAACTTTCGCATTTTTTGCAAAGTTTTAGAAATTTTGCATTTTCTGACAACTTTATGACTTACGCATTTTCTGCAGAATTTTAGGACTTTCACAGTTTCTGCAAAATTTTAGGAATTTCGCATTTTCTGACAACTTTATGACTTACGCATTTTCTGCAGAATTTTAGGACTTTCACATTTTCTGCAAAATTTTAGGAATTTCGCATTTTCTGCAAAATTTCGGGACTGTCCCAATTACTGAAAATTTTAGCACTTTGGGACTGTCTAAAAATTCTTTTAGTTGTGTTTTATGGCATATTGTGGAGTATTAGAAGTAGAGAACTAATCAGCTTCGGAATTATAGGGTTTTGAAACTCTCGAACATTGAAATTTTTTATCTTTTTCATTGTACAATTTTGAAACTGAAAATTATAAAGTTAAGAATTTGAGAACTTGCTAACTTGGAAACTTAGAAACTTAGAAGCTTAGAAACTTGGAAAGTTGGACAATTGGAAACTTGGAAACATTGAAATTGAAACATTGATACTTTAAAATCGTGAAACTTTGAAATTGTGAAACCTTGAATCTTGCTAACCCGGTAACTCTAAAACTTTGAACCTTTAAAACCTAGAATCTTAGAAATCCGAAAATCTAAAATTTCGAAACTTTGGAACTGGAATTTTGAAATTTTTAGATTTGGAAATAATTTAACTTTGCTAACTTCCAATTTTCGTATCTTAAGACCTCAGAACTTTGAGATCTTACAATTTCGTTCTCCACAGCTCTGCACTTTTGCAACAATATGTGAGGAACAAAAAATGATCGTTTCAAAAGTAGATTTCAGAAATTTAAAACGATTTGATTGAGTTCTGAATGTATTCTCACTGAGGTAGAAACGCAGAAACATAGTATATACTAGGTCAAGCAAAGTATAAGTACTAACGCATTGATACAGACATATCTTGCAACGCGAACGTCGGAATTGCGTAAAAATGATACAATAGAAGGAAAATGGCGAAGGACAGAGCTATGTGGGTGACTCCTACAGTCTTTTTTGCAAAGGTAAATTCCTACGCGCATATTTGGAATCGAAAGTGGGTAATAGACATAATAGGTGGAGTATGCTTGCAACTCTTTTCGTGCATTCCTGTTTCAAATGTACCTTTCACATTTTAGTCCGTATTAGTCATAGAATATAAATAAGGTTATGCAGCAGGGTTAAATCTGTCAAGCTCGATTCAAGCAAAAATTATTACAAAATTTCTATAAATCAAAATTTGTAGTTATAAATATTATCGACCGAATTGTTAATGAACAGTTATTATTGTAATTGCTGAGGAATTATTTAAGTCGACCGATTCGAACGTGATCCTTAAGAGATATTGATCACATTCTTGCAAATTATTAATGACGCAGGTCTCCCCCCGTTTCGGTGCGACTCTGTCGCAATTTTGCGACTCAAAACTAAATTTCCAGTTCCGTCGCGGTCTGAAAAGCAATGCGTGCGTATAAACGCGCAATCACGTTGGTATACGTTGATATTCGTTGCGTGTGACTCTACATATGTCGCAGCCATGTTTGTCCAACCAGAACAAAACGTTTCTTAAATTGTTTTTATTTCGCCACCTTCACCGTTTCTTTATTGAACGAATTAAATTTAACACTAGATCTACCAACCAGTCAAAATGACTGGTTTCGGGTTTGCCATTTTTTTATTAAAAAATTTGATTGCCGTCCATTTGTCAAAATGTTTGTCATGTTTTATCGAGCTAATGAATTGTTGTATACACTCATGGACAAAATTAAGTGGATATTGCAAAAATGTAAAAAATTTTTTGTTTTACTACAATGTCTGAAATAAATTTTAAATTTAGAACGTGAAATGTTTTTGTCGATTTTAAAAAACATTTATTTAATGTATATAATTGTACAATAAAGTTTTGATTCATAGGCATTTTTAGTTAAATTAAATTAACCTTTTGTTATTTATGATACCTGTCCACTTAATTTTGTCCACGACTGTATGTTAGGTGATGCTGCAATATTTGTTTATTTATTTTCAGTTTTGAAGTAAGCATGCATTTAATGCCGGTACTTCTAGTGTTAAATGACCATAATTTTTACCATTAATTATTGTATTTATATCAGAGTAACTTCAACGTTAAAATAATTCCAGATTTTTCTAGATATTTCGAAATTTTATTAAATTAAAAGCTTCTGTAATTTTATATTGAAAATAAAATTTGTGAAATTATTTTCATTTGATTTTTCTTATTGAAAGTTATTTTCTATTTCTGTAAATTATCAACGTTAAGGTTGGAATTGATAGTAAAATTATAAACTCGTAAATAGAAATGAAATATAGAATGATTGACATTGGCCATCAAAATTATAAGTTTTCAGGAACAGAATATTTAATTTTACATTTTATTTGCCTGTGTGAGTATAACGAAAGATTTATGTTTTACAAGATTCTGAATTTTGATAATAAAGGAGCTTAATTAGCTGGGAACGAAAAGTGCTGTAGGTGGTGAAAATGACCTTGATTATTACATTTATGTTTAACAGATACGGTGAATCATAATGTGCGCAACGTGTAAATGAAAGTATACTGAAACATGATCCTTTGTAGTTAAATTCCTCCGTGACGAATATAAATCTTATCGCGATTGTACTTTAATAATTTTCTGCATACACACACATAATTATATTCATAACTTAAACAAAGAAAAGATTGTTGCTGTAGTTCGTTATCTGCCATTAAAGAATAAATAGAGCTATTTATTTAAATAAATATCCAACTACCGTTGTTAATAAACGGTTATAGAATTCTATAATGCCTATACTATTTTAATAAAAATTACCAATAATGAAAAATAACATAAAGCATTACATTGTTTCAAATATTTAGTGAACTTTCTATATTTGTATAAATAAACTTGAATTAAAATCAAGTAAATTCAAATTGAAGCGATTATTAAAACACTCATTATTAATAACAAATGTTAAGTCTGCTTTTATTATGTTCACAATTTGCCCAAACTAATTGTTTATATGTGTTATAAATATAATTATGAATTAATTTATTTTTAATAAACTTACGATTTGATTAAACAAATTACCAATCATCGGATAAGAATGAAATAATAAAAGGAACTGACTCAAGAACGAATATTTCAACAATATTAGTAGAACAATTTATTAAAAAATTGCTTCTTTTCAAAAATAAATCTCATAAATTCTATTAGAAAAATATGTACAATAGATTTTAATAAAGCTAGATTATATATAAAATTCAGCCGTGTATCCATTTTGGTACACACGGTACTTAAGATGTTATTAAATTAAATTTATCAATTAATTTCTATTATTTATTATTTGATCAAATAAAAATGTTAATATAATGGAACAAGATAGTCTAAAAGAAAACAAAATTATTTGGTAATATAATGTGAATAATTGGCAATATAATTTTTTAAATATTACTTTTCGGTGAAATATTTTTAGGCGATTATTGATCACGAAAAGAAACTGTTGTAGACGATTTATTGTTGCAAATTGTTAGTACTCACGTAAAATGAAACCAGTCGGTCGATTAAGGGACCAGTGTTCTTCAGGCTCGAGAAAACAACTAACTGATACCACTTACCTGATCATCGAAGCTCTTATAGGTCTGTATTCTAACGAAACGATAGTATAGTTGTTACGGAGGGGTTGGGGATACTGAGAATAACGACTAACTTGCTGTCTCCCATTTTTTTGGCGAGTTTCGAGTTATACCTACAACAATTTCAGTCAAGAATTAATTTAATTGACAAATACGTCACATATTAGTTTCTCGACATACATTGCATTTTTATAATTTCTATAATTTTGTAGTTGTTATAAGTTGTACAATATAATCAATGCAATTATAATAATTTTGTAATTACGTAATTTAGTAATTCTAATTGTGATCAGTCAAGGATTGTATTTAATAAGTGCAAATAATTACAATTTAATAGATGTAAGAACGCCAAGTTAATAATTGAGTGTAATAATTGTAACAGTTATATTTAATGATTATAACAATTACGATTTAATAAATGTAACAACAATAATTTAATAATTGTATTTAAAAATTCCAATAGTTAAATTTAATGATCGTAATAATTACGATTTAATAAATGTGACGACAGTAATTTAATAATTGCATATAATAATTGCAATAATAGAATTTAATGGTCGTAATAATTGTAATAAGTCCTCGAAACGTTTTGCACGAAAATTTTAACTGTTTTACAGCAACATTACAATTTAAGGCAAATATATTTATCTATAATTATAATATTCAATAATGGTTGACTAGATAATCAATTTTTCAAATACAATAATCATATAAAAATTTTAAACAACACTGTATACGTTCACGCTTTCGATGCATTCGATACAACCGCGCTTCACTCGTTTCTTTTGTCAATGTGTCTCTACACATCGTAATTAATTGCAAATTATCTACTATCTTCATTAATTCTATGATGATTTATACGAATTACAACCCCGCATTGACCTAAATCGCACAATATCAGAATGTATATTTTGTACATTCTATACATCGGTGAGTATTTATTTAAGAATTTTTTTAATTCTCATTCGTTCTAACCAAACTTGTTGGCTGTAGCATTACTGACCTTCGAAACTTTCGACTGTGGAAGAGTTCATAAAGTCCCACTTAATTTGGTAACTCTTAACCGGTTTCTAATTAACGGGTTATCATAGTCATTAGTTCAACGATTAATCATTGATTAATGTCATTGATTTTTTTAACAGAATCAAAGAGAAATGCGATACGTTAACGGTGAAAATTGTCATAACAACGGTGGATCTAATAATAATAATAATAATGGGAAGAAAGCTCCTGAAAGAAGTAGCGTTTTAGCTCAAAAAGCTGCGCAAGAAGCTAAGGCAGCCTCTGAGGCTCAGAATATTGCTGGTCAGCAAGCTGCTCGTCAAGTACTTATCATATTATTTGATTATGAGCACAAGAAAGTTTCGGGACTTCCCCAAAATGTTGCACACACGACATAATTTATACATAAAGAAGGTTCTTCTATCGTAAAAAATTACAGTATTTTTTACAGAGTAAGATTTTGGAGTTTCGAGGTCTTAGATATTTGAGACTGAATTTTTGAGAATTTTGTAATCTTGGAATTTTCGAATTTTGGGTTTGAGGATTTTAGGGATCTGAGGATTTGGGAATTTGGGGATTTTGGGATTTGGGGCATTTGGGGATTTGGTTATTTTGGGATTTGGGAATTTGGGAATTTAGGGATTTTAGGAACTTCGGAGTTTTGGGATTTAGGAATATAGGATTTGAAGATAGAAAGATTTAAAAATTAGGTAACATGAGAATGTAGTATTTTGGGATTTCTGTGTCCTGACAATTTGAGGCTTTGAAACTTTGAAAGTTTTGTAAATTTGCAATTTCAAAATTTTTGAACATTATGGTCTTGGAATTTTGGCATTTTGGAATTTCAGAATTTTGGAATTTTTTAATATTTGGGATATTGGCTATTTGGAATATTAGAAACTTGGAATATTAGAAATTTGGCATATTAGAAATTTCGGATATAGGAAATTTGGAGTATTAGAAATTTGACATATTGAAAAGTTGGGGTATAGGAAATTTGAAATATTGCAAATTTCAAGTTTTGGAATATTTGAATGGAAGGTTCTTGTAATTTTGTAATTTTATAATTTTTGATTATTCGGGATTTTTGGATTTTAGGATTTTAGAATTTAGAAATGTAGAAATATAGGATTTTTCAATAGAAATAGTTGAAAATTAGGTAATTTGAGAATATAGTATATTAGAACTTTGAGGGCTTGAAAATTTGAGGCTTTGAAACTTGACAGTTGTACAATTACAGGATTTAACCATTTTTAAACGTTAGAAAATAATCGATTCTAAAATGTAATAATACATACAATATAAATGTATGCAGTCAAAAAGGTACCAAAAAAATGACCATATTCGAAAGTGTGCCTAGCTGAATAATAGTTTGAGAACCTCTACCTGTTACATAAAAGAGGGAAGTCCTATATTCCTAACTATCTCCGAAGTATTGAACTGCAATATCGAAGTATTCTACGTGTTCTAGAAACAATGTAGATAAACGCAGACATATAATTTTACAGGTAAAAACAGAACTGGCTGAAAAGGCAGTAGAGGCTGCAAAAGCTGCACAAGATGTATTAACAAGGAAGAAATTAATAGTGGACCAATTACAAGAGGAAGTGAAAGAGGCACAATCGGTTGTTCAAGAAGAATCCTCGTCTTTACGACAAGAACAAACTAATTTGAATGCTGCTATGGAGGCGGCAAAACAGTCTCAAGATCAGGTGACATTATTGAATTGAATAAGTAGAGGTAGAGCAAAAAAACTGTTCTCGTTACGCGGATTAAGACACTTTTACTTTTGTAACACGTATATTGTGTTATTCAGCCACTTTTTACGTTTTCTTATGAACCGCCGACATTAAAAAACCCACTTGGTTCTATACCGAAGATGAAATATCTGGTTGCTGTAAAAACAGATGTTGCAAATTATTTTTTAACGAAAATTATCCAATAGTACACTATTTATTTATTTATTTGTTCAATTATTGACGTGTGCGTTTATTCTTTTACTTATTTATTCACTCATTTACGTATTTATTTATTTATTTTATCATTTATATATTTAGCTATCTGTTCATTTATTTATTTGTCCGTTTATTTCTATGTCTATTTGTTTATTTATTCATTTGTCTATTAGCTGATTTATTTACTTACTTGTTCGTCCATTTATTATTTGCACACTTATTCATTTTCCTATTTGTTCATTTATTTATTTATTTAACGTGAATTTTGGCATGGTATTTAATCTCTTTTTCGGAGGATTTTCCAAAGATATTAAATTGGTACTATACAGAACCTACAATACAACTCTAAAAAATTTCACAAGCAAAATTTTTCAAAAGAAAGTGTAAACACAATATTTTGTAACTCTGATTTACTTTATACTAAAAACTTTCTTTAAATAAAAAAACTAGTTCAATGTTTTGTATTAAATTACATATATTACCAACCCCATATTTGTAAAGGGGTTAAACAAAAGGCATACACGATTCAAAAATCCTTTCACGCAATTTATTTAAAAAATGATCAATGTAAAATTTCAAAGTATTGTATGCAAACTGTACCTTAATTTCAAAGAAATATTTAACTTAACTTATTTTTAAGGAATTCCCCAGAAAGATTTGCGTTACCAACATTTTAAAAAATTCGTTCATAGTAGTGAACTTGCACAATATTTTGAATAACATTAAAAAAGAGGTAAAATAGTCGATTCCAGGAGTGGAATATGTTCGTACATGCAAATACTTTCATAGAAACTAAGATCCTTTATGAATCATTACGTTATTTCTGTACGTAACGCGCGTCCTTAAGAGCTATCCGGCACCATTCCCAACGTTCGAAAAAAAAAAACGCGCAACGCTCGTCGATAAAGTCGATTACATTACTTTTCTTTCTCCTGTGATTTATTTGTGCAGTTAAAGACGCTAGCGCACGCCGTGCAAACGGCCAAAGCGAATGCAGCGAACGCACAAGCCGCCGCGAATGGAGCACAAAAATCTATGAGGGACAAAGAGGAATTGGTGGAAGCAGCCAAAAGACGGGTCGAAGAATTGTCGAATCAGCTGAGAACGGCCAAACAAGAACTCACCAATACAAATAGAGCGGCCGCTAAAGCGAGCGCCGCAGCCACAGAGGCGAAAGCCAATGCCAACAGAAACAAAAGACGACTCGAGAATATTCGAAGAACTAGACACATGAAACGGTGATTTTATTGATAATAGTCGTAATTTTAGGGTTTCTTGTAACGACGATTGCACGATATTGCACCTTAGGTTCTTGTTGCGGAGATATGCTTGGAGATGATTTTCAAATTTCATAATTTCCAAATTCCTGAGTTTCTATATTTCTAAGTTCTCAAATTTTTTATTTCTAAATTCTCAAACTTATACGTTTCTGAATTTCTACATTTCCAGAGTACTGCATTTGAGAATTCCTAAATCTCGCCGATTTCTAAATTTCTAAATTCCTAAACTATGTACATTTGTGAATTTGGGGATTCCTAAATTTCTGAATTTCTAAGTCTCTAAATTTCTGAATTTCTAAGTTTCTAAATTTCCAAATTTCTGGGTTCCTAAAATTCACAATTTCTAAATGTTTAAATTTCTGAATTTCTGAGTTACTAAAATTTTGAATTTCTGAATTTCTAAATTGCTAAATTTCCTAATTTCCTAAATTCTGAATCTCAACATGTTTTTAGTCTCTTAGTTTCTAAACTTCTAAATTTCTTAACCTCTCAGTACCTAAATCCCTCAATTTCATAATTACTAAATTTTTGAATTTCTCAATATCTGAGTTACTAAATTTCTGAATTTTTCCGTGTCAAAGTCCCTAAGTTTCACAATTTCTCAATGTCTGAGTTTCTAAATTCCAAAATTTCAAATCTACAAATTTACCAATCCATAGATTATTTACTTACAATTAATATACAATGTATATATTTAGTATATAATTAGTATTAAATCAATACAGTATTATCAATATTTCAATATCATTAATAAACATTGCAAACTCTGAAACATTGACAATTTGCATTGATCCCAAACTCTGTATTAAGCTGCTGCGTGTTAAGTGACCATTTTGAAACATGCTAATAGTACCTACTACTTAAGTATGTACATGGTATCGTTCCAAAACCTGAATGTTGACAACAACAACCATATAAACGTCTTATAACTATTCTTAACTCAAACAGTCCACTAAACAATCCGATCAAATATTATAGCTATTGCATATCGAATTTATTTATACCAATAGAATAACTATATAAATTTTTATATTTTACAGGTGCGTGCACAATTGAAAAAGGAGCAGTGCAAACAGGAATATAATAGTGAACAATAATATTACGTATTGTACTAATTAAATAGATATATAAATCGTTTGATAACAAAGGGCAATTATATGCAGATTTGAACAGCAGACATACAGGGTGTTTCCCGATAGTTTCTTTTATTTTCTACTTCCTAGCAGAGTCATTACGTCAATAATCTTTTATCGGCGGGCGCTTTCAGTCACGTTCACTGACATTTACATGGAAGCCGTGACTTACCCACACTAAAGTGCCGTCATGCATCAGCGAGCCGAGTCCTTTCTAGAGCAAAATGCAATGACGCACTTGCACGGTGATCGTACAAAACTGACTGGCCATTTTCAGTGCAGAAAAAAAAAAATTACATGTTCATTGATCGTGATTCTTTGCCATTTGCAACGTATAACTTGCATGTCAATGAACCGATTTCGACATTTTTTTCATTTTCTTATAATATATCAGAATATAGAATTATCGGTATGCGTTTTCTACTAACGATAAAAGGATCGTTTTGTTAGTTATATAAGAAAATTTTTGCAAGATTTATCGTGAATTAGTAAAAGAACGTTCTTGAAATGGAAATAAAATATACTATTTTATTTTCCCTTTGGTTTGTTCACTCGCAATGAAACTGCATAGTTTTTGTTCTTTTGTAGTAGATTCTTTAGAATATTTTACATAATAAGTGTTAGGGTACAGCACTATAGAAATTAATAAGTCATGAGATATTTCGAATTTTTGTACTGTGATGTTTAAATTTATATCAATTCGCGCGGTAAGATCAGCGCATGCGCCGTACAGCGGTATGATAGGAATTAATAGAAGGGGAATCCCCATTTTCGGTAAAAAAGCAATTTTAACGTTTTTACTGTACATTTAGATCACTTTACGGTTACGAGAACATTGATTCACTTATCAAGAGGCACAGATTACGTATGCAATGAATTACGCATGCATTTTTATTAGTTTCACAGAAGATAAAGTTTCGATATCACAGAAAACGTAATTTTTTGTAGATACCAATTTCATTCATACGCGTACAATATATAGAACCACGGTTACATTATTCATTTTACATCATAGAAAATAGACACACATAAGCACAATTATAATGCACTAATTATTTCGCTCAAGCATTGCATTTGTAGGTAACATAAACTAACTTTTTTTTTATGATTAAATTTTACCATGAAGTTTATATGTATTCCTTTATAATTCGTTTTACCAGAAAGTTTACAATAATAATTAAAGTATCATAGAGACTTAATTTGTAGGACAAGTATGAACAGCAATGGTTAACTGAAAAATGAACTATTAATAAAGTTCAAACTTTT
Source organism: Coelioxys conoideus (assembly GCA_947623535.1). Classification (NCBI taxonomy): domain Eukaryota; kingdom Metazoa; phylum Arthropoda; class Insecta; order Hymenoptera; family Megachilidae; genus Coelioxys; species Coelioxys conoideus. Next base: position 28,108,788 of record OX392450.1, on the reverse strand, counting down.
TGAGAACCTTCATTCATACGCGAATTAAAAAATTCATATTTTCGCGCGTTTTCTGAGAACACAACTACTTGTGCCATCTTGCGGTGGGCGATGTAACTACTGTAATAAATAATTGCGTTTTTCTTTAAAATTAAGAATTTTCCCACTTTTTTACGACACGTAGAACATTCTATAAACAGAGTAGAATCGAAATAACTTCAATATAACGCGGTAAAAGCACTGGAAAAGGAAATATGAAAAATTGCCTTTTATAGACAGTAAAATACTTAGCCATCTAGCGGTGGATGGGAACTAATGGAATTAAAATTTGAATTAATTTATCATACGAAATATTAATTGTTTTAACTGATTAGACCGTAATATAGTTCAAATAGTCACAATGAATGATCTTCAAATGCATTACGAGTATTAACGTGCCGAAAATATCATTTATTGCAAAAATTACATTGAAAATTTAGTTCCATTAGTTCCTACCTTCCACCGCTAGATGGCTAAGCATTTTACTATCCATAAAATGCAGTTTTTTCTATTTCCTTTCCTAACCCTTTTACCGAGTTATTTTGCAGGTATTTCGATTCTACTCAGCCCATAGAATGTTCTCCGCGCCATAAAAATGTGGAAAAGTCCTTAATTTTAAAGAAAAGCGCAATTATTTATTTCAGTAGTTAAATCATCCATTGTTAGATGGAGATACCCATTCAATTTTCTCCAAAACGCGCGAAATTTGAACTTTGATAGTAAAAAAATCCTACGAAAATCTTTTTTGGGTCATTTAAACGCTATTTAAATATGAACTAAGCATGTTTTATAAGTAATTATATATTTATAATAAGAACAACGTTGTTAATTCTTTGGTTCTAACTTCTCAAAACGGCTTAATAGTTAAATCCGTTATCTGAACGTTTTGCGGTGTACCAACTGCGTATATGACAGTATCTGCAACAGTTTCCGGTTGTAAAATTGGCATATTCACAACTGGTCCAAAGTTATCTACTAGTTTTGTGTTGGTTAATCCGGGATTAATACTCTAAAATTAATTGAACATTCGTTGTTATTGATTATACAGACAAACATTAGTCATCAATAATTAAAGCAGCGAATATGATCGCTTTGTATGTACCGTTACTCGAATATTACTGCCCTTTAAATCATTTCTAAGGGTGCTTGTAATAGCTGTTACTGCGTACTTTGTTGCAGCGTATACATTTAGTTTTAAAGCTCCATCATACACCCGTAGTCCTTGAATGCTAAACAAATGAAAATATTAATACATTTATTCTTCAATTTTTAATGTATTATGGAAATTATAATGTGTATCTTTTCTGAAAACCCTGAAATTATTTGTCATGATATCACAAAACTAATCAAAATTTAAGATTGTGTATGACACTGTCATATTAAACATATGGCAGTTCTTATAAATAATTGAATAATCATATAGATATGAGCAATAGTATAAAATCGAATATAGAAATAGTATGAAAGAGTAATTGAACTTTTTTGTTCCTTCTTCTTGTGTCACTATTATTTTTATTTGATCATAATTGATCCAAGAATTTATTTTTTGTATATATAATTTTTGGGAACAATACCTGTTCATGTTAACAATATGACCTTCCACATTCGATTCTTTCATTGCAAGCACAGCTTGCTTTGTACATTCAAGTAATCCCATGATGTTAGTGTTGAATAGAATCTCCCAATCATTTCTTGAAGTCTCTAAAAAGGGGCAATCACATAAAGTTAAATGTAATTGTATATGGAAGTTGTTTTAGAGTTAACTGTTGAGAAAAATACGTATGAGTTTAGTGTTTTGAACATCAACAAAAATGAACAATAAGATATTACAGTTTTTCCTTGCTAGTTTTAGCATAGACCATTTTTCCTAAGATATTAGAAACAAAGTTTCAAAGTTTCATGGACTAACATTTTTAAAGTTCCCAAAATCTCATTATTTCGAATATCTGGAACTTTTTAATATTTATGTTCTGATATTCGAAAGTTCCGGAGTCTAAAAATTTCGACATTCGGAAATTTCGAGTTCTCAAAGTTCCAAATGTCTAACATTTAAAAATTCAAAAATTACAAGAATCTCACATTCAAATATTCCAAAACTCGAAGTTTCCAATATCTCAAATTTTCTATATTTCAAATTTATAATATCCCAATTTTCCAATATTCCAAATTGCCAATATCCCAAAATTCCAACATTCCAAATTTCAAAATTTCAAAATTTCCAAAATTCCAAATTGCCAATATCCCAAATTTCCAACATTCCAAATTTCAAAATTTCCAAATTTCCAAAATTCCAAATTGCCAATATCCCAAATTTCCAATATCCCAAATGGCTAATATTCCAAATTGCCAATGTCCCAAATTTCCAATATCCCAAATTGCTAATATTCCAAATTGCCAATATCCCAAATTTCCAATATCCCAATTTTCCAATACCGCAAATTTTCAATATTCCAAATTCCCAAATTACCATATTTCCAAGTTCATTTCTACTCTAAATTCGAAATTCAACTATAAGTTTGAAAATGAATTAGAATATATAAAATATACCGAAAAGGCTGCCACTAGTTGCTATTCCGGCATTATTAACTAAAATCTGTGTAGTACCAAAATCTGCTTTGATTCTTTTAAAAACATCGATTACTTCTTGCTCTTTTGTTACATCACACTTGAATGCATGAAAGTTCTCATTTCGTTCCTCGTTGTCCATCCCCATCTAGTAGAATCACGAAAATGAATACGGACAAATTTTTTGTGAAATTAATTGATTAAAAAAAAAATAATTGTTTTTAAAATTAATTTAATTTTTTTTGTTAATTAATTGATTATATAAAAGTATAAAATGTCACATGAAATTGTCACGAATTAATTATTTTATACTCTTCTGAACCTCGTTTACAAAACATCGAAATGTTCTTAAAAATAAAATCGATTTTACGAATTTATGAGGAGCGGGGGGTAATTTAAAAATATGAACTTGCCCCTATTTCTTGTTTTCCTCTGGCTAGGCCAATTACGATCAAACCTTTTTGTAAAAAGGCTTTGGACATTGCTAAACCGATTCCGGACGAAGCACCCGTAACTACAGCAATTTTTCCGCGCCAGCGATTCATTATATTCTGATATTTTCAATGTATCGATTTATCAAATTTCCAATTTTTTAAATTTTCGAATTTTGAATATTGGTATTCTATAATTATATGACTTCTCGACTAAATAGAACTAAATAGAAGTATTTCAGTTTTACGATTCCCCAGTTTTTCAGTTTCTCAATTTTATAATTTTTCTACTTTCGAGACCTCCAATTTTTCAATTCTCCAATTTTGAAGTTTTAAAAGCTTCGAGATCTCCAATTTTTCAATTTCCCGATTTTCAAATTTTACAAGCTTCGAGATCTCCAATTTTTCAATTTCCCGATTTTCAAATTTTACAAGCTTCGAGATCTCCAAATTTTCAATTTCCCGATTTTCAAATTTTACAATCTTCGGGCCTTCCAATTTCAATTTGTAAATGTTATAATCTTCGAGTTTTCGAATCTTTCGATTTTCAAATTTTACAACCTTCAAAACCTCCAATTTTTCAATTCTCTGATTCTCAAATTTTGCAATCTTCGAGCTTCCCAATTTCTCGATTTGCAAATTTTATAATTTTCGAGTTTTTCAATGTTTCAATTCTCAAATTTCACTATGCTCAGGATCTCCACGTTTTCAATTCCCCGATTCTCAAATTTTACAATCTCCGAGCTTTTCAATTTTTCGGACCTTTTTGAGGACCTTCAATTTCCGCCCTGCTCATTAAATTGCACAATTTTCGAGTTTTTCAATCTGTTAATCTTCAATTTCTTCAAGTTCCAATTTCCGAATCTTTCAATTATATGATTCTCTAAATTCTCAACCACGAACTGCAATGTCTGAATGAAATAGTAATCCGTGTCCGATTAATATAAATAATTGAACCGTGAAGGAACGATGTTGCAACTGTTAAAACTGTTCACGCACTAAACTCGTTCTGATTTCAGTATCGTTCTGGTTTAAATATTCCAGAATGTTTGAGACATGTGGGATATCTAAATCAGCTCGTCACCGTTAATATTTATTATCGACAAATGACATAACGAAGCAAGAAATCGCATGATTATTTGGAATCGAATTTTATCCGAGGAATTAGGTGGGTAAGTAATGTTACATCGAATGATGGATCAATGTTGGTGGATGCAAGATGATCGCGAGGCTGAAAAGAGATCGTGCGTGGGTGAATGAACTTGATGCACCAGAGAAGGGAAGAGAAATCTACGAACGGGAAATCGAAGTAACTCGTCTTCCATTTGCGTAACACCGGTGTGTCCAAATGCATGCCAAAAATGTACAGGGTGTTCCATAACACTGTACAACAAATTTTGACTTTATCTACTTTTCTTGACCGCCACTGTAAAATTCTTATAGAGTTTTTCGAGCCGAGTACGAATCTGAAATTCGTTTTTCTCTGGGACGTACAGTTTTTTAGAAAATTAATGTTAAAAAAAAATTGCAAATTTTCAACTTTGGGAATTTTTTCTGCCTTTACCACGGCGGCTATTCAGTGGCTTTTTACAGGAGAAAAATCTGTGAACTTTCACGAATAATACAATATAAATTGTTATTAGATTGTATACACTTAAATATGTTTAAACAATGATCAAAGTATTGCCTAGACCCATAGTTTTAAAAATAAATTTATATATATCTGCAAAAATTGCTGCATTTTTGGGGACTTTTTAACTTTGATCAAAGTTTTAAGGGTTCGAAGTTTAAAAATTACAAAATTCTTACGTTCTGTGGTTCCAAAATATCAAAGTTTCAAAATTTCTATTTTCATATACTATATTCCGAAATCCCTAAATTCCGAGATTTCAATGTTCCAAAGTTTCAAGGTTTCAAAGTTTCAATGTTTCAATGTTTCAAAGTTTCAATGTTTCAAGATTCCTAGATTTCAAGGTTTCAAGGTTTCAAGGTTTCAAGGTTTCAAGGTTTTAAGGTTTCAAGGTTTGAAGATTTCAAAATTTCAAAGTTTCAAGATCATAAAGTTTCAAATTTTTGATATCGTCAAGTCTCAACTTTCGAGGTCCTAGGACATCAAAGTCTCAAAGTCAAAAAGTTCTATAACTAAAAAATTGCAAAATTCAATGTAAAACCCAATGTTGAATGTTGAATGTTGAATGTTGAATGTTGAATGTTGAATGTTGAATGTTGAATGTTGAATGTTGAATGTTGAATGTTGAATGTTGAATGTTGAATGTTGACGTTCACGTATGTAGTACTAGTCAAATACTTAATCGAAGTACTAAATAATGATTAAGCATCTTAATTAACAGTACTTGATACTTCTATGGACAGATGCATAATTAAGTATTTAACCAATACCCGAGTAATTAACAATAATTAAATACCAATATTTAAATACTGTCTACTGGTTAAGAACTAACGTAACTAACTACTTTAATAAAACTTGTTTATAGTATAAAATTGTATATAGTAACTATAAGTTCTGTAAATGAAAATTGTTGAGGCCGAAATTCTGTGGCCGAAAGTACAAATTGTGTACGAATATCGTGCGTCGTTTCACAGGGACTCTCATTGTACGAAACAGTTCATCTGATCGTTGATGTACCCGTTTCCTGGTTTCACTACAATGGAGTAACTCCTGTCTAAATCCGGCACACGGAATACAACTTTTTTACCGAAAAATTTGTACTCGTGGAAACGATAGATTATATAGGACTTCCGTTCTGACTTTTTCTGCTTCTGTCATTTACTTCCGTTAAACCAGTCCCGTATTCCCAAATAAGACTTTCGTCGCTTTCTAATTTCTAATCTGGGACATTTTGACAAAATGAAATCCAGAAGTCGACAATATTTATAGTGTCAAATTGTTTATATTATCTAAGTCATATTGTTTCGTACTGTCAATTCATATTCATATTGTTTATATTATCAAATATAATTATAATTTTAATCATTACAATTATTATAATTATCAATCGATAATTTCTAATTTGGATCATTTTGACAAAACGAAAAGCAGAAGTCGACAATATTTATATTGTCAATAATAATTATCAAATATAATTATAATTTTAATCATTACAATTATTATAATTATCAATCGACAATTTCTAATCTGGATCATTTTGACAAAACGAAAACCAGAAATCGACAATATTTATATTGTCAATAATAATTATCAAATATAATTATAATTTTAATCATTACAATTATTATAATTATCAATCTTTAATTTCTAATATGGATCATTTTGACAAAACGAAAAGCAGAAGTCGACAATATTTATATTGTCAATAATAATTATCAAATATAATTATAATTTTAATCATTACAATTATTATAATTATCAATCGATAATTTCTAATATGGAACATTTTGACAAAACGAAAACCAGAAATCGACAATATTTATATTGTCAATAATAATTATCAAATATAATTATAATTTTAATCATTACAATTATTATAATTATCAATCGATAATTTCTAATATGGATCATTTTGACAAAACGAAAACCAGAAGTCGACGATATTTATATTGTCAAATTGTTTGTATTATCTAAGTCACATTGTTTCATATTCATATTCATATTCATATCAAATTCATATTGTTTATATTATCAAATATAATTATAATTGTAATCACAGCAATTATTATAATTGCCAATCGATAATTAAACAACATTTCACTTAAACCGCGTATTTATTCGTTAATTACGAAGACGAACACGCGATTAAGGTTACAAAATATCGCATAATCTCGTAATCTTCCGATCAGAAAATTTGTTTTCCGCATTATTTCGTTTCATTTCTCACGTACATTCGCGATGCGTAACAATCGCTCGGTAAATCTGCCTCATCCATTTAATCGAGGGAATCCCGATTGAATTGAATCGAATCCGAATTGAATTGAGCGTTAAAAATCAACTAGAACACGTTTTCTAAGCGATTAGGTTGTTAGATAATAGGATTTTCGTAAAAATTCATCAGCTTAATGGGTGAACTAATGTGTGAACGTAAGTTCGTTCCAAAGTATCCATTTTGTTTCGAGCTGATCGTTAGGTTCATTATTGATTTTTGTTTTTGTTGTGTCGTGGGGCAATTTAACTGTGCTATTTATTCTTACGAACGATTTTGCAAGGATATTAGAAAAGAGTGTGGGAAAGAGAAGTTCAATACTTGACGTTAATTAATCCGAGTCCTTAATTGCGCGTTGCTTTACTGCTGCAAGGAAGATCATACAGATTGTACTTATTTTGGGAGGTGATTCTATGTTATGGAACTCCTCACGTGCTCTAATTCGTAATAAATAACGTATGGTTACGGATGATAATAATAAATAAACTATGGAAGTTAATTTTCACAAGTTTATAAATTAATGGAATTTGTAATAAGTTAATGGTATGTTAATACAATTAATACAATTTGTAATAAGTTAATGGTATGTTAATACAATTAATACAATTTGTAGTAAGTTAATGATATATTAATATAATTAATATAATTTGTAATGAGTTAATGGTATGTTAATACAATTAATACAATTTGTAGTAAGTTAATGATATATTAATATAATTAATATAATTTGTAATGAGTTAATGGTATGTTAATACAATTAATACAATTTGTAATAAGTTAATAACGTATGGTTACACATGATAATAATAAATAAATTATGGAAGTTAATTTTCACAATTTTATAGCTCAATAGAATTTGTGATATGTTACTGCAATTAAAGTCTGCTAATAACATTCCTGATAAATTAGTTGTGTTCTGTGAAAAGGTTCCATGTTATCGAACTTCCCACGTGCTCTAATTCGTAAGAAGCAATTTATGGTAACATATGATAATAATAAACAAAAAATGGAAGTCAACTTTCACAATTTCATAAGTTAATAGAATTTTTGATATGTTGATGCCATCAAAGCCTACTAATAGTATTTGTGATAAATCAGTATGTATATTCATAAAATGTTAATAGTACTCATACTATGGCAATAAAACTCACGGTAAGTTAATAGCATTAATTAACCTCGTATTATTACCTCGTATTATTGATTTTAAGTTTCATAATGTTGTAGATGAGTTTCGAAAGGGAACGGATGATCACACGGTAACAGGATAAATGGAGGAAAAACAAAAATAAAAGTGTTCGAGTTTCGTAACTTACTATATGTTGTCTCTCACGTTTTCGCGATCACGATTCTCCTATAACGCGATCACGAACGTGAGACAGATTAATCCTTACGTCAGTAATTGAATCGATTTAATACCTCGCTACTGGTGTACGAGCATACCGTGTAAATTATGCTATTTGGTATTTTGAATACTTATAGCTGCATAGTAGTTAATATTATCTCGTACTGAAAATACTTCAGAACAAATTGATGACTTCTAAATAATAAATACTTAAATAATAACAAATAATTGAATAATAAATCTTTAAATAATGGCAAATAATTGAACAAATAATGTTTCGATAATGGCAAAAAATTGAATAATGAATGTTTAAATAATGGCAAATAATTGAGTAAATAATATTTAAATAATAATAAATACTTGAATGCTCAATGCTAGTTACCTACTAATAGTTAAGTATTTAATACCAGATAAATGTTAACACATAAATACTTAACACTGATTAAATATTTCAATTAACATTGCTTAGTACTTTCAAGTATTAAATTACATAGTTCATCAAACATTGAATGCTTAACTTCTCAGATATTAAATACTGATATTAAAAATATTCTAAGGACAGACGCATAATTAAGTATTTAGCCAATACCTGATTACTTAAGAATAATTAAATACCAACATTTAAATACTGTCTTCTAATTAAGAACTATCGTAACTGAGTTTAATTAAAATTACTTATAAGACTGTAAATTCTGTAAGGAATCCTTGCATGTCGTCTTCCCAATTAATATAATTTTTTAACTCGATTAATGAAGAAACTTTCCATTCACAAGGATCGGTGGTCAAACGTCATTGGCTCGAGCTATCGATTGCAAAGTGGATCAGTCTTATTCGATTGAGTACGAAGGCGGTGGCACATGAAACAAGTAAATTAAGCAAAAGAGGAAGACGAGGGACAGGATGCAAACCTATCTTGGTTTACTAGTGAAAGTACTTTAAACTGAAATCACGTGCTTCAGTTCTCTCAGGTATATCACCAGGTGAACTCTTACCGACGAGTTCAGTATCATCTTCTCCGTCCTTTAATCCCCGGGGTCTCGGTATATGTGTCTACGAATTACCCCGATACAATTGACTCGTCTCAAAAATTGTAAATAACTAGTGAGATCAGAAATAATTTTTTTTTTATTGTCTTTCGATAATTTTCTCCGTTCTATGTTTTGCGTTGACATTCGTGGTATTTTTCGAAATACGAAACAAGTGATTGAATGCATTCTCCAGAATACATTTTCTACTGTGGGTTTGTACTAACTATGTTTTTCATTTGTTTAATCTGAGCATTTTTATAGCGGTTTTATCGAGACTCAGTATTTTTTGGTGGTAGTTTTGGGAATATAAATTGTAAATATATAGACACTAGTGATTCTTGTAATCTGTAATTACTGAATTTATGTAAAATTTTAATACATTAATAATACTGAGTTTACTAACCTAGGTTACTAGATTTATATAAATTATTTTTTGGTGGTAGTTTTGGGAATATAAATTGTAAATATATGGACACTAGTGATTCTTGTAATCTGTAATTACTGAATTTATGTAAAATTTTAATACATTGATAATACTGAGTTTACTAACCTAGGTTACTAGATTTATATAAATTATTTTTTGGTGGTAGTTTTAGGAATATAAATTGTAAATATATGGACACTAGTGATTCTTGTAATCTGCAATTACTGAATTTATGTAAAATGTTAATATATTGATAATACTGAGTTTACTAACCTAGGTTACTAGATTTATATAAATTATTGTTTGGTGGTAGTTTTAGGAATATAAATTGTAAATATATGGACACTAGTGATTCTTGTAATCTGCAATTACTGAATTTATGTAAAATGTTAATATATTGATAATACTGAGTTTACTAACCTAGGTTACTAGATTTATATAAATTATTGTTTGGTGGTAGTTTTAGGAATATAAATTGTAAATATATGGACACTAGTGATTCTTGTAATCTGCAATTACTGAATTTATGTAAAATGTTAATATATTGATAATACTGATTTTATTAATCTGTGGTTACTAGTTTTATATAAATTATTAATTTGTACTTGTATAATAATAGCTGGTTAAATGTTTAACTTATTAGAATTATAAGTGCAAATTGTTAATACAAATACTTTCGTAATATTTGCAATTTTTAACTTGTGTTCATGTAAGTATAACTCATTAATATATGGACATGATTTAATTGCATAACATTAAACTGTGATTTACTAGATGCACAAGGTGACTATTAGGGTGCATATATAATTAATTTCATTAATCGGTCATTACTAAATTTGCAACAATTTATATACATTGATAGCTTTTGTAATCCTTAAATATTTAATTTGCTATTGTAAATTGTGAATACTCGTGTTTATTGGCTTCCTTTTATTGGTGATAAAAATATAATGTGTTAATACATATACATTAATATATATACATAATTTGTATGATTTTTAACTTCTAAATTTGCAACTATAAATTGTTAGTACATAAACCTGCAGTGTATATTAGCAACTGCAGATCTTAAAAACTTAAATTGTTAGATTTATAATTTCACTGAAATATTAACACGTAAATACCTATCTAATAGGGTTGTATTAACGTATTAGTTAGTTATTATGCAGTTAGTAACTATTCATAGTAATAATTCAGTTATTAGCAATTGTTAGTAGCACAATACATATGGTTAGTATACATAGTTGATACACATAAATTTACTAAACTTCTCAATTTTTAGCTACATTGGTGTTGAAAGTGTAAATTATTGTTAATCCATGTGGTATTATTATTGGTTACAATCTTTAACAATGTTAGCCTTCAAAGTGTAAATTATTGTTAACTTAGATAGTATTACTACTCGTTACAATCTTTAACTATATCAATCTTGATAATATAAATTGTTAATATGTATATAATTTTATCAACTGCAACAATTTTCAACTATATTATCCTTAAAAATATAAATAATTGTTAATACATGTGATTCCACTATCACACTCTTTAACCATGTAGATCTTGAAAATATAAATCGTTAAAATATAAATAAACATATAGTATATTTTTATGTACTAACTTTTATAATTTTCAACTAACAAGAATACTTATATCAACTAACGAAAATATTTACAAATACAAATTGAGAAATAAGGAAACTGAAATCGTAATTACGAAAGCTGGGAAAGCTAACTTTTCTTTTTAATCAAAATGTTACTTAACCGATTCTAAAAACTATAAATCACTGTAACGAAACGTCTACTCGCATTTACCAACACTTCGTTTCGTACAATCGCTCTTTCTATAATTAAAGAGCGACGTTTTAAGAAAACGTACTTACAGTCTCTTTACTTTCACTCTTCGATTGTTAATACACACAATGCACTCATTCAACACGAACGTATACAACTTTTGTTTTACGATACGTGCAAAAGCAAGCTCGAGAGACGAAACCATCACGTTTTACATACTATATGCACGACTAGGAAGTAAAAGCCGATCTTCCCGATCTTCACAGAGGTCAGATGCCCATTCCTTATGTAAAACTTTCCTCTCATCGGTGATCTCATGTACTCTATACTGTATATAACATACATCACGTACAAATGCAATTTTCGTTTGCCGATTATTATTTAATGCTTAAACTTTCGTTTTAATTTACTTTCTAACGATTACGCACAAGGTTTATAAATATTTCTATTAATAAAAAGTGTATATTTCAGGATTCTTATATCATACTTTACGTAACAGTTATGAATTTCGTAATACGAATATTGTATATGCACTTTTAGTATTTTTTAGGAAAATTGATTTAATTATTAGATGGTATTTTATACTGTTATACACGTTTTAAACTTTCATTTATTATCTTGCGTAAAATGTTTTGTATTTCATTTTTATTCTTATATCACACTTCTATATTTCATTTTAAATGTTGCATATTTTCCTTTTACTTTTATTATCTAATTCAGGTACTACAATCACAATAATAAGATAACAGTATCTTATAATATTATTTCATATATTATAGTCAAAAATCATCGTTTTTTGATGTAAATATTTGAATAATTTTTATAGAATTATATTCTATTTTTATAGTTGTTTGACGCTTGATATTTATTAATCAAACATATATTTTATTGTGCATATAACACTCGTGTATTTAATACAATATCTAAAAGATAATATACTTCTGAATATCATTTAGATAATATCTTTTAAATATTCAAAATATGCTGTTAGGAATTCGGAACAATTATCTTTTATTACTTAAAAATATTTAAGTAATACAGTAAAAATGTACATTTTTAGAGTGGTATGTTTAAAAATATATATTCAAAGAGCTTATAAAATAAATTAAAAATGCTGATAGTTAATTTAGAATGGTCACATAAGCACTGCATGCTTAGATATGTATAACATAAATCTTCGTCCAAAGTTCTTTCCGTTCCAACACTTAAATTTATTTTGTTGACTACACTTTAGACTGGTTCTATATATTCTGAAATATGTAAAAACTGCTTTAAATAGTAGATAATCTATGAAACTAAGTATGTGGATTTTCTCCGGGACTCAAAGCAATTGCAGCAAAATGTAGTGATCTTAACAAATTACCTCCTGATCCGATACACAATTATTAAAAAAAAACAAAAAATGAATAAAATCTTTTGAGACGAAATAAGTAAAATTACACATTGTACAAAATAATATGAAAATAACAACAGGTATGAGTGGGTGTCTGTTTTCTTCAGTATTATTTCTTCTTGAATCATAGTTTTAGATTCCTATGAGGATGTGATCCCTAACATGACCCTACGCGTCTACCAGATTAACCCCAGCCTATTTCAGACCACTTTCTCCAGCTACAATTATTCTTGCGTAAATTTAAATTTCCCTAAAAATATAAGTGAAATATTTATTCTAAATCATGGTCGTATTAAACACCGCTCTGATGTGGTTAAAATTATAAACGACAAAAGTTATAAATAAACGAAATCTCTTACGAGATATTGAGTAACGATATGAATTGAAGATTCCCGTGAACCGTTTTATTCGACGAAACGATAAAAAATGATGGAATCGAATGGGAAGATTCGTATTGACTCATAGGCAGGAAACGTAGAAGAGATCTACCTACTGCTGAGACGAGATTGCGATAGGATCGCTCTGGGGATGTAATTAGAACAAGGCTGTGAGACTACACAAAGCGAATGTACAGATGGCAAGTTCCAGTTAGCCGATTACCAAATGGAATAACACAAGTTATGCATTCGCAGATTGAAAGTTGCGCACACTTATGCAGGCGATGCCAGAATACTTTCACGCACGTAGCATTATTACCGATTTAACACTTGGTTTATGTGACGCCTCGATATGACGCATCTTAGACTTCTTATTTTCAATTACACGGATTATTAAGATGCTTTTGTCGAAACGTATATTAACACTGAAACTACCAATCCGGTCAAATGACCGTTCTATAAGCTATTAGCAATAATAAGTTATTAACTGTCTGCACTCGAATGGTGACTCACACTCGACAATTTGTTTAATACGGTAATTTGGAATAGGTATTTTTTAACTAATTCTATCGCACGTATGATGTATAAACCTAATGAAACAGCTAATAGTGAAGTCATTCCACGCCGAATGGATCACTTTTTGACCTCAGGGTCATTCCACGCCAAATCGATCATTTTTTGACCTCACCATCTGCGATTTTGTTTTAATCAAAATATGTTGTAATCTATGTGAAATTAGCGGGGGATTAAGTCATCATTTTGCCGATTTCGAATTTGTTTAAAAATTACAAGATTTAAAAATTTACAGTTTCTGCCTATTTTTGCGAAAATAGACATCATTCACGAATTTTTTTCTCAGAAACTACTCGTCCGATTGAGCCAAATTTTCTTTTGTTTTATTCATAAAGAATTGAGCTACCATAAAATATTTCTTCTGACTTCGTCAATTTGTTATGTAATACGAAAAAGTTTAAACGAATGCTTTTTTCACGATTTTCTATAAGGGGCCCGTAGGATTAAAATTAAAAAAAAAAATGTTTGTGACTCCTTATTTTAAATTACATTAATTATTAAGATGCTCTTATCGGAATGTATGTTAATTTCCGTCGAGACGAAGTATTGTATAAATTACTTAATGTTCTCCTTACATATTTATCGTTGTACTTAATATTTAATCTAAACGCAACTGCACATCGGACGTCCGCGAACCCAGTGCTAATGGTAACAGTCTTGTTTCTTTCGAAGTAATAACATTTTATAGCACAGGAAAATCAAATAACTTTATATAAAAAAAATTAAGTAGCGTCTCCGTATGTCCTCGTGTAATATAAGAAAATTATTATTTTGACATCGTTAACCGCTTTGTATAATATTTTAAGTCGAAACTGATCACCGCAGATGCATACATATGTACAACATATGTGCGTGCAACGTGTATGTCAATGAAATAAATGCACATATGTTAAATTGTCTCTTGGATGATACGAATTAGTAATAATGCAAATCGATGAGATACATATTGATAGGTATTACTTATTTCGTTTGCATACCGACAATGGCAACAGAAACTCTTTTGTTGTGTCTGTTCAAACAGATTTTTCAGAGAATATCTTGTGTAATTAGATTTCTTAAAATGATAAACATAAATTTATATACACATATCAAATACCGAATGGTATTTAAAAATAGTAATGGTACCAGCGTTTAGTGTTTCTAGTAATGTTAATAAATATTACCACTAATACTATTATTAAGTATCACAGCTAATACTAATTTTAATAATAATAATAAATATAATTACTAAATACTAATTTAATAATTAATTTAATAATTTAAAAATACTATTAATTCTATTAGTATATGTAATTATTATTTATTGTTTTTCGTATATTTATATTTAGTATTTCGAGTATTTATATTTAATTGCAAATAAGTGTCTCATTTAGCTGTACTAAATGCAAAACAATTTTTTTTCAACCGTTTTAGAGAAACTAATGTATGAAGAAGATATTCCTCAACACGTTGGAATGAAAAGTCATCCAAACCCTCGTGACAATGGAGAAAACTGGAAAAGGGCATTGGTTTAATTTAACATTAATTATTGTATTGTTTGTAACAATCGGTAATGCAGAAAAGGTGAGGCATCAACTTATACGTAAACCACGTTCTACAATCATTAACAATTAATGTATTTACTAATTACAAGGTTTCCTATATTTATTAAATATTCATTTTATATTTATAATAAAGAAAATTATAAGGAATTTAAATTATTCTTATCAATCAATTTACCAATTTAATAACTGGCCAACTTGCCAATTTGTTATTTTCTTAATTTAACCAATTACTAATATACGAATTTGGCAATTTACTAATTTCCTCATTTACCCATTTTTTACCTTATCAATTTACTAATTGACTAATTTACCAATTTGCTGTTTTATTTTATTTTATTTTGATAGGACTTACCGTTCTATCAATTTATTAATTTACCAATTTGGCAATTCCTTAGTTTGTTAAATTGTGAATTTGTCACTTTATCAATGTATTTTTGTGCAAACAGTTATCATTTATTTTATAGCAAAAACGGGAAATATTCAGGGAACAAGTGTTACCAGCACTTGGAGGAAAAATTCCAGACGAAGCTTTTAGAACTGATCGTTTGGCTCTAAATCGATTAAACAAAGAGGGCATTACAGTACCCGATGGTGTTATATTAGACGCTCGACATGTTCACAAACATACACAACATGTTCCAACAATGCCAGAAGCAATACAGGTATGTTAGAATAAAAAATATACTATTAAAAAAGTAAAACATTTATTCATTCCACAAACATTCTACAACTACCGAAATTTACAAATCCTTAGTTACAAAGACATAAAATATTTTTACTTTTGTTCATTCATCGATAAATTTAATAAAAATTTATTACCAAAGTATTGATTTACTTTAAATATATCTGTAAATTGTTTTTTAATAACAACTTACAAGTGTTTTATTACAAAAATAGACTAAATCATACATTTATTTTATAAAAAATTATACCATTTATTTTTATCTTACATTTATTTCTAATTTTAAGGAGCCCATACAATGATAGTAATAATATTCGTAATTAGTGTCCATACATCAATAAACTCGACAAATAATAATATCGCTTGAACTAAAATATTATTTCGTAATTTACATAATTTTCTCGATAAAATTTACTACGATAATTAATAAATATGAGTTAATGTCTGACTGTTTAAGGTGTATTTGACGCAAGATGGACGATACGTGTCACCAGAGGGACGCTTCCAGTACAATCGTCCAAAAACAGTGGACACAACATACGTGATTCGCAAACCATACTCTCATCACAAACATTCGAACAATTACGCCAACAATAAGCATCGAAATGCTCCGAAATCACAAGCTTACTCGAGTTTCAGACAATTTGTACCCCCTTCGAAAGCAGGAGTGTACAAACCCATCATAACGCCCTCGTTGCTAACTAATGATGATTTGTTGGAACGAGTTTATGTACCAACATGGAACATTCGATACGATTGGGACACCGTTTATCAACCGTTCGATGATTACATTGTCAACAACATTGCATATTTCAACTCCCATCAGGTACCTTTTCAATATAAGTAGTTCCTAAACAAACAAAATATGCGTGGTGCTTTTTAAAATAGTAATAGTAGTTGAAATTATTATGCAATAGTTAATCTTTGAGACAAATATGTAATAAGAAGGGATTGGGATGCAAGAGTCTCTCTTTACATTACCATTGGAAGAATATGGAACAGAATTATGGTAATTGGCAAATACATAGCTTACAATAATTTTTTGTTACATTAATTAGTAATGATAATATTTTAAACAATATTTGACCAGGTAGTAGTTGGAAAATTATGAAGTGGAGAATTCGGGGATTTTGGGACTTGGGAATTCTACAATTTGGGAATTAAAAATTTTTTAAATTTAGGGATTTGGAAATTCAGGAATTGAAGCACTCGGGAATTTAGGGGTTTGGGAATTTCGGGATTTGGCAATTTAGGGATTTGGGAATTTAGTGATTTGGAAATTTAAGGATTTGGGAATATAAAGATTTGGAAATTTAGGGGTTTGAGAATTTAGGGATTTGGGAATTTAGGGATTTGGGAAACTGGGAAGTTGGCAATTTAGGAATTTGGGAATCCAGGGATTTGGGAATTTAGAGATTTGAGAATTTAGGGATTTCAAAATTTGGGAATTTCAAAATTGAGAAATTTGATAATTTAGGAATTTTGAAGTTTAGGACTCTGTGAATCTTAGGACTAGGAAATTTAGTGATTTGAAGATTCTGGACTTTCGAAAGTTTGGAAATTAAGAAATTTGAACATCAGAGAATTAGAGAATTTGAAAATTTAGCAATTGAGTATTTGAACAATCAGAATCCAAACATTTACAAATTTAGGATATTTAAAAGTGAAATTTTTCAAATTTTGGTTGTGCAGTCAAGTTTAAGTTAAGATTAGATTAAGTTATAATTTAAATTATGTTAAATCAGATCAAGATTAGATAACATTAATTTCCGAGGTAAACCCAACACATTGAACAAATATTACTCTTGAACAGTGAACAGAGAAAGAAAATTTCAAGATATCTTCCTAATATTTCCCCATATTAAAAAAAGATGTCACGTGAGATTATTTCCGTTTTTAATTCCATTTAAAAATCGTTTAAAACATTACGCTGCTGAGGAAACATTGGAAATAGTTCTCCGATAAATGGGTTATACTCTCAAGTATGAAACAGTTATTAGTCGTAATAAAATATGGTTTATGGTTCATAAAAAGTGTGTTAAAGGTGTGTCGTAATAAAGAGAAAGAAAACCACAGACTACGTAAGAGAAACGCGCATCGACACGCGAGATTCTTGTTTATCTAGTTGATTCGAGTAGACCGCAATTTTCTAGGATTACTTATAGAGAAGGCCATCTAGTTATCCCAGGATCAAAACGCAGATGAAAGTCCGCTCGTGTACGTATTTTCTATTGCACGTCCATGCAAATTAAATACAACGTACACGCAGCATACCGATAACGGACTATTATGCAATTTACTATGAAATTTCCTGGTGGAATCGTGAGAACTTCTCCAAAAATTCCAACACTTTTGATGAGGCATTCGAAACATCCTGCTTCACGCGTTTCCTCATTCTTTATTCATTCGCTAATATCAAGCAACCACGGTTCTCAGTAGAAAGAAACTAAGTATTTGTAAAGTTTTAAGATTTACTATTAATTTTTTTAATAGTGGTAATTGTTCAGGTTGTTTTTATGTGCACAATGAAAATTATAAATGATGATTAGATTGTAGTATTTTTTAGTTTTTGGAAAAACATTTATTGACACTAATTTGTCGTGTGATAATTTTTATAAATGCATAAATAAATAAATAGATAAACACACACACTGACTGCCAAACGAACAGAAATAAATATATATAAATAAATGAGTAAACATATCCTTATGTAACTAAATACAAATAAATATACATATGTATAGATGGATATATACAAAAATGAGTACATGCATATATAAAATTTATTTTGTAAGATATTACACTCAATAAAAGCCAGTGATTGAAAATTTCAATATACAATATGTACGTATACAATTATAAACAATGCACAAACTATAATGAATGCACACACATATGTATATATGTGTGTATGTGTATATCATAGTTAGAGATTGTTCATAATTGTATTTTTAAAATTTTTGATCATCGACTTTTATTGATTTAGTTATAATAATATAATAATATCTTTTTAAAGTATTAGTTTTGTGAACAATCGATAGTAAAAGAGAAAATGTTTCATTTTCAGATCATCGCCGATTACCAAGGATTCCTGAACAAGTTTCACGACAGATCTTCCAGACACATCGAAGCCCGTTCCAAAGACAAGAACCACAACGCCGCTTCCCAAACCCGCGACAAACAACCGAAAAATCCTGGTGCGGATTCTCGAACAGCATTTCACCAAAGTCCTAGGGTAAAAGGGGATTCGACCCGTTACACGAATCTCACCGAAATTCCGGAGACCGGTTTCACGTGCGATGGCAAACGTGGATTATTTGCCGACGTACAAACTAAGTGCCAAGTGAGTAATATTACCACGGCGTTCGACAATCGCCATCTTTCCACGTGCCAAACACGACGCAGCCAATATCGTTGTATACAATATATTTTATATATTAATATAATATTTATATACATATCACGGAATTCAGGGATTTGGGTATGTAGGGATTTGGGAATTTAGAGATTTGGAAATTTAGGGATTTGGGAATTTCGAGATTTGGGAATTTAGGGTTTTGGGGATTTAGGGATTTGGGAATTTAGAGATTTGAGTATTTAGGAATTTAGGGATTTGGGAATTTAGAAATTTAGGAATTTGGAAATTTAGAGATTTGGGAATTTAGGAATTTTTGAATTTAGGGATTGGGAATTTAGGGATTGGGAATCTAGGGATTTGGAAATTTCGGGATTTGGGAATTTAGAGATTTGGGAATTTAAGGATTTGGGAATTTAGAGATTTGGGAATTTAAGGATTGGGGAATTTAGGGATTTGGGAATTTAGAGATTTGAGTATTTAGGAATTTGGGAAGTTCGCGATTTGGTAATTTAGGAATTTAGAGATTTGTATTAATATTATTTATAATATATGTATATTAACAAATATGTGTATACACACACACATACATATAAGTATATAAATAATATTAATATTAATATGTATTGTATACATTGTATACCATACAACGATATTTACTGTGTTGTACACAATACACAGGGTATTCGATAACTGGTGCTACAAGCAAAAAGAGGGTGGTTCTATATATATGAAAAAATAAGTCGAAAATATAGAATAAAAATTGTGCATACGAGGCTTTGTTCACAGGAAAATCAACTTTGAATCCTTGCCGGGTGCACTCGATCGTGTCTCGTTATAACGACTCTGACTGTAGATCGTTGTCTCGATAGACATTATCGTAGTTTATGTTTGTTTTTGTCGCAACAAAAAATTAGGAACACGCAATGTGATAGTAATTAATATGTAATTATTATCACAGAAATTGCTGAAAATGTTGCCCATTCTGCCAAATACATAAATCTGCTCTTTCAATGAAATTTCTATGAACGCTTTCTAACGTATTCCGTTGTTATAATCCATAAAAGACTATGAGAATTTATTTCTTTTAATTCCTCGCAACTTATTTAGTATGACTCCACAGTTGACCGATCCGTTGAGTTACCATCGCGATGCCCATATATTTGTTCACGACCACGGTCAACTCGTGCCTACACTCCCGCCTCTGAGCGCGCGCAATTCTCGCGCTCTGATTGATCAATGTTTTTCCTTAATAATTTAAAAATGAAGCCTCATCGGATATTTTGGCAAAGGAAAAAGTTGTTCAGAATAGCCTCACCTATCACCCCTGTCTGTCTCCTACATTATTTATGGGACGCCCTGTATAGTATACAATAAATATATCGAATTATCCTCGTTTCTTCTAGGTTTTCCATAATTGTTCGGGATGGTCGAAAACTTCGTCGCTTTGTCCGATAGGCACGGCGTTCAGTGAAGCTAAGAAACGTTGCGAATGGTGGAACACGGTACAATGCAAATAACGTATAAGTACATAGTAAATTATTGTCAGTGGTAAATGATAGTACGTTCATAACTTATTATAGAAGGATGTAGTACCGAAGTACCCCGATATGATCGATGGACGCGTGTTTTGCTTGCACGAAAAGGGGAGACCCCAAGTATCGAACGGTATCCTCATCAGCCTACTAGTTTCAAACATACTAACTCTTTGCACTAAACCTTTCTGGTTGAACAGTTTGATGAACATCAAAATCAAAGAATCAAGAAACAAAACATTCTTTTTAATATCACTGTTATTTTACCATTAATCGACGACATAGTATGTTTTACTATGCTCAAAGATCACGTGTATGATACTAAAAATTTAGTTGTAAGATATTTATTTAAAATTGTGGCATTTATTGAAATGGCGAAGGTGAGTCGCCTCTCGAGTGCAAAGAGTTAGAACGAGATAAGCAACTTCTGAAATAAACTTTTAAGCAATATGACAAATATACAAAACCGTAAGCAACATCTTATTGTTAGAAACTGAACAGAGTAACAGATTATTGTTAGAATAATCATGATACATGCATACACTCTTATACATACTTATATCAGCTAGTACCCTCGATTTGAGTATCTAAAGGGTGTATATGTATGTATAAAATATTATTTCACGAAATGTAGCTCACGTTTGCTTGAACCACGTAATTTTACTTATATCAACGTGTCGTATACAAATATGGTTTTCGTTTCTGTCAGAAATAACAAGCTATGGAAATATTCACAAGCAACATTGTCACTGATACAAATAATTTTGCTTAAGAGGGTGGACCTACAACACAGATACAAGCATAGCTATCTTCTGTTTATGTACGATGAATTTCTGAACTTGCCACTTATACATATACGAGTAGAAGATAATACTTCAGCTTTTCTACAAATATTCGACCACAGTATGATTAGGTTAGGTTATATTTTCGTGAGAGAGGGTTAGAAGTTTCTTTCACATTTTAAAACACGATATTGCTTCGAAACATTAAAATTATTTTATCCCGTTTACTAAAACTGAGAATATAATACTTAAAATACTAACAAGTAAGTAGGGCACCACACATGTGTATTATCAAGCCGTGGTTCCCCACTGTCATCGATTGCTTGTCACTTGGCAATTAGTGGATAGTACAAGATAATTTGTTGAGATAGTCAGTACAGGTAGAATTCTATTCTACAAGAAATTAGTAATTAATATCTCTGACACTAATACGTTGATACAAATATCGTGTGATATTTGGAATTTTTGCCATTCCCCTCCAAAGAAAACATCCCCTTCGGTACTATATCTTTATAGAACAGTACAATAATTATAATAACTATAACATTTTATTTAAATACTGTCGTTTAAATAGAAAAGTACAAAAAATGTTAGTATTTTTAGAATAATTATTCACACACGAATTTATATGTAACTGCTAATAATAGAACAATTGTGGCAATGTAAATAAATATAAATACTGTCGTAACATTATCTATGAAATTTTTATTTTAACGAAAATATCATTGTCAATTAACACCTCGGATTGCAAAAATATTGAGTCACGCACGTGACGCACATTACAATTCTAAACATAAATCGTAGTTACACCACGATCGAGTTTCCGGTTCGATACCGATTATAATTCTTACAATCAGAGATCGATAAATTTAAAATACGCGTATCATTTAAATTTCCATTTCTCGTCTTGTTATTATGGCGATAATCAATGAACACTGATTGACGCAACCGTTGAAAAAATAGTGGAAAAAGGATGTGGTGATTATAAAAAGAAAACAATTCTGCAAACACGGTAATAAAGTTTTATTGTTATTCGATGGTGGACACTGTGATACAGATTCGTTATGGTATAAAATCTGCGCGAATTCGATAAATACGTACGCGCTGTTCTGAGAAAAATAATTAATCTTCTTGATTCTTAATCTAGTGGTACATCCGCGAAATTCTAGAAAATACAAGTAGATAAAATTCGTTGTTTCTAACACGGTTATTGTTATTTCCATTGTGTCGGACATCTTGAATCGGACGGTAAATCGTCGGTGTTTCCTTTCTCTCGAGATTACAAAGTGTACATATGTAATATTCATCTATAAATTACTTGTTTCTCTTTCTACGTTAAGTTTCTATGTACAGAGTGTCTAAGAAAGATGTACAGGGTGGGAGAAGAATATCGAGATCACCGCGGCATAAGTTTACGCCATTGCGTCGGTAAGAATATATTGAAACATTTATTAAAACTTTCCTTGAATTTCAAGGACGTTTCTTTTCCCCGTCGTATCGTATCCTGCTAATCGCAAGAATAAAAAATCCCCAAGGAACTATCGGTTGAAACTAGACCGTTATCTTGGAAAATGATATTAAAGATCCATTACCGATTTTGTTCGTGATACGACGTGAGTTATGATTTCTCGTTGAACGAAGAGTATTTCGCATCGAGTCTCTCGCTTGTCTTTTTCGATGAATTCGAAAATTTACAAATTTGAATGAGTTTTACGAATTTGAGGGTTTAGGGATTTGGGAATTTAGGGATTTGGGAATTTAGGGATTTGGGAATTTAGGGATTTGGGAATCTAGGGATTTGGGAATTTAGGGATTTGGGAATTTAGGGATTTGGGAATTTCGAGATTTGGGAATTTAGGGATTTGGGAATTTAGGGATTTGACAATTTAGGGATTTGGAAATTGAAGGGTTTGGGAATTTAGGGATTTGGGAATTTCGAGATTTGGGAATTTAGGGATTTGGGAATTTAGGGATTTGACAATTTAGGGATTTGGGAATTTAGGGATTTGGGAATTTAGGGATTTGAGAATTTCGGGATTTGGTAATTTCGGGATTTGGGAATTTAGGGATTTGAGAATTTAGGGATTTGGAAATTGAAGGGTTTGGGAATTTAGGGATTTGGGAATGTAGAGATTTGGGAATTTAGAGATTTGGGAATTTTGGGATTTGGGAATTTAGAGATTTGGGAATTTTGGGATTTGGGAATCCTTGAGATTTGCGAATTCAGAAATTTGGAAATTTAGAAATTTGATATTTAGAGATGTAGGAATTTTGTGATTTGGGAATTTAGAAATTTTTGAGTTTTGGAATTTGTATATTTAGAGATTTGGGAACTTTGGAATTTGAGACTTTGCGGATTTAGGACCTCGTTCTTGACTGCGCCACGATTGCCACCTGCTCAAATCACTAACAAAACTTTAACGTCACTTTTCAAAAGAATAGTTGAATCTGTACTTCCTTTAAGATATTTTAACCACGGAGCATGGTATGATAAAGAAAAAAATTTGTCCGTGAATTTACATCAATTACACAACTTTTTTAACGAATATTCTCAAATCCAAAAGTA
Organism: Coelioxys conoideus; assembly: GCA_947623535.1. NCBI lineage: Eukaryota > Metazoa > Arthropoda > Insecta > Hymenoptera > Megachilidae > Coelioxys > Coelioxys conoideus. The sequence continues at coordinate 28,084,484 of OX392450.1, read as the reverse complement.
TAGTATGGAGCTATGGCAATCGTGAACACTTTCTTCTAACTCTGTACACCGTGACGAGTCCCTCACGAATTCGTAACTTTATATTTCATTTTCGAAGTTGGGTGTCCGATTTCCGAAAGGTGCCGCTTAATCATAAAATCGCTAAACAAGAGACAATACAATATTTTCTAGAGAATAATTTATATAACCTCTTTCTTATCGCTAACACTCGCCGTCAGTTACATATACATATAATTCGTCTTAAAAATCTCGACAACGTTAAGTTTCCATGCGATTACGTTTATTCTATGATCTATGGGTCTAGTCTTGTGTTTGGCGCTTTTATAAATCCTACTTAAGTCGTAACTGCATTAAGGCACAATATGAATGTTTCTTTGTTAGAGGAGAACCTCGAACTACCTGTTCATTGGGTAAACATTCACGCTTGTGCGGATGAAATCTCCGAAACTGATCTGGTGGGGTCAGTCAGACCCCAGCAATTTCTAGTTATTTTAGGCTTTTGTTGGTTAGGGAGAAGATCGAGGGAGGAGACACCGTTTGCCAATTATGAAAAAATCTAGGCATAGTCCGATGTGTTTTTAAGGACGCCTTAAAAAAGAAGAACTAGGAACTTGAGAAAGTTCCTAGTTAAATGTTAAGAAACTATAGGAAAATCCCTAACAGATCACTGGGAAAACTCCATGCAATTTCTACAAAAATTCGAAGAGATCCCTTAAAGATTCTTAGGAAAATTTAGGAAAATTCCTAGTGGAACCATAAGGAAATCAAAGATTTCTAAAAGAACTTAAGAAGAATCTAAAAAAATGTATGGTAAATCCTTAGGAAAACCTAAGTTGAATCCTAGAAAATTTCTATAATAACTTTTAATGGATCTAGAAAACGTTTTAAAAGAACTCGAAAAGTATCATGGGAAATCCTTAGCAAATTCCTAGTGGAACTTGAATGGACTTCAGAAAAACTCTTAGCAAATTCCTAAGAGACCCTAAGTGGCATCTATGAAAATCCCAATGAAAACTTAAAACTGATCTAGGAAAATTCCTAGAAGAACTTAAGTATAACCATAGGAAATCTGTAAGAGATCTCTAGAAAAATCCTTCAGAGCATTTGATGAATTTACAAAAGTCACTAGGAAGTTCTTAGAAGTGCCTAAGCAAGGTGTGATAATTTCTTCCCCCAAATTTTCTCATAATCGACTTAAGCTGCTCGAGACAGCAAAAGATTACAAATAAGATTTTAGAAATGGTACTTTTGAACCGGAGATTTTACATGCACTAGCCGGAATGTTTTCAACTCGACGGTACAGAGGTTATGTTACATGTGTAAATTTTGCTGAGAGCCTTCGACCTCGACGTACATCTTCGATATAGCATCCTTCGTGTTCAGAACGTAATTCTGCACCGATGGCGCAACTTTGTTGTTATTCGATATGATCCCGTTGGTCAGATGCGACACGCCATTTTGTAGAACGTGCGCGGTACCATTTCCTAGGTAATTATGGACGCGCGCGATATTGTTCTTCTGAGCCTGATTCGCGTTATTTTTCACACCATTGGCTATCGGCACAACCCCTGTAAAATAAATGAATAAAATATGTGCTATTGCCTCTTTCGATTTCTGCTTTTATAATCGTTCAAGTATAGAGTAGACAATAAATACATTTAGTAATTTTCGTTAGAGGAAAGTAGAAATAAGTAGTACCATTTTTGGAAGAACGTTTCAACGTTTAGTCAGCATTGCAATTAGCTTTTGAAAGGCTCGATAACGGCGTTTCAACTTCTGTTCTATGAGCACATATTGTGAGTGCGACTCGAATTAAAAAAGAAAAAAAAAGTAAAATAAGTATAAGAGAGGATGGAAGGACTATAATATATGTATACTATTTCTTATTGGTGGCAAATATTATTATAAGACTATTTCAGTATTATTCGTTTGTTCTAGTATAGTATCCACTGGTAAGTATTTAGTAATGAGTAGCATCTGCTAGAATGTAGTATACAGTAATTCGATAGTCAAAGATGTATTCTTACTTTTGTACACATCATTGATAAATAATATTAGTGATGTTATAATTAACATTAGTGAATAGTATTGGATAGTGTGTAGTATTAGTTACCAAGTAACACCAGTAAGTAACAATCAATTCATTAATTAAATAACTTATACTACTGTGTAGTATATACTTCTGAGTAATATCTACTAATGATTAACATTTACCAGTGAATAGAAAATACCTAATATAAATATTAATAAACAACATCTACTAACAACATCACTAACTATTATATATTATATTAATTAGTAGTTTATACTAGTAAATAGCAATCATTAACAAGTAATATCTACTCAGAAATAATGACTACCAGTGACCACTATGTACACATTACTTAATTGAATTTATTAGTGACCAGCATCTAGTATACACAAGCTTCTACTAGCGGGCAGTATTTAATAAAAAATTAGTATTTACTAGTAAGTAGTATCTAACAACAAGTAAATATTACGGTTTTCACTAATAAGTGCTGCTAATACCTCAAATGATTTAGAAGTATATACTTACCCTGTGCATTAATTCCGTTCATATTCTTAATGGAATTATTATCGATTACGTGTTTAGGAATACCATTAAGTACAATTCTTTTGTCGCCATTTTTAAAAATAACTTCATTGTCTTCTTTGTTTCGTCGTGCTTGAGTCATTAATTGATAAAGAGCAGCTGCGAATTCTTGTTGTACGCTTGGTACGTCTGTATCACCGTCGATCTACATTTTAAACAATTTTCTTTAAAGTAAGGTTAAACAGAAATTAATTGTTCCTTTTAAAATAAAAGCAAATGACAGTTTTTGTATTGTAGGGGGCGGAGCGATTACCCCCTCCTTCCTGCGGCCACGCCCAAATATACTATTTCATACAGGGTGGTCCGTACAACGTGTGCATCGTTATAACTGCCAAAATATGCTTTGCACGAAAGAATGTTATATACAAAACTTGCATGGTTTCAAAGAATACACTATATACTGCATTAATTATTTTAGTAGATGGAGGCGTTTCGGAGATTCGAAGATCAACTTTGTGTTTTTAAAGAGAATACTGTATTTTTTATACCAAAATATGGTAGAGTATCGAATTGTAAGTAAAAAAATATTAACCATTATTACCCCTAAACCTAATAGCGATCGAGTAATTTCATTTTATTACTTGAAAATTTTCTTCATGTAATATGAAATTGTTATCTTGTTATTGCTAAACTTGTTATTAAATTAAATTAATAATCCCATTATATGTTACTATCAGTTTTCACTCTCAGTCTATTTGTTTAATAATTTGTTCGAAGTATACTCACAATAGTAAGTCGATTTTCGTTATCCAGTGCCTTCAGCATGGGCAACGAAACTTTTCGGAAAAGTTCCAATCTTTTCTTGAACGCGGACACGCTGTCGTCTAATCTGCCCCTTCCAAGTTGTAATTTCGAACAATCTAGTAATACTAACGGTGGTTGTTGACGAAACTGATAAAACCAGAGTACAGCGTTAAGCAGTCATTTACAACCATTACTTTTGTTTATGATAATTATAATCATATTATATAAATTACCGCTCATTCCGAAAACTTTATTTTCATAATTTAATAAAATAACAAATTTATATTAAATTTTACCTTGTTCTCGAATTCCTGAACTTGACTCAAATCTCTCGGATAGCCATCCATTATTATGCCGTCCGCGTCGTTGTTTAACATTATTTGTTCGTCAACCACTTGCATTACTATATCCTGGGGAACCATTTCGCCAGAAACGATAGCATCGTTGATGATTATGTTCGATGAGGCCATTGTTCTCAGTATACCTCCTACATTTATATGGACCCAACCGGGCATGTTTCGTATCGCCAGAGTACATAGGTTTTCTTTATTGCTTCCTGGACCACCTGGAAAGGTACAATTCATATTAGGAAATATATCAATAATAAGCCGAACAATTGTTCTTGGGATTTGCTGTAAATTGAATTTGGCAGAATTAGAAATAGTATAGTATTTTTATTTTACTTTTCATTATTTATTATTTCAAAGTATTACGTTTAGTATATTATTTACTTTTCGTGTTACATTTGTTATAATTACTATATTTTGTTCTATTTACTGTGTTTGATGCATCTACTATATTTGTTGTATTTAACTTTGTAAACTGTTTGTTTTGTCACAGTTAACTATTATGAAATATTAACTGTATCACAATTAAATGTTGTGAACTATTTACCGTAGAAAATATTTAAATATTTTACACTTGCCTATGACCCAGATAAAGGAAGGTATTTGTTTCTTGAGTTTGTTCGCAGTTTTTGGAGGCTGTATAGTTGTCGTGATGGGTAATTCTGTTGTTTTTGGTGACGCTTGCTCCTTGCGAAGTGCAATAGTTGGAACTGATTGTTTCCTATTTTCGACATCCACCTATAATTTACCCCAAGAATTGTTATATAATAATATTTTGTAATTATGTAATTGTGTATCCTAAATTCATATTTATGTTGTACAGAACATACTTTTGTTTCTACAGCCTCAGGACCATTCTTTTGCTGTTGATTCTGATTTGATAAACCTAAAATTTTGAATACTGCCTCGCGAAAATCGACGTAAACCTCGTTTGGATTTCTTTCGCCGTTCACCTGCAAATATTATATTCAGAAATATTGACAACGGTAAGAAATATTACAACATATTCAAAAACATTATAACGATATATTAAAAACAATACTTGAAAATAAATATTAGGAAAATTAGTATAATTATACATATAAGTCAATCGGTGGATATTATTATTAATAGACATTTTAAATGTGAAATTGATCAACCATTGAAAAATCAGCAACTCCTGATACAAAGATATTTTCGATACATAAATAATTAAAAATTGTAATGAATCTAAATTTGAGAGTAGTATAAAAATTTGTCGAAATTTTCCATAATAAAGTAGTAGAGTATTTAGGTATAAAAGCAGGGTGTTTCATAAATGTGGAGCTATGAACTACATTATTAATTTTTACACTATGAAGTATATAACCATAAAGGTTCTAACTTGTTGTCACTGGGTGCCTAATGGCAGATAAACTTATGGGATACTCTGTATAACTATAAATTTCAATGGCTAAATTTATCGAATTCTTCCATAATAAAGTATTTAAATATAAGTACAGGGTGTTTCATAAATGTAAAACTATGAACAAAATTATTAATTGTGACTCTATGAACTAAATTACCATACAGGTTCTATCTTATTGTCAATGGGTGCTCAATGACAGTGAAACTTATGGGATACTCTGCACAACCATAAATTTCAATGGCCAAACTTACACAAAATGGCAAATTGAATAGTTTTAACAATCATTCCCGAAATAAGATTAATGAATTACTGACGAATTTAATGATGACGAAGCACGCGAAATAGTTACTTACTTCCAGCAACATTCCACTTTGATCGAAATATTCGATAACAGGCATAACGTTTCTATAAAAATTATGGAGTTCCATTCGTGCAAGTTCAATGACCACTTGGCCGAGCTGTGCGCCGAAATCGATTTGCCTTTCGAGGACCTCCTGTCTCCACGAAATGAGGACTACACCGTTCACTATTTTTATCTAAAAGTCGCGTTAAAAACTGTTTATTCTGATCGACTGAACTGTCTCGCACACATAAGTAATAATTTATACAGAAAAACATTTATTCTTCTAAATGCAAAATTTATTTTACAAGGAACTTTGAAGTACTCCACCGTTTTTGCAAGACTTAAATTAAAATTTGTTTTGTTTAGTAAAGTAATAATTTCATACTGCATTTATTTAATAAAATGGTAATTTATTGTTCTAAATGCAAAATTTATTTTGCAAGGAACTTTGAAGTACTCCACCGTTTTTGCAAGACTTAAATTAAAATTTGTTTTGTTTAGTAAAGTAATAATTTGATACTGCATTTATTTAATAAAGTGGTAATTTATTCTTGTAAATGCAGAATTTATTTTGCCAGGAACTTCGAGGTACTCCACCGTTTTTGCGAGAATTAAATTAAAATTTGTTTTTTTTAGTAAAGTAATAATTTGATACTGCATTTATTTAATAAAGTGGTAATTTGATAATTCATTCGTTTAATACAATAATAATCTCATACTTTGCTTATTTAATACAATAATAATCTAATATTTTACTCATTTAATGAAACCATAATTTTGACACTATTTATTTGGTAAAATGATAACTTGATACTTTATTTATTTAATATCATGATAGTTTGATACTTTATTTATTTCATAAAATAATAATCCGACATTTGTTTTATTTAATACAATAGAATGATTGAGCACAGCTCTAATTTACAAGTTTAATTAAAATAAAAAATAAACTAAACTACTATATAATTATATTAATTACTTCGTTAATTAAACCACCTACTTTTTCGGCATATTCGACCACGTCTCGCATATTGCGTGGATAACCACTGACGAGAAAGACTTTGGAAGTTGGAGACATTTTGATTTCGAGCATAAGAACCTCCGCGACTGTCTTACTACTAAGTTGTCCAAAATCTTGCATATCTGTTTAACAAACAACAAAACAGATAGAAAAATATCATACACTACAAAATTTGCTAAAATAAATAACTTCGAAATTTTAATTCATTTAATAATAATAATATTTGTGATAATTATTTATGAAGCAATGTTTGAAATAAATGGAAATATTTTTATCTTAAGATTAATTATTTCTGCGTACCATTCCCTAATGCATACTGCTGAAGAAGATCCATCATGTTGATATGTGTTATGCCCTTCTTCTCTTGCATTAAATTGTCACAATGTGTCACCTTTCCACTTCCGGGACCGCCTAATAGTAACATCGACTCAATGAAATACGTGCGAAGTGAAAAATAGTGATATAACATAATGTTTGTACTATTTGTATTTTTCTATTTCATCTTCTTGTCTCCACAGTTTCATATTCCGAAATTTTGCATTTTTATTATCCTCGTATAATGATATTTCGTTGCTTGTTGTTTCGTAATATTATATTTTACGCAAGAAAATGTGGTATGGACAGTGATAATGCATGATACGTACCGAGTACAAAAATAACAGGCACTTTTGGAATTTCGAATTTAACTGGACCAACATTTTGTTGTGAAAAATATCCGTTCGGTGGAGTCGGTAAAAGTCCAGCTTCTCCTCTCCATTTTCCTGCACTTTGAGCATCATTTTCCTCAAACACCTGCGATCCATTCTGCTGATCTATAAATAAACCGAAACAACAAGAAAACGTAATGTCTACGAATCGCGTGGAAAAAATATGAAATCATTTTTCTTTTGAGGAATCGTTGAACGGCTTTATCGATCGTGCGGTACATGTAATGCCAAGTACAAGATTTATATACATATGTAAGTAGGTCATAGATGTGTTTCGTTCATAGTCTAATATGTTGTTAAAATATTACACACAAAAGTTCTTCAATTAATGCATAGTTGAAAGTATCGTTTAAGTCTGAATAGAAGAGAAACTACGACGAATAGACATTAAGTACAATTACGAGATATTGAAAACTACTAAAACTATAATAAAGTACGATCAATCGACTACTATTAAAGTTAAAAAGAGTAACGGAATGTTTTGAAACTCTTAAGAACTTTTGAGAACTATTAAAGAATATATGCAACTGTCAAAAGTGAAATATTGAACAGATTTAAAAACCCAAAGGTATTACGAAAACATAAAAAAATCATCGATTAGATATTGGACATTATCAAACTGTGAAATATAGTAAAAACTATTAAAGTAATTACTATCTATTAAATACTTTTAAAACATATTAAATCAACAAAAACTAATTCTAAAACTTCTACAAATTAATGCTATTACTAAAAAGTATAACAACCAATACTAACAAAATGTATAAAAACTATTATTAATACTGTAAACTGTAAGGACTAATATCAAAAATGTATAGATACTAATACTGCCACAAAAAAAACTGAAAAAAGGATTAATCACTATTAATTATTTTAGATGTAATTAGTTACTAATATTTTTATTTAAAATCACTAGAAACGACACGTTTATTACAAACATTCGTAATCGCTTTCGCTTGAGCATGATTGGCAACATAATAATGTATAGATGTACTAAATAATTAGTATATCTATGTATTTTTACAATCATAAGAATTTGCGGCCATTTACTCAAATTTCCGAACTATCGAATACTGAAATGTCCAATTTACAAATTCTCAAATTCTCAAATTCTCAAATTCCCAAATTCTCAAATTCTCAAATTCTCAATTCCTCAAATTTTTAGATCTCAATTCTTCAAAATTTTCACCTTCCCAAACTTATAAATTATCAACTTCAGAATTCACCAAATTTTCATAATACCAAATTCAAAAATTTGCTACTCTCGAAATTTCAGAAAATCTACTGAACTCAACCCTCAAATTCTCCAATTCTCCAATTCTGGAATCCTCAAATTCTCAAATTCTCAAATCCTCAAATATAATTAGTAACATATTAGTATATGAATGTAATGAATAATTAGTACATAGCGATGTATTTTTACAATCATAAAAATATTCCACCATAATTTGAAAAAGGATACTAACCAGTGTCCAGGCAGATGCCCATAGTAAATCGTTGGGGAGATGCCAAGATCCTGTGACGGCCATTTACTCACATGCTTCCATTAAAACTAAATCACCCTTTCTGACACAACTGTTTAAAAAATAAACTGTCACATGAAATAACTTGTTGCTCGCATTAGAATCTTCCTTCTTCGCGATACTCTTCGATATCGTTTTCTTCAACTATCGACATGATGTACAGCTTTCAACAATTCCCAAGTTAAATGAATATTAAAGTCGATCAACCACTATGGAACTTTCTCTAATGTCAATGAGTCACCACTTATTGTTAGTTGAGTTCAATAGAAATGATGTATAGTAACTCGTCGGGATCCTCGGAACTGTAGTTATATAGTTATTATGATTACATGTGCGCGAATTATTGTTACTTCCAATTTATTAAAGCACATTCTCCTTTAACGATAACGGCTTTCGTTAATGACGCTATCCATTATAGTTGTCGCTATTGATAAATACATATAGTTGTTGCAAAATACTGGTATATGTAGTGTAGTTATAATAATTTACTGAAATAGTATAGTCGTGTATTGTAATATTATGTACTATAATATTATAACAGTATAGTCGTGTATTATAATTGTTATGGTTACTACAACTATATTTTAAACCCTGGTCATACTCAGAGAAATTAAGAAGAATTAAGTTCACATTACCAACATCCCAAACTTATAAATTATCAACTTCAGTATTCATCAAATTTTTATAATACCCAATTACAAAATTTGCTAGTCCCAAAATTTTAGAAAACCTAATGAACTCAACCCTAAAATTCTTGAATTCTTGAAGTCTCAAATTCTCCAATTCTCGAATTCTCAAATTCTCGAATTCTCGAATTCTCAAATTCTCAAATTCTCCAATTCTCCAATTCTCCAATTCTCCAATTCTCCAATTCTCCAATTCTCCAATTCTCGAATTCTCAAATTCTCAAATTCTCAAAGTCTCAAATTCTCAAATTCTCAAATTCTCAAATTCTCAAATTCTCAAATTCTCAAATTCTCAAATTCTCAAACTCTCAAATCCTTAAATCTTCAAATTATCAAATTCTCAAATTTTGCAATCTTAATTCTTCTAAATGTTCACATTCCCAACGTCCCAAACTTATAAATTATCAACTTCAAAATTCACCAAATTTGTATAATACCCAATTCGAAAATTTGCTAATCCCAAAATTTCAGAAAACCTAATGAACTCAACCCACTTCAAAAATTCCTGTAACGTCAATAGTTATTACCATTACAGTAAAGTAAAGTTTGTTAAAAGTATAGTTAAGACAATTCACAAGAATAATTCTTCCTATCGTACATAAATACAAGATCGTGTATTAAAACATGTAAAACCAATAGTTTGAAAAATTCACTGTAATCCTTGCATCACAAACAACAACAAAACAAGTATACTAATAGTTCTTCCTGTCATAAATTCAATAACTGTCATATTAAGCAATCTATTAATCAAACATTACAGTTGAAAGCATTTGTTAAAATCCATAAAACAGTTCCCACTACGTATTACGACAAAATTTGTTACTCGATTAACAAGTAACTTTAACAAACACTACCAGCAAAATACGTACTACTTCCTTCTTAATAACTACGCAACTTTTCCTGTCCCGTCGACTAACTATACCTACCGAGTACACTAGAAATTAAATTAAAATACACAACCGGCACGAGGAGACACTTTCTAGAATGCAGCCTGAAATAATATTTACGAAAGCACCGTGTCGAAGAAGAAGTTGCAATTTATCGATTAAATAATCCGGCAAGAACTAGAAAATTCACTGGATAAAACGATTCACTGTAGCGCGTTAGGTCACGAAAATGATTTTCCGCTATTTCGGAAAAACAATCGACACGCCGAGACAAGTATACCAAACAGTGGATACTTTTGAATTAGAACATTCACGATGTGGAGTTCCCTGGTCGCGGTGTGATAGTACTGTAATGGGTTGATAGAAACAACTAGAGGTCGTAACAAGAGTCAATTGTTACCATAGTGATAAACATGCGCAACTAATCCGTTCGTAGACTATGTCGTACAATACTGCACGTACATATACGTATGTTTTGCATATATTCGAATTAATAGATAGTTTTCTGCACTGGTTGTAACGTATGCGCGCGTGCGTTCCTTGCAAGTTCAATGTCAAGTTGTTTCACGTGGCTGGATGTTGAACAGACAAAGATAGAAATGGGGATGAATGTGTGGAAATTTAATTTGGCTCCTTCGGATCTCGTTTCGACATCTAGGAACCTCACGTTTGCGTAGAATCAATTATTCCACTATCGTGCAACATCAGAATTTGGAGTTTTGTCATAGTTGTCATAGTTATTATAACATCAAGATTTTTACGACTTTGGGACTTTCAAGTTTTAGGATCTCTTTCACGCTTTCGTCCTTGTCATTTTGGGACTTTAAGATTTTGGATCGGAAGATTTTTGCAAATTTTGAGACTTTAGGATCGAGGGTCCATTAAAATTTTCGGACTTTCGCAACCAGGAAATTTCGGGACCTTTGTAACTTTCGGGTCATTTGGAACTTTTAAGAGTTTTAGGTTTTGGAACTTTTGAGACTTTTGAGTTTTAGAACTTTTGAGTTTTTAAGCTTTTGAGACTTTTGAGATTTTATGAAATTTTGGAACTCTTATAATATTAAGATCTTGATACCTTGGCACCAGAGGATCTCAGGACCTTGGGACTTTGGGATTTTCGAGTTTTAAAATTAGGAAACTTAGGAAGCACTAGATCTTTGAAATCTGAGGACCTTGAAGGTTTCGTTTGAGTTCTTAAGGCTCTGAAAATCTGGAATTTTGGGACTTGGGAATGGTGGAATCAAAAATCTTTGGAACTTTTGAGTTTTTGAGCTCTTGGGATATTTTGAAACTTTCAAATCCGTGAATCTCCAGAAAACTTTGGGACTCTTGAGTCCTTAAGAAACTTTCGGACTTTCAACTCCTTGGGTCTTTTGAGTCCTTGGGTCCTTGAGAAACTTTGCATGTTTGAATTCTTAAAATTTTTTAACTTTAAGATTTTTCCAACATTGAAACTTTTAAACTGCCTTGCCTTCCAGAAAAGTCGAAGTGCCCTTTTTCCCAAGACGAAAGACAGTATCGCAACATTAAAATTTTCTGAGTTGAAAAATTCATACGCATTGCAAACGAGTGAATAATTTTCGTGTAATCATCGTCCACGAAAATGGATCTGTATTCATAAAAGTTTAAGAATCCATGGATAATGGATTGTTTTTTGCGGAGGATTATTTGGGTTACGGTCACATGTCGATACGTTTATAATGTGCTTATACAGAAATCAGTATCTCGTTCACAGAAGGTGATTACCTTGGGTATATCAATAATCTACAACTGGTTCGTAACCCTCCTTTCTTGGATTAAACCAATAAAAGCATTCCGAATACATATGCTTGGAAATATCGACACTGTCGACAACGTTTCAATTATTAACCATATCCATCATACAACTGCTTTACTCTCATATGAATATACATAATTCTTACAAGGTAAACTGTTTATACGTCCAGATCCTAATTTCTGTAAGTCTCACCTCCGTAACTTCATTTTTATTTATTATCCAATTCTATAATAATAATTACTTTCATCGTAATTATTATTGATACAAAGTTGAATGTAACGAACTTAATATTTGTCATATTTGGAATAAAATAATGTATTAAACATTACTGATTCTATTGCATAAATCATAAATAGGTTATTTTATTAAAAATAATATTTGTTATTTGAAATTTGTTACACCCTTATTTATTCTTGAGGTGGCTAAGGAGAGTCCTCTGTCCCTCTATAGTGTACCTAAAGAAGTATACATTGAAAATAGGGGAATCCCAAAACACCATCGATCACGTGCGATCTGCGTATTTCTGTCATAACATTGCGTACTTTTTAATATTACGTGTCACGTGTATATAAAACAAGATTTGAAATTGTTGAAGTAATACAAATTTAAGAAATCTATAGTTGGACAATTTATCCTTGTCTTTATATTATTATATTTTGTGTTATTTCTAACCTCAAACATGTACACTGTGTATATTAACTTTTAAAGTGTGAAATTATACATTGATGAATTCTGATGTAAATCTTTACAAATGCATCTTACAAAATGAATAGTCATACTTAATTATTCATATTATGACTATAATTAAGGAAAAGGGTATGATACATATGTTGATGCATCTATAAATTCATATTGATATTGCAAGTTTAAAGGGCTATTCTTTTGACCAGTATAAATATACAATTTTATCACAAAAGTAAAATGAGCGACATCAGTGAAGAGATTTCTGATGCACAAAGTGACAAGGATGCAGATTTTACAGTAGATGATTATGATAAAGAAACAGATAGCGATGATTCCTGGTGTGATGTTTCAGAAACCAATAATGATGAAAATGTAAGATAAAATTAATATGATCTTATAAATATGTAATTTAGACAAGTATTCTTATTTTTGATATCTACTACTATTAATTTAAATTATTCTTAATATTACATAGACTCCTCAAAATGATGAAATAAAAGTGGATGAACAGCAGCAGAATGGATCTGTGCTCACTGGAGGTCACAGATTTGACAGAACATTGGTGTGCATTAAATATCCTGGAAATGTGATTAATTCAGAAAGAGCTATTGAAACTTTAGGCGGAATCCGTAGTATTTCAACAGTACGATATCATTTTTCTCTAACATAAATCTACTTAACTAATCATTAATTGTACATATTATTAACAGGCAGTAAATACTTTGAATCGACGCTTGGAATTGAGATTTAGGCCAGATGACGTTTACTGTAAACCAGCTTGCGGAGATAGACATAATACTAATGGATTTCTGCTTAGAGTTCGAATTAAAAAAAGAAGTAAAGAAACAGTTGCATCTCAAGCAGAGGAACCATCCACAAGTGGTGTGCAAGGAAATAATGAAGCTGACAGCAATGCAAGCGATAAAACTAATAACTTTCAAAAAATGCCTGATATGTCCCAAAATTGTAACAGAAACAAAGTTGAAGATGAACAACTTGTATCTGAATTGATTACTCAAGTACAAAGTTGCAGCGTTAATAATTCAGATGACATTTGTTCTTCTCATAATTTATTTTCTGAAATTCAGCCCAAAGATTCACCAACTATATCCATAGACACAGATGATGCTCCTTCGCCAAAACCAAAAAACATCATGCCAACATTTGATCGTAATAAATATCAAGATCTATCTGATGATAAAGACTATCAATTGCCAGAATTAACAGTTTTAGGGAAAATTGATACCGAATTTAGATTCATGAGTATGTGTTATTCAAAATCATTTGCTTCTTTTTCAATAGCTTTTCATGACAGTGCCATATTCTTTTAGATCTTTGTGATTTTCAATATCTACCAATGACTCCGTGCAAAGATGACCCTAAAACGTTAAAGTGCATATATGATCAAATTTATCCACACGATGTAACACATTATTCTTGGTTAAAGAATGATGTGCCTTACTTCTTACCACCAGCTGCGTTCAGCAGAATGGACACTGTACAGCAATATGCGCCAAAAACTGAAGTAAATTCGTATCCAGAAAACGTAATAGGCAAAAATAGGAAACGAAAAGCGGGTTTTTCAAATTTTATATATTTCTCTACACCTGAAGTTCCCACCAAACCGCCAGCGGGCATAGAAACTGCTATGAAAGTGAAATTTGTTCGAAATGCAGACTTTGAACTGATACATAATATATTTGAAGAGCGACCGATCTGGTCCAAAAATGCGCTGATGTATAAAACCAAATTTTCTAGCGATCGATTAAAAATTTTATTACCTTCTGTGGCATACTACTTTATGACTGGTCCATGGAAAATTATGTGGGTGAGATTGGGATATGATCCACGAAAAGATAGTTCTGCAAAGATATACCAAACTTTGGACTATAGATTGAAGGCAATGCGTGAGTATTATATTCTAATAATACGACAAACATCGTGCTTAAAATGTTCTTTTTATAATATAGATGGTCTGAGATCTACCATCAAATGTAAAAGGAATTATGCAAATTATACATTACCATATAAATCAACGCCAGCTGCAAAGCAAAAAACAATCATTTCAAATGCTGGTTTAAGCCAAGAGCAGATGTGTAAAAAAGAACAAGATTTAACTGAGAATGTGTATATTTATAGAAATGGAACAATACCACCTTCCAGACAAATGTTTTATCAGGTATGTTATTTTTTTTTAGTACGAATTAATTAAAGTTATTAATTATGTTCTTTAAATCTGGAAATTGTTATTAGTATTGCGATGTTCTGGTAGATGAAATACAAGAGATGTTAGCAAAATTACCAGATCCTGCACCCGGTGTAAGATGCCATGAGAAAAGAGGCTGGTTACCAATTGGTTTCGATGCACAATGCAGAGAAATTATTAATAAACAAGTTCGAGCTGTTTTAAGAAAGCAAATGAATATACCCGAGGACCGTACGTATCATTTGTAATTAACGTACGGAACAATTGTAATTGGGATAAAAACTAATTCGTTTTGTATGTTTATTGTGCAGTTCCCACGTCTATGCCTAGAAAACGTGGAGTTAAACGTGGGATTAGAACGAAGCGTAGTACACTTAACAGCAAAGCGAGGAAAAAAAGAAAAGGATCACCTTCCAGCAGTAATGTGACAGAAGAAATATCGTGAGTTAAATCTTACCACTTTTTATGTACGGTTTGACAAATAAATGAGACGTTCCTAAAGTTATAGTTTATTAAAAAATGTACAGAATCTATTTTCCAAACATCTACTAATAAATATGATTACATCGTTGATTACTGGATTTAATTGCAAATTAAACACGGCGTTGAAAACATTGATAAGTTCTTGTTTGTGAAGAATGAGTGCAGGTAGAGGCGCAGCGACGAGACACGTTCCAATAATACTGATTAATCGATAGTTTTGTTACAGGTATCTCATAACGTACACTTTCTTTTTATCGACTAATTGTTTTCTCTTATTCGACTCTCTTATTCTGCACTTGACAAAATACTAAATGTATATTATAGAATTTTGAGAAATCAAATTGTATTTAAGTAACAAGAACAAATTTCAGGGAGCTTATTTTCTGTTCGCTTGACTCGTGTCTCGTCTAAACTGCAACAGAAATAGATAGGACAAGTGCCGATGACGCAGAGATTTATCTATTATGTCTTCACAGACGTAAGCCAGGATTGGTGTTGGCCACGTAGCTCAAAAGTTCTTCAGAATCCTCGCAGATGAACGGTTTCTGATGGTAGCAGGCCACATCGTGCCAGCTAATTCCGTCCTTGTAAACGTTGTTCAGAACAGACAGGCAGGATTCGCTGGTGCCGTTTATGTCGAATTCAGCATTGTCCGGTTGTCTGGTTTTCTTGTGGCCGGTTTGAGACCATGGATTGAAGGACCAGCCTTCAGGTAACTGGTGGGTTGGCGAAATCTTCTTCCTGTTCGCGGACCAGAACCATCCGTAAATGGCTTTGGGCTCGAGGTCACGGCGATTCTCACAGCCTTTGAAGTCACAGAGCCGTCCGGATGTCCAAATGTAGGGAACATCGTCTATGCAAAGAGTTATTTATCAAATTGTGACAAACATTATTCGTTGAATTTATTAATTCATAGTTTATGACAGTAAAAAGATTCATACTATATTTTTATCATTTTACTGTTTTGCTTAAGCGAATAGTAACAGCATTTTATTATTTGTACTGTTCTTGTTATCTTATATTTTAACATTTTACCGCTCCATCACACTATACTGCTATTTTACTGTATGACTATTTCATCTTTCCACTCTAATAGTATAGCAGTAACTTGACCATTATAGAATACAACTAATGATACTACTCCTATAAGTGTATAGTAAGAACTCAAAATAAATTCTACTCTACATAACAGTAGATAAACTATACTGAAAGATAAATTGCTGTAACCTAACAATTAATGTTTGTTGTTAAACGAGGACCACCCAGTTGAAAGTTAATTGAGAATAATGTGATATAATTGTCTAAATTATGGTAATTTTTATTACTTTGTTGAATAAGTCTGTAGATTAGGTTGTTCTCATCTTGGGTCTCCATCGAGATGAGATCCATACAATATTCTCTGCAGATGTTCCTTGCGTCTAACCAATCCACCCTCTGATTAGCATGAGCCGGAACATGTCCACTGTAGAAGTAGTTGTGACCTCTAAAGTTGAATTCCTTTGGTCCTGAAAAATATTGAGAAAAATTAAGATTCCGTAAACAGATATTTTGTAACTAACATCGTAAACAGTTTGATTATTTTTCTGAAAGTAGGATGAAACCGGTCAAAATTTAGTTGTCTATGTTGCATGCATAATTTAAGCGAAACCACAGTCACGGGATGAGATGATCGTCTGCTTAAATGTCAACGGTCTAAGTGTTTTTTCCCGGTATTATTATTTATGCAGGGACGCCGTTCTCATCGACGGTTTACAACGTGTATCCCATTGTGAGAACCTAACGTTCTGATTGCGAAACAACTACTCATATTGAACGATGTTACAACTCGTTTCTGTTGCTTCTGTTTTGAATATGTAGATTTTTTTTTAACACGTCATTATTAGTCCATGACCGATTGAATACATTTCAATTGGCAAAGTAGGACTAACAGTTTATTTTTCTTCATAATTACCAATGGAAAATATACGTAAATATATATGTATGTACAAGAATAGCAATAAACCGTGAACGACCTAAGCTATTAGATTAGGTACAGACTATTAGTTAGGTGAACTATTAAATGCAGGTTTGGTTAAATTAGGGGATGTCCCTGAACATTTTTCTCGGGGGTCATATAATTTAAAAAATATATTATAAAATTCATATCTCGACTGTTATACGTATTAATTAAGTTTATTTAATTTATGTAAAATATAAAATACTTCAACTTAATAGTATAGGAGGATCCCACACCTGGGTGATTCGGGTAAATTTTCCAGAAAAATCCTAATCAGAAAATTTGACAGTTTGATTATTGTACTTAATTTATCCCATTTTTACAAAATATAGTGACTCCTAAATTCACCTGTCCAATGCAACTATAGGGGATTCCCACCCTTTCGGGATGCTCAACTAAATTTTTCACCAGAATCAAAACTTAAGAAATATATTTTATGAAACATAGACGACCCTAAATGCAAAATCCAAGGTGTATGTTCCACTTTCGCAGAGTGAACCATAATATGTAAATTAAAGTTGTTTTTATATGAATTTTATATTCATAGTGTACAAATAAAGAAAGATGAAATACGGCGAAAGACAAGAATAACGAAATTGTGTATTGAAATCGACGATCTCTTGTAGTAACACGACGAAGAAGAAGAAGAAGAAGCATCACGAGTTGGAATTACGACATAGGACAAACAACTCGTGATTCTGGTTGCTAGAATAAGTTTAACGAAGTGTTTGCGGGGAAGGGAGAGAATTATTGCAGCGACACCGGCGTTGCTGAATAACCGTAGCCTTGAACATTTGACATTTAGCATCTCTTCGCATTAAAAAGTATCTTCGTTTGTTTCGATCTTCATGCTAACATCATTGATTTTCATTACTATCTTCATAAACAATACACAAAGTGCTTACGTGCAAACTGAACTATGCGGAACTTCACACATACATACTTGTAATTGTAACGTGTCACTTTATCGTTCGATTTCAACTTCAAATCCAACGTGATTCGGATAAAAAAATATAACGTATCGTGTTAGGCTAATCTGATTAACCCAGATCGGTCTCGGTTGATGCATAATGTCGATTTTGCACGGCGTCCAAGATACAAAAAACACGGGTCGTTCGTGTCCCCTGTGGTCAAACGAATGACGTCAGAGACATAAAAACTGGTCAAACGGTCCACTTTCTTTCAATAACTTTCTTTTTCATTTGAGATATCTGAAAGTTGTTACACTTTGTCATCTGTCCCTCGAAGCAACCTCTAAGGCATGGTATAATTGCCCTGGGGTGATGTTTTTCAACCATTTCCAATACACGACCCACTTATTAACGCGAAATTCAATTTCTTCTAGCAACAAAATGATCAACAAGTACAATTTTTCTTGCGTCAGTTGTACACGTGTCTCGTTAACTGACCCTGAAGATGTCTTCAATAAAAAACTCGATGAATTTACATAGTCCAAGGTGTATATTAAAAGTGATGGGATATGTAGGTAATGTAAAACGTTTAACATGCAATGTAAAACAGCGAAGATCTCGTTAATAAATAATTGATACATATTCGCGTGATACGTTAACATTTCTACGAAATTCTATGTTAATCGTTAAACTTGTCCGAATACAATTTTTCAATAATTGATTTTCTATTAACACTAGATTTACGAGCGACGAATGACCATTTATACTTGAATCGAAATGAAGGTATAAAAATAAGTGAATAATGGACAACGCGTGAACCAATTCATGCAACGATTCTTTATTTCGATGAAGGATAAGATAAATTTTGACGAAAGCTACTTACCAATTTTTCTCATTTAAAATTGGAAATCTAAGGTCCGTCATTTTTACAGGTTCCGTAAATCTAATGTTAAACAACCGTCTGTCATTTTATCAACTGGACAAATATCATTTATGAACTTTTTGCAAGAGTACATTAAAATATATACCACTACAGGTATACGCTGTTTGTATTACTGTTTCGAAATTATGCTTTTAGAAGATACAGGTAGAGAATGTTGTTTCTAAGAGAACGAGTGTCGTTCAGGGATGTTGCGGAGACCGTATTATCTTCGATAGAAATAACAGACTCCATTTAATCGTTGTAGGGTTTACGCATACCATCGGAACGATCATCCTCAGAAGTTCCTTGACACAATGGCGAAGCAGGCGACTGCTTAAAGGCGCATAAATGTTTAATGGACGATGATATAACGATCGTAAATTACGAGTATATGTATAAGCGAAGGAGAGAGCGTGGCTGTTCTTGCAATTATGTAGAAACGTTCGGACGCATAGCCGGATGAAAACAGGGAAAACTTCTAATTGCCAGAAGATGATATAATCGCGACGAACGATGCTTTGTTCTCAGACGTTTTCTAAACCCGTTAGGTTAACATCAATGAACTTCCCGACTACGGTTGTTCCGACGATAAGCACGCACGAGTGCGACGTAGACCTCGCTTTTGGATAAGAAGTGATTTTCAAAGTGACATTTAGTAAATTTGACCATTTCGAAGTAGTGAATTTCCGAATTTACTGATTTTCAAGTTTCTGTATATCTAAATTTGCAAATTTTCAACTTCCAAATTTCGGAATTCTCAATGTTCCAAATTAATACATTTTAGAATTTCTACATTTTCCAAATTTCTAAATTTCGGAATTCCTAAACTTTCGAAACTTTCAAACTTCTGAATTCCTAAACTTTGCAAATTTTCAAACTCCCAATTTCTTACACTTTGTGAATTTGTAAATTCCAGAATTCCTAAACTTTGTAAATTTGAAAATTCCTTTAATTGCTAAACTTTGTAAATTTGGAAATTTCTGAATTTCCAATCTTCTGAATTCCTAAACTTTGTAAATTTGGAAATTTCTGAATTTCTAAACTTTGTAAATTTGGAAATTTCTGAATGCCTAAACTTTGTAAATTTGGAAATTCCTGAATTTTTAAACTTTGCCAATTTATAAATTTCTGAATTCCTACACATTGTAAATTTGTAAATTCCTAAATTCCTGAACTTTGTAAATTTATAATGTCCTGAATTCCGAAACTTTGTAAATTTGTAAATTCTTGAATTCCCAAACTCTTTATATTCCAAAATTCGCATTTCCCAAATTTCACTTTCCACGGTTCCAAATTTTCGAATACTAGCCATTGCAAATTTGTATTCGAACCCAGCACGAACATTTGCGACTCCAAAATAATGCATACAACTATCCTCCCGTTATATCGCTATCCATTAGACAGTGACAACGAAGAACTCACAGTTGGCAATATATTAAATTGACCAACAAGTTCTTTCATTTTCATAATTTCATTCTCATTACTCATTTCATCTCCGATATCATGAGCGATTAATTTGATCTCCCATACGCTGTACAGCATGTGGCAATATAACGCGCGGATCTCCGCCGTGTGGCAATACAACGCGTTATTGTACGTCATGTGGTGAATTAACGAATAATGACACAACAAGCGAAGATATAAAATTTGATTATTCAACGCGTGGCGATGTAAAACTTGATTATACAACGCGTTGCGATATAATACCCGGCAAAATAAAAGAATAGGATTTATATACACGAACAAAAAGGGAAGAAGCGATTCAAGTGGCACCCATAAAGTGACATTTGTTGAATTCGCAAGTGCTTCTTCGACCACGAAGAAGTATCAAAGGAATGGAAAGCTTTCGCTTTCACGTGTCACAGCCTGCACGTGTTCCAGACTCGAGAATAACGTCACCCAAAGGTTTTAAGAAAGCGACAAACACTTAATTTATGCATACGAGACGGTTAATATTTGCCAATGAGAAAGAGGAAAAGAAAGTGCACCGTTGACACGTTTTCGATCCATTTTTAAGGACTTTGGTACACACGGAATCATCGACGCAACGGTACCTGTAAATATGACTGGAAAAATGTACAGGCTGATTCATACTTAGGTGAGTCTCGCTTAAGTCGCTCGCCAATCGTTCTTCATTTGAAAAATATTTCAAAATCGAAAGAAAAGTGATACAATTTCGAGAGATACAGAGAATATAATAAGTCGTTAACTATTATTTTATTTCTTTAACATTGGAAGTACCGGCATTAAATGCATATTTACTTTCAAATTGAAAATGAAATAGGAAAATGAATAAATTCTACAGCATCACGTAACATATACAACCATTCGTTAGCTGAATAAAATATGACAGGCATTTTGACAAAAGGTCGGCAATGAAATATTGTGATATAAAATGTCAAACCTGAAATTGGTCACTTTGACAATTTTAGTGATAATTTTAGTGTTAGATAGGGAGCTCGTATACCATCTGTTTGTTAATCGAGGTGGGTCAAATTTAATGGCGAAGTTCAAAAGAGTACTCAATGTTGAGTAAAAAGTAATTAGAGTGTATGGGTTAGAAAAGTAATAATTAAGGAAATATTGTTCTTCAACAACTTTCGATGTCGACTGTGTTTTAAAAAAAGGAATTCAGGGATTGACAATTTTACAAAGCTTAGAAATTCAGAAATTTACAATTTACAAAGATTGGCAAAAATTGGGAATTCAGAAATTTACAATTTACAAAGGTTGGCAAAGATTGGGAATTCAGAAAATTACCAATTTTGAAAGTTTATGAATTCATAGGTTTGGAAATTTGAAAAGTTTAGGAATTCAGAAATTTACAAATTTACGGAGCTTAGAAATTCAGAAATTTGCAAATTTGCAAAGTTCAGAAATTTAGTAATTTACAAAGTTTAGGAATTCAGAAATTTGCAAATTTGCAAAGTTCAGAAATTTAGTAATTTACAAAGTTTAGGAATTCAGAAATTTACAAATTTACAAAGTTTTGGAATTCAGGAATTTAGTAATTTGGAATATTTAAGAATTCAGGAATTTAGTAATTTGGAAAGTTTAAGAATTCGGAAATTTACAAAATGAAATTACTCGAAACTGGAAAACATGGGGATACCAAAAACACGATTTCAAGAGTGACATTAAATATTGACAAAAAGGAAAATGGCGCATGCACGTCATGATTTAAAATTGTACACATTTCTCAACAGACTATTTTTCATTTTAAGTAGTTGAAATTTTTGCATTTTGATTGAGGAATATGTGTTTGTTACCGAACAAAGGAAGAGAAATGTTTCTCATTAGCAATGACTAAATAAAACTGAGTACTTATTCTCAAGTGATAACTGGGTTGATGACTATTGTGCACATGCACTCGGGGTTCGCAACCAGACAGTAGACATTGAGTAAACAAGTGTTTTGATCAAAAGGTGTGATCAAAGGAAAATGAAAGTCAGGTAGGAGGTGAAACTTGTTGCTACAAGAGCCAATAGGTCGACACCATAAGTCCCGGGATCGAGCATAATGAGTTTCCTTTTTCTTCGCGTATTTCTCTGTAATTATTTTCTTTTCAAATACAGGTACATTTGAATAGCAGAGTCTTTAAGTCCAGAATCATGACACCGATTCTGAATATATGAACTATTAACATTAAGGATCATGGCAACTCTTAAATTAGCGTAATCCATTACTACAGTAAATAATAAAATTACGTTGAATTTGTATTAAGTATTAGAATAATTAGTGCCCACTAGTATTAATTATCATAATAATTTAATTTAAATTGGTTACATTAAAGTTAATTAACATTAACTGATTTAATAATTGCTAGCTATTGAAATTAACAAATACAATAATTATTGGCCACTAATATTAATTACCATAATTATTAATTATTATTAGCAATAACTATGATTGTAGTAGGTAACTGTTGATGTTGGTTATTGTAATAATTATTAGATAGTAGTATTAACTACTGCAAAAGTTGTTAAATACTATAATTAATTAGAGCAATAATGAGTATATATCAATATTAAGTATCATAATTCTTAGTGATAATTAGAATTAACTATTGCAACAATTATTGTAGGAACAGTAAATATTATGATGGTTATTAGCCAGTGTTGATAAATGTAATAATTGTTGACTATTAGTATTCATTTTAGTAATACCTGCTATTTTGTAGTATTAATTACCACAATGTTTATTACAAAGTAGTATTAGCTATCATTGTAACTGGCCACTAACTATAACTATTGCAACAATTATCAGCTATTATCATTAATTATCATAATAGTTCTAAACTGCTCATATTAGCTATTGTATTACTTAACATATAGTGTTAACAGTTAGAATATTTTTATACAAGTTATTAATTATAAATACTATAATAATTGTAAAAATAATTTTTAATATTATAATAATTGCAATCTAAGTTAACTTTAATTAATAACAATACACTAAGGTTAATCACAATAATAATTAATATCTACTAGTATTAACTGTCATAATAATTATTAATTACTAGCATCAGTTAAAAACTATTTGTTAGCAAAAATTATTATATTAGTTACCTAGTACGAATGGTAATCATAATAGATGTTAACAGTTAATATCACTGTATTATAATAATCAATATCTACTGTCATGTGCTATCATATAATTAATAGCTACTGATAATAATTACTAATCATTGTCATCGGCCATTCGATGTTCCTGCAGGACAGTTTCTGTTGTTCACACATAAATAAATACAAAGATACAAGCGATAAATCTATGGTGGATTCATAGCCTAGAAAGTAGGTTTCGCACAGGCTCGGATTTAAGTTTACGGTTAAAGACTAACACCATTGTATAAGTGAATAACGAGAGCCAGGATGGAATTATCTTTCGTTTCGCAACAATTCCTGACATTTTCGTGGCGACGAAACGTCGGCCTTTTGTAACGTTGTCAGTCAAACAACCATACAAACAACGTGTTGTAACAATCAGATGATCGCTTCAACGGCAAGTCGTTAATCGCTCATCTCCTTGGTATCACGAAGGTTGAAAAAAATATCTTGATTAAATGGTATTTAAGACATCAAGGTCCACATGCTCGCTTTTAATGAATTATCTCTTCATTCTTCCTTCCTTTAAAGGTCACATCGATGCCTCATAATTACCCAACGAGTGAACGACGAATGTTTTTTTTTACCAGAAATTCAATTCGTGCCATAATTTCGAAACGATATTTGAAAGATGAGGAAAAAAACAGAACCGCGACCGAGATGAGATGACAAATTTCTTCTTCTTAGCTTCTTCGACCGACAACGATTCCACGATCTGAATTAATATGCATGTATGTAAATACATACGGCTTGTTATGTAACAGTCAGCCTTTTTATGGAAATTCGGATTCATAAATTATATATAAATTGGTGGCACACTGTTACAGCATCGACATAATCAGCTAGATTTAGAGCCTACCGAAAGGTAGATCGAATCTTCTTTTAATTGCCAAACTCGTCTCATCATGTGACTAATAATTTAATTCATGTGTGTTGTACAACCACTATATTAACATATCGACGTTCCAAATCGTGCTCAAAATTTAAATATATTATACATTCATTCATTCGTTTTTCACACGCTCCGGAAATTTTGACAAATCATGATATGTTTCGAAACCTCGCTTAATTAGCCACGAAATTCGTTTCTTCGACGAGAATTGAAATTTTCCGCGGAGATCGGTAAAATTTCAGCAACGTCTCGGACGAATGTCGCACTTGCGGGTGTGACATTTTTTCGCTAATACGGTACAATGAATTATAATTACTTTGTTACACAGATTGGTGGATCTCATTAACTTTCTAACAGCTCGTCGTTAAGACCGATATAAGTGGATGTGCCTTGCATTTTTTACTTTCACCGAGCAACCGATTCTCATAAATTTTATTTCGAAACAAGTTACGTTTATTACCACATAGACGGTGGAGATGTTACCAGAATAAAGAAGATGAAACAAGAGGAGAACGTCGACAACCGGATGTATGTATTAAACTAGAACATCGATGGATATTCAAGCATACTTGTAGCAATGCTAATTGTACTACTAGTAGTTAAGAGACGTATAATTTGTACTAGTAGTTAAGACGCGTGATAACAGATAATCTAATAATAACGTGCACTGATACCAATAATGGTGCTGATAATTGATATCACTGTTAGTAATAATATTAATAGCATGAAATAATAACATATACTAATGTAATATATTATACTAATAACTCATACTAAAAGTAATATTTGACATTGTGTTTTAATAGTAGTGCATTGATATTGCAATAGTAATAGTTGCTGATATCATATAAATAGTAATATAGAAGATATCAATAGTAACAGCATATATTAATAACAATAGTAACATGCACAGCATGTACTATTGAGAATGATATAAAGTGTTTGCTAATGCATTACTTTTAATAGTAATAGTGGTACTAATAGTGTATATAACACTATAGTGATACTAATACTTATATTGCTATTACTATTACGACAATAAGTAATTACTATTATTATAGCAATCACATTATACATTTATAGTAATAGTAATAAGAGTAGCATACACTAATACTAATAGTAACACTGATAGCGTCTATTGATATTAACAATACCAATTATTAATGTTAATAATTAAATATTACTAATTGTGATAATTATTAATATCAGTAATTAAATATTAGAAATTACGCTATATTAATTGGTGATGTATATAAATATTGTAAGAGTAATAACAAATTTTCTGATATCAATATTGCTACTAATAGTGTTTATCATTGTGGCACCAGTAATAACGTATACTAATATTAGTAGCAATGCAAATAACGTCTAACAATATTGATTGTAATATTAGCTGCATATCGTAATAATATATACATAGTACCACTGGTAATATTAACAGCATGTTCCAACACTATTAATAATGTTGCTAAGA
This sequence comes from Coelioxys conoideus, assembly GCA_947623535.1. Taxonomy (NCBI): domain Eukaryota; kingdom Metazoa; phylum Arthropoda; class Insecta; order Hymenoptera; family Megachilidae; genus Coelioxys; species Coelioxys conoideus. Next base: position 28,058,276 of record OX392450.1, on the reverse strand, counting down.
TATAATAGTAGTACAGCACTAGTAACCTCATATACTAATACTAATAGCAATGCAAATAGCTTCTACCCATATTAATCGTATTATTAGTAACATACAATCTTATTATAAAAAGATTATTAGCAAATGCTGGTGCCAGTATTAGTACTAGTATCATTTATTAATACTGCTGACATAATAGTAATGCATACTATCACTAATTGTAGTAATAGTCCACATATATGCTAACACCATAGCAACAGTAATAAACATACTAATACCAGTAATAAAACTATCTAGTATATCAATATTAATAGTAATGCATATTAATACTGCAAATGTATAATTAATATTGTATGGTATAGTAATTGTATATATACATAGTATTGTTATTCAATATACATATGCTGTTATGTATATTATACATATATGATATGATATATCATATACGTATCATATAATAGCATATGTGTATTAAATACTAATAGTGTACTAATATTATATAATAACGTATTATATATTAATACCATAACGAAACTAATAAGCCCGTATTATACAATAACCGCAAGTTTAATGATCTAACACCGATCACAAATCGATTTCGATACGAATCGGTGGACCTACGAATGTCTATCGCGTGATCGACTCGATCCGAGCAAGCCAGGTTGTCCAGATCGTACCGGAAGTCATCCGAATTCTTACTCGTTCGACTGACGGAAACGAAGACCCAGATTACAAATTCGCAATGGACATCTCCAGTTCTTTACAGTACACGTGTACCTGGCGAACTAACGGATGATAAATAAGGAACGAAAACAATAGGACGACGCGTGCAAAATAAATGAAATCAGTGTGTTCGTTTCGTAATGTTGTTGTTTCCATGCTAATCTTGGAAAGAGTCCAGACATCCTGGCATCTCGTTGTTTGAATTCGAAATCTGAGAAAGTGCATCGAAGATGCGATACGCCGCCACTATTGCAATCCTCTTTTGCCGACTTATTAACAACGCGCTAACCTAACCTCGCCGGGCACCCACCGTCAAAAGTGAACAACCGAGTAAAGTGCTTGCACAACACCCAGCTAACTATCTGTTGCACGTTTAAAAATGTATGATGCGAGATTGCGAGAGAGACTTCTTCGGCGTGTATCAGCCGGTTTAACCTCGATTTCTTTCAGCGACCACGGAGAACGTGCCGGAGCATTTAAATACCCGGGTGAAAACCCGGCATAGTGATTCCTCCTTCGTGTAGATAGGGTAAATCGCCGGTTGTACGCGAGATTCGATCTTAGGAGGCGACACGTTTGAAAATTCGAAATATTTTTTCTACGAATCTATGCAGGATTTGGGGAGTTCTATTAACGCTTTGATCGCCACGTCATCCACGTATGGGTGACGCTTAAATTTTCCATATGAATCATCATCTATTTAGTAAGAATTTGTTCGTTTATCTAATTGGAAACACTAGTAGTAATTACTTGGATAGATGAATAATAAATAAAGAAAAATATTGCGAACATATTTGGTAGGATTTATTGATCATAAAAATACTGTCGAATAAAATTTTCAATTTTGCGTTAGCGTGGCAGTCAACGTGTTAAGAGTATTTCGATGTTATGATCTGAAAAGAAGACAAACTTCTTGTGCTACCGATTTTATATTTATAAGGGAATCCCACGAAACATGCCAGGTAATTCGATAGATGATTGCAAACGGGTTGAGGATAAAATCTAGTTTTTTTTCTGGTATGAAACTCCTGGACGAATAGTGATAATATTTCATAAATAGTTAATTTACAGTATTTTGTGGGTAGTGCAGAAAGTGAAGACGTGATGTATTATCAATGACAAAAAAGAACTTATTTATTTTAACATTTAAGACATTTGTTTTATGTTGACAAAATTATTTTTTTATTTTAATAACAAATTTTTGCAAATTTGTTTGATGTCTTTCTTCTATTTTCTTCTAGGAATAAAAATCCCCCCCCCCCCCACATATGGTATATACTTAATAGCATAAATAATACTATGATTTGCAGTTTAAGATGAAAGTTCATCTCAAAGAGTCAGATTTATTGAATTTCTGTTTTGCATTAAAAAAGGATGAAATTAATTCACAGATAGTGGCAGCATAAAATGAAATAATTAATTAAATCAAAGATCTTTAATTATGAAATATATTTATATTATGTATTAAATAATTATTTGTTTTTAATTATATAATTATTTATCTAATATACTTTTTTTCGATACTAATATAATAATTATATTACCTTGTATCGATTTTATTGATAGCTAACCTAAAGTTAAGCTTTTAACCCTGAGAAAGTTATTAATATTATTAATATTATAAATTATAGAAGTTTTAGATTTGCACTTTGTACACTTTGTATGTTTTAGATTTTTTGAGATTTTAATTCAGGTCTTTTTTGTATTTAATTTCAATATTTTTGTTCTATCTGAAAATTCATTACCGTGCTAAGAGGACTTTTTGTATGGTACTCTAGTACTATACAAAATAGTAAAGTACTATTAGAGTACTAATACTACAGTTCTACTATACCACAATATTACTCTATTGTAATATTATTATAGATTATATAATTAACTATTACTCTATTGATTTCGACCGAACTTAGCACAATTACAGAAACCCCTAAACTAATTTTACAGAATAATGGTTTATTTTAAAAAAGAAGCAATTCGCATTGAAAGTTTGCTAACTTCTACTTGCGGGAATGAAATCTTTCCTTATATGTCACTATTATTAATGCGAAAATTGAAGGAAATGTTTGTACTGCTATGAGGTTCTCCATAACTGTGTTAGGAGGTCAAAATTTCCTAAGAACAAATGGAAACTTCTACTCACGATTCGCACACTTCTGCGGTATGGGAAGAGAAAGAAATCTTCCTGGTCGATTAGATTGCGGCCGAATTTCATTTATTGCCGGTTGAGCATTCGCGAGTGCCGCGAAGAACACCACGGCCAGCGGCACCAATATCATCTAGAAAATAAAATATCTATTTCATCACCGCAAAAAAATATGCCATGTATTAAAACACACACTCTCTTATATTTCTCATATTTCACATTTAAAAAAACTCTATTACCATACATAATTTTTAAGATGCGAAAACTACATCACAATTTGTAATTTCGAATTTTACTTAATTTTAACTATAAAAAGTTCTCGTTTTAGTATTTGACAAAATTCTATTATCATACATGATTTTTAACATGAGAAACTACTCCAAAATTTGTAATTTCGTATTTTACTTAATTTTAACTATAAAAAGTTCTCGTTTTAGTATTTAACAAAATTCAATTATCATACATGATTTTTAAGATGAGAAAACTACATCACAATTTGTAATTTTGAATTTTGTTTAATTTTAACTATACAAAGTTCTCGTTTTAGTATTTAATAAAATTCTATTATCATACATGATTTTAAAGATGAGAAACTACTCCAAAATTTGTAATTTCGTATTTTGCTTAATTTTAAGTGTACAAAGTTCTCTTTTTAGTATAATATTATATTATATATTATTTTTATGTTATATCGTTCCAAATTTATTAAATCATTGTATGAATATTCTCTCTCTCCCCCAATCGGTTCTTTGAAAATTGCTTCTTCGTATTATAATGTGAGGAAAGTACTTGACATTGATCGGGTAAGAAAAAATGGAAAGATGGCACACGTTATCAATTATTAACTTTTTTCTCTTCAACACTCACCTTGTCTCACGCGCTTCTCTCGCCTTTCTCTTAATAAACACTGGTGGTGAGCGAAGAGGTCGTCGTTTAAAGAAACGTGGTCACTGATAGGATTATGGAGAGACGGGCACCTCGCTGACGATTATATAGAAATAGTCCCCACCATGACAAAGAGTCATCCCACCCTGTGTTACAAGGACTCATCTAGACTCTTCTTTGCTTGTGACCTTAGTCACAAATTGATTTAACAACTCTGATTTATAATTATTTCAGTTTTGCCTGAACCTCGCGTGCACGTTCAGGATTTCTTCAGCACGAGGATAATGATATAAATTTCAAGTTTTACCTCGTTATGTTCGGTTAAAATTAACAGGAACCTTGTGGACGATTATCGGTGACCGGCATCATTCTTCGGTTTAATAAAATAACGAAACAATTTCGCATTGCCTTAATATTACCTTAATTTGGTTAGGTAGTACGGTCTCACGTGGGTTATTTATAGCATCTAACAGTCATATCCAAATCGTGGATAGAACCGTTAACCTTGTGAGGAACACTGTTGACCGGCATCATACGTTTCGTTTAGTCGAATAACAGAAAGGGAATTCTAACTAGCTTCCAATATTATACGGATGAATTTTTTTAAATACTATGGCCTCAAGCGATCCTATCCTGATTTTGGATATAGTCATTAGTTTGTATCTTGCGAGGATCGCTGTTGTATGGCATCATAAATTTAATTTAATCGAATGACTGAAGGGGAATTCTAACTGGCTTTAGTAGTATACAGATGAATTTTTTTTAATTCTATGACATCAAGCAATCGTATCCTGATTTTGGATGTAATTAATTTGTACCTAATGAAGATCGCTGTTATGTGGCATCATAAATTTAATTTAAGCGAATAATTAAAGGGAATTCTAACTAGCTTTAATAGTGTACAGATGAAGTTATATCACTATTATAATAATGTATAGATGAAGTGATATCCTAATTTTGTATATAATCATTAATTTATATCTTGTGAAGGTTATTGTTGTCTGGCATCATAAATTTAATTTAATCAAATAACTGAAAGGGAATACTAACTGGCTTTAATATTACACGGATGTTGTTTGTGAAATACTATAGCCTCAAACGATTATATCCATATTTTGGATATAATCATTAATTTGTATCATGTGATGGTCACCGTTATCTGGCATCATAAATTTAATTGAATAACAAAGAAAATTCTAACTCGCTTCAACGTTATACTGATGAATTTTGTAAAGTACTGTGGCCTGGTGTTGATTATCTATGGCCGTAATCGGCCATATCCTAATTTTGAATGTAATCATTAATTTGTATCTTGCGAAGATCACTGCTTTCTGGTATCATAAATTTGGCATTAGAACCATGTATATTTATTCGGTGATATTGGAATATTAGCCTCGTACGGATCATCTGTTATTTGCAAACTCTTATATGGATTATTTCAAACCTCAAATGTTCATCGATTCTGGCCTCACGTTGATTAATTTCAATAGTTCAATATACACATCTCATTTTATACAGAAATATTAATGTCGTGAATCACCTGGTAACAAACGTTTCGTTATAATCGAAAGTTAATCGATCGAGGCCTCACGATAGTAAATTTTAAGTTTCGCGTAAAATATAGTAATTTTGGATATAAACATTATTGAAGCATTATGTTGTTTCTTCGCGAATGACCTTAATTAGAATTTGATTATTCATTAAATGTTGATTAACTGCGGCCTCACATGAATAATCTTCTGCATTAAACGGTCATTATCCGAATTTTAAATAGTAACGCTAATCTGCATCTCGCTTCTAGGTGGATAACCTTGAGGATTCATCACGTGCTAACTTTCACTGTGGTAATCGAAGATACTGACAGGAATAGGTGGTAATCAATGTCAACTGCACTGTAACTCCTTATTCAGATTAGCTTCATTGTTCTACCTTTTATGGAAAGTATGCAATCGAACGTTTCAGACAGGCCGGATCACAATTTCCGATGATTCGTAGAAATCTGTGGATGATCGAACTCGTTATTATCATTTCAACAGCGAGCTAAAATTACGGTTTAGTCATTGTGAACCTTTTCTATTATCATTTTCTATTTTTTAATAGTACTAATAACCATTGTTAGTATCTAACTAAAATGAAATCATATCTGATTCAATGTCCGTTTGGGAATTATGGGATCGATTATCATTTCAGAAATGTTTCATAAATTTTGAAATTTTCGAGTCCCTAGATATCTTAATTTTCGACGAACAAAATTTCTAAATTCTTTGATTTTCAGATCTCTGAATCGCGAAACCTCAAAATCCCCTAGTTCTCACATTTTCATATTCCTATATTCCCAAATCCCCAAATCCCCAAATCCCCAAATCCCCAAATTCGTAAATTCCCATATTCTCATTCCCCACGTTCCCAAATCCCCAAATTTCTAAATTTCTAAATCCCTAAATCTCGAAATTCTCAAATTCCCACATTCCCCAAGCTCCAAAATCCCAAATTTCTGAATCTCCAAATCCCCAAATCCCCGAATTCCCACATTCTCCAAGCTCCAAAATCCCAAATTTCTGAATCTCCAAATCGCCAAATCCCCGAATTCCCACATTTCCAATTCCTCAAATGTCTAAATCCCTAAAGTCCAAAATTTCCAAAATTCGCAAATTCCGAACATCCTAATGTCGCACCTTTAAAATTTCATTTCCGAGTTAAAAAATTTAGAAATTTGGAAACGTACCACAACAAATAACAAGTAAATGGATTCCCTCTCCCTACATTGCCATTTTCGCTACATATAGAGCCTACGACGCTTGCGAATGACATGCACAAGCGGTCTCATGGGGCGTGTATAATGCAATGTCTGTAGCGCTGTTAAACGTTGCATTTTCTCACATTCAAGCATCTCGATGATAAGTTTGTTCCCACAGGTTACAAGGCTTATGTAAGTGATCATGTGCTTCCAAATGTCCCAGACTCTACTTATTTTCCAGCTGCGAGAAAAGGGCAGTCGAGATCCGGCAACCGTGCGGAATGCACGCATCCTTTTCTCTTTTAACATCATATTTTCTACCTATAAATTCAACATTACGAAACGCCGTGGTCACTTTACTTATATGTATATATAAATTTTGTACAACATTGCAATATTAATACAAACGTGAAACTTCTAGACGTACACGGAACTAAAGGGACTAGAATATTAATGAATGCCAATCTATGAAATGTCATTGTCAAGAAAAACTGCTCATCATTATCGATCTTTAGTTACATTAACGGTTGTGACAAGACCTTGATCAATTATTAATGGACGCACTAATATCCTGGTAGGTAATGTCGCGTAATATGTAGTCCTTGTCACGATATAGGGATGTCGTAAATTAAACCCTTGTTGAGCGGTGTTATATGATATCGATATTTCCAGGAACGTACACCGAGCTCTGTTTCAGGGTTTCATTTCAATAATTTAACACTTTGCCACCAAATGGGGTTATCTTCTCACTTTATAAAATTTAGAGCACGAGGTTGGCAAGGTGTTAATAATGCTAAGATCCTCCTAGATTGTTCCTAGGAGACCCCTTTATTCTCTTTGATCCCCTTTAAAACTGCAATAATTAATTTTCTATTAGTTTGAAATGTCATTGCAAAACTGATATACTAATCCTCAAAGTATAACTTTCAATTTGCGTCAATTAAGAAAATATTGGACTTCAATAATAACATAAAGAGAATAATATTATATACAACTCTCGTAACATAATCATACACGAGTATCGTAAGTATCATGCATAATTACAAAGTTATAAAACCGGAACTGCCCCTTGTGTATTTTGGCGCGGGATTTACAAACCACCTGTTTATTAATCAGCGCCACCTATAAAAAAAAGTAACTTAAAGTACTTTTTATACGAACTTGAAATAACCATATGATATTTTAGTTCTTAGTATAGTAATAAGTATTTATATATACATAAAATATTACAGTGAAGTGAATGATGAATAAGTACGTTTGAATTCTATTATGCTCGATTATAAAGGGAATACGATCATCAAGAGATACCTAACCTGTAACAAATAGTTAAGTACCTTGAGAATTATAAACAAACGAATAGAACAAGTACAAAAATGAGTAAAAAAGATATTATACAAGCGGTTGTTCTTGCGGATGATTTTGTAACAAGTTTGACACCCATGCAAGATGTATTTCCAAGTATTTTAATACCAGTGATAGATGTACCGCTTTTGGACTATTTAATTGAAACTCTAATTCAATCCAAAGTTCAAGAACTGTTCCTGTACTGTAGCAGTCATGTAGATTTAATGAGAGCATACATAAAAGAGAAAAAGTCATCAAGGATATCAATTTCATTGATTGTGTCAGAAAGTTGTACTTCCATTGGCGATGCTCTCAGAGACATTGATGGAAAAGGTTCGATTCGTGGAAATTTCATATTAATAAGAGGGAATGCATTTATTAATGCCAACCTTATGAATGCTTTAAATGCTCATTGTGCTAAAGTTGAAAAAGATAAAGCTACCACAATGACTATGTTGTTGAGAAATGTTGGTTCCTTGAATAATTCTCTTTTAAAAAGAGAAACGTCTTTAGTAGTATCTGATAAAAGCAGTAAAAAGATTCTGCATTATAGCAAACTGAGGGACAATGACAAAAAAGTCAAGTTAGAACTAAACTGGTTTTTGGATCATGGTGAAGTCGACATTAACACTTGTTATATGGATACTCATGTTTATTTATGTTCTCCTTCTGTGCTTCCATTATTCTCTGACAATTTTGATTTCCAGGTAAGTGATTGTTTCATAAATAATAACATATAGTCTAACACTAACCGATAGTTAAATACCATAATTGATTAACAGACAATGGAAGATTTTATCAGAGGAGTCTTGATGAATGAAGAGATCTTAAATTCTAGAATTTATTGGCATCAATTAAATTCTGAAGATTATAGTCTGCCAATTGTATCATGGAACGCGTATCATGTTCTTAATCATGATATTTTAAATAGGCATAGTTTTCCACATACACCAAATGCTATACCACAATTAAACAATTTTATTTACATGCCAAGAAGTACTTACAAACATAAACTTAGCACGCTTGCTAAAGGTTGTACATTAGAAAAGGACAGTATACTGTGTCAAAATAGTACACTAGGGAATGGTACTTTCGTTACAAGATCTGTTATTGGCCAGAATTGTTCAGTGGGTTGTAATGTAACCATTAAAAAATCGTACATTTTATCAAACACTAAAATCGAAGATAATTGTGTGATCACAAATAGCATAATATTTCCAAATTGTTTTATTAAACAAAATAGTCAAATAAACGGATGTATCTTAAAACCTCGAACAAAGATTGATATTGACACAAAACACTTTGATTCGCTTATAGAATCGAAAAACAACAAAGTTTGTGTTAAAAATATATCAGAAATTGATACAGATAATGAATTTCATTTCTTTGAAGACTATGATATGATGGACTCTGATACTTACTGTTCAGATACAAGCAGCGATGATGATTCTGAACGTAATTCACCGATTCCGGATGATACAAACATGTTTCTATCTGAAGTTATTGATAGTTTACTAAGAGGTTTTCAGGACAAATTGAATTGTGAAAACTTAATTCTGGAAATAAACTCGTCAAGATATGCGTATAACATTAGCATGAACGAAGTAACATATAATGTTATTAAAGCTATATTGAGTTTACCTTTCCATTATCTTTCAGAACAGAAAGAAACTGTAAATGTTCAAAATTATCAGAAGAACTTAAAAATTATGTTGATTTACTTTCAACCAATAATTTTGAATTACGTTAAAACAGAAAATGCACAAGATAATTGTTTACATGCAATAGAAGAAGTTGCAAGCACTACAGAAGAGATACTACCGTTTTTGCAACACTTATTGCATTTGTTTTATGACAAAGATGTATTATCAGAAGAAAAGATTTTAGAATGGTATGAATCTGGTGATCAAGATATAGACACAGTTCAAAAAGATAAAGTAAGAACGGCAGTAAAACCATTTATTCAGTGGTTAGAAGAAGCTGAAGAAGACTCTAGTGATAGCTAAAACAGTTAAGTATTCAAATGAAACGATGTTGTTTCATTCTTTAAAGTAAAACAAATAAATAATGGCTTAACGTTACTATCCGATATAATTCAAATTTATCATTATAAAACAATTGTTTGTCATGTATAATACAACATTTTTATTATTACATTTTTTAACCTTATTTGTTCAAGTAATACACTTTGAGCAATACTGTAGGACAGGCATGATCAAGTGGTGGTTCCCAAATTTCCAAATTACTACATTTTCTAATTTCCAAACTTCCAAGTGCTAAGTCCTCCTTACAATTCACGTATACTTTCTTAATCCCTCCTCTAAGCTATCAAGATACGAATTCCTAAATTTGGTATTTGGGGATATGATTGGCCTGCAATATAAATAGCAGGATGGCCACTTGGTCATACCTGTTGTAAATCTTGTGTAAATAAATTATGTTTTCTAGGTTACAATTCACATTGATTATAGATCTTATTAAAATGCCTCGAGTAGTATATTAAGAAAAATAGAAATATATTCTTTCATTCTGTAGGCAAAATAGCATCAGTTAAGTTGTGCCAAGCTTGATGACGGTGATCTGGAAATTTGATTGCGTCTATCCAGTGTCTTAATCTGGCTCCTTTGCTGTTACAACTTAGCTCAAGTCCGCCTAAACAAACACGGGAGGTACGTTGCTGTATAGCTATTTAACATCTAAGCATAGCAATACTGTATGCACTTTCTTCTTCTAAAATTTAAATTATACACTGATACATTACCTAGGTAGTCATTACTCTTGCCAAAGTCCTTATCCCATACTGTGAGACACAACGTAATTTTCATGAGGTCTGTTAATCGAGCAGTGAAAGCAAACTCTTCGTTCCATTCTGGATTCAAGGTTTTCCACTTGACACTTGTATTTTGCGCATTGCAATTTGCTACCTTCTTTGACACTAGCTTTTTCACGGTAATACGTGCAAACGAGTAGTCGAAAATACGCTGTCGATGATTGTTCGTCACATTTTCTATAAGGCACAATTTGACGAATGGATCGGACGATCCGTTACTGTCCATAGGAAGAAGATTCGTGGCTCGATGAACAGTAACCATCAATGCTCCCCGTCTAGTACAGTATCCTAAGCTAAGTTGTATTTGTCCCCGTCCACTGGAAAACACGCCCCAAGCTGCCTCTTCATTGTCCACCTATGCCAACGTCGAGCTCTTATATCTTAGTGTCTGCAATAATGTAAGTAAAGTCGACCGTCGCGAAAAATTGAGAACGCAAGAGGTTATTGTATGTGTGATGATCAACGATCAGAATTCTGTGCGTCATTAAAAACACTTTAGACACTTGATCAGACAAGAAAAAAAAGTTATGAACAAATGTGATAGAACAAAATATCAGGTAACTGAATTGAATTACACATTGAAATGGGATTGAAATATACATACTGGATAATGATTTTGCAGCGGGACATTATAACGTTTCGTTTGTCGTGGTTGTAACTCATGCAGAGGGAACTTTGCCTCTCCCAGAAAGTCTTGGCCTGCCGGATCGTCTTGGAGAATCAGAATGTGCAGCGCTTTGCCGTTCCATATCTGTCACGGTATAATCATTAATCTCTCATGGGTTTTTTTATTGCACGATCACAATTACATGCGAGAACTTGCACTTTTCGTACATCGGTTTCTGTTGTCCCATAGAAGTTCAGCGTCTCGTTGAACTCCGGATCCCGCGTTTGATGAACCGTTTTTGTTCGAAGCCGTTTCGTGGTCATCACCGTTGCTAGTGGTAGTATGTTTAGCTTGCAGAACGGATCGGCTAGACCATGGATATCCATTGGACGTAAACCTCGGGCTCGTTCCACTTTGCATCGGAGGCACTGAACCGCTGGGTCGTATCGCAAGGAGACTTCTAGAGTTCCATAGCTTTGTTCCATTTCTGAAATATGCAAATGTCTACATATCGAAAAGGTCTGATTATGCTCTCGCGCAAGCATATTTTACTGTTTTATTATACGGCTATATTATTATACCCGTTATATTCGTTACATTAAATGCCACAAACCTACCGCATTCCCACCTTTGTAGGCGTGGTACATTGCTCTGGTTGAGACTGCTGAACAGACTGTCCTGTTCCGAATACGTTCGGCTTCCTTCCTGATTCATAAATTTCTCGTGTCCTAAAATTTGTTCCATCGGAACGATCGTCGTCGAGGGATTGGATCTGCAATCAACTGATATCAGACAAACTTCTACCCTTGTATTCATTGTTCTTACGTACCTGGGAGATTGTACCTGAGAGATTTTAGACTGATTACGTATACCGAATTCCGCTTTATGAATGTCATCGTTCGAACCATTAATATCGTTCAATTTTCTGTTCTTCTCATCCATGATCTCGTCCTCGAACGACACGCGCTGTTCTATCGGATAATCGCTGGTGGTTTTACTGTTTGTTCGCGAACGGGGACTGGTAACGGAAGCGGTCGGCGAAAGACGGCTGCACTGAGATGTGATAGAAAGAGTCGATTTATCCAGTTGATCCGAACATTCGTCACGATTATTCAACGGCGAGAGACCGTTCGATGGCTGCCCCGACGATGTTGATTGACCGGAATTAGAAAATGATGAATGAGTCTTATTGGTAATACTGTCTTGATTCTTTTGTAAGCTGGAGAATGAACTAGATTGTCTTCTGGCTAACGCCAAACGCCTTGTTGCTTCTTCGTCGGAGGAGGAATCTTGAAGTTCCGCAGATTCCAGTGATTTATTACCTCCGCTTATCCAAGTGGATGTTTTGTGAATGGATCTCGACCATCCTCGCTCCTGTATGGAAAAAATATATTTTTAATATTTCAAAAAATATTTTTAATAGTTAATAAAATATTGTTTACTTTAAATTATTAGAATTACTATAGGTTGTCCCATACATTTTTTAAACTTATAAAATTTCAATTTTATAAAAAATATAAATTTTTTAGAACTTATAAAATAAATTTATTTTAAAAAAAACTAGATATAAATAAAATTGACTAATCTTTAAAATAATTTAATAATTTAATCTCTAGATTTAAATTAATAATTACAGTTTAACGTAAAAAGTTTTTATAAATTTATTTTCTAGATTTTTAATATTATCAAATTTAATTTAATTAACTCTGATACATAAGGTACTAAAAAATTATACCGTTCATAATTTAATTTCATCTCCATTACTATTTATATAAATTAATTAATTTATTCCAAACTTTTGCTAAAATATTTAAATATAAAATAATTTGTAATATTTAAAAAAATTTTTTTATATACATATATAAAGTAAGACATCGTTAAATTGAAACATAGCATTGACATACCTTTTTCTCTGGCAATATATACTTTGGCATTCCCTTGAAAAACCAAGCACCGCTTTTCTTCCACATTTCTCTGGTTTCAGCGCATATTCGACAAAGAAATTGTCTCTGGCCGCTGCTTGATCGCTTAATGATCCGTTGCATAGCTGTCGTTTCTTCTCTCATAGGTGAAATGTTTGTAAGCATCGAATTAAGTTCGTTCGTTTCGATGCCGCATTTCTGGCATATGTATTTACGACAGTCTTTGCAGAGACTCGGTGTTGCACCTAACACCACACCGAATTTCTCGCCGCAAAGTGCGCAAGAACATACGCAATGTGCATTTCGGGAACACCTGCTACTACAATTTTTCCTTTCGTTCATTCTCGTCGCTGTGACCATACATACATTTCGTTTCATGTTCTCCAGCCTTTCTACTAATCTACCGATTCTTTCCTGTTCCGATAAATCCAAAGCTTCCGCCCGTTGGATGACCTAGTAATAAAAGAAAAGTGAAATATCTTTAACCCCTCCCCTTGCCATTTATTTGTCAAGTGCGTCAAACAGAACGAACTATTCGGAGCTATAGTATTAAAACGAACAAAGGAAATTTAAATGCTACGAGTATTTTATAGTCAGCGATCCTTGACTACGTGAATTATAATCGGACGTAAACTTCAAGTTGAGGAGCATCAAAATTTCAGTAAAGTTTGTTACAATTTGAGCTGTGAGTGCGTCACGAGTCAGATTCGTCAATGTACGGCAAGGGGTTAACACTAGAACTACCAACCAGTCAGAATGACTGGTTTCTGGATTGACATTTTATGTCATAAAATTTTGTGGCCGACGTTTTGTCAAAATATCTGTTATGTTTTATTAAGCTAATGAATGGTGGTATATGTTATATGATGCTGCAATATTTATTTTGTTATTTTTCTACTTCATTTTCAATTCTAAAGTAAGTATGCATTTAATGTTGATATTTCTAGTGTTAAATTTTGAAACAGGATGTGATTATCCGACAGAGGCGAACGTGTACCTGTATGATTGTCTGTTGCTCATCTTCGGTAAGTACAAAGGACTGCGCACATCTATTTGTACCGCTTGAATAAAAATTAGGATTACCCCAGGTTGAATCCAGAGAACCAGTTTTCACTGACCAGCCAGTTCGCAGTCTAAATGTTTCATTGATTATAAAAAAAGTGGAACATGTATTAACATAAAATCATGATACTTTGTATTTGAACTGTACGAGAACTGTGTTTATACTAACTTAGCTCTCAATGCTAAATGTCGGTCATTGGGACAAACCCAGCTGCTTCCTCTGCTTCCATTTTTCATCGTAACATCCATGATTGATTGATCTGATAAAATCTTTTGATTATTCCAAGTATATCATCGACATCGTGGAAAGTATGTGCGCGTCTGTAAAAAAAAAAATAAAACTATCAATTCGTGTAATACCATCGGTGTTATGAAATAAGGAACGGATGGAATGCTGTGTAAGCTTTCAAGAATTCTCCTTCTTTCTGATGCTGGAACTTCTGGAATGTAGATTCCCGTGTCTTTACGTCCCTTTCGTGTCGTTAAACGCTGTAAATCACTGCAACTATTTCAGCTATTTAAGAATTCAATTATTCATGTACAACTTCATCGATATAATAGGAAGAATATCGAATTGATTGTTTTAGTACCTTTCTCTTGATAATAATTTATTTATAATTCGATATGAAAAATTAAATGTCGCAAACTTTACTTTTTTTTTTTTAGAGGAAATTTAATTCGAGGGTGCGTTATAAAAAAAAGTTGAATAGCGGCGAATGTTATAAAAAAAAAAGTTTAAACATAACTCCTGACCTAAAATGGGACTAAAGTTGCGATTTGATTATAAATCAAATATCGAAGAATATTAACTTCGAAGGGGAAGGTAAAGTTTAAAAGAACAGGGAACGGCTAAAAATAGACGCGCAACAAGTATTCGTTACAGTTCCATCGTCCCTACGTTACGTTTAAGTAGCTGAAGGGAAACTATATTTGAACCTAAATCGATAATTCAACGGTTCGCGCTTGCAACAATTTTTGTTCTCGTACTAAACACTTACAATACAAATAAACGTGAAGATTGTTCGTTTTAAACGTTATACAATTACATCCTTATTGTGACGTGCACTTTTTATTTACAAAAAAAAAAATACAATTTATTATAACCGAAAGCAACACCTGCGAAATGGTCAATGATGAAACATATGTACGCTTCAGAAAATCGTTTGTAAATTAAACAAAATAATGTTCCGTATAAAATTACGTGAAACATCGTTGTCGTCGGCCGAATAACGAGAAAAGAAATGCGGGAATTAATTGGGATAGGAGGATTCCTGACGCGTGGCAATTGCGTAACGTGTCCGATCAAAAATTTTAATTGAAACATTGTCGAACCATTGTTCATAAAAAAACTACTCGTTAAGAATCGTAATACATGCGTGTCAGATATTCAACTAAAACAGATGTTGATCTATTAAAATAATTTTGTCGTTCGAAATTGATAAAGCGAAGTTAAATATGTTCCTTATGATACGAATGTGATATTTCGAATACTGAATTAATGCAACTTAACCGGAAGTCTTTGAACAGGGGTAAATGTTTGAAAAAGTGGAAAGTTTACTTACGAGATAAGTGAACACCTCCTAGTAGGGCTGGATTTAATTAAAAATTTAAAAGATCACTCGATACTATTTAACTATGAACAATTCACTGGTTATTGAGCAATTACTAAAACTACTGGTCGTATATTAATTTTGCTTCTAAGACATTTCTAAGGATATTAATCGTTTGGACAAACGGATGGGCGCAGAGTTGCACTTGCCACGGTATCAGCTAGCCGACAAGTGGGTGCTATTATCGCTGGTCAGGGATGTACCCAGATTCCCTACGTAAGGGTGGGGAGCTACACAGAAAAAAAAAGTATATTTGTAAATGTCCCGTCATGTTTGAATTTATTATAATTTTTATTTAGTTAACTATTCAATATTACATGATTTGCTAACACTTTTATTTTCTGTTCACGTTACTGAAATTATATAGTGTTGTTATATATTGGAGTTAATACAATAATAGTGTAACGGTAGAATAGTAGAATAACGTAATGGCGAAGCAGAGAATAGTAGGGTTGTAGTATAGTGAAATAGTAGAATTGTGTATTAACAGAACAGTCAAATTATAAAATACCGGGATGATAATGCGATTGTTTAATGACAGTAGAATAGTGAAATAAAATAGTGATACGGTTAGAATTTTGCAGTAGTAAGATAGTAGAGTATAAAATAGTGAAACAGTCGAGTAAAGTAATAAAACGCTCGTATAAGAATAATGTCTGTAACATCAATTTTTGTTCTATTGCCCCCATTTCCCCCATTCTGGATCCACGCCTGTCGCTGGTCTCTGTTTCACTTCCAATACGAGCGTAGAAGGGTGCGAGTCATGCGTACGATTCACAGGAATACACCTATATGGGAAGTTTGCTGATAAAAACAGCTTTATGATGACAGAACAAAGAAAAAATTCCTTTTGCGTGCTTTAAAAATTGTATCCAATGAACATTATGTGAAATCGTTTTAAATACTATTATTTTATGCTGCCCGTAAATAAAATTTTATACATTTTATATGTTGTACAGAATAAAACGTAAAACTCTTTAAACAGTTACAACAAAGTATAGAAAGTATGACAAATGTAACACTATATTGGAGGGTAAATTTCATAAATTATGCCATATTTAATTGTATATGGTGCAATTATATATGGTCTATTCTATGTTTAAATTAATGAATAAATTAAACAAAAAAATAAACTTTTTATTAGCACAGTTTTATTCATAATGAAAGAAAAATATTAATTATTATAATGGTAAACAACATGCGTAAATTCTTGAATCCCATTTTAATTACATGTTAATAATCTGAAATATAAGCGGAAATAACGTCTTGCGGTAAACGGGTGTCCTTGTACTACATTGCAATTATTGACGTGTTGTATTTCGTAGTCGCTAATGTCGTTTGAATTTTACAGAAATGTTGAAGATCAGAATTAATTCATTCATTAATGCCATATCCGATACAAAAATGTATTAATTTTCAGCATTAACAGAATAATTCAATCTAACTTACATAATAGTATATTTACAAACATCAACGAAAATTACTTATTAACTAATGAACAAATAAAAAATATAAAAAATAACGGACGATAGATGTTCAACTTTTAATTACAATGTACAAATTTTTGTAACATACCTTTAGTTAATCATTATTTTATATACTATTTTAAATGTACTCTACGAAAAATATCTATCCAAATAATGTAATGTTTCAAAAACAACTTCAACCATGATAAGAATAATAATCATCCACTCTAACCGAATGTGATGACGATCGCTTAAATGCGCTGACAAAATACTCACAAGCTCCACGCAATGGTTTAATTTTTCATTTATTACCTATAAAAAAAAAATATAATTCCGCACTAAAAAACTCTAATATTTATTATCTTGTAATAACTTACTCTTGTACGTTTTGCTATGTTAAAATATGAACAAATTTGTTGATATAGCTGTTCCAGATCATCTCTTTCCCAATAAAAATCAGGTACATCTAACAAGTCTGAACTTAAATTGATCAAGTGTCTCAAAGCAAATAACTCTCCTTGTTTTTTTAATACTTCCTCCCGAGTTAATTTCAACTTTCTACCAGCTTTTAAATCTTCAGTAACAAATTCTATAGAATTTATATAAATATCTAAAGATGCTTCCCATATACCTAATTTCACTGACTGAGCCATCGCATTTGAAAAAGTGTACTTATCTACATTTGTTGCATTTGGAGCTAAAACTATGTTACCATCTTTTATATGGCTCTGTTTTCTGTAAAGTAAATGTACAAATATAAAATAACTGTACAAAACATTAACACATTTGAATTTATTAAATTGTTACCCAGTATCAGCATAGCTATAACTCATTGTCTCACTCTCAGATTGTACAATACTTTCCATATAACGATTTTCTTCATATTCTTTTAAAAATTTTAATATATTCTCAGTTTCTAAATCAGAAATATTCCACATCACTACAGTACCTTCTCGAAAAAAAAAGATTTCTCTGGGTTCATGTTCTACTTGGTACCGTGCCACTGCATGTATAACATCTGGTAAAGCTGTAAAAAATAATATAAATAAAGCATAATAAAATAAATCATTACTCTTTAGATTTTTAATACTGTACCAAATGTTATATACCATTTCCAAATGATTACTAATTATTTGTAGTAATTTGTATAAAAGCATAAGGGCAGAAAATGATTGGAGGTAATTAAATATAATAACACTTCCGATGTACAGAATGATGTAAATGCATTTAATCGAATGTTATAAAAACATGTTCATGTACAATATTGTTTGTAATCTTTACTTAAGTTCACTTAACAGTTTTAAAGTAATTAATGATTTCAGATACTGCATTCTCAATATTTATTTCCATATCACCCATATGCACATATTTTCACTTAGATATTTGTTAATGATTCTATAACTTAATATATGATACATAATAGAAAACAAAATATATATTTATTCTTAAAAACTGTTATCAAAAAAAGTAGCAAGAAAATTAAAACCACAACCATGAAATATAAGTTTAATAAACAGGAACTAATCATATAATTAGTTTAGAATAAAAAGTTATTTAATATCAAATATTGTTTTTAGACACATATTTTAGTCAATTAAATATGGACTGTCACATGCACCTAGTCCAGTAGCTACACCACCCTCGTTAGCAGTAGCTAACTTTGTACGTAACATATGACCACCTGGTTTGTTAACATACACATTGTTTTCATCAGCAATTATAACTCCAAATATTCCTAATTCAGAAACCAATTCTTGTAACTCCATACTCATATCACTGTCTGGTCGTATCATGTAACTTTTGTGGATCGGAGGATGAATTTTATTCATAAGAATCCAAGCTACTCTTTCTTGTTTATGTTTCATAGATTCTAGAAAATGCTTAATATCTAATCCATATTTGTTATTACAACCTCCTTCTCTTTGAGGTTTCAGCACAAAATCATGTGGGTTTGCAATTCCCATTTCTATAGCAGCATCTCCATGTTCATTAAAGTCTAATGCATAAAGCTCTGCACAAAGTATCATAAAATAATAATACAATTTTCAATAACATGCGCGTTATCAAAATAATTGACTTACCCGTAAATATTTCTTTAATTTCTGCACATATTTTTTCATTTTCTAAAAATTTGTTAATAACACCTGGCTTTGCAAGAGCCTGTTGAACCTTTTTAGTTCCAGCTAAATGATATTGAATAGTAGGACATTTAATTGCTAAAGATCTCTCTATTAATAATCTTACATCCCATTCTTTTTGTGTATGATATTGTCCAGGTTCATAACCACATCTATAATACACTACAGACACAATATAATCATCTACTATCAATTCTTTTTTAGGACCCAATTTAGCAGATATTGTTAATTGTGTTAAATTTCTGCGAATAACTCTAACATTTGGATTCTGCTTCCTAATTTCAAATTCATGAAAACGTTGATCACATATGTTATATGTAATGTCTTCAACAACAAATAAAATTACAGCTCTGTAAACAATAATGATTACACTTTCATGTTAATACTTCAAAATTCTAAGTACACTGAAAATGATTACAAACATACTCTTCATTTCCATACATCTTCCATGCTTCAATCATGTTTGAACAAATAATTTGTAATGCATTATTTTCAGGAAGATTTTTTAATTTTTCATAACAACCAAGTTCTTCTAATATAAATTTATGTAATTTTGTTGATGCAGGACCTAACCAACCGAATCCAGAAGCAATCGTATTTATCTCAACTTGTTTCCAACAACAATATGGAATACATTTCTTGGTCATATCCTCTTTTGGACATATTGTATCCAACATTAAATCAGAACGTACTATACAGAGAGATATTTTTTGTGCTGATCCTCCTTCCTTATGAATAGTTGTGCAAATGTTGAACAATTCTTTAGTAAAACTGTCAACCTTTATTGTTTCTTCTAAAGTTTCTTTCAGAAAATTGTAATCCTGAGCAACTCTATGTATCAATATGTTTAATGTTGTTTGAATTTTACAAGCATTTTCAAATTCTTTTCTAGGAAATGGAGAAGGTACCAGGATAAATGGTGCAAATTGCAAAACATTTTTACTAAAGTTTTGTTTTGATTTCATACACATTCCATGCATGAGTGCCCAATCCTTTGCCTTTTCTATTAATTCTTCTAGTTCTTTTTTAGAAGTTGGTAAATGTACCCTTAAGTCCATAATTCTTCCCTCTATTGTTCTAAAAATTTATAAGAAATCTCATCTAATTACTTAATAAAATGTGCTACAGTATTACCCCTTTAACCTTTAAACTACATACGTCATTTTAAATTAATAAGGCATCATAATTCTACTACACTGATAAATAATTCATTTCTAAAAAATGATCTAATTACAAATGAAAAGAAATAAAAATTATTGTGCATAAAAAATGAATTCAATAATTAAAACTAAACTAAAAATATAAGCTATTATTAAAACTTATACACTGAAATGAAAACCCCCAATTGGTTTTCTTCCTGAATTAATTTCGGTTTTCTTTACTGACAAATCTTTAAAACTTTATTGAGAAATAACAAATTAAAGCAATATTTACGTTATACTAACACTCGCATAAATTAAGAGTTTACTCTTGCGCATGTGATTGATAAAAACTGATAAAAAGAATCATATCTTTACTTATCACATAATAGATGTCTAAAATTGTTAAAAGTATCTCTTGAGCATATTATTTCGAATAATGTTCGATCCTTTACTTAAACATAGCTGCGAAACAATTAGTCTGAAGTTAGCTATACGTAATATATCGAATTTTGATTTTGAAATTGCAAAAAAAAAAGAATAAATTTACTCAGCATTGGGATTTGTTATTTTGAATTACTGAGTTTTTAATATTGCACTGTATTTTTTTATGTATACTGCTATATTTGTAAATATAATAACCTGTGCACTACATATCATAACACATGATATACTTATCTCTTATTAATTCACTCTATCTTTATATCTTTATGAAAATTAGAATTAAAAGTAATTTATTTGATGTTTAAAGAAAAATACATTTCACTTAAATTTAAAATACTGATTTAACAGAAAGTTATTATTAGCAACAGTTTTATTTAACTTCAAGACAATTTTTTATTGACAAATGTTTATATTTAGGAGATGTAAATAACATTAATAGATGTAATTGATATTTATTAAATGCCGTGTTTTATATTATTTTATATGTAGATATTAAATTTTCTAATTTTATATACTTACAAGTTGTTGATATAGTTATATTATTAGGTTGATATAACTGTTCTTCCTGAAGGCCTTGCACCAGAGCTTCTAAATTATATTCTGCTGAAGTAGATAATGCTCTCACGCTCCAAGACTATAATTAATCAAATAAACAAATTACTATAATTTAGAAAACTGTTATAGATATAATTTAGATAAAAAGTTTAATAGTTACTTACTTCAATGTTTCCTTTATCAGTGGACAATGATTTTCTCTTCTTAGGTCTCTTTTTTAATTGAGTAACTGGATAATTAGATTCACTTATATTCTTAAGTTGTGTTGGTTTATTTGATGATATTTCAGTATTAAACTGTAATACACTGGTATTTAACAAGTTCTTTTGAATTGACTGCAGATTTAATTTTCTAAATGCAATACGTTCTGTCAGCACTTTATTAAATGATATCGTACTGAGCTTTTTATAAACATTAAAATTAATGTTACATTTACAAGTTAGTATAATACACCTTTGTATTGTTGTAAAATTCATTTTGCTAAATATTATATTTAACAGATTTAATAATACAATTATCACGTAAAAGCAAATTATTCCAAGCAATTTTCAATTTTTTTAACCTATATGCAGTTTTTCAGTAATCAACAATACTAGAACTTTGGTAAGTACTTGTGGTTTTGTTGAATAGTGATATTTAGATTCATGAGAGGGTTATATTTCGTCCCATGTTAATAAGAATGCAAAGCTTACCAAATGTACCATCAAATGAGGGCACTGCGATCGCTTCCAAAGCGATCATACAATTCAAAGACTGACCGAACTTCATATAAGAGAAAACGACAAAAATGCTGCATGATTAGTAGAAAATTTACAAACTTTCATACTTTATTAAAAGCATCATTTCCACTAGGAGTGTTTCCAAACTTGTATACATCACCGTACTGATATCTGACAATTTTTAGATGAAATGAATATAAACAAGTAATACTAATATTCAAACACTTCAATTTATCTGACAATTACAAAATGAAAAATAAATACATATACAATTACACTTTGTATACACACTGTCATTCCATAGTATAAATATATTTATGGGAAAGCTAGTTTTCAAAATATTTACTTATATTTACAATTACAAGAAACTACACAACTTAAGTTCTATCTATAATATTTGCTAGCAATTATTACAGCTAAAATTATTAATATTGTATATTTAAGTATCATATATTGTTATGTTTAATCATTAATAAATTTCTGATATACCAGAAATGTTCAATTACAATCACTTTACACTTGATATTGCATGGTTTTATTATGACTTCATATTTGGTGTTGATGTTTCTTCTACTTTCGATTCCAATGAAAAAGGTGGAATTCTGCAATCAAATGCATACCCATCTTCCCGTTCCATTCTGAATGTTCCCCTGAAGTAACATACTAGTATAATACTTTGCCAAACATTAATAACAAAAAAAGAACCAAAAAGTTTATTATAATTAAATTGCAAATGTTTACGCATTTGTGATGCATTTAAATTTGCAATATATAGAGACCTACAGTCTATAGGTTACTTATAAATGCATAAACATCTGTAACTATCAATAACTATAAGACTAACAATAGCTTTAACAATCATATACATACCACATATGACCACTTGCAGCTTGCAGACTCACGTGGCTACTATATTGAAAAGCAGGTAATACTTTTGACAAAACAGGTTCTTGACCAACCACACCTCTTCCTCTAACAGTTTCTAATGTTCCAGAGAGACTAAATATTCTCCAATGTCTTTCACGTAACTGTACACTTAAATCTCCCAAATTTTCTAAACGTATACAGTATCGCCACTATAACATTTATATAGTTAATACATAAATCTCTTTTAACTTACGTATATTTAATAGTACTCACCCAATGTGCAGCTGTGGCTTGGGTTCCTCTATAACCCATATAAAATGGAATAACAGTGACACGAATATTTTCAGTAGTTTCTTTATGTACATCTGATAATTCTAACCATGGATGATTTTTCTTCTGCCAAGCTTTCAAAGTTTCTTGTGCAACAAAACAGGGATCATGATTTGGACTATAAGCTAAGAATTTGTCAAATAATTCATGTTGTAATGCAGTCTTCTCATTCGTGGTATAAGGCAAAACATCTTCATGTGCTACATAATCTAATCCTGGTATTGTGTACAAGCTGCGACTACTCTCATGATTACTCAAAAATGTCACAGCTTCTGTTTGAGCACGCTATTAATATATAATATGTAAGAATAATGTAGTATTTGTTGTTATGTTCTGAGTCAATATATTTACTGTACTTACTATGTATGGATAATCTCTTTGGTCAATTAATACCTGATAAAATGTATGAGTTCTACCTTTTACTTCTTTTCCTACACTATTATAATTATTATTTGTACTTCTGTAATTAAATATTACTTCTAAGTAACTTATTTTATTATTATTTATTACATAACTTATATGTATACATTTGTGATACAAATTAAAATTACTTGAAGTTTCAACTTACCCTTCTGTTTTATTCGGGATATCTCTATCATAAACTCTTGATGTCCAAGGAAATAATATTACACCTCGATAACCAAATACTCTATGTAAAATTAATTGACCAGTTTCATATTTTCCTTGTAATTTTGGAGTTCCCAATTTTCCCACTTCTGCTAATCTACATAGACAATGAGATAAATATGTTTATATTCAGTAGTTTTGCATGAAATATGTATCGAAAAGTTAGCTGAAAAGGTTAAATGTAAGGACTTCTTTTTGTAGTTAAATGTAACACATTCGTTGCGTCAATTGGAAAGACAACTTATTGAATCTGTTTTTCAAAATAATAACATATCTATTTAATATTTTTAATTCAGTCATTAATTTTTAATGTATTACCTGATGTGTCTTACGTGATACAAACAAAACCTTTTTGGTGCCTTCAGAAGGTAGCATCGTAATTTACAAGTGATCAAATTTCGTGCAAGTTCCATACTTCCTTAGGTAATTCCTTCTAATAAAATTAATTTTTTAGTTTAGATTATGTAGCACTGAATCCAAAATACATAATGTTTTTTTGACATTTCGAATGATTTTTTTACTACGTTATAACAAAAATAATTTGTCTTGTTTTGATGAACATTTAGAATAAAGGTGTATTTTCATGATAAAACGACATGTGAAGTAAAAACATTACATTTATAATTCATGCTATAAAAGATCATCAAAACTCATCAGATGAGTTTTCGTTTATACTGCGCATATTACGACTAATTAGTTTTACCACACTTTGTTATTAAGAATAATAAACATGCGCATTTATGATGTTCCTGACACTGAAAGAACATGCTCTGTAATAAATATTTCCAAATCTTCAAATTTTTAAACCTTCAAAATCGCAAGATTCCAAATTTGCGAATACCGAAATTTACAAACTTTTAAACTCCTAATCTATATCCTGAATTTCAAATGACAGCCAAGGAAAACAGTCCCAAATAATACAATTTTTGCAAGTATGTGTTTACTTTTAAGAACAAGTTGTTTTATTGCGCCGTACGTTTCAGGAAGGTAATTACAAGACCTACCTCAGAATCTCAGTTAATATCATCTATAATTAAACTTTACATTATAGTTGCATTCATATTGGATACTTCGCGGCAATGTAATATGCGAAAAAGACATAAAAAATAATTATTACAAAGCAATTCATTAAAAAAACTGAAAGCATTTCGAAAAGTTCATTTTTTCATGTATTTTAAAATTTATACTTTCGCCTGAGTTCTGTGAAAATTATGCAGTTGGTGCCATCTAATCACCAAAGTGGAACTATTTGAACAGAAAACTGATTTTTTTCGTAAAATAAGCTATTTTTACGTTTTGGTAACGTTTATAAATGTAGAAAAATGACTTTACAACCGACAAGAAGCATTATATTCGAAAATTAAAAAAATTATATTTTATGGATCTCAAAATCTTTAGCCATTTAGAGGTAGAAGATGGATCCTGATGACCACTGGTAATACTGTTTTTCATAGTCTTTTTGTAGCTTCACAATTTCACTCTGGTGATTAGGGACTTCCCCAGGCATCGAGCTACATAGAACGCTGTCTAGCTAGTTACTTCTTTCAGAGTATACCTTATCTTTCCTTATACAACAAGATAAAAGGAATATTGCTTTCAATGTTTCTAATATAAAATATAAAATGTAGCAGTATATTGGCAATATGGCAGTTTATATAAAAATTAAAGCTTTCAATTATAATTAGTGATTGCGCTAAAGGTTGTCCAATTAGTTTTTTGTCTACTGAGTATGCACTGTCAGTGTTATGATTATCATAAAAGCAAATGGGCATTACCATAGATTATGCAGTATTTAGAACCGAACAGAGTTGACATGCGCAGAAAGAGCTTAAATTCTATCGTGTATTAAAATATAGGTGGCAAATCGTTCTCTGATTGATTTATATACAGTATAATTCTTCATTGTTCAAATTTGTTCAAATTGAACTTTGGATACGACATTTCAAACTGCTTTAAATGAAGTAACGTGTAATGTAAATAGTATTATCACTCTCGCTCAATCTATCAAACGAATGAAATATAGGCAATAAAAGTGGTATATTCCTGCGATTACTTTAAACTGCCATATTGTATTTACTTGATAGAAACTCTTGAATCTGTTACAGTTAAAGTAAAAAATATCTACCCGTCACGATGGATGCTTGTGAGTTGCATTTTTATGTATAGACGTATTTCCACTTTTCATATAGCCCCCTAATATTATATTTTTACAATATAAAAATCAGAAAGTTAAACTTATTGTAATGAAAATTGAATTTTACTAAATATTTCATTTAGCCACACCCATTGTTATTAATTATTTCACTGTCAATACTGTTTTGCTAAGAAATTTATTTTCTGAAAAACAATTTATGGTAATCTCATCAATTTAGAGAAACAAATGATTGTATGGTTATTCTGATCGGAAACAAATATGATTTCTTTGATATGCTTTAAAAAAGATGACCATATTCTTATTGAGTCGGAGTATAAGTAATTTATTATTTTATTTTAGCAACCGGTATATTATCACCAGAAATCTTAAATCAGTTCTATGCAAAATTTTATGAAGACAATCGTAATACCCTAGCACAAAATGTATCTACAAGGACCAATCCTCATGAAGCTTGTATTTCAAGAAGAATTTTGCAAGATTCACAACATGTTTTCACTCATAAGATTGCAACAGAAGTGAAACCTGTAACAAATCAAAAAAATTCAGGAAGATGTTGGATATTTTCAGCTTTGAACATTATAAGAATTCCCTTTATGAAGCAATACAATCTAGATGAATTTGAATTTAGTCAAGCTTATTTATTCTTTTGGGATAAGGTTAATATTACAAATTCTTAATAATCTGTGAAAAGTATCCACGTTTCATTGTTATACTGTTTATGTTATAGCTTGAACGATGCAATTATTTTTTACATAATATTGTAAAAACAGCTAAACAGAATGAGCCAGTGGATGGTCGTTTGGTTTCATTCTTGTTAAATGATCCTGTCACAGATGGTGGACAATGGGATATGATTGTCAATCTTATAAATAAACATGGTGTTATTCCTAAAGTTTGTTTCCCAGAATCATATAGTAGTGAATCTAGTTCACGTATGAATACTATTTTAAAAAGTAAACTGAGAGAATATTCTAAAGTCTTAAGAGATTTAGTATCTGGTGGTGCAACAAATGAAAAAATAGAAGCTCAAATTTTGGAACAGATGACAGTGATCTATCGAATACTTGGCATATGTCTAGGAATACCATCAAAAACAATCACATGGGAATATTATGATAAGTCTAAAAACTACAACTGTATTGGGCCCATAGCACCAGTAGAATTTTATGAGAAATACGTGAAACCATACTATAATGTAGATGATAAAATATGTTTGGTAACAGACCCAAGACCGTCTAATCCATTTGGAAAACTTTATACGATAGATTGTTTAGGAAATGTTCTAGGTGGCAGACCTACATTATATAACAATCAACCACCTGAATTACTAATGAAATTATGTGCAGAAAGTATAAAACAAAATGAACCTGTATGGTTTGGGTGTGACGTGAACAAGCGGTTAATAACTAAACAGGGCATATTAGACATGAAATCTTATGACTTTGAACACATGTTTGGAACTGATATTCAAATTAACCTTGCGAAAGCAGACCGTTTACTTTATGGAGATTCTATGATGATGCATGCAATGGCACTTACAGCTGTTTCTATTGATGTAAGTTATATAATTTATACATTTTATTATACAATGTAAGTCATTTTAAAATCTTTTCCAGAATGATGGTAAAATTAAGAAGTTCAGAGTAGAAAACTCTTGGGGCGATGATCATGGACAGAAAGGATATTTGATATTAACAGCTGAATGGTTTTCCGAATTTGTTTTTGAAGCAGTTGTTGACAAAAAAATAGTACCACCAGATGTTTTAAATATATTCCAACTGGATCCTATTATTTTACCTGCGTGGGATCCTATGGGTACTCTTGCTCAGTAATAATAATGGAAGCTTAAACATTTTAAGATAAAACTTTTAGTTAACAAAGGAGATCAAAATCGAATAGCAAATAAAATTTTGAACATACTGTACACAAAGTACAACAAACCAAAACTTCAACAATGTTTTTAACTGATTAACAACTACGAAATAATCCTAAGATCTTGAATTTGAAATAACATACATTGCTGAAATTGGTAAAATATTAACAATGTACACCTAAGATAGTTCCTAAAATCTAAGATGATCCCTTGTATAATCTGATTTGTAATTTATATTTGCTTACCATTAATGAAAAGCTTGTCTTGTTTTTGCTTACTATACTTTACTTTTAAGGTGAACTTAAATATTATAAAAAGCTAAATAAAAATTAAGATATATTATTAAATATTTTTTAGAATAAGCATAGAAGTATGTTAATACTTTTAATTAGTATCTAATATTATTTGTATTAAAAATTATTATTTAAAACTAATATTTCTATAACAAGATTAAAGAAACAACCAATGATTGTATAAAAACAAATAAAAATGTTCATAAATGTAATAGACCTTAATTATTGCCTTTAATTTATTAATGAATGCTATAATTTGTTAATAATTACAAAAAATACATCTTTAGAAACAATATTTTGTACATCATTATTTATTTCCAAATATGAGTATGAAAGTCGTTTAGCCTAATCCTAAACTATGATAAGAAATTGTTTCATAACTAATATTGAAGAACTTTATGTCGTTCTCTCTTCATTTTATAACAGTATTTAAGTTTAGCCCATATACCTTGACACATCCTTTGCAGACGAATATCATTTTGAATAAGTGAAAATTGATAAACATTCTTTATTATACTTTTCGGTAGTTTTAATCTATCACGCTGAATTAAACTCAAGGCAGCATATAGTTTACAACGAGCAACCAAAAGAGGATCTTCAAGATGAAGTGCTAATTTGAACTGCTTCATAGAAATTTTTCCAGCCATTTCAGCCTATATAAGAATATATTATTTTTAAACCATACTCAGTAAATAAAAATGATTTACAATTTTTCACTATGTCATGATAAATTTATTACTGAAAAATTAAATATAACTTACGCAATATTGAAATTCTTCTCCTAAAGCAGAAAATGCTCCACCTAAAGTGGACAACCAAGACATAGCATGTTCTACTTCCTTTCTTTCGAATACCATTTGAGTAACCCTTTTATTCCTGAGATTAAAAAATTATATATTTATTATATGTTTAGCCAGGATCATCAGTACAAATTATTAATCTTTAGTTGTTATTTTACCAGTTATAGTCTAAGAACTGTGTTTTTGGTGTACGTAGTTTCATTAAAATAACCCCTGTGCTTATTTTATCTTCCAATTGGTACATTAAATATTCTTGTAATTTTCTAAGCGCAGCTGTACGATATGTTTGTGATATTATTAATGTTACAACATATGCCGATGCAACATAGGCATTGTATCCATTTTTATTAAAGCAAACTTTATTGCTTTCGTTGTATTTGCATGTGTTAACATTTGTTTGATTAGTACTATTTTTATTTCTAACTTTCTGTTCATATTTAATCACAGAATAAGGTGTAATAATAATGCTATCAAAAATTGAACTGCCCCTATATACAATCAACTTTATCGAATTATCCATTTTTTATTAATTTTGAAAATTCAATGTATTTGTTAAAATGTAGAAATATTGCTTCGTTGCATGTAAAAACGTTACATGACAATACAAGTAAGACATATTATAAACATTTATTGGAAATGTTGATCTCAAGTATGTATGTATTAAGTATCAGTTGTAAAATTTCTATCAGTCAGATCAACCACAAGATGTGTTTCATAAGAAAATTATATTGATAGATACTTTTAAATAAGAAACACAATTTTTAGGATTTCAAACACATTTCTGAATGTCTTATTTGCTACGCAAACTACTTAGTTGACAATTTAAGGTTAGAAATTTAATTAACTATACAGGGTGTACCATTATTGATGGTACATACAATAGAAAAAAGGTGATTCTACGTGAAAGAATAAGTATGTAGAAAATATGACATTTTTTTTATATGTAGCTTTATTTTTCATAAAACCGAAGGATGATCAGATACGTATCTTGAAATTTTCGAATTTATAAATTTCAAAAAGTACAAACTTACATGTTTTTAATCATTAATACTATTAAACTTTTAAACTTTCAAATTAAGTTTCCAAATTTCTACATGTTTAAAATTTCCAAATTATCAAATCTCCAGGTTTCTATATTTTTAAATTTCTAAATTTTTAAATATTGGATCGTTTGAATATCAAGTATCCGTTCAGCACGTGAGCTTTGATTGGTTAATACATTCTGTAATTAAAAGTAACACATTTGTGCTCTTTTGATGCTTACATATATCGAAATGTTTATATCCAGTGATCTTTTATTTAATATGTGTTATTAATTTTTTTTCCATCATTTCGTTCATTCTGTAAGTTGTAACATTCAGCAATTCTAGTAGTCATACAAAAAATTGCTAACATGTATACAGTCGTAGAATTGATTTAGAATTCATATTCTAATTCGATAAAAATCGAAATCGACTTTCGTACACATTATTTCCTTTTGAATGAAACGTTTCTATCGGTTATTGACTATCGTATATCAATTATTTTAATAATACAGGAACTATGAAATTCAAATCTGTATCAAGCGTAAATGTGGAAAAATACATAGAATCGAAGGTATCGCACTTCGATTATCGATAATATACGTGTACGACCTATCGAACCGCGTAAATTTAATAAATCATTGATAGATAAATTTATGTTACAGGAAAGCATGGATATTCCTTTTCATTATCCGTGTCAAATATATTTTTCACTTTTATTTCGGCAAAGAGTATGTAAATTTGCATTCTTTTTATATATTACGATTATACAAAATCGTAATAATCGATTAGAACCTTTCGATTGGAAAAGTCAAATCAATTGAAATAATATAAACATTATATCAATTATATATTTGAAGAATATTCATATAATATTGCAAATATACAAAGCGTTGAGAAGACAGAACGAAAACTAACAAATAAAATATAAGAAACGTATTTAAAAATGTCAATAGCTATGAAATTTGTAATTCAATTGTATGTGATAAAATGCAAGAATTTTATGGTATATCATTTCATCTAGTTTATTTACAAAGACGTTTTAAAATTAGATTACTGAATAAGTGAAATAAAATTGCTTGGTATAGTTCAGGGCAATGCAAAACATGTTTTGCGCCACTGTGCGCGTCATACAACTGCGCAGTTATTGGCATTTCCCAAAATTCAACCAGCCAATCATGTTCGCCAATGCGAACACACCTCCAGCGGTCGGCCAATCAAAAGCCCGGTAACTATCGTTACAATGTGATAATTGGGGCAACGTACAACGATTGAAATTTACGTTGCCGCGTTATATTTATAACAAAATAAAACAGAAAGTTTTTTGAAAAATTACTAAACATTTTATAGTGACATTCCAACGAATCTTTCAAATAATTCTCGCATTATTACAGCGTATCGTCGCAAGGTAAGCGGTTGCCTTGTACGTCGCTGAACGTCTGCGAGTACCCCACCTTGTGATTCGGCTTAAGCTTTGACGAGATACTTCTATTGGTATTGGGGTCTCCGACTCGATCGTGGCAGGTTGGATTTACCCCGTTTTGTCACCGAGAAAATCGCCTTGCTTAATATTCATTTAATCGCGGAACAGCCGACCCGTATATATTCGCCCGTTCGTTTTATTTCTAGTGTATCTTTGAAAAGAATCGTCTCGGTGCTAGGTGGTCTGGGCTTTTATCCAGTAGCGTTCCATTGCTGACATTTCTTACATTAGACACGCGACACCAAGGTATGGCGTTTTTGAGATCGGTGCCGCGTTGCAGTGCCGGTAAAAAGCTAAGGAAGTGTGTGCCACTTCCTGTCGGGTTTCTAGAGAACGTAACGAAGCCATCGGTGCAGTTGGTGCAGGTGCACGAACGCGAATACACCGGCGCCACCGCTAACTTGAAGCCGGTCACTCGTCAGATTGATCCATTGGATTTGAAGTTTAACGATCCGATAGCTGCTTTCAAAAGCAAAACCACCAAAGAACTGATACGTGCTTATTTCGTTTATCAACTATGTTCAATCGAATATCTCGTCGAAAACAATATGAAGGTAAGTTTCGCATGATTCGCGATACTCCTGACTTCAACCGTTTATAGCTTCTAGTTACGTTAACCGATTCAATTAAATTTACTCAAATTTGCATAAAATACCTGTTCATTTTTCCCACAGGCTTAGATAAAGCGATCTTTACTTTTTCTATCTCTGGTTCGATCAATTGCAGATTTTTCAGAACGACAAAAATGTGTCATTTAAATGGTACGTGAATCAGTGTTTGCCAGTATTCGAATAATCTTGACAAATATTGATTCTCGAGTAATATTGGTATAAGAGAATAATGAAAATTATATTCGAAGATTTTTTAATAAAAATTTTGAATAAAATGAAGCCATTCCGGAAATAACGAATAATGTGTCTTATTCAAAAGTTTTCGGATAAAAAGTTATTTGTTGTTCTCGAATATCTTTCTTTTATTTAAAATTGTAATTTAAGAATTACTCAAATGATGTGTAATTCCGGTATGAATATAGCTTTAATTGAGTATACATATTTATATCTTCGTATGACGTACAGTGAAAATGGGGGAAATTGACATGTGCTTTTTATGCTATACTTTTCGAATACCTTGCAGCTATGTTGTTAGGTTATTTTTATCATTTTAGTCTGCCTTGTAAACCGCAAGATTTTTCGTTCTCTCATATTTTATTCATTTTAATCAGTAATACATTTTATATCTTAATCGTTTAATATTAATTTTCTACTGGACAATTAATTTTTACCAAATTTATCGTATTATATTCAAAGCTGAAATTTATGTTTTTTGACTGTAAATAAGGTATTTGTCTTTATACGAAATTACCATTTTTAATATGCTCGATACAATTAACATAAATTAAATTGTAGGTAAAATGCTTAAAGGAATAACTATGTGCAGTAAAGGGGTATTTAAATGTAAGGAATTTATCGTAAAAATTACGTTCCTAATAAGTTCAATTCGTTCGTTACACAATATACGGTAGAGATGAAGAAGAGTACAGCGCAACGCATAAGTCGAGGATAATGGTCGAATTTTCACGAAAATAACGTTAATGAAGTCGGCTCATTGAGGTGTATTTTCAAGACTTCATTAATTAGTTGGGAGGATGGTGACATCTTTTATTGATAGTATCAGGATTCGTACGCGATTTGTACGACGTGGCATGGCGCGTTATTGATTTTAGTAAATGCTTAATGCATTGAATCGACCTAGCAATTTTGTCGCAAACCGGCAACCAATTACGTAACTCTTCAAGAATGATCGTTCAAAGGATCATTTAAATTGCGTCATGAGATCGTCCTTTGTTACTTTTGCATTCAAAATTAAATCGCCGCAATTTGATATCGGAAATATTCGACGAATCTTATCTTCGTATCAAAATCAATTTTGATACCAAAATACAAACTAATCGTTGTGCTTCCCAGTTTTATTTTTTTTTTTTTTTGATTGTATAGTAAATATTTATACTATATTTCATTAAATTAACAAGAATTTTATCACGTATTCGCGACACGTTAAATCTTTTTTCCTCGTGTATTATATCGATCGTAAAATTTGTCAGATACGTAGTCTCGAGTGCAGGATTACATTTAAGTACTGCTCTAAATATTTTTATCCGTCACGATAGAAATATTTTCACGTGCACGAGTCTGCCATTAACACTCTATTGTTCTAACCCATCGCTGTCACTATAAATAATATCTGAACTAGTCTATTAATAATTTGTGAAACTATCAAATATACCATGTTGCACATACTAGAAAGTACATGTAATTGAATTATTTATGTAGAAAGATCACAATGCAATACCGTTGTTAAAAATGGTTTTGTCTTAATTGTGATGGTTAAAAGATACGAATGTTACGTATCATAGTGAAAATTGATTTTGTATCTAATTATAGTACGATTCTTGTCGAGTACACACAAATAGATATGCTAGTACTTGGTGATTCATTTCCTATCCCGAATGCATGATACCACCGTGACACCCGTGTATTGATTATTATTGATTTTTCAAGTGCTACATGACTACTTGTAACGTTTCTCTCGCAGCCGCTTTATAACTCTTCTACTTCGCCATAAAATATTGAGCCACCTTAATCTTTGTAATCCCTTGTTCAGCTTCAAATTATACAAAATTAAAAATTTATCTATAAAATAATTATTCTTATTACAACATACAGGAAATCGATCTAACGAATTATCTGATGACACATTTCCGAAACGTAATGAAACGTAAAATGATATCTGTGATTAGCTTTTTATCAGTCCGTGTGGCGTCCTAAGTTCTATCCATTGAAGATTTATCAGTCAATCATTTTTTTACGAAATGTTTTACGATATCTGCATTAGTATACGATATTTGCAACTTTTATTACTAAAGAATGAAAAATATCTTCTTTTTGCCTTTTCTCAAAATACAGAATTGCATGTGTTTGCCGCAGAGCCCGGGAGGTCGATCAATTGCTATGTGCTGCAACGTACAAATGTCAGCAACCGCTCGCGCGATATCGCGTGATCGGACATTTTGCGACGTTTATCGAGCACGCGATATTACGTGACCGAAGTTTTACTATTGGATCGAATTCTGTAACGGTATTCGAGTTACAAGTACTTTCCGTAAAATCAGATTAAAAAGATAAAAATTCCTCGTGGAATTTAAATTCAGATAATCGTGATAAATGTAATCTGTAAACACAGCTGCAAACACATTAACGAAAAGAAGCTTAAATATTCAGAAAAATACAATTTAAATTTAACTCGAACAATTGTACAAGCTTGTTTAATTATGAAAATGTATGCAAAGTTCTGTAACAGTCGTTTATTATGCAAAACAAAATTAAAATCATCTTATAAAGTTATCTTATTGCCATGGTAATCATCTTAAGATAATACTGATTGTTTTAAATAGATAATTAAACAGACTGTTGTAACAAATCTCATATCTTAAAAACAGATTTATGTCTGTTCATTATTCTGAATTTTCCATGATTAAAAGTTGAATATGATACAGTTGGTACATGATTAGGGAGCTTCTCTGATTTTTATCTAATCAATATGCACAGTATCAAATGATAATTTCAAGTGTACAGGTAATTACTTTTTCAGTATTGATAATTCTTTTCTTCTTTTTTCAATTTATTAGTTGTTGAACTGTTTCAAGGGTTGTTTCCACCCTTTCAAAGTGGAATGATTTCAAGTATTACATTAGAAAATCATTGATATCGGTGTATCGTTCATATAACATTTATTGTAATTTGTTTAAGGATAGCTGCATTGAATGCTTGATGAAAGAGAAGATGAAAGTGTGTGATTGGAAGCTGCTGAGACCGAACCTAGTAATTTTAAAAAATGAAATTGTTAATGTTAGAGAGAACGATTTTATGTAAGAAAGAGCACCACATATGCCTTTAATAACGTGGGAAGTTAAAGGTACTATTATTACTATTTCTTTTTCTGGAGATAAAGTGATACATTAGTTTAAATATGAAGAAATGGTGATGTGATTTAAAATAGAATTTTAAATTTATGTATATTAATCTTAGCTTCTGAAAAATCAAGCAAATATTTTGGAGATGATGTTGATCAATATTCATGAAATACCTGGGATTTGAATTCGAATTTTGTGTACAATATTATTCATATATTCAATTTATATGTATAATCCTTGATATTTAAATTAGATCCAACAGATTAAAGAATATACATGATACTTTATTTTTTAGTAACAATTAAAATTAGAAGAATTATATATGTACTTTAGTTGAAGCAGTTGTCTGTTTGATTATTTTTAAAATAATGCAACGAATTTTTATCCTTCATCTTACATAACAAAAAAATGTTACGTGCATATAAATGAAGGCTTTATTACTCTGATGTTACTGGAGATTAATTTACATAAATATATTGATATTACATAATCTTGCACATTGCATTACTATAATTTTACATAATATAGAAAATAGTATAAATTATTATTTAAAAATACATGGAAATTATTGTCATGCTGATCTGAACAGCGTTATTTATTTGAAGGAAACAAGATACTAACATTTTAAAGTCAAAATAACATGAAAGGTATTAATTACTTTATTAGTAGAAGGTACTAATCATTCAAATATTTTTTTAACATTCATGGGTCCTTGTTAACAACATGAATTGGTTCATTTTCACATGTTGCAACCTTGTATTAACAAAACCCTTTTTTTTCTTTTAGTAATTACTTGATTACGTTGCGTTTGAGACGCCAGACACCGGCGACCCCCACGGTAGTCAATGCTGTTGATATCTATCCCTATGGCAAGAATTAATAACACCACTCGACCGCTGATTACAATCATTACGATTTCTATCGAATTCTTGCTACTTGGTATCACAACATACGCTTGTTATTCTGCGTGACCTGTTCGTTCGCCGATAGTGTCGTGCGTAACGAGTATTGAAAGGGCGTGCAATTCTAATAACTTAATATAAATAACACCGACAAAACAGCGTGGGATGGAAATTGATACACATGTAAACATGATAATTGATGCATTATAAGCGTACATTCACTTTACCGCTTTCAAACGACTGTCTGCAATCATGTGCTGATTCAAAGTACTGGGTGTCCGCGTCCAGTAGTGACTATTTTATTTAATTAAGTATTGAAGATACAGTACAATCTTCTCGTATGGCTTCCTTTTGTGCGGTCCGTGGTGCGAGTTTCCTCTCAAATTTTTAAAGTTAGAAATATTCAAACTAGAAGTTTAAAATTTTCTTTACATTTCAAAAGTTTAGAGTTTATAAGGCACAAACTCTTAAAGTTTTATCATCTTAGAATCTGAGGATTCAGAGTCAAATTTCCAAAGTTTTAAAGTTTCAAAATCTGAAAGTTTCAGATTTGTCAAGTCTTATAATTCAGAATTAAAGCCCCATAAATTCCAAGGTTCTGCAGTCTAGAGTTAAGGGCTCACAATTTCAAAGACTCAGAGTTCTGAAGTCACAAAATTTAAAAAGAAAAAGACAAGAGCATCAAAGTCCCAAAAAGTCAAAATCCCAAAATCCAAAGTAAATGTTCAAAAGCTATTTATTAATTTATATGATAGTAAGATGTGTACACACATTACTGAGACCCTTTGTAGGGAATGTCTACATAACATTCCTATTATTTCTTCAATTACTGAAGGTACAAGAAATTTTGTTACATAAAAATTGTGTTATATAAAGTGGCAAATTACTGCTAAGGTAATTGTTGATACACCCGGTGCATTGTAGAAAAAATATTACATATTGCTCATTGAATTCAAATCATATTTATCTAGTTAAAACTGGGCAGAACTACCTATCATTTTTTAACCACAAAGTTTCGTAACTCTGATTCATTCTATATGTCTGATGAAATTATGAAATTATATCCAGGTGACCTTACTGATATTACTGATATATTATATTTTTAATGTTACAATGTTTTACATTTGTAAGCTGGTTCTTTGATATGTTGATTATCATGCAATTGTTTAATATAAATGTTTTATATTATCTGACTAAACCAAGTAATATAAATATTTTTCAGATTCACAGCACAAAGCAATGAAAAAAATTTACAGTTAGTACATTGTGATATCAATTTGGATTCAAGCCACAATAACGTAATCAATCACAATGAACAGCGTGATCATCAACACTAATTAAACAAGCTTCATTTGATATGCAACAAACTCTTCTAGGCACGTGAGTCAGCCATGCGTCGACGTAACAATGAATCGATTAGTATGTGCAACGCACTCGTAGACACGATGTATATGAAAAGATTCTGAAACAGCGTCGTATCTGTCTGGCAAGTGTCTGAATGAAGTCTATGACAGTGGCGAGGTTCGAGGCAGCAATCTACTTTGAGTCAGCATATCAGGGTTACACGGATAGACAGTGTCTGGAAACGGCAAAGTGAATGCACCAACGCAATGATGTACCCATTCTAACTATATCTATAGGGTGTCACGATAAAATATATATACACTTTGAACATTATTATTAAGCATCCAAGCGACAGCAAAGTTATTACATCACATTGATGTTGCTATTTTGAACATTTATCGCTTCACTTTAGTCACCATAATATACATAATATATACATTCGGACACTGTGCAGTGTGTCAATATAACAATCTTATTATTTCCTTAATTACTGAAGATATAAGAATGTGTTTGAGGTCGACGCACGTCATTCAGAATCTACGCAAAAACTACATATGACGCATCGTGTGTGTTTTAGAAAAAACTTTAGTCTGCCTGAAATATTGAAGATACTTAACGATTATTTTCGTATTTTATTATTCGACATAACAAGTGCTGCTTGAACTTGAACAGTATACACATTCTGTAGTCAGTGATAGACGAACACGTACGAGAAATATTTTATTAATCTGAATAAATTTGGCCGATTCAGTGCCAAAGTACTTATTATTTATTCGACGTGCAGTATAACACCAGAAGAATAGATATGTAAATGAATAAGAAAGCTAGAAAGAGAAATCAGAGCTTCTCATTGAATTATATCGAAACACGTGTTTAGTTTCAAGGCTAGCTGGTTCCAACTACATTTCAGCAGGTCAGCTTCGTAAAAAATGTTAGCGATTCGCCCATCGAGACTGTATGATCAGAAATAATAATCAACATCTTTTGATGCAGACAAAGGTTGGATTTTTTAGTTGCAAAATTTGTTTAAGTCGGAAAAGAAACGAATTTTCTTTACAAACTAAACATCAATTTTTGTGTATTTGCTGCAATTTATAAGTATTGAAACAATTAAAATAACTGCAGAAAGGTCCAGTTCAGTACCCTAATTAACACAATAAATTAATCTTACTTACCTCAGTAAATATGACACTTGAAGAATTTTATGCAAATTTGATATAATCTACGTTTCTTTTTTAACAAACACTTAACTATAAGAATAATTGCGACTATATATATTATACAGTTAGTATTATATCTTACTTTTGAACCAAGTGTCTGAGAAAATGACTCTGATACGTTATCTGTTTTCATTAACATTATATAAAAAAGCCAGCTAACTGGTATTAACGTCTAGCCAATGAGTTGTAAATTACACGAGTAAGCGCATTATCACTGAAGTATTTGGATAGTTTAACCTCACGTTCAAATGTAAATTATTTCGAATTTACTGACTTACTTAAAAATTATTGGCTTCGTAGAAATCTCAGTCGACGCGCAATAGTCCTTTCGGTCATTTTGCCCCATAATTAAAACCTTATTATATAAAAAAAAACTTAAACTACACTGCCATGTGTAAACATTCTATACGAGTTGTATAAATCAGTTTTTAATATTCAACATAATTTATTTTTCTAACTAATTTGACACAATGTTATTTGTTTGAGATCAGAGTACAAGTTCAACAGACGAGTTTATATAACAGTAAATTTGTAAGGTGTGTTTGAAACATTCTTCTTCCCAGTAGCTACATGATTACCCATTGTATCTCTTATCAGAAAGTATATATGATGTTAGCAAACTTGAATAATCTTCGTAAAACTTCCTTATCGTTGTTACATATACAAATCATTAGTTTATGTATTTAGGAATCTATTTTTGTAAATATTATTAGTTCATATCAATGGTAGATACATATGCCATGTCCGGTTTAAGAATACACATGTCATTAGACGTCTAACCATTGAAAAGTGAACAAATTTTTTATTTCAACTTTATACCAAGAATTGCTGTTAAATGTAACACTCCAGGATTTAGAATGTGGGTAGTTGTAAGTTCCGTCTATCGTCGGGAAACATCATTGGGACTCGTAGGGAAGCATTGTGCGATTGAGATTGAGTGGAGGATGGAAATAATTCTAATTCCCTATTTTATTACATTATACATTATTATGGATAAACAAAAATCGTAAATCCCTAGCCCTTATGCTTTAGAGTTCTTATATTTTCTGTATAAGTCTCGTGTCTCGCTGACTCTAAGGATGTTTGATACATAGAGGAAAGTGTATTTTAAGTTGACTATATCTATATCCTTATTTCGATGAAACTAGACTGGGAATTCTAGTCCTACAATCTTAAAATTCTACAATTTCAAATTCACAAAGTACCAAAATTCGAAATTCCTCAAGTTTCAAACTTTTAATGTTTCAAAACTTAGCTAAAATTCCCAATTTCTGAAGTTACAAGGTTCTGGGTGCCATACTCCAAGGGTCCCAAATATCCAAAGATGCAAAGTTTCAAAGTTTCAAAGTTTTAAATCTCAGTTAAAATTCCCAATTTTCTAAAATTTTATGGTTTTAAGTTCCAAAGTCCAAAGATGCAAAGTTTCAAAGTTTTAAAATTCAGCTAAAATTCTGAATTTCTGAAGCTATAAAGCTCTATGTTCCAAAATCTAGAGATCCCAGATTTTCAAAGTGATAGTTCGAAAATATCGAAATTTCAATCACATAATCCCAATTCTAAAGTTACGCTTGAAAAATTTCAGTCCCAAAGTTCTAGTTTCAGAATGGCAAGTCCCAGTATCAAAGTCCCGTTCTGAAAGTATTGAATTCCTATATCCCGTAGCTTAAATACCGAGCGTCGCCGTCTCTGCGGTTACATTCCTATTACCTGTATAGGAAGCATAGTACGAGTGAGTAAGCGGATGGAAATACTCATATCTTGAAATGCGCAATGAAATACTGATACATCAAACACTTCCATCCGATAGGGACCATTAAAGCTAATTGATTGCTTAATTTTTCTTTGCAGGTGAACATGAACACATCAATAATATCGGTACAATATGTCGCAGTTACAAAATACCGCTGAACAACGTGTTCATCAACCAGTTTAACAATTGGAAATTCCCCTGCGATATTTGATTCCTACGATTTCACGATAAATTGTCTCGTGAAACCTATCGACATCGAATCGATGAAGAAACAGCCTCGTAATTACGTTCCAGCCCTTTCCATTTGCATCACTACCATCCATCGAATTGACTAATTGCATTGTTCGTTGTTTCGTAGTCTTCTTTTTATCTTACATTGTCTATCTGGTCGAATAGATATTAAAAATGTTATTCTGTAAATCGGGCTTAACCGAAGTGGGTAAATCCAAAGGAATTAAATCGTTTTTGTTATATTTTTAGCGATGCTATCGTCATTGTTGATAAGCAGTGAATCATTGAAAGATTATTCGTAACGTTATCATAGATATAATTTAATTGGATTTCGGGCTCGATAGGATTATGATAAATATAAAGTCACACCGTTTTATTTTCACTCCAGACGCATTTACAATCGGCGCCGGGGGAGTCGGAGTAAGATAACACCGGATAATTCCCGGTACACTCAGCACTTCAATTATTCGCAATCACACTACAGAATCTGTGACAATTAAGAGGACAATTACACCATATTGACACAGTTTACACATTAAATTGTCATTACTAGTGGTAGCGCAAAAAAGAACTTCAAATAGGCAAGTTAGACTGCTATTAGAATCACGGACAATCGTAGAAAATAATTGTTTTTTAAATGTAATTATATATTTTTTTTCGCATAGGTCAATTCTTTGTACAATTTTTCATAAGAAAATATTAGGGTACAATGTCAAAAAAATTAAGAACTCGTGACATAGTATTTAGTTTAAAAAATCTGGATTTTCTAACGATGTTAATATTGTTCGATGCTGTATGTACAAGCGTTAAACAAGGCGATTTATAATTAAAAATTTCAAAGTTCTGAGTAACAAATAATCTGCTTGTTTGGCAATAGTATAGCGGTTTATCGATTAGCTAACGTCTAAGAATGAACGTTTATGCCAAGACCGTATTGATCCTGACAAACTTCGTCGGTGCACTTCATACAACCTATATATCTCTAATCAATGACGCGTGTGATTGTCGCGTCCACAGTGCATATTTCAAATGCATGTCTCGTATCATATTCTTATCTTGCGATTTCATACGTAAAATTATGATAAGGGCTTCTTACATATCCAGTTTATTAGAGTGCATTTATTTCAATTGTTATGGGCGAGATGTATGAACGAAACTTTCAAGAATTTCGACAATTTCAAGAATTCTAAAAGTTTTAGGACTCGAAGCTTTGAAGACTTTCCATAGCTTCAAAACTTCCAAGATCTTTTAGAATTTCTACACTTCTAAAGCTATTAAGTCTTTTCAGAGATTCTGGCCTTCCAAAATTTTTAATTCTTCAAATTCCAAGACTTTCAAAGTTCTCGAAATTACTTGAATTTTTTAGATTTTCAATACTTTTCAAGATTTCCAGATTTTTTCAGACTTAGGGTTTTTAAGTCTTTCAAATGATTATAAGCCCATCACTTTAAAATTATTGAGAATGAAAGCAGAAGTGCAATTATGTTACATTCTTTGTTGAAAACACAAATCTTGTCACGGAATTCCTTGTTTATATTTATTGATACTTGATGCAACTTCATTAGATGACACAGAATGATAGGCATATACGTATGTTTATCTTTGATAAATGGCAACATGAGTCACAGGTATAAATTATTGATTCGTTCTAGACGAGCTTATAATTTATTTATGGTAATAATACTTAATAAACATTATGTCCGATGCACACACGAATAGTTCCACTTAAATTGATCATAAACTGTAACAAATGTTTCTAGTAACGACTGTAAATCAATTTACTATACGCATATTTAAACTCCTGGAATGTTGTTCTGACTTCATAACCAGTAGGAAATTTTTCGAATTTCAATCTGGCAGAAATTTTTTAGCAGAAAAACGAAGTGTGTAATGGAAATAATTTTGCATCAATAAAGAAGAAAAAAAAGAATTTCAATACTTGGGACATGGTACAAGATACATTTTTATTAGGAGTAGTGACCTTGGTAAAGTAAAATAGTATTGATAATATGTACTGCTGTGAATTTTAAAGATAGGTTTTATGTTTGTGGTTTAAACATACTGGTGGTTGACTGATTGTTGATTTAATGATGATTAGGAGTTAACACGTTGGAAAATGAATAAATTTATTTTCAAACTGATTACATAATGTATGTAGAGTGTTGAATATATTTTATATAATACGTCTAAGGTTTTCTTGAATTAATTGAATTGAAAACGGTTTGCCTTGATGGCTTTAGTTGAAAAGGAAATGTTTCATATCATATTATGGATTGAAAAAGAGAATAATTTTTCTTTGATGTAACCACCTGTTAAGGTACTGGTGACCACAGTTTATATATGCCTTACATAACTACAGTAATTATAGCAGCATTGCTTGTAGTACTATTCATGTACTGTAATATGATGTAATACATTTATTTGGTTTGATAGGTCTACCAATAAAGAAATAATTCAATGGGTACAAGCATTAATATAATAAGAATAGTCTACTTTTGGCCCAAAATACCATCTTCACTTCAATTATTGATTATTTATTTGAGCTCTTGAGATCGAGAGCAATGTTAACTACCTATGTATAACTTATTAACAACCATAAAACTTGCAAACTTAGTCCAAATACAATGAATTAATATCCTGCAATTAAATACTAGTATTAAATATTTTAGGTATTAATTTCACTGACTGCTGAATATTGAGTAAATAAAATTTTAAATTGTTTTCACTGATTGTACCATTTCTACTA
Source organism: Coelioxys conoideus (assembly GCA_947623535.1). Classification (NCBI taxonomy): domain Eukaryota; kingdom Metazoa; phylum Arthropoda; class Insecta; order Hymenoptera; family Megachilidae; genus Coelioxys; species Coelioxys conoideus. Next base: position 28,014,360 of record OX392450.1, on the reverse strand, counting down.
TGCAGTTGCTGCTAAATACTTTCTTATTCCTTTTCAGTGAGTTGATATTTGACTGAGATATCTAGTAATATCATAAAATTTAATATACCAGCCTCATAGTAATGTATTCAACAATTCAGTGTTGTCAATCATTTATTAAATTCAAGTTTTTTTATTTTGTTTCAGTTAATGAAATTAAGCAAGCAGGTGCTTGGCGAGAAACTGTTTACAAAGTTTATGAGGGCTACATTCTACGGTCACTTTGTCGCCGGCGAAGACGAGGCGCAGATCACTCCTGTCCTGGATAGGTTACGACAATTTGGGGTGAAACCTATTCTTGATTATTCAGTTGAAGAAGATATCTCTCAGGAAGAGGCGGAACGACGTGAAATGCAGTACGTATTAACGATATAAACAGTTACAAGACTCGCTGTTCTTTGTTCCTTTTATAACTCATAATTCAAACAGCCAAGATAATGATTATTAACTGGAATTTGATTGTGTTCCTTTACAGAGGTTCCGTGTCAGAAGCTGGAGATGAGAAAAGGGAAGGTCCCCTGAAAAAGTACCACGTAGCAAAACCGTTCGCTGATCGTCGATACAAAGTATCCTCAGCGAGAACGTATTTTTACCTAAACGAAGCTAATTGTGAACGTAACATGGATATTTTTATTAAATGCCTAGAGTCAGTAGCTGGTGAGTCAATATCCTAAATCAAAAGTTTTAAATTTTATAAATTATCCAGGTTTCATTTGAACAGCGTTAAATGTTTAAGAAAAATATTGCTTTAGGCCAGAATTTTTTATCAGCTGAGACTTATTTTTGAAAATGGTCATTTTTATGACTCACTCGCTTGTAATGTATTATTTCATGAAATTCCAAAGATTCAAAATACTACAGTCTTAAGATCCTAAGTGCTCAACATTTCCCTTAAGCTCAGAGCCAAAGTCCTAAAGCCCTAATATTTTTAAATTCTGAAATTCATGTCCCAGTCCTAATCCTAAAGTGATAGTTTTTACATTCTAGAGCTAAAGGTCCAAAGTTTCAAAACCTAGAATTTAAATCAACTGAAAATACAAGTCATGTTTTCATTCACTTGAAACAGAATGTATGGTTATCTTTTTTGTTATTTAAGGAATGAAAGAAGGTGTAAAGAATGTGATGTAAATATTGAAGAAAAGTCTATGCAGAAGTTAGGATCCTGGAACAATATGGATACCTGGAATTTCGACTTGACTCAATAAAGAATTACCATAATTTCTAATAATTTAGTAACAACACATGTATGTTATAAGTTGTTTGAGTTACATCTGAGGAAACACTGGTTTCAATGCCTGCAATAGCAAGAAAGATGATAAAAAAAGGTTATTTTTTCTGGGGATACACCCAGTGTTTCCATTTTTTAAGATTAGTCAAACAAACTCAGTCAATTTTCACGACTGCACTTATCGCAAACGGTGCTTATCGGTATTTCATAAATCATTGTAATTGAAATTATTTAGCGTACGAAATTGAACGCTGGTAATGCAGAAAAATGCGGTAGGTGATTTATTGTACATTGTAAATTATATTCAAGTTTAAAATACCGTACTAATGGAGACCTAATTTTGATCGATGCCTGAAAGTATGTGTATCCGGGATTAGTATTTGCATACATTATGTATGTATGGTACGACATGAGACCGTGTTCTCGAATATTCGAAACCAGCACCAAAATTGAATTACAAAGAGAAAAACTAAACCAGACTCTAGAATTGTTCAACTTTTAAAATATTTTCATCATTTTAAATATTCTCAACTTTTATAACATGAAGTTATAAAGCATTTCATTCCCTATTCGATTCCGTCATATATATACAGGAGTATAAATTATATAGTTGATTAATAGTAATTTTAATTATTCAGATCTACTTTACTAGAGCCAAGTAATTCCTTTTTTTTTGGGGTGGACCTGAGAAATTTTACTAGTCAAGAATACGAAAACGTACCATCTATAAATATCTTCAGTAGAGAATCTTGTATTCAGCTCTGCGTCCAAATAACGTCACATAACGTTGCTTTGAATCGACTTAAAAGATATTAATTTAACACCCTTTTTGATCAAAATTGCGGAACAAAATATAAATACATTTATTTACACAAATATCGTGATATAAAATGTAGAATAAAAACATACCTTACATGTTACATGATGATATTATAAGTGAATTTTTCTTGTACCTTTGTAATGAATGAAATTATGTCTATTCTTCATCATAAAGTATAATTAATTGTCACATTGAACTTGGCCATGGAAAAAGTAAATTTTTCTCCCATACTATTATTAATTTCTTTATCTATTGTTTTGTTCTATATTTAGATACCAATATTATAATTTTTAAAACTGATGTAATAAATATATATTAACATGTTTTTCTGCTTGTTACAGCGGCTTCAATGGGAGTTGGTATTACGGCCATTAAATTAACAGCTCTTGGTCGTCCACAACTTCTGGTGAGTAAAAAGTATCCCAAGAAAGGTGTACAGTTTCTTATAAACCCTGCATGTATCTAAAAAATGTTTAAAATTACCACTATGCAATTCATGATTTTCAGCTTCAATTATCAGAAGTAATTATGCGCGCACGACAATATATGTCGGATGTAGTTGGTGGTGAAGGTGCAGTTTTGACCCATCACGCGAAGCCGGATGATTTCATGAAGAAGTTCGAAGAAGCACACATCAAAGATGCGGCACCAGTACAAAAGTTTCTTCAAAAGATTCAGTCGGATAAGGAGGGGTAATGGATCGGAATTATCCTTCATTATTTAATTCTTATTACATCACCTGAGTTGATGAAGAAGTTAACTTGATGTCATTATAATTAGTCTTCGTACTAGGTGTGGTTAAAACATACTATAATTATTGCATCAGGATTTATATAAAAGTGTCAAAACTCAGAGTCTAAATGTCAAAATGCAGAATCTTAGAGTCAACAAAAAAAAATTTCAAAGTTCTAAAGTACTATAATTCTAGAATACTGATATTCCAAAATCCCAAAGTCTCAAAGTTCAGAACCTTTACTGTTTATCTCAAAATGTCAAGATCTCAAAGTTTCAGTCTCGAACTAAAGTTTCAAAATGTGGAGCTAAAATTCCATTATACCGAAATCTGATATTAAAATAATAAGTGCCACCCTTTTTTTCAGTGTTATACATTTATTCCCATGGAGTGGGATTTTGGATGAGAATTATGAACTCAGCGAGACGTTTCAAGTGCCCGATATTAAGACTGGTAAAATGGTGAGGCTCATGTCGCAATTGACCTCGAAAGAAGAAGAAATGTTCAGGAACATGATAAGGCGTCTGAATAATATTGTCACGGTATGAATATTTAAAAACGAATTATAAGTACATTCATATGACGTTTGGAATGCAGATTAGAGTTTTGAAATGCTTTGAGAGACATCAAAATGTTAATCCTTGGTCAGAGATGACTCATAAGGTGTTACAAAAACTGTTTTTTTGGAAACTAATATTGCTTAAAAATTCATCTTTCATATCTTGTCAAGGTGCAAAGGGATCTTTTCTATAATGTATAAGGTACTACTACAGTATGTTCAAAGGAATGTGTGTGATCTTATCCTTAAATCATATTACTGTAGTTCAGATTATATTAAATATTATTAATACTTTTACTACGTATATAGGGAACTATAACACAGAAATTCAGTTTGTTAGCAGAAACAGAATCGCCAACTTTTATTTCAGGTGGCTGATAAACTAAACGTACGTATAATGGTAGATGCCGAACAAACGTATTTCCAACCTGCGATTTCGCGATTAACGTTGGAAATGATGCGCAAGTACAATACACATAAGGTAACACTTTAGCTTAGTAAATATGATATTATCACTTAGTAACTTTTCAGTGGTCTAAATCCAAATGGTGTACTTCATAGGCTGTGGTGTTCAATACTTACCAGACATATTTGCAAGAAGCTTATAATGAAGTGAAAACGGATCTCGAACAAGCTGAACGTCAGAACTTCTATTTCGGTGCTAAACTTGTTCGTGGGGCGTACATAGACCAGGTAAGTTTTTATTACGAAACTGAACGAAATAGATATTATTTCTTTATGCTTATTTTAATATCCGCGACAACATTTTTTTATTGTTTACGCAGGAAAGAGCAAGAGCGGCAGCTATGGGTTACCCAGACCCAATAAATCCTACGTATGAAGCTACAACTGAATCTTATCATAAAACACTCATGGAATGTTTAAGGCGGATGAAACAGTACAAAGATAAAGGAGAGGATCCGAAAAAAATAGGCATTATGGTTGCATCTCATAATGAGGATACAGTACGTTTTGCCATTGAAAAGTATGTATAACGTACAATAATTTTGTAAAATTCTAAATACGTATTGACCAATTGTTGTACAAGTACTATAAATATGTTACACTAATACAGAATGAAGGAGATAGGAATCTCACCAGAGGACAAAGTGATCTGTTTTGGTCAGTTACTGGGAATGTGCGACTATATTACATTTCCACTAGGTATATAATTTATTTTATTTAACATATTATCTATCATATCAAAATAATGGAAATTGATTTTCATGTGCACTTTGTTGATTCTTTCATAATTAAATTATTGGAATTTTAGGTCAATCTGGATACTCGGCGTATAAATATATCCCTTACGGGCCAGTTCAAGAAGTATTGCCATACCTTTCTCGGCGTGCTCAAGAGAATCGAGGTATACTTAAGAAAATCAGGAAGGAGAAAAGTCTGCTGTTTAATGAGATTATGAGGCGCGTTGTGAAGGGGCAAATATTTTACAAACCGAAGGGAAATTATACTCCCGTTTGAGCAGTTGGTCGTTTTGTTTGCACAGACAGATTTTAAGTATCAAACTTAAGTAGTGATTGTAAATTATTAAAAAGAAAAAGATTTGTGGTACGCAGAGCAACAACGCGAGCGCGTGTGTGAATGGAAGTTATATGCAGTGTTAATTATTACAAAAAATTGCCTTAGTGTGACATTATCAAGTGCAAACTGCTCAATATCGCACCATGTGGTAGAACTACGTTCATTGCTCGTTATGTCCATTGTCAGAAAACGCTCCAGTGATAAACGCTACGACTTTTATAAAGAAGAAGCACATTTTACGCTTTGTTAATAAATTTATCGTACTCAATACAGATTACATTGAACATTTACATTTTTTAATAATTCATTTTATAAAAAAGGAAAAAGAGATGAAAATGACTTTTAATATTGTTCTTCTTTTTTATAAAGAATTTCTATGAAATAGTTCGCAAAGTAACGTCTAATGCTGTTCTAAATCAGGCATGATCAAGTAGTGGCTCGCCAGCCACATTCGGTTACCATCACTATTTTTTGTATCCTACTGAGCTGTAGGGATACAAATTTCATTATAACTGCTTATCTCTGCTGATTTTAATTGACGTTAAACATGTCTACGTGTTATACGGGATGATTGGATCTTTATGATTTCCTTCTAGAATATCCCATATTAGAAATTTTTTAATTTCTAATCCTATAATTGCAAATTTCTAAATTTGAGAGTTTGCTGATTTATAGAGATACGGACTGACAGATGGTATTGAGGACCGCGTTGTTGTCGTTGGGGAGTCTCTTGAAAATGCCTGTTTTAAACGAAAGAAAATGATAACTTTAAAATATATTAGTCCTGTGTTTTATACTTTATTTAAGAATCTCGCAGTCCATGTTTGATCATTTGTTGACGTACATATTTGCTGTTCAAAAAATATCCAAATTTCCATACGAAAATATGCAATCGTAAGACTAAATCGATGGCGTATCATTGTATTTAATTAAGCAAATATTCGTGTGGAATAAATATTCAGTAAACTAGTTCCGTATTCTATGCGTAGTTACCAGGAAGGGATATTACCAAAGTGATAGTATTGGCAAATTACGAATTGTGGTAGAATCTGTTTAACCGGAAGTGTTTGCACATTATTCAGAAAAATGGCTCGCACTGTTTGTTGACGAATATGGCAAACATTTTCAGGACATTTTGTTAAATTAATTTGGCTGAGTGTTAACGAAGAGCCATTTTTGTGTGCAATTATTACGCATGTTAAATAAGTGTTAAGTAATCTTAGGCTGAAACAATGATAAACCGTGACACTTGGAATTGGAAAAAGGAAAAAATAGAGTTGCATAAGTTTTTTCATTGATTTCACTTTAGCCTAACGTTGCTTTTTCTTCTCAACAGATATGAGATAATAATCCATGAATGTATGGCGCCGTTTATGAGAGAATGCGCCTCGTTTATCAATGCAGTTCTTAATTGTTTTTTTGTTTAAGAGAAACCAAAAATATCAAGGAAACTTTATAATTTATAAACAATAAATTTTTGTCGAGTTTCAATTCATTGTTTTACATATGAAATGACGAATCCTGCGCTTTTGCTTGGCTGAAGTTTCATTTAATTAATACAGGAACATTTAAATGATGTTTCATATTTTTATTTTATCAGCAATGAAAATAATTCAACCTGTGGTGGATAGTTTCCAAAGTAGTACGATAACGTTTGGAATCAGTATTTGGTTTTCTTTTAATCAAAACAGAATTTTTTTATTCGTTACTGTAAAGATTCAATCTTACGTCTGTTGTAAACATCATTTTCTATAAGTTGTGTAATATACAGGGTGCACCAATTCAGGTTCATGGAATTTAAAAACCATACAAGAAATGACATTATAAACAAGAAAGTTTTGGTTAAAATAGGTCTGAAAATGCTTACTTGAAACGTTATAGTTAAATAATTTGAAAAATGTAGGCTTATCCAAAATGTCGAAGTCCCAAGTCCCAAGTCCCAAAGTCAAAAAGATCCAATTCCAAAGTAATAATAAATCGTATTGTAATAATAAAAAGTACTTGTAACTATTATCTTTTGAATGATCTCATTAATATCACCTTTTCCTGGATAAACTTGAGAGTTCATTTGTAAGGTCATTATGATTCTGATCGAAATGGGTGTGGCCTCAATTGCGGTAGCATTTAATGCTCTGTAACGTTTACTTAATATGTTTCTTTCTAGAATGACTGTTTCAGAAGTTAATACAATATTTAAGAAAACTTATATATTTGTCAGGTTTTTTTACTGTAATAATTTAAGTAAACATTTTCGGACCCGCATTTATTAAAATCTTTTCCTTCAGATTTTCATTTCCTATAAGATCCTGAAGTTCCATGAACCTGAAATGGGGCACTTTGTATACGAAACGTACAATTTTGTAATCATCTCTTGTGTTATTACATGTTGTAAGTGCGTTCAAGATGTGTATGTATTTTCAGTTGTCGAGATAAGTAGACTAAATCGTTTTTGAAAGAAGCTACGAAGTATGTGATTTTTTGTTAAGATTACGCAAATTCCACAATCATGTTACATTTACAATTTATAGGGAAATTTAAACGATAAATAAAGAGGCATTGTTGAAGTTTATACATGCTATATAGCTAAATGTTCTTACGTGGCTAATGGTATGTTGAATGCGAGTGATTTAGGTATATGAAATTTCTATTTGTTATAATTTAGTGGTCGGCTGTTGAGTCGATAACGTTAAACAATTTCTAAGCATCTCGTGATGATGACAATAATTTAGGTAGTTAATGTTATAACTTGTATACTATACGTTTATAGACTTACACGCCATGATGAATTGCATTTTGTCATCACCAGTGAGGTAGGACTTTAAGTGATTAGAGAAAATGGAAAGAAAAAGAAATAATTATGCTCGCGCTACAATTGTGCGAGTTAATTACATACATCTATATGTACATAAGAAAACGTTCGTTATTTAGAACGTACATTTACTGCCAGAATGAACTTATATATAACTTCTCCTTGGCTCTGATAATTATGATAAATATTTGCCTATGTGTGAATAATATATTTATGATGAAAGTAATGCAACAGTGTTTATTATGTCGTTTTTGACATTCAGTGTTAAAAAGAAAACGAAGAAAGTTAATACACGTAGGTTACATAAGTGTAATTGAAAATAATGTTTTGGTATTTACTTTCCTTTATAGACTTTATTAGGTACAAATTGAGATTATACAAAAGTGTGTCAAAGAGGAAAGTTAATTGAAACGTCGAACAATATAAAATAAGATAATATTTATTATTTCATGAAATACAATTAGTGTACGCCTTTCCAATACCATTTAGAAATCCATACACATATACTAGGACAGGAACAGTTGCTTCCACCTTTTGTTTTGTACATATAATTTTGGTTGAATAATTGAAGCTTCTTATCGAAAGCAGAATGAGCAAGTTTATTGCTGAATATTTGAGGATCCGTTGGAAGTAGTTTCTTGTCCTAGTTTCTTCAACGATCAACAATATTTTCTCCTGCACTTTCCTTTGAACTGTTTCTTTTTAGTTTTTCTTATATAGACTTTAGTAATACAATTTATTTCAAGATTGCAAAATATATTCAGTGTACATACAAATATCATACCGTTACATGACTTAACTTTACATTGGTTATTTTTTCTTGTTTGGATACATAATTATGAATTTATACAAATTCATCAGTCGTATTTTAAAAATGATGGCAACAAGGATGATTTTGTTTTCTGGTGAACATACAAATAGCCTGCTATTTGTCTCTCGTTCATCTTATAGATTAGGAAATATTTCATATAAATATCTATCTACTAAAGTTACTGTTAAACACGTTGATTTTTTTTTTATTAAATTTTGTAACGATGCCCAAGATAACATGTATTTAAAAAGTGTTATGATTTCTTTAGTTTAAAATCTTTAATAAAACACAACTGTGTTATTAATATAATGACGATTATGGTAAGCATAATTAAATGTATACTTATGACACAATGCATTAGAAGATGATGTAGTGTCACGTGCAATTTAGGCTTCACTTAGTTAAAAGAAAGTGTAGGGAAAGAAGCAACCTAATATTTGTGTTATTTATTCATATCCTTTTGTGTTAGGATAGAAAATTCTAGGTTAGGCTCTTCCTGGGATTCCCAAATTTCTCCGAGGAACTCCCAAGTCTCTCCCTGGGATTTCCAACTTTCTGCCTGGGATTTCCCTAGATTCTGTCAGTTTCTTTGACTCTCTTACAATTTCTAGTTCCCTCTCGTATTTTCCCAGACTTCTTCTGGAGTCTTATTCGATTTTTCTTGTGATTTTCAAGAGCCTGTAGGTTTTTTTCTTGGATCTCCTTAGAAATCCCTTTAGGCTCTTTTTGAATGCTTTTTCGCGCTTTTCTTTGGATCGCTTCAAATTCCCCTATATTAGAACTGGGAATCCCAAAACCTTAGTCTCAAACTTTCAATGTCCCAAAGTCCTAGTATTCCAAAGTACCAGGCTTTAAAAAAGACACGATCTCAAAATGTTCTACATCGAAAAAACTAAAACTAGGAATCCCAAAATTCCTACTTTTCTATTTTAGTGAAACTGACATTTAGTAATATTGTCTCAAATATTCCTAGAGTGTACCTGAGCCTTTCTGAAGCCTCTGTTCGCAATTTTTCCTAAACTGTCCTAAGGTTGCACCAATAGGCGATTCTCCCTCTCTACACTAACCCTTATCGAAAAAAAGAAGCCTGCATTGCACCGAAATGTACCGAAAACACCATAAATATCAAATATTTAAATGTTTCTACACGATACAGTTTGGTCATTATACAGAGGACAGATTATTTGAATTCTCAAAGATGTGCATGATCGCGAAAGTAACAAACAATATTATAGAAAATAAATATCTCGTTTAACACGTTCGATGCCGGTGCAACAGACGCGAAGGCAACCGTTCCTCTGCCGCGTGTGTTATTACACAGTTGGGCCCGAGAGTGTTCAACAAAGACTTACAATTACCCGATTTTATACATAGAAACGATCGATCGGCGAGAGTGTTGATAGTGCAATTAACGTGAAAAAATCTGATTTTCTCGTTCATCGAAGCGTACTCCCTCTCTTCTTTTGTCTTTTAATGTAGAAATGTATAATTTGTACAATGAACCGTTATCCGCTTAATTTACGCGAGTGATAAGCTTCGGTCGTCGACCGTGAATATGTTAATTATCATTAAACTAGACGTCTACGCTTATATTAAAACATTTCTTTATAGTACTCCAGTTTCGATTTAGCGTGATACGGGGCAGATATCTTTTTTTCCTCTTCTTCCTTCGGCACACGATTAAAATTAATTTGGTTTTTGAAAGACATCAGGTACGTTTCGACGTTTCAACGTCAATGATTTGTCAGAAAGGATACTACGATGATCGTTCGTCGGTCAGTCTTGTACGGACAAGAGATTCACTGGCAAAGATCATTCGCGTTAGCCGCGCTCGTTCCATTCAACTTTCAAGAAAGATCGCCGAGCGATCAATTGACAGGTTATGTTCGTTCGAACGTCGCCGTTCGAATTTCTTCGTTGACGATGATACTAAATACGAGTTTCGCTCGGCGAGAGACGTTCGCGGGTTCACGGAAACGTCACGAACAACGGAAGTTCAGCCATCGGTGACGGGAAGAACGCCGGAAACGTGGTCGGCGACGCTCGTCTCGTTTGTCGGCAACGATATTTCCGCCACCGTCTCCTTCACGTTCTGTTCGATCGTGCTTATGCTCGTTGTTTGATTCTCCTCGCTGTTGCACGCGAACGCGACACTGTTCACCCTGCGTCTCGTGTGCTTTTTCGTACGGCATTTAACGTGACCCGCTAACAGTTTTCTGTTTGTGTGTCTCCTGGTCCTTCTCAAGCTAAATGGAACGAACTTGTCTCAATCTCTGTAACGGGCTTCTATCTTCGTGGTGGAACCGTGTTCGCTCGTGGCCGCGTCTCTCAGTCACAATGGCGCCAGGCTTTTTCCTCTTTTCGCCAGCCTGATTTCTAGCCATATGTAAGGGACCACGGACAGTAACAGCACACAGGCGAGTCCGAGCACGCGAAATCGCGTGCAGACCAGGCCGTGCAGACCGAGAGTCAGAGCTAGTCCTAGCCATCTCCAGAACAGGGAGGTCGATAGAGGTCCTTGCCAAGAGTTTGGGTACAGTCCCAGTACTAACGCTGGAGATAATATTATTATTTTCGGGCGATACACGGAAAGAAATGTTGTTGGATACTTGATGCCATGGCGCGATGCTTTGAAGGGATTTACGAAGCGGGTTGGGAGCAATGGGTGCATTGCAGCATGATTTTGAACGGGAAACGGTGAATGTTGAAGTATAAGAAGTGGGAAGATAGTTTATTTTGTTAATTTGTGATCTTTAAATATTGGGATTTTGAGGTTTTAGGGATTTGGGAGTTCAGAGCTTTGGGGGTTTGTGATTTTGGGATTTTAGAGCTTTCAGATTTTTATATTTTAAGACTTTGGGAATTTGAGAGTTTGGGATTTTAGGACTTTGGAAATTTGAGATTTTTGGATTTTACAGCTTTGCAAGTTTGAGAGTTTGGGATTTTAGGGTTTGGGTATTTGACATTTTTGGATTTTAGGGCTGAGTAAGTTTGAGGTTTGCAATTTTAGAGCATTGAGCGTATGAGATTTTGGAACTTCAAGCGTTTGCAATTTTAGGGATTTGGAAATTTAAGTATGTACATAATGACTTTGGGATTTTTGGACACACAACATCCTAGTGTGTTTTGGTACTATTGTATCTATAGAATGTATTGAGTAGAACTTATAGAACTCTGAGTATTTAGACATTTGAAATTTAAGAAATTTGAGTTTTCCAGGATTTGGAATTTTAGCTATTTGGGGATTTTGTGATTCTGGGATTTCAAGACTCTAGGACTTTGGAACTCTGGAACTTGTGCACTTTGAAACTTCAGAACTCAGGATTTTGGAACTCTGTAATGTTGAAATTTTAACAATTTCAGACTTTTTAGCTTTGCTAATTAGGTAGTTATAAAATTGCCAACACCCACAATATATAAGTTCAGAAGTAAAATTCCAAAGTTTCAAGGTCCCACAATTCAAATTCAAAATCTCAAAGTTTCAAAATACCAAAAAACCAGTTAAAGCAATTAAACAGTTCAAAAATCTGAAAGTTTCAAACCCTAAGAGTCCCAAAGTTCCAAACTAGCAAATTCGTGAAATTCAAAAGTTGCAATACTTAAAAGTTCCAAAACCCACTCGTCCTAGCCCATAAATTCCAAATTTTATAACTTGCAAACCCCAAAATCTAAAAGCCGAAAGCACTAAAGATTCCTGCGTTCCAAATTCCCAAACCAAAATACCAACATCTAAAGTTTCATTTAAAAACTTCAAAACATCGTCCCATAAACATTCGCAAATCCCGACTATAAGGAATAAAAATATATATATCTGTGGAACTCACTGTATATTAAAGTTTCCCAAATAGAATTGCAAACACCCCAGGCAGCAGATATAACGTGAAAAAGTGCTGGATCGTCGCCAGACGGTCTCCAAGTGATCAAGACCAGTAATAAACACGCGTGAAATACAAATCCTACAACTTTTCAACAAACATCGCAATTAACTTCCCGAACAGAACGTTTATTAGCAGCAATAAAAAATGTATAATGTATCGCTTACCTACAACAAAATACCTTTTAATGTGTCTCAAAAGCATCGACAATGTTGCACCGGCAAGGGCTTGCAGAGATGCCAAACTCAAAAAACTTAGCGTCACTGTACCTGCTCCTCCCAGTGCACAGACTACGTATGCCTAGAAAATAATTGTATGACATAAAATATAGTTTGAATCAATAATAATTTATCCCTTGCCGTATTTTGTCCAGTTCGACTTGAAACGCGCTCGTTGTTCAACGACAATGCTCTAATTTCAAATACGTTTTAATATGATTTTCGGGTGAAATTATAATTTGCGTAATCAAAGATTGTTGAATACAAAATGAACATAATATTTTAATTTTCTTTATTTTTGTTAACCCTTTATATTAATTGCGAGTACGATTTAATATGATATTCGAGTCAAATCCTAATTTACATAATCAAAGATTGTTGAATAGAAAATGAACATAATATTTCACCTTTCTTTATTTTTGTTAACCCCTATGAGCTCGAGATGATACATCAATCGCGATTTTATTTGATGCAATGATCTTAACACTTTGACTGCCACGTAATCCACATACGAGTGACGCTTAAATTTCCATATGAATCATTTATTTAATTAGAAAGAATTTGTTCACTTATCTAATTGGAAACACACGTATGTATTACATGGAGCTATGAATAAATAAAACAAAATATTGCGAACATATTTTGTGAAATTTATTAGTCATAAAAATAGTCTGGTAAAACTTTCAACTGTCTCGGTGTGGCAGTCACGTGTTAAAGTAACTTTTAACTAAATTTATAGTACGATACACGCGATGTTTGAACGCAGCGAAACAGGCAACATTGGCGACTGAGAATAAAAAAATAATAATTACAAAGGTTATTCCACGCCGAATCGATCACTTTTTGACCTCACCATCTGCGATTTTGATTTAATCAAAATATGTTATAGTCTATGTAAAATTAGTGGGGGTTTAAGTCATTATTTTGTCGATTTCGAATTTATTAAAGAATTACAAGCCTTAAAAATGTGCAGTTTTTGCCTGTTTTTGCGACAATAGACTTCACTAAATTTTTTTTTGTTTTATTTATAAAGGATCGGGCTACCACAAAATATTTTTTTTTAATTTTAATCCTATGGGTCTCTCATTGAAAAACGTAGAAAAAGAATTTGTTTAAATTTGTACATATTATATAACAAGTTGACGAAGCCAGAAAAAAATATTTTACAGTAGCTCAATCCTTTGTGACTAAAACAAAAAAAAATTGAGCTAAATCGGACGAGTAGTTTCTGAGTAAAAAATTCGTAAATGAAGTCTATTTTCGCAAAAATAGGCGAACTCTGCAAATTTTGAAGTCTTGTCATTTTTTAACAAATTCGAAATCGGCAAAATGATGACTTAAACCCTCCATAATTTTACATAGACTATAACATATTTTGATTAAAACAAAATCGCAGATGGTGAAGTCAAACAGTGATCGATTCAGCGTGGAATGACCCTCAAGAAAGTTCGTCAAACTTTTCAACTAGAAAAGTTTACAGTTGCCAACAATAAAAATGCTTTCGATCATGGTTAATATTGTAACAATTCCGATCGACGAATATGACCAATGAATCATACGGCAAGTGATTAAACGTTAACACTAAAACTATCAAAGGGGTTAAATGACCCTTTTACAAATTTCGTCCCTCAAATGACAAAATTTGTTAATATTTAACAAAGAATGGTTGATTTAAGGTGATTTAACAAAGAACCAATATACGTATTCATTCTCGTTTTATCGTTTACTTATTTATTTTTCAACTTCAAAATAATTGTGCATTCTACGTCGATAGTTTCAGTGTTAAACGAGTCGTTCGATTTCAATACTTACTTCTATAAAATCCGCGTAGATGAAACCCTGCTCAAGTCCGATGAAAAGTGTCAACGGCGCAGCCAGTTGCAACTTAGGATCTTGAAACGCAGTTTTAATAGACGTTAGAATATTTTTCGTGCTATGCTTTTCATTAACGGTCTGTGGTTCCTTCATTCTAGAATCGAGGAAAGCACAGGATATACTTAAACCTAGGACAGCGAGACCGAGCCATATGCTAACTAACATCTTTGACGTGGCCGACGACAACGTGGGTAAATTAGTTGTGCCATTGTAAAGATAAATCTCTTCCGGACAGTATTCTGCTCCGCATTTGTCGTACACTTCGCCGTTTATCGTACCGATCGACACGGAATTCGTTAGTTTCACGAGTATGGCAGCGATCAGGCAACCTGCGAACAAATCGGTCGTTCAATTTCGTTCCGAGATCCTCGGGAGAGACTCTCCTGGACAATTTGGGGATGAAAATTCTCGTACCCAGTGCAAGACCCATGTCTTCCGCTAATTTAATCCCACGATTAAGTCTTCTCAAAAGGCACTCGCGTCTCGTCTCGTCGGGATCCTCAGGGTCGACGCACACCAGGGCTAAACTCGTTGCTGAAGCGTTCACGTGCGACACTCTCGCTATGAAACTCGGACTCACGCAAGCACCCAGCATGGCGTAACTCGGTAGCAATATGTACCTGTCGATCAGAATCAATTTTGATATTAACGAACGAATGCCGCTATATTCGCGACACTAGGAATATTGCAAACAAATCGTATACTACCATACAGGCTGCATGACGTGATACTTAAATATTTATATATTGATATATTTATATTTCATATATATTTATATATTTATATACTCATATTTCATAAATATTTATATATTTATGTACATAATTATATATTTCCTTTTTTTTGTGATTTGTTGAAATATCACTATCACGTATAAGTACATAAGTAATTGTTCATTTTTCCCGCCAATTTTCTATCTTATATAAATACATAGTAAATCTATAAAAAATAAATTTACAAATGTATACAAATGTAAATATTACGTACTTACATACATACAGGGTGTCTCGCAATTATGGTACGAGCCGAAAACGGGTGGTAGGTGGAGCTATTCTGAACAACTTTTTTCTTTGCAAAAATGACGGATGAGGCTTCATTTTTAAATTATTAAGGAAAAACACCGACCAATCAAAACGCGAGAATCGCGCGCGACTTATGTTCGATCGTGACCACGGCCAATTAAAACTCGGACCTACACTTCTGCCTCCTCGCGCTCTCATTGGTCGTTGTTTTTCCTTAATAATTTAAAAATGAAGCCTCATCAAATATTTTTGCAAAGGAAAAAGTTGTTGAGAACAGCATCACCTACCACCCCTTTCCGGCTCGTACCGTAATTGTGGGACACCCTATATATTGAGGTGGTAACGCCCTCCTTACCAATGTTATAACAGAGGAAGATCAACGCGACAGACTCAGAATACTTTCAGTTAGAATCAGTCATTTAGGTAGTTAGTCAGAATACTTTAGAATACTTCAGTATCGTAGAATCTGGTATAGTCAGATCCGAACAGTCTTCCGTGTCTTCCTCTACCACGCAGTCACCAGTCCGTATATAGTTTGGCCATATGTAATATATGTCCACAGTGAATCACAAAAATATTCGTACACTCCAAATGTAACAATAAAAACAACAATATTTGGTACGTTATTGAAACGAAACAAAGTCGATCTTCTCAAAAACAAAGCCTCGTATGAAGTATTTTTATTCTATATTTTTCAGCTAAAAACATGTTTGTCCGTTTATTTAGTACTCCATTTCGATAAATACACACCCCGATGCATAAGACACCCCCGTCGCGTTCATTAAGCAAATAAATATTCGACAATCACCATTTCGGATACAGATGCATGCCGACGAAAATGGTGGTGGCCACGTGGCTGCTGCTTATGGCAAGATTCGTGCCAAATCGCTGAACGAGGATCGGCGCGAAGCAGCTGGTTATGGTCGCTGTCGCGTACAGGAGAGCCAACAGCATGGGTCCCAGTTGAGGGTTGAAGGTGCCCAGACCGGCCTGCAACGGGAATATGGGCAGAGTGGCGGCCGAGCAACTCGCGTGCCCTAACAGCAGCGCTGCACAGTGCCTCAAAATGGCCTTTTTCGGCGGCCTTGGTCCGGAAGGTGCTGCTCTAACCGCCGCTATCAGACGACGAACCGACGATGCTCCTGCCGACGAGTTCATGGAGTCTCTTCGACGCCAGGATAACGCGGATGTCCTTGTCGAGCGACACGAGATGGGAGAGTATGCTGCCATGTGCTGCGAATTATAGTTTATTTTGTAGAACGCAGAGGATGTCGCTGTCGATAGATAGGAGATGGGAGAGTATGTCGTATGATGCTAATTATGGAGTTTTAATTTTGCAGAGTGGGATGTTCGAAGATTCGGTGTGGAAGTTTTAAGGTATATTCAAGATGGAAGATTCAATGTGGATGTCTTAGGACAGAAATGATGTGGAAGATTCGACATGGAAGTTTTTGAACATAAGCAATGCGGAAGTCTTAGGACATATGTGACATTGAAAATTCAGCATAGAAGTGTTTGGACATATGAAATGTGGAAGTCTTAGGATATAAGTAACATGGTAGATTCGGTATTGTAGTCTTAGAGCATAAGTAACATGGAAGACTCAGCATTAAGTCTTAGGACATATACAGGGTGTCCCAAAAGTGTTGAAGGAGCCGGAAATGGGATATAGGTGAGGTTATTTTGAACAACTTTTTTATTTGCGAAAATGTCGTATGGGGCTTCATTTTTAAATTATTAAGGAAAAACACCGACCAATCAGAGCGCGAGAATCGCGCGCGCTCGGAGGCAGAAGTGTAGGCCCGAGTCGCAATTGGCCGTGGTCGCGATCGAATTGCGTGGCGCGCGATTCTCGCGTTTTGATTGGTCGGTGTTTTTCGTTAATAATTTAAAAATGAAGCCCCATACGACATTTTTGCGAATGAAAAAGTTGTTCAGAATGACACCACCTACCTCCCATTTCCGGCTCCTTCAACACTTTTGGGACACCCTGTATAATATTGCAGATTTAGCATAGAAGTGTTTGAACATAAGAAACATGAAAGTCTTTGGACATATTTAACATCGAATATTCAGCATGAAAGTTTTTGAGCATAAGTAACGTTGAAGTTTTAGGACATAAGTAACATAGTACAAGTCTCAGCACCTAATTAAAACGGAACATTCGAAGATACGAAGTTTCACACGAAACAAAATGGAGGGTTAGAAATTTTAGGGAGCGTCTACATTATGCCAGTAACTGATGCCAATTTCCTTGCCAGTAGGTAGTTGAATTCTTGCGTTTCTTGTTTTACCCGAAGCAGAATGGTTTCTATCCTTCAACATTTTTTTCCCAACGCTGTACCTGGTAGAATCAAAACAAGAAACGCAAAAATTTGTCTTCCTACGGGCAAACCTATTAGCGCCGGTCACTGGCACAACGTAGACGCTCCCTTAGGGCACAATTAACACGTTCGTCATCCAACGTGATTCGACTGAGTTTCTCGACGGACCCAAATCCATATTTATTATATATATTGGGTTGTCCGAAAGGTTTGTATCGATTTTTGGTAGCGTGTAGACAATTTTCTATACAATCAGAACGATTGAAAACGTGTGACATGCGTGATTCTGAAAGGAGAGAATTTTCAACTTCCCTGAAAGATGGAAAAAGGTTATATTAGGTTGTTCAAAAAGTAATTTCGTTTTTTTTTATGAAAATAAGAAATGATTTTTGTTTGATATTTCTTTCTTGCTTGAACAGCATTTTTAAAGAAGTAAAATGTTTCAAAAATGATGCTTTTTACTTTCCATATTTGATAGGGTACCAATCACACACTAATGCATAGAATCAGTTGAACTCTTTCACAAGTAAGCCTGTTGGGAAAAAACGAAATCACTTTCCTAACAACCCAATAGCTTTAAAGGGATGATTTTAAAAGTATAACACAAAACTTCATAATATTGTGTTAAGTTCTTGAAAAGAAATAAAATTTTGAAACATATTGTAAAGCTATCGAAAGATGATTTAGCAAGTATAACACAAAACTTAATAAAATTGTGTTACGTTCTTGAAAATACTAATTTAACTCCAAGAAATAGATCGTCATCCGTATTTGTGTGACGCGGCGACGAACGTGTTAACGCGTTCGTTACGTCGATCGCGTTGAAAGTTGCATTTCTACTTGAAAATAGAGATGTACCTCCAGCATGGTATCATTGTCCCACAGTGTGTGATGATGCCCACTGCTCCTGGCCCGTCTGTGAGTGTGAGCTAACGGTGGAGGCTGAGCTGGCAATCGTATGGGTCCCAAACCACCGATCGGCGCCGGTCTGTAAGCGGGACTCCCCAGCTTCTCCTTCGACAATTCGTGAAGATTCGGTAACGAGCCCATCGTTTGATTACTTGCTCTGACCAGGATTCTTTAATTTCTCTCTTTTCTGAAGAAGAGCGACTGTCTCGCTCTTTCGCCTTCCATTCGTTCATCTACTGCTTACGCCTGCCTGAAATACGTTCAATGTTATACAGGGTGTCCCACAATTATGGTACGAGCCGGAAAGGGGTGGTAGGTGATGCTATTCTCAACAAATTTTTCCATTGCAAAAATATTGGATGAGGCTTCATTTTTAAATTATTAAGGAAAAACACCGACCAATCAGAACGCGAGAATCGCGCGCGCTTGGAGGCAGAAGTGTAGGTCCGAGTTTTAATTGGCCATGGTCGCGATCGAACATAAGTCGCGCGCGATTCTCGCGTTCTGATTGGTCGGTGTTTTTCCTTAATAATTTAAAAATGAAGCCTCATCCGTCATTTTCGAAAAGGAAAAAGTTGTTCAGAATAGCCCTACCTACCACCCCTTTTCGGCTCGTACCATAATTGCGGGACGCCCTGTATATTAAACTATATAAAAATAAATTTTCATTATAAAAATAATATATTTAATATAAATATATTTAATATTTTCTATTTAATATAAAATACTAGTACAAATATTTAACAATATACATTGAATGTTATACATGTTAACATTTAATATATATTGTGAAATATTTGTAACACATAATATATACGAATATATATTTGTATTAGTAATATATAATATATATTAACATTTAACGTATAGTTTATTTCATGCATAATTTACTGTTTTTGTATACATTAATGAACATTAGATATTTGAATAGTAACAGAATATACATTCATATTTAATGTATATTAATGTATACAAGCCACAGTATATTCCACATAAAATGAAATATACATTAAATATTAATATACATTATATGTTACATTACACATTAATATATCTGTATATTGTACATTAATTATTGATCAATGAATTAATTATTGAATTTTGCGCTTTTTCTGATTTTGGATACTTGGATTAATTTATAATCTTGGACCTTGCAGTTCTTAGCTTTCTTGAAATCTTGGAAGTTTGTTGTTTCATAGGATTTTTTATTCTTAGAATATTTGAGATCTTGAGCCATGTAGACCTCAGTTTTTTTGAGATTCTAGAACTTTATGATTTTTGGAACGTTGGAACCTTAAAACGTTCGAACACTCGGTTCTTACTTTGCTACTTACAATTAGACAGTTTGTAACTTTGCGGTTTTAAGTTTTTAGAATCACTAGGGAACTGAACCTTGAGAACTGAAGTGAAGGTATGGAGTTTTTGTCAATACTTATTATTTGGAGAGATATTTAACATGTTATTCGTGGATTTAAAGAAATAATAAATTACATAATCAAACCGTATCAGCTGTGTCAGAGAAATTGATAAACTGATAACACCTTGTGTTACTCCATCACGAGTTTAAATCTCCAAGAAATTCTTCTCCCTTTATCTGTTTACTTATAACGTTATTAGTATATTTACATATATTTATGTTTTTTTATGTCTTAATACTTTACGTTCTTATTAATCTTTTTAATTTATTGCCATCGTGCTATATTATTAAAACGTATAAATCGGTACATAATGTAATGTTAATAACAATGTTACGGTACAATATTGTTTCTACGATACGCATCATTTTGTACTTTATGAATAATACAACAGAATACGAATCGAAGAGAAAAAGAACAATAAATCGAAAATAAAGAATAACACCAGAAAGAATAATATAAAAAGAATATGTAAATATACATACATAAAACGTAAAAGAATGCGCAGCTATAATACAATCCATAAAAACGAAATAAAATGTTAGTGTTAAATATCTTTCCAAAGAACGATTAGTTCCAAAAAAGGATCAAACGTCCGTCTTTTTCTTTTAGCTCCAGATTTATCGAAAACGACGGACCAAGTATAATGCACAATTATTTTGATGTTAAAATGAAGTTGAAAGATAAATGAACAAACGATGAAACATAAATGAATGCATTTATAGATTGTCATTTGAGGTAGAAAGTTTGTAGAAGGGTCATTCGACCCCGTTGCTAGTTCTAGCGTTAATAATTACAATAATTAATCAAAAATAAATTTCTATATCAGAGAATAAAAGAAAAATTTATTTTGACGTTAAAAATGAAGTTGAAAGGTAAATGAACAAAGGATGAAACATAAATGAATACACTTATAGATTGTCATTTGAAGTAGAAAGTTTGTATAAGGATCATTTGACCTCTTTGGTAGTTTCAGTGTTAATAAATACAATAATTAATCAAAAATAAATTTCTATATCAGAGAATAAAGAAAAGTTAGACCAAAGGAAGAGAATAAGAGAAGAAAACAAAGACAAAATTTGTTCGGAATAACAAAAGCAATTTGACCAGAGTCACAAGTAGACGCCGAGTGTCTTCGGATCGCAACATGAGCTTTAAATTTTATAATTTGCGAGATGACTTGCGTTAAATCCCCGTTATAACACCGCTAGCTATTCTCCGTATTGCGCCGATGCTCGACGGCGGTCTTGCATAATTGATCTGGTAATTCTCGGAGTGCAATCGCGTCAATTATGCAAGGAATAAAAAATGAAGATAAAAATCCTGTAGTCACCTGAGTGGCCTTGAACGAGAACTTACAACGGAGGAACTGGCTAACTGTTAGATTTAACAAGCGTGCCCGTGACGTCGACCTTGATATTGGTTCGTGGAAGGATTTCGACCGATCCACCTTTGTGCGTCGATCGCCGCCTAATACATATATCGGACACATTAATCGATAGTACACTTTACTTTTACAGTTGTTCAATTCGCATTGGAAATTTCCGTATCAATCAGTCACAACGGAGGACAGTTGTTCCAGTTGCGATATTTGATCTGATATATTTCCGGTTTGCGGTTATTCTTACCCGATATATCGTTGCGTATATTGGAACGTGTTACACGGAGATTTATGTTTTCTAAGAGATTTATCGATTTTGGAATTGCTATATTATTATTTCTTTTTTTAG
The DNA here is from genome assembly GCA_947623535.1 of Coelioxys conoideus. Classification (NCBI taxonomy): domain Eukaryota; kingdom Metazoa; phylum Arthropoda; class Insecta; order Hymenoptera; family Megachilidae; genus Coelioxys; species Coelioxys conoideus. The sequence continues at coordinate 27,992,475 of OX392450.1, read as the reverse complement.
GATTTTTGGGTCTTTTGGAACTTGTGAAACTTTTGAGACTTGGGACTTGTGATTGTTGAGACTTGAGGTAAGGGATTTTTGAGGCTTTTGAGACTCTTGAGACTTTTGGGATTTTTGAGACTTTTGGAACTTTTGAGACTTGGGACTTGTGATTGTTGAGACTTGAGGTAAGAGATTTTTTAGGCTTTTGAGACTCTTGAGACTCTTGAGACTTTTGGAACTTTTGAGACTCGTGGATTGTGATTGTTGAGACTCGAGGTTTGGGACTTATTTGACTTTTTTTAGTTCGTAGAGTATGATCGCAACAATGAGATTTAGGAAATTTAGTTCAATTCCGAATTGAGATAATTGTAATTAAAATTGTCGTTAATTGTCGCTGGTAAATTACAAATTAGCGAACATATGTGGAAAATTCATACATACGTGATATTAGACAGATCAAATACAGGTGTGTATATGTATTAGAGCAAATATAACTTCAGTGGATTTTCAGTCTGGTTGAAAATTTGATTAGATTCGATATAGCGACGCAAAAGATATGGTGCGTGTCAAGTATTATAATACGTATCATGGTTCTTTGTAGGGGAAGTCCATGGAGTTGGCGACGCACGGGATATAAGGAGTTCGCTTAGGAACTTTGAAATTTTCGGACTATAAAACCTCATGGCTTTGAAACACAAAATTGTGGGAATGGGAGACTTTGAGATTCTGAAATTTTTGAATTTTATAACTTTAGGATCCTGAAATTTTTGAATTTTATTACTTTGGGATCCAGAAGTTTTGAAATTTTATGACTTTGAGATTCTAAAATCTTTCAATTTTCTGACTTTGAGATCCTAAAATTTTTGAATTTTATGACTTCGGGTATTTGAAACAGTAGGACCTTCGCAGTCTGTAAAGTTAAGGCTTTGGAACTCTACGATTCGTAAAATCGTGGGTGTTTGAATCTTCGTAATTCTAAGACTTCACGGTTTTGAGACTTTGGGAGTTTAGGATTCATGAGATTTGGGCTTTTGAAAGTTTTAAACTTTTCGACTTCGAAACCACGGGACTTCAGAACCTTGAAGTTGATTTTGTTATTAATTTTGAGACTTTGGGGACTTAGGACTTTAGGACGTTCCTGTGACTCTAGAATGTTGATACTTTAGGATTCTGTGACTCTTGAGACTGTGGAATTTTGAGATTTTAAGTTTCTGTGGCTCTGGAATATTGAGTCTTTAAGTTCCTGTGGCATTGGTATATTGAAACTTAAAATTCCTGTAAAACTTGAGATTATGGAATTTTGAGTTTTCAGGAACCTGGTACTCTGGAATATTGAGTCTTTAGGTTTCTGTGCTTCACGAGGCTCTAAAATTGTTACACTCTTAGTTTCTGGAACACTAATGATTCTAAGAACATTTGATATATTTTGAGACTTTGTTGTCTCAAGCAAGAATAACAATTTGTGATTTTGGGATCTCAGAACAGACTTTGCGACCTACTTCCACGATTATCAAAATTTCGACAATAACTCTTTAAAGTATCGAACTTGTCGAACTCCGCTACTTCCACCGATCATCATAAAATATCTAAAAAATGACCGCAAACTTACCGCCTCGAAGTTGCACCGTTCCATTATCCAGAATTCAGCATGGCTCCCGTAGTAATACCAAGCGAGGACCCATATCGTCGAGATCATCTCCACGAATCACATAATAAAACACGATGAAACTCGACGACACACCGTCTCGTAAAGCACACGCGGTCAAACTTATCAGTCTCTTTCGCTGGAAACAATCACAAACTATTAAAGCAGCCTGAAATCTCGCGAGTACGATCCGTGTTCTCAACGTATCACTCTCCTGTCATTATTTACCGTGTATTTATATCGCTTGTATCTCCGTGGTGTACCGTGGGCAATAATCGATAAACCATATTATAAACGCGAGGAGTCGCAGGACTAGGGTGAATCCCGTACTCGGATACTCGTAATAAACACTTAATTCGGTATGCTCTTATCTTGCACGATCAACAACGATATATACGCACGGGTCTTCTTTCGAAATTGACCGAGAAACGAGGTGTTTTCGAAGAAGGTCGCCGTCTAGCTTCCGGGATTATTCGGTATATAGCCGGAAATTGCGTTCGGTGGACGAGTTACCGTGAATGGTTTGAATGTTCGACGAATTTGTTGTTATTTTCGACGGGGACACGTCGATACGGGATACAACGAAACAACACGGAGAGCACGACTCTCCACCCTCGGTCGGACTCGGTGTCGCTCGCCATCGTTCGTTCTCCTTTTGGTGTACCACTCCTCTTGATATGGTCGATAACAGGGAGAGTGCGTACTACATCCTACCCTGTTACTCGATTCCTGCGAAATCTTGAGTGCACCAGAGTGGAACAGCCGTTTTGCAACGAGAGCGGATCAAGTAGATGGATTATTAACTGGTTTTTGCCTGGGACGCGGTTAGATAGGGCCCCAAACGGGCAGTTGGCATTTGGACATACTTTGCAAAACCATCCCCGTGTCGCGCTTGGAACACGTTCGCGCGATCGGGGAAATAGGAGGTTGAATGCCGGTAAAAACGTTGTCTCGATATATTGCATAGATGGTCCGTTCGGGACTTTGGGATTTTGTGGATATGAGAGCTTTGAAATTGTGGCGTTTATAGGCATTGAGATTTTCGGGAGTTTTTGCACTTTTGACACTTGGGACATTTGGGCCTTTTGAGACTTTCGAGACTCTTAAGACTTATGGAACTTCTGAGATTTGGGGATTGTGATTGTTGAGACTTGAGGTTTGGGACTTATTTGACTTTGTAGACTTTTAGGTTTTTCGGAGCTTTGTAGCTTTTTTCTTGGACTTAGGAATTATGAAACTTCGCAACTTTGATGTTATGAAAGGTTAGCACTTTAGAACTGTGGAATTTTTCTGGTATTTTGGGGTCTCTTGTATTTGGGGAGTTCGTACCTTTGGAATCTTTAGACAATGGACTTTTCTGACCTTAAAAGTTTGAAACTTTGGGATAATGTAACTTTGTGATTTAAAGTTTTCGGACTTTGGAACCTTGTATTTCTGTAACTTTACAACTCTGCAACTATGGAAGTTTACAACTCTGGAATTTTGCAACTCCGAAATTTCCAGATTTTGAGACTCTGTAACTTTATCATTCAACAATTTTGAATATCGGAGATTTTTAAGTATTCTACATTGAAACTGTAAAACTCTGGGTCTATCGAATCCCTGCTTTGAATGTTGATATTCTAGGACTTTGCTACTTTGAGCATTAATCTCCTTCAAGATTAAAAATTTTGATAATGTCCGGACTTTAAGACGCCAACACAGTATGACACCTAATCATGAATGTATCGAAACACGGTAGGTACCTAATCTAAAACATTCCACCTCTCCCTGAACTAAAGATACATATCAAAATATGGAAGAAACAGTATCAATGCGATACTGTACGTTAGTATTAAAATGTTTCACGTTCATGCAACTAGTACGTGCATATCACAGTCACGTGCCTCGTTGCGTTCGATCAACAGTCACGTTCTAGTATTAAAACCGCTACACCACAATAACGTATCTCAAGGAAAGTCTTCGAACTTGCTTTATTACATGTTTCAGCGTTAACTAGTATGAGAATCAATTAGATTAAGTGTGTCAATGTTGCGACGACAATGCAATCTGTATAAAGAACAGGTGTCTCTCTAACAACAGGTTGATCACCTCAGACTTTGAATCTTCAAGGACTATCAAATTATAACAATAGATTATCTTTTGTCTTACATATCATTTCTAGTTTCTCATGCTCTTATGTTCATTCATGTATTACGCTATTTCATCGATATATCGAAACTATCATTGGCAGTTTAATACAGAAATTGGCTGTTTGATACAAAAATATTGGGACTCTAACAAGATTGTAAGATTGGGACTCTTAAATTAAGATACTTATTGTTAGACCGATTGTAACTCCTCTAACTCGCGTTTTTAAATACAAATAAAATTTTGGAAGATTTTGCGAAGATTTGGAGGAATGGTTTTTAAAGTATAACACAAAACTTCATAAGGTTGCGTTATGTTCTTGAAAACAACGATTCTCGAGTTTTTGAAAATGAATAAAATGTTCAAAGCAATTATAAAGTTATATAGAGATGATTTTAAAAGTATAACATAAAACATCATAAGATTGTGTTATGTTCTTGAAAACGAAAATTGTTAAGTTCTTCAAAACGAATAAAATTTTGAAAGGTATCATAAATCTTCAAAGGGATGATTTTAAGAGTATAACACAAAACTTCACAAAATTGTGTTAAGTTCTTGAAAACAAAGATTATTGAATTCTTGAAAAGGAATAAAATGTTCAAAGGTATTGTAAAGTTTTGGAGAAATGGTCTTAAAAATATAACACAAAACTGCACAAAATTGTATTACGTTCTTGAATACAAAAAATGGTTGAATTCTTCAAAAGGAATAAAATGTTGAGAGCTATTGTAAAGCTTCGAATCGATGATTTTAAAAGTGTAACACAAAACTTCGTAAGATTGCGTTATGTTCTCTAAAACAAAGATTGTTCAGTTCCTGTAAACGAATAAGACTGTAAAAGGTATCGTAAAGCTTCTGCAGGATCACTTTAGAACTATAACACAAAACTGTGTACGATTGTGTTACGTTCTTTTGACCATGTCCTTAAATCGTCAAGGCAACTATAAGGACACATAAAACAAAGGAAAAACGACTTAATCGAACGTTCCTATCGAACTAAAGCCATCAAGCTCGTACTTTCGAACCCGCATAAAGGTATACCAATTGTAAATATACGAAAAAGTGTTGGTCCTTCGAAAGATGTAGAAATGAACTAAAATTTCAAAAATGAAATATAGTTTGTAAGAAATTGTTGATCCTGTTAGCAAAGGCACATGATATAGGCGATCAATAGAAAGGACCTTGGACATCGAAGATCAAGAGTAGCTCGTACTCCCACCAAAGACAAATACGCAAGAATTATAGTTACCTATTAATACAGAGTGTGTTGGTGCCCCTTCCTAGACAGAACCCACGGAAGGCTCGATCCTTGGATACTTTCTTATAAATGAAGGTTGACCACCGACTCGTTTCTCATTTAACGCTCCATCCCTCGTATGTACAAGGAGGGATTGGTTCGTACATACGTTAAATTAATTATTTGTTCCTTTTTATATATACATATATATCGGATTTTGTGTCGTGCGACGGGTTGACAGTGATTCCGTCGTTTTCGTTTTCGAATTTCCCGCGATTTACCGAAACTGAGGGATATCCCCGTTAAGACGTAAGTGATGCGTGCAAAATATATAATTATCTAAAATTGCGGCGAGACTGAACGTTAGCAATTATTCTGATACGGTATTTATCGTATTAATTGAGTTTTTTTAATTCGTACATCCTTCGTTGGAAGTGGATTTTATTTTACTCGTACGAAGGTGAAAAAGTATCTTCCGGTTTGAGGACCTTTTCGGAAAATTGACTTTAATCGATTCAATTGGTGTACTGTTTGTTTATGTAACTTTTTATCTATCTGATGTTCCTGACAAGTTGATCGTGTTAAGTTGGTGTATTATTTATTTATATAATTTTTTATTAATCTTGAGTTACTGAAAAATTGATCATGTTCAATCGACGTATTATTTGTTTATAATTTTTTATTAATCTTAAGTGCCGGAAAAGTTGATCACGTTTAATCAGTGTATTATTTATTTATCTAATTGTTTAATGATTTAAAATCAGTTCAAATGTTGAAAATAATTAATTAGTGTATTATTTATCTATATATTTTTTTAATTATTTATAGTCGGTTGAAAAGTCGAACATGTTTAATTGGTATATTATTCATTTATTTATAAATGCCTGCATATTTCTAAAAGTTTAAACAACGTTAAAAGTGGCGGACATTTTTATTCATAAATAAAAAGAAATAGTGTGCAAGCTAATCCTTTCCGTGAAGTGAGTTCTACTTTAGACACATTAGAAATGAAAGAACGTGAGGCAGTTTCTTTTTATTTGTGGCTTTCTTTTCTTACAAAGTCGATTTCTGAAAATGAAATTGCTTTATTATTTATTTAATTCGATAATTTTTAAGATCGTTTAAAGTGTTCACCATGTTAAATTTCCTGTTTATTTATATATATATTCCGAATAGTTTAAACAATGTTAACAGCGTTGGTCATTCTCATCCATAAATAAAAGGAAATAGTGTTCAAGATAATCGTGCGAAGTGAGTTCTATTTTGACTATCTCAGAAATAAAAAACTTTGAAATAATATATCCTTCACGCTCGTGTCTTCCATCTTCAGAACATTAATTTTCATAAATTAAATCGTTCCATTTTTGTAGTCTTTTTAATAATTTAAAAACTGTTGAAAACGTTGACTAGATTTATCGCGAATGCGATTGATAAGCGCAGGGGATAAACTTTTTAAATTGTTTTTCTAAAAAAAGGCAGTTTCGCGCGAAAGATCTTTGTTTTTCTTATTTGAAATCATCACCTTTAAGCTTAGAGCGTCAGTCACATGATACCATCTATATTGATAGCGATGATTACTATCAAGTATATAAAAATAAAAGTTGAAAAACGCACGCTTGCGTCAATTGATGTTTCGTACTTGAATAGTCCTTGATAACATTACATCGTGTTGAATGGAATGCATAAATATAAAAAATGTTTTTATTTATTACGATAACGTAAACATTTGGTACACGATCAATTTGGTTGATAATATCACAAGAACTTATAACAGAAATTTCATATAATATGAATTAACAATACAATAAATATAATCAGATAAAATTTATATATTTACAATATGAATTTAATATATTATCAGTTTACATTACAATAAATACAATCAAATGAAACTTGCATATTTAATATATGAGTTCAATATGATATAAATTCAGGGTACAATAAATTTAATAAAATGAAATTTATATACTTACATTATGTTTGTCGTAAATTAAATATAGCGAGATCAAATTATATTGTTTAACTAAAATTAAATATTGTTATAATATATGAGTTTAATGAATTTCTACGATAATTAAATTTAGCATCCATATTGTGATCCATATTAAAATTTACATTAAAATTATTAAAGTATAATTATTATTGTAGTATGGTACAGTTATAATATATAAAAGTAACAAATTTGTGGAACAATTGAATGTGATATTTGCATTGTTATAAATATTAGACTATATTTTAAATATGTTGAAATATAACAAAGTACAAGATTTACGTAATTAAATTCCATAAAATATATTGAATAAGTTCTATAAAATTTGCTTAATGAAATTCCAGAAAATTTATTAATCAGATTCTATAAAATATATTAATTAAATTTGAGTAAATTTGCTTTATTAAATTCCAGAAAGTTTATTAATAATATTCCAGGAAATGTATTAATTAAATTTTAGAAAAGTTACATAATTAAATTCCAGTAAATATATTAATCAAATTCTGGAAGATTTACTTAATCAAATTCTAGAAAGTTTATTAATTAGATTCCAGGCGATGTATTAATTAAATTTTAAAAATGTTGCTTAATTAAATTCTAGAAAATATATTAATCAAATACTGGGAGATTTACTTAATCAAATTCTAGAAAATCGATTAATTAGATTCCAGAAAGTTTAATAATTAAATTCTAGAAAATTTGCTTAAAGTCAAATCATAATTAGTTTTCACTAATATATATTAGTAAAAAATTGGCGAGAAATACGTATCCCCAATGACTATAACTAACAAAACTGTCGAAAGAGCAAATATGACCGCACGTGTTTCACATTCCGGAACTCATTCGAAACGGCACAGCCTTCCGATTCGTGTTTCAAACAACATATCGAATCATTCTCAACGATATGCCGCTTAATCAACGTCGTGCAAATACGCGAACGTCCGTGGGCTGTGCCACGATTGCAATATTATTATTTTGCATAATTTGCGCAACTTTTATCATGAAATTGTAAACAGATCAAACTGGTTGCAGTTGGCAATGCAGGAGGTTCTTTTTTTTATGACTTGCTCGTTAAACTACATTTTCCGGATAAATGCTTTTCACGCCGGAAAACTTGTTCTAATGGCACACTGCATTATTTATTGATCGATGCTGAATTTATTTTCCGGAGAGACAGCGACTGACGGCAGCTGATATTCTCCGTTATTGTACTCGCGACATTATGTTATAGAAGGAATAGGAATGTTGGAATTATGCTACTGGCTTAGTTACACTGACTTTGTTCTGCGTTCAGAGTCAAGACTCGTTAGAAAATTTTTCGATTTTAACGCTTTGGAACTTTGGTGTACTGAAATTGTGGAGTATTGGAATATTCAAGTATTGAAATTTTGGAGTATTGGAATTTTTGTGTATTGAAATTTCGGAGTATTGGAATTCTGGAATATTGAAATTTTGGAATATTAGAATTTTTGAATATTGGAATTTTGAAATTTTGAAATTTTTGAATATTGGAATATTGGAATATTGGGATTCTGGAATATTGGAATATTGGGATTCTGGAATGTTGGAATATTGGAATTCCGAAATATTGGAATTCTGGAATATTGAAATTTTGGAATATTGGAATTTTTGAATATTGGAATTTTGGAATTTTGGAATTTTGGAATATTGGAATTTTGCAATTTTGCAATTCAAGTCATTGGAACTTTAGGAATTTTAGAAATTTCAGTAAATTTAGTAATTGAGGAATTTTGGGGCTTCGGAACTTTGCAATATAAGATCCAGCTTTGAGAGTTTGGAAACTGTAAAGATTCGTAACTTTGAAGGTTTGAAATTTTTGAGATTTTGAATGTTTCGAACATGAAAACTTTCGAATATGAGACATAGAACTTGAGACCCTACGATTGCGAGGCTTTCGAGTTTTAGTATTTTAACCCTTCGTGCTGTAATTTCTACTAAACTGTTCTTGTATATCGAATTTTTTATATTTGAGACTAAAGTGTATTAGCTTTTTGAAACTTGGAATTATCGATCACTAGGATCGTAGGACTCTGGAATTGTTAGATTTGATTTGAAACTTTGCATTTGAACTTTGAGATATTGGAATTTCCGATCCTAGAAATATAAGGATTCTTAGTTGTAATCTCATCAAAGTGACTAGTTTTGAATTTTCTGATTTTTGGCCACTGAATTTGTTTGAAATTTTTAGTCTCTCAACTTTAGGTTTACCAAAGTGACTAGTTTTGGATTTTGAGATTTTTGTTACATTATGGATCCCTAAAAGTATCGAATATAAAAATTCTCGAATTCTAGAACTTCTGAATATTGGAATTTTTATACTCCTATACTACGATACTATGAAACTTGTACACTCTCAAATTTTGGGACACCCTACCCTCCAAACAATGATAAATTTTCGAATTTTTTAAATTGCACGAATTTTAGTAATCTTGTGACTTCAGAATTCTCGCAGTTCAAATCCCTAACATTTTGGGACTCTTGACTATCAAAATTGAAAACTTCCAATTTCCTTAAATTAAAAAAATAAATCGACTGTTCCCTATTCCCTAGAATTACCAGAGCAGCATCCATCGCTACGATGACGCACGTTTAGACTGCGTAACGTGACTCAAAGGACAAAAAGCGTATATCATCCATTCTATGCAATATTCGAAACTGTCCACGACGAGTAACAAGGTTTTCCATTTCCATCGATAACCAATCGATTGAATCTCAAACAGTATGAATTATCGAGCAAGTAATTACGGTTAGTAATTATTCATGTACACTCGAAGGTGTCTGACAGGTGATTTAATTAAGAGGCCCGATATTCTGTCGTCCAATGGGAGACAGCCGTTAGCCGGTATACGCCCATGAGACACGTTCAACCTTCGATTTAACATCAGCCTGTAATTATAGAAAAGTATAGTCCGTTCGGGTCGCACCTCCTTGGCTCTGGTTCTCTTATCTTAGGCTCCCCTTCACATCGGCGGAATCACGAGGAGATGAAAAGGAAAAAAAAGTATCTAACACATCCGGTTGCTCGCATTGCAAATCAATTTAGGTTTCTTGCCTCGTTACGAGCGTTACGCACCTACAGCATGATTTTGCGGATGTTGGGTGAACGTTTAGTCAGCCGCAAAGCTATTCGAGACGATTAATGATCTATCGTCGAGGACGGAAGCGAACTCGCGTATGCTCCTTAATAAGTTAACGATAATTAAATTGCGTTTTCTATCGGCGTGACAAGATATGCCGGTGCATTGGTGATTTTCCATTGTTATATCCGTGGACGAGGATTTATAGTTTATGTATTTTGATTAATTATGTGATAGTCAAGTATTGATACGCGTTTTTGTATCATAGACTATGCTCATTGTCAGATTCAAACTTTCTAATAATTTTAGCGTTTTGTTCATGGTACTATCAAACTCGCGTATGCTCTTTAATAAATTAACCATAATTAAATTGCGTTTCCTCTGCTCGTATAAATACGTTTTTGTATCGTGGAGTACGCTCAGGTGCAAATTTTTCATAATTTCAATATTCTAATATAGCATGCTACTAGCAAGTTTGTGGTACTCAACTATTTAGTCATTTATAACGGTATTACATAGTATATACTTTTGTATAATAATCTACATACTTTATATAACAACATATTCGATACTGTATTATAATAATTATGTAGTAACGTGATACTGTGTGATACTATATGTATAGTATCATAATAGTACATAATATAGAGTATTACATTGTTATATAATAATATTATATAGTATTATAGTAATATAAAATTACATGCATCATTTTAATGCAATATAACAATATAGTAGCAGTAATGCAATAAAGTGCATTATAAGTGTAGTAGGATGTAACAGATTATGTTGGTATATGTATTCATATATAGTAGTTAATATACATATATATATAATACCATATTAGAATACTAATAGTTAACTATATTTACTAATACCAGATTTTGTAATTCAGTATTTAGAATAAGTAAAATTTCAAGCTAATTATAGTGCAATACAGTCTTAAATATAGTTATAGTATAATACACACTTAGGTATAATTATGCTTGTGTAGGATATTAACACATTATTAATAATTGTATACTAGGTGGTGTACTATGAAGAGTAACATAACATACTAGTACTTAGTACTATAATTGTAATTAATTATTGTAACTAATTGGTATTATAAGTTGTTAGTATAGTACTCAACAATTAATACCTTCGATAAAATATATTATCACGAAATATCCTAACTACTTAATTTACAATTAACAGAAATAACCTAGTAAATATATTTAACCACTGCCATCATTTCTTGATATAATTATGTTGCTAACTATAAAACACTTATCCCACATATATCAAAATATTTTATTTTAACATTTCACATTATTCTACTTTAACCTAATCAATTCAATTTAATACAACTACTTGTATCAATAATCTTCTAAATCTATAATATTGCACGCGTAATGTATAAACATAGTGAAATGAATAATAATTGCAGTAGAATAGAATAATAGAAAAATGGTAACTCCAAGTTTATCAAACTTTTTGACAAAAAAATATTACAGTTACGAGCAGAATAGCAAAACTATCATCAAATGTAAACTTAATTACTGATTACCCTAATTGTACTTTTAGTACAACTTTTCAGTACTAAAAAATACAATAGAGTAATCTTATCTTATATGTCTATGTAGCATAAACTTGACTATGAGCATAAACGTATAAAAGTGAATTCGAGAAGGTTGTACATCGTAAAAGCTTCAAAATTGTTCACGTAGAAGGAAATAAAAAATTGTATCTGTTGTCCTCGTTAGACAAAACTGTCTCGCAAATTGAACTCGTTTAAAGAACAATGCAGACTATTTGCCTTTTTTTGCTTATGGTGGTGCTAACTTCTCAGGATTGTCACGAATAATAGAATTGGCGCTATTAAAACCTATGCCCGTTACGTCTCAATGATTTGGGCTCAAGGTGACCAACTCGTATGGTGCATGCGTTACAAACCTATGAAAATGTGTACGGATATTCCTATCGAATATTTCAGTCGTCATAGTGTATACTAATCGGTGCGACTTCGACTCTTTGTTTAACGGTAAATACTTAAACGCGTAGTAATTACTTTTCGAATGTGTAAATGGTTGTTAATTAACGTGCGAATATGTGATGCGCTGTTCGTGATAACACGTGGCAATGGAATATAAATAATTTTTTAAGACTTATATTATTGCGGTGATAAAAAAAATGAAAATTGTGTTTTAAAAATACTTCCGAACTGGTTAATTTGTCGACTTACATACTCTAATTTTGTAAATATTTGTAACAAATTTACTTGAATCTGGTTGAATTTAGTTAACTTCGGTGAATTTTTTATTTTAAAAATACTTTACTTTTGAAGTAGTTAATTTGTCGATTTACATACTCCATTTTTGTAAATATTTGTAACAAATTGGTTAAAATTAGTTAATTATAATATTATATAATTTTAAGTATAATTTGAAACGTTCTACAAGTTTGTAGATATTATTTTTGAATGGGGTTAATTATTAATTATCGTATTGTTTATAGGAACAGGCAATAAAAAAAATGTTCGTTTTCCAAATTAATTTGCTTATTAATATAATTCTGGTTCAAAAAAGAATTGACATAAAAGAGCAATTAATAGAATATAAAAATTTTTAAATTAATTCTCTAATATAATTACTTCAAATTTCTGGTTACTTAAATTGAAGTGGTAATTAAAGTACAAAAAAAAAACAAAAATATTAAAATGCTAAATGGTAATCACAAAATAATTAAATAATTTTTCATTTCGTTAATAGTACCTGATATTATTATAAACAAAGTGATATCCATTTTAATTACATCAGTCTACCAATTAGTCGAAATGAAGAATAATTATAGTAGATTTCCAAACTGAGTAATTAGTTCATTATTCTAGTTCTTCGACTATTTAAAATGCTTCACATAATTAACATAGTAATTTGTTAATTTCGTTAAGATTATCCTGTTCAACTGAGTGAGCAAAAAAATGTTCGTTTTCCAAATTAATTTGTTTATTAATATAATTCTGGTTCAAAAAAGAATTGACATAAAAGAGCAATTAACAGAATATAAAAATTTCTAAATTAATTCTCTAATATAATTACTTCAACTTTCCGGTTACTTAAATTGAAGTAGTAATTAAAGTACAAAAAAAAAAACAAAAATATTAAAATGCTAAATGGTAATCACAAAATAATTAAATAATTTTTCATTTCGTTAATAGTACCTGATATTATTATAAACAAAGTGATATCCATTTTAATTACACCAGTCTACCAATTAGTCGAAATGAAGAATAATTATAGTAGATTTCCAAACTGAGTAATTAGTTCATTATTCTAGTTCTTCGACTATTTAAAATGCTTCACATAATTAACATAGTAATTTGTTAATTTCGTTAACACTATCCTATTCAACTGAGTGAGCAATCCGAACGCACGTGCAACAGAATAATGATGCTTTGCCTCGTAAGACACGAGATACTCATAAAGATACCATCGGCACTACTATATTTACGATCGGGTGATTGTTAACAAGTATGTAAACGATTTTGTGCGGATAATTTATACAATAATTAACTCGAACTTGTAAATAACGTATATCGTAAGTGACGCAATACGTATTCAGCTATTGACGTTCTGCGTTCTAGACGATTAAAAATCACTATATTTCTGAAAAATTGCAGTTATTCCTCGTCATTGGTACAATCATCCTCTTCGGAACACATTAATACCTATCTTTAAGGCCATTCAGCTATTCGCGTAAAAGAAAATGAAATTATGGAAATTTTTATTACACCTGGCTAAATTAACTGTTCCTTCGTTGCATAACGAAAAACGTGTTTATTTGAATCGATTTCAGACGAGATTCACTTTGAAACGGTATTTGTTACGAAATACATAAATACACCTGTTTAGGTTCATTTTGACGCGCGTGTGGGTTAAATTTATATAAATCTGACGTAAAATCTGCTACAAAATATGTTTATAGTTTTAGTCTAGTCGAAATATGCGAAGGTGTCAGGTAGACCAATGTAATCTAACGCAGTATTTGTTACGAAATACATAAATATTCATTTAGGTAAATTTTGAAATACGTGTGGGTTAAGTTCGAGTAAACCTAACGCAGCGTTTGCGAAATGTGATAGTTGATAGTTTCGGTATAGTCGGTTCAGTAGTTTGCGCTAAAATATATCTAAGTTTGATATAAGTCAGATACAGTTAATAAAAAGTAACATTTTTATTACATTCGTATTCAATTTGAATAAACCTAACGCAATATCTGCTTCGAAACATGTAATTACCTTCAGTGTAGTCGGTTCAAATGTTTTCTCTTAAATATCTGCAAGTTTAGAATGCTTTTGAATTAGGGTAGGTCACGTATGTTCCAACGCGTACAAACTCTATACAATAAATAAATCACAAAATTAAGATTTTGTTTGAATACAGTAAAACTAACATTTCACATTTAGAATTTCCAAATTGCACCGAGAATTAATTAGTAAATATAAGTATAAAAGTAAGTGCATAACTTGCTATACAATAGGTACCTTAGATATAAGAGCAAGCACGTTACATCATCTTGTGAATTATTTTATATAAATTCTTATAAAATTGTTTTCTTAGAAAATAACAGAAAAAATGTTTTTATCCGTAAGAAAAATTCTTATGAATTTTTGTCTACTGACTCACTTTTTAATATTACATTTTATGAAATGAATCATTTTGAAGAATCAGTTGAACTTCTTTTTATTTGATTCTTAATTTCTCTTAATTCATTTAATTTTAATATTAATTAAACAGTCATGTTATGGTTCCTATTAAACTGGGACATGTATTTTATTTAATTTACAGGACACAATGTTGAGCACGGCATTACAAAAAGTACGATTCCTGTACAAGCCATACGCATTAGCCATTGTTTCAATCGGATACGTGCTTGGAGAGCTAGGTCATTATTTAATTGGTAAGTGATGCATTTGATTCGAGCCAATTATCCTTCCTCTTCCTAGATACGTCTTTAATTACGTTTGTAAATGAATATCGAAGTAATTAATACGTAAAGACGATCAATTCGCAATATTTATGAGTAACTATGTTTCCAATGAGATAGAAATGCGCCACGAATAAAGGACGTAACATTCGTAAATATGTCTGTAGAATTTTATTGATTTATTAAACAAATGATGTAATATATCGCTAATTACCTCCTCCAATTTACTATTTTTATTTTAACACGGTTTTAAGAATATATCGTACTAATATATATTTAACAACATACAAATTTAATAATAATAAGTGTTTATTCAGCTTCACAGCCAAAAAGTGGACTTGATTTATCATAATATGTACTATACGGATACAGATATTTATACTTCTTGGCTGTGAAGCTGAACAAACACTTATTATTACAATAAATATTATTATTAAATCGAGCTGAAACAAAAATACTTAACGAATCGAAGTTATTAACAATATATTATATCATTAACTTGTTTGTTATTAATTTAATAAATTTGTAGAATTCCATAGATACATTTGTATACACACATGTATGAGAGGATTGTCAATTACAAGCAATTTTATTAGTTTATTTATAAACACAATATTAATAATAATTTTGTGTTTTATTAGTATTATGAAAATTTTATAACGAGTTTAATTTTATTGTATATTGTAGATTGTATAAGGAGTATCGTTTTAAAATGATTCAATTGCATTGAAACGTTCAGAAAATAGTACCTAAATATTATATTATTAGCCACGTATTATTAACATGTGAATAATATACATATATGTATGTACTCTGTTTATGGATTCATAATTGTAGCTGCCCTAACATTAAAACTAGGTTCATATGGATTAGTCAAACTGCCAATATATACATTACATAATTGACTGTTAAAAGCACACGTTGAGGTGCTGTGAAATTTTTAAATTATGAGTTAAAAATATTTTTAATTATGGACTTCTTAAAGTCCATTGTATTATGTATATATTAAAAATTTTTAATTATAAGCTTTTTAAAGTCAATTATGTAATGTATATATTTGAAATTTTTAATTATGAGCTTTCTAAAGTCAATTATGGAACGTGTATATTTAAAATTTTTAATTATGAGCTTTTTAAAGTCAATTATGTAATGTGTATATTTAAAATTTTTAATTATGAGATTTTCAAAGTCAATTATGTAATGTTTATATTTAAAATTTTTAATTTTTGAACCTACTTTTAATCTTACTGCAGGTAAAATTATATGTAAATCCGTAAACAGGGGATATATATGTTTAATAATATTTGTTAATAATGTACTTCATGGATGTATAAATGCAACTGAATCATTTTCCGATAGGGCATTCATTGTCAATGTAATTTTCTTATGATCATTTCCAAGGTGTCACAAGCAAGGCAACTGCGGAGGATTTACACTACGGCGACATTTCCTGCCAATTAAACTCAACCAGATTCTCCCTCGTGGAACTTCCGGTTCAATGCGAGGACGCGAAGAATGCAAGTTTGTAAGTTTCTTTGTTTACTCTACCATAATTGCAGTAAATGAACAAACGGTATCAAACCACATTTTCAGTCACACAGATGATTAACACTATTACGAAAATTAAAATGTTGTTATAATATTTATAAATTGGTTTAATATGTACCAAATGTAACACGTTCGTACACATTTGTGTTTACATACTAAGCTAAGCACAAATAGCTTATTTATTTGTTCGTTCGTTTACTTTATTTATTTATTCATTCAGTTATTTATTTATGTACTTATTAATTCGTTCGTTCGTTCATTCATTTATTTGTTTATCTCTGTACACATATACCTCCCTATTAAAGTGTATTTAGCAAGAATATAAAACAAATGTATGTACAAGTTGTATGTACTTATTTAAGAGTTATATTGAAGGTACTACGAGCAGAAATGCGATATGGTAATATCTGTTTGTTTATTCTACAAAAAGAAAAGAAAAATAGATAACATGTAGAAAGAGAAGTGACTATTTGACATTTATTTACATACTTACATTAATTTTATGCAAACACCTTTAGTACCGGTGAACAGAACTTTGTACTCGGGTAACACTTATTTATCAATGCACGCACATTCTTTGACATTTCAATAAACTGGTACTATATTTCTTGGTGTAGTAAATGGACGATAAGAAGAATCGTGTAAACAGTATTAATTACGCATCGTTAATTCCCAAGTTCGCAGATTTGCAAAATTCTATGTTCTTCAATTCCCAGCTTTCTAAGACTTAAAAATTTGAAATTTCCAAATTTCCTAGTCATCGAATTTGCAAATTCTAATTTGCAAATATCCAAATTTCTAAGTTTTCATTTTCTCAAATTTCTAAATTTCTATGGCCTCGAATTCCGAATTTTGAAGTTTTGAAATATTCAAATCTCTAATTTTTTAAATTTCCAATATTGTAGAATCTCAAATTTCCTAATTTCTAAGTTGTCGAATTTCCAAATTTCTTAATCCACAAATTTCCAAATTTCTAAATCTTCAAATTCCCCAATTATCAAGTTCTCAAATATTTAACCTTGTAATTCATGAAATTTCCAAAATTCCAAGCTTTCGTATTTCCAAATTTTGAGTCGTCATTTACCTAAATATCCTAATTTTCAATTTCTCAAATATTCAAACTTCTAATTCATCAAATTTTCAAATTTCTAAATCTTCATTTTCTGAACTTTCCAAATGTTCAAATTCCAAAATATTCAAATACCTAATTCCTCAGATTTCCAAGATTCCAAGTCCTTAAATAACCAACCTTCTTAGTCCTCAAATATCCAAATTTCCAATTTCCACCAGCCATTCAATAAATTTCAATAATCTATTAAACCCAAAATTTATTCTAACCTAGAATTTAGCAAATATAAGTAATAATATTGCTGCGAATAAAATAAAAACCGATAGAAAATGCAATAAAATTGTCAAAATATAGTTTTCCACGTGAACAATAATCCGTGTAATCGCATATTCACAACGGAGTTCCGTCAAATATTTCTTTCGGGCATAAAATAAAAAAAAAAAAGATGAAGTTGTTAGCGTGAGTCATGAATTCGTATTTCTATCCTGAAAAGATCACTGTACGAGTACTTTCACCGTACACACAAGAAGAGAAAAAATAGATTCGTTCGTTTCGCCTTCGATCAAATCAGTACCACCTGGTTGAAGGTATTTTGTTTCACAGCTGCGAGTCCCTGGAACTGAACGGAACCCACTATTGCGAATGGAACTACAATGGCCTTGGACTGGACTATCAAATCCTGGCTGGTCCCAGTTTTATCGCGGTGTTCACCGTCGTTGGTGTTTGTCTGGGCATTGCAGCTGACAAATACAACAGGTACTATGATTAAATACAGAACCTCCGAACAAACAGGCGAAATATCCTTGTCGATTATGATTAATAACTTCAATATTTCGATGCTCGTCAAAATGCGGGAGGTTAATGACACTGTGTACAACAAATTTTTACTTTTTCTACTCTTTTTGACCAGCACTATAAAATTCTTATAGATTTTTACGTGCGGAGTACGAATCTAAAATCCGTTTTTCTTTGGGACGTACAATTTTGTCGAAAATTAATGTTAAAAAAAATTGAAAATTTTCGACTTTGGGAATTTTTGTGCCTTTACTATAGTAACTATGCAGTGGCTTTTTACACGAGAAAAATTTGTGAACTTTCTTGAATAAAACGATAGGAATTGTTATCATATTGTAAAGATTTAAATATATTTAAACAATGATCAAATTTTGTTACTCTGTGAGTACCTCTGGCACTCTGGCAACTATTTTCCTCATAAAATGAAAATGAAGTTGATTTTGTAACTTCGCTTGATACTTTCTGCGGCAGAAATATCTATTCTATCACTTACGGTGGTTAGATTTTCGCCTGGACCCATAGTTTTTTAAATAAATTTTAAAATATCAGTGTGATTTTCCATGTTTCCCATAAAATAAAAATCTGAAAGCTTAAAAGTAAAAAAAAATTTTGAAAAATTTGAACGTAAGAAATAATTGTGAAAAATTTGAAAGCAACAAAAATTTTGAAAAATTTGAAAGTAACAAAAATTTTGAGAAATTTGAAAGCAACACAAATTTAGAAGTAAAAATCTTTAACAGATTTAATGTTTTCAAATGTCCGATTTTGTATAAAAAAATGTAGAAAGCAAACAAAATATTCTGATAAGACATTGATGATGTTTAATAACATGTATTAATATACAATTATACCACGTTTTACGAATCAAATTTTGCGATACGGATTTTGACGGAAAACAACATTATTCGCATAACATCGTGAACTATATTGAGTCTCCAATTGTTATACATTACTATTCATACCGATGATCCTAATCATATTCGCTTTGATTGATTTAATTGTATATGATGATCCGATGACGTTTAAAGATTAGACATCAGGAGTCATAGAACCACTCGTTACTTATAAATGTTAATTATGTGAACTATGAATGAAAAATAATATGATGCTGCATATATCTTCCACATTTTGAGAAATCAAAAACAGGAAGTATTTGCAATAACATTGTCCATTATGAAACTAGCTATATATTCATTCATGCTTCGTGGAATGCAAGAATTTTATACAAGTAATTTTATTAATTTCCGTGGCATATTTATAATAAAATTCGGAAGGAATGAATTTAATTAAATATTACGAAATTTGATATCGTACATCTTTCAATTCAATCAGCTAATTATATTAGGTTTAATTTCGTGTATATTGATATTAAATCAAATAATAACATTATATTCCATTTCGTGTAAGGAGGACCATGGTTTTTTGAGATTTAGGGATTTGGGGATTTTTAAAGTTTTAGTTCTGGGATTTTGGGGTAATTTAAGTAGGATCATGGTTTTTTGAGATTTAGGGATTTTGGGGTTTTTAGAGTTTGAGTTCTGGGATTCTGGGATTCTGGGATTTTGACATTCTGAGATTTTGGGATTTTGAGATTCTGAGATTTTGTGGTCTTGAGATTTTGGTTTCTACGACTCTGAGGTTTTGTGGTTCTTTTTTTTGTGTTTTTTTTCTAATATTTAATATCCGCGTTTATTTAAAATTAATCAAATAACAATGTTAAATTTAATTACATTATTGTATTTAAATTCGGTCAAATAATGATATTAATTTACAATTACAACATTGTTTAAATACTTCTTCGATCTCGTGCAATGTTGTATAAATATTATTGATATTTATAACAGTGTAATATTCTCATCATCATGCTAGTAACAATTTTTTGCTATCACCAATTTTTTTCATAACATATCAACCGTTAGAACTACAGTTATTTTTTCTGAAGAAAATTGCCAAGCTATTGTACACCGTTAAGTCTCAAACAACATTAATCAAACTCTATATTTTATTATGTAACTAATGCTTATTCATTATTACCTCAAACTCCCATCAAACGAAGTAGCAATATTTGCAAATAAAATTATAGAATCAATGAAATCGCCTTTTTTCCCGATATTCTCAGTCTTCGTCCTTATTAATTCTACAATGACGATGGACGGGCCAATTTTGGCCTTCATTTACGACA
The DNA here is from genome assembly GCA_947623535.1 of Coelioxys conoideus. Classification (NCBI taxonomy): domain Eukaryota; kingdom Metazoa; phylum Arthropoda; class Insecta; order Hymenoptera; family Megachilidae; genus Coelioxys; species Coelioxys conoideus. Next base: position 27,971,834 of record OX392450.1, on the reverse strand, counting down.
CGTGGACGATCATGTTCTGCGTAGATGTTTCTATTACAAGGTTAGGTTCAATCTCAGCGTTATTCGTAGCTGGTTTTAGCATACTCTCTCATAGAATCCTTCCGGGTTTTTTCTTAGAATCCCCGCAGGATCTTTCCGGGTTCTTTCTTGGAATCCCTCGAGAATATTTCGGGTTCTTTCCCAGAATTCCCCGAGAATATTTCGGGTACTTCCTTAGAATCCCTCTGAGATCTTTCTAAGTTCTTTTGCTTCTCCTTACTTCTATTTTAGATAAAACTTAGGGTCCAAAAATTTGAAAATTTCAAAGTTCAAAAATACCAGCAATTCAAAAATTCAAAGTCCCAGAATCTCAAAATTACAGTACTTCCAGGATCCTGAAGTACGGAAATTACAAAGGCCAAAAGTATTATAATCTTAGAATTCCAGAGTTCAAAAATTCCAATATCCGAAAATTACAAAGCCCCAACGTCCCTAAATTATGAGCTCATAAAAAGTACGAACTCACAAAGTTCCAACGTATCAGAGTTCTAGAGTTCCAAAATTCCAAATTCGAAAAATTACAAAATCTCAATGTAATAGAATTGCAAAGTCCCAGAATTCTAAAATTACAAAATCACAGGAATTAAAAACCACAAAACCTCAGAGACGTAGAACTCAAAATCTCAAGACCCCAAAATCCCAAAACCCCAGAATCTCAGAATCCGAAAATTCCAGAATTCTAGAATCCCAAAACCCTAAAATCCCAGAATCTCAAATTTAAAAGACCCCAAAATTCCTAAATTTCAAATCCCCATGGCCCACTTTGAATTATCCCAAAATCCCAAAATCCCAGAATCCCAAAATCCCAGAATCCCAAAACCCTAAAATCCCAGTATCTCAAACTTTAAAAACCCCAAAATCTCTAAATTTCAAAACCCCATGGTCCTTTTTGAATTATCCCAAAATCGAATTGTAATCCCGTGAATATTTCACTAAAACAATTAATCAATAGAAAATGTTAATTCATCAATTTATTGCACTTAATGAATTCATTAACAAACCTAATATAAAATTTATTTTGATTTACAGGGTGAGGCTACTAACAATTTGCACCCTGATATTTAGTATAGCCATTGTACTAATGGGTGCAGTTAAAGAATATTGGCAACTAGTTGTATTACGTATGCTCCTGGCAGCGGGGTGAGTAATATATAAACATACACATATAGTATTTTAATTTCATATATCGACATATAGTATTTCATTTTCACATACTGATACGCAATATTTCAATTTCACATATTAATATATTACATTTCGATTTCATGTATCGATATGTAGTACTTTAATCTTACATATTGATATATTGTATTTTAATTGCACGTATTGATACATAGTGTTTCAATTTCACGTATTATATGTACATTTAGTACATATTTATGTGAGTCATGAATTCGTATTTCTGTTTTAATTTCATGTATTAATATGTACATTTAGGGAGGCAGGGTGCAACCCTTTGGCAACAGGGTTGCTTTCTGACTGGTTTGCAGAGGAGCAACGAGGGCTCGTCATGTCGATATTCAACTGGGGAATCTATGGCGGTTACGGAATTGCGTTTCCTGTTGGACGTTATATACCACTTTTGAATATTGGAAACTTGGTACGTATATAAATACATATTGCATATTAGGAAGCATTGTATGAATATCATGAAACATTTTAAAACTTAGAAATTTGGAAGTTCGGAAATTCAAAAAATATAAAAATTTGAGTAACTCTCACATGTAAAAGTTTGGAAATTTTAATAATTCGAAGATGTAAAGATTTGAAAATTTGATAATTTGCAAATGTTGGTATTTTAAAATGAAGGAGCTAAATTTAATTGATTTAAATAAAAAAGATGAATTTGAAGATTTATGGTTTGTACATTCGAGAACTGACCAACTTGGAAATTTAGAATCTTAAAAATTTGAAAATATAGGTCAACACCGGAAATAAGTAGTTAAAAATAATAGCCTACATTACACCGAGTGAACATTTATTTATAACATTGCTAATAAATCACTGGGGGCCTTACACCGTTATATAAATATATTTCATCGGGTCCATAAACGAGAAATAAAATCTCCAATAATTTATTTGCACGTAAAAAGGTGGAGGGTCTTATTGCACTCAACAGATATTCTTCTAGGACCCATCTCAAACTTCCATCTCCTTAGTATTACTCAGACTTAAGGGACAATGTCCCATAAAGTACCCCCGAAAAATAAAAATACATTACCCTGATACCTGCACACGAATTATGGATTGTCCGGTAGGACCTAAATTCCCATCCTTTCTTTCCAGATCCTCTCGGTACAGGGCCGTTTCTAGCTTATTAACGCAGGTACAAAACCTCTTGATATCAAGTATACAATTTTAAGCAGTCTACGAAAATACTACAACGTGTCTCAAAATTTAAACACTTGTCCGTTCTACAAATTAATTGAACATTCTTTATTTTTCTAAGACCAAAACTACAACTAGTATTAAAAATATATGTAAACTTAAGATACAAACTATCAGGTAAAGGAAAATCAATATGTTAATAGTATACTTACTATAATTTTATCACAGTTTTATCTGTTTGTTTATTTATTATAGTTTAGAACAGTGGCAGTTGTTTCTAAATAAATAAACGAAACGAAGAAAGATATGAAAACTTAAAATATAATAATGACAGACGGTTTGATTATAGCAAAGAAAAATTACCGATTTCAATGACCTTGATATATATAAATAATGACAGCGTCGAAAACATTTTTGCAAATTACTCTGACATTAAAAATAAGTGAGCCGTACGTACAGGAAAATGTTTGCGACAATTATATCTACAGGAAAATGTTGTTCAAAATCCTTGACGACATAATTTCAGGTTATTCACATCGGTCAGGTATTTCCCCGTCGTATAAATTACCAATTCGATTTGGTTGCGATTGTACACGCAATACACAATTTGCGATTAACGCTGTAACTACCAAAGCGGTGTAATGATCGTTTTACTTATTTCCTATTTTAAATGACAAAATTTGTTGAAATAGATTTCTTGAAATCCGTAATGATTTTCATCAAGATAAGCAATCAATATGTGTATTAATTTACGTTTCATTCTTTGTTCATTTATTCTTCGATTTCATTTTTAACTTCAAAGTAATTGTGCATTATGTGTTGGTAGTTTTAATGTTAACCACATTTCGTTTAACAATCCTGTCTCCAAAACAAAATGTCTATAGACTTCATAGTAAACCTAACAGATCCAAGTAACTGTGACTGTCAATTCGATCCCGCAGATTCTTTATAAATAGCTTTCTAAACCTCTTCAGGGACAAATTTGTAATTTCAGCTACAATAACAAAAATTAATTTATATTTTACTTCATATTTGGTCAATGAAAACAATGGAATATAAAAAATAATGTTCACAATTCAGAATTTTATAAAAAATTAGTACAAATAAAAAAAAATGTGAAGGTTTACTATTTATACAAAACCAATTACAATTCTTTTGAAGGAATTAGTAAATACTACTCGATATTGTTGCAAATTCATTTTTAGACATAACAATTATTTTTACTCCCTAACAATGCTTTCGGACACATACACTGCCGCTCAAATGTATGTAGATATTATTTATCACAATCGGTAAGATATTTAACAAATCATTATTAAAATATGTTCATCAACCATGCACGAACCGAAATACATACTAGGTAATCAAATCTATCAAAGACATCATAACTTTTTTAAGTAGTTACAAGAATTAAGAAAATGTCCACATATTTTTATGCGACAGTGTACATACACGTATAAAGACACATTTACTTCCCTTATGGCAATTGCGATTTATTTTCCATTTAGCAAATTTAGAAAAGATTACAAATTTATTTCAGTAACGGCTTCGGGAAAGAATACATATGTCTTTATACAGGTTACAAACGAACTGTCCACATATGTGGACATGGCCGTGAAAGGGTTAAATATGGACAATGTTTGCGCTTGTTTGGGCAGGGTTGGAGAGCGTGTTACTACGGAGCTGGCATAATTGGGCTGATCGTGGCTGTTCTTACCTTCACACTTTCGGAACCAACGAGGAAATCGATCGGCGAAGAAGAAGCGAACAGCGACGGGAAGAAAATACCTGTGTGGAAAGTGATCCTGCAGCCGAGGATTATACTTTTATGCCTGGCCGCCAGCATCAGACATTGCGGTAAAGGGCAATACCTTGACGCAAAGGATTGAAATACGTTCGAAGGGTATATTAGCGTCCACATGGCTGGTGAATTCCAGAAAAATTTATATCTATTGCGAGAACTATTCGTTTTCGGTTGTTTCGAACATTTTCTCGGTTATAGTCAACACCGTTTCAGTCTTCAGGGTGTAAACTGTGTATCGAACAAAGATTTCCTCGACGTTTCTTAATTTTTATTAGGTCGAGTCATAAATAACTTTCGTTCTTCTATCAGACATTTATCTTGCTTTCATTGAATAACAAAATTATATTAATTTATTATGTATTCGCCACTATTATGTATGACCTTCTCCCATCTTCCTGGCAGTTTATCAATTCCTTCCTTGTAAAATGTGGTTGGTTTGGACTGGAAGAAATTTTCGACAGCCTGATCGACTTGCTCTTTAAAATTTAAGATTTTTCCATACAAACACGTTTTGTAAGGAACAGAAAAGGTGGTAGTCTGTTTATATCATACCCACCTTACTCCCCGGAAAAATTCCAACGTTCCAAAGTTCCCAAAATCCCAAGTTCCAAAATCTTAAATTCCCAAAATTTCAACACTTCAAAGTTCCCAAAGTTGCCAAATTCCGAATTCCAATAGTTTCAAATTCTCAAAATTCCAACGCTTCAAACTTCCCAAATGGCACAATTCCCAATTCACAATATCGCAAAATTCCCAAAGTCTCAACGATCACCTGAGGATAGAACTAAAAGTCCCAAAATCCCAAAGTTCTCCCAACATTAAAACATGCTAAGGTGCCAAAATCCTGAAACTTGAAAGTTCCAGAAGCCCAAGCTCCAAAATCCCAAAATTGTCAATCCCCAAGACTATCCGCGTCTCTCCCTAGCTCTCCCTGTCTCTCCTGAAATTTTGACTCCTCAAACTAAACAACAACGACAGGAGAATCTTCTCGCACTAATTCGCAATAAAAAGAGCCCACGTCATACCCAAATCTGATACAATCTCACCCCCAAAAGCTTTAAGATTTTAATTAAACTTACGACGTTGATGAAATCTTTCTTCGTGAACTGAAATAATTTAGCCTTACAACAAACGAAATCTTCCAATTGCCATTGTCTATTCTAAAACAACGTACTTTATCGTTTTTCAGGTGGTATGTGTTTCGCCTACAACTGCGACCTCTACTACAGGGAATATTTCCCTGACTATGATCTAGGATGGTGGTTATTCGCAGTGACCATAGTCATCGGCAGCATCGGTGTCGTGGTAGGCGGAGTGGTCAGCGACAAATTCGTCGCGAAAATGGGGATCAGATCACGTGTGGCGTGTTTAGCCATAAGTCAGATAATCGCGACACCATTTGCATTCGGTTCGGTGTATTTCAACCCGTTATGGGCGATGATCACTCTCGGTATTTCTTATTTCTTCGGTAAGCAAACTACGAAACTTCGAGTATGCGATAAACTAACAGATTATGTGTACACATAATCATCATAACTATCATAATCATCATCATCATTATAATAATCATGATAATCACCATCATAATCATCATCATTATCATTATCATCATTATCATCATCATCATATCATCATAATCATCATAATCATCATCATTATCGTCATCATCATATCATCATAATCGTCATAATCATCATAATCATCATAATCATCACCAACATCACCATCATCATGTATAATGAGCAAAGTAAAAGATTTTGAGTATGCGAACGTCGACAGACGTACTCGGGATTCGGAAAAAAAATTGTATGGGCCCGAAATGAAAAAAGTGTCGATAAATAATAATTTATTTAGAATGATATAAAAATATCTGTGAATTTTGAACCCGGCGAATTTTTTTCTTTTACCTCTTTCGTCGATATTGCGCGTGTATTTTTATTTATAGGATAATTAATATTTTTTTTATGCTTGCAGCCGAGATGTGGTTCGGAATAGTGTTCGCGGTGGTCGTGGAAATAGTGCCGCTGCATTTGAGGTCGACCACAATTGGCGCCTTTTTGTTCGTGATGAACAATATCGGTGGAAACTTGCCAATATTGGTCGAGCCGACTAGAATGGCCATCGGTTTTCGAGGGTCGCTCTATATTTTCTATGCTGGCTTTTATGGCATTAGTAAGTGATCAAACAGTTTGATAAGAGGTATCATCTGTTACCGAGTATCGGTAAATGATATCTATTTACTCTTTCCAGTCTATTTTAATCATAAGTACACTACACGCCAAAAGTAGACTGTCCGAGATTGCTTTTTTTTCGAATTTAAAAATTATACTTTCAATGAACATGAAATAAGTAATTCGTTATTGACTTCAAATTAACTCGTTTGATTCGTGAGTCATATGATAGCCATTTTTTCAGGCGGAAAATATGGAATCTTCCGCCATTTTTGTTCCTCTTCCTCTCTAATTCCAATTTCAGAATTAAACTTGATGGAGTACTTTCAAATTAAAATCAATGCCATAATTTTACATTGAACTTGATATCATAGATTTTCATTGAAGTCGATGCTACAGTTTTAATTAGAATTCATGTACATGCTTTCATATCAAAGTTGCTGCTTTGAGGTTAGAGTTAACACCACACTTCTAAATCCTTCTTTCATATTAAAGTTGATACTATGCTTTGAGGTTAGTGTTAAAGTTATGCTGTCAGATTATAGTTGAAGTTGTGCTTTCATGTTAACGTCGATACTATGCTTTGAAGTTAGAGTTGACACTATGCTTTGAGGTTAGAGTTGATGACATGCATTCAGGTTTAGAGTTGATAGTCTATTTTGAGGTTAGAATTGAACTTACAAGTCAGGGTTGGTGTTCATACTTTCATATTAAAATTGATACTATGCTTTGAGGTTAAAGTCGATACTCTACTCCGAGGTTAGAATTGAAGTCATGATTTCAGGTTAGAGTCGACGCCATACTCTTTGATTCAAAGTAAAGCCACACTTTTGGCCAACAGTGTACAAACCGAAATCCTGGTAACTTGTCATTGGAAATTTTTTGTTTTTAATAGGTTCCATAATGTTCTTCTTTACGATGTTCCTGATGGAAGGCGCTAAACCAGACCCAAAGAATACAGCATCCGTGGTAAATGCCAAACCAGAGTTTGGATACGATAACACCACGTACACAACTGACGACGGACGAGTTCCAACCATAGAACTTCCACGACTGTACCCACCACCTCCACATCGTTTCGAAAATTCTAGGTTATAAGTTAGGAGAATATCGTTTTCAAAAATCGAATGTAAATAGCAATTTAAAACGACTGCAAATTTATCCATGACAGCAATTGCAATTTCCGTCAGCTATGTTTTTAAAACAATTTTTTATATTCCTGATGTACGCTGTTAATTAAAGCTGAAAGAAATCCCGATATTCCGTGGAACGAGAATTGTGAACCCCAAATATGATCAATCCATGACCGATTAATTAATTAACTGTATAGAATGTTTATTAGGTTGTACAAAAGTATAAATTTTGTTTCGAAACATTGTAATTGCTGTATAAAATCAAAGTCCAACGATCATTCTTGTTAGGGGAAAAGAAGATTTAATAAATTATGTAAGAACCGGGGTTCACACGAGCTATTCTCAAACGTTGTACAATTTCCCGACATAAAAAACGTAAAGTACAATTTTTTGTATGAAACTCAATGAGTTTAGTGTCTCGAATATACCTTAATAAATTATTAAAATTGACAAATTAAAAATTATAATTTTGGTTGGTAAAGGCGAATCGATAAAGCGATGTTATTATTATCGTATATTAAAAACAGCCTGTTGAATATACATGTACACGTGTCTTCGCAGATATACAAAAATATACGTTCAAACATATAGTCTCATCAACGTAATCCTAGCGGGATCGTAAAACTCTTCAGAGGCCATAATACTGGCACCACTTGAAACACTTTCGTGTAATTTATGACCTCGCTATATCGCCACGAGGACTACATACGCACACATACACACACAACACGCATCAGCTGTGTAACATGTGATACACAATAAAAATCGATACCAAGATTCATCATCAAATCACGACTCATATGTACAGATTATTTAATATAAATAAAAAAGAAAAAGTTTCCTTTATTTGTAATGTACAAAATAGATAGCGATGGAGAAGGAAGGTGATAGCATCCTTGACACTTCAAGGCATAAGATCTGTCATGAGAGATACGTTGTGTACATATTTACATTACTCGACGTACTTGTAAAAAAAAAAATACTTTGATAGGTATATATTAATAAATAGCTTATTCAAGTGTTGCTATGTTGAAAGTTAGTCTCGTGGTTGTTCGTACGATTATACACGTCGTTTCAAAGAATGTACACCGTACAAAATGTTGGGAATCCTTTATATCAAAAGAAAGTGTTACATCTAATTACAAAATATATATGACGCTTCATTTTTCAGATACAAGTGCTTCAAAATTGATGGTCCACCATCTAACACTGAATTCTAATTTTAGACGAACGATGAAAGCTTTCAATATATTCAATGAAAGTAAAATACCCGCAAAACAAAATGATACAGTACATTGGATTTTTTAAAATGTGATTCAAAATTGATGGACCTCTATCCGGGATACTTGTATTGCAGTTTAAGAAATTAATGAAATCTTTCAATTTAATATTGAAATACATTGGAAGTCCTAAAAGTAAGATTATATAGAATGCTTTATTTCTGTATGATCTAAAATTGGAAATCCTTGTGTAATATGATACTTGAGTTCTAGATAGCTGTTAAAATATAATGATACAGTATTTTTAAACAACTAAAAGCGAAAAGGAGGAAATTTACTTCTCACTCGACGCATCGTTTCCAAAAATGGTGGCCCAAAAATGAAAGGCACTGTGTCAGACAGCTTCTATCTAAAAAACGAAGCGGCAGACCACGTAACGGTAAAAGTATTTTCGATTTCGTTTAATACAAAGAATCCGTATCGAGGTTCCAGTGGTGTACATTATTTTTGAAACAACCTGTATAATTCCGTTGCTTCATAAATGCTACGGTGCAAAACTGATATCACCGCGTAAAAACAGCCTCATCGACATCGACTAATAAACCTAACGGATATGTAATTTAATACTTAGTCAAGTTTCATCGAAAAGAAAAAAAAAGTACAAACTTGTTTCACACAAAAATTAATCTGTGCGTTTAAAAAGAAACAAGAACCGTAAGTATACAACCGCACAACCACATTTTGTTTGCTGTTCCTTATTAACAAACCTGACGAACGAGCTATTTCACATTCTTCCGAGTGTTTTATATCTAATCAAAATTGTCATGTTCGCGCGTGGAGGAAACGATAATGATCTTTGGAGGCAATTCGTCTTCGCACCCGTATGCTCAACGACTCAGTTTTTGACCGGTTCATTTGTTTGTTAACGATGAACAAGGTGAAAACTGAATGGTCGCACACTTTGCAAACGTAAAACCGCAGACTTGGCAGCCACTCTCTTTGTCTCTGTCAATGGAATCAGAGTCAAAGACTGTCTGCCATCGGTTCAAATGCATCTGAAAATAGTTGTGACGTTTATTAAGATCACAAAAGTGACCTTCAGTGGATTTTAGTTACAACGATTGTAACCGAAATATCTTAGCCAGATAACTATTTTCTCCTATCGGGCTTAACTCTTTCTCGTTACGGATAATAAATAGTTGATTTTTGGATACAAGGGGTGCATCTTTGGTACTTAATTTTTTTTTTAGCAAAACGTACATTAAGGGACAATTAAGTATCGTAAAGATCTTTTAAAAAATATAAAAGATGAAGTGTAAGTATCCGTACTGGGTTACCGCTGTTAGGTTACCGCAAACGCGACAGTTCATTGCTTAAAATTATATTTCACGGTAATTCAGTTGAGTAGCTGTAGCCGTGGAATGTCGTGATTTAAATTTGTAAAATTTACTCCGAATCATTGTTTACTATAAATAGCAGACAGCCATTTTGTGTTCGGAATATTAACGCGATGCACGCGCCGGTGCGATCATTAAATTTCAAGCTTCAGTTTGGTGCAGTGCAAGCGCCATTTTGTAATATTTTTATGTCACGAATTTGTGTCAGACTTTATATACTTAGAAATCCATCATCATTTGCTCTAATTGGCAAGCGGCCATTTTCTATTAAGAACCTTAATAAAGACCTTACACAATCATCTATATGAAACTTGAAGTCTAAAACCGGTGTATCACAAGTGCCACTTTTATACCCTGAATTTATGTCAGATTTTAATGTTTCAAAATCCATCATCATCAGGATTTTGAAACATCTGGCAACCGGCCAATCTCCGTTGAGAACATCAACGAATACTGTACGGTGATCTTCGTCGAACTTGAAACCAAAAATCGGTGTACACGTTGATTTACAATGCTCGCGCAACGAACTCGCAACAACCTAACAGCGCCCATCTGCTGCGCGATTCTTAAAATAAAAAAGGATCTACGTCAAATCGTCGTATCCAAACAATCCTGTCGAACGCTCGCTATCCTCAAGTACTCACGCGGACAACCCCGATCAGAATTATTTCCGCGAATAATCGAGGGCATCATTTGGTATCTTCTTCTTAAGTAACGAACAGCAACGTTATCGTCGATTAAGTATAGAGCAAACATTGTGTCAGGAACATTAAGCGTTTTACGGGTCAACATTCGTCTGTCGAGGTGCTGGATATCTGTGTGCTGGCACCGCTGGAGAAGCTGCTCCTGCACGTCTCAACAGCCAACGCAGTGTCCGGCACTTGAACAAACTGAACCTTCTCTTTAGGCCATCTATTCCTCCCGTAAACGCAATTAAATATATTATACTTGTGGTCCATTTCGAAATGGCTCAACGTGCTGCTGTGACGCCTCTTCAGCACCTTCTTCGCCATCAGGCTCCTGTTGTTCTTATACGAGAGCTCCTTGCGGAAGCAGAAGAACCGTCTCAACTCTCGTTTCACCCGCTTCGAACGATAGCCGAAGAGCAACGGGCTGATGTACGCGGCCAAGATCAAGAGACTCGAGGCCAACACGTCGTACTTGTGTGGCATGCGTTGTACGACGGATCGTGGCAGATTCTTCATCAGCAGCAGTATCACGTATGGCGACCAACAAATCAAACCCATCACTATGACCACGGCACTGATCCGAGCCGCCCTGGCCTCTTCCCGGTGCCTAAATATAGACCCGTTGCTGATACGATCTTTCAGGGAATTTATATAGCTCGATGTACTCCTAACGCTCGACACCCGCTGCAAACCCTCGTTCTTGTTCGTCGCTGGTGTTATGGTCACTATGGGGGTCAAAAGAGAGGAGGACGACTCCGCTGTGCCGCTACAGGTGGCCACATCCCGTTCAGTCTTGTACTCCGACGGGTTACCCGTCTCCATGTCGGCGAACGTCGTCGACAATCTGCGATGAGGCTTTCCGTCGCCGTAATTTCGCAATATACCACACTCTCCGGGTCGCTGGTTGATCTTTGGATCACTCGTGTCCTTGTTATCGACGACCTCGACGACTTGCGTAGACGCCTTCTTCTCCGACGAATCCAGACGCTCGAGGGCCACCTCGTCCTCCAAGTCGCTGTTTCCGTCAATGACGAAATTCCCCGTCCGCGATTTTCCTGTCTCCGCGTCTACCCGTGCCTCGTCCTTCATCTCCGAGCAGCTGGAGCCTCGTGGAGACACCTGAAGAGGTTGCAGTCCCAACGTGAACACTATTCCTGAGGATGGTTGCTCGTCGGTGTGCGGATTCACGTCGACCTCCAACGCGGACGAGAACGAGCGTCTCCTGGAACCTAGACCCGGCGGTTGCATGGTCTCGCTGGTCTCGTCGATCGACGACAGGCTGGATATTTTCGGCAGTTTGCGAAAGTCCTCGACGGTGTCCGTCTGCAGACGCTGAAGTCTGCTCGGTCCGTTCTGTTCCTCGCTGAAGCTGGCGGAGGAGAGTATCGGTCTGGACCCGCTTTTCCTGGTCCTCACGGAATTCCGATGTGCAGCGACGAAGATGCTCACGTAGATCCAACAGACGGCGACGAAGGGGATGAAATACACGAACACGCTGTACACGACGGCGTACACGAAGCCGTAAGTGATGGTGTCGTCCTCCAACCGGACAACTTCGTCGATGTTGGTTTCTTCGGCAACCGGTGTGTCGTTCGTCCGGCTATCGTTGACGAACGTGGTGAAATTGCGACTACTGGAATGGCACGCCAGCCAGAGACTCTGGGGATCAGGGTTGAAGAACGCGAGGAAACCGAACACTATGGAGATCAGCCAAGTGGACATGATCAAGATCCCGGCCTTGAGCTTGTCCACTCGGGCTCGATAACGCAACGGATCCACCACGGCGAAATATTGATCCATAGCGATCAACAGCACCGAAAGCACCGAGGATGTTGTCACGATGGCGACCGCGCCTTCCGATATCGTGCAGATACTACCTATGGACGTAGAATCGACTATAGGCGCGGTAGAAGCTGCGTCCATGATCAATAACGGGATCATGGTGGCGCATACCAGCAGGTTTGACACGGTTAAGTTCATGACAAACCTGAAATCAAAAGTAACACGTGCTGATTAGTGTGTTGTGTCGCTGGTTTACGACTTCTGATGACATGGTTTAAGGAGGTCGTGCGGGAAATAATGTTGAAGCTTTAACGCATTTATCGAGGTGGCAACAACGCTGCAAAAACTATACAGAGTATAGTCTGTACAGCTTATGTATATGATATGTAAAAATTACACGGAGAGTGTAGAAGCAAATCAAATGCTACAAATATCATGCAGGAGATATATTGCGGTCATAGAATTAAATGGAGGATATACAGATATACATTTCATATATATAGTGACTTTAGAGGCCATATAGGGTTTGAAGCTAGTATACAGAAGTTATATGGAAGATATCTCTAGTTATTCGTATCTCGAGGACTTTCTAACCGAAGAGTTCGATCGATTTTTTGCAAATTATTATGTTTTATTGTTAATTACCACTGTTGCTTACTGAACGATATTTATCACACGTACAACACTATAGATCTAATTAAAAAATATTTATTCTAATTGATCTATTAGACCAAATGGCGAACGTGAGTCGCCGTTCGAGTGCAAAGGGATATACCCTCTATAGAGTACATGTGGAGGACACACAGAGGCTACAGATAACATATAGAGTATGTAGATGTATATAGAAGTTATACAGAATATACAAAAGTTACAGAAGACATGTAGACATTTTAGAAAGTACATAATGCATGTGATGCCATATACAAATTATAGTAAGCATACAGTGGTTATGAAAGAAATATAAAGGTACAATAATGGTATAAAATCAATGTATAATATGCATACAAATTGATAGGGAGTAGTGGAATATTCTTAGTTTGTACAAAACTATGGAATGATATTTGAAATGATTTGATAGAGCGATAATAAATGAATTATGATTTTTTTTTTTTTTTTTTTTAGTAATATTTTTGAATATTTTCAATTAACCTGTTGGAAATGGTCCGCAGTGAAGGGCGTACGAGAAACGCCAATAAGAGAATGACGTTTAGAACGAAACATCCGAAAAGGACGAAACTCCAAGCGACGATTCCTTGATTATCCCACCATCCTTCTAGATCTCCCAGATCTGAGATAGATCCTTCTTCGACGATGTCTGGCGAATCTCCAACCATTCATGTATAATGAATGTAACACAATTCTGCAACAATCAGAACAGCCAAATTATGCACTCGACTTGCACCTATTCGTTTTACTTTAAATTTATTTCGTTAATTAACGTGTACCATTACAAGTAGCATTAAAAATGATAAGAATTCTCGAAAGAGGCTTGCGTTCGCGAGTTGAGACATTTATTTAACATTGTACCGTCGCGAGATCGATTTTAAAAATTTTGTATCAATTTTTTTCACGAAGTTATTTATTGTCAGAAACAAAATGTGTAATACAAAAATTAGAGACACTAATTTAGTGGTCATTTTTCACATCATACCCTATCTTTGTTCCTTATAAATTGTTCGCTTTCGCCGTTTTAGCATTTTACGCGTACGAGTATTTTTAGACAATTTTTGAACGCAAAACTAACATTTTGTCCTTTGCTATTTCTATCTCGTTCAACAAGAGCCTTGAAAAATATAAATTCGCTCATCCGTTCATAACCGTCCAGTTTTCCCCGAATTGTTGCAAAATTCAAAACAGGTACTCCACCTACATTCGAAGTCTACATGCACGTATACCGAAGAACGTATTGTTTCATTTAACCAAACAATTTATTATTCGGCACACAACTGACAGCGTTTTATCACTCTTTGTTGAGAATAAAAACAACAGACGCAAAATATTTTTGAACAACATCCAGAAGCAAACAATACGCGACTGTTTGGGTTCCTCAAAATTTTACGATTTTTTTCAACCGTGACACCGCTTCTCCGAGAATAATAAGAGTGAACTTTCGCAGTTATTTTTGTCATATTTCAAGCTTCAAAATGATGCACCATAAACGACATTCTGCGATACTTTTCTGCCATGAAATTACGTTGAAATTTAGCTACTTAATAGACAATTTACGATTTATTGTAACTTACACATTGCTCTAAAATTGATGGTTAGCCATTTTGTGTTATGAATATCGATGAAACGTTAATATAGTCGTTTTCAGTCGACTTTAAACTTTACACGGACGTGCTATAAGTCTCATTTCGTGAAACTTTTCTGTCATGAAGTTACATTAGAATTTAGCTACTTAATAGACAATTACGGTTCACCGTATCTTGCACGTTGCTCTAAAATCAATGGTCAGCCATTTTGTGTTATGAATATCGATGAACAATTAATATAGTCATTTTCAGTAAACTTTAAACTTTACACGGACGCGCTATAAGTATTATTTTGTGAAACTTTTCTGTCATGAAATCGCGCCAGACTTTCGCGTGTTTCCAAATCTATCATCGGACGATGTAGTTGACACCGCGTTTCGTCGCAACTGGCAACCACTCATTTTCACATCAAACAGAGCAACGACAGATTTATATAGTAATTTCCGTGAATCTTCACGCTTCAAAGTGATGTGGCGCAAGTAACATTTTGTAATGTTTTCCGTCAGGGAATCCCGTTAGGCCGTGGCTATCTAATAGAGTTCATTTCGTTCTGGTGACCGGTAGATCGCTTTGAAGCCGATGACCAGCAATTTGGATGTTATGGATGTTACATAATCGCTGATGGAGTCCTTTTCGATAGACTTTGAACTTCGCGTTTGCGTGTCGTAATTGTTACTTCGCGATACTTTTCTGTCATGAAATCGAGCTACGCTTCTGGACAGTTCATTTTATCGTCTTCGCAAATGACACATCGCTTTGAATCGCGATAATCGGCCATTTTATATTACGAATATTAATGAACCTGTTATGTAATCGTTTCCAGTAAACCTCAAGCTCCAGATCGATGTATAATACGTGTTACATCGTAAAGTTTTTTCTGCCATGATCGCGATAGACTTTCATGAAGTATGCCAGACACTTAAATAGTTGTTTCCATGTTTTATTACACACGTGCTCCGCGTGTGATGGATCCTTTCACACGCGCGAACGTGGAAACGATCAAATGCATTTACGACGGATTCACATGTGCTCGAAATCGCGTTGGTCGCATTTACCTACGATCTTGCGTAGAACTCGAAACACTCCCTTCTGATTCTGCTCAACTTTTCAGCTATATTTAGCGGTATATAACTGCTGCTCGTATGCTGTGAAGCTTTCGCGTATCGGCGACGGTAAAAATGCCATCGAGGGGGATTCACTGACACTAATTTTCTTATGGACGTCGTAGATGAACGACCACCGATCGGTTTATGAGATTATCATTTCTTTAATGTCTGCCATTAAAACAATTGAAAAAATAAACCCCGAAAGCCTGTTCAGATTACACCGAATAATAAAATCGTGAAATAATGACACAATAATATGAAAGTATAATAACATTAGCAGAGTTTTAGTATAATACGATAGTGGAATCACGGAGTTGTATACCGAAAGAATAAAGTCGTATTGGAGTAACTTTGGGAAATAACAGTATCGTGTAATAGTCAAATGATATAACAACAAAATTGTAGAATAGTAGTTGAATAATACAACAGTAAGACTGTAAAATTGCAGAATAGTAGAACAGCAATAGTAGAAAAATAGTAGGATAGTAAAACAGTAGAATAGTAGAACGGTGATAAGTAGAATGGTCTAATTGTAAAATAATAAAACCATTGTATAGTAGGATGGCAGAATTGTAGAGTGCTAGAATAGTAGAATGGTAGAATTGTAAAGTAATAAAATAGTAGTATGTTAGAATGGTATAATTGTTAAATAATAAAATAGTAGAATAACAGAATGGTAAAATTGTAAAATTGCAACATAATAAAATAGTAGAATAGTGGAAGAGTAGAATGGAAAAGTTTCAAAATAATAAAATAGCAGAATAGCAGAATAGCAGAATAGTAGAATAGTGGAATAATGGAATAGTAGAATAGTGGAGTAGTAGAATAGCAGAATGGTAAAACTTTTTAAATATTAACTTTTAAGATATTAAAATAGCAGAATAAAGGAGTAGTAGAATGGAATTGTAAAATAATAAAATAGTGATATTATAAAACAAGTAAAACAGTGAAATTACAAACTGGTCAAAATGTTAGAACCTGTATAAATGGCAATAATGGTAAAAACGATGACGTAACAAATGTAATTTACCAAACTTTCCAGAAGTATTTACAAGTACGGAAACCAGGAAATAAGCGTGAATATAAACAGCAGTTTTTACGCTCGCAGGTAATTTGTTTCCAAGTAAAATCGAACGTATTATTTATCCCGCAAACCGATTGCATACGCGCCGGCAGATTTCACGGTCGATTAAGAAACCGATAAATGAAGATCGTTACAATAGTAATGGACGATGTACCGATGCTAATTACGAGCCTCGAAATACGATTGAAAAAGTTTCGTCTGACGTCAAATGATCCTCGACGATGTTCAATGTCTCGTTGTATTTATTTTAATTGGCAGAAGTTCGCGGTGCCATCGAAAATCTTCTTTTTTTTTTCCCCTTCGTTCGTTCGGTTTCAGGAATGACGTTCGCCCGACGTGAATGCATTTTTCGTGCGGCACCGAATAATAAAACTATCCTCGCGTCTGCGTCATTCGTAACGCTTTAAAACCCGCGATTTACAATTCATAGAGGGGAGCCCCTTTTGTGACACTGTAACTTCGAATATAACGGAAAATAACCAGGTCACGATACATCATAACTTTGTGAATTTATTTCAACGTCGCGCCAACTCATCGGCATCGTACAGTCAACAAGAAATCAGTATCACGCTGGAACGTTAACTAGAGTGTTAGCATATTGATTGAAATACCGGATAATTAATTCTTTCCGACAGAAAAAAAATTGAAGGAATTGTGCGTTACGTGACAGAGAATGTACGACGTCGTTGCGTGGCTCGTGTTTCACAAAAATCAATCAATGACTCATTTTGGAACGGGCTACCCTACTCTCTCACGCAATCTTTTAATGGATCGTGATAAAAGTTCATGACCTTATGATAATTTATGTGGGAACCAGCATGAGCGTATTGATTTTCCAGCCCGCAGTATATTGACCGCAATAAACATTCTTGTAGTCATTAGATCTTATACAATGTTACATGATTTAATGACAGAAAAGTATTATCAAATGGTGGTTCTGACACGTCAATGTAAAGATTAAAATCTATTGAAAATGAGTGCATAAGAGCATGGTTAATAATTGTCTTATAAAATAACTGGTTATTGGCATCAAGGCAATGTATCAGTCATCGGAAACAATAAAATGCATTCTATTATGTCGCTAAAGTCTAGCGCGATTTCATGACAGAAAAGTATCATCAAATGTCACTTGTGACACGTCGATTTAAAGCTTGAAGATTCACGAAAGTGACCGTATAAAAGCGCCGTTGTTCCTTTTTATGTAAAATGGATCGTTGCCAATTGGAACAACTAACGATGTCAGCTACACCGAACTATGATAGATGCGGTGACGAATACAATCTAGCGTAATTTCATGACAGAAAAGTATCACAAAGTGACACTTATAGCCCATCAATGTAAAGTTTAAAGTCTACCGAAAACGAATACATAAGCGCTTCATTAATATTCATGACACAAAATGGCTGACCATCCGTTTCGAAGCAATGTATGCGTTACGACAGACGACGAAATGGTACGTTTAGTTAGTTAAAGTCTAATATGATTTCGTGAGGCGAAAGGATTACAAAATGACACTCGTGGACGTCTCAATTTAAACCTCGAACGTTGACGGAAACGATCAAACGGATTCTTAACGTCTTAAACATAAAATGGCTGATTGCCAGTTATCCGATGAAACTTCAAAGCTTCGCAAACAGCCACGGTTTACAAAGGTTTATCGCTGTTTGCAAAATTCCGTACGCTGTTTGTATTTAGTCTAATGTGTATTTGAAGAATGAACACCAGAGAAGCCGCATCATTAAGACGGAGCGTATTCTTTGCTGTTTGCGTTGAATCGGTAAGAGACTGTTGCAAAAAAGCAAAGATGATCCTCTAAAGTTGTCGGATAATATTTGCATAAGAAAGTAGTTCACATATAGAAAGTGATTCAGCGGAGTGCGATATTTATGAATGAAATCAGGTGAATAACAACTTTTACGTTCGTTTGAATTTTATACAATCTACAACGCAGGTAACTTTTAAACATCATACTCGCGAATTATTCATAACGGAAGTACCGATAGAAATGGTAATAGCGATGAGAACGATTATAGTGGCTACACAGAGATTAATAGTAAAGATGATGAATGTGGCAAATATGGAAAATTAGTAAATGTGGTAAAATTAATAAATGCGATGAATGTGGTAAAATTAGTAAAATTGTTATAATAATAACACGGCAAAATTAGTGAAATAGCAGCATGACAAAATTAATAAAACAGCAATACAGTTAAATTAATAAAATTCGTATAATGGTAACATGGTAAAATTAATAAAATAGCAAGTTAGTAAAACAGCAACATGACAAAATCAATAAAACAGTAGCACATTAAAATTAGTAAAATAATGACATTGTAAAATCGCAAAAATGGCAACGAGGAAATATACAAATATACGCAAACAACAAAAACGGTAAAAATATATAAAACTTTAATCGAGTAAAAGTAGCAAAAATGATAAGTACGATGATAATAATAATAACGGTCATAACTGCGGTAATTAACAGTAGTATTAATGATAATACCAGCGGTAATAATAACGCTAATTATCAAATTCTTGAAAGAAGAGGGGAAAAATGCCGGAAACGATAGAAATAAATTTTCCATCGTACTTGACCATACCATAAATGTTCGTGGCTTCGGTTAACGAACGATTCCATCGAACCGATCTCAAGAATATTGCACGAAGAATTTTTCGTGACGTCGATAGCATGAAATTTGCAAAATCGTCAAGGATTACACATGAAACACAGCCGGAGATAAGAGAAACATGACATCCAACTGTTCGTGACAATGAAATTACAGGAGGTAAAATCGGCAGGAAAAAAACGAGAAACTTTCCAACTGACGTACGAAATAAAATCATCGGATAGAAAATACGTTTCACGTTTCCTTAGAATCCTTGAAATAATATATTGTATCTTATCGGTGATAAAGGTGGAGGTTAAAGCGATTTTTTCGTTAATGCAGCAAACACGTGAGAACGAAGCGAAGCAATTTTCTCGTATAATCGTTAATTTTGCGTTTTATGCGTTGTCATCGTTTAAGGAACCGCCGTAGTTGCAAACGATCCTTTCAACTTTCGATACGAATTATTAAGTTATTAACAAGGAGAACGAGATTCCTCTGCAAAGTACCATTCTAGAGTGTCGATATAGCTATTTAATGGCAGTCGCACAATTTTTCATTTGAAATTATGCTGAATGGTTTTAGTAACCTTTATAATATGTAATACAATATAATGACAGAAAAGTATTTCAAAATGACACTCATGGCACATCAATGTACGGCTTAACATCTATTAAAAACAACTACATAGGAGCTTCATCAATGTTCACAGCAGAAAATGGCTGACCAATGACCTCAAAGCAATCTGTCGCTTATCATAAGCAATAAAATATGTGTTACTACCTATGTTATCTAACATAATTTCATGACAGAAAAGTATTTCAAAATGACACTCATGGCACATCAATGTACGGTTTAACATCTATTAAAAATAACTACATAGGAGCTTCATCAATGTTCACAGCAGAAAATGGCTGACCAATGACCTCAAAGCAATCTATTACTTATCATAAGCAATAAAATATGTATCACTAGCTATGTTATCTAACATAATTTCATGACAGAAAAGTATTTCAAAATGGTACTTATGGCACATCAATGTACAGCTTAATATCTATGGAAAGCAACTATAGAAGAGCTTCAGTAATATTCACAACACAAAATGGCTGACGAACGACTCAAAGCAATCTATCACTTATCAGAAATAGTGAAATGTTTATCACCACCTACATATTGTGTATCATAATTTCATGACAGGAAAGTATCGAAAAATGGCACTTTTGACACTTCAACGTACAGCTTAATATCTATCGAAAATAACTACATAAGAGCTTCAGTAATATACAGAACACAAAATGACTAACCATCGACCCCGAAGTAATTTATCACTTATCAGAGGCAGTGAAATGTTTATCAGTGCTTATATTGTGTAACATAATTTCATGACAGGAAAGTATCGCAAAATGGTACTTATGGCACATCGATATACAGCTCAATATCTATGGAAACTAACTATAGAAGAGCTTCAGTAATATTCACAACACAAAATGGCTAACCAACAACCACAAAGCAATTTATCACTTATCGCAATCAATGAAATGTCTGTCAGTACCTATACTGATTAATATAACTTCATGACCGAAAAGTATTTTAAAATAACACTTATGGTACATCAATGTACAGCTTAATATGTATTTAAAACAAATATATAAGAGCTTCATAAATATTCAGAAAACAAAGTGGTTTGTTATCAGCTTCAAAGCAACGTATCGCGTACTTTTTTTTTTTAACTAATATGCAAATTCACTATTTAATGATAGCAGAAGGAATGTTCAGAATATAGGTTCGAACTGTATTTGAAGCATACTTGAACGGGTCAATGAAATTTAAAGAATGAAATGTCGATAGAGGTAACCAACTGTGTACATCGTACAGTATACATATATATTATACATATATATATATATATATATTCTATAGCATAAAAATAACGGTACAGTCATTCATTCAGAATCACAATGTCCTTCACATGTGAACGGTGTAGTGCTGCAGCAACTAAATGAAAGATAATTAACGGTGGTGAAGTCGGCATTGTATCTACTGTACATTCTAAAGTACGATCGGATCGAGATATTAAACAAATATCAAGCAGAAAATAAATTGTCATAAATTTTGATTCGTCTTAAAAAATTTGCTCGTTTAAAATAAAAAATATCGAAAATCATCTGTGCGCGTTTAATTTTTCCAATGTAAAGAAATTAAATTTAGTACAATTAAATAGTAATTAAAATAAATCAATAAAGAAATCGAAAATAAATCGCAAGTAAATCATCATAATCTTTGATTCGTCTGAAAAAATTTGTTCGTTTAAAATAAAAAATGTTAAAAAACACCTGCGCACGTATAATTCTTCCAATGTAAAGAAATTAAATTTGTTATAATTAAACAGTAAAATAATAAACTATAAAAATCTTATTATTTGCGATATTATATTATTACCACGATTTTTAACAATATTATGAACCACGCAAAACAATTCTATTATTACTTGCAAGAGTGCAAAAATATATTTGCTTGCGTTCTAAAAACTGAAAAGCCCACGTAACGAAGTGATAATTGACCTGTAATTGACGGAAAGGTGCAAACAAAAGAATGTGGGCTGTTTTGAATGATTTTCGTAGTTCAACATGCTTAAACGTTTTACTGATTCACTGATTAAACGCGTCACCGTTCCTTTCTTAGAAACCGTCCATCTGTAATTATTATGAGCTAAATGAATACGGGGATTAGTCTATCTGTAGAGATACAGTTTCATGCTGACTAAACATTATTATTAATCCAGAAATTCCCCGACGCACGAGAAAGGAGAAGAAACTTGGTCGTAGGAGGCACGCCGGAAAGCGAAGAGAATAAGTTAAACGATATTTAAAATAATGCGATCCTTTGCTGAATATTTAATTAGGCGTTTACGAAAATATCTTCGACTGGCCTCCTTTAACATTCTAAAGATAACATTTCTAACGCTGATTTCTTTGAGGAAATAAACTTTTTTTTCCTCGTTCTGCTAGTACAAATATAAGCAAATTACTTTCCGGCAATTATCGCAAAATATTAAAGATTATTCAACTAACTCATGATATACGTAAATGTAATACACGTAAACAAGGAAAGAATCATTTGCAACGATGGGTCGAATAGGAAATTTCTTCTTTATTCTTACTTCATTCGATTCCGCGATACTTGTTTCACCAATCCAAATTAGTATACTTCATATCCCTAGGTTGATATTATTCTACTACATATACATTACTAAACTTTTCTACCGCTTTACTATAATGCTACTATGCTACTAACTATTATTTCACGCCTCTGATATCCCATTATATGTATTATCATTTATATATTACTGTTTGATCACTCTATTAATATTTCACTGTTTCGCTATATTGTTATACCAAAGGTGGCAATTTCACTATGCTACTATACTACTGTACCCTTATTGCAATATACTGCTATAAAGCTACGCAGATATACCATTATATTACAATACCACTATACTGATATACCACTGTGACATACTATACTACTATACTGTTGTGCTACTGTGATACTGTGCTACTGTGGTACTATACTACTATGCTATACGCTACTATATTATTATACCATTATACTACTGTGTTATTAAAATACTATGCTACTATACAGGTATACTACCATGCAACTACGACATTGTACTGCTGTGCTACTACACTACAATGCTACTATTTACTATATCAATATGTCATTGACTTACCATGGTGATATGCTACTACGCTACTATGCTACTATGCCTCAATGCTAGTGCGCTAATATTCCACTATACCACCGTGCTTGTATAACACTATACAATTACGCTACTATATTCCATCATATTACTATACTACTATGTTACCATTTTATTGTTGCAGCGAACAACTATCCTACTCTAGTAGCAGATTATACCCTGCTACTATACTACTATATGTATTATCGGACTATACGACTATTGCGGTATACTACTATACTATACGTGTTATGAATATTGCTTTCATTTTATTTAACTCCATGGATAATTGGTTTATTTATTAAACTTAGTATCACTGCTACTACACTGTTATACTACTATATTACTGTCGATTGTACGATTGTATAGTATCGTATGATTAAATTTGTTACTGTTATCCTACTCCATTTTATGGATATTTGATTCGCTTATTAAAGCGAGTATAATTTCGATTATGTAACAGTCTTAAATACCAGAAACGTATTTACAGAGTATGCTCACGCGAATGTTACAATGTTGCTGATTAAAAATAAGAATAGGAGAAGCCGTGGATCATGGTACAATAAATTGATCGACACGATGATGAAGTTAGAATTTTCCTCTTCCGGGTTCGCAAAAAAAGTACCGTAAAAAATAAATACCGCGAACGAGAAACACACTGTGTTCTATGCGGGTTTCTGGTTTGTATTCCGTGATTAATGACGCAAATTTCTGCATTTAGATGATTTTCACGTTAAGAATAGACTGAACTAACAATTGTACACTTTACAGAAACGTATCACGTCATTCCGGTAATTGTTTGCAGTCGACGGTGTTTCTGGATTTATAGGAAATAAACAGGAAACATATTTTCTTGAAATGGTGCGAAAATGACACCGTGAAACATAAATGAACAATAATTAAATTCGTAACGACATAAAATGTATCAATGATAATCTTATCAATATTCTGAAGTTACCATTTCAGTTAATTGAAAAAAACAATCTAGAAACATGTTCTTGTCTTTGTTGCCGAAAATTATGTGAATATTATGAGAAGTTTGAAAAGTATTAATTTCGATCGTTTATCATTTCGGATCTGATATATTAATTTGTTAAAAAGTGATAGTGAGCAAGGAATTAAAGAAAAATATATGAAACGAGATATTTAACAAATTAATACTATAACGTAAGTAATTACAATACCGAGCTTGCCAATTCATCACCATACACGTGCGGTTTCAAAGTTCCTTTCTTTCTGCCGAACGACATAGGGGGGGCATGAATTATTAATCATTCGGCCAGTGTTGCTAATTTTAATTCGATATCAATCACGAGGGACAGAAAGTCGACACTGTATCGGCCTAAATAATAATATTCACAAATAAACAAAAAATATCAAGCTATATTTACCAATTAAGCAAATTAACCGCTCCAAATTTTTTTTTTAATTTTAACCCATTTCAACTTGGTGACAAGAAAATACTTAATAGGAAGCTGTTAATATTAATGGAGAGTTAATTGTAACAGGAAAATGCTTTTAAAAAAACAGTTAATATTATTGTATTGAATTATAAAACATCTTTTCTTCACGTAAAGACTTTTAAGTAACATCCTAATACAAATGTATTTGCCTTTCTGTAATATAAATATAATAATTCAAATCGCTTAAGACTAATTTAAAAAATACATATAGGACACCAACAAAGAAGCTAAAGAAAAATTCGATAAGCAGTTTCGTTATAAGGTTAAAAAAGTAAATAGAAAATGTAATATGTGTAATGATATTTAATGTGAAATTTTATTCTACTTTTTGCGATAAAATGTAACGAAGTTAGTTAAAAAAGTTTTCACTTGATCGTTCAGTATTCAAGATGTTATATAAAACTTGTACATTATATAAAGCAGCATTAAAATCGCTAAAGAAAGTGGCAGAAACAATAACGTCTTGTCAATTTTCATTTCTAAAGAAAAGAAAGAAATTTCTTTCAAATTCAATAAATAACGGATTTAACATGACGTTTTAACAAATATTTATCTTACTCAAACCTTTTTTAAACTGTTTTGCGTCTTCTGCCGCCCATCGATATGATCGATTAAATATTTTTTCAAAGATACAATTCTAAAATTATCAATCTTGAATATTACGTATATGAATACTATTATTACCACAGTAATCTACTAGTAATAACTGTGTTCTATTATTACTCGTACTGAATAAAAATTACATCATCCAATGTGTACATTAGTCTTGTTTTCCTCCATATCAAATATTACATTTGTAAACTGAATAATTAACGAGGAAAAAGAAGTTTCTTATCGCCACTATAGTTATTAAATATTACTTAGTGCTTCAATTTAAATTGGACTATCTAATTCTTAGTATTTAATATATATACAATATATAACAAATCTTAGTATATAATATATCACCACGTGTTAAACTGCCATGCGTTATATAGCCATGGTATGAGATATATCGCCACTAACTATATCACCGCTCGTTAATCTGTCACGAGTTATGTCATCCTCGCATTTTATCGACTCGAGCTGTGTGCGCTATGCATTACATTACCTATAAGTTATTAACATACGCGATATAACACCTACGCAGTATATAATCCTCGCCGTTACATCGCCTACATAGTCACAAGTTATATCCACTACGTGTTATATCATCCATACGTTATATCGTCATAAGTTATATCGCAACCCGTTAAACCGTAACACGTTATTATATCACACATTGTATTGCGTTATATCGCTGTACGTGTTATATCGCTCTGCGTTGCATCGCTAAAATTCAAAAAATTAAAATGAAAATAATATATAGCGTAAAATTAAATTTCGCAAACGAATTGATTAATCTAATAATTTTAATAAATTGCAAACTAACATTTATAAAAGTTACTCGAATACATAAAAAAAACTGTTAAAAAAGTGTTCGGTAACGGAACTATTCAATTCTGTGAGGAATACGTTTCTTGTGCCGCCAAATCGTAATAGCGAAGATATTCTCATTTTTAATTTAGATATACAATTTCACCGGAAACTTATAACTATTTTTTTTCGAAGGTGGTTCCAAAGTGCATGTTACTGTTCGAACAAATAAATGGACAAATAATAACCTTTCGTTACGCAAAAACTTGAAATGTAAGAAAGTCTTTTTTGCCGTCAGATACAGAAGCGACAGACAGGGACTATAGTGTTAAATGATAATTTTACACGCAGACCGATTGTAACGAGTTTTAATCTTATTATGCCTGTCTGCTATAAAAAGTAGACAGAGTCAGACGACCTCATACTTCCTACCAATGTGACATATTAATTGATATTACATAATGGGATAAATACTATCGATATTGATGGATAATTTGGTAACAATACGCTAAATTATACAGGGTGACCCACTTAACTATACAATCCTTAATAATTCCTGTTTTACGCAAAGATACGAAAAAATGCTCACAGAGAAAGTTGTATTTCGGAAGAAAAATTAGGCTATGAAAGTGAAGGTCATCTCAAGGTCGTATGTTTCAAGATTTCATAATAACCTTCGTTTCCTTAAATTGTGTCATATATTGTATAAAAAATTCGAACTAAAACAATTCGCGCCAAAGTCTTGATAACAAGTAGAAGAAATCAATTCGACCTGCTGCGAGTGACATTATATTTGTCAAATCATACGATTTATTAAATTTTTTCATTCAATGTTGATACTGTACAAAAGAACGATATTTAATATTGGTAAATGTGTAAACCGAATTTTTGTAGTCGATATTAAAACTGTCACGTACGTGGACAAAGTGCGAGAGAGTTTAGAGTTTAAATTTAAAATTCAAGCGAATGAGATACACTGGTGACCGGGTTAGATTTTTATCAAGTACAAATGCTAAGTGCACTACTCGCGAAAAAACGGCATGAACTTTTCCACATTATCACGCGATGAAACATCGGGGGTGGTACTTTTCCAACAGTTATTATATTTTTATAACATTATATATCTGTTCACGTATTCTTTTAACGCAACATAGATGTATGTGTATTTGAATTCTGTATAAAGTTATTTTCAGGAATTGAACTGTGCGATCCAAAATCAATATTTCCACAGAAGTTTGCTCTTTTAATGCGCGAAAAACAACCAGGATATGCAGTTTCAACCAATTTGTTATTTTAAATGTATAACGCAAACAAAGTCACAGGACGATGTGAATCGTCAGTCACGAGGATACTTGCTAAATTTGCCAGTGGACGGTGATAATTGTCTTCCTCGTGTCAAAAGCACGTGGTTATAAACTAAGAAAAGGAAGAACAAAGATTTTTTCTTGTACTTATAGTCTGTAAACAACGATTTGAATCTGCTCAAATTATTCGGAAATATTTGAACGTATAATCTTCCGTAATGACGAACTTGATCGATTACCACGATCGAATCAATTTAAGTTATATTTGCCAATAATCAAGAAAGAATCAAAGTGACTTCGAGATATTTAAATAATCGATCGATACGATCAAATCGATTTCGATTCAAACGTTTAAAACAACATCGAATTTTTTCAAACTGTACGAACAATCGATTACTACAGACGATTCGATTTAAATCATTTCTATAAGTCGCGGCTTTTATATAATCGAAATAACAAACATAAATTCAAATTACGCGAATATTTGAACATACTGAATTTATTCAAAATATTCGAGCAGTCAACTGCGGCGTTCGATTTGATTTAAAAACCTTTGAATATTCTGATTATTCAAATAATAAAAATGACACAGATGAATTTATTGAAATTACGCAGGATATTTAAACACATCGAATTTTATTGAACTATTCGAACAATCGATTGCTACGTTCGATTCGACTCACGTTCCAAACAGTTGACACATTCCTAAAAGAGATGCTAAAATGTATAATACTAAATTGTACAATAGCAACAAAAAGAGCTCACATTGTATACACAACTTTTTATGTCATTATTTACTATGGTGTGTAATGATACGTATAATCAAATAGAATCAAAGGTCGACAACATGCCCGAAAATGAATTGCGCAAGCAGGCAAAGGTATGTATACGTATACGTTGTACTTTCTAAACGTAAGAGTGTGTATTAACCTACGTAAACGTACGTACGCATCATATTCTTTTTTAAGAAAATAGAAATATTTATTGTACGTACTCTTAATGCTATCTTATTGCGTACGGAAAGCAATAGAATGAAAGTCATTGTGCGCAGAAAAGACATCATAATAAAGAATGCAGGTTATTTCTAATGCTGAGGAAACGTTAACAAAAAAATCTTTTCTATTTCTGGTTAAAACTAATAAATCACAAATCCAATGAACAAACGTGCGGTACGTCATAACCAGTGTTCTCACTCCACACTTTTTCCAATATTTCCGCATACCTTATAACAACAAAGTTAAATAACTAACGCTCCTATGAATCTTTACAATTAACATTAAATGCAACCTACGAAAATCCAAATACCGTGTTTCCTCATTCATCGAATAATCTTTCCTGTCAATATTGATAAAATGAAGAACACAAAATCGCACGTACCGAAGAAGCATCGAGTTCTTTCTCGTGCAAAGAGAAGAAAATAACCGAACACTCACCAAACAAAGCTTCTTGACCCAGAGGAGGAATCACTCCATTTAGATTGAGGATGTTTCGGTAAATCCTTTCAACAATTGCATCGACCCAAACTACAGGATGAAACGTTAAACTGTCAAATGGCACCGTCGCGTATATACAAATTCGAGTGAAAATTTTAACGCATCACAATACAAATCACCGTACGAACTGTATATAACGATCAATGTATCTTGGAAATAGAAAGTACCGTTTTTATGGTAAAGAGTTAATTAATGCTGCCTATATACGATAGATATAAACTGCAGCGTCAAAACACAACATTCCACCAGAAGCGGTCCTTCTCAACTGGCTGAATTGAAGCGAATTGCAAGATTCACGAAGCAAGCACAAATCGTGCTTACCTCGTCCCAGCCCGAACTCTCCCGATTCGAACGCAAGTCACTCTGAGCTCTGATTGGCCCATTTCCCTCTGGTCAACTGGACGGAATCCTGTCTCTTTCTATCTTCGTTCGAACCATGGCATGATGCCGTGTGAAGCTCGATTATATTTCTATGATAGTTTTCCTGAAGGATGATATTTCAGGAGCAAGAGACTTTTTTCTGTTACCGTATTCTTGCTGTAGATAATACCAAAAATCGTGGCATTTATTTCTCGCGATAGACATTGTTTGCCAAGTTTAAGTATTATTACTATAATACTACAATCCTACTATTTCATTATACAAATATACCATTATTGTACAATTCTACAATGCAGCTATTCCACTGTGTTACTATATTATTATAATACTATCCCTCACTATTTTCATCCTATAATGCAACTATACTACCCTACTATTCTGATGTTCTACTATACTGTTACTATGAATCATGCTACTACTGTTCCTCTACTATTCGATTATATTAATATTCCACTATGTTATTATATCATTATACTTCCTACTCTACTATTTCACTGTTAGTATACTACTGTACTACTATTGTATTATATCAGTGATTCTTAATATTTCCTCGATATTTTCAATTGAATAATTCTACCATATTCAAAGAAAATATATCTTGTACATATTTAAAAAGGATGAGACAACTGTTGTAATGTGCTATCATATATTTCTAGTGTTACTTCTAATAAATTTGTTGTACAAAAAGATAAATTGAAACGTACAATTTAAAAAAAATATAAGTGTTAATAAACAAAATTATTGAACAATATAAATAGAAATACTTTAGTTAATGAACATTATTATTCGAGATAGATACTTATCAATTCTTTATTTTTTACAATAAATAAAACCTTTCTTTTTCGTTCTGTTCCGAAGAGGATAAAATCAACAAAAGATATAACTAATTATAACAACAACTGCAATTTATTTCATTTTCACATTTTTGTGTAATTATTAATTTTGGAACTCATCGATATGTATACATAGAATTACGCTGCAATGTAGCTTTTTTCTGTTCGGTTTCAGAATTGATCATTTCTTATCATTGTCTTTGATATTCTTATTCAGGGTACTGTAACTACAACTTAATTCACGTAATATTAAAAGAGGATTTTATACAAGTAAAGTATGGATAATTTAATAAACCAAAAGTATCCTTCAAATCACGGTTTTATATTTTTTATTTCTACATCTATACACGGTAAAAAGATACATATGTACTACTAGACCATCTAACAGTGAATTACTGAATGAAAATGATTAGTTACTGAAATTTCGAATATTTATCTACCGAAACCTCATCGGATTATCGACCGACTTTTCACTGATATAATTGTAGAACATTTCACCGTTAGATGTCACTGTAAAATCCTTTTAGCGGTCTTCTCAAAAGTAATTAACGTTTACATTTTATATTTTAGTAGCCATAAACTGCTATCAACAGATTTACAGCAAAATGGATCCTATATTTTGAGGATAGTTTAAAATTATTAATAAAATGTATAAATATAATAAATTCATATAACTACAATAACAAACTAACAGCGGAAAAACATCTCAGTATGACAGGCTTTGTATTAGGTTTTACACGTGTGTCCACTTATCATTATATTCATAATTTATCCCAATTTTCTACTTCACAAATCCTTCCCCTATACAAAGAACTCCACGTGGTAGTAAATAACAGTAAAAAAGAAACATCGTCTAACGAGGAACGAATGATTCCTACACGTGCACAAACAAATTTGTACAATTGTCTGTAATAATAAAATGCAATTACTGTTCAAGCGTGTAAGCTTTCGAGCAAAAAACAACATAAAAGCACGTGTAACATTCTGATTATATTTCTAGATCATTCAAATCATAACTATTGTAAAATGAATTTATTATTAAATTTTTGTTTAACAATCAGATAATAGATTACCGTTTACCAATGAATCTTTTAAGCGTTTATTGTTAATACTAAACAAGTAACCTAATAGAGTGATAGTATAATAGTATAGTAAAATAATAAAATGATACTACTGCAAAACTTGTGGAATTGTAGAATAGTAATATGGTTAAATAGGGAAATAACAAACCGGTAAAGTATATATACCACGATACTAAAACAATAGTAGTATATGGTACAGAAGTATTAATATTGAATTAATCAATTAATTTGAACTAAGCAGATAAATATTTGTATAATGTAATAAAATAAGAATAAAATATACAAAATACAATAGTAACATGATAAAATAGCGAATTAGTGGAACAATTGAACATTTAATAGTAAAATAAAGAGAAGTAATTGTTAAATGCAATCGACATTTTTTACGCTTCTATTAACGAATAATCATTTATTTTATTAAAAGATTGTATATATAATATTTTGTTGTCGAATGATTTCAATTCTCGGTTTAATTCAATTTTTATCGGAGCTTGCGCACGCTTTGTCCGAACTGGTCCGAAATGGGTTCCCAAATGTTTAGTGGACTTACTATTTAATTATTAGTAGATCTTTAAAATAGAAAAAGATAAAATTGATATAGACTTTATTGTTGCACATTGTTGTTTAATATAAATTAGTTCATCGTTAATAACATGTCTCAGACTTATATTCACGCGTGCGAGCGAGCAGAATTATTAGGATTACCGATTCCAAGTGAGGAGGAGTGGAAAGAAACTCAAACCGAACCGAACAATCACGTCAGTGATAATGACGACGATGCAGTGATTCAAGTAATTATACTCTTATCCCAAAACAAACTCATATGTAGTAAAAATAGTTCTTTATATTCTGTTGCAAATTATACCAATTATATATAGCAAATTACTTGCAAATTACTTTAGAAAGGAAGTATTCTTAATATTTAAATTATAACTTAAAAAATGTGAGGACAGAAATCCTGGTATATTTTATAGAACTTGGATTCTTCAGACGAAGCTGCTCAACGAATCGGAGGTGGACTAGATGAAATAAACAGTATTCTCCATGCAACGCAGAAAAAAATTAATAGATTTAAGGTTGCACAACTGTTTGTGATTCTTTTAAATGTCACTGCTTCATCATTTGCTATTTATTTTGTTTTGCTATAACTTCTATAAAGTATAAATATATACATTAAGAATTATTGTTAAATATAATATATTTTGTTATATAATGATTTAAAGTATTAGTTTATAGAAGAAAAGTATTTTACAGAATGTTTGCGGCAGTTTAAGTACTTTATTGAAGGTAAAAGTGGGTTCGCGAAACAATACACCAGATCATAAACACATTGAGCAAAAAGGCAATGAAATAAAAAATGTTCATGCTGAAACAACTGTGGATGATGAAAATCTTACAGTAGAACTAGGAAATAATGAAAAATGTATGGATGCAACAGAAACTGATGCAACAGTATCAAAAAAGAAGGTTGATATCAATGAAAAAATGGGATCCCATTTGGACAAGCTGGATTCTCTCATTACTAAAGCTGAAAATGCTCAGTACAGTATGCAACATCAAACAAAACAAATGAAAAAGTTTTTAAAGTAGTTACTGACATCAGGATATAGTACTTTTTTGAAATCTTGAAATGCAAATGTATAACTGAATCATGGATTAATCATAGACAAATAATATTTTATGATATTGTTATAATTTCAATTGTCTTTGTTATTTAGCTCTGATATTAAGTGAAAATCGTTCTTCCTTATATGCCTTAATGCCACAGAACTTATTAACTCATCATTTTCCATATCTTATAGTTTTCGTTAGTGCTGAAATAAGAAATACAATCTCAGAAATTGAGATAAAAATTTGTTTCTCAAAGCAGTAATTAAGTCTGTTTAAATTTATTCCTTTGAAATAATACATTTATACTAACATGAAAATTAATTATCAAAATATTTCATTGTAATAGTGATGCAAACATAATATATCTATAAAAAGATGGCAATGTAAAGAAATGCAGGTCTGATTAGTTATTACTTTAAATTGAATACAATTAAGAATGAACTGTATTAATCAAATGCATCATGTAACAAATACATAAGATCATATGACAATGCATGACAATGAGTGATGGAAAGAAGTAATCCTTTTGGCCTGTTTTCCACAACTTGTCATTTTCTTATAGGTACATATAACATACATATAACAATTAAAAATCACTAATTCCTAGAGCAAGTATTACTGAAGTAATAATTCCTGATATCTGCCTTAATAGAAACAAAACATATAGCAAATTAATGAGGCACTAATATATATAATTCAATGTCATATAATATTTATGAACTTGTTATACATAATTCAATGTTGCTTTATTGATAATAATAATAATCAATGTTATACCTGAAATCAGGTAATAGACAATACTATTGTGCCATTTGTATAATATGATTTATTAAAACAATCATTACATACCATTTTTTATTACATTTTCTTCTATTAACATTTCTTGATGTACATACTGAATATTTCATTACTTCTGCCATTATGTTAAATTTGTTATGATCATCTTTACTAAGTTCATACATAGTCATTTTATAAATCACCCAACCTTGGTTCTCGCTATGTCTTGAATATACAGGTTCTGATTTCCATTTGACCAATTATTTTTGAAACTCATGCATCTCTTCATTGTTATGTGATTCCTTATTTGTATCATGTGCCTCTCTGTGGGCCATATTGTTTCCTCCGTAAACAATAGACTGGTTAGGTAAATTCTCAAATTGGCATATTCTTAGTTCCTAATAGATCATGACAAAGAACAATCTTATAAATTTTGTTAATCTCTCTAGAAACTGTAGATGTTAAAATGCTGACAATCTCTATGTATCTCAGTGTCTTTTGTAGAAATGGAAGTTGATAAATTCAATAGTTTCAACTGGAACACAATATAGTTGCAGTTTTTAAACAAGTATGTCTTCTCCAGTTTTTATAGTTGCAAGATTCATATTATTGTTATACTTATTTTTAATGTAAATATCTTATATGATTAGTATTACACATTCTTTCAAGTCTAAATTAAAATAAATTAATTGCTAACAGTGTTAGAGAATTTATCATTGTTCAAATGTTGCAAAAATTTTAAATTGGTATTGTATATATTATAGTATAATATTATTAGCTCAACAATTAAATATATACATATATATTTATTAAAAATATATTTTATAACAAAAATTTTGTAACATTTATATTTTATATGAGAATATTTTAATCTTAACACTTGTTTTGAATTATTTTTTTGATGAAATTAATTTAGGACAGAAATAAAATAATATGTATAATAAACAGTATTCATTGTACTTTTAAAATATAAAATTAATAAACTTGTGTGTGAAACATTATTATAGTTCTTGTTACTGTTTAATGTCTTATAATTAATTTTGCATATTTAAATAAAGTGGTATTTCTTTATTATCTTTATTATATTGCCTGTAGAGTAAAACCTGAAAGTCAAATGTTACAGTAATGCATGAATTAATACTATTATATACTATGTATTATAAGTATCCTATTTTGTTATTCCACAATAATGCTGTATTACTATTTCATAATTTTTCTAATACTATGATACAATTCTACTATTATTATACTACTTCGCTTTGTTATTTAATTTTCAGATTTGCATGGTTTGTTCTGTAGTTTAAATTAGTAATAAATACTAAACAGTACGTATGTAAGTAACTGCGTATGTAAACTTTGAACTGACGTTTATATAAAAAAAGAACCGCCTTATGGAGAAGTTTCATGTCCGCATTTACAGGTAACGCTTACTAAATTATCTTAAAACATATAGAACTAATAAATGCGCATCAAAATAACGAATTGAATTGTTTTTTAACAGTTTTATAAACATATGAATAATTCGATTAATCGAAATTTGGGAATCGATTAATAATACCTGATCAATTATCACATCGAATTCAAATGTCACCTTGATCTTTGACGTAAAACTGAAATATAAAAACTATTTAAATTATAATAATCGAATATTTCATATTCTTAATTCTATAATGCCTATACTTTTGAATAATGCACTCATACATATTGATATTTACAAGCAATAGCAGGAAAATATTAATAATTAAATTCATGAGAAAATGTTATTACAAGAATGTGATGAGTTTTCGTTTGTTCCACGCATGCTGGTTTTGGTTGGTTTAATATGCATCGTAATCAAGAATAACGGGCATGCGTCCGTTAATGAACGCTAAGTCGAAGTGTATACCCAATGATCCTTTATTTTAGTACCCTTATACATTCTTGTTTTTTTTCTTCATTCATACATTTTTGCTCACTGTATATATCAGCGATAGAATGAAAAGTATATCATAAATTGTAAAAAAATCAGCATAAGCCGTAAAAAGATTTTCAAAACTCGTTCATTGCGCGAAACGTTAATATTCTTCCTGTGCAACGTTCTTGCATACTTAAGGAAGTAACAGAATTAAAAGTCAAGATTTAAGAGTTAGCAGTTAAATATGCCATATACTGAAAGTCACATTAAAAATAAATTAATTGAGAAATTAAATGCTTCTCACGTGGTACGTATTTTAAATGTTTTATTTTATCCGTAACGATTTTTTACGTATCCGTATTATAACCTTAAATTTTCCATCATAAACCTAGGTAATTAAACATTTCTTTTAAAATAGTTTTATTAATTGCAATTCAGGATATATTTGAGACATAAGTTATCGAAGACTGTCATCACACATAATCAAAAATGCAAGAGATTATGCAAATTGTATTAATTTCTCTTCTTGCCTTGCTGTTAAGATGGTGTGTTACGTACCATTCATATAGTGGTGAAGGCAAACCTCCAATGTTTGGAGACTATGAAGCACAGCGGCATTGGCAAGAAATAACACTAAACCTTCCAACAGAAAAATGGTACAGGAATACAACTGACAATGACTTATTATATTGGGGATTAGATTATCCTCCTTTAACAGCTTATCATAGTTTTGTCTTAGGCTACATAGCTAACACGATTAATTCTTCATATGTAAAATTACATGAATCTAGAGGTTTCTCATCTGAAGATCATAAATATTTTATGAGACTTAGTGTATTTATTATGGACATTCTCATTTATATTCCATCAATGATATATTATGTAGCAACCCATAATATATCAAAAAACATTGAGAAAGGTGCATCAAATATATTTGCTTTTACAAAGCAACATATTATTCTGTTAACAATGTTAATTTATCCAGGCTTGATATTAATAGATAATGGGCATTTTCAGTATAACTGTATATCATTAGGCTTGTTTATTGGAGCTGTTACGAGTATACTTAAAAATTCATTTATTGTTGGGTCAGTTATGTTTGTAGCAGCACTGAATTACAAACAGATGGAACTTTATCATGCGCTACCAATTTTTTTCTATATACTTGGGAAACATTTACCCATAAAACAAAAAATTAAGATATCTAACTTCAAAATGTTGTTATGGATATCATTTACAGTGATTGCAACATTTTTTATTATATGGTTTCCTTTTCTTAAAAATTTGGAAGTACTTAAAAGCGTTGTATTTCGTTTGTTTCCAGTTTCCAGAGGTATATTTGAAGATAAAGTTGCTAATGTTTGGTGCGCTGTAAATGTTCTTTACAAATTGCATAATGCCTTTACGAATCAACAACTAGTTAAACTTTGTTTCATGGTAACAGTACTAACAGTTCTACCAAGTTGTATAAATCTATATCTAAAACCTATGAAAGAAAAATTTATAATTTCCCTCATTAATTGTGCATTAGCATTTTTCCTTTTTTCATTTCAAGTTCATGAAAAAACCATCCTACTTGTTGCTATTCCAGTTCTGTTATATTTTCAGTATGATCCATTCCCTTGTTTCTGGTTTTTAATAATTTCACATTTTAGCATGTTACCTTTGTTTATAAAAGATGATTTGTATTTAGCATACTGTGCTACACTAACTTTTTATTTCTTTTCGGTTTTTTGGGGATATCCTGATATGTTTCACAGTAATAAATCCTCGAATAGAATTGAGATAAAAGCAGATACATATATGACTAATCAAGTTCACATTAAAACAAAACGTAAGAAAGGCAAAGATGAATCAATATTTATAAAACTACGAAGAAATATATTACATTATTTTGAAAATGGGTTATTAGGTTATGATTTATATTCGTGGAAAATAACATTGTTCTACAATTCAATTTGTGGTATAATAATATTATCCATTGTTAGTGGATATTTAAACCCGCTAAGTAAATATCCAGATTTATATCCGTTATTAGTATCCATATATTCCTGTGCGCATTTTGTTATGTTTTATTTGTACTTTAATTATAAACAACTACATATATCGAAAAAACATTATAAAATAAATTAATTTGATACATTAACCATATTGTAAAAAACTGAAAATTGATACAACAACAATAAAATACTATTGTTTCATATAAATTTGTTAATAAATGTATTCCGTACATTTCCAATTTAAGTAAATAATCAAAAATGCATTACATCTTATGCTATCATTGGTTCCATCTGTAATAAATATTAGATAGATGTATATTTTTTTTGTAATTATGTAGTCCTCTAAAGAGAACTGAACTTTGCTCTACTACTACATATATTACTTTACCAAATTAGCATAACAACAATATTATGCATACATGTTGAACCTTTTATGGCAGTACATCCAAAGGTGTTACTGTCATAATAGTAGAAAATAAAGTTCATAGATCAGCAAAGAGTTAGCTCCTTCTAAACAAACAGTTTTATGGGTTTTATAAAATTTCATAAAAGTATAATGAAATTGTATTGACCTCAAGTAAATTACCTACATTGTAATTATTAATGCGTGAGAATACATAATCAGTAACTATTATGTTTTGTAAATGTTGCAGGATGTGGTAGATCAGTCTGATGGTTGTGGTGCTAAGTTTTCAGTAGTAATTGTTTCCGAAGTGTTTAATGGAAAACCCTTATTGCAACGCCATAGGTATTACTTTTTTATATTTTCAAATGAATTAAATAAATAATGTGTGATTTTATGTATTGACATGGTAGATTAGTGAATGAGGTCTTAGAAGAAGAACTCAAAACAATACATGCATTTTCGCAAAAGACATTGACTCCAGAACAGTGGGAAAAACAAAAGAGTTAATGTATTTTGTAATCCATAAAGCAAAATATTAATGTCCTATTATAAAAGGTATAATATTATTTCATTATGAATTATGATCTTTTAAAAAATGAAAAATTGTGAATAATTATTATTTTACTTGCAATAATACAAGATCAACTTTTTTTATTAGTGAGCATATAATCAGAAGCAAAAAAATTAAATATGATTCATTTCAAAGTATCTGCCCCAGGAAAAATTATTCTGTTTGGAGAACATGCTGTAGTGTATGGGAAAACAGCTGTTGCAGCTAGTATAGGTTTACATACAACAATAGACTTGACTGAGTTACCTGAAGCAGAACAAGTTATCAAAATATATTTTCCCAAAGTAAATCTATTTATTAGTGTACCTCTTCAACAAATACAGAATTTCTTTGTTGCTAATAGTATAGATTTCATAGAAAATTTTGAGGTATTTTATAATAAAATAAGAGAATTTGTTTGCAATATCGGTTATACAAATCTGCAACAAAAACTAAGTTTAGAAGGATTTTTCTATCTGCTTATTTATATTACATGTAAAGAAGGAGTAAATATAAAACCTTTTCAAATTCAATTAAATAATGAATTTGCAATTGGTTCTGGACTTGGCAGTTCTGCTTCATTTGCAGTTTGTCTTGCTGCTTGTTTCTTATATTGGTCATATTTAAAAAAAAATATTTGCAAAGAACTTGATATTTCTGATTTAGAAATGATTTCAAAGTATGCTTTAAATTGTGAGAGAATTATGCATGGTAATCCATCTGGAATAGATAATTCTATATGCACCTATGGATCCATGATTGAATTTAGAAAAAATCACTGTGTGAGACCAATAAGTAATGTACAAACCATGAAAATTTTATTAGTAGACACAAGGGTTAATAGAAGCACAAAAGCATTGATGGAAAGGTTCTTAGAACTGAAACATAAATATCCTGTTATTATTGATCTTATTATGGAGTCCATTGATAATATTTCAAAGGAAGCAATTCAAATTATACAGAAACTTAAACATTTCTCAACTACTGATAATGAATCTCTTTTTGAAGGATATAGACAACTGATGGTAAGTACTTATTAGGTGTTAAAATATTTTTAGTAGTTGTAAAAACTAACTACTATGTTTTTTTTTACCGTTTGCCATATTATTACAGACACTTATTAATATGAATCAAGGATTGTTAGCTACATGTCAAGTTTCACATCCCTCCTTAGATAGAATTTGTGCAGAAGCACAAAATTATGCTTTAGCAGCTAAACTTACAGGTGGTGGTGGTGGTGGACATGCATATATTTTGTTGTTACCGGACACCCAGCCAGAAACGATTTCTAGTATTTCAAGAAAATTAATTGCAGATGGATTTACTGTTACATTGACAACTTTAGGGGCTCCTGGAGTACAAATTCATAAATAATATTTTATAAATTTGCTTCTGTTTTAATATAATGTATATTTTGTTCATAATTATTCACAATGTTAATAGTATTACTCTTTAAAAATTTCTGGGATTTATGCTCAATGTAAGTATATTAACGCTATATGTGCACATAGCAATAACAATTGTAAAACACAAAACTACAAACATTGTATACTATTATATAATATAGAAAATCAAAATGTCTGATTTATGTGAAAAATAAACATCTAACATTGCCAATTTTGCACAAGACAATGTTATGTTTATAAAAAAAAACGAGAGATAAAAAATACAACACTTTGAAGGGGAAATTTTGTATAATTATTTTCAATTGATAATGGTACAG
Organism: Coelioxys conoideus; assembly: GCA_947623535.1. Lineage (NCBI taxonomy): Eukaryota > Metazoa > Arthropoda > Insecta > Hymenoptera > Megachilidae > Coelioxys > Coelioxys conoideus. Next base: position 27,931,566 of record OX392450.1, on the reverse strand, counting down.
TATATTCACTCTCCCCTCAAAAAATAGGAAAATTATATTTTGTACCTGAGATAATGATCATTCGTATTCTGGATGTTAAGTTTTTTGTATCACTGTATAATCTGAAATAAAAAGGTTTTACTTTTCATATTCTATTAAAAATAAATTTAGTAAAAATTTTACTTGTTCTACTACCTGGTTTACATTACAACCTTCTTAATCCAGCATGTTGTATAGATATACAACTGTTAAATACGTTTAATTTATTACTATAATTATACAACATTAGATACATTGCGATGTACGTATCACAAATTTTCTGTCATTCCTAGATGATTTGATTCAGAAATTCTATCATCTGTGCAATCCTCTTCCAAGTTATGAGTGTTTAATAAACACTGCATTTCTGTTTGCAGTACTTCTGCAATCCATTCGTTTATTTCATTGGTATACATTTTTCTTTGCAATACTTCCCGTGTTCGAGGCCGTGAACCAATAAAAATAGTTGTCCCCTGTAATATTTCCATAGTTATAAAATAACATGTATACTTTAAACTTTTATATAAACTTACACCAACTATAAGCGACGATCGCAATTTTTCCAGAATTTGAAAATCTTCTATTATGCACTGTAATTCATCCCATTTTAATTCTACTTCTTCATGAAGCATTTTTTCTTCTGTGAAACCAAAAAAAATGTATAAGTACTTTTATACTTTAATTGTTATAATAATAATCATAATTATTATTATATTATAATATAATTATTATTAATATTATTATTATTATTATTATTATTAATTATTATTATTAATTATTATTAATAATAATAATAATTATTATTATTATTATATTATAATATAATTATTATATTATATTATAATAATAATTATTATTATTATTATTATTATTATTATGAATATAATTATAATGAAAGACTAAAATATAATCACCATCGCGCTTAGATGTTGACTTTTTATAATGTATCCTAAATCGAAATGCTTCTAAAAAGCTAGATACCACAATTGTTAGCACAATCATTGTCACCAGATAAAATACCATAAAATATATTCTTGTGTACATGCCAACAGTAAATGCATACGCATTCATTAAAATAAACCAGTTATTAACAACTGTTAACTCGAAAAGTGTCATACCACTGGCTATGAGATTGTCAAAAGTATTAAGATAATAATATCCCAGTGTAGTGCTTTCATTGACAGAATATTTATAAAAATCTTCAACTGTTGTATTTCTGTTAAACAGTTCTATTATATAATATGCATCTTCTAACTAAAGTTCAGACAAATATTCTGCTTATACTTACTTGCAACAATTCCGCATATTATATCCGGCAAATAGTTCCATTCCAATAATTGCAAAGAAGTAATATAAAACAAGCATAACTACTGCAGTAGAAGACATTAAAGGAGTTAAAATGACCAGAGTACCAAACACGTCTCTATATCTTTTCTTCATTTTAAATAATCTTAAAAGTCTAAGTGGCCTGAATAGGACAAAGAATGTTGCTGTCGGAAATAGACATAAAATACAAGCTGCAACAAGTGTCATTATTGATGTGCCTAAATCAAAAAGATTCCATCCTGAACTAAGGTATCTCCTTGTGCCAAGTCCTAATACTTTTATTAATGCTTCGGTAACAAATACTGTAATCAAAAATAATATTAAAATTACTTTAATTTATTATATAATGTTATTATAAGTATAATTTACTTACTTCCTCCAAAAAGGAAAGTATCCCAAGATGCAGCAAATAAAAGTGTACCATGTACATTGTCACTTGGCTCCAATATCCTTATTATCATAGCAATACCATTTGCAGCAATTGTTACATCTAAATAATTTATGACAAATTGAAGATCAATTTTAAACAAACGAACTCGTGTTTATAGAACTTACACATTAAAACCTCAAAATATGTCCATCTAATAGCAGCATGAGCTCCATTACATAAAATTTGCAATGGCTGTGATCTACTGTGATACCAAGGAACAGCAGAGTATTGCGGTTCCCATTGAAGCATTATGGTGTCATAAATATTTAAAAATTCTTCAGAACTTAAGGATCCACTTCCAGAAGTATTCAAATGTCGAAACATTAACACAACATCTCTTATACCTATAAAATGTTTATTCGTGTATTAAAATCATCGAGGTACTTTTACACGAATATGACATACTTTTGTTTGGAGCATAATATCGCATTAATCCTTCAAACTGACGAAATCGCATTTTGTCTGGATTCTGTTTAGAAACTAACAACTTAAAGGCATGCTGACAAGCCTTTCTTTTATGTAAGTACAATTTTTTAAATTTATCACGCTCAGCTGCTGTAAACGTTTCGTTAACTACTGCCAACATTAAATTCATCATCACGTACAACATTGTGGATAAGTAAGATACAAAATATATTGCATACCACTTGTTTTTTGAATATGACGGCATCATTACATCTGGAAAACTGAAAATTTTGAAACAATAAAATGATATTTGCTTTAGATACAAATAATTTTGAATTACACCAATTTTTTAGCAATTAATAATACTTACTTAGCAGTAGTGAGTAGAACAAAGAGACTGACAAAACTGTCTTGCAATGTAAAAAAATTTCTGTTCATTTCACTGAACATGTAATAACCCAATACAGTGTAAAGCGTTATGAAAAATAAAAGCAGTCCTAACATATCTAAGATCGGTGGTAATGTTAAAAGTATTTGTCTTATAAATCTTCTTACTCCTCCAAAGCACTTTGTATCTACCAAAAATATAGGCCTTAGAGCACGTGTTACACGAAAATGCGATGACTGCCGCACTAAAACTGTCATAGCTTCTATAAACATGATGACTAATGTAACACACTGTAAAAAGAAAAGGAAAAGTTGTTAGTGTTTAGTACTTTTATAACATTGTATAAATAATAATAATTCATAGACAGTCATAGTTTATGAATTAAGTGTGTTTTATACATTTACATACATAATACACAAAACAGGAACAAATAACACAATTATCACATTCTCTTTTAATAAAAATGTAATCTAATATTGCCTGTAGTTGTGAGGTTTCTTATCTTCTCATTAATATTCTCACTCTTTTTTTTTATTAGTATTATGAAAGACAACCATTATAGTTACCCTTTGCCAGACTCATAATAATGTAAAAGAAAATTGTAAATAGATGAATTACAACTACATAATAAAATTCTGTTTATTGACAATTACAAGATATGAAAATATCTATGTATGTGAGTTATGTAAAAACAAATTTCTATAACATGAACTATGAAATTATTTGTAGAAAACTATTTTTTACCTTCAACATTGTTCGTTTATGTTTCAACATAGTTAACCAACCAATCCATCTTAATTTTAAAGCTAATTCTATGCCTATGATTATTAAAGCAAAAAGTTCTATTGATCCATGTGCCCAAACTGGTACCTAAAACAAAACATACATGAATTAAAAACTGATGTATTGAAAGGAAATTATTTGTTTACAAGCAACTTACACCAAACAAAGGTACAGCTGGTTCTTCTACAAAAGCTAAAGCCAAAAGTATTAGCGAGGTCAACAAATCTAATCCATAATACCAATTATTATGAACTAAAAGATATGCTGGTAAATCTTCTGGATGCTTTGGATGAGAGTCAAACTTCTCATTGTTCCTGCCTTCCTATAAAATAATATTTCAAACCTTAATACAATTATCAATATGACCACATATACATATATTAATGTATATATTTCACAGTTATATATATAAAGTGATATGTTACATAGATATATACATGTAATGTGATAAGTGCTGCCGCTAAAGAGAAATACCTCTAAAAATATTGCAGCTTCATGATAATTCATTTCCCAATGAAAATCATGATCTGAAAGCGCATCATGCGATGGAAGAACTGCATTTTCAGACATGTTTTCTCTTTCTACCTCGTCTGTTTCAAATTTCTGAACAAACTGATCTGTTGTTCTTACACTCTCCATGGGAGAGTTTATATGATTTTCTGTGGAAGAACATGATAATATAGATCCATATCCTAAAATAAGAATAACACAACAAATAAATATTTCTAACATGTAAAAATAAATATCTGTACGCAATTTACTTCGTTATAAAATAAGAAATTTATAAAAACTAAGACACTTCATAATAAATCATTTAGAAGCAAAATGAATTTAAATAATTATATTAAAATGAATTCGGCTTACTTGGACATGATCGGTGCGTAATATCTGGCTCAAGTGAAATGTTGGCATCATCGTTAAAACGTTGATAATTAGCGGAATACTCGACAGGTTTAATGGATATAGGAGAAGACATTTGCGAACAGCGTGTCACATGTCACACGTATTTAATAAGCAACACATTTGTGTTAACAAACACTTATTTATGGTCGGTTGTCTAATCCAATACAGTGATGTCACCGCTCAAGAGCTGAGTACTGTCTGGATTAGACTGCAAACAATATGCGAAGATATATGCATAGTTTTGGATGGCAGATATTTACATATTATAGTACAATGATACCAAGTAATGTTATTCAATCTTCTCGTTTGACGTTCCAGTTCATAAGACGCATGCGCACTTGTAAAGAATAAGTTCAGCTGATTCGAATGAATTTGTATCTACAGTAGCTACAGTAGTAGGCCTAGTATATTGTTACAGCGATATAGGATAAAAGGAATCCATTACTTGGTTTATTTTTGATTAGGCAATTTAAAAATTTGTATCACTTTAAAATGAAGAACTTTAAATATTTTTTTCTAATTTTGAGAGTTTGAAAATTTTCAAGTTTACAAAGTAGATTTCCCAAAATCAAAAGCAAGTCAAACAAAGTCTGCGTAACACAATCACAATAATGACATAATTATATATCAGAACAGTAAAATTAAAATAATATAAAAGTTATTACAAGAAAATAAACAAACAAGCAAATACTTTGGTTAAATAAGAAAATTAAATAAAATATATTATTTCAATCACACAACCATATATAAGTTTATATAATATTGTATAATGAAGGAAATAAAAAGAAATTTTATTTATCATTTTTATGTTTATTATGTATTTAAATTCAAATCAAAAAAGATTAGAACTTTAATCTGTGTGGGTATTGGCTGCTCCTTAACCCAAACATTGCTGACAAATAAGTAAATAACATTTTCTTCTCTTTGTTTTTCTTAATAGCAGAAATAATAAATTTGTCAACCACTTTTTGATCAGTTTTTCTTTGATCACTTGGTTTGTATTCATCCTTTTTCTTGGTGAAAATATCACCTTCTTCCTTCTTTGCACGTTTTTCACGTTTTCTTTTGAAATAATCATCATTAATATGTTTTGGAAGTTTTAAACCAGAAACATTGATACGTGTAGATGTAGCGATTACATAATTTTGACTAACTCTTCTAAGTGGGCAACCATTAATCAAGAAAGGACCTAATTTGAAAAAGTTTTATTACATTTAGTTTCATTATTTAGTATGAATAATTTCAAATTTTTGTATTGTCATCAAACATTAATTTACCAGTAATTAAGAGTAAACCACTCTTAAGTTGTTTTAAGAAAACAACCCTTTTTCCTTTATGAGCTCCAGCAAGTAGAATGCAAATTGTTCCAGGTTTCAAAGAGGACCTTAAATAGCGACGATGATCACGGAAACATTTTTTAGCATGATGCACAGTTACTGGGTCTGCAGTAGGATAATTTGCACGCCTTTTCTTCAATAATACAGTACGTGTTTCTCCATTTTTGTCACCCCTGATCTGCTTCTCAATAGTTACTGGCTTTTTAGGCTTAACCTGTTAGCAAATATTCATGTAAATATATAAATTACATACAAATATAAATAACAAGAAGCAATGGATAACATACAACTTTTGGAGTTTTCTTGCCAAGGAATTTGTAAATAGCTTTCTTGTGGTACATACGAGTGCGACTGAATCTATAAACACCATTTCCTAAATCATAATTTCTTGGTCTAATTCGACCTTTTTTTCCTCCCTTTTTATCAGAAGGAGCATTTGTCTTCTCCGGAGACTTTGCACTTGCTTCCTTTGCATCAGCCATCTGAAATATAATAGAGCATTTATAACTATCCATATGTTAAATTATGTTAAGCAGTATTTATATTATTTAAACTAGTATATGAACGTAACCTCCTACTACACAATCTACTTTTTTTTATGAAGGTTATGTCACGTTTCTATAAGTTTATAATTAGATTATTGACAAAAAATAATTAAATAATTGATTAAGAATATTTTGTACAATATTATGATTTAAAATAGAATAAAATACAGAATAGTCCCTGATAAAACTGGTAAAATGTCAAACATTAACCTCGAAAAATATGATTTCTTAAAATTAAACAAATAATTATGTTATAGAAAAAATATCAAGTTGCTGTACAAAAAGATGTGTAAAAAATATGAAATGTAATGAAAAATGTAATTATTTTATTTTCATAATAGAAGATTGCTTTGATAATATAAGACTCATTGATCTCATTCCATCTTACCGTAAATCGTGCGGCTAAAAGAGCGTACAGTCTACTTCCTCCTATTGGCCATGCTCTGAAGTCGATTATATATCGATATGTATGTTATATACATATCGATTATATTCGAGAATTATTGTCATTTAAAACAGAAAATATTTAACTATATCATTTTTATTAAAATACGATTAGAATAATAATGTTATTATGATATTTTTATCAATAAATGAAAATAGACCGAAAACACAAAATTTATGAAGTAAAGAAATGAGTTATAAACATAATTTCTTTGTTACAAACTACTCAAGTGTTTGTTTTGGATAAGCGATGAAATTTATTAAATAAAATAGGATTTAACTGATATTTAAAGTGCTGAGTGAATATGAAAATATTGAGTTTAAAAATATAAGACTAATGTTTGATATTAATAAGTACAATCCGATTATTCGCCGTGAGACATTTAGATTTAATGGTGAACTAGATATGTATAACACTTCTGCTTTTAATTGCACTCGTGGTAATTTCATTTTAATAATATGATAGTAGAAACCAAAATAATTGAATAATAAAAAAACTTTAATAAGAATGTGTAAAATTTTAAAAATATGTACATATATGAAAATGGACATTATTCACTTAAATGGTATAATAAAAAATGATTTCAGGACTAATGAATAAGAATTTCAAGTTATTGCAAACACTGTTGCAATTCTATTATATAAACAACATTATACAATATTTTAATTTTTCATTTTAGATATATATTTGTTAGGTTTCTTAGATTTGTTAGTGTATACATTTATTAACATTAAAAACTGTATATTTACTTTATACAAGATTTGTAAATATATTTAGCTTATTTTTAATTCGTATTTGTAAATGTAAAATATTTAATTCATTTTCAAGTGACTTTTTAGCTCGTTCAACAAGATAGCACCTATCACCATCTTTTCACAATTTACACAAATTTCCAATATATTATTACTCATTATTTTTATTGTCACTAATACCAAGGATTTTGATGCTAAAGTATGAGCAGCAAACCTGTAAGCAAGATTTTATATTACGAGATAAAAATATAAATAATTTCAACATTCTTCTATTTTGTTATTTCATTACTAACCGAATTTCTTCATCCATATTAGATACCATTGCAATATTTGCAATTTCAAACACTTTTTGAGGAAGAGCTTTCTTATCGCCTAAATATTCCACTTTTGCAACATGTTCATTCATACCCTTCAACTTATTTCTTTCAGCAGTAAACATATTCTCCGGCAATAGCACAGCTCTAATTATTTCACCAATAGGAGTTGTAATAGTTACGCCACAAGAATATAATTCTTCACCAATTGCAAAGTCGACATTAAAAGTCGCAGGTTGTGTAGAATCATTAAAATTGATACCGAGTGTAGAAGATAAATTGGAATTTACTTCCAAAAGTGGTATTGGTGTGAAATCCTGAATAACCATTCCTTTTGGTAAATTCTGAAATAAAAAGTAAACTGTGGAAGTATTTTCCAATTATGAAATTTTTCAAAATCGGAGTATATACCTTTGTTCCTGCTTGTATGTTTTTAATAGGTTCAGTGCCTTCGTTTGAAAATGTTAATTCAATAGTAACTAAATAAGCGCTTACTAAATGCTGTGATCTGGTAAACCTGTATTCAATTTTTAAACCGTGACCTATAATACTATTTAAAAGTTCAGACTTTTCTATTGGAACAAAGGAGGCTGAAACTTCTCTTACATCGTTTATAGTATTGGAATTTATGGGTGTAAGAAGACCTCCTGTACTCAATGGCATGATGGGTGTCATTGGAATCACTGTAATTAACATAAAATTTAGATATCGTTTTCACTGATATGCTATTTTGTGTCTAATATAACTTACCGTCATCTAAACCTAACAAGAGATCAATGTTACTTTTTGGTTTTTCTTTTGTTTCCTGATTTGGAACTGTATGATTCTGATCTTCACTTTCTTGCGAATCTTCCGAACTTTCTTCAGAATCTGTTTCTTCGCTTTCTGATTCACTTTCAGAATTATCTGATGTTTTCACAGATTTCTTTTTCTCACTATTGTTCTCTGATTTGTCAGACTCTGATGTGTACTCAGATGAATCACTGTCTTCATCTGAAGAATCACTGGTTGAGGTATCCGAAGGTTCATTCTCTTTATCCAGTTCTGAAAGTTAACGGTATTTCCATTTAAAAAACGTTTAATTATTACGTCTATGATTTTAAAACTTACCCTCCGCTTCATCATTTTTATCGTCGCTATAAAACGGTTTATCTTTTCCTCTTCCTTTCTTATCTTTTCTGTTTCGTTTATAATATTCAGTCTCTCTCATTTCTTTTAGTGTTTGTATTGGAACATCCCTTACAGATGTATCAGGAGCTGTGTCAGGGAAGGGTGGCAAAGGACGGTAACCAGCACATGGCATATCTAAATAGTGTGATAATGTACCTAACTGATACTCAGAATTTTTAAATCTGGATGTCAATGTAGGTGCAGGTTTTGGAGCTAGAAATATTCTTTTCGCAAGTTGCGGAAGTTTCATTTTATTTTCATCCTCTTCAAAAATGAAACGTCTTAAAAATCGTGCACGATCTCTGATGTCATAATTTTGATCATACTTTGCAAGTTGGAAGACGTATTGACAAAATGGTTTTGTTTGAACTGGGTTATTCAGACATAGCTTCACCGCTAAATTTAAAATTTGCAACTTCACTATATCTTGTTCATTTACAAAGTTTTTGGCCATTTTTCTTAATACATCTGGGGCTATTTTAGGTACTCTATCTGAATATTCTCCTAATAGCCATAAAATTGATGCTCTAGCTTGTGGTATCGTTATGAAATCCATTAATTTTGCCATATGAGCTATTATATTTTTATGTTCATTTGGCTGAGTTTGTAAAAGCTTCTTTATAACAACTACACTTTCTGCTACAACAGCCTCTGAATGAAAAATTCCATAAAATAATAATTATATAATATACTGTATTATATGTATATAATAAAGACTTACCATCCCTATTACTCAACAATGAAACTAATCCATTTAAGCATGTATCAGTCACTTCTTTTATATTACTCGCACATCTTCCAATTGCCTGAATACTTGCCCCAACAAACTCTTTATCACTACTAGAAATGTATGTTTGGAATTCTCTTAATATAACTCCGATACTAGTTTCAGTAGCTAAATTGGTTAAGATATCTAATTTTAATAGCTTTATGTGCGTTGGGTCTGAAGTTCTCACAAAGAATGATTTAAGAAAAGGTTCAAACATTCCCTATATGAAAATAATAAAAATTATATAGCGTATAAAGTTTTTGGTTTTTACATATCTTACTTTATTAGTTTTCTGTAAATTCGCAATAATTCATGTTATTAGTATATTAGTACTTACATTACCTTTCTGGTAATTGATATACTAGCAATGCAATGAAGAACTATGCTTTGAACTTCTCTATGCCCTCTTAATAATCTTATTAATGCTTTGGCAGCAATAATTACTTCACTTTGTGGTGCAGTATGATGATATAATTGAGCCACTGCCATTACCACGGAAGCATTTCTACTTTGTAAAAGGGGTTTTGTGTTTCGTAATAACAATCGATGATCTGGATCCAGTGTTAATTTTGGTTTCTTTGTATTAGATGAATCAGAATCAGAATCGTAAAATAGGCAATTCTCGTCATCATTTATGTTCTGTAAGGATTTAGTTATATTTAAAATAAATATAAATTTCATGCATATCAAAATATCAGTAACACTGATAAATTATACATACATCTACATTAGGATTAATAAACTGTGTTCTTGCATATCTTGTAAGCATGTTGACTATAACAACTTGGCCCCATTCATCAACATCTACTAACAAGTTACAAAGTTTTCTATAATTCTTATGTATCAAATCTATTCTTTCAGGGCAAACTTCTTCAAAGGCCATTACTGCTGAACCCACAACGAGAGTTGTTTTATCTGACAATAATTTTTCTAAAACACTTATTAGCTCTTCTTTTTGTTCAGAGTCTAACGAGTACAGTTTCGGTATAGCATGCGCAGCAGTTTTCCTAACATATGGTGACATGTCACTGGCTGAATCTTTAATAGCAAGCATTACTATAGGCACTATCATAGAAACTCGTATACTTGAAAGTACTCTTAAAGCACTAGCTCTTATTAATTGATTAGGATCTTTCAATGCTCGTTGGAATGTGGAGATAGATAACAATGCGAGATCTTGTTGATCTTCTGCATAACGAACCAAATACACATAAACTAACTTCTTCACTTCAATATTCTTTGATACAACATTTTTCACTACAGCTGGAAATAATTCTGATGCATCTCTTCCTTTTGCTATCATCTAAAAAAATAATTTGCAATAGTTTAAATACGAAGCAAAATATAAAATTATATTATAAATGAAACATTTATTACTCCAATTATACGTTTCATAGCTTCCAATTTAAGTCCATCCTTATTGCTATCCAGCATTTGTTTTAAATCTTCATGTCTAAAACAATAAAAATAAATGTGTCATCATAATAAATAATTATGTATCAAATATTATTTTGTGTCAATTAAAATTTGTTATTTATATTTCGGAACATAACTTATAAAACATAAAATTTATAATATGTAATTAAAATATAAAAAGATATTTGGAATACAATTAATGCAAGAAATTCTACAATAAAAAAGACACGGTACCTTTCTTATTTGAAAGGTCCCAATGATTGGATTACATTGAAGAAAATATTTTAAATTATGTTAAGATATTTTTAACAAGTAACAGAACAATTAATATATTTACTTTTTATAATCAGAATGAAAAAATCCACCCGAAGCAGGATCAGTTGCGAGTTCTGAATCTGTTGTATTGGACGGTCTGTCATTGCTGTACGATCCACCGTTATTCGATAATGAATTTGCAGCAGCAGTTAACATTCTTCTTCTTTTTTGTTAAAACAAAATAACTTTCTTTTCTGCTTTAGTTATGCAGATTCCACTACAGTGCGCGACTTTTAAAAAATTTTTTTCAATCAAATATTTCTACGAAACATCAACACATTTCCATGTTTCTTAGATCCGTTCTGATCTGAGCCAGCTGTGTCACACTCGAAAGAAATTCTCGTTTCATATATCGAGATATATCGAATCATAATTTGAAATAACATAGTTCGATTTGTAATATTAGTTTTTATTTATTATGTATACCAAAAATAATAATAATACAAAGATAATAATCGAAATATTAAAAGAAATAAACTATAAGTTGATAAAATGTACTAAATATATTTTAAGGTTAAATTTATAGCAATCACTGACTTCAAATTTGTGACTGTAAATTTATAAGTTTGAAGCAAAATATTTTACGCATATAGGATAGATTACATTATAATTATATATTTACCTTTTAAAAAAATTAGTTGACAAGTACAACAATTTTACTATTTTATTCAATATATCAAATATTTAGGCAAATAAAATACACAAAATAAATGTAACTTGTATTTATTTATTTTCAAATTCAATGAATAATAATAGAAATAATAAATATGTATGTTTCACACTTATATTTTTATATTAATTATAACAATTTAATTATGAAAAAGTTTATTTCATATGACACTATAATACAAGTCCAACTAGTTTATTGGTATATTGCATATTACTTTATAACAACATAATTTTATTCAGTAGAAATTTTGCTAAGAATCTTTTTTCTCTGCAGCGGCTGGTTTCTTACATTCTTTTGATTTTGAGGTAACTCTTATTGAGGAATTCAAATCTTCTTGACAATTAGAATATGCCATACCTAATCCAAAACCTGCTCCAGTTAAAATTGGCCATTTTCTTCCTATAAGTAATTATATTTATATTAACATAAGTCTATGCAAAACAAAAGTGTGATTAAGATACTATTATTGTGTTTGTCACTAATATAAATGATTATACAATTATTATCTTTTACATATTTATCGTATGAATATTACAGAACAATTAAAAATATTATAAATTACCTTACATTTGTAATAGGAACAAGAAATTATACTTAACCTATCATCCCAGATACATGTTAAGACCATTTTTAACAGTAATATTTGAGGTTAAGAAAACTATGAATACAAAACTGTAAAATTAGGTAAAATGATATGAAAAATACAATTACATTCACCGTTTTCAGTTAAAAATTTCGTCTTTTCCCCTTATCAAAATACATTCTTCATATGTCAATGTAATAGCATACAAATTAAGTTTGTGACTATGTTAAATAAACATTTGTACAGCTAGATATGCGTACAAAATATTGTTATTTTAAATATGTATTAAATTAATTAATACTTACGTTTGAAGAAAAATAGCGAAAATACTCCACCAAGAAGAATTCCTCCTCCTATATAAATGGCATTATTACTTCAATAAGAAAATTCGTATGTAATATAATAAATTATTAGTAATAAAAAATGTTTGTGTAATATTTACCAAATTTGAAAAGAGCATCTGTAAAACACCGATCCCACTTTCTTCCAATTTCGTCTTCAACCCAAGTAGCCATTTTTCTATGTTAAAGTGGATCTATAATATTCGCTGTTATGTCATACGTCAGTTCATGACCGTCTTACAAAATGTTTTTAAAAAGTCGATTATTTGTAAATATGATATTTAAAGAACTTCGATATTCCTTTAATTAATAATATTTCTTTCGTTCATATACGTGCAATGTAATAAATTAAGTACGAAGTTCCCATTTTATTTGGACAAGAAAATATGCAGGATTATAAGATATGCTTTTACATGTTGATATTACAACAAAATATGAATATAATATTTTGTCGTAATAAAGTATATTTATTTACGATAGTAAGTAATACATGTTTTACTTTGTCTTATAAATTTGTTAATTTCAATCTGTTTTCTCATTTGGTTTATTTTTACAAATTCTTTATCTCTTTCGTGGCGCCACGAGTATCCGTAGTGATAGGTGTGATTAAAAATTAAAACTGAGACAATTTAATGAAAAATTTGAATATTCAGTGCAAATATTTAAAAAACATCAAAATTTCAATAAATGTGTGTATTCAATTTACTATATATTATATATTGATTTTAGCCTGAAAAAGAATAATATTATTTTTGTTTACTTTATTAATACAGATAAATAAATAATATTAAACGATCTCAATAAAAGATTGTATGCATTGCCGCCACACGTACTAGGAAGAAAATTTTTTATTACTATGAATGAAAATTTGTAAATTTAGAAATTTTAAGCTTTGAGAATTTGGGCATTTGCATATTTACTTGCATTTTTCTCACAATTTCACGTTTTATTGCGCCCTAGACATTTTACTTTAAAAATATAACGAAAATAATTATTCCCATATAATGTTTGTTAAATGAATTATATACAAATATTTATCATGTATAATTAAATATATTTTAAAAATGATTATGCAGAAATTTTCTTAAGTTTAATAAATATTATCAAAAATACACAGGAAAAATGTAATTTATTTTAATGCCCTTTCATAATCGATTCTCTTGTATTTGAATATTCCAAGAGTCAGTGTATATGTTCTATTTGACGATATGATCATTCAGAAACAAGATAAAATTGTAATGACAGAGTTATTGCAGTAAAAATTAATAAAAATTTTGATGGAATATGTCCATTAAATATTGTAAAGTAAAAAACAGATAATTTTATTCGATGTTGACTTCATATTAAAGTGTATAAATTTGGTAGGGTAGTTGAGCTGTCGGAGTGGTAGGACAGAGAAAGAAGTAAGGAATGCGAGTACACGTTTCATCCTGGGCTTATTCGTGGACACGACAGTAATGTTACCTGGCAGATGTATATTGTACAGAAAAAAAGAGGTAGTTTTTTCTCAGAGAAAATATATATTCAAATTATATAGGTAGTTTGACGAAGACTTTTGAGAATTGATATTCCGGCCGATCCCTCTAGCGACGAATGTAAGAAGTGCCGCCACAATGTTATCGATTAATTTTTTAAGTACCTATGAGTCAGTAAGCAAACGATCAAATAACATTAATAGGAGAGTGAACAATATAAAATTATTAATGAGGTTCTCATTTCTTATTGTGGTTTTCATAATAACAACCAAATTATTATCGCCGGCTAGCGGGAGCGAATCATTGGGAAATCCGTATAAAATATTAGGTGTTCACAAACGTGCCACCTTACAAGAAATTCGAAAGGCATATAAAAATCTTGTCAAAGAATGGTAAGAATTTCAACAAATATTATTAGTGTTATCCTTTTATTTTAATACTTATTTTGATAATATGATAATACTATATATCACTTCTTCAGGCATCCAGATAAAACTGATCACCCTGGTGCAGAAAATAAATTTGTGGAAATTACTAAAGCGTATGAGGTAAAATTAATATTTTAATAAAGTCTGAAAATTTCAAATTGTTATTTTTTTAATTGAAATTTATATATTTAGATCTTAACTGATCCAGAAAAAAGAAAGAAATTTGATAACCATGGTATTACCGAGGAAAGTATCTCTAGACAACGTAGAGATAATAGTCACTTTAATAATGTTCTTGATCCTTTGGAAGAATTGTTTGCTGGAAACTTCAAGTTTCATTATCAAAACCGAGATATTTCACTTTTCTATAAGATGAGCATTACATACCGGTATGTATTATCTTAAACACATGTGGCTATAGAATTGCATTTACTATAAGATATAATAGGTGCAAAATAGAACCAATTCTGTATAGTGCCACATTTTAAAACTTTATTTTTTTCTACATTTGACAATGAATCTTTTGATAAATCATATTTGAAATACATTTCATGACTAAGTCTGCAAAGATATAAAACAGTGCAAGAAAATAACTTCCCTTTAATATCAAAACAAAACATTTGCTAATTATTCAGGGAAAAAAGGAAATTTCTATCACTATGAGGAAATGACATTGAACGTTTAAATCTTTTATTTTTTCAAGCTTTCGCATATTATTAAACAGTTAAACATATATTGAATTGTGTATATTTCATAAAATTTATTAATATTCCTCGTAAGTTTAGTACAAATTAGAAATGGTGTTATAATTTCAAGAATATAAATAGCATTGACAAAACTGTTAAATGATTTTTTGTACATAATTTAATTTAGTTTCAGTTAAAAAACAGCCAAGCATTAGTTATGGAATAAAATAGTTATTTTTTAACATTAGATTTACAATATAAATACTACTAAGATAGGAAAAATTCTTAAGTATTAATTTCTTTTTTTATTTAATTTAAATTCATTTATTTTTATTTTCATTTAATATGAATACAAGTATATCAATGTTGTCTTTTTTCTCTTTTATTCTATTCTGTATTATTTTTTTTTTTCTATCAGTAAATTAGTATGGAAATATCCACTTTTGTTCTAAATAAATTTAGAGACAAAGATGAATCTATTTAATCAAAATCTATTTGTTCTTTTGAAACCTATAATTGTGTTATGCATAAGATTTAAGCTTTATTATTCAAATATATAAATGCAGTTCTGTGCATGTATATTTGTATACATTATTTTAACTTACACAGATATGGTTTTTACAGGTCATTTGAAAATGTAATCATACCAAAAACTTATCGCACACCTTATATGATATTATTTTATTCGGATTGGTGTTTTGCTTGTTTGCAAGTAGAACCGACATGGCGTCGATTAATTGATGAATTAGAGCCATTAGGTCTTGGTTTGGCAACTGCTCATGCAGAGAAGGAATCTGCTTTGGCAAGGAGGCTTGGTATTCACTCGCTACCATGTCTTATTGTTGTAATAGATGGTCGTAGTAGTGTCTATAAGGAATCACTCTTTAGTATTCAGAAAATTGTTGGTATGTATTATTAACTGCATATTTTTATAGCGTGGAATAATAATAAAAAAATACTTTTCTTTCAGACTTTTTACGAAACAAATTTCCGTATAAATTAATACCTAATATAAATATAAATAATGTAGACAACTTCCTCTCAGGATGGATAGATAATCGAATTCGAGCTTTAATATTTGATAAGAAAGAATCTGTACGATTACGATATCTATTTATTGCATTTTATTATAGAGATCGTGTTGCATTTGGTTTTGTTCAGGTAAATATTTTCCTTATTTTTAACATGAAACTCCTGAAACTGTTTACACTATAATTTAAATTTCATAGATGGACAAACCAGAAACAGAAGCTATTGCAACTAAATATAAAATTTCAATGGATTTAGATACTCTATTATTATTTAATGAAAATTCTGAAAAACCTATGGCATCTGTTAGTATGAAGGATATATCCAGTGATACAATGCATAATGTAATTTCAAATAATAAATTCCTTGCTTTACCAAGACTTTCAAATCAAGCAATGTTAGATTCTGTTTGCCCACCTGAATGGCTGAGACCTCAAAAACGATTATGTGCCGTTCTAATATCGCAGCAGAATAGTCCGCTTCATGATTTAGCTAGACATAAATTTAGACAAGCAGCTTTAGAATCATCGTACAGGTAATATTATTTTGAGTGTATATTAATTTTTATTTCAACAATTTATATAAACTTTAATTTCTAGTACTGAACGTGTTAGATACACATACGTGTTTAAGGATACACAACCAGAATTTGTGTCAGCATTGTCAACTGGAGAAGGCAGTCCTCTAGAACCTTTATTACATATTGTTATTATTTGGAGAAGAGACGCGAATCATTTAAAATATGAATGGTTACCTACTGATTGGATCGAAGCTGCTCAAGATGAAACTCAATGGAATGAAACGCGGCAAAATTTGGAACAAACTATACAAAGATTATTGCGTGTATCTGAAGCTTTGCCCTACGCTGCAGTTGTAGGAGAGTTAGCAGATGAACATGCACAGGTACATATGTATTTTAGTTTCTAAAAATTATGTTTTTCATTTGACTTCAGGCTGTTACTAATTGCAGTTTATACTTTCATAAAGGGTACCGTAGATAAACTTATAGGCAAAGCATTGTTAGCTGTAGATTATATTTCGGACAGTCTTACTAAAGAGCAAATATTACCTTTGGTATCAGTGATAGCTACTTTAATGTTAATTGGTGCTGCTGGATACGGAATGTCATATCTAGTGTAAGTAATTTGGTATAAAGAAAGATATATTCAAGTACGGAATTTTCTTATTAACTTTCTTTAATTCACATTTTCAGTAAATTAGAAGAAGCAAGTGTTCAAGCTGAACGTGCTCAATGTAAAGATAACAGTAAATCGACACCGTCTCAACCACAATTACGATTACACGAATTACGAGCAGAGAAATACAATGGTTTGGTTCGATTATTAAAACCAGGCTGTAGAACAATTATACTATTAGTTGATGTTCAAAGTAGACTAAAACTATTGCCAGCTTTTCATAAAGCTGTGTGGCCTTATAGGTAAGTTATATATTACTTTAATTGTTAACTTATAATATAACATTCCATTTGGTTGTAGGAAAAATAAAACCCTTATGTTTGGACATATGTCTCTTGAAAGAGGGTTAGATTGGTATAAAAAACTCTTATCCCTCACTTTACCAGAACAAAAGGAACTAAATATTAATGCAAAGAATTGTGTGGGAACTGTGTTATCTTTGAATGGGCATCGTAAATATTTTTGTATGTACCATGCTAAACATCCAGAATGTACTAAAGGCAAGGGTTCGAAGGTATACATTAAATAAATTAGTTGATCAATTATACATATTTTCCATACTGCAAATAACACATTTTAATGATTTACGCTGCAAATAGAGGATAGAACGAATGACAAAACAGTTAACTCGAAGGACAGATGACGCTGAAGCTGGTGCATTTATTGGCTTTGACAGTTCCAATGAGTCTGATCTTTCTGAAGATGAAGTATGATATATTTATATATTTTATAATAATTAGAACTATTAGAATTATCTAAATTATTTCCTTTCTAGAGTGGAAATAACGTTTTATATCAGGACAACCTTCTGGATGGTTTACCTATGTGGCTGGATAGATTATTTGAAGGTTTAACACATCGTTATTATGTTAACTATTGGCCCGAATTCACTGCCAAGTAAATACAAACAAATATACGTTTTTGTCATATGTTTACTTTTGCAATAGAAAAAGGGATCCAACTAGTCAACAAATATCACACATTTTAAACTTCTATATCTTTAATTTCATATAAAATTAAGACATACTCATTGTATATGAAATACCCATGAATCTACTCGCAATTTTCTGTACACATCAAATTTAGGTATTCCGTTAAGCACGCGTAATAGAGATTTTATAAAATATCATCGCAATCGATAAAGATCTAAATTTCAAGTTACTTTCTTACCATTGGTTTTCCGCGAGTAATGATCATCCTTATAACTTTTAATATCTTGTCAACAATTCTAGTCGATACCATTAAAGAGATATAACAGTATTTATATTACATGTCGAAATGTTAAACATCGCATAATTATGTATTTGTAATATGTCAACAATTTCCGTTCTTGCAAAATAATTTACGCTATGATATACTATTATTTTTATACCATTATGTTACAATTATTTTTACCTTCCATACTACGTATAAGGTTTGATAAAAAGATTTTTTGCTTCTAAAGTATTTAAGTTAAATGTTAACAATTTTTTTTACATAGTTTCCTTTATATTTATGTTTTTATTCATGTATGAAGATCACAAAAGAACGTATCTTCCGTATCTTTATCTCTTTATTAACGTAAGTTCTAAATGAGATTAATAATAAATAACAATAATTATTACGTGCTTTATACAAAAAATATGCAAATTTATAATTAATGAATAGAGAATGATTAATATTCTCGTATAACACAAACAATATTAAATAAGATAAAAACTAGTCTCTTCAACTACATATAAGGAATCTATACCTTTAAATTATGTTTTGAATAATTATACAAATTATCTCGTTACCTAATTAAATGTTAAGTCATGTCATTATTATACTCAAATTAAAAAAGTATGTAAATTAAGGTATTTGTTAATTGTTGATATCTTACACGTTTATTAATTATATAAGTTACTTTTTCCTTGTTTTAAAAGGTCTGTTTGCGTTTCATAAATCTATTTAGCGATTTTTGAAATGCATGAAAAAAAATAGTATATATAAAAAGTTGTTTATATTATGTATACATTCTATGAAAATATTTAAGACATACTGAAATAAAGATGTATAAAATAATTAATATATTATGTTATCTATAAAGATAAGTTTACTATAATTCCAAATACCAGATGCGTGGAATAATCATTTAAAACATGCATGTGTTGGAAATGAAGCTTTATTGTTTACGTTGTATTTCTGGAAATACTTCATACATTACAACTTCAAAAATATCCTATAATAAAAAAATTAGTTATTTGATAAGCAAAATATGATATAAAAATTCTTTAAAAACAACTTACATAAAATAATTGTTTATTTAAATTTGTATTTTGTAAAGAGTCAAAGATTTTAATGGCACCGCGCTGAGCACTTTGTCCTCCAACTAAATTTGTTAAAACTTCAGGTATGTTATTGAGAAACTGTCTTCGAGCTTCACCTCGAGTTTTTAATTTCTCTTCATCTGTACGAATAACTGTTTCAGACACTAAGTGACCATTTGGCCACCAGGATTTTGTGAATAATTGTATATAATAATGTAACATTGGTTCTGAGAATACCCACGCAATCGTGTCTCTGATTTGTCTACAAAATTACATTTTTGCTGCATTTTAATGAAATATGAAAATTATTTAGTATTATACCTATTTATGGTCCGGCCATAAGTAATTTGAACAAATGTAATCAAAGATCGTCGAAGCCATCGGAACACTCCTCGTAAATCGAAAATTTCACCCAACAGCGTATAAAGAGGTTCTGCTATTGCATCTTTATTAATATTCATCAATCCATCCGTGGCTGATCGACCACTATCAGTATCATCTAGTAACAGCGAGTAATCTTCTTCCTCTTCTTTGTCACGAAGTTCATTGCTAGATCTAAAATAAATATTTCATAATACACTTTTATAAATGTATGATTAGATACAATGAAGTATCATATACTCACGTTTTGAATAATGTTGATAACGAAAACCGAGATTTTTTTGGAGAAGGAGGAGCATACTTCAGATGTTCAGAACTTGGACTAAGAAATGTATATAAAGCCTCACTTTGATTAAGTTTCTCGTCCTCTAAAATAAACTAAAAATATTGAATATACTAATTGAAAATTTTATGCTAATACATTATTATATTAATATGACATTAAAAAAAATTTACATTTAAATATTTCTGTATCTGTATTTTGGCTTTGTCCAAAGTATTTTTATCAGACTTGCCAAAGAATTTTAAAGGTTGTGATGGTAATTCTAAAGCTTTTACGGTAGGACAAAGTTGGCGAAGTTTTCTGTGAAGATCTTGGAAGTCTTGTAACTTTCGTAAGACTACCCAACCACTACATATGCTTTCAGTATTATTTTCATCTTCTGCCATATGAACAACCAACACAAAGTGTGGACAATCTCCATTATCTGGCATCTTTTAACAATTTTTTCTAAATTAGATTCATTTGTTTTAATAAAAAACAAAGTACAAGATAAACAAAAATATAATAATGTAAAAGTCGTTTACTTCTGCACTTTGTACTTCTGCTCTCCAATGGCCTAAATGTTCTGCCCACATTTCTGTGTGTGTTAAGTGTGCTTCCAATTGTCTTTTTTCGCTTTGTAACCATTCAACTTCTTTGGCCAAAAAATTTAAAACCTTACTTTCTGGCTTTAATGAAGATTTAAGTGCTTGCAATGCTTGCATCTTGTTGTTTAGTTTTTCTTGTAATTGATCCAATTTACTGCGAGCATAATTTGAATGTTCTCCAACCAGTAAAGATATATTTTCAGATAAATTTCCATTTACTATACGATGATCTTCTGTTAGATCTAAATATATGTACATTAGTATTTACTGATAGATATATACCACTTAATTATTATTATTAAGATTCTTCTTACCATCTGTTCTTTCATTTAGTAATGCTTCTTGCATATTTTTGTAATGTTCACTAACAACAAATGATGGATAATATTTTTCTTCCAAAGTTTTAACAACGTTATCTTGAACTTCATAGAACACCTGAGGTCCTATGTCACCTAACAGAAAACTTTCCATCTTTTTACGAATAATTCTGTCAACTTTTATTTCAGCAGTAGGCGATGTAATATACGTATAAAAGATTTCTGTTCCTAATTGATGCCAATTAGATTTATCCGTGTTGCGTAGCTCTTGCACAGCTGCCCAATATCCAATTAGATCTTGACTAGCAACTTGTTCAAGAAATTGTGAAAGATATCGTCGACCTATTAGATTATCTAAAATATACTGAAGTGGTAAAATTCTTTCTTCTGTAATCGTGGCTGAATCAGTAACATCGCTAGCCTATAAAAAATTGTCGTCAAATATAGTTATTATCATTACTTATTGAATTAAAATATTTCTGTAACCTGAACAGGATATCCATTCCATCCTAATGATTGCATATGACATTCACACATATTTTTAGCGTATGTTAGTTGGCTGATATACCTCTTCAATTTTCTAGCTTGAATGACATCAGATTTCCCAAATGCATTATTATCTGGATCTAAACCTTGTGCTCTTTTAACATTTTGTATTGTCGTAGCTTGCATAATCTCCGTAACAATATTGTATCTGATATGTTTAAGTACTTCTAAATCTTTGGAACTTTTAATCATGCGAATGAAATCTTCAAACGATTCCGCATACTCATATGTTTTTCTATGCATTGCTTCTGCTAGTTGTTGTTGATCAATGTACATTAAAATCTTTTGATTAATATAATCAGGATCTGTTATTAAGTCTATTGCTGGTTTCAATACTAAAAGTATATAAAAAGTGAATTGATGTATACAATGTATATGCACATCCATAATGTCAATAAACTTACTTTTACATGCAAGAACTTCCCTTAATAAATACTTGATCGGTGCAAGTGAATAACAGTGTGGTAATAAAAATAAAATATACGACTCGCTAACTTTTCTTAAATAATCTAACTCAGACGTAGGTGACATTAAATGTGCTGATAAAATAAATACTGGATCTTCTCCTTCTGACCTATGTACACATAAAAATTATAATTTTTCATAATTTTATAATAATCCCATAAGCAATGTAATTTAAATGTTTCTGTTCATAATAGCATGTGTGCCAAACAAACGAGTGGTAGCTATAACGAATTTTATTAAATTTATCCTTTAGAGGAACTACATATACTTATGGGATAACCCAATATTTTTTGTATCATTCATTAGAAATTTAAGCACAAGAATTATTAATCAAACTTACGAAGCAGTTTGAGCAATTCTAATTTTTTCAAAATGAAAAGTAATTTTATTCACTATATTACAAGCAACTAGTTTCGTGTGATCTACTTTTGATAAACGATCATGAAGACTTTGAATTGCTCCCCATATGTCTTGTTTCATATTATCTATTATTTGTTCCGAGTTGAAAGTCAATTCACTTAGCCACAAACCGACAAAATCTTGGAAAACTAAATCCAATAAGTTTTGCAGTGCTCCATCTACCATGCGAGTAAACACCAATGGATAACGCATATGTTTTTTATTGTTTGAAGTTTTAACCATGTATCCTTTCTGAAATAATAAATCAAATAAATGACATAATTGTTAATTAGTCAAACAATAAGTTATATAAAATATACTTTGATGATAAAAAACATTGTTTGTTTTATAGCTTCTGTTATCTTATCTATCCATGAGTAACAATAAAACTAACCATTAATAAATTATGAAAGGCATCCATTTCTGCAACTGTTTTTATAGTACCTGTACCAGTTTGGTGCTTTGGAGAAAGTGCAATGTTTATGAACATCACAATTAAACATCCCATAAAGAAACAGGATATTGTTAGAAGACAGAAAACATAGCACCATAATAGATTATTCCAATAGAAAAAAGCCGTTATAATTGGAACATATAGAACACGGGTCGAAATCATTTTCTACCTCGAACCTAGCTGCTTGACAATAAATATTAAGTTTTAAATTTTCGGATTTGTAAGGCTGTTCCTTGACTATACTTTGAAAAACACCAAACGTCAACACCGCTATCAGAAGTTACAAACTATAATCCAAAAACTAACACGAAAGTGTTCGTTTTATTATAGGTGTTCTAAAACTTATTAATATTCAACCATTAATAAGTAAGTAAAATATTTATTTCTTCGTTTTGAATAAAATTGTTTATATAAATAAACGACTTCTATTATATGTAAAACCAGGTATTTTTTTATATATTATAAACATAACACTGATAACCTTTTACCTACATCTTTTTATATACTTGTTATATGCTGCCATGAAACAAAATATCAGGGATTATTTTTTTCAAATTTGGTCGTTTCGCGATTTCTCGAAAGCTGCTGAATCGATTTATTTCAAATTTCGACAGAATGTTCTGTACGTGATTATAATATTATAACAAAAGAAAAAGAGAAATAGAATTTTTTGGTAAAAAGTTTTGATTGAAACCTAAACTACATTGCTTAAATTCTACGCTATTTAATTGTTGCATAATTATTCACGGTAGATAAACAGACATGAATAAAAGAATGTTGTAACCGATGGTTCATGTACAATAACCTGATTTCGCACCTTGCTTTTACACATTTGTAGAAAATTATAACATAATCTGTGACACAGTAAAAGTTTATATTTATATATAAGATGATTTATAAATTGGAACAAAACAATGACAAACACATGGCCAAACATTATCAAGTAAAGCTTAGTACTCTTTTCTCTGTTTGTATGCTCGTGAAGAAGATACTCGTATCTTGCTTTCATGTACATGACATATATTGTAGAGGTCTAAAGGGACATGCAAATTGCAATTGCTTAATGAAGGTTGAAATTTAAATTTTAGAATTGTGTAAGCTGTATGTACTTTTCAATGGCAGGTGTACATCCAACAAGAAAATACATCAGTCTGTGGACGTTATCCTCGAACAGAACACTTTCCATTTCCTAAGCAGAACAATGTTAAAGCGATATTCGTTAAAGGTCGAGTACACGCAGAATAAACGAGACATGCATTACGAGCATTTTATCACTCATTCTGATATAGCCGCCTTCTATAAAACATGGACGGTTTTTAATTCCAGCGATCTGTTTCGTACGTAACGCCATGTCGTTATTATACAATTTTTTGCTACTACAGTTACTTATTTCGTGCCATGTTTTTGTTCTGGCAAAAAAGAAATTTGACAATAAACAAGAAATTAAACTTGGAACAGTAAGTTATTATTTTTAATTTATTTTAACCCTTAATGATCGTCACGGGTGAAATTTTATCGCGCGCGAAATATTGATATTAAACTTCGTTTCATATTCAGTAATAGTACAGGATATAACTGCTTATTATTGCGATCGACTATTTTTGAAATAAAATGACTATGATGAAATCTTATCTACTCCTTTTTTTTTTTTAATAGTTATTAAGGGTTGATCGGAATTTAAATTAAAATATATTTTCATTTATATCCAATAGCCAGAATTGATAAAAAAAGAAGGCTACCCGCTTGAGGTTCATAAAGTGGTCACTGAAGATGGATATATTTTGGAAGTTCATAGAATTCCACACGGAAGAAATAATTATAAATCGAACGTGACAACTAAAAAATCTCCG
This sequence comes from Coelioxys conoideus, assembly GCA_947623535.1. Taxonomy (NCBI): domain Eukaryota; kingdom Metazoa; phylum Arthropoda; class Insecta; order Hymenoptera; family Megachilidae; genus Coelioxys; species Coelioxys conoideus. Next base: position 27,906,272 of record OX392450.1, on the reverse strand, counting down.
ATTTTAATACAACATGGACTAGCAAGTAGTTCAGCCGATTGGGTTCTTATGGGACCGAACGAGGGATTAGGTATTTGATAATGTGAACTTATAACAGTTTTACAAAGTACAGTAATAGTACAGTCTATTTTGAAATTGTTGTATTGCAATGCGTTATATTATTCAAACTCAACTAATATAACCGTTTACTATATCTTTCGATGAATCAAGAAGACAGAAATAAATGTAGTTTTGCAATACATTTCTATCATCAAATTGTATCAAACAAATCCATTACTTCGTCATTTTTAGGGTATATATTAGCAGACGCAGGATATGACGTATGGCTTGGAAATAATAGAGGAAATATCTATTCAAAAAATCATATTTCAATGTCGCCGAATAATCGACGATTTTGGGATTTTAGGTATGATGTCCGTCTCAAAAGTTATTCAAACTTCTGTAGTATTTTTCATTTTTCTTTGCAGTTACCATGAACTCGGTGTTCACGATCTTCCTGCAATGATTGATTATGTATTAAATTATACAAAACAAGAAAAACTCTTTTACATCGGCCATTCTCAAGGAACGACACAATTTTGGGTGATGATGTCGCAAAAGCCCAGCTATAACGCTAAAATTCAATTAATGATCGGCCTAGCACCTGCGGCATTTACCGGTAATATACGCGGGCCCATTACAAAACTTGCGAGATTAACGTACATGGGTGTGGTAAGCGGCAAAAGAATTTTAAATTATTACGTAAATTTTTAAATGAAATGGATTCAATTTTTTTTTTTAAATTACATTGTATCGTATTTAATTTTTAGTGGATTGGTGAAGCATTCGGCTACCCAGAAGTACGGTCACGATCGGTTTGGGAAAAATTCGTATCAAATACGCTATGCCAGAATGCAACGGCACAGTTATTTTGCAACAACATTTTATCCCTAGTGACTGGTTTAAGTCAAACAAATTTGAGCGCGGTAAAGAAACTGATTAATCTTACAATTCATAAAAAAAAATATTATTTGCTGAAAAAATTTTAATAACTTGTAAAACATTGAACTTCTCAATTTTTAAAATGATTCAAATGCATGTAGTCATTAGTTAGAATGCCTCATACTTGCAAATATTTATTTTCATCGCTTCTTTACTTAATCGTTAAATTGTTACGTATTCAGGCAAATTTAACAATGATCATGAACTATGTTCCTGCCGGTGCTTCTTGGAAACAGGTAGTTCATTTTGGACAAGGATATATACATCCCAGTGAGCATGAATTATATTGTAAAGATCAACATCAATCAACTGAAATAACATTTAGATGATTTCAGATTACTTTAGACAATTTGATTATGACAATGAGCAGAAAAATAAACGAATATACAATTCTCCAGTACCCCCGGAATACGAATTGAACAAAGTAACTGCGCCAGTTGCACTTTTCAGTAGCAATGGTGATTTGCTTTCGACATCAAAGGTATACTGTTTTATATAAGTGTTTTAAAATGGCTGTAACAATTAATAAACAATAATTGAAAAATACTTTTATTTTCAGGATATTAATCTTCTTAGGAAGAAATTGGATAATGTGGTGTTCCATAAAGAAATATTTATGGATTCATTTAATCATTATGACTTCATATGGGGTAAGGCTTCCATAACAACCGTGTTTGAACCCATATTAGGATTGTTGGCACAGTATAAATAAACAAACATGTTACATCAATGATGCAAGGTCGAAGAAATCAACTAAGAATAACGTAAAAGATTTTATGTACATATTCAGAAATACATTTCTATGAATATAGGTAATAATATTGAAATGGCAAATAAAAACAAAAATAAAAAATAATTTCATTCAGTGTTTCGATCAAGAACTTAATTTTCAAATACTCCTTTTACACAATATTATACATGCTACCTCAAAAAGAGTTTTTCTAATACTATTTTGGTAAACCGCATTATAATTCAATTAAAACACCCCCTTCCTTTTTCATTACCTTTCTCTCTCTTTACTCCTTCCTTACTCAGTTCCGATTAATAAATAAATACATGTGTGATTTCTGATATCTATGTATGATAACTATAAACAATAAAAATGATTGATATAAAAACCTCATAATTGGCATATCTGTCTAAAAAATGACTGAAAGAGAATTTAAGGTTAAATTATTTTAGAAAGAAAGTACAATATTTCAGTGTTGGACGCGAAACGTTTATTCTGAGTCCTTTGATTCAATTAAAAAATCAAAATTTAATTTTTGCAAAAATCAATTTGTCTCACTTTGCGTAATATAATATGCATATCTGATAAATACAATTGAAAGAAAATCACTAATTCTGTATAAAATTTCCATTTACATAATATGTTTTGGCAATTTTATCTTCGTGTGTGTCCTTATTCTACGTTCTTTTACATTATTCTAATTTTTATGTCAAACCTTCATAATTCTCTATTCATTTGTTTCTTTATTAAGATTTTTAACGTCTTTCTATATTGATAATAATCACAGGAACAAACAACTGTTAATAGTAAACAATTTTGGTACAATATACAGATTAAGAAACAATTTATAATACATTAAACATGATACCATGTTGTAAAATTGCACAAAATTAGATGTTTGTGTTAACTCTTCCCTTTGGAATGTTTTAAGTAATTCATTAATAAAAACATTAATGTAATTGAAACGATTAAAATTTGATGATAGATGTAAGAAGATATATAAGATAGCTGTGGAAGACTTTTACGTCATAGTAATACATCTGAATTATAAAAATCATTAAATACATTTAACTTGTATTAAAAGTATGGAAGCAGTAATTTATATTATCTAATGTATTTCTAATGAAATCATATCAAAAACATTCGTCGTTTTGTGCAATTTTAGCTTTAGCTCTTTAACATATAAAATTTTCAATAAATTAACTTTATAAAGTTTTGTAATCTCTAAACTTCTTCTTATATACATATATATGTATGCATATACATACATATATAATATATATTCTACCAAATTTAACACTCCTCGCTAAAGATTAATGTAAATTTATTTATAAGGGAAGAATATACCAAAATCATTTACTGTTTAACTTTCACGTCCTTCAAGCATATAACTCACGAACAAAAACTATAATATAATATTGTGATGTGATTAAGATTTTTTTTAATATACATCATGATCAACATTTGTCTTTTAAAAGTGTATACTAGTATATATGTATCATAGCTCCAAACTGTTCATACACACACACATATATATATACATATGTATATGTGTATATATGTATGTATGTATGTGTGTTCACATATTATATATAAAAAGAAAAGAAAAATATAGAAAAAAAATTAGTTTCTTTAGAAATATTATACTTACGTTCACTATATTTTCTTTTCAAACGTAATTAATCTATAATATACAGCAGTTTTCTTAAATAGGTGTTAGTTTGTTAGAAATATTTTGTTGCTATTACTTTTTTAGTGAATACGTTCATGCAAGCGGTATAGATCGTACAATGCTCATAAATATTAATAGAACGACTGCACAACGGAATTGCATATATCTAAGTGATTAATCGAAGCAGTCAGGTACATTTTCCGTTTGAATTCATTTTCTTTCTAAAAATAGCTGAAAATAATACCCATTAATACGCTTAAGTTGCAGCACCATGTGAAAGAAGAATCAACACGATTGTATATAATTATATAGCGCAAATTAAATACTTATTCCTTTCCAATACTTAATACAAGGATTCTGTAAACTTTAACTTCGTTATAGATTTCAAATCTCTTGCAATCTACAAAATTTGTATTAGCTATTGATTAGAGGCAATGTTGTAATATTAAACAAGCCTTATTTAGCTTAATTTAATGGAAGGCAAAACATTTGCTTCAAGAGCCCTTTCTTGGGATTCTCATCTTCCTCATCATCGTAATTCTGTTCATCATAGTTACTAATGATTTCATTGTTATTGCTAGAGCCGTACGTAACATCTGTGATACTTAGAGAACTGGAGCATATCGGACTTTCGTATCGGAATGGAAAAGGTGGTGATAACCGATACTCGTTATAATTATTGTCGTTCTCATTCTCTTCAGAGTATGTCATTAAAAAAACATTGTTGTGATAACCTCGATTTCTTGAGCTGATGTTCAATAGGGGATCGATTCGAAGCTTCGCAAGCTTGTCCTGCAATTCGTACATGTAGCACGGCTGCAACTGTTGTTGTTCACTTTGATTGTATCGTTGCATAATAACGAGCGGTTCTTGTCACACGCAGTCTTCCAGAGACATGAGTAACGGGTTCACGTATTCGAAACCTTCGAATTCACTTTGATCGATTTTATTAATTACTCTCCTGTAAAACATTTATTATCACCGTTATTAAATTTGATTATCATTTTTCTACAAACAGTATATTGTTTTCTTCAGGGCGGCATAAACGTTTAATATGAAGTACGTATAAATGTGAAAATATTAGGAGAGATAACTGTACTCATAAGATTATGTGTACTTGTAAAATTTGTAAATGCCCATACATCCATGATACTAAATCCAGTTCATGCCAGCCCTGGTTTTCTTAACAAAACTTACGGATCATCCGGTGTTAGATGAACTGGTTCATCTGTAAATTCTGGTGGGAAGTTGGCTAAATCACGATCAGAATCTAACCGTGGCTTGTAAGGTGGTGTTACTTGCTTTTGTTCCAACTAAAAATTCAATCATGAACTTCAATATAAAAGTATAAAAAGACCAATTATTATTGCTTGTTGTCTACAATTAGTAGGACCTCACTCTATATTAACTGCAACAAGTATAATACTATAATAATTACCATTTCCCAATCTATCGCTTTGAAGAAAGGATGAGAAACGATATCAAGAAAAGCTGTTGGCCTTTTACCGCATCCCAACCTTTCAGCAGGATCTTTGCAAAGGAAGCCTTTAAGTACACAAGCTGCTTTAACTGATAACGATCTTGGTATACGAATTGTTTTCTGTAAAATAACTTGAAATAGATAATCTTCAGTGTTCTGGTCTGGATTTTCTAACGCGCCCGCAATGTCAAACGGACTGCGGCCTGCAAGCATTTCATATAAAAGTACTCCAAGTGCCCACCAATCCACAGAGAAACTGTAATCTTCGCCCCGCAATATTTCAGGTGCAATATAATTTGGAGTGCCACAAAACGTGGCTGTTGTATCACCCTCTCTAACACCTTCTTTGCACATTCCATAATCAGTCAGTTTAACGTGTCCTTCATGATCAAGTAACACGTTATCTAATTTTAAATCTCTGTATATGATACCTACATAAAAATATACATATAAGTCAATTTATGCGATCGTTAAACTCAGTATTTTTTTCTTACCTTTTTCATGTAAAAAATTTAAGGCGAGGCTAATTTCTGCTGCATAAAATCGAGCATGCTCCTCTGGAAGACGGCGTTGCCTTTGCATATGGAACATAAGATCACCGCCGCGTACAAATTCAATAACGAAGAACAGACGAGAAGGTGTTTGAAAGCATGAGTGAAGTCCTACGAGAAAAGGATGATTCGAAGCGGTTTCGAACACGTGTTTCTCTGTTTGAACCCAATCGATGTCCTCGTCGTCCGTCACCAGGGCTTTCTTGATCACTTTCATCGCGTAAATCCTTTTTGTACGCTTCAATTCTACCATCAAAACTTTTGCGTAGGAACCACGACCGATTACCCTAATCAATTCGAAATCGTTTAACGAGTATTGCCTTTGCATATCATTAGAATTATCTGCATCGTTTAACGTATCCAATGGCAATTCTTCGCTTTCTACACTTCCGGTTCCTACGGATAAAGAGAATCTTATTAGTGTAAGAGAGATTTAATTATACAGTGACGTCTCGTTGTAATGTCTTTGTGAAACTTAAAAATTTTCTGATTTACTAATTAAAAAATCTTGAAATATACAAGTTTAGAAATTCTCAAAGTAAGAAGTTTAAAATTTCAAGTTTAGAATTTTAGAATTCGGGTACTCATCCCTGGCGACAAAACTGAGACAATTAAGCACTCTATGGAATTCCACAATCTTTTTCACAACTACAATCTGGCCTAGGATTGAGAAAGGTTTTGATATAAATTTCCAACTACTCTTACGATTGCGTGAATGCTCCTCGATGATCGGCGACTCTGAAATTTCATCCTCTAGATGAGCTACTGGACTACATTGCGCAGAATCAAGTTGTTGTTGATCGCCGTTCCTGTCGATCGTTTGTGATTCTGTGCTTGGCATTTGTTGCTGTTGCAGTTGTTGTACACTCAAGCATGGTTTGCGCACCAGTTTGTGACATTTCTTGTGGACCAGTAGTTTGCACTGAATGCACTTGAATCCCTGCCGACCTAGTCCCCAAATTCGATCCTGGCAGAACGCGCAAAACGCTCGCTGTGAAAATTAAACAAAATAACTCATGAAAATATGTATCCATGTATCTCTACAAATGAGCACTTCATGTATCAAATGAATCCTTGCCAATGAAGGTAATATAGTGTTAAGACTGGTTGAGAAATTGTTTTGAGTTTAATTTCATTTGCAAGAATTCAAGGGAAGAAAGTTCAGTATTAAATGTAACATTTTCTAAGTAAATAGAATCTTTATCCAAAGTCACTAGCCAGCAAGTTCCTGTAACATCTGGAAATACTTTTGGAATTGTGATGTGTGGTGGATATGGTACCATGCGTGAATGTGTAAAATTATATTAAAAAGATGAGCAAAACAAGTAAAAGCAGTAATTGAATGAAATGATACTTACCCGATTGAAACGTTTTGCTTGAAATATATGACCATTCACTCGGTACAGCTTCCTCCATCTACGTGCGCCGCGTCTGTAGATGCTTCCTTTGGAAAATGAAAAAACATAAATATCACGAGTGAAAAGAAGATTGATCTTCAAAGTTGGTTTTGATGTCTTTACTTCTTCCCTAATATGTAAAGTTCAAAAACTATTATGCCAAACTACGACGGAATACTCATAAAAATAAACAGAATGCAGTTATTCAACATTGTTCCAATAAGTATTTGGTTTTGAATCATAAAATATTTGGTTTAATTCTTTCATTGCAGTAACAAGTTTCTGAAACTTAATAGCACTCTTTCTCTTTTGTACTGTGTATCATACAATTTTGATTTACAGTGTAGTATAGTTCTATGTATACTCGATTTCACTATGAAATCTAGTCTAGTTCATCTTACTATATTTGTTTTATGCTATTCCATTATTCTTTTTTATTTATGGTTATATATAATGGACACTCAGCAACGGATGACTATAATTTGATGAAGTTTAACAATGGAACTAAATATTTCACAATCTTAAAAACAAGATTCTGGACTTACATTTATTAAATACTTTTCACTTATTTTAATGAGTATTCTACAGCCCTTAAAATTTCGCATGATTTTCCTGAACATGTTGTATAATTCTAATAAATTCAATATAATGAAAGTCTCTAACTATATTTCAAACTATTATTAAATTGTGACTTTATAATTTTATATTCTTGTTGAAATACCGCACTGAAAAATTTGCAGTAAAACTGCGAACGGCCCAATTCCTTCCATATTTCGTACCGTGTAAAATTATCGAACAATCTTGACGAGGACAAAACAAAAAATTTGTAAACACGACGAAACCATCTCGTATACCCGCGACATTCAAAACACAAAGTAACATTAATTCTATCTTTATAAAATCCTATCTGTTACTGTTACTTTGTACGTCTGACTTTAAAATTGTATAGTTTTTAAGAAGAATAAAACTTTCTATATAATATTTTAAAATGTATAAACAAAGGTACGGAATAAGACTTCATGCTGACAAAGTTTTATCATTAATCTTGAAGTCTTGGTCTCCAACATCTTCCCTTTTTCAGTTTATGCAACACTTTTAAATGCAATAAGCATGTACATAAAATATAAGTGATGAAAATTAAAATAAGCGCATTAAAATCGCTGATGTTTCATGAAAACTTAAGCATCAAGAAACGAGAAAAGTAATCGTAATCTTCTGAACATGAATTTAACATAGCCAGACTATTCATATTTAAACTTATTGTTGATAGAACAACTCGCTGGCTAGTATAGTGTATAACGTTGAAAATTGTTGGAGAAACTCACTGTCTTCCCCTTTACAGGGCATTCCTGGGGCAGGCGGCACATTAGGAAAAACTGTAACAAAAAAGAACAAGTTTTCATTTTTTTTTTTTTTTAACAGTAATTGTAACATATACAACTAACATATTACCTGTATTCTAGAAAGTAATACTCATTTATAGCTAGAAGTATTACTTATATTCTAAGTAATGATAAAAATCGAAACAATTGATAACAAGATCAAGTTAATTAGACTTTGAATGTCTAAAATAATATAGTGCAATCTAAATGATGGATTATGAACGTTTAATCATGCAAAATAATAATTTACTATTTTTTTAAAGAATGTATATTAAAATAGTTAACTTAACTGTACCTCCTACTTTTAATGCAATTCCTACTTTATTTGTAAAATAACTGCTACTTTAATAGGAACGCATATTTCAGAAAACATTCAAGGCAGCATTGTATATTAATAGAAAAAGGTGAAAGATAAAAACAAAACTTAGTTGTCGATAAAACAGGTTGCAGACATACTGAAACATTTCAAAAAGCATTCAATGTTAACTATTAATATATTCAAATATTCCATATCAGATTATCTTAAATTATATGGTTGCAGGATTAACGATAAATAATTAAATAAAAATTCATTCATAATCATTATATATTCCAAATTGTAGTATGTATTATAAACTTTAGTAAATATACATGCTTACTAGTTAATACATTTTATTAATGAATACCTTTGCAGTTAAAATTTAAATGCCATCACTTGTGAATACATTTACTTACCAAATTAGTGTGTGCACACATTTGCCAGTAAGCATATACATTCACCAAATTAACACATTTACTGTAACGTATACATATGCATACAATGACTTATTTTCACACAAATACTCAATTCACTCTTCCAATGTTATACATTCATGTAGCAAGGTTCATTCATATAACATTAATTTTTACACTCATATCCATACAAATACATTACATCCTTATAAAATATCTTCATAAATTCTTGATATTCAATTAATGCATCTAATATATTAGTTTCAAATATCATATATAAATGAATGATGTAAGTACTAACAGAAATCATGCATTATGTGCAATGTCATCATAATTTCTATTGTAGTTGTTGGTTCCTTTTTAACACAGCATAGACAAAGGACGATACTGTAACCTGTGTCCAATATTCACGTTTACCACAAATGATACAGATAAAGATCTATTATTGTTATCATTTTTTAAAAGTGCTCACATGTCGCAAGTGTATCCTGTACTGTTACTTTTATGCCGTAACCAGATCATAAGATGTCAACCGATAACGGATAACATTGAATTCAATTGATGCGATCGTGTTATCGCTTATCGGCGAAAACTCGGTAGACAAGTATAGGTGCAACGTTGTTTTCAATATACGTTTTACATTTCGCTCGAATCGATCGTTCCTAACGGAATTAAACAAATTATTATAGGCTATTTTATTTTTCTTTCCGTCCAAAAGTATTTTACCAAAACTGTAAGTATTGTTTGTATTCCAGTATTTAAAATTTAAATTTGTAAGCCCTACAACTTTAGTATTTTTTCGTATTTAAAAACTGTGTGCCCTGTTACATTAAAAATCTTTCTCAGATATATTAATATGACATATTTAAACTGTTAAAAGGCTTCACCTGGTGCAACTGACATTACTATACATATTACTTATCATAAATTAATACAATTATAAGATGTTAATTTCTTTTACTTAGTAACAGTAATAATTACTTTTTAATGTGTGACATTTTATACTATTATTGTATAACTCTTCAGCTATGAAACCTTGTAAAAATTCCTTTCATCCTTAAATTGTTTGTATTAACTCTCCAGTGGCAACATAATTTGTAGCACAGAAATAACATTGGTCTATGAATCAAATGAATTCTCGTACTTATTTTATTGTGTAATATATAAAAACTATAAACTGAAACCAGTAACTTGAGAAACATCAGTAATTATATTTGTGCAAAATATTTCATAAGATGAACATATCCTTCATCTGCCTGTAAGACCATGTGTTACCACTACTATGTTAACTGTAGAGTTAATCATCACTTAAATATCTTGTTCATGAATTAAAATAAATTTTAACATATTGACTGCGATGCTAATACGTATTTCAATATACCTATTATACATCACTTAAAGTACTTAGTAAAAATAGTTTTAATTAAGTAAATAATATTTTTCCTAATATTGTGAGAGATAAATTTCTGCAAAAATTTGAGCATCACTCACATATAAGTGACATGCCAGTCAAATTGTTAAAAAACAGATTAATTATTGAATGTAGATTTATGACTATAATTTGCATTACCAAACTTTTACCCCTTCGTTACATGCTATTTGCAGTTCTGTACTTTCATAAACTATCATAAAAAAATAAATATTATTTTATAAATATTTTATAATATTGCAAAACAAGACATTCTAATTCAAAATATAGGAATATTAACAATGCTATGAAGGGTTAATAAAAAAAAAAGGAAAGAACAATCCTAAATAGACACATCTAGATAAACTCTAAAAACTGTCAAATATAAAATAGCCAAAAATGACAGATTAGATAAGCGCATATATCGGCACATCACTGTACGAAAACCGTCATTCGTCGCGATCGATATTCAGCAAACTCTATAATCCTAACATTGGCAGATTACATTCGTTCTAACAACGAAAACTGACCTATACAATATACGTGCAATGGTACTAAATGAAAGCAGACAAACCGTAGATAGAATAAAAATAAAAATATTTCGCTATCGTGCTTCCTCGTAAATCGTTCGACTAATTTAGCAAGACCTACCCCAGGCGATGTCGTTGAACCAAAATTGAGAAGATCTGTCGAATAACGATGCAATGGAATCAGTAGAATCCGGCGGCGGATTACATGGTCCATGCAGACGACAGGTAGTCCCTATAGCTCTATTGGCAGTAGCGTACATTGTCTCCGTAGCCACCACCTCGTCGAGGTCAACCTCGGACGCGTCGTCGATCCCTTTATCGCAGAGTAGTTTTATCCTAGACGAGGAGCCAGCTTGCACAAATATGTCGTCAGGGGGACTGTTACGAGGAGAGCATTCGCTTCGAAGTCCAGCAATCGGTTGTTCATATTCGGCTGAATCGCTGCTAGGCGAAGGTGGATAGGTGCTGGTACTCGACTTGATGGGTCGCTCCCTTGGTAGCACTTGAATACCAGTTGAGGAAGTGGAGGGTCCTTCGACGGCAGGAGGTATCCTACGCCCAACAGCGGCCGCAGCAGCCGCCGTAGCCGCGGAATAAGAATAAAAGGAACCACCCTGTATCATCATACTGCAGGGTGGTTCCTCCACTGCGGCAACGACAGACCCGGTCGAGACGGAGGAGGAGCTGACGAGCTCACCTTGTACTTGCTGAACACCGTACATCCCCTGCGATACTCCTGTTTCAGTTTGATGATGATGTTGTTGCGGCTGCTGATGCAAGCTCTGATATTGTTGTTTGTCCTTCTCGCGACGGGGTGACCGACCCCGATCACTGACTGACGTTGCGCTCCAGTAACCCCACGCCATTTCGCCACCAATTCAGCCGTATTTATCTCACCTTCTTCTATCTTGGCTACTTGGTATCATCCACCGACGATCGTACGCCACTGGCTCCCGTCTTTTGCTCGCAATTACCCTCCAAACTCCCACCCTACGATGTGTGCGCACGCTCTATCGGTCTATCTCTTTTCTACCTCGTAGTCTCTCCTTGTCTCTCCTACTTCCTTCTCTGTCCTTCTCTACTGTAGCTCAACCTTTTGCAGGAACCCGGCTGAGAATGCGACGAGTCAGCTCGATCGATGCTGGTTTATCGTCACTTTTGCAACCTCCTCAATGACAACGGCAATTGTCAGAGGTACGCTGTCACGAGCTCTCTAGGTGGATCATTGAAAAAACGCGCGACTAGTGTGACGAGACTTTCCTTTGAGCGGTGTTAATTTTCAGTTGTGCTTTTTCTTTCCCTTCTTGCCTACTAGCTACTTTCAGTTATCGACGGCACACTAGTATGTACGTGAGATCTGAGCAAATTTTGTGTGGTGGCTGCTAATCAGTTCACGTAAGAATATCGACTGCTACCGCGGGATCCGTTAACTACCGTGGCCGCCCGACGCGCTTTACTTCTACGAAATGCGCAAACGCTAGAATAAAGGCACAGTGAAAAGCAGAACTGATTTCTCTTTAAACGTACCACCCCTCGCCCCTTCTCCTTCTTTTCCGACTCTATACCGCCCCATACCCATTAAGCTCCCATCTGTTTCTCACTCTTCATCCTCTCCATTCAATCCTTTTTCAGAGCTTTCAGCATTGTTGCCTTCTTCATGTTCACTTTCTCCGTTATCTTTTCACTCTTCCTTTGTATCTACCAGTTATCACCTTTATTTATCTTTTTACCTATACTAATGCAGTATTTTCTACTTCTTGCCTTTCTTATTTCATTTTTGGTTGTTCTTTTTATTTATACTCTAAATGTTTTCTTCTTTAACCAAGAACAGTAATTCAAAACATAAACGTATGGATTGTAATACGTTTTTGAATAATAATTGAAACCATGACTGGTACAGTAGAGTCCATTCAACCCGAATAAATTTTATTTTCTTAGAAAATGTAGCTTATGTGGTTTTTAAATAAGAAAATAATTATAACTTACCATATCATTTTTTTTTAATTGCTTGGAAATTCTTGAAATATTTCTGTGTAATTCTGACAATCTCATTGTACTGTCTATGTAGCAAAATGACCATCACATCACTTATGGATTAATAGATTAATCGAACATTTTATATTTGCATTCTTTTCTAACTGCTCATGAACAACTTTAAATGCTTGTTAATTACATTCAATTAGATCAAGGGGTAATGATAAATATATTATACACATATGCACATGTAACAGTACATAATTATTTACAAATGGTTTTTATATGATACTTTATTAATAACTTAAGAATCATTAAATAATTTCAAGTCATTCAAATTGTAGTATACCGTATTTATACAATTTATATCACCTCACCATATAATATTTGCAAAACAAACTAATGTATCAAAAAATTATACTTTTTATTTAAAAATATTTGTAACTATATTTCAATATTATCCAATAAAAAATGAATTAATCTTCTTCATTTACTCCATAAATCACTGGGTATTAGTATATTTGTAGTATATACTTAGTTATCCATTTTGATAACTGATTTTAAATATATATTTCATTTTCCAGAATATTTTAATTCCATTAAATCACAAAACGATGTACATAAAAACATGTCCCTATCCGATATTTATACCTGAATGTATTTATTTTATAAATTCATAAAGATTTACAATAATCACTTACCGTGTATAATTATCTCTGTGTCTTTTTCTAGTTCATAGAGGCGTAATGCTTCATCCAGTTCCTGTTGAGAAGCAATCCTGCATGGATCACCCTCATCATCGACCCATTTCATAGTAAACTGATCTGGTCCCGCAATATCAAATTCACATATTGAGCGCACCTCTTCTCGTAATGTGTCTAACGAAATTCCAGTAGTAATATACATAATCTGCACTTCCCTAATAGAAATAGAAATAATTAGAATTCTTCCTTAACAATTGCTATATATATACATCACTATTAATTCCTATGTTATCAGCAAAATAAACATAAGTTCTTAAATGCTTTATTAAAAAGTTATAACAAAAATATGACATAGTAATGAAATGCTTTCTTTTTTGATATCATATAAGAGTAGATTGTCAGTTCATATTATAATATCATCTAAAAATATTGTTCATTATTATGAATGTAAAATTAACATCTATAGGAAACAGAATCTACTATGTTACTAATTTCTTCTTCGTTAATATCTTAATATAAAAATACATTAGACCATGGCACAATTAGTGATGTTACAATAAACAAATGCTAAACCGAATAACTTATATGACTAAATATTTTATTCCTTTACCAACTATTTTTTAGTTTATATTACAAGTCTCCACTGTTCTAATTATTATTACACTTATAATAATCCAGCTTTTCACTAGGAGCCTCAAATGTATTACTTTTAAATACAAGTATGCTGCATTGGACAGATACAACTAGATGATTTCATGATCAATTATATTCATTGTAATATAGGCCACTCTATCAACAACATGTTCATATGTTATATAAACAAAACACTGGTCCAGCATCATTTTGTATTTTGTTAAAACTTGTAAATAACATATGTAAGAACTTGTTAGTAAAACAAATGTTTGTATATTTTTTTGATTTTTACTTATAGAATATACTATTAAAGCTTTGCAGAAAAGACTTAGACATGCTGTGTCTCACCATATGATTTTGTTTATATCATATTATTGGATATCATTAGCTAGCTACTTTCTGTCTTTATAATATCTGTCTTTTACATTCTTCATTTTAAGTTAGAATTACAGACTTCTACATTAAAGGGATAAAATGGTACATTATAACTTAATATATAAAAGTTTAAAGTATTACCCATTATAAACAATTTTTGCTCGAATATCATCATTGTCTGTTGTTTGTGTAGGCATTTTTGTCTATTGTGTATACTGTTCCTTATACTGAAAATAAATTACATTATTATAAATAAAGTAATAATAACTAATTAAATTAATAATAATATAGAAAGGTGACATGACCGATATAACACAAATAAATTAAAACTGACTAAAAAAAATGTTGTATTTTTTTTAATAAATTCAATAAAAAGATACTCAAGTAAATCAACAGGCATAAATGCAATGTTATCTTTAATCCAGAAAACGTAAAATCTTTATACTTGAAACTCAGTTATAATTGAAACTACCTAAATTTTGATGCTCGCACGATCTGATTCACCACACTACTATTTCCTATTTGATTCAATTGGTACCTCGGGCAAAATATACACTTGCCAGGCTTCCGTGACGAAATAAGCGAAATATTTTTTTTTAATTTTCGATTAAAAACAATCATATAACAGTTACAAAATTAAGAATATTTTATACACTAAAACGCGTTGTCACTTGGCAGTCGCCATGTTTATTAGATATACATGTTCATAAGATGTACATATGGATGTATGCATGTTATGTATTTACTTACACCTACATTCCTTCAGTGACGCATACCTACGTGATTTACACGATTCAAATAGAAATTTAGAACTTAAGAACTCACTTGAAGAAATCTATCATAACTATAAACTGTTTTGCTTTATTCTTAATTCTTAAATTATTCGATATAGTTGACAACTATAAAACAATAATATAATTATTTTACGTTTAAAAGTTAATTTGTAGTTTAATTTATACATAGTTCTACAGATAATATTTTTTCTAAATATTACTTCTGCTTGACTAAATTACCTTTTATTTCATTATTTATTATAAATCATTTCTTAATAACTTGTTGATACTTTTCTTCGCTGTAATACTTTCATTAACTTTGAATAACACTCATAAGAAATTCGCATCACGTGGTGAATTCCTGTAACTACCTTCAGACTTTGCAAAATTCATATTAACCTAAATTAACCTCTAATTACATACATACAATATATGTAAATATGAGTATATAGTAGATGCTGTAGCATGACTATAGACTGTACACTCTAGTGCAAATCTGGCTTTCCTGGGGAAAATGGTAGCCAAGGTGGACAAGTCCCTATCACCCCCAAATATTCACACGTTCACATGTATTATATCTATTTTACAACAGGCATTCTCAAAATCGTTAAATAATACAATTTTAGCAAGTACATGCTTCCTTTTAAAATCAAGACAACTATGTCATCTACAACTTTTATAGTTACATGATTTATACTATTATTTTTATTTTAATATTAAATATTTTAAATAGAATCAATGTTATACATTCCTTCAAGTTTAAATTAATATAAATTAGCAGCTAACATTAGTAACAACTCAACACTTCGCAGTCAGTGATCCCGTTATTCCCTGTTTCGTATTCGCGACATCAATAATCACTTCTCATTATTTGGGTATGTTATTCACTGTACGTGAAATGAGGAACAAGTCATAGCAGGAAGCTTATGCACTCAGTCAAATTCGCGCAATGGCGCGGAGCGCCATTTTAAAGATTTTGAGGTTATTGTGTACAGAAGGTTAAGTTCTATCGAAATATCAGTACATATAATCCTCAAGGTAAGAAATCCTATTTTACTATATTACTTAGAATGTCTTTAACCCTTTCACGTGCAATTTCAGGAAATGCATACAATTTTAGAATAAGTTTTGTCGGGAAGCATAAACAACTTTTTATTGCACATACGTGTATCTTTGATTACATACTTTCAGTTGATAATTACAAGAAATTTTTGCTGTTTTGTTTATTTTATATTTATTCAACAAAATTATTTATTTATTTTTTAAGAAATGCATAACCTACAAATACTCCATATCATATTATAATACAATGAGAAAAGTAAAATGTGTTATGCCAAAAAAAATAAATAACTGTAATTCAGAGCTTTATATTTTTAAAAATTTGCATTGTATGATATATTTCAAATTTATCGAAATATTTATTTCTATTTCATTTTATATATGTTTTATAAAACTTGAACAAACAAAAAACTGAAACACGTACCTTGTACATATCTTATAGGCACTTTTAGTGAATGTCATTTCCTTTCAGTAACTAATATATAAAGAAAATAAAAATTTAACATTCTGATCACATAATATTGATAAATGAAAGCATAAGAGATGAATACTCATGCATATATTAAATTATAATCGACCATGTGCACATAGTCATACTCGTGTAAAGGTCAATGAGTATCTCTCCACTTGATAAATATTTAAAACTATTACTTTTGAATTTCAGCTTTACAATGAAGAGGTCACATTCTAGAAGAGATAGAGATGATTATGAACATTTTAGACATCATTCAAGAGATCGAGAACGGAATCGGGACAGAGATCATGAGAGAGATAGAGACAGAGGTAGAGATAAAGATAAAGATAAAGATAAAGATAGAGATAGAAATAGAGATAGATATTACAATGACAGACATGGTAGAAGAAACGATCAGAGAAGGAACCATAATTCTGAAGAATCAAACTCAGAAATTAGATCATATAAACGACAAGACTTAAGAAATTCAAAAGATTATGAGAAAGAAAACAAAAGAAAACAGGAGAAAGATAAAGGCAGAGATACTGACATGGGGAAAAAGCAAGAAACAAATACTTCCAATGAGGCATTGGAAAGGCAAAATAGAACTGTTGAATTATTGACATCAAGAACAGGTGGTGCTTATATACCACCTGCAAAATTGCGTTTGATGCAAGCTGAGATTACTGATAAATCTGGAGCTGCGTACCAACGTATTGCTTGGGAAGCTCTGAAAAAGTCTATACATGGTCATATTAATAAAGTTAATATCAGTAATATTGGACTTATTACACGAGAACTTTTGAAAGAAAATATTGTTAGAGGTAGAGGTTTGCTTGCTCGATCTATTATTCAAGCTCAAGCAGCTTCTCCAACTTTTACCTCAGTTTATGCTGCTCTTACAGCAATTATCAATTCTAAGTTTCCTAATATTGGAGAATTAATATTAAAACGTCTTGTAATACAATTTAAACGTGGTTTTAGAAGAAACGATAAACCTCTTTGTATATCTTCAGGAACATTTATTGCACATTTAGTAAATCAAAGAGTAGCACATGAGATTTTAGCACTAGAAATTTTGACTTTATTAGTAGAAACACCAACAGATGATTCGGTAGAAGTGGCAATTGCATTTCTAAAAGAATGTGGTATGAAATTAACTGAAGTTTCAAGGAAAGGTATAGAAGCTATATTTGAAATGTTAAGAAATATATTACATGAAGGACAATTGGATAAAAGAGTACAATACATGATTGAAGTCATGTTTCAAGTTCGAAAAGATGGATTTAAAGATCATGAGGCTGTACCAGACGAACTTGATCTTGTTGAAGAAGAAAATCAATTTACTCATTTAGTGACATTGGATGAAGCAACAGATTCTCAAGACATATTAAATGTTTTCAAATTTGATGCAGAATATGTAAATAATGAAGATAAATATAAACAGTTGAGTAAAGAAATATTAGGTTCAGATGTTAGTGGTTCAGAAAGTGAAGAGGATGATGAAGAAGAAACTTCAGATGAAGATAGTAGTACTGCTGTAACAGAAGGAAAAGAAGATATAATTGTAGATAACACAGAAACAAATTTAACAGCTCTAAGAAGAACAATATATTTAACAATACATTCATCACTTGATTTTGAAGAATGTGCACATAAGTTAATGAAAATGCAACTAAAACCTGGCCAAGAAACTGAGCTTTGTCATATGTTTCTAGATTGTTGTGCTGAAATGAGAACATATGAAAAATTTTTTGGGCTTTTAGCTGGCAGATTTTGTGCTATTAATAAAATATATGTTACACCATTTGAGCAAATTTTTCGAGACTCATACCACACAATACATCGTTTAGATACAAATAAATTACGTAATGTTTCCAAATTTTTTGCACACTTATTATTTACTGATTCAATATCATGGGAAGTATTGGCTTGTATAAAATTAACTGAAGAAGATACTACAAGTTCTAATAGAATATTTATTAAAATTCTATTTCAAGAACTTTCTGAATATATGGGACTATCTAAACTCAATCAGCGTGTCAAGGATGTTACATTACAACATGCTTTTGAAGGTTTATTTCCCAGAGATGATCCAAAGAATACACGTTTTGCTATAAACTTTTTTACATCTATTGGTTTGGGTGGACTTACAGATGACTTAAGAGAGCATTTAAAATCCCATCCAAAATCTACAATAATTCCTTCTTTGGAGGAAAAAACTGAAATTGCTGTGAATTCTGATGATTCTTCTAGTTCCAGTTTAAGTACATCATCACCATCCTCCTCAGCTTCATCCTCATCCAGTAGCTCCAGTTCGGATGATTCTGATTTATCTTCAGATGAACAATCAAAAAAAGAAAAGAAAAGAGTAAAGAAGGAACGGAGAAGAAAGCAGAGTATGAAAGAAAATAAAAAAAAGCATAAGAAAAAAGGGAAGCATAAAGTAAAAAAAATTAAATGAAACTTATTGTATAAATAATAACCAATAAATATATTCTTCTCCTACTGGCAATCTAAGTTTTTACATTTAAAAAGTTTGTATACAAATGCATTAGATGTTCAAAGAAATTTTTGCTATTTCTAGGCTTTATAATTATTAAAATATGCATACAAATACTCTTAAAACAGAAAGCAAGAACAAAACAGAAATATAAAAAGTATTGAGTTGTAATTAAACAAGTTGTAAAATATTGTTTACTTTAAATTTTTTGGGTGACTGGATATATATTTAAAGTAACATCTAAATGTTCAATGACATGTATAGCTATACAAAATATGTTTTTAAAATATTTTTTTATTTGAATAAATGTATTTTCATGAATACGCTAAAGTTTAAAAAACATTACTATTTCCTACACCTTTAAACAGTACTTGCAATGTGAAAGTTGATTTCATATATCATTACATTTTCCATTATAAGTAAATACAAATTCAAAACATTACTTGAAAGAATAATAAACCTTTTCTATTTATGTTGTCAAAGACTAAAATACAAATACTAAAATAAAAAATGTAATGCAAACAAACAATATACATGTGTTGTCAATATTTCAGTTATCAACACAGTTTATTAGCAGTATTATATTAATAACATCTGTTCATCGTGGATTTGTAAATTTGAAAATTTTGTTATCGATGTTTATTGAGTATATATCCATAGCGATCGTGAAAATTTTGCGGTATTGACAATATACATTGATCGTCCGTGGTCTGCATAACATTCACGGTGTTATACCTACTCTTGCCATAACAGCCATTAGAGTTAGTAGGGCCCGGTGCAAAAGTCGATATTTTTGAAAACATTTATAGTAAATTATCGTTATATTGATACGCTCCATACCACACACATTTCATATTGGCACAAAATTTGTTACCTTAATTATTGTACTTAATTTAATTAATTTTTTCAAAATTCTAAAGTCTCTATGCGCAGTTTCCCAGAATAAGTGCCCGCCTGTCCGGAGCTAACAGCGTTACTGATCCTGACACTGAACGCGAAATAAACGGATGCACTTTTATCCATGTGGGTGTAGAACATGTAGACTATTTTGACGGGGAGATCACGTGATTAAATACTTAGTCGCCTGCCAGTATTACTGTCGTCGTCCGACCAGCCGATACTATGCCGCAAGCTGTAGATACGCAGACTCAACCGTTCCATATCTCTCGGAAGCAAGCGCGGTCTGAACAAGATCTGTGACGTGCGTATACATATATACATGTATCGCACACTACTTCCAGATATCAGAGTACGATAGAAGCGAAACTGCTAACGTGGTAGATACGGAGCGCGGTAGGAGGCCAAGCGTTACGCTGGCTTGATAGAAGAAGCGGTGTTAACGAGGGGGTATATATAGTGAACTTTGTTTAACGATGTGATGCTTGTTAGTATCGAAACTGTGTAGAGTTTACGATACCGTTTGACGTTCGAAAAACATGAGTGTCCTAGACATAACAAAGCACATACATGAAATTATACGAAATTGAAAATACAAAGTTCTGTATGGTTATACAAAAATATACAATGATATGCAGGCCCTCCGAAGCTAAGGACGCCGTGCTTTCTCCTCGTGTTTACATACTCGTATGTGTGTGCAAAAAAAAACAGCAAGACGGAGTATTTGTACCGCAAAAAAGACATATTGAAGGAAAGAAAAGAGGGTGGGAGGGAGGAAAGAAGGGACAGAGAATACAAGCAGCAAAACCTCTTGCTGTGAGAAACACGAGTACACGCGCCAGCATTTAATTATATTAGCATCACGTATCGGCTACGGATGACCGCGGTGTGGATAATCAGCATTAATTCCACGTTGTTCGCAATCGACATCGAGCAATGCCATAAAAAAAATGCGTATTTATCCGAGTGGTTCTTCGTTTCTCGTTTGGTGCGCGATCAATACGTCACTTTATTGCAATGTGCTAAATCGACCCGTTATCTAACGATGTTACTTATGATGGTGATAATATTCATCGATCGAACGTATCATCAATTATATTATTGTAACAAATAGTAAAGTCAGTAGATCCATCTTTTATTATCGTCGTGTTGAACCACGGTAACGACAGTGGTGTCAGTGGTATCGGTGTAGTGACAGTGGGGACGTCGGTAGCAGTGAGTGTGACGGCGGCGACAGCGACAGTGGTGGTATTATTCATTTAACAGGAGATCGTACTAATCATCCGATGAGTTTTCGTTTATTCTGCGCATGTTGGCTCTGATTGGTTCAGGTACATTTCATAACTAAGAGCAACGCGCATGTGTATTTGCGATTTTCGTGACACTGAGTCTGTATACCCAGAGATATTTTACTTAGTATACTCTCCACTAGCAGTAATAATCATGTGACGCACACTTATGGATAGCAATAAATATGTACAGTAGGCGCTCATTACATTAGCATGAATGATGTAAAGACAAAATCGTCCCTATTGTAACTAGCAAATTTTTGTATCGAAAGAGATACCTCCATGTAAAATTTGGAGGCTTGGAAATTTTATCATTTGAAATATCTGTAAATTTCCGTATGCTGCGACAGTAGGAGAGCATCACTATATGGATAAAAATTCATGTAAAAGAATCCATCAATCAATTGGTAATATAATAACGAGAATCTATTGCAGTAGTCAATAGACGCTGTAATCGCCTAAACAGAAGTGGAAAGTTCTTTTTCTCTTGCATATCTCATCACTGAAGACAGTGTGCACGCACCATGTTCGTGAGGTCTTTGACAAGCGTTTAATTTGCCCACTGTGGCATTTTTCCACTTTCCGAATATTTCTGTGTACCGTATATATGACCGACAAAATACAAAACTCAGGATGGAGGGACAAATTAAGTAGTGGGGAGTGTACTGAAGTTAGCCGCGTTGCGCGAATTGAGTATGATCTCCTGTTGTACGAATAATAGAAGTATCTGTAGCGGTGGCGGTGGCGGTCGAATGGCGGTCGCGGTGGTGATTGTGATAGCGACTATATCGACGGTAGTAACGATAATATCGAAGACAGTGACGATAGAAACAACGGCAGTGATATGCATCAGCTGAGTGAATACATCGAATTAAAATAACACGAAAGATGGAAAAATATGTGAACGAGATCGATAAAAGATAGAAAGGGAAAAATGATTCGTGATTAACCGTCACTTGGGTGTTTACCAAGAAAACTGGTAAATAAATCAAGTGTAACGGGTGCAAGATTGAAAACTGAAAAAAGCTCGCGATTATAGGTTGGTTAACGTCAGTGGTGATACATCGTTTCGCTTGTTTCGAGCAAAAACGAAATTATCATGTGTATGGAAGCGACGTTGCGATGGACAATAGATTGTGGATAATAGACAGTTAAGTGTAAGGGAAACAGAGTTGGAAAACACATGAACAGGTTAAGTTTATACTCGTCTCGCGTGCCAAAAAAGAAGCAACAAGGATACTTGTTATCTTCGCTTGTTAGCATAGTTATTTGCTTCTGGGTTAAATGAACAGTACGTCGAAGTGAGTGCACGTGGGTGTTAATCACCTGTGTTATTAATCGTATAAAAGAGTGTGGTATGTCACAGGTTGTCTTAGATATTTCGTGCAACGATCAGACCTGCTATCCATTTGACTCTTTGCACGCGCGACACGAATAATGGAGACGTTATTGCCCGGTAATACGAACAATCAATCGTATAGTCCACAACTTAAGACGGTGTTAAAGACATATCAGCTGTCTGCTGTGAAAAGCTTACAGGGTCCTAGTTCGGCCCTGCTTGGTATGGACTGCAAGAGTTTATTACAAGAACAAGCATCTTGTTACTCTCCTTCGACTCGATCAAATAACTGTGTTCTTGATTCAGTAACAGAACAGGACAAAGATATAGAAAAGAATAACAATCCATCTGTAACACCTGTTATCCCCTGTAAAGTCCGTAGAACTGATCAGCCGCTTGAAGATTCTGATGAGGATCCCCAACTGGAACGATCAAAAAATATTTGTGAAAAAAGGGAATTGGAATTTCAGATACCTATCTTAACAGCACCTGACCAAAGTTGTTCTGAAAGATGTGAAACAATTTTGGAAGGCGAAAGGATATCTTGTTTTGTTGTTGGAGGTGAAAGAAGGTTATGTTTACCACAGATCTTAAATACGGTTTTGCAAGAATTTTCTCTTCAACAAATTAATCAAGTCTGTGATGAGCTACAGATTTATTGTTCACGATGTACACGTGATCAACTAGAAGAACTTAAGCATTCAGGAATCTTACCCCGTAACGCTCCTTCCTGTGGCCTTATCACTCAAACGGATGCCGAAAGGCTTGTCAGTGCTTTACTTTTACGGACAGAATCGTGTGAACCTCCTCGAATCAGTCAGAATCAAGATAATGAAAAAAAAATGTTGACTATAAATGGTAGCGACGAAGAATCTATTGTCAAATTTAAAGTGTATCATGAGTGTTTTGGAAAATGTAAAGGCATTTTTGATGCAAGTCTGTTTGAGTCTGATAATTCAGTGTGTGTGGAGTGTATCGAATGTGGCTGTCAATTTTCACCACAACGTTTTGTGAGACACGCTCATAGATCTCTTGAAAATCGTACTTGCCACTGGGGCTTTGATTCTGCAAACTGGCGATCATATTTGTTACTTTCCCGAGATCAAGAACATTATAACAAGTCCCTTACTTTGTTTCGAGAACTGAAGGAGAAACACCTTACATTGAGTTCTAAAAGAAAATCAGAGGTATTGTATTTCCATCTTATCTTAATCTAGTGTTTATCTTCGCAGATAATTCTATATTTGAATATTGTTAAAATAAAACGAAAGTGTAATATTTTTATTTTATATTATGTGTAAAGTCATTTGTGTAATGAAATATAAATAGAACAGAAAAAACGAAAATAAAGAATCTTTTTCCAGTTGCGGCATGATTCAGAAAAATTATCTAAGCGAATAAGAAAAGATGTTGGAAGAGACGATTGTCCTGGAATTTATAATGGAAATGGCTTAGGCATGTATCATCCTGTGTCTCAAGTAACTAATGCGACTGATCCATATTTGCAAATGCAATGGGCAGTATTCGAATTAGCAGCTAGAGGAGCATCAGCTTTTAGACCTTGGAATACTACGAATCCTTGCAAGCATAAAGATAGGTAAACATTAATTAAATACAAAATTTTTAAATGAAAAAGTAAACAAAATTGCAGTATTTCCTAACAAATATATAATTTTCTGTGAATAGTTCATCATTGGTGCCTGCATACCTTAGTAGAGGCCCACCTATATTGCAGCATCCAGAACGTGTGGTTCCTCTTTCTGAATGTAAACGTTTTGAACCACACTTTCAACCAAATGTAGCCTTAGCACCTATACCTGCACCATCAGTGCCTGTAGTACTTCCACCATCTGCTCATCATCAACGACGACACCATCACGAACATAAACGTTACAATCATCACTTATCAAATCCCAATGAGAAGAAAGAAGTTTCATCAGATAGTGTCAAGCTTGAAAAAACATCTCCGAGTTCCGGATCTGGCATTGGCACTTATTCTGTGTTTCCTACATACACACCTGAAAGCGATAAAAAAGAACTGCTTCAGAAAAGTAAACAAGATATTGGAGAAGAAGAAGAAAGTAGTGCTGCGGTAACATCTTCTACGATAAATGTTGAGCCACCTTCGGCCGAAATTGGAACTTCTTCTTTGGAAAGTGATTCTGATTCAGAAGGAACAGCAGCAATGGATTTGGAGGAAAGATTATTAGCTTTGGAGGTACCACAAGATGTTCTAGAATTGGCACGGCGTATAGTTTCAGAGAATGTACAATTACGACGTCATCGACGTTCAGACGCACGGGAAATATCTCGATTGCGTAATCAATTGCAAATACAACAAATACAATCATCTAATGGTGATGATAAAAAGGAAGAACCGGCAAATGCAAGCGTAGCAGATAGTACGGAAGGTAGCGAAGAAACAGAAGCTATAGTACCATCAAATAACAAAGAGTCTGAATCTATTGTTCTAGCAGTTAGTAAAGAGTAAAATCAATGACTAGATTTTTTTTTAATTATTTAATACAAAACTGCTCAGCAATTTTTGCAACGCTCATCTTTTGGCTAGATAAGCGTGCATTAAATTTAGTACTAGTTATGATAATGATAAATTCTAAATGAATAAAAACTGTTTAGGTTATGTGATATATAGAGAGCCTTTAACGTTGTAACGATTAATTTGAAAATTTTAATTGTAATCGTATTTCATTGTGTCGATTTTAGTTAAAATCAAATGTAGATATTGTAATATATAAAAAAGCAAACTAAGTTAACCAAAATTTATCACATCATTTAATGATTATATTTAATGGTCATTGCATAAATTTCTCGTGCATATTAAATATGCATATGTCACAAAGATTTTTATGATCGTTTGTTTAATTGTAAAATTAAACGAAGATCGGGAAATAAGAGATTAAAATTGCTTTTCATTTACTTTCTTTTTATAGTCATGATTGCATAATGTAAATATGTCAAGTATCATAGATGTATGATCATATTAATAATATTGTCATGCAAAATATTGCTAAAGTACAAAAAACCTTTAGGTGCTATATTGTTATATTAGAAATGTTTTAAGCATAAATCTAGGTGTATTTCAACAGTTCGTACTACTATAATGTCAAGATCTTGATTTCATTTTAGTTATTATCTTTATGGCATTGAATGAAAGTGAAATATTATTTTTCACTGGCAAACTCGATTTGAATGATTATTTATAAATACAGTAAGTTAACTATTTAAATATTTGAACGTTGTAAAATTATTATTATTCAAGTGATATTAGTGTAAACCATGAAAATTTAACTTATATAAACAATTGATAATTTTTTATACATTAATTAATTTCTTAATTATTTTGTAACAAATACCTTAAACATAGATTTATCATGTTGCGATTAATGAAACAAACACGGTTTTCTTTTTCTTACGTTGTATATCCTCTGCCAATAACCGTTTTATTAATGATCTTGGTTTTTAATACGAATATTAAAGTACGTAAAATGCGGTAGCAGCTCCTGATATTTATTTGAAACATATCATTTTAGTTATGTTCACAATTTGAAAAATGTCCAACCTTGGAAATTTTAAAGTTTTAAATGTGATTTATAAAAGTTGTGATCAGTCTTTAGAAAGAATTTTAAAACAAAATTGTAAACAGAATTCTGAGTTCTATTAAGTTTTTTTGCTCATTATTGTTGAAATGTACGTACATGCAATAATAGGAAAAAATACAATTTTTCAAGCATACTTTTAAAATTAATACTGACTTAGAGATATACCTAGATAAGCATTAAACGTTTAAGAATGGAAAAACATGAATATGGAAATGTCAAGATATAATAAATATTATAAATATTTATGTAATATATATTTATATTTGTATATATCTTTAACGCGCATTTTTGTAACTTTATTGATTTTTCTGTACATGTATTTCTTTATTTCCTTAAATATTTTTCTCATTGTTTTGCTTGTTTTATCTGGCAATATGTGAATTTCAATGCAAACTTTAGGAACTCAATATACCATTATTAAATTGTAAAAAAATGATCTTGTTTTAAAAGACTAATTAAAAATTCCAAATGTATAAAACATTTAAAAAATTAAAAGTATATTAAAAAGGTTGTTTTATAAGCTTCAAAAGCTTTTCTTTTTTGTATTGAATACATACTAGAAATATATAAATCTTACACCTATTTGCACACTATAGCAGAAAACAGTTAGTAATTATACATTTGTGTATTTGAAATATATTCGTATAAATATTTCGAGACTGCTTGGAAGATCTCTTATCATATACATAGATTTTTCTAACGTAACAAGAGTGACAGAAATTCTTGTATCACATCAAAGCACAATACATAAAAAATCTTAAATTTCATCATCCATCAAATTTGCTTTTCAAATGAAATCAATGCATCAATTTTTCAAAGCAATCCATTAAGAAAGAAATTAATGAAGGTGTACGATACAAATGATTACGTAGGATAAATACATTTATTATTATACTCTGTACAACATTTGGTCAATATATAATAACATATGTGCGTTACATCATATTGTTGTAATAATACTATAAGCATCCCACCTAAGGTGAAAAATATAATAATTTATGATTTTCATACATACTCGGTTTACTATAGGTACGTAGAATATGTATGGTAAAAATAGTACATTGTATGCATTGCATACAACTCGATTTTTGAGTATATTTGAGATCTGCGTATATAAAAGTTTCGATAAATCATGTAACTGCCATGACTACATAAAATATGTATTTTCATTTTTTGAATGGGTGATGTATTTTAAGTTCAAATGGGAAATTACAAATAAACACATAATATGCGACGCCTGATTTTATTAAAACATTTACGCACTGTACATGACGTATTGATGTGGATTTCGTTCGTTCGAATAAATAACAATCTGCCTATCGGTTCTTATTGATACGAAGGTGATTTATAAAAAAAGGATGTTATCGAATGTTTCGTAAATACGATACGTCGTTAATTGTTATGATATTTCGTTCATCAAACTTTTAAACAGATAATCTAACGAACAGTAAATAACTAGTATAATTATCATTACATTACGCGTATACAAGTGTATTGAAATATGAGAGCTCGTTCGATTTTCATTTCAAACGTTATACTATATTATACTAGATTATAATTCCGTGCTCATGTTAGAACGAGTTAGAAATATGAAATACTAATCGAACGAGTTTCAGTTCTTGTTTTCTTGTCTTTTTATATGTCCATGAATTGAAATCCAAGAAAATAAACTATTGAGTGATAGATAAATCGTTCATTATGTTAAATATTCACACGCAATAAAAAAGAAAAATCGAGCATCCGACGCAAATTACTTGGTAGAGCTAGATGAATTTAATATATGATAATTATAAGATAGCGTATCTTTAGAATGTTGGTTTGTGAGTGAACTTAGGATAAAGAACTAACATGTTTACATTCTTCAGAAAAATATGTAAGTAGCGTGCACTTTCTTGAACATAATATTAGAACGTTTTGTTTCAAAGTCTCTCAAAGACTTGGTTCGTCTTATCAACAGAATAAGCGATCAACGAGAATTATTGATTATTTTAAACGGCATGCAACAACATGAGAATGTTTTGTATTTAACTGGGAGGAGGGGCAGACATAATTCATACGAGTATATGTATTTCATAGAAATACTGATATGCTGTAGTCTGATATGCGTCCGAGCTTCAATTCAGGTTCGGTAAACTCAGATGAAATCACGAATAAGTAGTATATGTAGTTGATTGAAATTAGGCACAGTAATGTAGTTATATTGCCGAATGATTCTATTTTCAAATTTGGACATTTAAAAAGAATGAAATTTGGCGATTTAGGAATTTGAAAATTTGAAATTTCAAAATTTAGGAGATTGAAGATTTGGAAATTTTAAGAATTTCTGGATTTAGACTTTCTATGCAGAAAAATATTTTCGGATTCTTATTCCATCCTACCTGATTCCATTCGAATTCTTCCGAATCCGAGCCCTTAAATCTCGAGTACCCGCGTGTCTCTAATATATATTTAAAATATTACAGGTATGTCTAGGTATCAATAGTTTATTTTCTGAATTGACGCACTTCGATAGATAAAATAATAGATTTAGAAGATAAATGTATTTCGTACGATACATAATTAATAGGTATTCTTAAGAAACGAAACGTGTCATTAAATATGTATAAAACAAGTGCAATATTAAAGTACAAAAGTCGATCTTTCGTTTGAATTTTGTATATTTTACAAAAAATGTAAAAAAAAATACAAAAACTGATAAGAAAAAAACTTCGTGGATAGGTTTTTTCGATATTTTAATGTAAGAACTTCGAAAATGCTTTATCATAAAAATCTTGAATGAGTCTTAAGACCCCATAGTCCCTGATTAAATACTTATAGTAGTGTTGAAGTTTCGAACAATATTATCCAACGACGAAAATAAACGTGATTTAGAACGGTTTAATATTATACAAGTTTTGTAATCACTTTAATTATTATCTTAAATTTTATATGATCGAATTTCTATATTCGAACGACGAATTCCATATCGTTATGAATCGCTATATAACAATAGATATTAAGTAGCTCCAGTAGTAGTTTGATTGATCTTTGGCATAATTTTAGAATAAATGTATATATAACTATTTTCCAAGAAAATACTCATTGTTAAATGTATATGAAGGGAAACTGTTATAGATAAGGCTATTATCGTCATTTATATTAATTGAGATAATAAACAACGTTTCGATTAAATGTGATTTTCATGCTTTATTACAGACTTGTCCCGTAGCAGGGCAAATGGAACAGTGATCCTGGGTTCCACGGTTAAAGACATTCGCATGAAACATTAATTCAAAACAAGTACTTTTCTTTGGCGCCAAAAAAATCATTGTATTTCCATTGTAGGTGTCGTTTGCGCCGAGATTATTTTCCCCAAATCTAGGCATTTATTGTTTGCATATTGAGTACACAAGTGCTACCACAAATCTAGAAATATATTCCTAGGATTGCCAGAAATAAGTCGTCAAAGTTCCGCCAACTCGTTGCATTTTTAATCAAATTTTGATCAATAAAAAATCATACTGATCATACAACAAGTTTTCATTCCTTTAAAACAGTTAAGCTCTTATTGGCTCGAACCTACTTCGCAACAGGGATAGTGCACAAACGCATTGCAACTTTCATGTTGCCAATGTATATACCCAGTAATTTTTTATTTTATAAACTTCCTATATTCTACATCACCACCTGTTTTTGTTATTCACGTATTTTTGTTCACCATATACGTGGCTAACGGATTAAAAAGGTTTTGGTAGGGAGCAGTGGTATGTGGTGGGGAACCTGCTAAAGTTAGCTGTGTTGCACAGATTGGGTATGATCTTTCGTTGCATAAAGTATATGTACAGGTGTATAAAATTCCAAATTGTCCAAAATCCTTTAAAAGAAGGAAAGACTAATTGGATTTGTGATTTGAAGCTTTACCGTTATGTTCTTAGAGTATTCCTATTTGTAAATATAAAGGATTTTAAGTACTTAATTCATGTTTGAACCGATTATGTCTAAGAGATTCTTGTAACTTTTATAGATCCATTTATGCTTGCTCTTATTATGTCTTACCGCAGTGATTTTCTAACACCTAATGAGTTCTGTTCAGGAAATGTGATTTTAAGTAAACTTTAAAAACACAGAATGGCTTTTTTATGTCCAGTACGTATACGACGAGGGAAGAAGAAGAAACGTAAGTAAGATGTATCCTTTCAAAATTTAAATAATCTGTTTCAATTAATACATAATATCCTGTTGTATATTCTTATTATTTGCATCTAAATTATCGTATATATGTTCATTAAACTATTTTGTCATTTTTTGCAGTTTGTAGTTGTCTGTAAATTATCTGAAATTATATCCTTATGCTGTATACTAATCCAGGATTTTTCAAAATATTTTAATTCTTTGACTGTAGAAAGCAGATATATGTGTTATTGTATATTAATTAATATAAAACGCGTATATACAGAATGTCTTTGTAAAAAATTATTATAAAAGTAGTAGGTATTTTCTGTTTCATTATCAAGATGTGGACTAAAATACTAATATGTTAAGTTATCATATTAGAAGATTACATTTTCATTTTGATTGTTATGAACTGTTCATTTCTACAGTGATGATATATTACTTGTGCTACTCATTTTTTAAATATACAGTATTAAATATTGAATAAAATGCTTCTTTATTCAAGGAATGTGTCATTGTGATATTTGTGTTAAGCATTTACTTAAAACTTAGTACAGCCAATTACTTATAATTTATATCTGTATTTTAAAAATAGAGCTTTTAAATAACATTCTGAACTAATTACTAATGATTGTTGGTTTACTTACATATTGCTTCATGCATTCTCAATAAATTTAGCTTCTAGAACATACTACAGTCAACGAGTTAAATCATAAAATGATTTTTGTTTTAGAATTTTACAATAGTTATTGGTTATGGAAATTTATACAGATAAAAAAAATATTATTTATGCTCAAATTGTATATAGAAGTAAATACAAAAAACACATTGAATATCAAATATTCTAAATTTGTTATCCAGCTGGTGTACACAATTTTAATTTGGAAAAGGATTGTGGTGGAGCAGGAGGTACAGGTCTTGGATTAGGAACTAAAGTTCCATTACCCCCTGGTCGTATAACTGGGAGTGCTAGTATAGAGACTTTAGTTAGAGTAGGGATTGAAAAGGAAAATGGATTATCCCCTGACAGTAAAATGGTTATTGTCCATGATTTCACACCTTGTGTTGATGATGAACTTCAAGTAAAACGTGGCCAGGTTAGTATTAGTATTAATAATTTAAATTCTGTGTGTGCTTTATGTTATTTGTGTTATTCATAAATGTTATGTTTATTCTTCGTTTCATTTAACATTGATTGTAAAATGAACTTGTTTTGTTTATGTTTTTGCATGTTTTAGGTTGTAAATGTTTTGTATAGAGAGAATGACTGGGTGTATGTAATAGCTGCTGATACACGTATGGAAGGCTTTGTACCACATTCATATTGTGCACCCTACACATCTCAGCTTGCTGAATTAACACTTGCCACACTTATGAACAATGTGAAAAAAAAGTTACCAAGATCTAATGAGACTGATTGTGATTTTGCTGGTACAGGTCGTTCACAGACAGCAGATGCACAACAAACAGACACTGGGTCAGCATCTGATTGTGAGAGTTATGCCCGTAATGTCACTGCTGCTGACGTAAATGTTAATCGATCTAATATTACACAATCTCAAAATTCTATTCAAACTATATCTTCTCAGCCAGATGTACATCCTTTTTTTAAGGTACACATATAAATATTTTGATTTTATTTATCTATTATTCAAATGTAGAATTATACAGATTATTTTTCTGATATTTATTATAGGATCCATCAGCTGGAAGATACATTGTACTTTATACTTTTGTAGCTAGAGATGAGAATGATGTAAGTGTAGAGAGGGGTGAATTTGTAACTGTGCTCAATCGAGATGATCCAGATTGGTTTTGGGTACTTAGACACTGTGATGGAAACGAGGGGTTTGTACCATCTGGATTTGTATATCCAGGGCATGTTCTTCATTCTTATGCAACTACAGCTACCACTACTGCAGCTACAACATCTACAGAAACACAGAGTTTAGGTGAAAATAACTTAGTAAAATTGTACATTAATCCAGAATTAAGGTTGCATAAATTAATATTTTATTCAAAGGAAAGGGAAGTAACAGCATGCCAGGAAATGAATCACTGCAACAAAAAGGTTTACGAGATTTTCGAGATGAAACAAATGGGACGGAATTAGTTGTACTTTATGATTATAAGGCGCAGTCGCCGGATGATTTATCTGTAAGGAGGGCTGATTGGATATACGCAGATTTAGGAAATCAAACGGTAGATGGTTGGTTGTGGGCATACGCGCCTAAAACTCGCAAATATGGATTCATTCCAAAAGCATATGCTCGACCTCCTGCTATGACCAGCTTGTGATGTAAATTACAGTTTTGCATTTAATGAATATATTCAAATAATAAAATACTTTTATATACTACTGCATTTTAAGTGATATCCAAAAGTGAATATTCGCTCTGTAAGTATTATTAATATTATTAATGAAAGTATTAGAAATTATATTCATAGATTTACATATATTTTTGTATATATTCAATGTACAGTAACATTAACGTTGAGAGTAGCACAATCCGATGTAATGTGACCGAGAAGACCCTCGTGCAGAACTATGCAATCACCTGTTGAAAAAATATCTTCAGGACACTGTGCCGTTCGTAACGAATTTATTGGACCAGTATATGTCAGGGAACGTAAGCCTCCTGAACTAATCTTATCTATAAGCTGTTACAAAAATATCAACATATATCATGTACATAAAGGTATTAATCATTTGTTTAACTGTACGTTTTTTAATGATATAATATACCTGAATACTGCATAAAAGTTTCTGTTTTGTATTTCCAATATCCAAGCCAGCAACCCAAGCAATGATCACATCTCTTTCATGAAAATCTTTCTTATTAATTTTGTCGACAGACGTACATTGATTTCTACAGTGTAATCGAGCAGCTAATACTGATAATGGCAGACGATTTCGGAATTTTGGATTCATTTGGTTGCCATTAAACAGCTTTGCAACAGGATCTCTTAGAACATAAATATTTATGTTAATTGATTACTACAATGCTATATTTTATAAGATATCTTGATAAGGTTATTTATACTCACGAGAGTTTACCAGAAACTAAAAGAAGAGCCAAACATCGACTGGAATCAGGTGATAAAGCACTGAAACCGACGACGAGTGTACTTTTAATGCCGGGTTCCACGTTTAAAATAGGTACTTCCGGATGATCAAAGACGAAGTGATGCGTTAACGCTGAAAAGGCTACGTTTATAGCGCAATCAATTCGTGGACAACGGATTGGTCTACGAGAACATTCAAAAGTGATTTGTCCGTTTTCTCTAGCTTCAGAAGTATATGAAACCATATTTTTTTTCTCGTATAAATTATATAGACTATATTGTTGATTTCGTATAGTAACATCTTT
Source organism: Coelioxys conoideus (assembly GCA_947623535.1). Classification (NCBI taxonomy): domain Eukaryota; kingdom Metazoa; phylum Arthropoda; class Insecta; order Hymenoptera; family Megachilidae; genus Coelioxys; species Coelioxys conoideus. Next base: position 27,872,287 of record OX392450.1, on the reverse strand, counting down.
ATTTCTTTCTTTTTGAGTATTATTTTGCTCTTTACTTCGCTCGTAATCAGAACTCGTTTCGGAATCGTCATTATAACGTTCCAATGAATTTCTTTCGATATTATTTGCTATTGATGAATAATTTTGATTCCAGGATTTTGTATATGATGGTTTAGCATTAATAGGTGTATGTTGTTGTACATGTTGACGATGTCTCGACTGGTACTTTGATTGACACCGTGTAGCTTGTGATCTTTTTGAATGGGACTTCATTGAATTTAAACTAATGTTACTTTCTTGCGATAAATTTATGTTTGTCTCTTGGTATTGTGCTTGGCAAAGAATGCAACCTGGATCTGTAATATGCAATTGTATCTATGAATCTTTAAAGTAGTGTTGTGCAGCTCATTCATTACCGCACAAATAGAATTTAGTTTGTACTAGCATATATGAAATTTAGGAAGTTTGGAAATTCAAAAATGTAAAAAGCTATACATTTGAGAATTTTGTAATTTCAAAATTTAGGAATTTAACAATCTGGAACTTTGAAAATTTGTACTCTGAATAATTTCGGATATCCATGTATTCCCTGTATTTGTATAGTTATATTAACACTTAACAATACTTTTAGTAATGAAAGTAGCATATAATTAATTGGATATTCGTAGAAAATATTAAGTTAAATAGGATTTTACTACATATTCAAAAGTTAGTATTTGAAATAGGTCCATTTTTAACCTAATTGAATTGTAAAATGTTGAATGCAACGTTGACATAGGACATGTCTTTGGCAACAGGGTATATTTTGACTGAGATTAGAATTGATATTTCCAAGTGTGAGATGACAAAGAGCACAAAGTCCAAGCATTGCATTTGTTCGCGGAGTTGATACTTCCTCTCTTCTATCTCCTTCTCCTTTTACTTCTTTTCTCCTGATCTCCGTTCCTTTAAACTGCTTGTCATGTTGTATTTCCTTTTCATTGGTCGATTCTTTTAATTCTGAACGCTATACAAATTATTATACACTATTATAGAAACCTCAGATAATCGATAATATATTTCAGTATTGTTAAAAAATATTGAGAACCAGAAAACATTGATAATATATACTGATCATCCGAGGCACCTATTATTTTGTTAATTACAATTATTGTTATTGTAAATATTTTACTGTAATAATATAGTTTTAAAAGTATATTTTAGAATTAAAAAGGCCCTAGACTACGATAAATCATATTTGTCCTGTGTTAAGGCTAGCTCTACCGAAAGGTAGAGTAATTTACTCTGTTATTTTCTTTTTCCATTTCTTCTTTGAAAGTCTCAGTCCAGCTCAAAATTAATAACCCTTTTAACAGACTTTATCCTATTTTCTTCAATTACATTCTTGATCCTGTAGAAAATCCTCATTCTTATTTTAATAATAATTTTTAATAATGCAAATATTAAATTTTTACCAGTTTTTTAAATATTTTCAAATGCAATAAATCGAAAGAAAATATTTTTTTGAAAATTCGAAAGTTATTTGATTTTAACGGCTTTACAAATATCTTATTTCCAGCACATTAGGTTTCCATACTACTTCCAAGTAACTATATATTAACGAATATTCTTGTATTTTCGACTTGCTGCAATTTATTATTTAAAAACGTTTTATGTTTACTGATTGATAAACTTCGATACGTATGATTTGTCAGTTAGATTTGAGGAACCATTTTAATATCTACTTTTTTGTCACTTTTTGATACCTTCAGATTTCACAGATAATAATTTTTGTAGTATGGAAAATAACTGCATAAAACTTTCATTAATATTCTTGGTATAATAGAATTACAAAATTATTTTGAAAATAGATAAAACGTTTAGATTTTTCTAAAACTACAGTAATATTAATTAATAAATGTAACTTATTATCAGTATAATATCTTTACGACAATTATGCTATTACCTATAATAAAACAATATGCATTGATAAAGAATAACATTTTATAAATATAAAAACATATTTCATAATATGATGTATACATTTTAATAGCGTGTACATACAATTGACGGATACAGTAGAAAATAAAAAAAGTGCTCTACAAATAAATGTGAAAGAACATAATTAGATTTACACTCTTTCTTTTTAATAATATTCACAATAACCGATAACAAGTATAAAATATTACAAAACATAAATATGTATAGTTCTTCTACATATAATTTCTTTCATATAAATTTATATTGTTACACTTGTAAAATTTTAAATTGTATGTCAATCACATATGTTTTAAGTTAATATAACGTAATTATTGAATAATATCCTTTGACATGTTAATGACACACAATAGTACGGTTCAGTGTAAAATTAATATCTATACGATGGAAAAAATGTATCAAATTAATGCTATTTAAATGTTATATATGTACATACTAAAAGAATTATACAATTTTCATTTATAAAATCAAATATCAAAATCCATTTACTTAATATCTCCTGCAACATATGCCGCTTGTAACATAATTTACATTGTTTCGTTTTACTGTAAATATTTATTTTTTGTCTTGGAATCGTTGAAAATGATTAGCTTTCAAATTCATAATTTTCTCTGTACTAGCAGTTTTTAAATTAAACAAGTATAAATCATCAAACGACTTAAAATTCTGACTATCACTTAAATTAATCATGCTATGGCTTTTATTTTTACTGTTTAGTAATATATTTGATTTCTCGAACACTGATAATAATGGTAACTCTTTGATATTCGATGAACTGTCTCTTAACTTTTTAGCTGCGCAAGCTTCACTACTATTATCAACTATCTGTAATTTCGGCGAGTTTTCGCTGAATAATCTTCCTACGTATTCTATTTGTATTGGTGATGTGCTAGTGTTAGAAAATAAAAGTTGCGAAGATTTTGACCTAAACCATTTTCTTGACAATTCTGAGTTTGTTATGTTATCGTCATTTAATCGTGTAGAATGTATGTTTAGGCCTTTTTTACAAGTTTCATTTATTGTAGTGCGGTTTAGGTTTGTACGTTCTTTATCAGATTCAAAATTATCAGTCTTATTACCTACAATACTATCCAAACTTTGATATTTTTCTGTAGAATTAGTATCAAAATTCAAAGGTAAATTACTATCACTATTGCTTTGAGATTTTTTATTACTAAAGCCAAACTTGAAAACTGTATTTGGCACGTATTTTATTATACTTCTATTTCCTCTTTTCTCGGGAGACTGTGAACTTGAACTGCAAGTACGTACTTTTGCACTTGAATCACCAATTTTATTCTGTACTGCATTTAATTCTTGAAGGTGCGGCCTTACAGATTTACTTACGGATGCATTTTTAACAGTTTGAAAATTCTTTGACAACTTTTTAAGTTGATCTAAATTATATACAGAATGTTCTTTACTTTTCAAAAAACTGTAACTTAATTTTTGTAAAAAGTTACTTGATTTTGTAAATTTTTCATTATAAAAATGTAGATTAGATGTATTCGCATTTCTACTATCAGGATCATGTATAGAACCCTCCAAAGATAAACTATTGAGATTTTCCAAGTTAGTTTCTACTTCTAACTCCCATTGTGATGTTGCTTCACTTCCATCAACTGATCTTTTCCCAAGATATTCACTATCTTCTTGTAGTTCATAATTATTCTGTAATACAATTAACGATTACAAATAAGAACAAATAATGCCTTATTCAAGAAAAATTATAAAATACTTTACTAACATGAGAATCGTGTGCTTTACTAAATTTATTAAGTTGATCATTTGCATTATCTTTTATTCTACAATTATTTAACTGATTAAATTCCAGATCATAATTTGAAGTTTTTTGTGGAGTAACAAGTTCTGCACCCACACCAGGTTCTCTAGGCCCATTAGCTATAAAATCTAAACATATAAATTACATATCATTAATAGCTATTAATTAATACATAAAAATGTTCAATATATATTATGATTACCATAATCCTTGCGTTGTTGGTGTATCTGATTACTAATTTCTTCTAACTGACGCAGACTTGTAGCATAATTAGTCTTTGCATCTTGTATTGCTTTCTGTAAACATTCAACTCTTTCCTTCTGTGTTGCTAACATTTGATCACATTGAGCTTTTACTTCAAAATATGGTCTTGCTTTTATTATAGCACGACGATGCTTTTCTTCTAATTGCAATAATCGTTTTTCAGCATCATGGAATAATACTGCTCTTCTATAATGTTCTCGACCACATTCTGCTTTTTGATTTTCAGCATCCATTACCTACATTGAGTTGCATTAACTTAGAATGCATTTAAGTATACATACATATTATTATAGAAATATCTTACTTTAAGAGTTGCATGATTTAACATATCTTGCCATGCTTGATCAAAATTCCATTCATGTTGATGAGATATAAATCTACTTTCAGCTAAGGCTACAGTTTCTTTTGCTGCAGCATGAATCTCGCTTGCTCTTTGAAACAATTGAGCTTGCTGTTGGCATTTTATCTGTGTAAAAAGTTTAATGTAATCATTCCTTGAAATTCTGTACATCTTTGAATTGTTAGCTCACCTGAGCTTGACGTGCTATTTCAAGAGCTTCATAATAACATCTAGCTCTTTCTACATAACTACTTCCCACTTTATTTAATATTTCTCTCAATCTTTTTGTAGTTTCAGATAAAAGTTGTCTAAAAGCAGTATGCGCTTCCTAATTAAGAAGGTTTTCATTAATATAATTTTTTATGACAATGTAATTTGTTAAAAATACTATCAGCTTTATGATAAATTAGACTATAGAATACTTACATCCAACTCAGATTCAAGTTTGTTTATATCATCAGTAGCATCATTTAAATTCTCTAATTCAATCTAAAAATGATAAATTTGAGGTGATCAAAAATAATATACATTATTTAATAAACAATGAAAACAATTAAATTTTCTTTTTCAATAAATATAAATTGACACCTGCTGAAAATATGAAACATAATTGACTATCCTGAAAAATATTAATTAATAATAAACAATATAACAGAAAAAAATATATAATGTCACATTAAATCACAGATTGTTTATCTCATTAGATTTAATATAACAAATTATTGTCAAAATACATGATACTTCTTGTAGAGTGAAATTATGAAGAATATGAAGTGAAAGCAAAGCGGGACACGGTACCAGGTAGTATTAGGCATGATCGCATTTCATAATTGTATTCATTTAACCTATTATAAATGAATGTTGGAAAGTTGATTAATAAATTGTGAATAAGAAAAAGACATCGGAGATAATTACCTGTATACGAGGATCTAAAGCTTCGTCATTATTATCCGGAACATCCATTCTTTAATTTTTGACATTTAGTTAGACTCGACTAATAATTGTAAAAGTCAGTCCATCATGAATTTATATTCGTATATGTATATACATACGTATATATATATATATTTACGTATATACTTTGTTAAAATCATGAAAGATATATAATTGTTAATGCATACTATAAGTTCCTATTGTTTACATCTCGAAAGAAAATACTGCTATGTAATCAGCAGTACACCATCGTGATAGACACTTGTGAATACTACACTATGAGTTATTTTACAAGTGGTCGCAAGTGGTAGTAGCAATACATTATCATTTTTCTCGAAATCATATAAGAACCAACATTTGTAAAGTACATGCATACTAGAACGCAACTGACATAGCGTATAAAAGAACGCGTGCTTGTGAATGAACGACACACAATATAGTTTAAATCCCAAACAAAACTAAAAATGTTCTTGGAAAATACTATATTCATACAATTATTAAATATTTATGTTAATTATGTTTTTTTATTTAATTATTCATATAAAATAGATTTTACATTATAATACCGTTATATGCTGGTTATTTTTCTATATGTAGTTGGTCATCTTTCATATATATATCTATATGTATACATCTTATACATTATTACCGGCATTTGGCGGGATTTACTCAACACGTGATATATGCACGGATCTTGTGAACTTTATGTTTATTTTAATCAGAAAATTACACTTACTTACAGTCCATATAATAGTAGAAGAGTAACGTTATTTATTGTCTGTCGTATAAAATTAAACATTCTTTCTACTTTCTACTTAAATATGGAAAATAATAATAGTGATACAAAAATAGATACTTTCAAAGATACGATTTCGGTTAAAGGTGAACATTTTCATTATGACATTGATACATATAATAAAATTCTAATATAAGATTTAATTTAGAGTTACATTAATAAATTTATTTGTAGTATTACTTCTCTATGCATGCAATTGGTATTTTTTATTTATTGATCAAATTTTTTTCAAAAACGGAATTTGATTCCATTTATTATATTTATATATATATATTTTGTTTTTAATAAATTTGAATGCAATTAACAGTGATGAAGTATTTTATACTTCATAAAATAATAAATTTTTAAATTTTGAATGTATTTTATAATTTCCTATACATGTTTATATTTTGTATAAAAAGATAAATCAGGAAATGTTACAAATAATGAGATATTCCCAATAAACGAAGTTCTGGATGAAAATGCTGAAAAGATGGTACGAAAAAGGAGGCGACAAACTGAGGAACAAAGTGAAAGTAAAAGATTAGCTGAAGAAGAATATAATCGTGAATTACTTGATCAACAATATAAACGATTGATGCATTTATTAAATAGAAGTAAATTTTATGCTTCATATATCGTTGAGAAAATTAACAATAATTCAAAAGAAGATACTTATAAAAAAATTACAAAAAAAAGTTCCAAGAAGATAGAATCTATGGATGAAAATGTGTTACTCCAAGAGAAAATGAAAAAGAAATCTCTCAATCATGATATAAGGAACTATATATCTGAAGATGTAAGTTAATAGTATTTTGAGCCTGGTATTTGTTATTGTTGTTCATTGTTATTATTTTACATGAAATTGTTACAGGTACAGAACAAAATAAATTTGGAAAAAGATAAACTGAATTTGAATGAACAAAATTTTAAAACTGAATCAGTTAATTGTGAAAATGAAACAGATGGTATTGATAATGATGCTCTCCAAATATCACAATATTTTAATGGAGAATTGCGAGACTATCAAAAAAAAGGCTTTCAGTGGTTAAAAATTCTTTATGAAAATGGCATAAATGGAATTTTAGCTGATGAAATGGGACTTGGAAAAACAGTCCAAATAATAGCTTTGCTATGCCACCTCATTGAAAAACAGCAAGGTGGCCCCTATTTGATTATAGCTCCTCTTTCAACTGTACCAAATTGGAGGATAGAATTTGAAAGATTTGCACCAGAATTACCTGTTATAGTGTATCATGGAACACCAGATGAAAGATCCATTGCAGCAAGAAAAATAAAACAAAAACATAAAATCACAGAATCTTTTAGAACCCAACCAATTGTGCTTACCAGTTTTGATATACCAATACATGATAAAAATTTTATTCAATCTCAGCATTGGAGATATATAATAATTGATGAAGGACATAGATTAAAAAATCATGAATGTCTACTTATGAAGTAAGTTCAGTAAAATATAATTATTTGTTTGTACACTGTTATGTACTTTAATTAATTTTATTATTGTTCAACACAGGATTTTGAAAAAATGTAGATCTATGAATCGACTATTACTAACAGGTACACCATTGCAAAATAACTTAGCAGAATTATGGTCCCTATTAAACTTCTTGTTACCAGAAATTTTTGATGATTTAGCCGTGTTTGAATCATGGTTCGATGCAAAAGAATTTCAAGGTAACGAAGGAACAAAAAAGTTCTTACAGTTAGAAAAAGAAAAACATGTATTGTCATCACTGCGTGAGATATTACAGCCATTTATGTTGAGGCGCGAGAAAGCAGATGTTTGCATAGATATTCCACAAAAGAAAGAGATAATTGTATATGCTCCTCTTACGAAACTACAACATGATTTGTATAAAGCAGTTTTAACTCGTGATATATATAAATTATGTAAATCCGATGAACCTCAAATTATCTATACAGAAGATGGTTCAAGACCCAAGAGAAGATGTGTTTTAAAAAATGTGCATAATATGCCTACAAATTTTAAAAGAGTATCGCCGATTTCAGAGAGTGATGAAAGTGTAGACAGTGATAATTGGCAGAACATAGATCCTGTTACGGCTGAGAAAGATTTATCAATGTGGAAACAGTTTACAGATGTCACAACACATAATCAAGAGTTCTTACTTAAGCTTACTTATCTGAATAGATGTAAGTTATTATTTTGTAAAGGAATGAAGTTATTCCAACATTTTTTTATTATAATATATTCTTGTTATTGTTGCAGTGGTGATGTATAAGAAAATTGTGAATCATCCATACTTAGTTTATTGTCCATTAAATTTAAACGGTACACCAAAAATAGATGAGGATTTAATTAGATCGTCCGGCAAACTCCTAATATTGGATAAACTCTTTTCAAAATTAAAGGCTCAAGGTCATAAAGTATTATTATTCTCGACTATGAAAACAATGTTAGATGTAATAGAAGATTATCTTCACTACCGTGATTATAAGTTTGTAAGATTAGATGGTAGTATTTCTCTTGAAGACAGAAAACAAAACATACAAACTTTCAACTCGGACCCTGATGTATTTGTATTTCTTATAACTACAAGAGCTGGCGGTGTTGGACTAAATCTTGTCGGAGCTGATACTGTTATTATATATGACAGCGACTGGGTATGATTTGTTATACATGTACTGAATAATTGTTATAGTTTGAAATAATTAAATATATTTCTAGAATCCTCAAATGGACATACAAGCTATGGCACGTTGCCACAGAATAGGACAAACAAAACCAGTAGTTATATACAAATTATGTACTAAAGGAACAATTGATGAAGCAATTATTCGTCGTGCAGAAGCAAAGCGTTTCTTAGAGAAAATGGTCATTTCCAAAAAAGTTAATGCAGTCAACTTAGGCACTAAAGAAACATTAATGGAATTACAAAGGCTTTTGGAATCCAAAGAGGTCGAAGTGGTTAAATCTGAAAATGAAGGTAAATAATAGAAAATAATATAGTCTGTATTACTTTATGTTAAAATAATTAATGTTTAATACAGTTTTTACGGAAGACGAACTTAACAAATTGTTAGATAGGAGTGAGCTGTACACAAATCAAACAGATTTGTAACTTTCGTACCTGGTAAGAAATATTCCATAAATAATATAAGCAGAAGTATTATGTGTTAATTTTATAGCTATTCTTAGTAAATTATTATATATTTATTTTTGTATCTTTGTCCTGTCATTATAAAAGATTATTTAATTTTATAATAAAATATATATAAGTAACAATTAAGAAGTATTCTATGTGATAAATATTTATTGGCGGTTTATATAATTATTGTGAAAATCGCACTATATTTTTTTAAATAAAAACATAGCTAATAAGTACTACAACTTTATATATAAGTATTTTTTGTATTCTATTGATTTTATACGAAACTCTAAAACCAGTTGAATAGAAATAACAAGTAAACAACTCTAAAGTATTAAAAGAAATCTTACAGAGGATAACATTGGGTACTCTATCTCAAAATTTAATTATAATTATAAGAAATTTAAATAACATTTTCATTTAATATGCTATCATTTAAAAAATGTGCAACACAAGACATTTAGTAGAAATTATTCTAGTGCAGTGTATTTATAATTTACTTGATTTCATACGTAGAAAATACTTTCCTGTTATATTTTTACTTTTATAAGATTGATTCAATTGATCACGAAACTCTGCTTCCAATTTCATGTATGTTCCGCCTATTATAACAGTATTAATTACAAAAAGAATGTATATATTTGTTAAAATACAACACTTACAAAACATACATACCATTTAATTGTCTTTTTATTCGGTTATGTTTGTTAGATGATTTTAATAACGAAGGAGATCCTGCAGATATTCTTTTTGTTAACAATGCTATCATTTGTGATGTTGCAGCTTCCTCAAAATCTCTTTGGTTGTCTTGATTGTGTCTTATATTTAAATCACTGTTCCAAGATCGGTTATTGTTTCTAAAATTATTTTTTTGTTAGCAAAATTACAGTAAAATTAAGTAAATTAAGTAAATTAAGTAATTATTACATAAATTACTTAATACCTCCATGTGTTCTGGTTCTTTAACCTTTTTTTACCAATATCTTTTGATTTTGAGAAAGACCATGCTTCAGATTCTTCGCTGCAATATGATTGTTCGTCAATGCTACTATCTTCATAAGGTGTAACACCATCATCTATCTCACTATCTGTGATTGAAGATGAAGTGTCAGTTGTAACAGAAACCTGTTGATGAATTTTTTGTAATGACTTTTGTCGAAATCCTGAACCACTCCAAATTTTCCCTGCATATTGATTTATTAAAAATAAATATTGTTCTATTCAATGAATCTTAAGAAGAAATCGTGAATTGTTTCAATAAGTATAATAAAAAATACTTTTAAATATTGATTTACCTAAAAGTCCAAGTTTTGGTCGCTGTGGTGTAAGTTCTATGCCAACCCACCACATTAGATCTCTACACATTAATTTTCCTGGTTGAAGTGATAAATCACGAGCCACTAGTCTGGTAATTTTCTCTGGAAAAAATAGTTGTGGTGGTTCTACAGCTATTATTTCTTTATGTACTGTAAATATGTTTAATACATTTATATCCTTCTGTGTTTTGATATCTGGAATATGTTCCTAAATAAAAAACAAGTATGAGCAAAAATTTGGCAAGCACAATGGCTAATTATAATTTTAAATATTATTAATGCTTAATAATTGAAGACATATTAGTTATACTTACAAATACATACCCTGTACGTGCAGCCTTCAAAATTTGATAACACTTCAAATCTATATGCTCGTTGACTACAACACGGATATCTGCCTAAAGGAAATGGCATAGATCGTTGCTGTTCATTCATAAAAAATTGTGATATTTCTGCATGATAACAGCACCATTCAAATTGATGAATTGGAAAATATATGTCACATTGTGTACAAAACAAAAAGTGGCAATCGCCCCATAGTCTCCAGTAAACTTTACGCCAAGAACGTAATTCCGTTCGGAGAGTAACGATATAATCATTCAGTGTCCATGTTAAGTCTCTAAACAATATAGATTTTATCATATTTCTAAATGTTGGAATTCTAAATGTAAATATTATTATCATACCTTACATGGTTACTATAAATATTTCCATGGTTATCAATTTTCATCATGCTTGGAATACATGGTACATAATTAGAAACTGATTGAATAATACATTTGCCGCATTTGATACATTTAAACAATGTAGCTAAAGAACTGTAGTGTCCCTTTTTGTTATCTGGCATTACTTCAGCTAGAGACATAATTAACTTACAAAATAATTTGCTTTGAATTTTGTCCTTCTTATCTCTTAATCCCTCTACCTCTTCGTTTGTAAACTGTTCCACTAATCTAAAACAAATTACTAATATATATTTTTATCAAACATGAAAAGACTGTATGAATGTTACGAATACCTTGTTAGTAGATTATCATCTAAACTAGGTAGAACCATTGATGTTTTTAATACATCAGACATATTATCATGGCAGTATTGTAAGCAACTCTCTAAAAGTGGCTCCATTTGTAAAAATGATGCAGATACCATTATTGGAATAACATTACCAGTTTCCAAAACTGGCCATTCTGATTTTTTTATAATGTCTTTTTTAACCCATCTCATTAACCAGTCAAAAATTGTAATATCACAGTGTACAGATATATCTATTTCTTCTAATTTTTGACCTGCTGTCACATCAGCAAAATAACGCATTTTTTGAATAAGAAGTTTTTGAGGACAATGAAAATTTTTTTTAATATTTTTCTCCTCATCACAAACATGAATTTCCACTTCATTTCTGCATAGAATAAATTACTATTAATTCTATAAAAAATAATTGTTAATAAAAATATTAATTGTATTTTAGATTATCAATAATGACTGAAGTACTTACTCTATTAATTTTTTATTTTGTTTACTTTTATCTTTTTCTTTTTCCTTATGTGATATATTTGTAATTGTTCTTGCATCAATATTATTACCTAACGAATTACTTTTTCTCACATCTGTATTTATGATAGATTTTTTTATGATAGGCTGCGATATAACAGGTTTTGGAATCATGTATGGTAATACTGAATCTAATAAGCCTTCATGTAAAACATCACTTAAATTTGTTTTCATTAGTGCTATTAAAATATTTTCTGTTGTGTCCATAGATCTTGTGATTTTTGTGCTTTCCATGCACAACACATTTTGTGTAGTTTGATTATATTTCTCAGAACTGAGTATTGCATTTTGATTACATGCATATGCCTGTTCATTTTGAAGTTGTATATTTGAAGATATGATAGAGTGCATAGAGTTGTTAACTTTGATATCATATGTCTCAAACAAAATTTCATCCGCTATATTAGAATTTTTATTTTTCTGCATGACATTACTATTGATACAGTTTTCATCTGTCACAATATAATTTGGTACCTCAAAGTGTAAATCAACTTTTGCTAACTTGTCCCAATCTAGTTTGTTCTGTACACTTAATATGGCACTTATGTTTTCACAGTTATCATTCACTCGATATGCAACTTTCATGAATTCAAAAAACATTCCAATCGATAATTTTGAATGTTGACAATCTTGAAATTTATGAAGTATCTCTGATAAATCTGAAGTACATTCTTTATTATTTTATTGGTTAAATTACTCAATATTAGAAGAATAATATAATAAACATGTGAGCATTAACATTTATTTTCAATTGATTTATATTTGTTTGGAACATATCTATTATAAAAATAATGTAACAAAAATTGCAATAAAATGAAAAAAAATAAATGTGAAGATATTATATTAACCGTTATAATCTGAAGTTGTGCAACATATGAATTTATCAAATTGTAAATACCTTCTTTGGCTGTTGAAGAGGATACTCTAAATAACTTATACCCATTTTTTTTTAAAGCAAGATTATCAGTTTCATTAATTTCCATTTCGTTTTAAATTGAATGAAATATTTGTGAAATAGTTATGTATGTTTTTTGAAACATTTGTTCATTTTTTAATTTTACAATAAATATCTTTGATAATTTTGATAAAACTTATAATTGTATGTCATCATAAATACAATATTTATGTAATATTTGAATAATTTATTTTATTTTACAATATATATATTCTATGTAATGCACCGTGTTCTATGAAATCACTTTCAATTGTTGTTGATTGTTGTGAACCAGTTGTCAATCACACATTTTCCACCATGAATCTAAAAATTGTTATGAATAAAGCAATGAGCGCATGCGTGTCACCAAGCAAAATCAACATGAACAATTGTCATCTAGGGAGATACTCTCTTCTGACAAGGATTGTAACTAGTTATAGACTAGGGAAGTAATCTGTATCACATATTTCTAGTAACGTCACGAATTTGTAATAATATCATCATTTTTGATGCACCATAATTAAACAAATCTGTAGATTTAATACTATATACAAAGTGAAATACGTATTTAATATTCTTTAAAGTTGTGTAGTGAAAATACCGGTTCTTTCTAACACTGTTAGGATTAAAGTTTAAACCTTTTTTGGTTTTTTATGTATGTACAAATTTTTATATCTTTTAAAAGTGTGATTATAGTTTTCGTAGAATGAAAGTACGTATATATGTGTATGTATGACTAGTACAATGAAGTCTCTGCGGGCGTATCATGTATGTATAATAGAATTTGATTTATATGTCGTTTACGTGTAAGCAAAACTTCGACATTATTTTTGGAAGTATGTTTTTAAAAATTGTTATCATTCATTTTTTCTTACTTTCATAGGAAATGGATCGTCCAAACACAAACACAAATTAGAGAAAAAAATTGAACATGCAATAATTTTTATACTTCATAGAAGAATTAATATAATTGCTTCTGTAATTATGGGTAAGTTAATGATTACTTATTTATAAATTAATTAGCTGTTTTCGATTTGATCTTTGTATCTTAGAAGATGCTATGGAAGCGCAAAAGTGGCAGCAGCATTTATCTTTATTGCGAGAGCAATATGTTAATTTGTATAACACGAACACAGAACTTCAACGTGAATATGCTATTGCCACTGCAAATAAACAAGATTCTGGATTTATTGGAAGACTTTTGACAATTATAGCATCATTATATGGTCAACATCAATATAGGTATAAAGTTATTTCAGTTTCTAATCTTATGTGTCAGCATTTTCATTTATATATATATATGTTTTTATAGTGATGTAACTATTACATTAAAGAATGAAGAAATACCAGCACATAAATTTATATTATCTGCTAGATCAGATTTTTTCAGTAATTCAATGCTCAATGAAGTAACTACATTAGGTAAATAGTTAAACAGATAATAGAAAAACATGATTGAACTGAATATACTGAAATATAATATGAAATACATGTTGGTAGATTGGACTCATTTAGATACTCATGTTGGATCAGTGTTATTAAAATGGATATACATGGGTAAAGTCTCTCAAGAAAATTTAACAGTCGATCTAATGAAAGCAGCCTCTAGTTTTCAATTGACCGAATTAGTTGAACATTGTGAGAAGTATTTAATTGGAACTGTGGGACTTAAAGATTGCGTACAATTGTATGCTATTGCTGAAGAATTAGGTACTCTAAAATTAAAAGAGCACTGTAGTTCTTTAATTTCTGCACATTGGGTAAGATAAATGTTTTATAATATTTATCACATTATAAGATATTTATTACAATTATACTAGCTTATTTAAAATTTATGTATGTAGGAAGATTTGAGTGGAGAAGATTTTAAAGAAATGCCTGGATCTTTATTGTATAAATTACTGCAAACAAAAAGTAAATATCCATTACATGCTGCTATTAGATTGATGCGGGAAGATGTGGTGTTTTTGTACTTAGTGGAAAATGATGCAGGGGTAAGTTGTAAACTTTTTTTTCTTTTATTACTTAAGTATATTTATCACATGTTCATTATATTTTTAAATTAAAATAATTGAATGATCAGTAACAGTATCAGAAAAAAATATTATCACATTAAAATTATTAATATCTTTTATATTACTGTTGAAACTTAATATATTCTAATTTTAATCGTGTTAAGTACAAAAATTGGAAAGTTATAGTGTTTCTGTAATTAGTAATATCACTGTTAGTAACAATACATGGTAAACACTTATGGTTTTAATTGACTGCGATGAATTGCATAAATGAGAACTACAAAAACAATATTCTGATGGACCTGCTGGGCCTCCTCTATCCTCACCAATAAAACAACCTTCTTCATAAGCTGATTTTACAATTTCCTCATCATCTTTCCATTCATTATTTACGTCATTGTAAATGGGAATCATGCTTTTTTGAAGTGCACAATCCCTTTCTACAACTGTTATTACGGATGCTGTGAAAAATGATAAAGTAATGAATAAAAAAATTTATTAGATATACTTTTAAAAATAATAAATACATAAACTTTTAAACTTACAGTAAATAGTTTTTTTCATGCAAAGTGTTGATGAGGGACAGTAAACTTGATATTTAGAACTTCCATCAAATTGTGAACATAATCGATTAGTTTCATCGACTCCTGATTGTGATGCAAAACATTTAAAGCATGAAATGCCATTTGCAATTGCAGGTCTTATTGTCAAACTGAAAACTACTAAGCATTTAATAAATTTTTAATGATATTAAAAATATCCTAATGTATTAGGTACTAAGATAAATAAATATATTAAAATAACTTAAATAGGTACATACATACAAAGTATGCAGTAATTAATGTAATCTTATTTGATGTTGTTTGGAAAGCCATCTCATTTATATCCAAGCAGTGGTCAATTATTAGTAAAATATTTATATTTATTTTTTTAATAAAATGATATGTTTCAAATATTATTTACAATTTTTATAACAATTTATATTTATATTTGTTTCTTATAATCCTATTATTATTGTCATTTCACAAACCTAAAACAATTTAATTGATTAAATGTTTATTAAATGTTACGAAAAACTCATCTAATATTACTGTCAATTGTCAAATTCATTTTAATTATTTTACAATAATTAAATAAATAATTACATATAATTAAATAAATAATTTTTTAAATGCTAAGTTATCACTTCTTACAATTGTGTATATACTATATAAATTAAAGTGATACATCATTAATTTGTCATTATTTGCCAGTTTTACAGATTTTAACATTATTTTAACATAAACAATAATTAGTAGAGTAACCATTACAAGAAAATTACAAATTTGTTATTATAAAGTCAAAAATATTCGTTTTAAATGAAAAAACTTACAGGTTTAATTCAAATTGAAAACAAATATTATACTCGAAACAATAGTTAAACCTCTGAAAATTAAATTAAATTAAATTATATATCTGCTTTCGACATTCGATTAGCGAATAGAGCATATTCAATCAAACACTTTCACTATTTTCTAATAAGAGTAATTTATGAACATTCACCAAATGTCACATTGCAGTAATAAAATTTTGGTTAACTGCTTTCTTTGTGAGGCGTAAAAATGCACTCTTTTGATCGGAAGCTGTGTGTTGTTAGCTGACTGTTCTATACGCCACGTCATGATTTTTCTGTCCTTTATAAACTGCTCTTTCTGATTTATCAGAACGTAATCTTCATATTCCTTTCCGTTTGCGATTTTGACGGTGTTATATGGTCCTTGTTAATTAACTATGTAGGTATCACTAATACGAGCACGTACAAGCATCCGTTAGACGTGTGCGCAACGTTATTACGCATGAATTACAAAGTACCCAGTGATTCTCAACGAATTATTTAAATTTCATTTGATTTGAAAATTCGAAATCAATTTCATTTAAATCTAACTCCATAAACCTTTTGTTGATTTTATGAAAATAATGTACAGAATTGTAGTAATACACTGTTATTAATTATTAAATAAGTAAAGAATATGTTCAGGACCATTGCGCGTAAATATAGAAATTATTCATTGTACAAGAATAATGAATTAAAAGCAATATTTTGATTGATTATATGTATAGCAGTATGTATAGAATTAAAAAAAATCATATAATTGCGCGTTATATAATTTCATATTATATTACCATGTATTTTGTTGCCACGATTCGTATTACCGCATTATATTGTCTCATTATATTACCGCGTGTTATATTGCCGTCTATGGTATTGTCTCACGTTATATCATCGTATGTTATATTGCATCGCATTATATCGCTATGCATTGCAGTATCTGTTATTAAATAAATATATTAAACCACAACAAATTTAAGAATGTATATTTAATTAATCATCGTATATTGCTGATTTTCAGTTAACTAAAGCTGTTAATGCACTGGATCATAAAGGAGAAATGCCATTGGAAGTTGCTTTGAAAACGTGTCAACCATCATTAGCACGTACTTTAGTTAAACACGGGGCTGATTTAAATGCAAAAGATTCAAAAGGTCTTACTTTGCTCCAAGCTGCTATTATCAAAGGAGATTCTTATTCGGCAGAATTCATAATAGAACAACTACAAAGTAGTGGTAATGTACAACCCCTATGTGAGTCTGTTAAACTTACTGGAAATACACGAGATCTAAAGCTTTCTGAAGAACTGGATGGATGTACTGTTTTACATTTGATAACAAAACATACTTCCGAGAATATGTTGGCAATTGCATCTCGATTACTTCAAGCTGGTATTGATCCCAATTTACAGAATTATAAAGGATGGTAATTTATTAATTATTAATATTTCACCACTCAATTCTTGTTGATTGTAATGTATAATTAATTTATGATATTCATTCTTGTAGGACTGCCTTACATAACTGTATACAAGAAAAGAATGAACCACTGTTTGATATTTTAATAGAATGTACAGATATAAATTTAGATAAAACTACTAACGACGATGATACTCCATTGTGCATTGCAGTGAAACTAGATCCATTCAGCCAACATTTTGCTAAAAAACTTTTAACCAAAAGTGTAACTTCTAATCCTATATATAAAAATACTGGAGATACTTTGCTACATGTTTTAATAAGAGAATATAAAGAAGAAGCAGCACTGTTTTTAATTGATCATTGTAAAGATAATTTGATGAAAAAGAATAATGAGGGATATTCAGTTTTACATGAAGCCTGTAAAGTTGGTTCCAGAAATTTGACACAAGCTGTACTAAAAGTTGGTCTTCCAGTAGATGAAATCGCAGTTTCTACCGGTGATGCGCCGATACATATTGCTGTAACAAATTTATACTTTGATATCGTAGTAGAATTACTAGATGCACCAAATTCAAATACTCAGTTAAATTTGAAAAATAATTCGAATGAAACGCCTTTGAGTTTAGCTATTAAAGCCCCATTCAAAAAGGGTAAAGATATTGTTTTAGCTTTGATAAAAGCTGGAGTGAATATTAATGAATTTAATAGGGAAGGCTTAACATCATTACATCAAGCAATATTAAAGGAAGATTCGGCTACAGCAATCTTTTTGTTAGAAAATGGCGCAGATATGAATGCAAGGTAGTTAATGTTATATGTAGTATTAATTACTTTAAAAAGAATTGTGTACAATTAATTATGAATGTAGTACTATTTCACACATTATGTGATATTTCAAATTTTTTACTTAGGACTGCAAATGGAGAAACTCCGTTACAACTTTCTGTACACTGTAGACTAGGCGAGGTTGTAGAAGCTCTTTGTAAAAGAGGTGTGGATACTTCTGTAGGATGTCCATTATGGGAAGCATTAGATTCAGATCAAGAAGATATAGCATCTATTCTAGTTAAGTATGGAGCTGATACAGATTGTTGGGGTCCTGGTCCAGACGGTTGTCAACAAACATTATTACATAGAGCAATTGATGATAACAAAGAAGATATTGCACAATTTCTTATAAGAAGGTATGCAACGTATAGGAATATAAAATTTCCGTGATTTAATATAAGATGTAGGAATAAACAAATTAGGATCGAAGGACAAAATAGTAGTTTATTCAATTTTTTAAGTACAGTTTTACAAGAGATTATGTTTTATAGTACATGTTTTATTAATTTGTTTACAAAACAAAATATGTAACAAAATTCAAATATGAAATCAAGAAACGAAAAACATAGCTTAATGGTCGAGCAGTTAAAAAAATTTTAATACAAACCTGAGATGTCCGGAAAGTTCCTCTGTTTTTTACTTGAAAGACGGCCGATGGATATTCCTGCTGTTCTCTCACCAAAGGAGGGACCCAGGATCTAGTTCCTGTACTTTCGCTTGCTGTAAAATGCGTTTGAAAACTAGGCTTTGTATTCTCCTTACCCTAATAAGCATTGATGCGATTTACCTGGTTCTGTTTCAATAGAACACAGCGAAAAATTTCACAATCACTATTGCAAGAGTATATGCAGTCGTTGCTAATGAGTTGCGGTCATACAACAAGTTCGCCATATTACGTTGGCTTTACTCTGGCGACATCGCGAATACCGTGCAATCCATAAGCTCATTACCACTTTTTAGAAAATTCTTGCTCTTGTCTCGTCGATGTTGTTATACAAAGTAATATTTATTTTTTAGTGGTTGCGATTTGAATGCTCCAAGAAGACTGGGTCCAGATGGTGCAGGTGGTGATGAAGCAAAAGATGAGTGTACGCCATTACACTTATGTTGTCAATGGGGTTTAGAACAAGTTGTACAAACACTTATTGAACATGGTGCAGATGTAAATGCTAGGGATGTAGAAGGCAAAACTCCAGTGCACGTAGCTATACAAAATCAACATTCACAAATTATATCTCTGTTACTCTGTCATCCAAATATAGATTTAAATAAACGAGATAAAAAAGGTTTAACACCATTCGCAACAGCTTTGACATTTAGGAACAATAAAGCTGCTCAAGCAATATTAGAACGATTACCTAAAGCTGCTGAGCAATATGACAATAAGGGTAGAAATTTTTTGCATACTGCTATTCAAAAGAATGACATGGAAAGTATTTTATTTTTATTATCTATACAGGTAGGTAGGAAATACATAACTTTTACAACGATTGTACATATCGATTTAATTTATTTATTTTTACTTTCGAATGAAATAACTGATGTTGTAGGTAGATGTAAATTCCAGAGTTCATGATGTTACACAAACTCCACCTTTACATCTTGCTGCAGTATCTGGAAATGAAATGTTAGTGCGTAGTTTAATTCTGGCTGGTGCACGTGTTAATGATACAGATGCAAACAGAAATACTGCATTGCACGCTGTTGCAAAAGCAGGACACGCTGCAGTTGCCTCTGCCTTACTACAGGTAATATACAATAATACATATACACTTATATAATTAACTTAAGGGCTTTCTTCTCTTCTTCTTTTTAGAACAATATTAATTTCGATGCAATAAATGCAGACGGCGATAATGCGTTACATGTTGCAGTAAGAGAAGGTCATGTGTCAGTAGTAAGAACACTTTTAACTGAATGTACGCTAGACGCAGAAGCAGTCAATCTTAAAGGTAGAAATCCTTTACATGAACTAGCTAGATGTGGTAAAGATAATGCAGCAACTATATGCGAACTTTTTTTGGAATGTATGTCACAATATCCAGTAAATAATGCAGGTAAGAATGTTTTATTTCAAGATACTATGCAGTAGCTATTTCAAACTAAATTATAATAAATATTCTGTTTAAGACTTGGATGGTAATACTCCGTTACTAATAGCTTATATGAAAGGTAACGGTCAACTTTGCCGCACATTGGTAAAAGCTGGTGCATGTTTAGGATCTATGAATAAAGAAGGCATTACAATTTTTAATTACCAAGTAGCAACAAAACAGTTACTGTACAGATTACTAGATTCATTAACACAAGAAGCACCTTGGGCTGATAAAGATCTCTGTTTGGAATGTGGTACAAAATTCTCTCTCACAATGCGAAAACATCACTGGTACAAAAACTGACACATATTATACATAACTTAAATGTATGTCTATTTATTTGTAAAACTAACTTTTATTTTACTTTTTTTAGCCGTCACTGTGGTAGAATTTTATGCAATAAATGTTCTGGTCAAGATGTTCCAATTGTAAAATTTGGATTGAATAAACCAGTGCGTGTTTGTGCAGTATGTTTTGATGTATTACAAGTAGGTGCTCAATAAGATAAGACTTGAATAAAAGAAACATTCATGTGTAAATAAAATAAATGTCATTCCATATATGTTTCTTATAAAGAGTAAACCGAAAGCTTTTATATAATTCTATATTAACCATATTGTAATTCATTGTATTATATAATTCCCCTTGTAGAAATTTTGTTAAATTTATAGCTCTAAATTTTAAATACAGATAAAGGAAATATTAACAGAAATTAATACTTACTAATAAATTACCATTTATTCCTAGTAATGTATGTCTACAGCATAGTGATTTACAGGACTTTTTAACAAATATTACATATTATGAATGATTCATGACCTTACTTAAGAAAATCGAATAGTTGTTTTGAAGCACAATGATCTATGCATTCTACGTAATCTATTAGTTCTTCAAGACAGCTTTCTTCTGTCTCAGAAGCTGAATTAACACGGTCATTGCATGTAGTTAATCTTTCTTGCATTTTAGCACATTTCTCTTCTCTTGAACATTTTTCCTAAAAAACAAATACAATATTTTAATTTTAATTTTATTGAACACCTGGATTTTATTGTAAATGTAATTTGTTACAAGTACGATAATTAAAATACTTTTAACGTGTGCCAATTTTTATTAGCATTATTCTTTTAAAATAGATTATGCATCAAAATGGCATAGATTATCCGGTAAATACAAGTATTATATAATAATTTTTACTAACTCGAAGGCGTTTTTGATGATCGACTAACTCTCCTTCGTCGTCCTCAGCCTTTACAGTTGGAACATAACGTTTAAAGAAGCTTTGAAGAAAAGACATCTCTTTTAAATGATTTTTCTTTCAGTTTAACGTAGGTATATTAACTTAACTTAAAACATATATTAAACTGCTAATGTAGAAATGCAAAATTTAATAGGCACAAAATACTGGCTAGTTTCCTGTGTCACGGATATACCATAGGTTAGGTGTAATATTGTATTGGAGATAATTATTCGTTCCACGATAGATCGTATTCGGCAAACTTCAGTAGGTTCTACATTATGCTCTTTTGCTCTATCAGCTATATATATACAGAGTGTGTAAATATGTAAATTGGAAGAAGAGTGTAAGGAAGCTCTATGGGAAATAGGTAATAATGAGAAACTGTTAAAATTATACAAAATTGAAATTTACTGAATACATCTGTATCTGAAATATTTTTTTGTATCTCTCATACTTTTCAAGATATTTGATTATTATCAGACTTTCGACATACTCTGTATATGTTTAACATCAGAAATGTTTTAAAGGCGGGTATGTGTTACCCCTGGTAACAAAGTATATTCCAACCAGTCAGAACCCACATGCGTGGTTAAATAAAGACTTGTCCGCTGGCAAGTATAATAAATTTCTCCGAAAGATCGCACTTCCAGAGTATATCTTACTTTACTCCACAAACTACACTCTGTATTTTGTATATTCCATGCCTGAACGCCCCCTTTCGAATTATTAAGTTACTAATTTATAACCCTTTGTTGATAATTTATGTAAATAATGGAAATGACAGGTATTTTGGTTTGTAAGTTCATTCATTGCTGATCATGTATTCGTCTATCATCGACGAACATCTTTTTCAGGTATAAAGGAAATTAAGGTCTTTTAAGTAAATTGCAAAAATTGTAACTCCTGGAATGACACAAATCATGTATAACCACAAAAGTAAAAACTAGACCTAACCTAATAATATATGTAATATACAAATATTTTTGAAATATATTTTAAAGATTCCGAAATTTCTAAATTCTCAAATTTTCAAAAGTCTAAGTTTCCAAGTTCACAAGTTTTTTCATTTTCAAATTTCTATATCCCCTAATTATTTAAATCTCTAAATTTTTAGGTCAGACTTTTCAAATTCTTTAATTCGAATATGGGATTGACTGGCTATATGTATAAGAAGGTTGAGTATATACATTACATGGGATAGGGGTAGCCACTTGTAAGTTGAAATGTAGGGGTACGGACCGACTGATGGTAGGGGAATGTATTCTTTAGCGGTGGGGACTATGTAGATGCTGCGGTGAGACGCTTGGTCTTGCTTGACGTATGCGCACGATAATGCGCAATTTTCTTTAGAAGCAGAAAGTTGATTTGCCAATAGGTCGTATGAAAATTCTCTTAGATCAAGACTGACCAATACGTGCATTAAATGCTACTCATTGTATGAGAAGATTTTCAACAATTATTTTGCAATACCGTTATTAAGCATTAATTATCTTTGTAAATTATTGGTAAATAGACAAAATGCCAGTAATAGGTGAAATTTTCAATAATTCTTTCAACGCTACTAACATTTGTGGATTAAAACAGAATAGGATACGAAAAAAATATTACATATTTGGCTCAGTTGCACGCTTGGATGTTTCTTTCGGATACTTTTAGCACGATAACATTTTTCGTAATATACCACTAATATTGTTTTACGAATAAGGAAATATTGAGTTCCATTGAAAATATTCGTATCATTTGTTTAGTAAAAATGATTAAAAGAACCGTCATGCTCTTTGCAACAAGGATGGCGTCATCCGAAACTGTTCACGTAGTTTTATCAAAGTTATGAACTTGTTAACGTACGACAAACGTATTCTTATATTGAATTAATGTGAAATAAGTTTCGCTAAATTAGTTAGCTACCACACCGTCGTTCGCGATACCGATTATAACTCGATAAAAATTAAAAAAAAAACCAGGGTGCAGTGCATTGTACTAGCAGTCAAACATTGAAGTAGTTTTGCGCTGGTGTGTCGGAAAGGTAGTATCAATAAACCTCTATATTTTTTACGAAGAATAATATCAACGAGGAATAAAACAGAATGAAATATCGAAGTTAATGCATAAACGACGTCCACGTAGTAAATACGATATTATACAAGCAAGTTGAAAATTACAGATTTTTGAAAAAACCGGGACGTATTTGTATGAAATTGAAGGATTGTGTTTCCTATAGAAAAAGACACTGTTCTGCTGGAATTTGTACGAGAGAATAAATTTTAAGGACGTGATACACGAAATTTTTTTCACGAAATGGTTGTCACATCGTTTATTCATAAGAAAATTCAACCTGAAATTTTTGAAATGTTTGAGGTTATGTATTATTGAAACATGAATTTCTTGTATTCATAAGCGAAGCGATTCATTGGGGAAACGAAATCAATCTGGTCGTAAGTTCAACAGAATTTCTTTCATATATTATGTTACATATATTATTTTTTGAATTTATACTTTTGAATATACGTTTAATCTTCCTTCATTAGTTTGTTTATTCATAATTCTAATTGTTCAACTGGATAACAATTTTAATATTTCATTTATTGCTATTGTATAATAGAATCTTCAAAAGTATAAACAGAAATGTTACCCTATAAGCAATAAGTTGAACTTATCTTATGTTATGCATATTGTTTATCATTGTGACATGATATATTTATGTATTATTAGGTACTGAGTATTTTAATATTCTTTATTATGAAATTTTATAGCAAGTTACGTGAGTGGATGATGCTTGGAGGCAATGAACGGAATGGAGAGACATGGGCATGGACATGGACATTCGCATGCACATTCGCACCGTCATCGACATTCACATGGAAGTTTGCAAAATGCATCTCAAAATTCCAGTCAGTCATCAAAACATAGCCATGCTCATATACCGCATTCACAAAAAGATACATCTACTGCCCAAACACCTCAAAAGCCAAGAAATTATAAGTTGCTAGTTGATCCATTTTTGGTGAAAGGTGCTACAAAATTGTACAGATATGATGGTATGGTTCCAGGAGATCCAACTTACCCTGAAGTTCAACCACGAGACCCTAGATCACAATTGACAAGAATTTGGACTCGTTTAGAACAACTTGACTTACCTGTACCTAGGTTTAAAATTGATTCTAATTATTGTGGTGAACCTCCTCCACTTGAAGTAACATTTTGCCATTTAAATGACAATATTGATAAAACTTTTTTATCAGATATGGTTCAGAAATTTGGTGCAGTGGAAGAACTCATTGTTTATTATCATCCTTTGACAAATAAGCATCTTGGAATTGCAAGGGTGGTGTTTGAAAGTACGAAAGCTTCGAAAGCTTGTGTAGAAAAATTAAATAATACATCTGTGATGGGTAAAGTTTTAAGAGTGTTTCTTGATGCATTTGGGGATGAATGTAAGAAAATTTATGATGAATTAACTACAGAAAAAAAACCAGAAAAGAAAATAGAGAAAGAAATCAAATCTGAAAGTGAACAAGAAAAACAAACACCAATTGAAAAAATTATTACAGAGGAAAGGGATGATTTTAAAAGTAGCAAAAAAATGGTACCAAGTATAGAAAAAGCAAGGGACACATACACAGAAAATTCAAGATATAACAAGTATCGAGATTATCCAACTCCTAGTGGTAGTACTGGAAGTGATTTAGGCTATGGTACTGCACCTAGTGAACTAAATTATTCTAGTAATTATTCCCAAAATTCTACTCCAGCTACAAATTATGATTTTTACTATAGTGGTTATCATCATCAACCTCCCAATAATTATTTGCCAAGTATGCCTCAAAGTGTGTCCCAAAATCTTTCGATGCAACAAAATTCTGGTATGTGGTGGGGAAATAATACAGGAACAGCAAATTATGCATCATCTTCTATATGGCCTGTTCAACATGGAACAAATTTAGATAATTCTAATTCTAATATAGCTCCAATTTCCAAGGCTTCTAATATAAAAATGCATCACACTCCAAAAAAGGAAAAGGAAAATCAAAATGTTACAAAAAATTCATCTAGAGATTCACCAGTGGAGACGCGTAAAACATTAGACTTGGATACCAGAATTGCTATGTTATTAAAAGACAAGGCAGGAGGAATGGCACCTCCCTTTTTACAATTTGGTAGTGATTCAGAAGACGAAAAGAAGTCTATCAATGCAGATAATGAAATGCTCTCAGAACCACCAAGTCCCTTTTTATCTCATGAAACATACAAATCGTGTTTTGAAAAAGTGAGAGAAAGAAATAAAGAACAGTGGAAAGTGCATGAAAATAGCATTAATCAGTTTTCTATTGATGAAGAACTAGGTAGTGTGATAAGTTCAAGTGAAGATGAAGCTTTGTTAGGAAGTTACAGCCCTGCACCAGATGAAATTGAGCCTGAACCACCAAAAGAACCACCACCTCCACCTCCACCTGATGATGATAGAATGTCATTGAGTCCATTAAGTTCTGGAGATGAAAAGATCGAGGAGGTATTTATATTGTGAAGCACATATAATATGTAATTATTTATTTACATATTTTGTGATTTAAATACTTAGGTTATAGCTCAAACAGAACCTACAAGCCAGTTGTACCCTGGAACTGGTTATCCTGGACATATAACTCACTATCCTGCTAATGATATGTACCATTGGCCACGACCAGCACAATACCCATATCCTTATGGAGCAACATATTTACAGAGTCATTACCAACCAAACACTACATCATTTTCTGGAACAGTAGGAAATCATCAAGGAACGAATTATTATCCATCTTTTCAATCAAGATTGCATGCTATCGCAAATCATAATATTACAAAAGATAATCCACAGGTATGTATGTATAAGAAGACGATTATGAGTTTATTTCTTAATCATTGATTTATTACAAATTTAAGTATTGCGTAATGTTTGTGTAATATTCTTTAACATATAACATTTTAGGCTCCTACTATTAATGGAGTATTAAACAGAGTAGTAAATGAACTAAAGCAAATTTTGAAAAAGGATTTTAATAAAAAAATGATAGAAAATACTGCATTTAAATTGTTTGAAGTATGGTGGGATGAAAAGAAATCTGAGAAAAGTCAAAATCAGGGAGGTGACAATGTTACTATTAATAATAGTAATAAGGAAGAAAGCTCAAAACCTCAGGGATTATCACTATTATTAGAACAAGCAACTCCACTTGGATTTAATTATGATGGATTTGGTTTGGGCATTAGAGCTAGCATGCCAAAGATGCCTTCTTTCAGGGTAAAATTCTTATTTTTATTATGTATGATTTTTTTATATCATAAGCTTATTGTAATTAGTATTTACCTTCTAGCGTAAAATTAAAGCTCCAAGCCCATTACCACAAGATGAAGATAGCCGTCAATCTGACCATGGAGATACTGAAATTATAGAAAGCGATAGTGATCTTGATTTAGCATCTGTACAGAAAATTGAAAGGCCAATTACTTCTCTTCCAAGTATTTCTTCATCTTCATCATCATCAGCATCTAGTGAAAGTAGCAGTGAAGAAATCAGTTGCAGTGAATCTTCTAGTAGTTCCAGTGATAGTTCTGATGAAGAAGTATGTTCTGCGAACTATGAAGATGAGGTATATAATTATAATTATTTTAATAAGTATTTATTTCATATAATTATGTATGAAAATACTCTTTATTTTCAGCAAGATACAGACAGTCGTATGTCAGATCATCGACCCCTTGCTTGCAATAGTGAAGATCCTGATATTTTAACAGAGCTTGCTATTCAACGCTCACTAGATTGTCCAACTCCAACTGGCAGAGAAACACCAATACCTGATATTAAAATAAAAGATGGAATCTCAAATGAGTTTCCGCAGTGTGATAATGAAGCTAGCCCTATACCATCCCCATTAAGATATGAAAGTCATAAGGAAGAAACTGAAAATGCAAATGAAAAATCTGTCAATGCGGAAAATCTTGAAAAACCTGTTACTCTAAAAGAAGATACCGTAACAAAGGACACCGAAGATGAAACACAAAAGAGAGTACAGAGTACACATATTTTAATGGTACCAGGAAAACAAGAATCATGTGATATGCAAAAAATGGAAAATTCTGCGGCGGAAGCTTTAATAACGTTAGCTGGTCAAGATAATATTATAAGACATAGAAGTCCGGGACCTGTACAACCAAATATTATTAGAGCTCTTCAAACTATGTCTGCGAAATACATTAACGATGAACCCATATTAAAAGAATCAGAAAAGATTGAGATGTTCAGTGAAATACCAACCACCGATTCAGAGGAAGAGAGCTTAGAAATTAGAAGGTTAAGGTTTGTAAAATCATATAATATACGTATGGATATGATTATCGTGTATTTTCATTCTTTGTAACTGAATTAATGCAACAATTTTCACTATTTCGCACTGGTTAGGTGTCAAGCTGAAGCTGAGCTGCGATTGAATGGACAACAGAGTCCAAACTCGCAGGCTTCTCAGGTATTCATGGAACATTCATATTCATTGCCGCCGACACAATCAGAAATTGCAAAGGCTGTGCTTCGTGCACCTCCGGCGCCTATAAAACCTGTAAAAATGAAACCTTCAAAAATGATAAAGTTGGTAAAGGGTAAAGACAAAACTCATAAAGTAGAAAAGAGAAAATATAACAAGTATAGCAAGATGCATGCTCATCAGAATCATGAAGGAGAGAAAGAAAATATTGAAAATGAATTTGTTTATCAAAAATATCCGAAAAAAGTGGATAAACCAACAGTAACATATAAAGAACGTGATTTGATGTCAGAAATGGCTATTTTATATGAATTTCTAACTAGAGGAATAGATGCAGAGGACGTGGAATATTTAAGACGAAGTTATGAAGCTTTGTTAGCCGATGATAGTCAAGGTTATTGGTTGAATGATACGCATTGGGTCGATCATCCTCCAACAGATCTTCCAAGCCCTGCAAAACGAAGAAAACGGGATGAACTTAGATTACATACTAGTGGAAGTGCAAGAACGGAGGGATATTATAAAGTTGATGTACGAGAGAAAGCTAAACATAAGGTACGATTCCATAAATTGACTTTACATAAAATAATTAACTATTTGCTTTCAATTATTAAAACTATATTTCTGCAGCATCACTATGCGCAAAGCATACAGCGTAGTAATGATGTCGAAGATAGTAATGGTCCTTATGCTGGAGGTGATGGCACAATGAATGGTCCAAAGAATAATACTAAAACTTTAACCGGTAAAATGCAAGCTTTATCTCGGGAAGCTCGAAGTAATCAACGTCGATTATTAACGGCCTTCGGTATTGATACCGATAGTGATCTTCTTAAGTTCAATCAACTTAAAGTAAGTTTTTATATATTTTCTTGTAAATTCTTGTTCTGCTTAAATTTAAAAATGTTACCTTTATTTTACATTAACAGTTTAGGAAAAAGCAATTGAAATTCGCCAAATCTGGCATACACGATTGGGGTTTATTTGCTATGGAACCAATTGCGGCCGATGAAATGGTTATTGAGTACGTTGGCCAGATGGTTAGGCCAGTTGTTGCTGACTTAAGAGAGTCTCAGTATGAAGCTACCGGTATTGGAAGTTCTTATCTTTTCCGCATTGACTTAGATACAATTATCGATGCAACCAAGTGTGGAAATTTAGCACGATTCATTAATCATAGCTGCAATGTAAGTATTGTAACAAGTATTTATATTTTCAGTGTTAAAAGGCAATGTTGGTTAACCATATTTGCTAGGTCGTCCTTACGTTTTTCTTAGACTAGAACTGAGAGTTTCAGAGAGTTGGAAGCTTCAAAGTTCAAAAATTCTATGGTTTTAAAATAATTAGAATTAGAAAATTTTTTAATTTTAAAGTTTCAGAGCTAAAATCTTAGTTAATGTCCTAGTTAGCTAAACTCCTACAGTTTTTAGGCTCTCCTCGACTTCTTCCTAAGTTTTCCTAAGATTATGGATGAAAATTTTAAAGTCCCAGAGTTTTTTAAGTTCTCTTTAAACTCCTTAAGTTTTCTCTAAGATCTTCTTATGCAAGCATGTTGATGTTTATGAGCTTTCCGTTAGGCACTTTATCTATCCGTCACTACTGTAAGTGATATTACTATAACAAAATTATATATTTTGTATTGTTTTTTCAGCCGAATTGTTATGCAAAAGTAATTACAATCGAAAGTCAAAAAAAAATTGTAATCTATAGTAAACAACCGATAGGAGTTAATGAAGAAATTACATACGATTATAAATTTCCATTGGAGGATGATAAAATCCCATGCTTATGTGGCGCTCCTCAGTGTCGGGGTACTCTAAATTGAATCGTTCATAAAACTATATTGTTCACCCCTTTTTCCTGTCTTCTACATTTCATCACACTCCACTCATATTTTTGTAAATATTTCCCCATGTAAACATTTTATAAAATGCAATGGAAAAAATGCTAAATTATGTTAATATGTGCTCCTTTTCTTTTTCTAATATCCTTCCCGTTAAAAAGCCAAACAAACTTGCAATGCCGTTATACAATATTTATATTTTACGATTGTTTTTGTACATATACGTAATTTAAAATTTTATTCCTATTATGTTTCTGTTAAAAATAAAA
This sequence comes from Coelioxys conoideus, assembly GCA_947623535.1. Lineage (NCBI taxonomy): Eukaryota > Metazoa > Arthropoda > Insecta > Hymenoptera > Megachilidae > Coelioxys > Coelioxys conoideus. The sequence continues at coordinate 27,841,708 of OX392450.1, read as the reverse complement.
TGATCATTTGTTAAAAGAAATACTTATGTTGGTATAAACAGAATTTCTAAGAAAATTTCCACTTAATAACAGTTGTTTGAATTGAAACATAAATACATTTTAATAAATTATTAATATTTATTTATTATTGTAAGTTTATTCAAAATTTTCTAAGATAAGTTATATTTTCTTATGGTTAAAATTTCTATTTTTATAAAACTAAAAATTTAGTTCAAATTGTATTCATGCTGTATCTAATATAACTATAGAAGAAAAAACATGTACATGAATGAGTGAAAAATAAGGAAAAATAAAGTAAGTCTTAGGTCTTTCTGTTTCAAAATTTAAGTTCATGTGATTCACCCGTATTAACATGTTGGCCAACATTTAAAATAAAATCATCAATACGCATGTACGTTACTGTTGGTTACAAAGCGCTTTCGAACTTCGAACTAATCATCGTTAATATGCGCAGAATAAATAAAAACTCGCCGAATATTGTGTATGATATGTATGATCTTTAGTTTGCGAATAACATTAATTTTTACAAATTACTTTATCGAAAATAAATATCATAGTAAAGTTTAATTAGGGAAAGGTTTCTTATAGAATATTCAGATCAGTGTTATCGATGTTATTTAGGAATTGTATAGGTTATATTTAAAGAATATGGCTGATCGTTTAACACAGTTACAAGATACTATAAATCAGGTAATACAAAATTACTTTTCTGTGTACAAAGTTTTTACTTAAGTATTATAATAGTATTCATTCTTATAGCAAGCTGAACATTTCTGTAATAGCGTAGGTATTTTACAACAATACTCAACACCTAGTAAGTTTCCTGGTTTTGATCGGGTTGGAACACCACAACCGCATCAACCTCAAGAAGGTATTTTCCTTTATTTTATAGTTCCTTTTATTAGTTTGTCTAACAGCATTTACATTTTAGATTATGCAGCCTTGTTTGCAACTCTAATAGCAAGATGTGCCAAAGATATTGATACTTTAATAGAAAGTTTGCCCAGTGAAGAATCATCACAAGAATTACAAGTTGCAAGTCTTAGTCGTCTTGAACAAGAAAACCAGGAAGCTGGTGAGCAACTAGAAGAAGTTGTAAAACAAGGAGAAGCACTATTGCAAAGAATTCAGGCGGCTTTACAAGATATTGCTCAAAGTCAGTTAGATATGCAAGATCCAGCATCAACATCTGTAATCAACATTAATCTTAATAGTAATTCAACTTTTAAACAAGACAACATGAATTCTGTAAATACTGTAGCTTCAAATAATACGCATCAATTGTCAGATCCTTCACCCAGTTCAGTTAATCAGTGATACATTTTTGTTCTAGTTTAAACATTGAATAAATCTTATGTTTTTTTGTATTTGTAAAACAAGTAATATACACTGACGTACTAATTGTACGCAAAATGCTTTATTTAATAATTTACTGAAGTTTTGCAAAATTTTGGCATTATCTTTTATAAAGATTTATGAATGTTTCTCGTGGTATAGAAATCTTTCCAATCATTTTCATGTGTTTCTTTCCTGCTGCTTGTTTTGCTAATAGTTTCTTTCTTCTAGTAATATCACCACCATACTGAAAAAATAAAAACAATAATAAAAAGATATATAAAAGCATCTTGTGATAGAAAAACTTACCAATTTTGCAGTTACATCTTTTCTATATGCTTTTATTGTTTCTCTCGTAATAATCTTTCCATTAACTATAGCTTGAATTACTATCTCAAATAATTGACGTGGGATTAGATCCGCTAATTTTGCACACAACTCTTTTGCTTTTATACGAGCTTTACTAATGTGTACAATAGTACAGAGTTCTTCTACTACATTTCCATTTAAAGCAATATTTATCTGCAATCATGCACACATTAATATATTAAACAAATTATGTATTACTTTCATAAATTCAGAAAATTACTTTTACTATGTTTGATGGCTTATAATCAGCATCTTCATAATCAAAGCTACCATATCCTGAAGTTAAACGTTTTAATGTATCATGAAAATCAAGAATAACTTCATTTAATGGTAACAGAAATTGGTATAATGTTCTGTTATGACCAACATCTTTTGTTAATTGTTCCACTCCACGTCTCTCAAGGCATAAAGATAATATTGTACCCATATATTCAACTGGTTACATAAACAAAAGTTGTTTATTAGCTTAGTGTATGAAGTGTACCGATGTTACTTGATATTAAATTTTGAAACATACTTGGTGCTATGATAGTTCCTAATATGAAGGGTTCATAAAATTCTGTTACATTGTGTGGATCTGGAAACTCTGCTGGATTATTAAATGTCACTATTTCGCTATCATATTTCTTAATATTTTTCTTGCCGGACATTTTTGCTTTGTATGTAACACTAGGTGCTGTAACAACTGATAATGCACCATATTCCTGCTCAAGACGTTGCATGAAAACTTCCATATGCAATAAACCTAAAAATCCAATTCTCCAGCCTTGCCCAAGAGCTACACTAAAATAAAGAAATGTAAAAATTTATCCTCCATTTTATATCAAAATGTAATATGGCACACCTAGATTCTAGCGTGATGGTAACACTACAATCATTTAATGTTAATTTGTCAATAGCAGCACGCATAGCATCAAATTGTGATTGCTCGATTGGATAAATGCCAGAGAAAACCATGGGTTTTGGTGATTGAAATCCCATTAGTGGTTCAACAACCTGATTTTTTATATGCAATGTATCACCGATAAATGCTTCTTTAGAACTTTTCATATTAGATGAAATACATCCTATTTGACCTGCGTCTCTGAAATTTATGTTATTATTATGATAGAATTATAAGAAATGATAAAAAATTGAAAAAATATTTACAATTTATCTACATTTTCTTCAGAAGGCCTTAATAATGAAATATTTTTTATTTCATAAGATTTTTTAGTATATATTGAAGTAATGTGCTGTTTAACTGACACAGATCCTTCTTTAATATATATCAATAAAATTGTTCCTTTGTATTTATCATACCAACTATCAAATACCAAAGCTCTGAGTGGTTTATCTCTATATACTTCAGGTGGTGGAATTCTTTCAACAATAGCATCCAAAATTTGAGGTACGCCAGTACCCAATTTGGCAGATATTTTCAAAACTTCTGCCTTTTCTATACTGAATAACATCTTTAACTGATCCATTACTTTTTCAGGATTAGCATTTTTTAAGTCTATTTTATTAATTATTGGTATCAAAACTAGGTTTTGTTTCACAGCTAAATGAAAATTAGCAACAGTCTGTGCTTGTACACCGTCATTTGCATCTATTACTAAAAGTGCTCCTTGACAAGGTGCTAGTGAACGATGTACCTCAGCAGAGAAGTCTACATGGCCAGGCGTATCTATTAAATTAAGGAGATATTTGGTTCCATTATACATGTAATTAAGAGAAGCTGTTTGAGCTTTAACTGTAATTCCACGTTCCTTTTCAACTTGTAGTTTATCTAAAATTTGTTTTCCAGAGTTTTTTTTAATTGCACCTGTTAATTCCAAAAGTCTATCTGCAAGTGTGCTTTTGCCATGATCAACGTGTGCTATAATACTAAAGTTACGAATATTTTCTATTGGAATTTCATGTTCCTTGTCAGCTTCTATTTTTGTAGAATAGTATTTATTATTAACGAACAAATATTGTCTGAAATAGAATATATCATCTAAGAAATTTGTTTCGCTTAATAATTAATAATTTTAAATATTTAAATTTGAATACAACTTTAGATAATTTAAATAAAGATTTAATACTAACCTTTTGATTATTTGTAAAAAATTAAAATTTCTTTGCGAATGCCATATTTGATAAATAATCCGATCGTTTATTTTCATTGTATAATGTGAAAGCTATATATTATATATTCAAATATGTTCAAAATTATATAAATATTTAGATTAAATTTGTGTCATTTCTTTATCGAGGTTAAATAACATGAGTATGTACCTGAATACAATCGGTAGTAAACTCTATTGCTTCATTGTGCTGTATTGATAGAATGATTGTTTTCCTTGAATGTGTAGGCAGTTTTTAAGCTAAATAAAAAAGGACACAGTGTATATAAATTTGTTAACAAGTTTAAAAGCTTATACAAATATGTCAATTAAACAATTTTCTCAGGTAATATTTATATGGTATTAAAAACGTAAAACTTTGTTAAGTCTAACCTACATAAGTAACACATCTCTATGTAAAAAATAATAACTGCAAACGTATGTTATAATAAAAATAATAAACTGAAAAATTAAACATTGTAGCGTTTATATTATATGCCACGATTAACACGATGGACAAAAGGACTCGGTGCTGAATTACCTGAAGAATATAAAAAGTTCTGGAAAGAATGGAAAGTGCAAGAACCAACTGCTGTTCATTACATTAAACAAGAAGGTTCTTACATAAGAGACGAAGAGACAGAAGTAGTGTAAGGAATCAATCAATTTATATAATTATTTTATTCATAAAATGTTTCTTAATATATTCATAGTTCCATGATCCACATATAAGACATAGTATACCTTAATGGCGTGTCTCATGACTCGCATGTTTATTATGGAATGTGACACATAAGACATACTGTATTTGGAATGAAAGTGGGGTACATTTATAGTCTATACTATAAACATGTTAATATCAAATGGATTTATTTCTAGACAACGAGTTCAAAATGTACCATTACCATTAAAATATCCTAAAGAATTTCATGAAGGTTTATGGGGCGGTGAAGCTGTAATTCAAGGTTTCACGAAGAAACATAGATATGCTCGTAGACATCCTCGCTTTTGGTTTCCACAACTTAAGAAGTCAGTAGTTTATAGTGAAGTTTTAGATACATACATGAGTGCTGTTGTTACCAATAGAACAATTCATCTGATTAATGAACACTATGGTTTTGATCATTATTTGTTAAAGGTATGTCCCTGATAAAAATATTCATAAATATGTTTTCTACTAATCAAATTATTATTCAATTGTTTTTAGACCCCTGCTTGTGATTTGAAATCTGAGCTTGCACTAAAAATAAAACGTAAAATACTTACAGCATTGGCTGACAAAACTTTGTACCCAAATGATTCTGCCAAAAGGGAAGAAATTTATAATAAATATAAGGAATATTTGACAGCAGTATAGTATCATTTTAATGTTTAGATTCTTTCTCAAACGAAAATTAATTTTCGTTTTAAAAAGTTATATTTCTATTTCTAGTATACACGGGAGGAAATTGAATGGTATGGTTTAACATACAAAGAAGCTTGTCTAAAGTGGATAAGACAAAAACAACAACAAGAATTGCAACAAATACAGCCTTTAAAAATAAAGTTTAGAGCTGAATTAATTGCAAAACTTAAAGAAGAGGAAGCCAAAAAAGCTGAGGAAAAGTTACTTAAGTATGTGTCTATTTATTTATCTATATAAATAATAAATTACATAAAATTTTATAATTTTATGGCAACTTGTTTTTGCAGATCGACGAGTTGGAATTTAAAGTGGAATCCTTTTAATAGTTCAAAATCTGAGTAATACATATATATATATATATATATATATTGTTGCATCTAATAAATAATTAAAATAAAGAAAATTAATTATATATAGGTCAAATGGATTTCTTCTATATTTAATACACATTTTAAACACTGGTAACTTTCACACAGAAAATCCAAACCTTTTTACATACTTGTCACATGATTTTTAATGATTAATATACTAACCAATTGTTAATAATGGTATGATTTACAAGAACACTTCTAAGTATAATTAAAATTGATGTCTAAAAAATAAATAATTATGATATTGAACATTCTATATCGCCATCCTTTGGTAAACAGTTTAATAAAGAGGCGATGGCTCTTGTAATATATGTCATTGTTCCAAAACTACCGCTTGGAGCACTGTCATAAAAGTGTTGACAAACATATGCTGCTCCACCACAAAGAAGTGTTCCCATCGCAGTGGTTTCTCGTTGTTCTTTTGGTTTAGCACAACATAGGGTCGCATCGCCATCAATTTTCATCTAGATGTTTTAAATAAATTCAGTAAATGTATTATATATATATATATATATATACACATTTAGTATATAGTAGTATACACAATATACTACTTATAATAAATTATACGATAAAAATATACCTGATCATCTAAAAAGATAGCATTAGCTTTATGAACTAATTCTTCAACAGCGATAAGTCCACCCAAGGAAGCTACTACATTATATTCAGTTACCAAGGTTAACACCATTAAAGCTTCAACTATCAACTGACGATATTCTGGTTGTGGTATAGTATTTAGAACAGTTTCTACAGCTAATGCAAATTTTAATTCTCCAGGTGTCATTTCTTGTGTCAGATTTTGAGGTAGAACTCTACCTTCGATTGCTAAACCTTGGCACTACGGAAATAATCATTTTAATTGAACGAAAAATATACATGTGCTTATATACTTACCCGTTCGAGGACTTGCCATACTCGAGGATAAAAATCTCGCGGTACTCGATTTAATGCTCCATCCAATCTTCGTCGACGTAACCACTGACCTTGTCGATCTGGTTCTGTTTCACCGCTATCAACTTGATCAGCAGTTAAGAAACCTCCTATTTGTGATTTCTAAAAAAAAAATGTTAAATTTATGATATTGTTGAAAAAAAAAAAAAATTGTTCTACAGACGAGTGTGTATTACCTTGCTAACTCTGCTGGATTTGCAACTGATTACAGAAAAATTACCTCGACCAACTGAAAATAAAAATAAATTATTCTTTTTCGCTATTTAAAGCAATTAAAGTCCAAAATAATAAACGTACCACTACTGATTGCAAATTCTTTTCCGCTCATAATATGGTGTAAAAGATTCTTCATCTCAAACGGTGATAAATTAAGCAAATGTTCAGATGCTTCTTCTCCAGTACATATCAAAGTTCTTGATAATTCCGTAGCCATAACTTGTATAATTAAACCTACTCTAAGTCTAAGCATCTCATGAAATAATTGTGGTTCTGTTCGGATAAACATAGCTAAATAAACAAGCAATTCTTGCGTTAACATAGCAGTAGATTCATCATCTCCATATGCTTGGTGAATTAATGTCCGTAGTTCATTTTCTGGTAATGGAGCAACAATCGTGTGTTCGTTGGTTGGTGGCATTCCCACCGTGACTTGCTTTTGACGTACTAACAAATCAGTCACTGCTTTGGCTAGATCTTCGACCCGCTTTCCTAGCATACCAGCAGTATGACGTACAATTCCCCACATTTTTTGCTGACATGCTTTTTCATAAAGGTCTTTCAATAAATCTTTTATCAGTATAGGTTGACCCTCTTCTACCATGCCTGTATTGAAGTATAGACCTTGCGAATCAACCTAATTAAAAAAATATGTTATTAATTTATTAGCATTATTGTAATGTATTTTAACAACTTACAAGATATTGTAAGATATCTCCTTGTTCTTCCAAACTTTCAGTTTCTCGAAGCATAGATAATAATTCCTCAACTTCAGTATCTGCATATTGAGTTTCACCTATGCCTCTGGGTCTATGTAGTTTTGGTGAATTGGTCCATGATAATATGTCATCCGTAGGAGATGGAGTGCGATCCACAGTAACTAGTGGTGCAGTATTTGAAGTTAACGTTGTATCTGTCACTTCAATAAATGGATTTGTATTTAAAATAGTGGAAGGTCTTCTATCTTCTCCTGCCATTCCAAGAATTTCAGCTACAAATTTACGTGGTCAATGCAAATCAATTGACTTTTATTGAGTCTAATCAAATTTTTAAAACATATTAACAAAATGGACATGTTAATCCTTTTATGCATTATTTCAATTAAAAAATTAGTTATTACTTGTTAGTACACTTACATTCTTGTAGGTCAGGAGGAACCACAGTTGTAGGAATATATTATATAAACCTCTAAGGGTCTACTTAAGTGGCATGCAATCAGAATGTTAGGAATTTAAATCGTTTATGATATTAATACATGAAATACATGAAACTTACGTTCCACAGCAATTGATCTTGTTTTCTTTATGGCACCTTTCACAGACATTCTACGCTTCAAATTCTTTCCTGTCCGGATGACTGGTCTGTTAAGAAGGCCTGTGCGATGAGGAAATGCGCGCATCAAATGTTCTTCTAAATATTGTTGAACCTTGTCAAACATATAAAAATATGTCAAATATAGTGTAATTATGTATATTATTCGATAACATGAATTTTGTGTACCTGAGGATTTAGTTTATCAGGTCTACCATCTTCAGAGCTTCCTAAGAAACTTAAATTTGTAATGCAAGAAGTGCTTAAAAAGTCGCTCAAATTTCCCAATGAAACGCGTGTGCCATTGATATAACCGCTCTTTAATTTTTTCATGGTAGTTATCATTGCCAATGGTATTTTCCCTTGATCTAAAATGACGATTGCATATGTCAAATTATTATATTTTTATAAAAGTAATTAAAGTATTTCTTCTGTATTGTCCTTTTAACGTACTACTCATGAGAAAACTTGTTACACTTAAGTCTACTTTTAAATTATGTCTTTATACTGAATGATGATCTAAAGCTGCCTATGGCATACCTAGATGATTATGAGTGGCAACTAGTGTTATAGTTGGCCTGCCGAGCATTTGCTTCCAGTTGATGGTGAGGAAGGCCAAGTTGGTTGTAAAAGTGTTGGCAAGGAGGGCTGCATCGTTTGTCGTGTAGTACTCCTCCGCATCAAAGTTCTAAGACATGCAACAAACGTGCATACCACCACACACATAAGCCGTTTCTTCAAAACATTGCATTCTCTCTTAAATTTCTTTATTATGTTTATTGTTTTCTCAACATTAATTGATTTTGCTCATGATGAATAGAATAATGGTAACTTTTAATAGAAACTAAGAACTAGCGAAACGAAAACTTTAGTTAATTAAGATCTTCCAAAGCCACTGAATAAAATTTATAACAAAAACAAATGCAGGCATGCAGGCAGACATGTTAGATGTTTTTTTGGATAATACTTATACAATTTCAGTAAGAAACAGAACTCAGACAGAAAATTTCATTATTTAAAAACCATATATCTTATCTCTGTTACTCTGAAGTGTACAATTAAATAATTTTATTTGTATAATTTCTCATGCATTAGAAAAGAAGTAACACAGATGAAAATTATGGTTTTTAAACGTTAAATTACTGTACCTAGATGAATGTTCTTGAGGGGCATGACCACAAGAGGCCGGCCTAACATGTTCTGCCAGCTAGACTTCAAGAAATTAATTTCGCCTTTGAATATGTCAATCATGAGCTCATAGTCCGATGCGATGTAGAAGCGGGTCATGTCTGTCAACTAATGTTTGATGCAAGAAGAGGCAACATAAGAAAAGAAATAAAAGTACAGAGAGCAGACAGTAAAATGACATATCAGAATACTTACCTGTGGTGTGAATGCAAATATTTTATCATGTAGAGAATATAATTTACTGGTGCTTAAGATTCCTACATCTCTTGATTTACGTCCAGATAATCCCAACTTCTTGTTTCGCCCTAAAAGCAAATATCTCAAATAAAGGAATAATAAATTGCTATAAAGTTTGAAATCTGAAACGTACCCAAATAAGTATATAAATGACTAAGTACTTTAGCTGGTTGTACTTCTATGGGAGAAACTTCTGCAATTGTTTGAACATGAATATCATGCTGAGCTATTTTTTCTCTGATTTCAGAGTCTTCTGCCAATATAACAACTTGTACTACAACATCTGGCTTTTTTTCACTACATAAACGTCTATTCAATGGATCTAATTCTCCCACAGCAAGAAAACCCTGTTCGTAAAGAAAATGTACATAAATCTAATTTCTATTTATGTATGTTTTCTATACTCATATACTTACTTCTTGTAATAATTTTCCTAATATATAAAGAGACTGAGCCCACATAAATGGACATCTACCTAATGCAATTCGATTTTGACTACCTGGCTCAGCATATTCTGCTGGTACATTTGCAGCTTCTACAGAATATAATTCAGGTACTAACTTCATTCCATCATCTGTTTTAATCATTATTTCATCTAATAATTTTGAGTATTCTGCTACTACTTCTTTATTGCCTTGGAAACAATAATCCACGATCAAATAGCAAAAAAACAAGGGCCATTCACATTCTATGTTTTCAAACATACGTAACTCCCATGGTTCATAATAAAGTCTTGAAAATATAAAAAAATTTATTTGTAAATGCTAGAGTATTTTAAAACAATATTTATTTTATTTCTTTTACCTATTCGGATCTTCTTTTGGAGTTTTATATCCATCTCTCAAAAATCTTTTACATCCATAACGACCTTGTAATTTTTTAGTAATAGCATCTCTTGTTAATTGAATTAAACTAGGTTCATCTACAGCAAATGCTGGAAAGCTTATAACGGATAATAATCCACTATCTAATTCTTTAGAATTAGATTCACGAGGCAACATGGATTGTAAAACTGCCTGACACTTTTGTGCCTCATCTGCCAATACATGAATTACAGAGGTAGGTCCACCTCTGGCACCAAATAAATCCAGTTCATTCATTGCCTCCATTGCGGCTTTCGCCATTCCAATACTACTAGCATTTAATTCTGGTAATCCATGATTCGTTTTATCACCTCTCTCCCAAATTCCATAATCAGGAGTACAATAGGCTGATTCGATATAAAATACTAAATTTTGAATGAATGCAACCTATAGTTACATCATATATATTAGAAATCATAGCTTTGAAAATTTATGTTTAATATATTCTAAACATTTACCTCATCTAAATTGAAAACAATCTGTAAACCTGATGCTGTCATTTGTGCTAAAATCAACAAATATAAAGAAATTGCATCTATTTGAAGATGACCCCATTCTGTGTCACCTACAACAGTTTGTCCATTAACAGAACTATATTTGGCATGTAAAGCATCATGTGGATTTTGAGTAGATTTAAATTGTTCAACTTTTTCTTTTTGTTGCATCATTGCCATCAATAAACCTCTCATTAATTTCACACAGCTTTGTTCAAGTTCATATGTTTTGGCTCTATCTTCATCTGCATCAGCTATCTTTTTATATGCCATTGAAAGGCCCCATACCGCAAGTATGCAATATATATTATCACGGACCCATGCATGATCATTATCAGGACTAGCAGGAAAGAGTCCTGTTACAGCATTTTGATGTTTCATAATAATTTTGTGAACAATCCGTTGGTAATAATCTAAACGAACACCAGAATTACTGCGGCTTCTCATTTTGAAGATTGGTACATCAATTCTATAAATGTTTCTAATTTTATCTTATAAAAAATACATTAAGTTTTTATGATTCTTGATGGATGTTTATTGTCTCTTATTAAATTTCAAGGTTAAGTTTACTGCTTCACAATACTTTTGAGAATACTTTACTGAATCTTTAGGTAACTATTAACTGTTCACCTATGTAAACAAACTATCATACTAAGAGCATAAAAATTCATTTTATTCACATGTTATATATGGCTTGTAAAACTTTGAAAGCATATATTGCACATAAACATTTTGTACAATGTGAAACGAATGTCAAACGCAATAGCCCTCTATACAATCACAAGAGAATTAATGTAATGCTTCTATTGTTGGAAGATTAGAAAATGCACATTTAGTACCGTGCTCAATTATTTATACATATATTTGTATTTATATTAGACATAACATTCTCTTTTTATGATACAATTACATGTACTATAACATCGTGTAATAGTAATATATATAATTTATGTATATTTTTTACTAGAACATAGAAACAGTAATCTTATACAATTTTATCATATTATTATAAAATTCTAAGAATACAAATATATGACTGATATTTTTAAAAAACTTATTTCTTTTGAATAAACATATTTAGTATAATTATGTAACATTTAATACTTTTATATACTATAATTTCGTTCGTAATCAATTTATTTAGTATAATAGATTAATGAGTGTGTTTCGTACTTCGTGTTTAATACATTAATAATCTGAATTTATTTACATTTGTATCACTAACGATATTTAACTTAATTATTATTTTCGTTTAATTTTAGGAATTCTTCTGTTCCTATTTCTATTCTTCACATTAGTAATTTCATAAAAATTGCTACCAATTTTCTTCCTTTTACTAGCTCTTTCTAGAGCTCGCCTTTGTTTACTTGTTAATTTCTTTTCAATTTTTCCTAACGGATGTTCTACTTCATTAGATGTGGAAGAAATTTTGAATTTACCGCTACTAGATACAGCATTTTTATCCAACATTTCGCTATCACTCGAATCATATTCTTCTTCTATTACATCATATGCATTTTGCATTAAAGTATCTTCTTCTTGTGAAAAATGAATGTTGTTGTCCGAATACTCATCATTTTTATTGCATTCATTATTTTCTGCTGACAATGTTTCCTCAAAATTTTCATTTGCTTCGTCTTGAATTTCACTAACATTATTATCATCTTCATCCGACGAAATAGAATTAATTTCAACTGAATTATTGATAAATTTATTGTCTTCAATCTGTAATTCATTTTGAATATCATCACCAGAATATGGTAAACCAACTCTTATTTTTCGAAAATCTTGCATGACTGATAATTCTGGTTTTGATGGTTCTTTACTTAGTACAGTTTCATTTTCACATGTACTAGTTTCATTTTCTTGTGCAATATTATCATTTTCAATGGAACATTCATTCTCTGTTGTTTTTGTTAATGGCACTTCAAAACCAGGAGGAGAGACATAAAATGGTAATTTACCACGTTGCCAATCATTCAATACCATTCGTGACACAATTGTGATATCTGGTTCTCCTTTCTTCAATAATTTTCCAGTTCTACGTGCCAATTGTTCCAAAAAATGAATGTGGTCATTCCATTCCATGATTTTATAAGTTTTGCGAATATAATCTGCTTTTACTCGTGATAATACTTCTTCAATGTAATCTTCAGGGTTTTTTACTAGTTCTACCCTAACTACACCTTTTAAAACTTTTTCTGCATCAGTTTCTGCTGACGGATAAACAACTCCTGGACAGTCTATTAAGTAAATACGACGCATCAGAGTAATATATTGCCATACTTTTGTTTCACCCGCGATCGGTGCAACTTTGCATACTTTTTTCGATCTTAAAGTATTTATTATCGAACTTTTCCCTGTATTAGGATATCCTATGAAACCTACACTGATTTGTTTCTTATCCATATGTAATTTTCCAAATTGACGTAATAAATTTATTAAGGAACCTTTTCCAAATGGATGTGTCATTGAAGCATGAAATGCTACTGTTGGATATTCTGCGCTTAAAATTGCAACCCATCGTTGTGTGACCCAGTTTGGAACAAGATCCACCTTATTTAAAATAAACATTAAATGTTTGTGAGGTTTCTCTGTTTTCAGATATTTTTCTACTGGTGGAGATCTTGTACCTAAAGGATCTCTGGCATCCAATACCTGCAAAATAACATCAGAGGAATCTATAACTTTATACAATTCATTCCAAATTCTTTTACTTTGCCCCGCCGACATGATCCATTCTCTCGGCATATCTTTTATACCGGTATCTGGACGAACAAGATCAACATCTTTTGTATCTTTTTCCGTATTGTATGTTTCTTCCTTTTTTTCTGCCAATTTTTGTAATTCGTCATATGAAGCTATTGATAAGTTTGGTTTTTTACGTAATTTTTTTGGACCAAATACACTTTCAAAACTTTCTGTATCTAGTAAGTGTACTCTTGCATTTACAGCCTTTTGCTGAAGTAAAGTTATTGGCATTTGTGTAGGTTTCATAATAACATTATATGGATCCTTCATGGCTTTCCCTAATTCATCTTGGAACTTTTGTAATGCATTTTGGGATATGACTCTTGAATTACCAAACCATCTATGTGAAGGTTCTATGCGAGACATAGTACCAGATGGTTGCCAACCTTGGAATGGTGCTGGGCTAATTATTTTACCCGTACGATCACGTTTTGGTTTTTGATTACGATACATTTGTAATCTTTTAATTGTTGCTTTGCTTCTAACTTTAGCCACACCTTTTAATCCTTCTGTCGGCCGTTCTGGATTCATGCTATGCCCAGAACGATTAAATCCCTCCTTGCGAGGAGCTTTATTTGTTACTCTTGATTTTGCCATTTTTCTAGAAAAAACATGGTTAATTATACATCTTGACCGATTAAAAATAGCAGAAAATTTATATTAACATATTAGTTAATTAAAATTATATTTACCTTTGTATTTGTGCAACTGTATGTCGTTACAACTTTCTAAATTGTTATCGTATGTATGAAAAATGTTACAAATATATACTATATATTATGTAAATTAGATATATGATTTAACCACACTAACTTAAATATGTAGAAAATTATTAAATATCTGCACGTGTATAACCTTAGTTAAAACACGCATTTGTATACAAATATTCAGCCATTTTACAAGTTTGTTACTAGAAACATAAGTAACAACCTACATTTCTTACCAACATTATTCTCTAAATGTATAGTATACGCATGCGCAATAGTTATTTTCAAATTAAACTTGTATCAAAATTGTATATACAAAATAAAACCGGATCAATTTATTTGTAAACCATACAAAAAAGTTCTATAAAAATTTGAATTACATTGAATTCAAATATAACTTCACTTAAACGAAAAATAATTATTACAATCTAGTCAAGTATATTACTTTCAAAATTATTTTGTATACTTTAGATGGGGAATAAAAAATAACAATATAGATTGATTTTTTTTTATTAATGTAAATACATCATTGCAGTGATTTTACTTTTGCGTAGTAGGTGCAGACTGACTGGATGATTTTGAATCTCTCATAGAAGCGCTACGTCTTCGTTTCAATTCTTCTTGACGTCTATTCTTTGCTTCTTTCTGCCTTTGTGCTAGCAGTTTCGCGTAATCCGCTGCTTGCTGCTTACGAGCCAAGCTACGTCTTTTCTTCAAAGCGACTCTGTGTCGTTTCCTCTGCAAAAACGACATGTTTTTAATTACTTTTATTACTCAAAGCAGAAACAAGGTATAATATTGTATATATATACATACCTGCAGAGTAAGTGGAGTAATAAGGCGCTGAATTTTGGGAGCCTTAAAACGTTCCTTCTTGCCCTCTTTTTGAACTGGTCGTTTTACAACAAACTGACGGACATCATCTTCTTTAGATAAATTGAAAAGTTTACGAATTCTACTAGCTCTTTTAGGTCCCAAACGGCGCGGCACATTCGTATCGGTTAAACCTGGTATTTCCTATGAGAAACAATTTAGTTGAACTATGCAATAAAAGTGTCCATATATATTAATGAATGTGTCGTTCGTACACTGAGAAAATGTGTAAGTTTGTAACACAACTTCTCAAATCAAAAAACGAAATTTGATCTCCCATGTTTACGATAGTATTATAAGACACAATGAAAGTTCTTACACACCCTGTATAACATGGTGGATAAATCAACAATACTGGTACTAGTAATGAATTAATACCTTCTCTCCTTTTTTGACAATGACGAGAGCAAGTACAGAGAGATTAGAGTCAACAATGCATCCACGAACAGATTTACGTTTACGTTCACCGTCACGTCTAGGTCTATAGCATGAGTGTCCTTTTGAGAGTAACAAACGTACACGTCCTATTCACAACAATAAATCAAGCTTAATGCAATTATTACTATAAATGTTAGAGAAAAACATTAGAATTGTTGTTTTACCGTTTGTTAGAACACCTTGTTTCATAGGAAACCCTTGTTTATCATTTCCTCCAGCGATGCGAACAACATATCCCTTCCATTCATTACCTAGCGCATCAGCTTCTACTTCAGCACCCATGCGCTTTTCATAAAAAATTCTAAGTTTATGTTCATCTGAGATTTCAAACAGCTTTTGACATCCCGTTGCGGGATACGATACGTTCAGCTGAAAACAAATATACATTACATATACAGCCAACTTTTAAAGGTTATTTGTTATAACATTGTTTATGATATTTGTAATATAGTAATATCATAATATTTTATGTGTAACATGAATACGACTTACTAATTATGAATTGTAATATTTTATTCTAGTCAATTTTAGTAAAAATTAAATAGATAATAATGTCAGATTTATAACCAATACTATATTGAAAAATTAAATATTTTACAAGTTATGTATATATGGAACTGTACAATATGGATTGCTATATAAACTTAATAATTAGTAACTTATAATGCTTTTAAGATTATTGAAATATTTTTGGATACAAACCTTCATCGTGACAAGTACTATGCACTGCCACGAGCCAAGAACGAAAAGAACGTATACCGCTACAAATTGACGTTAGAGCGCGCACGACGGATATCCGTTTTACGCGTAATGAATTTTTAAACTAGGAGTAATAATAAATAAAAATTTCGAATGTTAGTATATAAATATCCATATAAAAATTATATTTTTATCGTACACTGACATAAAATTAACGCATGAATGAACTACATGTAGACATGTAGTTCACAAGAAAGAACTGATAGATCATGCATTGATTTAATAAAAATTTTGAAATGTATCTCATTACACGAAGAGTAAATAAGTACATAAAATTAATTTTAATAGAAAACATAAGCGAACAATAACGTAATGTTATATTAAAATAATTCATTTACATTAATATAAAATTATTCAATTTCGTTAAAAATTTGAGGAAAGAAATTTTACGTAAGTAGAACGGTAAATTACATCGTTGATTAATATAATAATGTATAACAAAAAGCAATATGAGTAAAAAAGGCAAAATAGCATTAAGGTGGTTTATGTTATGATAATAACTGTCACCGTCATATTTTACAGAAAAAGAAAAGAGTAGGGGGCAGCGTTCTGAAATCCCGACTTGCGGGCGTGTGTGACATTTTGATGTAAAGTGTCTTCGATGATTTTCGTTATGTATCGATTGAATACGTAGATATTTCTGATAAATGGGATTTACTAAAAATAGTTCTACAAACTCTGTATAAGATAGGTAATATTTGAATACGTGTGATTGATATTTTCTTATAGGTTAGGAACTATTCAACCGTAATCAAAAAAAAAAAATGATAATTTATTTAACCAAAATAATATAATGACAGAAGGTATTTAATTTCATGTAAATGGCATTCTTATTAGCGCGATAATAAATGATAACCATTTCTTTTTACCCTTATGTTGAAAGTAAACTATAAATGGGTAAAATATCATTAGCACATGTTCATTGTTAACTTTCCTAATTGTTTGTTAAGAAGAAAGTGAGCACTAACTAATTGGTCAGATTGAATATAAGAATGAAATATAATCATATTTTGTAGGAAGATATGGATGTAGTAGTGATACAAGTCCTTGAACAAGCTGGTAGTCAAGATCCAAATATTTTCAAACCAGCTACACAAACGTTAAAACAATGGGAAACCGAAAGAGGATTCTATACTGCATTATATGTAAGTTGTATAAATATGCTAAGTTCTTATAAAATTCTAAACAAATATATTATAATAATTAGCTATTTAAGATTATTTCATAATGTAATAATTGCTAATGTAAGTTTTTGCAAATATTTATTGTATGATAATTGTTTCAGAATGTATTTTTTAATCATTCCTTGAATGTTAATATCAGATGGATGGCAATTTTATGTTTTAAAAATGGTGTTGATAGATATTGGAGGAAAAATGCACCAAAGTGAGTACTTTAGCAGTTATAATATATTTTTAAACAAATTGGTACAAGTAAAACATTACATAACATAAATTATTATTGCAGTGCAATTGCGGAAGATGAAAAAGAATTTCTTAGACAACGTTTAATAGAAAATTTTGAAGAACCTGTAAATCAATTAGCTGTACAATTGGCAGCTCTTATTGCTAAAATTGCAAGGTAATTAACATGTATGAAATGATCTGTATTTATTCTACTTTTAATGTGTTCAATAAATTAATGAGGTAACATTGTACAGATTCGATTACCCTAGAGAATGGGGCACATTAATTCTGAGATTATTAGATGTCATAAGGGGACAAAATCCCTTAGCACAACATCGAGCACTGTTAACATTACATCATGTTGTTAAGTCATTAGCTTCTAAATGTTTATATGGAGACAGGAAACTCTTCCAAGAATTAACTGCTAACATGTTCAATTTTATTTTGAATTTATGGAACACATATACTGAATCCTTCCTTATATTGGCATCGAATGGAGCAGATACAAGTCAGATACAAGAAGCTTTAGAAAAAGCATTACTATTATTAAGAATACTTAGGAAATTTGTTATAAATGGATTCAATTCACCTGCAGAATCTCAAGATGCTATGATGTTTTTAGAAATTGTTTTTGAACGTGCAAGAACCTCCCTTGAATGTCGTTAGTACTTTTAATTTCCAACGAAAATTATGAGAATATTCATACATTTATGTTGTTTAATAATTTATGTATTTTTCAGGGAAAACATTAATTTCAAGAGGTATACAAATGGAGGTATGCGATAAATTCATAATTCATTTAACCAAAGTATTGTTAGGAGTATTAGAGATACATTCATATTGCTACGTCGAGTTGATACCAAAATCCTTAGAATTTTCTGTTTATTATTGTTTTACTGAAGCTGGTCAAGCTTTAACTTTTGAAAGATTCCTTATACAATGTTTGAACCTAATGAAAGGCATTTTATTAATAACATGCAACAAGCCACTCAGAGATATTGGAGGTATGGGTATTTATATATTTAATGTATAATTTTACATGAATATAATTTTTCATGTGTGATAATTTATAAATGCAGACACATCGACAATGTCGTTAATGTTAAGAGCACAACTGTTGAGGCAAGAATTTTTTACTCCTGAAACATTAACTGAAATTTGTTCAAGACTTGTAACACATTATTTTCTTTTAACTCCTGCTGATTTGGAGTTATGGGATACAGATCCAGAGAATTTTGGTAATTGTTAGCTCGTGTATATGCATGTATACACATTTTGTTTTAATCGTTAACTGTGTAATGATTAATTTTAGTTGTTGACGATGGTGGTGAATCTTGGAAGTATAATTTAAGGGTAAATATTTGAAGTCCCGTTAGTCATTATAATGTAAAAATATTAAATCTTTCTTTTATAACTGGTATTTAATTTTTAGTCTTGTACGGAGTCCCTGTTTGGGGCAATTTTTCATCGCTTTAGAGAAGTTCTTGCATCAGTTTTAGTCGAGCTCATGCAAAGACATCACCAACCTGTAGATCCAAATAATTTGCACGCCATTCTATTGAAAGATGCAGTATATAATGCAGTTGGTTTGGCTGCTTTTGATTTATATGACGAGGTAGGGACTAAGTTTTACAAAGAAATCACTGTAAGCCGTCAATCAACTAGTTATCAAACTTGTGTGTATTAGGTAAATTTTGATCAGTGGTTTTTAACAACTTTAAAAGAAGAATTAAAAATTCAAAGTAATAATTACAGAATTATTAGAAGACGTATATGTTGGCTTATTGGTCAGTGGACAAGTAAGTTTTTATAAAAATATACGAATTTCTTTTGATTGTAGTTAACTAAATTGTTGGATTACAATTGCAGATATAAAATTAAGTGCAGAACTTAGGCCAAAGGTGTATGAACTCCTGGTTGAAGTTTTGAGCCCAAAGGAAGATTTAGGTGTCCGTTTAGTAGCAAGTGAAGCATTAAAACTTGTAATAGACGACTTCCAATTCAATCCGGAAGAATTCTCTCCTTATTTCGGAAAAGCATTTTCTTTGTTATTTTCTCTTTTGAAAGAAGTGAAAGAATGTGAAACTAAAGTAAATGTTTAAACTAAATTATATTATTTTTAACTAACATTTAATTGTTAGAAAATATTATTAAATTAATTTTCAGATGCACGTTTTATATGTATTGTCTTTCACAATTGAGCATGCTGGTAATGAATTAAATCCCCATATTGGAGCTCTAAGTTCATATCTACCAGCTCTTTGGCAGCAATCCGAAGAACATAATATGTTAAGATGTGCTATAATTTCAACGCTTATATATTTAGAGAAGGTATTTATTTTATTTGTAATTCTTGGTGTATTAAAGTTAATAACATTTTCTAATGAATAATATTTTCATTAAATAGGCGTTAGGCCCTGAAAGTGTTAGTCTACAACCTCTAGTAGTTGATGTCGTTGCATTAAGTTGTGATGTTAATCATGAGAGCCATGTTTACTTGCTAGAAGATGGATTACGGTTATGGTTAGCTTTATTAGAAAATACACCTGCCTCAACACCAGCCATAATGGATTTGACCAAAAATTTGCCTGCTTTATTAGGTTAGTAAATAGTCTTTCGTATTTTTAATGAATATCTTCTATAAATTTTCAGAACATTAAGAGAACTTATGACATGTTTTAGAACAATCATTTGAAAATTTTGAATTATGTTCGCACATAGTCCAAGCATATGTAATATTAGATCCTCAAGAATTTTTAAGTCGAAGGGGAGCAATTATAATAGAAACGTTTAGGTCACTTTTAGGAGATATGGGAACCGATGAAATATTTTCGACTATGATTGTATTTGAAATATGTTTGTGTGCATTACATCGCCAAGGTGCAGAACTGATAAAGCCCGTTTTAATATATGTATTCGAGTAAGTACAAATATATAAATAAATGCCATACCAAATTCGTATGTAATAAAATTTATTGCAATTATCGTAGGAATGTGTATAACGGTGAAAACTCTTATAAGAGTCTAAAGTTGCTGATAATATATTTATGTATTATGGCAAGAGTTTTATGGCTTTACAAAGATATTTTTATACAGGTATCAGGTTCTATGTCCACATTTATAATTTCTTCCACATCTTTTTAACCTTGAACTTATAACTACAGGTAATAAATGAATTGACCAAAAAATTGGGTGGAAATGAAACAACAGAAGCAGTTGTACTTGGACAAATAATACGTGTATGGGTTATGCAAATGTCATATGTCTTTCATCCGGAAAGACGTAAATTGTTAGCTGTTGCACTTTGTTCGCTTCTTGGACCTAATAGTCCACCTAGCGTTCTTCAAAATTTTCCACTAATAATATCTAATATTGTTGAAACTCTTAACGACATGACTCAAATTGATAATGTAGAATGCAATATCGAACATGCCATTGAGTACGTAACAGTTATATAAAAGTAGTATGTATAATAGTGAAGAATAATGCGGCAATAACATGTATTTTAATTTTGTTGAATGCAGTTCTTTATCGATTAGCGGACAACCAAGCCCGTCATCTTCATACGAGGACGAAGACTATGGGAATAAACACGAGCAGCGTCAAAGAAGACTTGATTTCAGCGACCCTTTATCCCGTGTATCTTTAAAAGATACGTTGGAAAATCAGGTACAGTAGCAGCTATTTATTCATAGTATTTACATATGTATAACAATAAAGACAACAGTTTTCATAGTCTTTCATGAATGTTGTTTCAGTTACTTACACTACGCAGGTTAGTTGGGGTTAATCAGTTCGACCAATTAATGTCAACTATTAATCCTGAAATTAATAAACAACTTAAACGTTTTGTATCACTGTGAGACCAGAGCAAGTCAAGTTGAAAACGGAAAAAGAAGAAATAATAAAACATTAAGTCAAGCGCGGTATTACGTGTAAAAAAAAGCTTTACGACGCTCTATTGCAAAACGGCACTATTTTATTGTATAATACTAGCTGTTTCACTGTACTAATAATGTTGATAATAAAAAAGTGTCACGTCATTTAAAAGTCATTCATTTTTAACCTATGTTTTTGTAGTACTCAGAAAAGGGTACAAGAGGAGATAATTGGAAATGATTGCATAAAGTATTTTTTAGATATTTGATGCCATAACAAGTATATACGTAGATCCAAGCATTACTAGTTATCCTAGTGAAAATGTATTTGAAATCTATCATTTTCCCACCTTGTTTGGCTTATGGTTGGCAGAGCAATCTGGTGTCATAATAGGTAACTGTAAACAGCTGTCGTCTGTGTCAAACAGTAGTAAAGGGTTAACTGGATTCCAGTTTTAAATAGTGCATTGTTCTCACTAAATCTTGCTGCGGTAAGTCTATTAAAATAGTATCTGCATTATTTTCTATAGAATTTCTATATTTCATGATGCGTACATGTGAAAGGTTTAAATTAACAAGCTCATTCAGTCTGTTAGTGCAATATAGATTTATGTGTTTAGTTAAAATTTTTATGCATGCTTGACTTATTCATTCATTGCATACAAAAAATAAACTATATTTGTATCTTAGCCTCACGTATTTACGAAATGTAGGGAAAATTTAATAATAAGAATGAATATTAGAAGGACGCCATATTCACTATTAATTACTTATAACAGCGTCTACGATTGGCCGAGTGATTATATTATTGCAAGTTTAAATTTATGTACAACATGCACACCGGTTGGTTATAGATTAAAAGTGTACAAAATTATTTTTCCTGTAATTTTTATAATTTCACTGTTCTCAGTTTGAAATGTAACTTGGAAAACTTCATTTCTTTGAAATGTTCGTTTACTTTTGTTAACGGAAGTCATAATATTTGAGATTTACGTGTAACGGACTTACGATTTTTCCAGTCATTGAGTACGTTAAAATTAGCACTTATTGACTGAATGTTGTGATCGATAAAGCAGAGGGTACTTAAGATTTTAGATTTATTAAATTTGAAAGTCAAATTGACAAAATAGGAATTTCGTAATTTTTGTTTGTACATTTATTTCTAGTTCTACATTTTCTTCAAATATCAAGCATCTAACCAAAACGTCGGCGAGACATGAAACTTGTATTCTATCTTTTAAGATTTGAAATTTAGAACTTTAAAACTTAAAATTTTTTAATTTTTTTAATTATAATATTTGTTAACTTTTGAATTTTGGATTTTTGAAACTCTGACACTAGAATTTTGGAACTTTAAATTTAGGATACGATTTTTAGACTTCGGAACTTTGGAATTTTTTAACTTTTAAACTTTGGAACTTTAGGATTTTTGGAACTGTGGAATTTTGTGATTTAGGGTTTTTCAGTACTAATTTCATTAAAATGGGGAAGCGGGAACGTATGAATGTATATTTTTATTTATCAATTTTTATCGAACTGTTTTCCTATATTTGTCCAGAGAATCGGCGAGTTACGGATTTGGGTACATCGATATCCTTATTCATCGGTTTTCCTGTTTTCTTGTTACCTATTTATACATCATGCTTGTTACTGCTAAATGTAGAACTCTTGAATTGTATATTTCCTTATAAAGTAAACTACGTAACAAAAGTGAAAGCTGTTGCATTGTTCAAGAAGTGAATCAAAATCGCATTTTTCCAAACTGTAAATTATTTCTTGAAATTAACGTCAAAATTGGTATAATATATCTTCTGATGTTTCTTTTCAATTTCGATATCTCCCGTTCTAAAGAAATATTTTTGTTTTTTATTCGAGTATTAGCGGACGTAATATAAAGCTGGTAGAAATTGAAAGTAAAAGTTGGGGGTCTTCGACAGATTAATATCTCCTGCTGCACTGACACGTATTTTTAGAAGTATTTTTTACGAAACCTGTGGGGGTGGTTTGCACAGAAAGGATGTACACTCAGACACATGGGGGGCGTACAAACCGACAAAATGTTATCGAGTGATAGCAGCACCATGACCCAGTCGTTTTACGATGATTCCTTTCTGACTAAACATTGTAAAGTTAAGAATACCTAATATGATAAAATTACTTTTGTATTTGTATGTAGGTCAAAATAACCCGTTATTTTCTCTTTCATTTTAATTTCGATGGAATTTTTCAATTACGTCGCGTAGATGATAGGTGGCAATGAACGATCACTATTATGGTGATAAAATTTGAAGAATTAAATTCATAAATACGGCTGTACGCGTGATGGCGACGATATAAATATTTCCAACGCATTATGCCCTTTCCCAGTTTCATGCAAGTTTTCTACGCCGTTCCGTGCTCTTTTTGTTGCATTTAATACTGTGACCTTTAATGCACAATTTCTAGAGTATAGTTGAGTTGAACATATAGTAAGGTCGTAAAATATAGCGTAAAGTGGGTAAATCTATTCAAGTAATTATATGTATACGTTTAGTTTCTTTTTTTCAGTGTGATACGAATAGTTGTACGATTTTCGCAGAAATACAGTGTGATCGTAAATCTGGACTGTTGGTAAAATACATGTTTCAAGTAATGAATTATTAACCTACCGACTAGGTTATATTTTATGAATAAATTTTTTAACCTATAAATTGCATAATTCAAACATTTTTGAACGATAAAATTTTCAAGTTCCAAATCTTGAAATTGTTAAATCCTCACATTCTCAAATTCTTAAACTTCTAAATTGTTAAATTGTACAAATTTGAAAATCGACCGATCAGTGATCAATAAGCGTTGTTGTCCCGTGCCTGATCATTTTACCTAGGGAATTCTGCGACGTTCGCCAATGTTCACATTACACCTGTCAGACACATCCAGAATTATGAAAATGTCGAATAAAAATTCCGAAAAACGATTCACATTCGTTGTATATTCGAAGCCATAACAAAGATAGTGCTCCACGAAGGACATTGACCACAGCCAAAAGAACGGCATACCATTCATTTATTTATACTCGAGTAAAGAACCCTGCCATATCGGGGGAAATCACGTTATCGACATGTCATTGACTTCCATTGATAGATCGTCAGACTGAATGGGTGCGCGGTAATTTCGCGTATCGCCCTTTCGCCTTTTGGGAGTAATCGTAGAGCAGGCATTCGGGTTCCGTGAGCATTCGTGGAACAAAAACGTGTGAATAACGAGAGGATTGGGGTAGCACAACACGCAATTAGCCGAACAGAGAAGACTAAATAAAATTGACTGAAAAGTAGTTACAAGGAAAACAAAGCGAAAAAGGGAAGAAGGGAAAGTGGAATGGATGAAAGAAGGAGAGGTTAGGTTGAAAGAGTATGCCACGCGAGAGAGAAACGTCTGAAATGGTGGGGAGATGTTGGGGACGTGATGACAAGAAGGTGGGGGTGAGTTAGCGAGAAGGAGGGATGGGAATTCCAGGGAGAAACGAGGAAAGCCAAGGAGAGACAGGAACACGAAGGCAGTAGCGTTTGAAATTATTTGAATAACAACAATAAACGAATAAATAACTGATCGTCCATACAGATGAAAATCAGAATACTTTTCATATAAGCAAGAATGAAGATATTTGTTACGCGTTGTTCATTATTCGTTACAATGGCCGATTTAGGTATAGGCTAAGTAGACTATAGCCTAAGACGGTAGTTTTGTAGGAGTGGCGATTGTTAGAAATACATATGTAATTCTGTTTTGAAGTAAATAATTTTGTTGTTTAATTATTCTTTTAATACGTTTAACAAATATATATTTATTTTTTATTACATAGTGCATAAATTTTGTTAACAGATACGATTAAATATTGTTATTATTATTATTTATCAAATATTAGTTATTATGTATTATTGTTCATAAAGAATAATATGCGATAAGGGAGAGTTGTTATAAAAACCTATCCAGTTTTGTTGTATATAAACAAATCCGTCATAGTATAACTTAAATATTGCTCTGATTATTCTCTACTCTCTCGCCTTTTTTCTCTTATTAGGTGGTGACAGAATTATGATAACCTAGGGCGCCAAATATACCCTTTTAAAATTTCATAATTTACGAAATTATTGAATACATTTATTATCTGTTGTAATTACAATTTTTTATCATGTTTTCTCAGAATTAGAAAAATGCAAACGAGGGTTGTTATATAATTTTTTTTTTATTAAATTGTTTTAATGATAAATACATTTATTGTTAGTTCCTTACTTGCGAGAGTTCTAAAATGTACCCCTTCTTTATAATCGAAAGAATCACGCACGAAGGTTAATCTACAACTTTTGATTTGATACCTACATGTATTATTTGAACTACCGCATACACAAACAAACGACATTCATTTACCCGTTTTACATGGAAATTTCGAATTAACGAACAATTTCGCACGATTCATTATTCACTCACGAAATTACTTCGTCTGTTATTCCCTATTAGCGAGTAAATCGAATTCGCTGGTGATCTTTTTGTTCGTTATTCTAATTAATTTTTGCTCAACACCGAAAGGGAGTAGTGGTGAGGAGAGGAGGGGAAAGCCAGGGAGTGACAAGGAGATTCAAGGGAGAGGAGGCACCGGCAGGGCGAAACGGGTGGGACGGGAAAAGTCAGGGAGAGAGAAGGAGATCTAGGGATGGACAAGGAGAGCCAAGGAGAGGGAGGGAGAGACTCGTGGCCGGGTATCGATCGTCAGCTAGAAAACTACCCTTCGAGGAAGAGGCGCAGTGTGCAAAACCGACTACGTGCGGGTCGGTGGTGCCTGTGGTGTTCGCGGTCCACGCGGATCTCTGAAGTTTTACTTTGTGCCTCGCATTTTCAGTCGTCGTTTGGACGTGCCGTTCGGACCTAACTAGGTGAGAGATCTGTCTGTCCTCATCAGCATCCGTTAGGGACATCCTTGGTTCCGTCATCCGTCACGATACAACAGAATAGAGCGTTTTAACGATACTTCGTTCCCACTGCAAGTCTTTTGCCAAGGGCTCTCCCTCTCCCTCTACGTCAATCCCTTTATCGCTTTCTGATCGCTGGCACGTACGTTTCGTCCAACCTCGTGAACACTGTTGGACATGTAAGGTGAATTTCTTTCGCGTATAAAGGGCCGCGAAGAACCTCTGGCGCCTGTCTTGGGAGACTGTCGTTAATTCCTTTTTATGAAAGCCACACGGTCTATTTTTGGATCTTCATCGTCCCACAGACTTGTTAGAAGGAACTGGTACGAATTGAGTGCGATGTAATTTCGACGAAAGAAACTGCCAGACCTCTGATTCATAAGATTAAGACTTAATCTCGGGACTACTCTGATGGTGTGCAGGGTGCACATGTGAAACATGCGCAGTAGGAAGGCCCGAAATATTGAAAATTGTCATTTTGTCGTGCAATGTGTAAAGGAAGGACAGAAATGATATAATTTTACGAGCACAACGGCTAAGTAATGTCTAAGAGTAACCTATGAAGGAAGAACATAAATGTGATGTAACTTGCACGAACAAAACTGTTGGGTACTGTTTAGAAGGTTGTAGTCTTTATTTCGATAATATATAGAGTGCACATGTACAAATTCTTTAAGGGATTATGATATACTGATAAAGATCACTTTATGCTGCAATGTGTACAAAAAATAGTACATGATGTAATTTTTATGAATAAAATGATTGGACCATCAGATAGAAGGCCTTCAGGGTTGCACTGCTAGTATATATACTGTGCATGCACATGTACAAATTCTTTGGGTAGAGCATATGACATACTAAGAAGAATCACTTTGTGACCCAATGTGTAAAAAAAAATAGAACGTGATGTAATTTTTACGAAAAAAATTGCTAGACCATCTGGTAAATCGCTGCATCCTTAAGGGTTGCCTTGCTAGGATGTGGGATGTACTTACTTGTAAGTTTATGTATGAGGGTCATAGTGTATTTAATGAAATCACTCTATCATGTAATATGTAAAGCAAAAATAGAAATAGAACGTACATGATGTAATTTTTACGGTTAAAATTACTAAAATATTAGGTAGGAGGTTGCTAGCTTCGGGATCTGCTGTACTGGTATACGAAACACACATGTGTGTGTACATACTGTAGGCATGAAAGATTAAAAAGATTCATCCTATCGTGCAATGTACCAAGGAAAAGTAGAAATGCAACGAACATGTTCTAATTTTGACGAACAAAATGTGTGAACCATCAGTAGGTTACAATCTTTAGGGTTACTCTGTTAGTATATGGGATGCATGTGTTCCCGTGCATGAAGGATATGGAATATTGAAAAGTATCATTTTGTCAAATAACATGCAAGGGAAGAACAGAAATGGACCGTGTATTATGCAATTTTAGGAACAAACTAGCTAAATATGGGATATGTAACTACAGCGTGTATGGGTGCACATATGTACACATGGGGTTTTTGAATATTAAAGAAAAATCCTTTTGTCAAATAACATATGAAGGAGGGAAAAGAATGTGTATGATAATTTTGATGGGTGAAGCAAGTTGACTCGAGGTACAGTTTAGGAGGCTGCAATTCCAAGGGCAACCCTCTTAATATACGGGTGCACATGTACAACATACATACGCGTCATGGGGTCATGGGATACTGAAAGGAATCACTTCACCGTGCGACGTGTACTTACGTGTGTCAGCAATTATTACATCAGAAGTATGTCGTGATGCTGTAAAACGTGGTCGATCGATAACATTGAAAATTATCCGTCCGTGGAACTGGATCTGGCATACGGCCAACCGGCACAGTCATCAATCCTAACCCCTTCTTTCCTTTTTTTCATTGAAAGTTTCGATTGGTTAACCGCATGCATGGAAATTTCTGTTGCAGATTTTGTTTTCCTTGGAGAGCGGCTGAACATCCACCACCATGGCGTTCGCAGGGTTAAAGAAACAGATTAACAAGGCTAATCAGGTGAGTGTCACCGTGTGATTTTCTAGATTTAATTATCGAAATACGGTAGATTCTCGTTATATTGCCTTTAGTAGAATTGCCAATGCGGCCAACTCTCGGAAGCGGCTATATAAAAAGCATCTTTGACCGCTTTCGTGGATTTCTGTGCGTTCATTGTGGGGAGACTTGCTACGCGCGGTATAGGTCTAATGTGTGGCGATATAACGCGTGGAAAATCTAATACGAAGTCAATCAGATTCATGATAAATTTGAGGCTTGACAAATGCAATGAGTTGTCAATTTAACGTTTGGTAAATCGAATGCGTAGTAAATTTCATGGGTGGCGATATAACGCGTGGCTATCTAATATGCGAACAATTTAGTGCACAGCAATTTAATGCATGGCAATTTTACGTCATATTTATGCGTATATTTGCACGTAGAAATTTGGCTAATGGCGATTTAGCGCGTGGCAATCTAACGCGAAGTGAAGTTAATGCATGACGATTTAACACGTAGTAAATCTAATGTGTAGTGATCTAGCGTGTGGTAAATGTAACATGTGGTAATGAAACACATGCCAATATAACACGCGGTGATATATCGTTAGACCACACGCGTTATTGAAAAACGCACAAAAATCTCGTTCAACTAAGAATATAACGATAGTCCGTTGTAATTGAAAACTAGTACGCGTAAAGGTTGTAAAGTTGCAATATAACGGGAGTCTACTGTATCTCTGCCAAACGTAAATATTTAATTGGAAGAATGGAACGAAGTGTTCCATAAAAAGGTATTGTTTTAGTAGTCGTGCTTGCGACAAAGGTCGTAGGTTATCAATTCCTATCAAAGATATTTCATTGATTATTGAGAAATTATGGACCGAGAAAGATGAAATTCCAAGAAATGTGGCACAATGCTTTTCTACAATTGAATGTGGCTCACTGCAACTTTTTGACCCGGTTTTAAAGATCCCTGCCTGAAATCTGGAACTTTGCTGGTACGACTCAATGTGTTAATTAAGACTTGTGTTACGTCTTTTGTAATATGATTATACTGTAATCGAATGGTAATCAGATCGAGAACAGATAAATTTAACAATTTTGATTACTAAGAATTTTTATTTTGTTCATTAATTTTTTGTCGGACAATTTGTGAACATCGGAATAACAAATCTTGGCAAGATTTATTGTATACGGTAATTTATTTGTATATTGTATTTAGTTTTTCTAGAAATTTGTTCTGTAAAATGCATATTTATTTACTTATTTCTCCAAATTTTCTTCATCTACTTTGGTGAACGTTGGTTTCGCACTTATAACGGTTCAAAGTATGTGCAATTGAATTACTTTTACCTTAAGAACTGTCATAGATTTGAAAATCTGTTTTGGTAGGGTTTTTTTGATTACATTAAAAAATTCATTGTTTGTGCAAACTAATGCAACAAAGTGATATCTTATGTAATTATTGAACGGTGTACAAGTTGATCGTAATGCGGTAACGAGTGACACAAGTAGATTTTAAAAGGCACTATTGAGGTTTCGAGTACGGTTTCAAATCTTACTTATTTTTCGAAATTGTCATCATTTTCTAGCTTTGCCAATTAAAGATGACACGCGCATAGAATAAAAAATAATTAAATAATTTCGTTGCAAACTTCAAGTATGAATATAATATACAATTATAATTTAGTTTCAAGTTAATTTACTATGCTCAACAATAAAAATGTATAAATGTTTTTATAAAATAACTGACGATTAAATAATGTCACTATTAGTTTCGAGGAATACGTGTAATTATAATTTATTTACAAGTGCATAATAATTAATAGAAGCTAGGAATAAAAATAAATATGCCTTTTTACTGAATAAAAACCTGTCTTTCCGAAACAATCATATTAATTTTATTACGAATTTCAAGTTTAAATAAAATGTAGAATTATAATATAATTTACTTGCAATGATGCATATGGTAATTAACGATTACCAGGAATAGAGATAAATATTTATATCCAATCAGGAATCATTTTTACGGATCAACCGATATTTGCAGTCGCGTTATTGTCAATTTCAAGCTTAAATAAAATATACAATTATAATATAATTAGTCCGTAGGTGTATGGAAATGTACGAATGCTTAACCTAATTTATCTTGCAATATCGATTACTATGTTCGAATATGTACCTCACTCGGTAAAGATTGTTGCTCCATTACGTTCCCCTCAAATACTCTTCGTGTTTGATTATACTTCAACCAAATTGATTATTATCGCTCCGCTTTTTTTTTAACGTCCGAATCCTTCTATTTGTTGTTTCACAGACTAGTTCTCTTTTTTAACAACTATTTTCGTATCGATCGATGTACCATCCATTCGTACAGCGTTCTGACCCGAGGACAAAGGTCTTGTTCTCCTTAATGTATCTTGAGTGGAACAATTAATTCTTATTTAGGCTGACACTTATTAAATTCGAGATGGAAAACGTGCATTGTCGGCGTCGATCGTGCTTTTAAGAGAACACTAATTGTTTACGAATGGACGGGAATCGTTCGAATACGCCATAAACAGAAATCACCGGTTCATTGAATTTAACGATGTAGATATTCAGCTATCGATATACTTTCTATAGTTATATCAAGGAGTTATTCATTCCGATTTGCTGAGTCTGAGAAACGATACTCGAGTGGCATAAATTTCAATCATAGAAGGATAATATTGGGTTCATGAAAATTCATAGTGGAATGAATGAGAATATTGTGAGAAAGCGTTCGTTTATTTTTAATCTTCCGGATTATTACGGACGGATAGTTTCAGCGTTTGTATTTGTCGTGATTCAAGGATTTCTACATTTTATGCTCGGGGAAAGTAAAAGTATTTTGACTTGAGGCTCGGAAGTAGTGGGGTGTGCAAAATTGGAAAGTTTAAATCGGAAATGGAATTATTCTTTGTTCTTTACGTGTCTTTGAAGTTTTTTGATTACTTTGCGGTATTGTTGTCAGGGTCAGATGGTGAGGCACTGGGAGAAATAGGCAAAGAGGTCACAAAATTCCGAAGTCCTGAAGCCACAAAAATTCAGATTAAAATTCTGAAATCTCACAGTCCCAACATTCCTAAATTTCAAAGTCCCAATATTCCTGAATTACAAAGTTTTAATGACTAAAATTCCTAGATTTCAAAATGTCAAATGTTAAAAATCCCAAAACTCATAAATTTTAAAATTTCAAGATTTCTAAATTTCTAAATCTCAATGTTCCAAAATTGCTAAATTTCAAAGTTTGAAAGTTTAAAATTGCTAATTTTAAAAATTTCAAACTCCCATAATTCCTAAATAACAAAGTTTCAAAATCAGAACATTCCTAAATTTCCAAATTTTATGATTTCAAAATTTTTTAATTTCTAAATCTCAAAGTTCCAAAATTCAAAAATTTTTAAATTTAAAAATTACAAAACTTCTAACTTTAAAAGTTTCAAAATTCCTAAATCTCAGAGTTTTAAAAGCGACAAAATTCGAAGAATTTCAAAGTCTCGATGCCTAAATATTTCAAATCCCACAAGTCTCAAAAATTCCAAACTTTCAAAACCACAATATCCACACATTCCAATGTCTCGAAATTCGAAAATCCAACGCGTTTGAACGCTAAAGAATTCAAAACATTCCCTTTATAGATTACTCATTTCTTCGCGTTTCAACGCGTCTGCCTTTATCTCTTCCTGCTCGTTTCCACCTCTGCTAGTTCCCCTTCGTTTCTGCTTAAAGCCGTGCGTCGCCGACTCTCCGGACGGATACTTTGTATCTGCACGAGCAAAAACAAGCAAAGATAGGAAGAAGCGAGTAGGAACTGCCAGAAACATGCATTATTATATCAACAATTATCTCTCGCCCGTTCGAACTTCCAAAGTAATTTATTAAAATTATAGTACTACACGTCACTAACGACCCACATACCCAAGTTATCCTTTCAAATTAACCCTTAATCACCATGATGAATGGTTTTAATGTACTTGATGTATTTTATATCGGAAACCGATATATCTTGTAAACTCTTCCGTGCTTGCCATTTTCACGGTCACGAAATTGCCAAAAAATACTATTTAACACTAGAACTACCAACTAACCAAAATGACTGATTTCGGGTTTGGCATTTTTAATTAAAAAATTTGATTGCCGTTTTTTTGTCACAATGTCTGTCATGTTTTTTTGAGCTAATGAATAGTTGTATATGTTAGGTGATACTGCAATATTTATTTATTTATTTTTCTACTTTATTTTCAGTTTTGAAGTAAGTATGCATTCAATGCCGGTACTTTTAGTGTTAAAAAGAAAAACTTAGCAATAGGTTCGACAGATAGTACTATAGCGAGAGAAAACTCCATTGTACGTACAAATGAAAAACCGAGACAGCTTAATAGAAATTCAAGCAAAGACGTAAATCTGCGTTATGCGCCTTAGAAAGTCGGAATAGGAAAATGTAAATTTACATTTACGCTTAGATTCAGACGTTGTCTTCTTGTCGTTTCGAATGTCTCGAATGTATTGCTTGTTTCATTTCTTCTTTCGCGCATAATCGCCGCATAAATTCTCATCGGACGGTAGGCGATATCGCGAGTGCCGGATGTGGGTTAGATTTACTCTAAAACGGCGTTTAATCGGTATTACTAGACTACCTATGTATGTTCCTGCGTGCGGTACCGTGCAACTAGGTCATCGATAATATAGGTCAGGGTCATATCAGACTCTGTCAAATAATCGCGTTGGTTGGCTTTTAAACCTGCCAAGGATTACGGACATATTGTTGCTTCCAGCATGAATTACTCGAGGTGAACGAATCTTCGATGGACATTTTGAATATCGACAATCTTTCTGATATTACCATTGAAACCGTAAAGGTTCCTTTCATTATATTATTTAAGGGGGGACCTCCATGTAGATCGCTAAAATTAATTATGCTAAAATTATTTTCAATAATTTTTTTGAAAGATAAGGAGTGCATAAATATGTTGATGGTTTTGAGAACTATTTAAGTAACACTTCTACTTCATTTTGGAATTTCTTTGTTGAAATGAAATACAAAACGGCGGAGGTACAGCCTGTTATGCTAGAAGGATCATGAAGCGACTTCTAAAACGGTGTACACTCTAGTGTCGGTTCTTATTATCCGAAACAGCCAAAACGAAGAAATTTTATTTGTACATAGTTGTAGTAAAAGGATGAACCTAAGATATCGAAAAAATATTAAAAATTGGAAGAATGGCAGACCTCGGAACAAAAAGTTGAAATTTTATAGAAAAATTGTAGTCTCTTTTGCGATAAAAAAAAAAGTTTATTTCCATGATTTTAACTTAGTTTTAGGTTCATCCAAAAGACATAGCTATCATTAAAATATGTACAAAATTTCAGACCGATCGGTCGAGTAACTTTCGAGTAATCTTGTACACCGATCTTCAACTTCGCGACGAAACGAGTTTCGATAAAATCGCGTTTAAAGTTTCGGTAAGAGAAGAATATGTGATTTTGCGACTTACCGACTATGTAGTCTGCTATTATTTCAATGGCTTTCGTATCTACCATTACTATGAAAATTCTGCGTAAATACTTCTTCCGGAACATCCGACTAAACCTTATTACAAATATAGAAGCACTTCAAACAGGGATAATAAATAAACAAACTTTTGATCATTACTGCCCTGCGCGTCTCGGATCGACGCGAAGGTTGGTCACATGTACTTATATGTTCTTACAACAATAGCTTTGCACTTTACTCCAACTACCAATGCGTTTCGTATTCTATAGGCTTTAAAGTAACTTTTTAAATTAAAAGAAAAAAAAAATTACTTTTTTGACTCCATCTACATGGAGGTACCCCTTTAACCAGTTAACTGTGGCGCTCCTTTTTGCAAGTATACTCGTCGATCACAGAATAAGTGTCGGTGTTAAAATATCGGACCAAAAAGATGGATATATTTTATAAAATAGACAATTTTATAACTAACATTGACTTATTAGATGAACCAGTTAGCTGTGATTTAGGAGAGTACTCGTCTTGACACAAAATCCTGACACTTCTCCATGACGACTATACTCGTCAAACACAGCTAACTGGTTAACTGTCGCAATTGCGACGTAACAGTGATCAAAGTTTGGTGCTACGTGTTTTTCGTCCGGGTTGGCAGAATTTCAAAGACACATCGCTTTCGATCAATTGACTGCGGGTGTTATTGATCCGGAGGGACTATCTTTTCTGCCACTGGCAGTTTCCCCCTTTTTATACTTCCTATGATTGTATCATTTGCTTTGATCCCTTCTATATTTGTCATCTCGGCGCTGTCCATCTCCATTTTCTCAAAATCTTCCTTTACGATCGCTGAACTGTTAGGTCACTTCAAGGACTTTTAGGTACTTCATGATTTCAACGACACGTGTTTCCTGTTCGCGATCAGTCAATGATCTATAAGTTCAATTCATATAGTAAATGAGTTTTGAAATACACTGTGCAGAGAATGATTTTTGCAAGATTATCAAATTGTATGAATTAAAAAATAGTTGAAATTAGGAGATACGGCGGTGATGAGGAACATAATAGATCGTACAATGATTTCGTAGATCGGGATTGGTTCTGGGAATATTTCCATCCCCTGCAATAATATAATTTGTCACTTGCACTTAAAAAAAAAATAATTCTTACAGTGACACTTTATAAAACATGATAATAAATTATACTTCAATGTGTCTGATTATAAATTTGGAATAGTAGTATTGACTAATTTATGAGCGAAAAAAGAATAATAATAACGTCCCTACTTACATATGTTTTTAAAAGAGAGGCAGACAATTAAAAGGAAAAAAAAAATTATAATGTTATTATAATATTATAATACAAAATATTTCAAGACATATTTATTACTGACAAGCAATAGTCAACAGCTTTTATGAGGACCTTGGATGAATAATATAATTATCAATATTTCAGAATTATTTCAAGCGATATACGCATATTGTTATTGTGATCTTGTTGATATTGTAGCATTGTCAATAAGCATTTAAGAATTTTCAAATACACAATTACCAAGTCCATAAATCCTTAAATCTTCGAATTTTCGTATTCAAACATTTTTAAGCTTCCAAACTTCTAAATATCCAAATCCTAAAATTCATAAGTTCCCAAATTTATAAACTTCTAAATATCCAAATTTTCAGATCTTCAAATTCAAAATTGACAGATTTAAAAATCCGTAAATCCTTAATTATCAAATCTTTAAATATTTAAATCAAATTTTCAAGTTGCACAAATTATCAATTTCCAAATTTCTAAATTCAAAATGCCCACATTTCAAATAGTTTCATATTTTCAAATTTGTTTAATGTTTTTAATTAATACATTTTCAAATTCAGGATTAACACATATTGCCACTAAATAATGAGCTCTAATAACAAAATATGAAATACGAACGATTACCGATTGAATAATCGATTACCTGAGCTCTCCGTCACAGTATTTACAATGAATTTTAATTATCATATCAAAATTTAACTAATGATATCCTGACACATAGTTCTAATAGGAGAAGAATAAATTATATTTTTATGATCTATTTTATAATTTTTCAAATGACTCATTACATTTGAACTTCGTATAATATAAACAAATTTCATCGTCATCCAAACAACGTGCCACCCCGTGTAAATACACGTGTTGCATCATCTATAGGATCGTACCCGCCGTAGACTTTAAAAGTTTATTACGCCTTTGTTTCATCACCGTCAAGCTGCACCCGTCACTCATGTTAATGAGGTGAATCTTTATTTTACAGTACATGACAGAGAAGATGGGTGGTGCTGAAGGAACCAAACTCGACGTCGACTTTATGGACATGGAGAGGGTGAGTATTTCTAAGAACATTCTTGAGGCTTCATGACATGCCTCTGTTGCGTCGTGTAACCTTGAATCGATTCTGATCACATTGATGATAAATTTCGCTACTTTTCTTGGTTAATTACTGACGCCTTTAGACCCTGGACAAATTAGCTAGCCCTATACTATAGGCATCTATAGGTCTCTAATTAATACTTATTAACAATAAACCCTTCCTAAGACTGATAAGAATTTGATTATTTGATTGTAGAAAACAGATGTTACGTACGAGTTGGTGGAAGAGTTACAAATGAAAACAAAAGAGTTCCTTCAGCCAAATCCAACGGCTAGGGCAAAGATGGCAGCCGTCAAGGGCATTAGTAAACTCAGTGGCCAAGCAAAAGCTTCCACTTATCCTCAACCTGAAGGTGTTCTTGGGGATTGTATGCTGCTTTATGGCAAGAAGCTAGGGGAGGATAGCGTTTTTGGTATGTTTCAATGAAACGAGTTAATGAAATTAGGAGAAAAATTTTTGTTGATCACATTGAATCTCACTGATTCTTTTGATACGTGGAATCAAGAAGTATCTCTTTTTTTAGTAGGATGTATTGAATGATAACTGCTAATAACTCTTATTAATTATGTTAGGTCATTCAAAAAGTTCATGCTGCTTTGTGGTCATGCTCTTCATGGTATATACATACTTTTTAAACAAAAAGCATATGTTTGGTACATACAGGATCTGATGAATGATTTTTAAGAAACAATTGAGAGAAATAGCAACTTAAACAAGTATTAATACTGTTCAAATAATGCAGCAATAACTATAAACATGCATGCAGTTTATTACTTTATTCCTCCCACTGTGTTACTTTTTGAGTGGCAAAAGGTATGGGAAAACATACATAGATGACTTATGAAGAATGGTTTAACCAAAAACTAATATCATTGTCTATAACAAACAGACGATAAGAAGCTGTAGAAAGATTATGTTTTCCTCATGACATTTGAAGGTATGTTAAATACTTTGATCTAACCATTGAATTAAAATATGGCACGAACTTTTGGAATCACCTAATATATAAAGGAAATAAAATACAATTTTTTATAAAGATCATATTCTCTCATGAGAATATATTTATTCAATGTGTGCAATATTAGCATAGTTTACATGGAATATTTGTAAAAGGCCTTTAGAGTAAAGGCATAGAAATCTCTATGAATATTTAAATGGCAAAAATAACTTCCCTTAAGTACCTTGCACTGAGAATAAGTAGACACATAAATCTGGATCCAAGTAGGTGCTAATTTCTGTCATTTATCTTTTCTAATTTCTGTTCGTAGCTCAGGCTCTTATTGAAATGGGCGAAGCAATGAAGCAGATGGCGGACGTGAAATATTCGTTGGACGACAATATTAAGCAAAACTTCCTGGAACCACTGCACCACTTGCAGACTAAAGATCTGAAGGAAGTGATGGTGGGTGGCAGTAGTTTGAAAAAGTTCTTTTCCACCGTTTCTGCAATGTGTATAATCATGTATCACATATATTTTAGAGTTCTCAATATTTATTAACAATAATGAATACTCGACAATGTTGTATTAACAATATATAGTAATTGGAA
This sequence comes from Coelioxys conoideus, assembly GCA_947623535.1. Taxonomy (NCBI): domain Eukaryota; kingdom Metazoa; phylum Arthropoda; class Insecta; order Hymenoptera; family Megachilidae; genus Coelioxys; species Coelioxys conoideus. The sequence goes on along the minus strand of OX392450.1, from coordinate 27,803,641 downwards.
ATTTATAGTTATAGAAATTTGAGGATTTAAGAATTTGTGAGTTTTAGATATGAAAGTTTACAGTCAGTATTTATTGACAATATTGATAATATTATATTGACAATATTAAAGTATTGATAATATTGTATTGACAATACAATATATTGTCAATATATTGTATTGTCAATATTTCAAAGTTTCGAATATTTATTGACAGTATTGCAATATTCACAATATGTATACGCAGATCATGATAACCCTGAAACATTGACAATACAAATATATTGATCGCTCGAGGTCTTCATTTGATCTCCACACATTGTACGTCAATACGTCATCATGAACGAAAACCTGATAAATGGCTTTTGTTTCAGCATCATCGGAAAAAACTTCAGGGACGAAGGCTGGACTTCGATTGCAAGCGAAGACGTCAAGCGAAAGGTATACTTGGTCGCGCGTCGACTTTATCTCTGTTTCTCTCTCCGCGGCGTTATTGATTTATTTAAGTACAACTTCGAAGGTACACGCGCGTCCTTGTAACACGAAAACTCCATACGTTCCATTTGCAATTATAATTTTGTCAATTTTTCGCTCAGACCTGTTCAACGTGTGGGAGAAATATGTAAAATATACGTCACTGTTGCACGACTTAGACGTGCCTTCATCTCTCCAACATCGTTTACATTACAGACATTCCATTCGCACGTTTTGCTGCATGTAGACATTTGTTATAGTCATAAACAAATTAGTTATACAGTGCCGTGATTCACAAAATAACCTTTATAGTATGGGATGTACTTCGGTCTCACAACAAATTGATTTTAATTACATAAATGTGTTAATCATCCAGATCAAATCATTTCATATATTGTGTTCTACCGCAATTCAACATTTATTTGCAAGCGATTTTCTTCATATTTTCTGAAAGGAAGAATGGTTTTGCTTTTGGTTTGTGTGTTTGCTCTCTTAACTGTTAGCTGCTGGAAAAAGATCAGCCAGTCCACATTTTGGAAGTCCAGCAAAGTCCTCGTCACCCTATACCGGTACGTGACGTGTATAGTAGACGTGCAACAGTTAAACAATTTATCACTGTATTCATCATTTTCTAGGACACTTTTACCCCTCGTATGTTGGGAATTTGTAAAAGTTGCCTTCCTCCGATTCACAATCGTCGAAATGACCTGACCCTTTGTATTTTGAGAAGTGTAAATAAGTTTGTGGCACAGTAAATCGTGAACACTTTTGGATAGCTGTATAAAATATACAAAATACACCAGATGTAAATACATATGCACCAAAGATATTGCGAATGTTGAATGTGTTATATCTTGTATACTTGAAAACAAAAATGCTTCTTTTAGAAAGAAGAACGTATGGTTGAAACATTTAGGTGTTATACACGGCTTAATTTTGCCAGCTTTTTCTTTGTATCATTTGTGTACCGAATTTAGGCATTGGAGCAACCCAAGTAGTGCAATTTTTAATATTCTCGCTGGTGCGAATTTTGCGAGCAGGTTCTCACGTTTCAGACGACGAGATTCGTCAGGCTGAGGAAAAGTTCGCGGAAAGCCTTCATCTGGCACAATTGGGCATGTTTAATCTATTAGAAAATGATGTAAGTGTTCTCAATAAGGAAAGGTATAAAAGTGTCTTCATCTAATTTTGATAAAACTGTATGTTTGTAAAGCAGATAAAAATTATATTTTGGACAGTTCGTTAGTATTAATGTATTAAAAAACATAAAACTTGTTCCTTAGAACTTTTCATGTATTCTTTTTGAATTCTGAGGTAGTACATAGTTATAATATAAAAAAATCATGTGCCTTATTTTTTATTTCTTAACATATGTATGAAAATTTATCAAAACTGCGGAGGGACACTTCCCTACATTTTCCTAGTAAACAATTAGTAAATAACTACAAAATCCCTCACTATATATTTTGCTTATTGTATAAAGATATTTAATATTATATTCAGGTAGAACAAGTAGCACAACTGGCGACATTCAGTGAAGGACTTCTGGAGTATCATCAACAGTGTACTGAGATTCTAAGAACATTAACAGAGACGCTTTTGGAGAAGTATGTATTTGACGGAGTAGGGCATCCCAAACCTTTGCGAGACACTATTTTTTGGAGTTTTGAAGTTCAGATATTTCAAAGTTACAAAATCTCAGAGTCCTACAGTTTCAAAATTCCCAATTTATTGGAATCTCTTATATAGAAGGACACATATTTAACTATTCTGAATTGTAATCACGTTTTTATTGTTGATTGCAGAAAAGATGAGGCGGCGAATAAGCCAAAACTGGAATTCGTACCCAAAACATTGGCCGACTTACACGTCGATGCATTGCCTACATCGGATGCTATGAATGGTGGGAACTTAACCTTTCACGGTAAAACATTTTTACACATACACATACAAGATGATGATACTTGGCGGGTGGATTGGCTGTCTGTTTCTTGTATCTTCTGTCATGTTTTTCTACGTAATCTGCAACTATATACCCTGGTTGTATCTTTTCCTGACTAAATTTTCCTACTCTTTGGCTATCAAATGGACATGAAAATTCTTTCACTTTCTTGCACTCAGGGGAAATCGATACACTTACACGAGTTAAAATAACATGATTGCTGTTAATATGTAACGATTTTCTCCATTTTAAGAGGGGAATATAAAGTTAGATTTAAATCTTAATATTGCCAGTAAATTACCAGTAAAGATTATATTGTCAATTACATACTTTTTTGAATATATATTGTACTGAGATGTAGCAGTAGATGTAATTTAGGTTTCTTTCAGATAAGCGGTAATGTAGAGGACAGAGGTCCTAGGTTCCTCTATCTTTTCCTAACCGCTCCAAATATTTCCTTGATAATCTTTTTCGTTTCCATCGAATTCAACTAATATTCTCTAATATTTTGTAGGATTTCCTTGGTTCGTCAAAGTCTTCCTGAGATCTTCCTGACTTTCCAAATTATCTAAAGAATTTTCCCAATTCTTTTTGAGTGCTTCATGAATTCACCCACACTTAAAGACAACTAATAAGAGGCTTCTTCCTCTACCGTTATACTTAATCAAAAGAAACCTATATTGCACTCGAGTGTACACTGATTGTGGACCTTCCTGTACAACCCTTAACACTTTTCACCACACATCCGATTGTTTTGTGTGTATACTCTCGCATACTTGAATGTCTGCCCTTCTGACACGATGCAGGGGCAAGTCGAGCTGGCTCTCCGATACATTTGGATGGGAAGCGCTCGCAGCTCGAGCTATTTCCAGCCGGAAATCCACCACAATCTGCCAATGGTAAATTTTGCATGGGTTTGGTTCTCTCTACTGTAGGAGTCGATCAATCTATTAATTATTCAATTTCAATTCTCTTGCTTTTCGTGCACTACAAGCCGGCCAAGAAAGTAATTAATGTTTTGCCGTATCGGTGTACTTTTACTTATTGTTAGCTACCTAACGTTATACATCAACACGCATGTTTACCAATGATACTATCTTCTTTATGTCATTTGTTAAAAAATTTGTTTCCCTTAGCATCAGTGTTCAAATGCTTACTTATTCTATTTATTTTAAATATTTTGTATGAAAATGGTTAGACCAGAGTTTGAGTATATATATTTATTTTTATTTCGCTGTACTGTGTTTATGAAATTTAACTTTCGTTTATTTTTATGTATACTGCAGCAATTACTTTAGCTTAAAAGAAACAGCAGAATTGTATAGTTTAACAGTGAATTATCGTACATAGTCTAAATATCGATGTGAGTCTGCTACACTTTACGAATTTATTTAGTTTTTAATAAAAAGGAACATTCATTTTAATTCCCAACCCTTACGTTGAATTTTTCCCCGTGTATTGTTTGTAATTATTAAGATTTGTATTATCAAGCAGATATTTAGATACCATAATGTTCTAATTATGTGTCTAGGACCATTATAGTAAGTGTTACTTTTTTTTATAGGGTAATACAAAAATTAATATAATGTTTTCCAGCTTCACCCTTGCCATCACCAAGTAAGTCTCCAGCAAGAACTCCTATGACAAGACAACCTTGCTGCACCGCTTTGTATGATTTTGAGCCAGAGAACCCTGGAGAACTTGGATTCAAAGTAAGTACAAAACATTTAATGTTTGAGGCAGCTTTCTCTGACTTAGTTTTACATATATTCATATAGCAAAATCAAGTTGTAAAATACAGAATAAAAACGATTGAAACTGTTATAGGAGAATGATACGATCACTTTGATCCAGAAGATCGACGAGAATTGGTTCGAGGGTAGCTTGAACGGTCGCACGGGTTATTTCCCAGTAACTTACGTGCAAATCGTAGTGCCATTACCTTAAGAGGACGCGGTGCGCCCGAAACCAAAGACCCTGCATTCGTTCACCAGCGTTTATCATGGAAATTATCTTACGCTCCGATTAGTCGAAATCTTTCCCTTGAGACATCTATACGTCGATCATTTGCGTTATAATCCTCAAGCTTATTCTAATGATGGATCCCAAAATTGAATCTATTCCGTTCCCTCTTTTTCGTATTACCCCAAGATAGGCTCAATACGCATGTTAATGTACATATATAATGTTATAATGTCTTTTATTGACGTAAGGACCTTCGCGAGCGCTGACATATTATATATATATATATATATATATATATATATATATACAAATACAAATGTACATGCAACTATATGATGAAGAGTGAACCTAGCACACCAGTACACGAAATGTATACACACACGCGTACATATACAAGTCGCATACAACAATGTACGTACGACGATAGCACACTGTCAAGGGCGGCACTTTTCTCATTTTCTACATTGTCTCACGCGTCATCTGCGTAACATCGTTCGTTAGTTTTTCACCAAAGTTTAATTGCACAAAGATGTCGGAGTAACAAGACTGCATTGAAATTCGGATTAGCGAAGTATCGTCGCGTGTAACTTAGGCTCTCTTAGAAGAAGTGAAGGAAAACATATTTCATCATTCGCCTAATTTACCCATATTCTACCTAGATCTTTTTGGCTCCCGTATTTATCTTGACCGTTTAACTTTTTCTAGCATTCAAGTATCTTAGATTTTATAATTTCGTGACATCTAGAACCTTTTAGATTTTTCTCGGATCACTGTGAAATTTTCCTAACATTCCCTCGCTCTCGTTAGATTTTTCCTTCAAAAATTGAAAACAAATACTGAAAACACCATTTCCCTCAATTAAGAAACTAAGAAAGAGGTGCCTATGTTGCATTCGACTGTACATTAAAAAATATTTTCTCGTATTAAATCTCTCAAACTAATCTCAAAAATTGGTCGTACTTTTAGACACCAGTCGCAATCGAATTTCAGTTTTAGAATTTCATGTGGTCCGTGGAACTTTCGAAGCGCGCGGTACATTCACTGTTCATATCATGTTGTATACTTATTTTTATACGCTGTCGCTTAAAAGAGTATTAGGACACTTACTAAATTTCATACGATGGCAGTATTTCTGATATATAGGGTGTTCCATAACAAGCGGGTCCCACTTTAAGGTCCTATTTATTTATAATACCGTGCTATTCTATTATGGACATCCAATATAATTGTATAAATATATAATAAAAACTTTAGATGTGTATTTTCCAATTTGATTAAATCAACAACAGATTTTTTAATATTTTGAGAAATCTCTTTGGCTGTTAATTGTAGCCGCAATTTTATGGGGCATACTTGTAATACAGTGATCGCTTCGTGATCTTTGTAGTGATCAATGTAGGTAAGGATTTTTAGTGTGATTAGACTTTTAGTAAACTAAGCAGTTTAGATAATCTTTAAGTAAAACTGTTTTTTGGTAAACTAAACATCTTCGAGCAAGTTTCCATCAGGGTAATTACTGAATTATTCTGTATATACGGTATATAAAATTTATTTCATGTCATAAACAATATTCTAAACTATTTAACTATATTAAACTTGTACTTATAAAACTACTTTATTTAATAGTTTTCTGAGAAAGCAGAAAATGCTTAAAATTGTGGATGTCTATAATATAGTGGTAAGGTATTGTATACACATAAAAATCTCCTGAATCTGTTTTGTTGTACTGGAGATTATATTTTACTGAGACTTGGCAAGTGTCTGTAACACTTTTTGAGTGGTAGTTTCTGTAGCATATTGAAGCGCACGGTTCCTGTTACGAAACGTTCATAGAATCATGGCGTACATACATACATATATTTTGCGTTGGTCCGTACGGCACAGTGAAAACCGTATAACTCGTATTATTAATATACAATATTCGTACGTTGTATAGTGATTCGTTTCCATTCCTCTGTCGTTTAACTCGGTCGTTAACTCCTTGTTGCGTTCGTATTATTTTCCTTTTAATTATTTAGACGATACCAAATAGTGATTAGGCGATTTAATTTAGGCGATTTTTCAAAATGGCGGCGAATCTCTTCCACGAAGTCGTCGATTAAAAAACAAATTAATATTTTCGATCGTGATTACGTTTTAAAATGAACTGTAGAATTTGTTGAAATTGCTGGTGTAGTTCTCGCCACGATATACTAAGATCGTAAATCAAAACTCTGTCATGCGGTGCCCAATGAAGTTAAATTTTGCGTAATACGACTTTTGAAGAGCTTTACAATCTTATGATATCCTGGCATAGATTATATTACCTAGATTTTTTTTCTTGACTTTGTACAAGAGTTCAACCGCCAGAACAATGAAAGTAATTAAAGAAACTTGGTTATTTGTTGCCACGTGGATTTTAGGTAATCTTCAACAAATACTTGCTAAGCATAATATATATATTATATAACGTTAGAGTATATTAACTTTACTTAATTATACGTATGTTGTCGATGAAGCCGACAACGGTGATGACTATGACGATGGCATTATTATTATCGTTGATACTGGCATATTTTTCCATTACTGTTACGGTGAAATGTTTATATCGTGAAACATTTTTGGCCTTACCTTACATTTTGAACCGTTCCAAAGGCAGTTTCATATATATATATATGTAGTTGGTATCTGTAAATTATGGTGGCACTTATAGAACAACGTTACAATGCATATATCGTACCAATTAGGACGTTTATTCCGAGGGTAACAGTTGTATACACATATACCCTTCTAAAGTATGTAATATGACGCAGTTACATCTGAAAATGTTAAGAACAACGGTACATGTTGTCATTTCTAGTATAACGTTATTCGTTAACACGTTCGATCCCAGGATAACAAATGATTAGATTTTTGTTCTTCTGAAATGTGTAATATTACACACTTGGGTTTGAAAATGTTACAACAACGGTACAGCATGGATATTGACGGATATTAAGCAACTAGTCTTTGATTAATACCTGTTAATTAGTTATGTATTATAATATCAACTGATCACGATATATTTTCTGAAACAAATAAAATCCCTTGGATTGAAACGTTGTTCTGGTGTCAATAAAAATTATCAAGAATGGATCTAATGGATTGATTTAATCATTGGCTGATGTATTCGAACACCATAACTGCTGCTATCGTCATCAGTGTTCAGTTAACTGCGAATATGAGAAGAAGACGTTGATATATAATTTTGTCTATTGTAATTATCGTGAAGCATGAAAACTTCTTTCGAAAAACTCGAAGTGTTATTGATGTTGTGCAATATTAAAAGTTTAACATCATGGTGTTTGTTCGGTTGTCGCTGGATCAGTGTTTCTCAAAAGTCGTTGGAGAAAACAACCAGTTAAATTCTTTTCAAGAAGGAAGCTCTCGTTCTTATGATTATGTCTTTGGCAGAGACACGCGTTTGCAAAAGAATATAATTATAGCGACCAGGTGCCATACAAAACAGAACGTTTTATATAATTATTGTTTCAAATGAATACATGTAACAACTGATTTAATGTATACTACAGCTCAGATACATTAGAACACTTACTGTATTTTACACAAAATCTTAACAAAAAGAATCTGTAATTTAGTGCATTGAAGATTTCGTAATACTTATCTGCTTACCGAATGTTGCTTTGTGTAAATTAATTTCTTTTATATTAAAATACATTGAGGTAAGGAATGTTATAATGTATTCAAATAATCAACCTTAAAGGAACATTTGCATTTAGTTATACTGTAAATACTTTGAGTATTCATTGAATATTTTTCATTAAGTGTAGGTCACATTATTAGAGCAAGTGATAGAGTGTACTAGTATTAGTAGTGTATAGTTACAGAAGTGGATAGATTAATAAAGTTAGTCAATAGCACTAATAGAATAGAATAGCATCATGGTAGTGTAACTCTACCATCACAATGTATCAGTGTTAGTATAACTCTAACACATGCTCCTATGATGTATTTTAAGTCTTAACATTATCCTGTATTGTCCAAAGACAGTTAGATAGTTGTATAAGTGAGTGTTGTAATACCACTGGCTGATAGCATAGTTATATGTCACAAATTGTGATAACTTGTTCTTTCAAGCGCGAGCAACTGCCAGGAATTTTGTCAATTAATAAAAGTATGAAAATCAGTGGGTTCATTAGTTCCAAGCGTTTTCAAGGGATTCTTGCAAATCTTGTAACTTGTGTACACGCATAAACGATAGCAATATAAGCATATATTCTTGGAACGAGAGTCATATCAAACAAACTGTTAGATATTATTTGAGAAACACTGTGCTGGTATTTACAAGAACCGCGTAATAAAAAAGGAAAAAGCAAAAAAAAAAAAATCGTATACATAATTGGTCGCGTATTTATTTGCGCAAGTTCGCAGCTACTTCCGCTGCTCAGGGACCTGCGACAAACCTCACATTTTTTTTCGTCGTGAACACAAAAGAGGCGATCGACGATCGTGGAGGGGCAAAAGAAGAATGAAATGAAACGATCTTATAAAATTACTAAATCGGTATCTTACTCTATAAATGTTGGCTATTGTTAAATGTTGAATATTGTTCTGCGGAGGGCTTGCCTCCTTTCGAACGATGCAGCATGATCGCTTCCAATCAACGATCATTCTTTATTAGTTTTTCTTACTTGATCCAGTCTTCAATTGTTTTTTAATTGGTGTAACTAGGATTTCTGAGTTGGGTTCCCTAACTTTGTTGACTTATTTATATTGTGTACACTTCATTCTTTAATGTCTTACATCGACGATTCGTACCGGAATTCAAGATGGTAATTTTTCTGAATTCACTTGCTTGTAATGTATTACTTTTTAACGTTCCAAACCTTTGTAGTCCCAAATGCCCAATGTTCCAGAGTCTTAGAATACCAACTCCCAAAGTCCTGCAATCTCTTGAGTTCTAGGGTATTCAATTCATAGTCCCAAAATTCTGAAATTATAAATTTCCAAAATTATATAGTTTTAAGATCCTGCAGACCATAGGTTATATACACAATTCCAACATCCGAACCTTCTCTTCTTAGGTTTGAATTGTAAGTTCCAAAGTTCATAAGCTCAAAATCCGTATTATAATATCCATGCAGATTTTAACCTAGTTACGCCAATGTCCATATTATTATTAAGTTAGCGGCAAATAATAGTTTTTATTGTAATGTATCTACTAGGCGTTTTTGTCATAGGTAGATCTACTTTTTAGGTAATGTATTTTGCGGTGTGTAGGACGGAGAAACAGGCGGTACCTCGGGAGATCCGTTCGAAACGACAGGCTCTCCGCATTTTAATTGTAATCTAACTATTTGGGGCTCGAACAGACATCGTTCCCCACAAAGTCACTGGAACATCCTTGGTCTGGAAGAAATCGAATAGTTAAGGGCGCTTCCCTTTTTACGTTTATATACATTGGTATATCCTTCGTACTCCCCGTGATTCCGGCCTACTTATATTTTGTAAGCATCAGAATGGCCGGAAGTCACGGGGAATACGAAAGTCAATAAGCATATTTTTTTTATACGTACGTAGACGTTTGTTCGGTTGTCTTTCTCGTTGTCTCTGATCTCTCGTTTCGTTGCATTATTTTTACGTTGTCGACGAAGTGCAAAAGAGACGACCAGCGGATGCAATGCAGTGATACTTTCAGACAATACATTACAATTAATTACACTTATATTAAATAAATTAATCTATTATGATTATTGAACTCCGATCGAAGAAGATTATACAAACATGTACTCGATTTCGGTCAATGCTAAATAATTATTATCACTAATTAAGAAATAAAGTGTGCTCTATGTCATGCTAAATTATACTGGTCCTTCTTTTAGTGTGAAGTTTATTTCCTTCTTATTAATAAAATAGTTTCTTTTAATAAAATATTGAATTTACGGAATCCCACACTGTAACATATATTTTAAAATTTAAATTTTGGCGCACATTATTTAAAAACGGCACCGGCAGCACCATTTAGCAGTCATGCGCAGAAGTATCGAAACAAAAAACTACGTTTTTTCGAAAACTAAGGTAAATTTACGTTTTGTTGATGCTCGCAAATTGATTTACAGACATGATAAAATTAGAAAAATGATTTTACAATCGATTTGAAGCTTTACATTCAAAAATTCAAAAAGTACCATTTTATGGACCTTAATATGCTTAGCCATCTAGCGGTAGAAGGTGGGAACTAATGGAACAAAATTTTGAAAACTATTCTCTAGCTAATTTTTTTGGTTTTAACTTCCTAACGCATATAAAACAATTTAAAACCGTTTAGTTGTGCGATTTGAATCGTTCTGCTATTAAGTAAGGAAATGTTAATATTTCATAAGGAAACGTATTTCAAATTTACTTCGATTGTGCCCATTATAAATGGATTTTTATGTCAAAATTGGACAGGATTCTAAGCATGACGTTTTTCCAAAGAATAGGCAACACTTCAAACTCCAAACACCTCGTCGGTACCAAATTGCTCTGGATATATAGACAGTTATCTATTGCCGGTATCACCATTTTACTCTAGCTTTTTTTCCTCGTAATCCAAATCCTTTTTACATTTATTATACTAAATTTAAATTGGTTCAAAATTAAAAAAAAAGTATACAATTTAAAAGATGTATGTACATATATAGATGAACTATCTCAATAATATTCCGCAACTAAACAGCACCCTCTACAATGTCTGCTGCAACAACGTAAAATCTTTATTGTGGAATTAAATTATTTACTTATTGCATAATTATTTGCATAAGGTATCCACAGTTACATAAACTTGTACATTTCTTATTCTTTGCACGGATAAATATAATTTTCTGATTTGTGGCAATAAGCAGGTTTCCCACCATAGAATTGTATAGTACGAGATCAATAAATTAGAATGGTTTCGTCACAGCACAAGATCGAATAGATTGTGAAACTTTTTGATCTTGTAGCTGTCTCTTCGTTTAGCGTGATATCATAGTGTAACGCGGTTTACGTGCATGACATCGGTACTGAAAACATGATAACGAAACGAAATTTTTAAGAAACAAATGATCTCGTTAATAGTGCATCGCTGCGAGTAGAAGTATTAGACGCATGAACGATTTTAACACTTCAATAATATTCTTTGTCAGCAGTGAATCTGTCATTTTTCCATAATTTTGAAAATGATGTGCCAGATTCAATGCGTTAGTAAGTAATTACAAGTTGATCAACATATAGTGACAATCATCAGGTGAAACAATTATAAATAAGAACATGAGTTCTGTTTGGAAAAGACTGCAACGGGTAAACAAGAGAGCTGCGAAGTTTCAATTCACTGTGTCATATCATGAAGTTACTTTAGAAACAACAACGAAATGGTAAGTGCAAAATATTTCGTTAATTTTGATTAGGTGAAAAATTTGTAACATTTTTTTGACTTGTCACACGACTTTAAAATCATCACTATACTGCAACATTCTGTAGGAAACCGAACAAGTTGAGTGTTGTGTGGACAAGACGTAGTAGGAGAGTTAGTACAGAACCATTAGATTGGGAACCAAATTTAAGTGACCCGTTAAAGGGAGTCATTAGTTGGGCAGTTCCTGACAATCACACAGTTTCTGTAACTTTATTTAAAGATCCGAGAACCCATGAATTAGAAGATAAAGATTGGACATTTGTGATTGAAGATGTAAGAAAGGATGATTATATCAATTTTTAATGTAGAAACTACTAAACAAGATGTTCATAGTAGTTTTATATATAAACAGGTCTCTCCTACTGGTAAAAGAAGACACGTAGCTGCAACAAGTATCAATATGAAAAAATATGCAACTTTGGAATCTAGTCAGCAACAACTTAAATTAGACTTGAAACCTACTTCAAAGAAAATTGTTAGAGCTACATTAGAATGTACTTTATCATGTGTTTTCTTACGTGAAGGCAAAGCAACGTAAGGCCATATTGTTTCTGATACTTTAATTTATACCAGTCAATAAAATTTAATGGTTGCCGCTTTCTTTTGTTAGGGATGAGGATATGCAGAGTATGGCTAGTTTAATGTCGGTTAATAATAACAGTGATATTGCACCTTTAGATGATTTTGATAATGAAGATATACCTGAAGATGTTGAAGAAGTCTGTGTAAAAAATCTTGATGAAATTTTAGATATATCTGCTCAACTTGATCTAATGACAAGTAGTCTTACTGAAAGTGAGTTACCTAGTACTCCAATAAGTGGTAAGTTTCATAAAACAGATTTAATTTTAGATACACCGATATTTAATGTTATTACTATAATGTATATTTAACAGTGGCAAGTTTATCAAAAGATGATACTACGCCTGTAAATGATAGTGATCACTTCCTACGTGATATTAGTCTAATGGGTATTGGTGATTCCTTCAAAGGAAAGTCTCCTTTAAAAGACAATGTTGCAGTTGAAAACAAGTATGTTTAAACTAATCCTATAAAACTTTTTGTTTATTCAATCATCAACAAATGTTCTATTATTATTACAGTAGAAACATTGAACATAATACCTTATCAAGATTACCTTTGCAACCATTAGAACTTACAAAGAACGATGGTAATATTCCTAAACTAAAAGAAATTACACCAGGTCAGGATCTATTAGAGTGGTGTAAAGAGGTAACAAAAGACTATCCTGGTGTGAAAGTTACTAATCTTACAACATCTTGGAGAAATGGGATGGCATTTTGTGCAATCATACACCATTTCAGACCAGACCTTATGTATGTACAATAAGTTACAATATGTTTAAATTTTTTTCACTTAATATAGTAGTTTAACAAGCAGATATTTTTACTTCTATTGTAAACAAAGATTAATCATAGCTTTGGATACATGCCAAAAATGTTATTTATTTGCCCTATTTATAAATGTCTGCCACATAATCTATTTTTAACTACCTATTTCTTGCTTTATCAGACGTGATAAAAATTAAACAATGTATATTTGTGCACAAATTTGCAGAGATATAGATTCATTGTTGCCACATGATGTCAAAGGTAACTGTAAAAAAGCATTTGATGCTGGACAAGCACTTGGTATACCCAGAGTAATAGAACCGTCAGATATGGATATACTAACTGTACCTGATAAATTAGCTGTGATGACATATTTATATCAGTTGAGAGCACATTTCACTGGCCATGAATTAGAGGTATATTCTATTCTTTTATTATTCTGTATTATTATGACTTTTGCTAAAGTAAAGCTGTTGTTTTACATATTCAGGTACATCAGATAGGTAAAACTGCAGATGAATCTTCATATATGATTGGTAGATTTAATACAGACAATAATTCAGATGTGAGTGTGCAATTATTCGGTCAAGAAATAATTAATTTACGAAAGAAAGATCAACTGGAACATAAAAATAATAAAGCAGATACTAATAGACGGTATATACATTATAATAACCATGACTGACCATTTCATGAAACTAAAAATAGTAGAAAAATTACTATCTTTTTTCAGATCAAATCCATTTGATAGTAAGAAAGAGGATGTTAATATTGATTCCTTGAAAAATCAATTACATTTAAGTTTGAACATAGAAAATCAAGATCATGATCAATACAACAAAGATAAATCTCCATCAAGCGTTAAAGAAGTTAAGGATATCATACTAGCCAGTTCAAAAAGTATCCTAGAAAAGGTGTTGTCACCAACTAAAGAAAAAAGTTTATCCCGAGAAAAAGTATGTAACGTTGCATAGATAGTTGCATATTGACTTTTATAAACTATTTTCACGCTTATGGAAATTTATTGTAGAGTAAATCTCCGCCGAGAATATTGCAAGTTCCGCAACGCCCTATATTAATGACTCGTAGACAATTAACAGATCCTTTCGGATCAGATGAAGAAGAGGAAAACATTCAAATAATTGACGAAAAATGGCCTCAGGCAGTCGCAATGAACAAAACAGAAATTCCAGTTCGTGATGTTAGTATATTTTTTTTAAATATGTTTAATTTTGTATGTTACATTAAATTACATCCACATTTTGTAGGAATCAATCATTGCACATGAAAGAGGAAGTCATACTGAATGTCAGAGTATATCATCACCCCAAGCAGAACAGCGTTCTCAGCATGTAATTACTTTCCCTAAATTTGTTAGATTCTTTGTAGTATTACAACTAATTTATTGCCCATTTTTATGTATCAGCCATTAGTCAGTCGGCATGATGAATTAAGAGAACGTGCCAAACAACTATTAGAACAGGCTAGGAATACAAAGTCTGCTGGCTATGTATCTTCTGCTGCTAGTCCTATCGAGGTTTTAGTTTATTTTCAATCTTATGGTTTTTGTGTATAGTAATTGTAGATAGACATATGTTTGCTATGTCACGCTGTTTTTTTTTCACGCGATTATGGTAATTAAAACCAACTACATTTCATTATTTATAGGGTCAAAATGATGACGAAAGACAACAACAATTACGGGAAAGGGCAAGACGTTTAATTGCTGAAGTAAAAATGGGGGTTAACATTACTTCAAATCAAGTTAGCGATGACAATAGTAGCGACAGACGATCTATCGATGATCAGAATAATAGTCCAAGACGAAGCATCACACCTTCTACTCCTGGTGATAAATTTAATACAAAGGTTGGCATTTGTCATTGAGCTTTCCTATAGATATACCATATGTGGTAATTACACATTTATATTTCAGTCTGAATACAATGGGAATATATTAGGAACTTCAAGTGTCATAGATGGTGAGAAGAAGATTACTTCTCCCTTATACTCATTCTCTAAAATAATAGAGAGAATTTCACCAGATAAAACTAGTCCCGATGGTACTTCATACACACTTAGAGGGGTATGTTTTCGATTCATTTCTTCAAATCAAAGTACGATTCAATGTATGATATTTATTTTTGACCTAGTTGGGAAAGGATATGACATCATACATTCAAAATGAATTAGAAGCATTAGAAAGAGAACAAACTCAAATAGATATTCAAGCTGGAAAACTTGAAAAACAACTCAGAGATGCTATGGAAAGCGATAATGAAGATGAAACTGAAAGACTCATGTCTCTATGGTTCACTCTTGTTAACAAAAAGAATGCACTTCTAAGACGGCAAATGCAACTAAATATATTGTAAGCAACTATATTTTTTATTATCCATGATTATCTTCCGATTAATTAAATGGATAATATTTTAGAGAAAAAGAAGATGATTTAGAACGACGGTTCGAATTATTAAATCGTGAATTGAGGAGTATATTAGCCGTAGAAGATTGGAGAAAAACTCCAGAACAAAAAATGCGGGAAAATTTACTTTTAGAAGAGTTAGTTTCTATCGTAAACAAGAGAGACGAGTTAGTTCATCATCTTGATACGCAAGAAAGGGCGTACGTATAATGTTTATCTATATACAAGTACTGTTATGATATAAATCTATTTTTTATATCTTATTACGTTGTAGTATTGAGGATGATGACGAAATAGAACGTGATTTATCTAGAGCTGGTTTAGCTCAACGAAACAAAAATTGTGTGATACAGTGAAAACTTATTTCTGTTCACTTTATTAGAACAATAAGTGACAGGTACGCTCCCATACCAATTTTAAATTAAATTTGTCTTAAAATCAACATAATTATAGGTACGATTCATTTTGCTGTGGGGTTGCCAAAGAAGACATTAAATTTTTCTTTGAGATGCAATTGACAATTTTATAATCGATGAAACAATAATATTTAGGAACTTATTTTGTACTTTAGGGTACATGCAAATTGTACATTCAGCGTTCCATATTTATACATGCATTGCTAAGTATTGCATTAATACGATGCCATTTTTTATAGTGGATCGAAGTTCAAATTAAAACTCGTTCCGTCGAAAAAGAAAATACAAATTAAATAAAATTTGTTATCATGTTACGATAGTTGTAAAGAAATATGTTATTTTAGAAAAAAAAATGTTCATTATATTCCAAGCATGGTAAAAATTTTTCATAAAAAGGTAATAGGAATGTAGTAGTTACTGTGCACATGTTCTTATTTAATTAAGGTGCTGGAATCTTCTGATACAAACCACAAGGAAATATGAAAGAAAAGAAGTGTTGCGAAGTGCAATGTATCGCTTCTGCATCTTAATAAATGTAAATTACATTAATCGTTTCAAGATAAATGAAATGTTACTAATTACGATAAAGTAATTCCAACATTATATTAATATTAAAAAATTTAGTAATGACTTTTAATTAATTTTATAATTTATGATATTCTTTTTAGATTATATTTATTTTGTCTGTGCCATATAGATAGATTAATTTTTATTTATAGGTGTTACTATGCGCTTATGAAATATTTGCCATTTTAAGACGTATGTAATATGCAATTTTGTATAAGATGTACTATTAATTATTTATCACTAAATTTGTTATTAGTAATGTATGGAGGCCTAATCAATTTCATACATTCTTGAATTTGGAAATGAAAATTACTGCATACCTGTCTTTATAGATTAGTAAAATGTAGACTCTTGAATATTTAATACATTTTAAGTTGTTTTATTTTTGGCAAACATTGTGAAAATGTCGTGAATATAAATGAATGATAAACAACAGTACCTTATTTAAAGGAATTCGCATGAAATATTGCCACACGTATGGCAAGTATTCATGTTTTAAATTATGTAACATTTTCAATTATGATAATTTGTATAATTGTACACGCTCTGAAACCCGGTATAACATTTTATTAATGTAGCACAAAATAAATTTATGAAGTATACAATCTCCAACAGTAATTGAGCAACGGATTATCTTAATTTATTTTTCTGTCATTGAAACGTGATCGTTGCGAATATGTGCTAATTAAAAAATAAGTATAGGGTGTTTAAATTTGTTTGTTTAATGAAAATGTTCCTTTTATCTTTGTACGTATAAAATTAATGCAATACTTATTGTTAGTAAATATTAAGAAACGCTCTCTCAAAGGCGTTGGTATCCATTTCGGGAAAATAAAAATTTTAATTGATGTCATGTAATAGAATTGGTGCTGGCATATCATGTTGAATGTAACTGCCATAATCAATCGTTAAATAAATATGAAAGGAATACTTTTGTCAAGTATGCATGTATTAAATGGAAAGCAGTTGCTTTCTTATTTTGCAGTTTCAGTTTAAATGTACTATTATGTTGTATACAATTTTTGTTAGCATGTAAAAATAACAATATCAAGAACTGAAGAAACTTCTAATCTTTCTTTAAACTTTCTGACTGAAACATATTTCTTTCATGTTACATAGCGGACATTATTGTATATAATGACATTATTAAGCTATTGAAATCTATTAATGAATAATTCAAATGTGGAATGTCCTTAGAAATCTCATGTTGCAATATTAAAGTGTAACTATAATTGAATACTCTGGCGGGAAATATTCAATTTTATGGCTAATTTAGCAATAATTTATCATTTTAGTGCCTATGACTATTTATATCAGTATGCGAAAGTGCAAAATTATGTATAAGATAACAGGTGGGGTAATACATGTGCATATTTCCATAGTTTTAAATATACAGCGTATCTCATAACTGTTCAAGTAATTGATATGACATGATAAAAAAAAATTCATTGATGCTTTTCATGTAACTTCTTTATTTTCAACATATTTTACTGTATGTTTCTTCGAAAAGCAAACAACGGAAATCGATTCAATCATTAATATATAAACATTCAAGTACAAACATTTTCTCAATACTTGTATATTTTGTAATGAAGTACAACAGATGACCTTCAATTGAATCAAATATTTAAATTGAGATACACTGTATGTATATTTCTGTATAAAACGGGCTTTACTTTTATTCTCATACATTATTGTGCTAACATATATAACTTATTTTATTTATAATAATTGTACAAGCAATGATTCTTGCCAATATTTAATATTAAGAAGAATCGCCATCTTCTTGATTAGAAAGGTAATACAAAGTACTTCATGTGAAAAAAATAAGCGTATAATGTGTCAAAAAGTATCACGCAATAGCTATTGATAAATTAAAGCAAATAAAGCACCATACAAACAATATCAATATTTTTTGCAATACTTTTCCTTACCTTTCTACGTAATGAAATTATATGTATGTACATTAGTAATGTTTAAATATGTAATAGCATGAACTTTGTTTTATTAAAAAGATGGTATTTGTAATTTTAATAATGTTAAATAATTACACACTTTAATGCTATACAAGTTTTCAACAGAAACTTATTCTTACAAATGCAATATAATACAGTATGTGATTGATTTAGATTTTATGTAAACATTTTTCATTGCTAACTGAAAGAGTGATGTAAATTGGAATTTAGTTATTCTGATTACAAATATCTTATGTGTAGTTCATACAATTTTAGCACAGTTTTAAGGCCAAAATATATATTGTTTTGAAATTTCAGATTGATTCATTTTGTTCCCTGAGAAACACATTTTAAGTAATGATACTGAATCCTGCGCGCAAAACTTTACAATTTGGCAACGTAATTAAATGGAAAAAGGCCTGTTTTTCCTTTTAATATACCATGCCACCAACCACCTTCATCTAAAACCAGAAAATGTAATTTAACACACAATTAATTGTTAGCAAGTAATGATAGAATTAATGACTATGCACTTACGTTCTTTAAGTACTTCAAGGATATCGCCCTCCTTAAGTTCTAATTCATCGAGGTCTTGTGGATTATAATCGTATAAAGCTTTTACTTTAGGTAACTGCGGTTTAGTATTTGGAGCACGGGACGCACTGGCTTGATTATTATTATTATTATTATTATTATTATTTACTGTTTGTTTAGTATTCCATTCTTTATCCGTTTGCATTTCTTTATTACACATTGTACTTTGCTTGTTATTATGTGATGGAAGCCTAAATCCTATTGGCATATTTGGTGTCTGAGGCGGAGGTGGTTCGGATGGTGGAGGTGGAAATCTCAGTAAACCTGTTGGTTCATATATATTAATACATTCATTAATTTTATATTCCTTAATATTTCAATCGATATCCAGATTATCTTAACTTACCACGCGGTACAGATTTAGGATTGGTGAACATGCCCATCAAAGGTACAGAACTATTCGTTAGTTTTCCAGGCTGTTTTGTTGTTTGTGTCTTTTCTTGTATCGGTAATTTTGCCACTGGCATACGTAAAGTAGGTCTATTCGACGGTACAGCTGGTTTCGAAGCAACTATATAATCAGGTTTATGCTGTTGACGCATACTTTGATTTCGAGCAGGTTTGTGTACAACTGAGTGTGGAGTAGTCGATGAAAAAGAATTATGTTTCGCCCTGTGCGGTTTGTCTTTTAACGCAGTTGTTGATACGTTTGTATTTGGTTCTGAAATAGAGTCATAATTAAATTTTGAATGTTACAAACTGGAAATTAATTACTTACTAGTTGTACTTGGTAACCCTGGCCCAATCCAGACATTGAGGGTCTTTCCGTTTGGTTTCAGAATTTCTTTATCTCCATAATCAATTTGGGTGAATTTTAGTTGCCTTGTACCTCCACCTCCCCAACCTTCTTTTTTGAGCTTAAACTCTAAACTGTAAAAATATATATATTATACCAATTCTGTTTTAATTGTTAAATTGCAAGTCTTGGTTTGAAAAATCTTTTATAAATCTTACTTATTACTAAATCTGATGTGTAGGATATGTCCAGTTTCTCCAAGATATCTTTTGTTAAGATTAATTAGGAATTCTGTTTTAAACACGGATTCCAACAAACTGCAATAATCATCTTTCGTATGAATAATAAGAAAATCATCCTGCAATTATTGGAAAGGGTCAGATTAATCTTCTTATAACAGCAAGGAGCATGTTTCACTTACTTGAAGCGTACTTAATGACACGTGACTAATTTGATTGAACGCGAGTTTTCTTTTTATAACTTCTACTAATTTCTTCTTCTCCACACCCTTTTTAATTTGTTCTCGGCCAATTAGGTATAAATATTTATTAGTTAAAATAAGATCTCTTCTGCTTATCTGTAATTTATCATTAATTTATGCCACATCAAATGCTTCCAAAGTGAATTTTCGTATGAATATGCGTACATACCTTAAATCTTCTATCATACTTCTTTACTACTTCAGCAAAGAAAACTTTTTCTCTTCTTCCAATTAAATGCATTAGTTGTGGTTTTCCTTCTAATCCTATATAGTCACCTACAAAATTTCGATTCAAACTGGCTCGTCTTCGTTCTTTTCGACCAAACAATAAGTCGGCTGCTTCTTGTTTCTGTTGATTTTGTGTCTTTCGAGCAAAATACTTTTTGAATGCTCTTTGAATAACTCTTGCATATGAATTGTACTTTCTGTCTCGGACTTCTTCCAACATAAACAGCTAATCGAAAAGAAAAAAATGAAAAACGTTTATAAAAAAAAAATTGTATATTTGTAGAATGAATGAAACTTACGCTTTCAGGAGCCTTTATGAACAATTTCGTTCTACCAAGCTGATACTGAGATCTATCAATATGAAGACTTTGTAATATCCATTCTACTCCTTGTTTTTCATCCCCGGACCAATGTGGCCAAGTTTGTTTCGTGAGGATTCCGTATCTATATAAAAATTTAGAGAACGATTTTCTGTATGCGAAACCAGCTCTACGTACCCTTATATTTTCTTTTAAACCCAAATATTCTACCTACATGACACAAGAGACAGAAAATATTGTTATGGAGATACATGCGTCATGTGAATTTTAAGTTTTTATAAAAACAGCAGAGTGCTGATAAGAGTAATAACCATACAAAATTGAAATTATAATTTCAATGAAATAAACAATTAGTGCAAAAGACTCAATAAAATTATTTCCTCGTTGATCAAATAATTATAATTTACCCAATGTCAGTACATAATATTACACTTAACACTTATATTATTTTGAAAAAATTGTACAGAAATAAATAAGAATTATCTTAACACATTATCGACGGAGAAGGCAACTCTCCTATTTTGTTCAGCAACGGTTCTTTATATTATTCATATATTTTACTATCGTGCATATTATAACTTATATAAAACGTAATGCATTCACTTTTTACTGTTCGAAGCTATTTTAATGCTTCCTGATTGCATAATTAATCGAAGTTGCAAATTAGGAATGTTTGGCATGTAACATACAATCAGGAGCAATTTGCGCTGTCGGTAACGTGGTAAGATTATATGTTAATAAAAAAGAACATAGCTGTAAAATTAATGAAGAAATAATACCTGATGTTTCACTCTAACTGGATCCCAGTCTCGAGGTCTTTTCGTTTCATTTGGTTTGATACACCTGATGTAATGCGGAGTACATTTCATCAACTGATTGACCAACTGACTAGCTTGTTCTCGTATTTTGTTACCAGCAGTGGTAGGCCTCGACTTAAGCGTTTTTGTTTTATTAGTTTGAGTGCCGTGCGAATATAACATACAAATCAAAGAACTGTAAATTGAAAATATATAAATTTTAAAACTAAACTCGAATTGAATTGCTGTATTAACATTCTAATTGTTATACTAATGCTGCTAACAATTTCATTAGGCAGTGTTTTCATTTTTATGAAATCTTATGTATTACTTTCACTCTTATTATCTGTAATTTCTAATTAATGATATAGGTGATGGACACCAACAGAAATTTCTATAGTACCCAAGTATGTATTATGAAGATATATACATATAGGGTGTTCCACAAAAATACTTACTTCGTGCTGGTTTGCATTAATTCCACGAGATCCAAGAATAGTACGTCGCGATTTTTATCACAGAAACCATCGACTGAGTAAGAGACTACTCCAGCATAGTGAAAAATAGAGAATCCCTCGGTTGTGCTTTGGTAATGTTCATGTTTATTAGCTACTACTGATAGTTTCTGTAATTGGTATTAAATATCATCAATTTAATATATAATTGTAAAGTCGTAAACAGTTAGTATTAGCTAAATAAGTTAATTCTCAAGCTATATTCGAGGAAAAAGTACTAATGAATTAGTATTAATGCTATGAGCATTGTTCAGGTAGATAATGACCTCAAGCAATGAAATTGATCATGTACAAACTGAAAAATAAAAATGATATGATATGATGTCAACCAACAAATAAAACTTACAATTAACTTACATCAGCCTATGTTTAACATAACTATATGTGCAATTAAAAAGTGTATTACTTTTTGCAAATCTGCATCGGCTCCAGTACTTCCTCCATGAAGAGTAGCACACACATCATCCAGCACCAAGAAAAGTCCTGGTAATCGTTTTCCCTCCAGGAGATCAACTACAACAGCATTGTTGAAGTATTCTATCGGTGTCCATTTAATATTTTCTGCTACATATTCCTCCTGAAACCCACAAATAATTTTATGGATATAAGAATAACGGTGAAAGTAACACCTTATCTGAATCGTCCTGTATAATTAATTGTGCGCCACCCAAGTGTGTATCGCTCACGTAAAAACAGTATTACATTTCGCCACGATAGAAAGGAAAGTATTAACGACGTGATCGTGGCCCTATTAAAAATCACTTTTCATTTCAATCACCTGCGCCATATTTTAACACGAACAGTTCAATTACATAACAATAAAAAAGAAACAGAAAAAGGAATCTATTGTTATTTTTGTATTTTAATGCTTCAGCATTCTTTGTGGCTCAGCTCACGACATTGTATAATTGAATTTGTTTTTCATTCCGATAAAAAACGATAACAAAAAAAAAACACGAAAAATATGACTGAAATAAGAATTTCACCAAATTCTGTTTCTTTCTTAATTATTTCGACTTTCCGCGACTCTCAATGAATATTTTCATTAAAATTCATTTATAGAAATCTAGAAACGAAACGCATTGACCTATGAGAAAACATGAAATTCGAAAGCAGCGCAGTTTTACGAAGTTGTGGATTATTTGAATATCCGTGTTATTTGCGGACAATCGAATGTCCCACGGTCTGTATCAATAAAATACATGGTTCCGCTCCGAATCTCATTCCGAAGCATTTCGTGACAACAGATGGCTTTTTCAGTAGCGAGCAATTTAGTCGTCTCGATGTTTCCTCGAGTGTTTTTTATTCGGTCTAGTTGCGGTGAGCATCGAGAGGTGACGGCAAAAGTGGTACGATCCTTTTCGCTTTAACCCGAGGCGGAGCACTCTATTTCCATGTGGACAACAATCTCGTTTACCGGCTTTTATCTATCGGTCGTTCGACAATGACTATCATTACTGGCCTTTAATTTGTGATTCCTATCAAAACGAGAACACATCCTGAAGCCGAGGTAATGTTTCTCAGTGAAGAGAAACTGCAGGAGAATAAGGTAAGTTGGGCTCTCCCTTAGTCCTAAACTACCTCTACGTTCTTTTGAAATTTTCCTTGATTTTTTGTTAGGACTTCTTAAAAAATCTCTCTCTTATAAATGATTAATATTGATTGACAAATTTGCAAATTACTAAATCTTCACACTTTTAAATATCTAAATTACTAAATTCTTTAATTTTTAATTCCCCAAATACCAAATTCTCAAATCCTTAAATTTCCAGACTCACAAATATCCATATTTCAACGTTCTTGAATTTTTTAATATTCAAATACCCCAATGTCTAGATATCCAAATTCCCAAATTTATAAATCCTCAAGTTGCTAAGTTTTCAAAATCCTCAATCTATTCTCAATAAAATCCTCAATATATCTTATCAATACAATATGATTGATATTTCAGTACTGTCAAATAGTGAACATCTATCTATTGAACGTGTAAAGTCTTCATAAGTTCTTCCTGGGATCCTCTTAGGATCTCCACTTCCAGAGATCTCTTCAGGTTCTCCCAGGGTGCACCCTTCGTTTTCTTCGAGTTCTTCCAAAAATATCTCTACAATCTCTCAAAGTTCTTCCAGTAAACTCTTTACATTATCCCAGAATTCTTACAAGGTTCTCTTTACGTTCTATCAGAATTTTCATAGAGCTTTTCCAAGATTCTCCACACACTTTTTTCTATAAAAAAATGTTTTAAGATGAATAAAAAAATCAATATTATTGAAAGTAAAACTGATCTTTAATTTTAGAATGAAATCAATGAAACATGTGTTTATGTTCCTCGAACAATAAAAATCTTGTACCAATAACTGTACATTAGGTATTTGTAAGTACTTATTATTCACTGACTGACCACAGAGAAAGCTCTTCCTAATTGTACAGAATATTAAAATCGTTATTAAAAGGAAAGTTCCACTGTTTTATTAACGAATATCATTGCAAGTGTTTATACCGTTTTAATCTCTTTTGGTTTCACGCTACTATTTTTCTCTCTTTATTCATAATTATATTTCTCAGCATAAATGTACTTGTATCTCACGGAAAAAAATGAGGACAGCTTTTCCATTCCGTTTATGGAAATCCATAAACCGATGTTGATTCTTCTCTTTTCTTATCTTAAAAATCTTATATCGTTAACCTGTGACCTAAGTGCTTCGAGGATGCAGATGAACAGTTAAACAACTCGTTGACCCATTCAGTTTTGAAGTGATTCGTTAAAAAGCCCGAGTCCTCTTCTTGTTAGTAGAACTGTACACTTTCGTTTTATTTCCCGTTAACATTTTGGAATTATTTTTTGACACGGTGCTTCGCTGTTTCGAAATATTAAAAAAAAGTGCATGGAATTCAAAGAACTAAAAGAAAAGAAAAAATTGTCGATAGACAATAAATTATTAATTTACACGCTGTATCATGAATATAATTTTGCGAAGCGTTGAAAAATTTGCGAAATTGTTATCTTACGATATTTCACGTTTATGTAACTCTCGTAAAATATTCTTTGCTGATGCTATTAGCCACGCGTGTGCAAATCATAACACGAAAAATGATTAGTTATTGACAAGAGTTAACGAAGATCCACTGAAAATTTTCACCGCAATTAACCCAGAATGCGTGTATATCTCGCGCATTATCTGGCTTCTTTAATTTTCTCATTCCTTAACAATGGGGAACAGTTTCTCATACGCGTTTGTGTCTTTTGAACCAATTACATTACACGCGTTAAAAAGTCTCTTATTTTCTCTTTTTTACTAACGGTCTACTGTACGGTGACACAGGTATCGTGTATATTTTTATATCATACGCGTAAAGAAATATTTTACAGAATGCCGAAAATATTTACATCATAATTTTTCGATCGACGAAATTATCGCAGTGATTTTTAAACAAAATATTATACTTATTACATAATTGCAAATGTGTTACATGTTTCAAAGTGTTGTTAATGACGAACGTGTTTGTATGATAATATTGTCTTGTAATGCTTAAAAGGTACATTCATTATTAATGGCGAACACAGAGGAACATTATGACTCCTGCAAACATAATTTCAAGTAAAGGATATCCGTTCTTAATAGATCAAGCGATACAGGGATATTTGGAACAAGATGCTGGTATACATCTTAAGGCAATTATTCTATCCACTTCACACGAGATTACAGACCTCGTCTTACAAAATGCTTTAGGTATTGATCGTTGTAATCGATGTTTTAATAAAAAGAGTAAATACATGTGGAGACGATATAATGTTCCTTTATGTAGGAATGTGTGCAGGAGAGAATAAAACATGCGTGCATGTATTATAGCACATGCATTTTGAGAAAGTTTAGGGAGAGCCTAGGTAACAGCAAGGAAAGAGTTAGGGAGAGTTTATTTCTGGAAGATATTGTTTAAACTAGAAATTTTTAAATTATCAAGTTCCCGGATTTACAAATCATCAAATTCATAAATCTTCAAATTTCTAAATTTTGAAATTGCGAAGGTTACGAAACCATATATATTTTCAAGTTACTTAATTTCCGAATCTTTCTGTTGTTAAATTCTTTATCTTGAAATTTCAAAATTCTCAAAGTTCTAAACTCCCGAAATCCTAAAATTCACAAAATTTTCAACATTCCAATATTGAAATATTCCAAAATTCTACTGTCCGAAAATTCAAAAACCCCAAATTACCAAAGTTCGACAATCTTAAATTCAAAAATTCTCAAAAGTCCTAAAATTGCGATATTTGAAAATTTCAAAATTCTCAAAGTTCTAAACTCCCGAAATCCTGTAATTTTCAACATTTCAATATTGAAATATTCCAAAACTCTACTGTCCGAAAATTCGAAAACCCCAAATTACCAAAGTTCCAAAACCCCGAAATCGCAACATTCGACACTTTTAAATTCAAAAATTCTCGAAAGTCCGAAAATTGCGATATTTGAAAATTTTTAAACTCCCAAAGTTCCAAACTCCCGAAATCCTAAAATGCCGAGATCTGATAATTGCAAAGTCGAAAAAGGAGAAACCTGACCAAAGGAGGGCCCATAAGTGGAGCTTAGGGAGAGCCTAGGGGGAACTTAGTTATAGTTTAACCTTTTCCTCCACTTCCTCCTTAACTAAAGGAAGCCAACGTTGCAGCACAGTGTACATAAACAAAGAGAAAGACTAACAAGAGAAAGCAAAGGATAGAGAACGTACGTTTCACTTAGCTATTTCATTACCTTCACTCGATCCTTGGCGGCAGTGCAAACAGAACCATCGTCTGTGCAACTTGTTCATTAAATTTCATTCATCCGATTCTGCATCATTTTCGTGAATCGGTGAAGCACGGTATTTGTGCGCGAAACATGATCGATAGATTTTGTAATGGATACGAGACGCTGAATATAAGATACGCGAAATCGAACGATCAATTGTCATTGTGAGTGGCCAACATTTAGATCATTTCAATCTATTCGTAATTATTAATTTCAAATATTTTCTGTCGAAAGTTCTCATTGATCCATATTTCATTGGATTATCTTGCGTTCGTGTGACGTGCATACATTTTTTAGATAGCCATTTACAACCGCAAGTACACCCGCAAGATTGATATAGGAAGATCAAATTTAACCCAATTTCATCTTATACTTCAGGTACGATACAAACATACATACGAATCAAATAATCGTGTATAACCGTGCACACGATTCGTGATGCATATTCATGAGCTACCACGTTGAAATGAAAAAAAAAACGAATAGTATTATCATATATTACATAAGTACAGCGAATGCGTTCGCTCGAATTAGACGTTCACTTTCAAACTAATTCTGAGATCATTTTATGTCAATAATCTGAAACGTCGTAAAAGTAAAAAGGATAGTAAATTGTTGGCCGTGAACGACCCAACATTACGAAACGCTACGGAAATTGAGTTACGATTATTCGTGTTTTAAGCGGTGGGTATAATTATTTGAAAGGACTTATCCGGATTTCGATGATATAACAAAGTATCGAAATTAAGAGAGGAAAGAATGAGGCTCTGAAAGGAGACAAACGCGAGCATAACAGAACCGGTAGAAACTAAAGCCATTTGACAGACCAAGTCCACGTGGACTCTTACGTTCACCAAGTATAAATCGAGTACGTTCACCAGGCCAACGAATGCACTTGCACTTTTTAAGAGAACCTGTTTCCGCAGCAACACGAACTTACATTGAAAGAACCACACCCACCAGGGTACTCGGACCATAGATCTCTTTGGAAAGGAGGACTTTTCCGTTACTTTGCTAGGGCGAACAGTAAGCTATGATTACAAAGATTGCTGTGAGATACTTTCTTGGACACGCAACGATATCCTCGCTCCTAGAGTGTCACACTTTACCAAAAAAGAAAGAGAACACAATACAGAAACAGCGAAGAATACCACAATTTCGTTCGTTGCTAAATCTAGTACATATCAACGTTTCCGTACCTTAAAACTAGATTTATCTAAATTCATTTTTATTATCTTTGGCTCTTTAATTTTTTTTTTTCGTTTTAACGTTTGTCTGTTTAATTAATATTTTCTTCATTCGCTGTTTCATTCATTTTTATACAAGTAATGTGGAAGCACCGTTTTTCGACTTTTTTTTTTCTATATAAGGGAATAGAGTTGAGTTAATCTGGCTTTCAAAAATAGATTAGTGGATTAACTAAAGTTAATAGATTTTTGAAGTTAAGTAAATGGATTAAAGGGATATGGAGAATTATATGATAATGTTAGACACAATTTTAAATTGTGATTGTAAAGAATGAACTCGTCACTTTGGCTAAAACTGCGGTTGAAAATTTTAAGTCCGGAAGTGTAAGAAATAAGGACCGTGCGTCGCCGACACTGCGACCACACATGTGGTAGATATAGGTATGCGTAGTGTGAGGACCAAATTGCGGGTTTTAAGGCCAAGTAGTTAATTGTTGCAACACTCGAACTTTTGATATTGAAATATTAGAATATTAGGATAATATATTAAAATATTTGAAAATTGAAATAATTGGGAATTAGAACATTTGATAAACGGAATATTAAAATATTAGAATATTAAAACATTATCTTCAAATTCTCAAAACTTAAATTCGTAGATCTGACACTAATTTTAAAAAATTTCGAAGTCTCTACAAAATCCCAAAATTCTAAAATTTTAAAATTTCAAAAACCCAGTAACCTAAATTCCTAAAATTCCCAAATCTCAAAATTCTTATGTTCTGTACTTTCCAAATTTCAAAGTCTTGTAGTCCCAAACTACCAAAATCCTAAAATTCCAAAATCTTGTAATTTTTACGCTGAGAACTTTCCAAATTTCCAATATCCAAAACATAAAAATTAAAACATTCGAATTACTCAAACTGCCAAGGTCCTCAAATTACCAGATTTTCAAATTTGCAAATTCCCAAAGTTCCAAATCCCTAAATTTCAAGAATCCCAAATCCCGAAATCATAAAATCTGAATATAATGTGTCGCCGAGACTCCGGATGCATCCTTTCTTTCTACAAGGAAGCATACTTTTAGAAGTGGCATTAAACCAAAGAACTTTTACTAAAATGTCACGCTAATTTAACGTATTTAGAAGCTAGAATAAGTAAAACTATATTATTTGATTCATTTTTTTCGAGCCTGTTCTTGAGAACAAGTAAAACTTTCACTGCAGTAATAATAACGCGTTCCGTATATGCTATGCTATGCTACTGACCAGGAACGTTAATGTTTTCCCCCTCCTTGTGGGTGAAAACGGACAATACTATTCGTTACAAAAAAGAAAACTTCGTTTTTAATTGTATCTTAGACATGTAATGACACAAACATCTAACGTTTTTTGTTCTTTACATGAAAATAATAAGCGGAGGTTTCCCTTAGTTTCTATTTCATGGAATTGTGTAGTAATTATTTTTTACACGAATGGCATGTATGGAATTAAATTGCTTTTTAGGATGTTAGCAGCAGTGAAATATTACAAAACAACGGTACTTTTTGTACTGATACAACGATCATTCTCAGCAATGGTTTTGCCGAGGCCACCTTCCTCGCCGAATCACATACAACACTTTGAACGAAGAACGAATGATCGGGATCTATACGATGGGAAATCTGCACAGGACTTCTCACAAAATCCCAATATAGAAAAAACAAATACCAACGACTACAGGTAATAAATATTTAATTATGTAACATCACCTTCAATAACTAAGAAACAATTGTTCATAAGAGACACAAGTTCTATGCGAATTAGTTATGCAAAATTTTAATTCCGCTGCTAATTACGTTCCATTATATGCCACTAAACACGTAAAAATACCCCGCTTAAACATAATATTGCTTAAACGGTGTTCCATAAATGTTCTTCCTCAAGAAAATGACGAGTTGTAACTCCATTGTTTCAAGATTATGAAATTTGTCATGGGAATCGACCTAATTAATTAAGTGAAAAACTAAGTCACAATAGAAACACAGGAAATAAGAGAGAACCTCGAGATAATTATAGTCAGTTAACCTGTCTCTGATCAAACATCTTTCAAAATCTATGAAATTTGTATTCAACATCAAAATCAATCCTAACATTCATATGAACAAATTAACAAAACTTTAATAACTTTTTATATCATTGTAAAATAAACGTACGGGAATTATCGTTTATTCTCTAACTGAAATAGTTATTTTCTTTTTGTTTAGTCTTGTAGAAATTGAACTTCAAAGTCCGGACGATGTGGACACTACCAATCTACAAAATATAGTACACGCGATGCTGAAGCAATCACAGAAAGTCCACAACAATAGCTATCCAAATCCAGAAGTGATACCACATTCCATCTTTGGCGTGAGAGACGTTGGATTATCTTCAACCTTCAAGCTAAACACGTTCAATGAAGACAGGCATGTCCTAGTAGAATCACCAAAGATTCAAAAGTACGATGAGAAATTGTATTATTTAAAAAACAGTAGGCCGAAAGTTTACGTAACTGTAAGAGGACACAGTGGCACATTCAGAAAGAGTTTGGCTCCAAAAAGCACCTCCACTAATGATCCCATTGGATTCCTCAGAGTGACGCCACCGTTTCAAAGGCAGACGATTTCGAAATCTCAATATTTTAAAAAGAATCGTTTACCAAAGAAATTTGATAGAAATCATGGGCATCAGAGGAATCATTCGTGGGCAGAAGCTAAGAGGTTAAGCAGATTAGCTTCAATTTACAGTTTAGACGCTCTTGCTACTACTGAAGGTTCTATGGTGACTTCCAGTGAATTACCAAAACAAATACCTGCACCACCATCGAAATTCCATAGCAGGACACTGATGGCACAAACTACACCTGTTCAGAATTATGCTTTGAGAAGAGAAAATGTATTGCCAGGATACAGCTTCTCTTGATAATTGATAATGCATACGATTGATGAACATTGTTTGTCTGAGAATGCTTGGACCTGAGATATTACCAGGGTACGTCTGATTTAACAAACCCAAAATATCTATGGCATAAACTTCAATAGTTGCAGGAGCATCCACTTTGAAGGAGAATCCACCTAAGAAGTCTTCAAAAAATGAACACGAATCTCGAAAGAAATGACAAAGAATGAATGATACGTTCTTAAAGATTGAATTTCAACGTTTTAAAACATCTCAATGAAACTAAACATATTGTAGAATTCAAGTATAAATAAGGTGATTGTAAAACATAAACACGATGTTTAATAAATTATTATTTAGTAAACTTTCTCTTACTCCTTCTATAAAACAATTATTCTTTTACTACACCATATTTTTAGTTCCAGGAACAAATATTTAAAGTACTTACCTGTTCAGCTTTTAAAGTTAATTCAATGAAGATCTGCTGCAGTTTTTCATTGACAAAATTGATACAAAACTGTTCAAAACCATTCGTCTCAAAAATTTCAAAACCATAAATATCCAGAATCCCAATTTCAAGACCACCAGTATTTGTTTCCATCGCAGAGTTCACTTTCTGTAAATGAAGATTAAAAGCTACAATATACATTTAAACATGAACAAAAAAATTATTATTTTAAATGTACTTACTTTTACCAAATAATCAAAAAGTCTAGCATAAATATCCTTAGCCAAGGCATCTCTGGTATAAAGAGCTTGCTCTACATTCAAAATAACATCGACGCTCTCAGACTGAGCTCCCCATTTCGACTCAAATTTTCGAGATGTTAATTTACAAGCTAATTGTTCTGCTGACACTTGAAGGAGATAAGCTGGGAAATCAAGGCCTACAATAAAAAAATATACGGTGTTACAAACTTTGGAATTTAATATTTTATGTCACTAATATTATTTTTGTAAAAATTATTTATTCTATTAAAAAATACATACACTGTTTATCAGCAATCTCTGAATGATTTCCGTTCTCAACAAATTGAATGTTTCCTAAATGAAGTATTCCAGCGACAAGCCTTAAAATATCAATTACTTCTGAATCGTTTATCCCCATTACACTAAGTCCTACAGAAGATAAATACCGTAATTATAAATACAATTTCAAAAGTTTAACCGTGATTTCACAAATAGTACCTTTTAGTGTTTCTTGAAAATCATGGGCATCATTCATGCCTTCAACCTTGTAATTTCCACCATAACTGAGATATTGATAATAATCCAAATTGGTTATTCCAAATTCAGCTGCAAAAGATAATATTCATATCATGCACACATTTACATGTATTGCCTTTATATACATTGCATATTTACATTTCATTTGCTGATTTGTCCCAGTTACAAGTTGATAAAATATGTGAAAATTCCTTTCACCGTAGTTGTGGGAAGTGACTCTTGACTTCTCTAATAGAAAATTTAAAATCTTTCCACCAGTAGATTGGCCACCAGAATCAAACTGCATCTTCACATATTTTCCCTATAAAAAATAAAATATATTTTGAAAAATACACGTTTAGTTCTTAAGAACATTTACTTCTAGATTTGTTTAAATTTGTAACAAAATCAAGAAATCTTAAAACATACATACAAATCTGCTACTGTTATTGTTCCGAGTAGTTTTTGCATTGCCAAAAGCTTCTAGGAGAGAATTAGATTCTAGAATTACATCTTTTACTTTTTGAACTCGTGCACCGCCACCACTGACTTTTGCTATATAGGACATGATATATTTAGCTGCAACAGTTTTTCCAGCACCAGATTCTCCACTGCATAATACAGAGATACTTTCTTTGAGCATCACTGGGTTTATAAATAAAATTTGTAAAGATTAAAGAAAGATTTTAGAATGTATTACCTTATGATAACACATTGATTTTCCTTATCAATTAACATATTTCTGTACATGTCATCAGCTAATCCATAAATGTGTGGAGGATTTTCATATGGTGCCTAAAAAAGTAAATATTGTGAATTAAAAACTAATTTTACATAATAGATTATAACAAAATTTATTTAGTTATTTATTTATTACTTACAGCTCCTTGATATATTTCTATTTCTTTTTCTCCAAAATATGACATCTGTTTGAAGGGATTAACTGATACCAGTACACATCCTATACATGTCTGATTATTATTAAAGAAATTATTATGATTTTTAACTATAACTCTTGTAATAGCATGTTAGTATCATAATTGCATTGCCAGGTTTATCAGTATATAATAAAAATACAGGGAATATACAGAGTAAAATATTAACCACTTTTATCTAAAACATTATAGATATTTGTACAAAAAACTAAAATACTGTGAAAAACCTTTTAAAGTAAAACAATTATCATGTAGAATAACATTCGCTATTGATAAACATACCATATCACCATGTATTACATTTACAATCAGAGAATTGAAGTTAAAATTGAATTAGTAATTAAATGTGTCAGGTAATGTCGCTTTACTAAATTATAAATAAATAATAATTAAATACAGAAGGATACAAATATATAATCATCCATGTATCTCTTTCGAAGATTTTCTACTATAGCATCTTCATTAATTTTCGGGAGCAGAACCATATCATCCACTCCAGAAACTTTAACATTTTGACTCTGCCAATGGTACACCTAAAACAATGAAATATAAATAACTATGGCATTAAACCTTAGATTTGGAGATTGAAAACATTTCTGTACATATTCTAATAGTATTCAATAAATAGAATGAAAACATATTAATATGATAACTTTGTTTATACTGGAAAGTAGTATATTGATCTCTTGAAATCAATGAGTTATAAACCTTAAATCTAGTAGCAATTACATTGAAGTAAGGGAAGTCATACATATAAATCCTATTATGGCTTCTGTGCCATGAGGCTCATAATTACTTATTCTCCTCAATACATTTAAAATCAGTAAAGTTCATTTACCGCAAATACGTTATTACAATTTCCTCTTTACGGAAAAAAAAACAACGAAAAAGGGAGAGGAACGAAACAAGTCCAATCATAATTTGTGTCCTTGTACGAGATAATTCTTATTCAAATTTCGCGCCAAATTGGGACACAGGAAAGATGTCCCTCACCTTTTATGGATTTATTCCTGTTGTTCCTACATCTATAATTATACATTTTAATGAATTCAACCAATATTCTGAATTAATGTTCTTGAATGGAACACAGTTTCGTCGGCTACATATGACATACAGTTTTTACAACCCACACGATCCGACATTGTGTTGAAACGTTAAATTATGAAAATGTTTCAGCTGACACAATTTTCTTGCTCGTCAATTTTTTTCACGTAACGACCGTACTTAGACTACCGTTGCGCGTTCCTTTGTTTCCCCTTGAACGGGAAGTGATTCATTTTCTCTTGCTTCAATGGCAAGATGAAATAAAGATACATATTACGGTATTTACCGTGACAATAAGTTTTTATATTCCGTTTTATTGCCGCTCGTAGTTCAATATACCGCGTGATTATACAATGCGTGATGTTATAACGCAAAGCTGTGCAATATATGGTGACATGATATATAGCCATAAAACGGATGGCAATATACTACGTGGCTATATAACATATTATTTGTAACGATATAATTCGTAGGTATACAACGCGTAATAGTATACTTCATTCATGTCAATGTTATTTAAACTTTAAAATTCCCTCCTTGTACGAAATTTAAATTTAAAAAAACTGTATGATGAAAAATACCATAAATCGTATCTTATCTGATCAGAACGAAATTATCTTATCTGACAGATTATGTGAATAAATACGTCGTTATAGTTAACGTCGAAAAAAGGTGAAACTGTCACCTCATTTCGCCAGACTTGATTGCTTAACATTCATTTAAAGTATGACATTATTTAAACAGTGATGATACTCTGTATTTCTATTATTTAAAGGAAATTTTGTCCAAATCAATTGTTCCGTACTAATAAGTTCAGAAATTTCTTTTGCTTTCGCTCGAAGAAATCTAAATTTATGCATCTTTTGTGTGTTCGGTCAACCGTACACGTGAAACCATGTAACATAACATTTTTTCAACACTTACCATGTTAGAGAAGCAAATAATAACTGTCTTTCAGTTAAAATCCTTTGTGCCGAATAAAAACTCAAAAGACAAACAGTCAACAGTTTATAGTTACTGATAACATCGTCCGTACTGTATAAATTCACACAAGTGTGTCACTGCGAATTGTTGGAACAGATAGTACTGGTTTGAACATTTGAAGATTAACAGAGCGAACCTAACCATGCGACGGTATGACGGGCACTGGTCTGATGAGTCAGTGCGCCGGTCACAGAAAACTATCATCATACCATGAAACATCAGTCTGAGAAACGAGCTCATCGTTTGTAATTGTTTAAGAATGTTGTTCTCGTATAAACGTTTATCATTTACGTCACACTAGTAACATGAACGTTGCAGCTTTTATTCACTCCTAATTAAGTGCTGCACGCCTTACGCGATATAGTTGCCAATGTCATCCTTGAAATACTGCAATACGTACAGAATTTTAAGCTTTGTCATACATTCTTAACACGCTCTATTTTAATTCTAATATTATTTCAGAAGGAACACATTTAATGTTTGCAAACGAATTCCTAATAAAATATTTGACTCTATTGTCATGTCCTTGATAATACGAACTTTTATTTAAAATTTTACTTCGTAGTTAACATAAAATGATTTAATTTTTATAGCAATAAGATAGATCGTTACATTGTTATCAATTAGTTAGTTGAAACTGAGGCGTACGCTTTGTTTTATACATTATTATAATTCCATATTTGCGCGCGCTTTCAGAACAATACTATTAACGCCATCTTATGTTCAATAGCGACACGAATAAAAAAGAAAATTTTCTTGGAGTAATATTAGTGATTTTTGACTTAATAGTGCTACGGAAGAAATATAAAATACTTTGGGCGCATAATACAATCGAAATAATGGAAAACTCTGGATGGAAAACCCGTTTTTTTTAAACTCGTCACAAGATGCGATTCATAGTGCCATCTGTGATGAAGTGTAAAGTATAATAACAACCATGTTAAATCGATATTTCTCGGTAAAATATTCTGCTATTCGCATATAGTAATTACGCAAAGCTTTATAAGTTTTAATAAGTCGAAAAAATTTTAATTTCAGTTTTAGTATTTTTTGGATCGTGGCAATGTAATTTTTTTAATTATTGTGTCGAACGTTTGCAAAGAACTGTAATAACGTATTTCAATTTGTTATAATTATAGAATTGTTTACAAGTCATAATAAAATTAAAAAATCGCAGATTCTCAAAAGGAGCAAAAAATATTGTGATTTTCGGCCTTGTTAGTTCCGCGATATCCCGGCAGATGGAACTACTTCGAAAACGCGCGAAAATATAAAATTAAAAAAAGTAAAAGTAAAGAAAATATCGCTTGTTTACTTATATTACAAAACCTGATAGTATTCAAACAGTGGTTACAGTCTTCTCAAACAAACTTATTCAGTGATGCATCACGATTTACAGATATATTTGGAATTGACGTTTCTTTGTGTATAGTAAAGTTGATAACAATATTCGATGAATCATTAAAGTTACAGTACAACCTCTTGTCAGTTGTCTACTTAATAACTTTACAATCTATTTACGTGTAACACGAATGTATAAAACGTTCTAACAAATTATCATGATTGCATATAAAAAATGTATGGAATGGGAAATTCAGACATTTATTATTTATACATTTTTCGTGTGTTTCCATAACATCGACGTGAAATACAATTTTTGTCAATGTCGTTCCATCGTTGTCCCACCTTTAATTTACCCATTCATCTGAACATCATTCATTACCATTGATTGTATCAATTTCTTTGTACAGCATAGAAGATTGAATTACCATTTAATTTGTCGTTACTTGAAAGTGTTTAAAAATCCGGTAAGAATACAAAACGATCGTAGAAACGCCAAGCGGGTCATTTAAACTCGTCATGCATATTAAAGAGGTTCAGCTTGTATGCCCTGAAAGTCAATCTCAACTGGTTCTCGAATTTGATCACCCCTGAATTCATAGAAATATAACAACAGAGTGTGAATGAATGTGATACAAAAATAGAAAAAGAATGCAACATAATAATTCTGTGCACTTGTTTAATCACGCATACGCACTCGCTCATTAAGTTTCGCGCGATAATTTTGAAAATGTCTATAATAGGAATAAAAAATTGTATTCGATCACCACCGGCGTTAGAAGTAAAACTTTTGTACTTATTATGGGTATAAATTTGGAAATTTGAAAATTGAGGGATCTGAACATTTGAGAATTTCATTTTAGCATTCCCTTTCTATTGCTACATCATTTCTGTAGTTCGTTCACATGCTCTATTTTTATATTCCAAAACAGTTCCAAAAGCTCATGCGATTTTTCTTTTTTTTTATCATCTAGAAATGTCGTATCGAATGGTCTCGACACCCCTTAATTTTTAATCTAAAGTTATGGTATATAATCGCAATTGACATTCGTTTATTTATGTAAATCGAGTTTCTAGTCGATTCAGCGATACGCGAGGATACCATTCTAATCTCTTAGAACCGTTCCTGCATTTGAACAAATATACGCTCCTTAAGAAACAAATTCGCGTTTTAATCATTACAATATCCACCTTCATAGACAAGTAAAACGCTCTTGCTTCGGAAGGGCATCACACAAACACACACGCGCGCACATACATACAACATAAATGAGGGCACACGCACGCATACACATACACACACATGGTTTGATGTATTACAGTTATTCATTATGTGCATATGATTATCTGCCTGTGATGTACATGTGTGTATCGTGTGTGTGTGTCTGTGTGTGTATTTTCAATTACATAGCTCTAAATTCGTTTTTAGGGCAGATATATAAAGCCTAGTTCACACCTGTATATTAATGTTTACCCATACATAAAAATAACACAATACACAGCATATTTTTTGGAGAATATTTGTTCAAGTAATTTTGAAAGAATATATATGAACAGTTTTTGTACAAATCCGTAAAGCATTTATATAGAATAGATTAAGATGAATTGCGCCTATGTTAACAGGATCTAAGCATTGATAATAATTTGTATAACAGTTTATCTTAATTTACCTTATATAAATTACTTCACAAGCATTCATCAGGGTCTAAATACTAATAATAATTTATATAAAAAAAATTACTATCGATACTTAGACCCTGAATAAACGACACATATGTTTGTGGGAAAAATTATGCATGTGTGCACTAGGCTTGATGAATTTACAGAGACATTACAAACTTGTGCCGAAAACTTAGCGAAATATGGCGTTTGAAAAGAGTTTTAGAATAGCATAGGCACTTTCAGAAAAATGGGCGAGAAATGGAAATGCAAGAACAACCAACATTGGCGTTGTTAATATTCACTTTTGAATTGACCCTTTCTCGCTTTTTATTGCAAAGTGTAAGAAATTTGACGACTTACAATTATAAATAGTCGTGTAAATCTTACACTTTAATTTGTTTCCAACGAAGAATTAATTTCGAGACGTATGTATTTCCTGTACTGAGGTCGAAGGCTATTTTAAGGTCACAGTATGATATTACAATCGTTACATTTTTAAATACGAAAATGACTTTAAATTTTCCTAAATTCAAAAAAGTGCATCTCCTATGATTGTTTTTTGCAACACAATTTTCTACTTTATTATGCGTTAAAATTACCTACGATGTACGCTCAACTATTAAATAATTGCTTTTCGTTGATTTATTAACTTTTCTAATGACAATAGCGATAATGGTGAACATAGTAGCAACAAGAATAATAGTATTGATAATATCATTATCGACTGATCCGCCTATTTACATGTAAATTATATTTTACACGTTCGGTTTCTTGAATTCTTTGTATTTTCAATGGTAAAATACTTATTTCTTTCATTTTTGCGTAATCGTGAATCTACATCCACAGGTTTTGTTAAAAAACAAATTTGTCGATAGAATATTCTTTTGTTCTTTTAGCGACGTTATAGGCCATGCGACACATTTTGTTGTTATGAATTACATTCAGAGTAATATCTATCATGTAATTACACAAATCACTTTATTTTTCATCGATTTTTGATGTTTGTTAACTATATTATCTAAAATGTAACGAATCTTATATGAAATGTGTATATGAATGTAAATTAAGAGCAACTTTAGAGAGCCCATTAATTTTTGAATACACACTGTACTGCTTAAAGAAATTTCAATCTTCTAAATTTGGTTAAAAACGACTAAACATAATAGACAAGATATATTTAACTGAGGATAAGTATAAAAAAAAGCCTCACACTACTTGCTTTGAATTATGGAAGATTTCTTACTGAGTCTTCTATAATTGAAAGTAAATGGCTCCTCCTTTTATATTTATCTTTAATAAAAGAAAGACCCTACACTGTATTATAATATATTATAAATATCAATAAACGGTGAATTATTAACAACATGATGCTAACAATAACCAAAAGTTATATTTTTATGCAAGAAGCTCCATCACGTTGATGGATGTTCTTACATATTCAATATAAAAAACAGATTGATTTCGTTTTAGGCATACTTAAATCTATAATAGATGATCAATAAACTTTCTAAAATTTAACTGTATAATGTGTGGAAGCGACCCAATGATTTTCAGATCAATCTCACAAAATGTATCTGTATGGGTATATACAGGAAGAGTCACGTAACATTAAAATCTAAAATAAACAATGTACTTTTCTGGCGGTGTATAAGTACTTATAAATAAAATAAAATTTTAGATTTTAATTGTACTGTTTTCTTGTTAAACTAAATTTGTACATTATACAAATAAATTGATTTATGTACAGATTTTAAGCGATGGGCATAATTCTTCGCTAGAAAATCATAATGATACGCGTTCGCTATATTTACCTTTGCATTCTAACGATAAAAGTATATTATTCTACTTAAAATAAAAATATGAACAATTTTAAACCCTTCATAGATAGACTTTTCTTGGATATTTTCTGACTTCACTGAAACAAATTTTGTACTTTAATGTTAGGCGAATCATCCTTGTTGAAATGAAATGAAAAATGATAGCAGATCTGATATTACAATGAGTATTGATTTGTGGTATGTGTTTGTCGCATGCCAAACACAAAGTATCAGGAAGTATACTGTTTTTCTCTTAATTCATACATAGAAAATATCCATCACAGTAATGTTAGAATAAAAATATAACAAATTGATCTATAGACGTGGATTAAATATCGCTTGTTAGATACAATTGTACCCAAGATATATTGAAGTATTGCCAGAAGTATTTGTTACTTAGTATTACTAGAAAATAAATGACCTATAAACCATGAATTATTAAAAAATGCACATACGGAATTTTGTATACGCGTTCAAACTAATCACTGTATTTTCTAATATTTTACAAACGTGTAATTAAATAAACTGTTCAACTTAATAAGTGATACGTTTAATAAAATAAAATATTCCCTGGATAAGCATGGATGTTGATTAAATTAATTTTATGAATACATGGTGAATAAAGAACAGTCATTAAAGCGAATTAAATGACATCTTAAGCGTTTATTCAACAATTTCAAGCTTCTTAAAAAATATGAAACTTTTATACAATAGAAAATACAGTGATCCCGATGACAAGACGGCTTAATAATTAAAAATTTGGAGTTTAAATAATACATATCATGTTTAATGGAATGTGAAGGTGTCTTGTGCAATAAGCTAGCTAATATTTCTTCTCATTTTCTATCACTTCATTCAAAATGTATTTGTAAATGACCTACTTTATATAATCTTTCTGATCCGCAACATTTGCTAACATTTAAAAACTGACTTTCATTCCAGGTTAGTAAACAAACTCGATTGAGATACTACAATTTACAAAATTGCACGCAACCTACAAATGCTGTAACATAAATGACTTGATTATTTGATAGCAAATGTATCAAATTTTCTACATTTTATGTAACTGAACACTTTATCAGATTAAAAAGCCAATTACTTTATTTGAATTCTCATAATCATTAAAAATACTCAATACTGAAAGTAATTCTGCATTAAACGGTGCCAATAAACAAATATATTCTTTTCTATTTAACAATGGCCACTGAATTAAAATCTCAGGAAATTAAAAATAACTCTGAATTCTATTTATAATAAATATAAAAATGTTTATACCTTTCCCCACTTATATCTTAAAGTTTCTTAATCTACAATAACCAAAGTTGTTCAATTAAAAACTACAGAGAAACAACTTTCTATCTGCTGAAGTGTTCAGTCTCTAACCTCTTCAGGGACACTGACACATACATAAGTAGAAATTTTTTGTGTTTGGCAAAGTTATAAATATTACTATAAATACAGATATATTTATGACAGATGATGATAACCTTTTTTTATGACTAATCCTCACAGTAGTAAATGATGAGTATAAAGTTTTGATACTGTGAAGATTAATAAATGCATCCCCGAAAAGGTTAAATAACTCAAAATAAACAACCAAATAATCAAAGGTACTTTGTTTGTTATAAATACTCCTATGTACTTTTCAAGTATAAACGCAAGAAAAAACAAATTCTTCGGTTTTCAGTAAATTTGTAGAAGGAATAAGAACGCGGCATTAGAAACTTGTTCGTTTCTTGATTTCGGCAAGAGCATCTTCTCGACTTGGCACTGAAGGGAGCTAATTAGCGACAAAGGACGACCTTAGCTCGGTCATCATCAGGTCGCATCAAAATAGGCCGAGCTTTGTCCTCAGAAACTCCTTGATAGGGACATAATATTGGTTCTTTAAGGCCACCATTTCTGGCGTCTTTCGCAAGCTATTGAAAAGCGTCGTGTCTGTTTCGAACACCAGGACAATCACAATGAAAAGAATCGTGATCGTAAGCATAAAAGCTGGAATGAAAAGCCTCGCTACTCGTAAACTTTTGTACTTCAATCTGCTATCATAACGTTGACTAGGTGATTGCCGTTGATGTTGATGCTGTTGAGACTGCTGCTGTTGATGCCGCTGTTGTTGCTGCTGCTGTTGAAGACACAATTTTGAATTTTGAAGTTTCTGCATTTTCGGTACTGGCGTTACCGAGCGACTGTGAGGTTTGCCGGATGTATCTAGTAGTTGACTTTCTGATGAAGAGTGATCAAAAGAATCTCTAAAATAGTAGTCGTTTGTATCGCCCTCGTGTTGACCGACTGAAACAAACATTTTTGAACGTTTCAGATTACAGTTGTCTAGGTCATGAACTTGGTGGAAAAATTAGTCACTATGTGAAATTAAATATTAGAATGAAGGAAAATTAGTTAGTCTCATGTTTTACTTTAGTTTTGAGTACTGACATTTCCATGCAGTTATTTAGTTACCCAACATTGTGTCGCCATAATAACGAATAACAATGTCTGATTACTTGTACCTCAAAAATGAAACATCAGATTGATTTTTTCCTTCATCCCAACACTAAATTCTAATCTTTAATTATTACACAACAATAAGTCTTTATTTGTCTCAAATGCAATTTCAGTTTATTAAACAACAATGAACAAAATTTGTTATTAAACTTCAATATTGATTTTTGCATTTAAAACAAAACTGAAGACTACATTTATATTTCAGAAATAATACAAAACCTAATTATTGTGTAATGTTTGACAACATGCAATTTTCATTGTTAATTTTGCACGTAAAATTTATTAGATTAGTATACAAAAATCATGTTAAATATGTATGTACATTAGAGCATTTTGTTTATTATAAATGTATATAAAATTTTTAATAATTCTTTACAGAGTTTGGATCAATATTTCCCATGTACTGTTTAATAACGCAAAGCTTACCCACCTCTAGATGGAAATCTCTGACCAAATCTATACGTGCAATATAGAAAGTTTGTCTGACAAAGAAGAACTATTTTTCTTATTTCCAATATGGACAGGCTCATGCTGATTCAATGCAAAAGAAGAAAACAGTATGCAAAAAATTTCATTGGAATATAATAATACCACTCGCAATAACTATTAACATACTCATATAAATAATATTGTGTACACAAATGATTAAATAGTAAAGATGTTATGTTAGCGTTAGAGTTACAGCAGGTCTGCTCAACTGGTGCCGCCGAGATAATGGGTATATACCACGCTATTGTATACAATTTTGGGCAGTGATGGCCAAAATTTATGGGGACTTCTTTGCATTTTCTCTTCTTCCATATTAGTTATGATTTAGGTACGAAGAAATATTTCAAATTTTAATATATTCGTGTGGAAAGAAAAAAT
This sequence comes from Coelioxys conoideus, assembly GCA_947623535.1. Taxonomy (NCBI): domain Eukaryota; kingdom Metazoa; phylum Arthropoda; class Insecta; order Hymenoptera; family Megachilidae; genus Coelioxys; species Coelioxys conoideus. The sequence goes on along the minus strand of OX392450.1, from coordinate 27,760,231 downwards.
CCTGGACAAGTTTGGCCATCTCAAACATGTAAGCAAGGAAAGAACACAGATATAGGGAAACCCTGCACACCTTTGGACAATAATAATGGTTATAATGAATTCTCTCACAATCAGTGGAGCATTCTACCACCAAGTGGACGTGTATCCAACAGGTATGATCAGCTACCAGTGACCAAGGAGTATAAAGTTGAGCAGGCCTGACTAAGATAAATGATAGAGTAATTTGGGTAATGCCTTGGTCAATGTAAGGAGAACCCATTACCTAATTTACCTGTCATTTCCTGAGATTTCGTAGTTCTGACTCCATTTCTAATGTCTTCTCGGTCATTTCTCAGCATGGAAACGCAACCATTTGCCGTTCTGGTCATCGCAGTCGTGCTGTGCCACGATACCTCATGCTCCCGCCGAGCGAGTATGCTTACCTGCTCGTTAGACCTGTGCAAGATCATCTTACCGTTGCTAAAGTCAGATGGACTTTCTATCACCGTTGTGACGAACGTTCCTGGATCGGTTGCCGGGAATATATACATCTCATTCGCGGTTTCTTTACCAACTTTCAACGAGTTGGCCGACACTTTTGAACTCTTTATAATCAACGCGGTCGATCTAACCACCTTGGGGCTCTTTTCAAGAGCATTTATTCGTTGTCTGACGATGTTATCGATGTTACGGCCAACTAACTCCTCCGAGCTTATCACTATTTTTTGACTGTACAACGGTTGAGGTCGGTTCAACGTGCTCTTTGGATATTTCAATCTAACTTTCGCACGATTTGTGATGGTGTTCGAGGTGGTGGTGGTGGTAGTAGTGGTAATGGTGGTGGTTGTGGTGTTGTGGGTGGCACTCGCATGCGTATCGTTTTCGTCTACAGCTAAACGAACAGAAAGAAAAGGAAAAAGACAAATCAACGGTCTAATAAGCCAAAAAAGCGGAGATTCTAAATGGCTATTTTTATTTGAGTTAATTTCATTATTTTTTATTATAATTCCATTTCTTATCGTTTACATATTGACGAAACTTTTATTAAACTTCAAACTTCAAATCCATGTACCATAAGTGATGCCCTACGGTATGTATTTTTGTCTTGAAAACATATCAGCCTTTTGCATTTACTTAATAAAATATAAATTATAAATAAAGTGCAGCAACAGGATTGTAAGCTTTTGCTGTTAAATTAAGACGGCATAACTTCAATTCAATGATAAAGTTATGTTCGTGAAGCAAAATATTTTATGTACAAGACACTGTATTGTTAAATATCTTGACATGTCTTTCAATGCTTTCCTGTATGTTTTGTTATGTACATTTGACGAAGGGTATTTTATATTACAACCAGTTGCACAGACCGTTAAGTATTGTTCGCTTCCAGATGCAAGGCTCTCTTTAAATATAAAAAAAAAAATAAAATAACAATGATTTGTACAGACATAGCGGTTTCTTAAACAAAAAACTAAATATTGTTATTTTTCGGAACTGGCTATGATATACACATGATAAAATAAAAATACGATGAATAAAATAAAATTAAAGGTAAACAAATCGTCCATCAGAAGTGATTACTGCAAATTGTTTGAGCCTTCCATCCAGATAAAAAAACCTTCATGCAGAGTTCATAGTTTACAGTATTATTAAAAAAGGAGAAACGTATACATGCAATTATATAAGCCTGGAACTACAGATTAGTCATTAGATTACCATTAGATTTAGAATATCGATTACTCTGTAATTTGGTAATCTACTGGCTGCAGGATACGGTAATATTTTAAATAAGAAAGAAATTTTCAAGCCTGAAACATATTAGTTATTTACACATGCGCGCAAGAAGTATATAACAGTGTCGAGACGCATGATTTGAAATCTATTTACTCAGTAATTTTAATCATTTGTAAAATTATCTCTAACACATAATGTTTAACTAATCATTCATAAAATTCTTCAAAATTTTATATCAATAAGAAATAAATTTCTAATAAATATAAATAATAAATTTCTAATTTATTCTTATTGATTTATCCAATAGTAATACTTTCACAAGCCACGCGTTTCGAGTCAGCATAGAAAAATAATAAAGTAGGAAATTCAATGTATTAAAAATGGCACTAATGAAACATGGTGAAACTAACCATTGTTTCTCCTAGCATGAATTTCTTGGTCCTCTGATACAGTTTCCAGAGGTGGTAAAGTATTATCTGGACAATAAGGTGAACTAAATGGAATACCAGTACTGCTTTCTGACATTCCAGCGCCATCTAAACCTGCACTATGACAGCTACGTGGTAAACTGGAGTATCCTGTAAATCAAGTTTCAGAATGTTTTATCTTACACTCGCTATAAATAGCATCTAGAACATATTACTAGCATTCCATGTTTCTATGCATTAAATTTTGTAAGCTTTATATTGAAGGAACTATAATGGTGAATATATAGAATGTATATACAATGTGCAAAACTAAAAATGAAAAATACTAACTTATTTCAACTAGATCTTGGCTAGGTGTACTTGGGGTGGCTGGTACACTGCTAGCTTTTCTTTTAAGACACGTAGTTTGACAACGTTGTATAGGTGGTTCTTCTTTTCGTAGTGGACCCGTTTCTTCCAATACTTCCTTTTCAGTTCTTCCGGTGTATTTGAACTTCGTACCCCATGAGAATATAGATCCACCGCTTACAACCGGTGCGTCTGACGCTCTGGGTAATCTGATCGTCAGAAAAAATTAAGCCGTAATTAGTTAACTCATTTTATTATCAAATTTGAAGTTAGAATTTATATTTTTATTGAATAAAAGTTTGTTAGAAAATGCGATTTATGGGCATGATTACCTCAGTGCCCGCCAAAATTCGAATGTGGTGTGTGATTATGGTGTGTGATACCATTTCAAGGTCATAAAAGATTCTATGTCATTGAACTCGCCTTGACATCAGCTACTATGCTATAAACTTAAAAATATATGGTGCCATTTAAAAAAACAAAAACTGTTGATGACTTTTCAATCAATTTGAAGAGCACTACTTAAATTTGTGTAATTATTCTTGTATCATGATCAAGTTGGAAAGAACTTTAAGACTTGAAAAGATTTAGAAAAGGTCTTGAACATGAAGTTTCAAATTCTTAGGTTCTGAAAGTGCTACTTCAGAAATGTGTAATGTTATACAACTAGATCTGAAAATGAGATAAGACTTGTAAGAGTGAATAAGAAGAATTAAAAATTACACAAATTTAGGTAATTAATTAAATAATTTATATTAAACCTCTAAACAACCATCACGAAGATCTATAAAACTAAGTTTGGTAATCTGAAGGAGGATTAACAAAGCAATAGTGACTTTGAAATCTCGTCATAAATTCTACGTGATCAATTATCCGATTACAACTTCTATAAATAATATGTTTTCTCTATATCTTAATAACAGACAAAATTACTGCTCCCTAGTTTCCAGTTAAAGATTCCTTGAGTAAATTTATGATATATTTAACTTAAACAAAATGAAGGTGCAATTAATTATCTATGGTAGTGCATCAACCCTTTCAGCATTAACCAAATTCGACTCCTGAGTTATGTTGAAAGTGTGATGAAAATATTTGGATCTGAAAGGGTTAAAAGCATTTCGGCTTAATAACAGCATACATACGTGAAAAATAACATTTGCTCGATGGCGCATCTCCATACGTGGCGGCAGTTCGATCCCGTGGGACACTTAAACCCAACAGTGTGCTTTTTCTGAAAATTGCGGGGAAAATATTGCACTGAAACTTCTACTCTATGTACGTGTATATCGACAGCTACTTCAGGTGGTTATTGAACATTTAATCAATTCCTTTACAGCACAATTTTGTATGCACATCTTAATTATTGAACGCAAATGACATTGACCTCTGTGTAATATCATACATATATAATTTGTTTTAATTTTATCATAAAGTGAAATTAAATGTACAAGGATAGACTAAAAAATAACTCTCCTACCCCTCTAAAATCAGTTAACATGGAAATAACTGGAGAATAAAATATACCTTCTTCTAGGTATTTCAATTAATATTTTTTATTTAGAATGGTTACTTTAACTGAATGATTACTTAATTTATTTATCCTTGAACATGTATCATTACCAATTTAAGAGACTTCAAACGGCTCCGTCGTTTCATTGAGACAGTTGATCAAAACAAATTACACTGTGCACAGCAATTTTGTCCATTTGCATAACAATAATGAAATTAATGATTAACGATAATTCAATCCTGATACACAACAAAACACTCCATTTAACCGTGTATTTCCAAGCCAAGAAACATATGAACAACCCATGTAACTGCTACGAAACGACTTACCTTCGTTCTCACGTCCTGAATTAGGCCCAGCAGTGGAAAATAATAAGATTAGTCGAACTCGTAACAATATTGAACGTACAATATATGTTTACAATACATATATGCCTTATACATAAAGCTTCAACCTGCAAATGTTTTATACAATGCTGGGCAGCATATGCTGTTTTACTTACAATAAATAATTGACAAAATTATAATTATATACCTACAGAAGGAGGGTAAAAAATTGAAATTAAGCAAAATTGAAGATATGAATTTATCAAAACGTTATTTGTAAAAAATATAATATAAAATTGTATAATGTATAATCTACTTCACTAATACAATGTCTCAAAAATCTTCGTTCGATAAGTTGTTTTCATTAAAAATACGACATGTTTTACATCTACTGTTTAAACTAAATTAATTCGAGCAGATCAATAGCTATGTTTGTTTCTTCTTAAAGTATGTAGTTATGAAAATGTGATTGTGCTTTAGACGATTGGAAGACTCATGGAGTTAGTAATCCTATAAGCTACAAGCAGTCACTGGGTCAAGGCTGATATATCGACCACGTCCAAGAAATGATTCGACCAATTATTACCATTATACTTACTGTATCTACGAAAAGGAAGTAAATAAAAATAATATCATCGCATTTTCTATGATTAATAAAATAGATTATTCACAACACGATAAAATTATCAAACTTTTAATGACACATAACGGTTCCGGTTAGTCGTATAAATTAAGAAAATAATAAAAGCAGAATGCAGAAATTTTTTTACCTCGCTTATCGTTAAATGTACAATAAACATTTTCCCTTCATAGTTGATTTTCTGCACATCCGGCCAGCGGAAATGATGTGTTTTTCGGGATCCTTGAAACGTTAAAATCCCACAATGGTTTATGCCAAGATATAGTTGTGCACCTTTCTGGTCCTGAAAATACACCAAAACATCTAGATAGAAAAGGTAAAAATATTTCTACAAAAATATTTTCCACACAAATATTATGTCTACCTTAACTGGATGTGGATCAACAGCATATGTATCCAGTTGTGAAGCTACTCTAAGAAAATGAGTTTCTGCTTGTTCTGATGTGAACCCCTTTAATTGCGTTTGATGTAGTTCCATAGCCTTTTCTTCAATAGCCTCTGTTTGCTTAAGTAGTAATTTGTGCTCGGAAATATAGTTCCCTTCATGAATGTCAGGATCATAGTCCCCTAATTCACCTAAAATAAAAAATTGGCAAGATTTACTTCGAAAAATTTCACTATATTTGAAATATAGCGAAGAAAGGAAAAATATACAGGATACATAGAAAAATAATATTAATACCATTAATTTTAATAAAATGAACTCACTTTGCACGATGCACGCTGCCAGCAGCGCAGCTTCACCTGGACTGCAATAAAGTCGTCCATGAAGGAGGTCCCTTTTCAACTGCTGGTAAATTTGATACCTAGTTATTTCTTCCTTTAGTCTCAGAGGATCCGGTGGATAGAATTTCACGCGAAAGCTAAACAGAATCGGGTCCATGTCTGGAACACAGTTATGGTGAGGAGAAACGTATGTACATATATGTTTTTACTTAATGTGAGAAACAACACTGAGTAAATAAAATCTTTCTTTTTTTTTTCAAAATTATATAATTATGCAATAACTTCATCGTAAAAGCCGATCAAAAATTTTAATTTAAACCTATCAGCTATAATATTTAATTATTAATTATAAAACTGATGCAATATTTGTGAGACATTAATAATTCTCATTGTTTCATAATTTTGTTAATATTTTCACTGAGTCATGACATATTATAATTAACAAGCTGAAGTTGATAAAATTAAAACATTAATTGTTTTTTGAGTAATTTTAATTAATATCCATATTAATAATAATTTTGTTGAAAAACAATATTATTGGTTCAATTTTGCTTCTCACTGTACATACGTGATAGGAATACAAAAATAATTGATTATAATTAATATTTGAATCTTGATGTTATTTATATGCATTGAATTCGTAAGGAATGTATCCGAACTTATCATTCAAAGTTGATAACAGTTGTTTATATCCCCATCTATTATTATTATGTACAGCTCTTTTCCTTCTAGAGAAATGGACATGTACTTTTTATTCAGATCTATGGAAAAATAGTACACTGGGTCGTGAGTTTGAAAGTTTTATGTAACATCGATCCGCGGCAATCGGCTATAGAAAGGAAAATACATAGCAATCGAGCCTTGGTCACAGCTGTTTCATTGCTATGTACCTACATACCAATCTAATGATATGCCTTCTTGTACAATTCATTTATGTTACTATATATGTTCAATTAACTTATTGCTTATTAATCATGATAGATATGAATACTGACCTTTAACTTGTTTAATTGCCGTTTTTGCCAAGTCTAACCAATGCTGAAATAGAATAATTTAATATGCAGTTGAAGTACAAGGCAAAGTAGAAATTCAATAGTAAGTGAAATACAATTATTGATAAAAGATACTAGAATATATGTACTTTAAATATAATTGTAATTAAGTATTAGTAAACTACATTTTCTTTTGGGGAAAAAAATAATGAGGATTCATAGAAAGATCTCTTGAGGGAGATCCCTAATATCATACAAAATCTCTACCACCAGAGAGATGAATCATCATCCATCAAATATCAATATAGGTATACATATATATGCATGAATAACGATGGTTTTCAGCAAGAAAAGATGCACCCACTTCTAACTATTGTCACGCTTATTTTCTCTGAACATGATGTTTCAATACCAAATATGTCCTTTAGTGTTTTCTATGATGTGGAAGTATATAATGTATTCATTTAGAATATCTTATATTACAATGCAAGAAAATTATGAAATTTCGTAGTTAAACAAGTATTACACTTGACTATCTATATTCTGTTGATCTGTCACAACTGCCTTAGTTTTGTAGTGTGTCACGCGACGCAGTCGCACCATATCACACGAGATCAGGGTCATATATACCCGAAGTGACACTATAATCGTGTTAATGAGTTGAATATAGTAACAGGAAGTGTCTATAATTACACTACTCAAGATACTGGGTAGACTGAGAGAAACTCTACAGATAGTAGCAAATTACGAATTCCATCAAAGTAAGAACAGTTCACAGCTGAGATGTCGACTACTAATATGAAGTAATAGTGTTGGAATCCACCTCCAGATAATGACACAACTAGAAGAATATGAAGAAAGGCTCAGATTCACCAGTGATGTCTTCACATCCATACACACTATCATGACCCTAGTTGTAAAATAAAAAAAGCAGATAAATCAACAACTTATTTGAATGGTCTACTAAAGGAAAAGATACACAAATGCTGAAATTTCCAGAAGAAACTTTAAATCTAATTAACAAGTCAGGAAGAGAGCCAACCTAACTGCTCAATTCCTTTAGAAAGATAAGGGAGGTAAAGTTTTTGAATAATAAATTACAGAAAAAATGAACTTACCCTCTGCCTACAGTGATCCACGTAACGAAGTCCAAAATAATCCGTTTCCAAAATATTGAGTTGTTTGCACACATATTCAAGGATAAATCTTCCTTTGTGTTGTGGCTGTAACAAAGAAAATACTACAAATAATCAAAACACAAATATTTATCCAAATATAGAATATTTTATTGTTTTAGAAAGTACAATTGCATATAACATTATTACCTCCTACCACTCATTTTATTTAGGTATAAAATATATCCAAACTGTACAGAAGTTAGACAAGTGGTTGAAAGTTTCTCCTACTGAATTGAGTAGAAGTCATTGCTATATGTAAATGTACATTTAGTTCATTAATTTTAATTAGAAGAGTAACATATTAGTAAATGTTTGTGTGATGTCACTGCTGCTGCTTGTTTAGAATACAGGCAGTTAACTAAAGGAAAATATAGGGTTCATCCTTACTTTACTTTGTAATTTCTTGCATTAACTTTGCATCTGTATGCATAATACATATTACTGATGTATTTGCCTCGAACAAAAGATACGTACAAGTCAGAATTGACCTTGTCATTGCTCTCCATAAGGTCAACAGGTATTAAGTCGCAAGTGTTACACTTACCTGAAACAACAATTTAATTATAAATGTATTATTACTAGATAATACCATTATTTTGTACAGTATAAAAATGACTAAAAAATTTAATCAAAACCATGTTTATGTATTTAAAAATTAGAATTGAAAATTCTTAATTTGCCCTTTAATCCAACAAAAATGGCAATGTCATTGCATACATCATTAATTAGCACTGTCTTATATAAGGAACAAGATTATAGGTAGAGGAAAATGACTTTGAAGATTTATGCCATCTACACGCAAATACTATCAAATATGACATAAATTATAATTTAAAATAAGTGCCTCATATTTATGCAGTTATGGATTTACACGAAAGTAGTGGAAGTGATTACATCATGTCATATTCAACAAAAGTTTTTAAAAAACATGAATTTAATATATCACTTGATTTGTTTTAACTAATGAAATAAGAATATGAATTGCATCCCTTGATAATTGCTTCCTTCTCCTGATTTTATTTTAGACAAACATATAGCAACCAAAAGTATCTCAGAATATAAGTAGATAGGGATGCAGGATCAAAGGGTATTGGAATATAAGGGCTAAGGGATATAGGAAACTAGAGATTCTGATGTTAGAGAAAATTGATATTCATGAATATTAGAATCTAGGAATACTGAAATCTAAGAATATAAAATCTAAAGATGTGTAATATAGGAATATAAAGAGGTAGGGATAAAATAATCTAGAAATCGACGGATTTGTGGATCTGGAGATATAGGGATGTAAGGATATAGGAATTTAGAGATACATAAATATTTCGATATAATATATGTACATTCTGTTTTTATATGTGGTATGAAAAACTTTAAAGCTTCTCATATTTCGACACCTAAACCTGCCAATATATGTGCGCAATCGTCCTTTAAAAATTAAAAGAAGAGAATGTAATTACAATTTCAGAGTTGAATGGCACAGCTATTTCGGAACATCCTGTATATCTGATTACTTTGAGAAAGTAACTACCTCTGTCAATAAGTGCACGTGGTCGTGTTACGTGAAGAAATCTTCGACCTATTCCTATATGTGTATGCACGCACACGCGCACGCGCGCGCCTAGCACAAATGTTCACCCACACGCACGCATGAATATTAAAATAGAACATACATTTTATAGTTTCGAGTCAACGCTATTCTTACACCAAAAGTAAAACTTATCGTCATTCTTACATTTACATAATTGAATGGAAATGTAAGGTCAAAACTGCTTAGTCAACAATGTCATTGGAGAAATATTTCGATACATATAAAAATATCTGCTATGCTCAACATATACAAATTTCATGAACTTAAATGAATTACATTTTAATAATTATATTTGAAGCAAAAACAATTTATTATATTTAAAAAGACCAGTTTTTAGAATGGACTGAATGATATCACTATCTTCACAGAAACCTGTAACAATTCTTTTGGAGATCATGTGTGAAGAAGGTTCTCAAAACATTTATCAGAACGTCAACGTATCCATACATGAATTACATTTATAAAACAACATTTGGAATAGAAGGAATGTGTTACGTTTGAAGTGGACAGTTTTCGAAATTGATCGAATGACATAGATATAGTCAAAAGAGATGTATGAAACTTTTTTGAGGAAATTATGTCTGGGGGATTTCCAAAACCACTGGACCAGTGGCAAGTTTCGAGCTGAGCGATCGTTACCGGTAGCAGGCGGAAAAAGAGATAGAAACGCGTGCAAAGCGTCATCGATATAGTTAGTCGCGTGTAAGGTAGCGGTGTGACTATGTCTCACCTGAAAGTCACAGTGGATAATTTCAGCGTCGTCCAGGAGTCGAATAGTGGCGCGATGCACCACTGTAACGTCACTTTTGCTGCCAAATTTCAACATTTCTACCCTCAAGTCGCCACCCGAATTATCCCCCCGGCCCTCATCGTCTCCTGCTCCACAGCACCACACACTGCCAGCTAATTACACTCAATCCACGTTGTCGTTGCCGGAGGTGGTGATAAGCGCCGCCGACAGGCGACTTCCTTGCAGATTTTTCAACAAATTGATACAGCACAGAACAACACCGTACAATGAACACTCGGACATCACCGTGAACGGAACACCAAACAATTCTGTCAACCGGTTCCATCTACTGGCTCAATGTTGCAATGATGCCACGTTTTCGATTTAAAGTACCAAATCCTGCGTTGCCATTTAAGAACACCACCTCTACGAAAACTGATTGGTTCATTTCAGTACCGCCAAAGATTTTCAAATTACAATTCAAATATACAAGTTACTAACCATCAATAAGCATAAAACCCTCATACAATAATAACCCAATCATTTTTTACCTCAAGTTACCTAGGTAGATTCTAAAGATATTCAGAGAAGTTGCTTTTACGATAATTCTAGATAATTTTGGAGAATTATAAAAGAAGGTTTAGGCAGATTCTGAATAACTTGTTTGAGAATTGTAGATATTCTGAAGAAATTCTGAGGAAATTCGGGGGAAATTCTTTAGAGAAAATTCTAGGAATACTCTACAAAAACTCTCAAAAATTTAGATTACATTGCTGTAAGGTATCGACACATTTTTCGAGAGAAAACATATGATTGTTCTAAGTGTCATTTAAATCTTGTTTCTTGACAGAAAAGAAATATATATCTTATTATTTACCGAAGGTCATAGCTGTTGCAACATGTGTCTTATGTTGGAATCTCCCGCCACATGGAGATCCGGTGTTGAAGGGATTAAAATATATCGGTGGATAATTCATTTTTTTACAAAGTTTCACACGCAACCTACAGATGGCGTATGGTGTTGAATGACTTGTGTAAAGAGTAACAAATCCTACGGTGGGGGAAGAACCAGGGGCATTGAACAAAGGTTGACTGCGTCGGTCGAGGAGCCGGCGCCGCATTCACGATTCAAACATGGCAGCGGCTACCAGCGTTGTCGTGCTCGACAGGGGCAACAATACCACCTGCACGATTAATTTACACGGTATGTGTGTGCGCGCGTGCAGATTTCTACGAACGAACCAGATCTGCGAGTTGGCGACTTAAGTTCTTTTCAAAATCTCCTTGGAACAATCTGCGAATACACTTATACACTGATGTGATCTTTTTGCACGAAACAGATTTTTATCTCGACACGTTATGTTCCACATCATCGGTTACGATTAAAAAAACAACTAGTTAACAAAGAGTGGCAAAAGGAATGGAATTAATTGTAAAATACGTAACGTGCAACCGCTCCCAGATCTGGGCGACGTTTCTTTATTTTGTTTGGAGAAGACCGAAGTGCGTGCGCGCCTTAACTAAAGCCTAACCTCCAGTTTTTTGTGCGGTTCTCATACGTAAATCAAAGGATTGTTATATGTCCTTACATTTTCAGTTCGAGGAGGTTGTAATGTGTTATCTGCGATATATTTTCTCGTGTGCATTGTATATCACGTTCATCAGTATTATATAATATTTTGATCGAATATTTCGTTGTTTATTTGTTTACGTAGTTGCGACAGCGTCGTTGTAAACACGCCGAAAGTTGTTTTTTTTTCGAGTGCGAACGACATGCGTGCGCGGCGGCACAAATTCGGCGTGGATTCACATTTTGATTTAAAATTTTCCATTTTGCAGGAGCTACCGTGGTATCCTGGCGAGTAAATAACCAGGAACAACTATTTGTTAGGTAAGTTCATATTTTTAACAAACATCGTTTATTATTTATCTTAATTTAAACAATATATGTTTTCCCAATGAAACAGCGGTAATTGTACATTACTATTAATTATTGTTACCGGTATTTTTATATTATTTTCTTGCGAGTTATTTTCAGAAAATTTGCATTTTTTTTTTATAAACGGCAAACACGATACCCATATTTTTTAACGAACCGGCCACAAATTTAGTTTAACTTCGGTGATCTTACGGTATACGGTGAACTCTATGAGGCTAAAGCAGTTAACAAAAATTGTTTGCAAAATTATACTCTAGCTATTTTTTTTATATTTGATACATCAAATAATGAATAATTGTCCATTCTAACAGTATTCGACTTACTAATACTACACTGTTTTTGTGGTGATCTAATTTATCTCGAAGTCAACATGGGTTATCTAATAGTACTATAACAGACGTTTCACAAGTTTATTGAACTATGGAATTAACGATACTTTCATGTTATATTTTACAACAAATTTATTTTCTTTATATACATCATTGATATTTATCTGCATGTTCGTTGCAGAATGTCATTTACGAAATGTCGATAATCGTAAGGCCGCGCAAAATATGATCTTTGATGGAAACTTTTGTTCTCTTTTTCATTTTTATCCCTTCGAAACAAATCTTTGAATCCATATGAAGTAATTACTAATTGTGGGGATTCAAACATTTACCATATCTTTTATTATAAGGTTCGGATCAAACGAAGTCGCTGATCGCGGTGATTTTTTTACCAACTACAATTTAAAAATCAATAATTTTACAGCGTCTGTTTATTGAAACTTACAAACAATTCAATTAATAATTTTCTGTTAAATATGACGAGGAATATTATAATCGAAACAGTCATAACAAGCGTGAAGCCGAAGGTTCGTTAAAGCGATCCGTTGAAATGAAATCCGAAAAGTTAGGATCCTTTCCTTGATAACCTTTAATTGATAAGGTAAGGTCTATCAGACCCCAGTAATTCTTACTTTTTCAATAATTTGATTTTTCATTATTTTCCAAATTTACCTATAAATATTTTATAGTCCGTGGCCTCAATATACTTCCCTACGTAACAAAATGACTATCATACGGATTTGCATTGTTTCAATTACTGAATCCCGTTATTTATACGAATGGAGTATAAATTAACAGTAAGATGTAAAGATATAACGCATAAACGTACACCTGCTGTAGAAGAACCGCGTAAAAGCACGCGGTGCCTGTGACGTTCGTTTTAAAAGCGGTAGTCCGAGAGCAGACGATGAAAAAACTGACGAAGCGAAGGCAAGGGCGCTCTGGACCAGTACATACCTTTTACACGAGGTTCAGGGTCCCTCGCCAGTTGCCAGTCATCCGTTCTTTCGACTGTAAAGCCGCTGTCGAGACCACCTGTTTCTCTTTCTTCGATTCTTCGTTACAAATATATTGCCTTACTTCTCAAAATTATCACATTTAATGCCACAAGAAATTGCACATGTGTCATATAATATAAACTTAAGCTCTCAAGTGCCTACCTCGTATTGGTAGTCTAATAGTAATAACATCTAATTAAAATAAAACACTTTGAGGCTTTCATTATGCGGGATACATATACTTAATTTTCAAATTTAAGCTCCTGATTTTCTGCCTCACGTCAGTAGTATGATGACAAACTAATCTTTTTTTATTAACTACTACAATGTTTCAGACATTTATAATAAGATATTTTGAAGCTTTAATCATTCAGGACACAAGTACGTAATTTTCAAATTTGATCTTGCAGATTTACTGTCTCACATTGTTGCCAAAAAGTAATGCTATTTAATTATTTTTTCGTTAATTGCTATGGATGTTCTAAGCCACTTTGAGACTTTTGTTAAGGGGGATAGATATAATTAATTTCCAAATCCAAGCTTTCTGTCTTCTATTTGATATTAATAATATAATAATAATGTTATTCGATCTAATTATTTCTCTTTCTCTTCGTAATTATTTTATTATATTACGTTTGAGGTGTAGCGACGCGTTAATTATAACGATCGCCGTGGTAATAAACGTTCCAAAGAACGAGAAAAATAAGTATATATAGAAGAAAGTGAAACCATAATGAAAATATCTGTGACAATGACGGTCTGTGTTAGGTATGACGAATAGTGGCAAGCATTGCTTGTAATTTACTTCAATTTCCGTGGAAAAGACTTGTCGGTATGTCCGCTTTGATATGGATCTCTTTATGCACACTTGACCGTTTAAGCGCTGATTTATGAATTAATTCAATTCTGACCTGAACTTCATGTTCTTTTTGCTCCACTCATTCGGTTGAATATATTCGAGAGTAAACTATATTTTTTACGTTTTTCATTATCTGAAAATAATTATATTCTTAGTTTGATATTGGGAACAAGATAATGAGAGCAAAGTCGTTAACCATTGTGGATAACCCTCGGATATCATTTTTTATCATTCACAAAGATTTCGTACGAGCGTGAGTTTATATTAAAATTACATAATAATGTGGTTATCGCAGTAAAACATACTATTATTTAGCAATAAGATGGAATTCCGGAAGTTGTTCTTTTGGGTGCAGGTATCCAGGGTTACTCGATCAGCTAATCATCCAGTTATGCCACCCTAAGCCTTCGGCCCCATGGTTTAAAGGGGCTTAAATTAAATACCCAACTTTATAGATATATTTCGACGAGTCGACACGTTCATGGAATTCGTTATATTTTATTATTACGAATTATAAATGAAAATTTACGATTTCTTTGGGGTTCCATAATATTACGGGGACCGGAAAGTAATGTCGTTTTTTTGCAGTGAAGTCAAACAGATAAATTTTGAAAACGTTTTTATTTTAAATCAATGATGTAATCGCCCTCGTTATCAAGAACCTTTTTCCATCTATTATACAAGTTTTCTATGGTGGATCGATAAAAATCAATTGATTTTGGAGCAAAATATCTGAAAAAAATATTGACATGCGCAGAAACGACATAACTTTCCGGTCCCCCTAATATTATACGAGGTACTGAAAATCTGTTCAATTGAAGTTTTTTTTTTTTTTAACTCGCCTCGTGTTATATCTTCGTAGAAAACATATGAATATTAAAACTGCAATAATAAGTGCTTCATGGTATTATGTAGACAGAAAATGATGCCGGGGAACCTTCAGAACAGAATCCAGTTGAATGGGAATCTTGTAGAATGTCGGCAAAAACCGCAGACTCTGGGATCATTAGTCTACGGTCGAGCTTATAACCCATCGTGGTATTATACCGGGTGGAGCTTAACTCCAGCAAATGATCCCGATTTCAAATAAATTTTACAAATGTTAAATTCATATCAAACAACGATGAAAATTACAGTTCTAAATCATAGACATTCCTGATTTCTTCTTATGTTCATCCCTAAGATAAATCTTCCCTAAGCATTTCCTAAGTTCTCTGTGGGTTCTTCCCTGACTGTTCCTAGGTTCGGCTTGGGTTTTCCCGGATTCTCCTATTTTCTCTCTGCCTCTACTAGTCCCTCCCTGCTTCTCCGTGTCTCCCTACCTCTCCGAGTCCCTCCAGACCTTCCTACTCAAAATAATTAGAAGAATCGATACAATTTTCCCGCAAGAAATATCTTCCTTCGTCAGCAGCTGTTGTCAAGACCCAGAGTTAGTGCACGAGGCAGTTCTAAAGTGCAAAAGTGGGAACGGCTATCGGTATCCCGAGCGTAAACGCCTCTAACCTAGTATAAATAGGTTTGTTTCTTGCTGGACTTATTTAAACAAAGTTCCACCGAGCTAGGAAACAAGCACAGGGATAGCAAGTGGTCCAGCAGGGAAGGGGGCATTGTCAATCCTCGCACACTCCTGCAGCTAGTGCTCTGCTGTTACTGTTGTTGCCGGTTCTCTCCACTAGTGAAACCGGGTAAACACAAAAACTATCAGCTTCGTCAGAACTACGAGCAAGTACCTTCTAACGGGTGTCCTAGTTGCTATCACAGGAACGCCTTCCTTCAACTTCTGCTTCTTAAATTATTAACATTCAATCGCATTCAACTATCCTTCCAATTTAATCGCAAATATCACTACGTAGATATCCGTATCTTCCAATTTGAATCCGAAGCAAAAACTTTCGTTTGCACTGAAGTCTGAAGCGGTGAACTTCAGTAATGTATACCGGGTGCTTCCTTTTCATATCACGCCTTCAGTTGGATATAAAACCGAAATTGCTCGCTGTTTGCCTCAAGAGGATATCCTATCTCACGTCCCGTAAAGAATAAAGGAGTACCAACTGCATCTTCAGTGCAAAATGTGCAAAAGAGTGAATTTCTTTGGTGAATTTACTTTGGTGAATCTTGTCCGACGAGGAGGACCGTTGCAAAACGTCAGAGTGCAAAGATATTCCTGAAACAAAATGCGTACGGCTGTAATGTCATTGCTTAACTCTGAACTGTTTTTAAGCACTCGCATATGTTATTGCTTATTACCTTGATGCACGATGGCAACTGCCTCAAAACGGAGAAGCTATTTTGTGGAGAGAAGAACGGCAGCCGTTGAACCGGGTTGAGAATCGGTTTACGAGCAACACAGCAGTAGCAACGGGGGATAACAGCAGCCAGAAATGACGAGGAGAGAGGTTGGAAACTATGATGCCTGCAAAAAGCATGGCAGACAACGCCGATCGTTTTTGCTTGGCGTCAGCCGCGTTCCTACCGCCGCGTCGTACTTCGTGCTGGTATATCCTCCTCCTCCACCTCCTCTTGTACCACCTCCCTTTGCCTTCTCTCTCTTTCATTTCCACCCTTCCTCACCCTCTGTTGCCTAACTCGACCTTCCGTTCACTTCTCTCTTTACCCCCGTTTTCTCTCTCTCTCTCTCTCTCTCTCCCTCCCTCTCTCTCTCTCTCTCTCTCTCTCTCTCTCTCTCTCTCTGTATCACCCGAACCCTTCCTTCTTTGTCTTTCTCTTACTGTATTCCATTTGCTTGAAGAGACCGTGCAAACGGATGGGATTACCACCACCTTCTACGATTTATGCATCCAGGAAAATAGATTACATTGTTCAGTTGGAAAATACATTGGTGTACGGTAAAATGCGTTTGTGGGTTTTTAGGCTGAAGGTCCTAGGCTAGATTCCTGGTTTCGTAGTTCTTATTTTTCCTTGGTTTCTGTAAATATGGAATATTATAGTCGCTTAGAGCGGGAATGACTATTAACAATTTAGTAATAATTATATTGTTTGGTACCGTAGAGGACATTGCTCCATGAGGCGGTACGCGAATGGATTTCCGGTACACCAATTCTTATTTTAAACCTATTTCTAATCACCTTAAATATTATGATAACTTACTGTAGAAATAATTACTAAAAATTTAATAATAATTGAAATTGTGTAAGGTAATATTTTCTACAAATTTTTGTGAACGTTATCAGAAACACATATTACGATAATGACTATAACAAGTTTAATAATAATTACCATATTGAATACTTTTGATTCTTATTTTTTATAATTTTTCACAAACAATAAATATTACAATCATTTGAAATGTGAAGAACCACCAAAAACTTAGTAATAACTAAAATGTTCAGTGTTAAGAGGGGCATCATCCTACGAGGCAATACTTGCTCACATCCAAATTAATAGTTTAACTAAATTGTTACTAAAGTATTGCAACTAGTACTACAACTACACGTTTTAAGTTAAAATAGCTTACATCACAGTTGAGTGGCTCTACTGATGGACTGTTAAGAAAGCAGATTACATTAACAGGTGGATGAAGTTATTTATAATCGACCTTAGTATTAGAGGTCATAGACTCTTGTGTTCAGCGACCATTTTCTTGTTTTTCTTTGCTTTCAAACATTACATAATATTGCTTCTCCGATGTTTCATTAATGTTTTCCGTTTCAGTAAGCAGGCTGTCTTTGACGGGAAAAAAGCTATCAGAGGAGGCATTCCGTTTGTTTTCCGTAAGTATATACATCAAGATCACTAGCATCAAGTCGTAAATAATTTTCATCCATAAAATCCATCATTTCAGCGCAATTTGGTGCATGGACGTTTGGGCCGCCCCATGGGTTCGCTAGGATTGTACGCTGGAATGTGGAGAAGTCACCTGAACGGTTGCCAAGCGGCGACGTTGAAGCGATATTTTCCATCATGGACAGTGAATTCACTCGGTCGATGTGGAATTATCCCTTCAAATTGACGTACAGGCTAATTCTTCGGGAGAAGGAGTTACATTTCAACATTGGTATATACAATCCCAGTAAAGACCATACATTTAGTTTCAATTTGTTGCTGCACACCTACTTCAAAGTACCGGACGTTAGACGATGCCAGATTACAGGCCTTCACGGATGCACGTTTATCGACAAGGTACAATTTGTTCACGCCTACGTTCTGCAATTTAATATGTCTCAATTTGTTCGAGCGTGTTTTTTTTTTTTTTTTTTTTTTTTTTTTTTTTAAATCGTCACATGTATGCTCCGTTTCATAAACGAAATTCAGTAAACGAGGTATTCTTT
The DNA here is from genome assembly GCA_947623535.1 of Coelioxys conoideus. NCBI lineage: Eukaryota > Metazoa > Arthropoda > Insecta > Hymenoptera > Megachilidae > Coelioxys > Coelioxys conoideus. Next base: position 27,741,638 of record OX392450.1, on the reverse strand, counting down.
GTCTGTAGACAAGGGACAATCAAATCTTTCAAGAGGGTCGCGACGTGGTGACCGTGTGCGAATGGACAGATAGAATTTATCAAAATACACAACCGGAACACATAATTACTAACGTTGTGTCCGGTAGGAAAATGCGAGTACAAAAATATAATTTTCCTGACACGGTGGTATGGAACCCCTGGCAAGAAAAGGCTCGTGACATACCTGATTTCGGTGATGACGAGTTTCCAAACATGATTTGCGTGGAAAGCGGACATGTTAGCAGTCCAGTCATATTACTACCAGGCACAGCCTTTGAGGCCAGTCAAATCTTACAGGTAGAGTGACCTTTCCATTATGGAGTTATTGGAGGTGTATACAATTTTCTTTTGAGATAGAAACAGCCTAATATATTCAAAATCGTAATTACAACTTCAATTTTTCTTGGTTAAGAATGAGTGTAAAGAGGAACCTGGAAGAACAGTGGGATAGTTTAAGCAGAGTAGTGAAGTCTTTTCAGTGAACATGGAAAAAATCTAGAGAAAGCCTAATGAAACCTAGGGAAACATAGGGAGAATATAACATGATGATGGAACACTTTCTCTACACTTCCTGTTAACCAAAGGAAAACTAAATTGCGATCATACTACAAATTATATAAAATAAATAAAATATGTTAATTAAACAGGATTGAGAGAATGAATTTCTTACAAAATTGACTGATCATCACAGTTTACAAAGTAATGTTCGTCCATTTCAGGTAATGTGAGTAGAGGGTGGATCAACGTCACATACAACAGCCGTAAATAATGGAAACTCGCTGCTTCCAATCTCCTCCACGTCAGGTACTGTCTGGCCAACTAACGCCGGGTGGCTGTATATGCCACCTCCTCCGCCACAACCACCATCGTCACCGCTACCGCCGCCACCACCGCCACCACCACCGTCACCAACACCGCCACCTTCATCACCACCGCCACCACCACCTCTACCACCACCATCATCACTATCACTATCACTGCCACTATCACTACCACCACCATCTTCAACATATCCGTCGCATTTGCACGCGCATTGTATCGCTCAAACTTGCACTATATGTTCTCTTAATCTTTAAAATGGTATCTTAAAATCGAATGAAAAGAAGACGCTTATTCAATACTTGATCGCTTCCATTATTTTGATTATTTTGGTATTAGTAACGTTGCTACTAATTGCACGAATAGTGGTTGATTGTCTGTAGTGATCACATGTGAACAAGTAAGGTTGAAGAAAAACAGAAAATTGATGAAAATGCAAGTATTATATTGACTAGAACGAATGTTAAATGAACTTGATATTGTTATTCTCATTATTTCATTATATTATTGTGCAACAAAATTAAACGTAAAGAAAATGCATCTTATAGTACATCATGATTTGACAAATCATTAATTAAGACAGTTTTAATTGGACTGGAGAACTTGAACATTGTTTTTAAACTAGTAATACATGATATTACTTGACAAATAAGTTTATTGATTTTGATGTAAGATAATCATAATTTTTATTTATTTATAAATTAGTTTTTGAAATGTTTTTTTCAGTTTCCATTGAAGTGTCTAAACATTTATTATATTTCTTTAATTGCAGTGTAATGCAGTTTTAATATTCAATACTTTAAAAGTAAAGATTCAAGTTTTCAATCAAATATCCTTTACGTCTTAAAGCTCTGAATTAATTATTATATGTACATGTATTTTAAACAATTTATACTTTAATATTACAATTTTGTCAATTTTAAAACATTTTATAAATTTACAAAATTTGGAAGATACAACTACCGTTTCTTTAAATAAGCTGCAATTTCTTTTCTTTGTTATTGCACAAAGAGATACTTTTAATTGTCTTGCATTATACTGTGTTATTAATAATTTTAAATTTTATTGTCTCATATAGCGTGCAATTACAGAAATACTTCTTTAAGTATTTCCAAAATATAAATAATAAATGTTATCGAAATACATTAAGCACTTTAAACAGTATGGTTATGGTGCTAATGTTTCAAGTAGAAAGCCATAATGATATATAGTAATTTTAATACTTAAGTTTAATTAGCTTTTCTTATTATTATCTTATCACAATTTTAGTGAAAAGAAATTTCTGCAGTTTTTCAAATATGTGAAGAACGTAGTCTTACAGCAATAGTATATCATCGAAACAGGTGCAACAAATATTTATAGCATACAATACTAAGTATTAGTATGAAAATGTGTATACTAAATATTTGTAAAGATATTGTGTTAGTGCTGCATTCATTGACTTTATAGCAACTAAATCGACTGTAGAAAATATTCACATTTTCCTGTTCAGTCGTTAACATTCAAATTATTGTACATGTTACAATAGTATAAAAAGATCAGAGTATAAAAACTTTATTGTAGTATAAAAATAATATCTTAATAGTTTAAAATATACTACACATTTTTTTATGCACTTCACTTGTATACATAAATTAAAAACGGAATAATTTATGATACGCGTGATTTACTTACTATTTACTGCACTTTTATTTTAAGCAATAAAATAAACTGTTTTAATATTTTCATACGTATAGACTAAATACATACACGCATTTACATATTCTGTAAACGAATAAGATTTTTATATTTATATTACGTTTCTCGGACATAACGAGGGCTACAACAACTGTTAGAAATTTCTACGTGTTAATTAAATTATTGCGCTCTAATCGTCAAAAGCTATCCAACATTTATCATAAATAAATAATATGTTTAGGAAATTCGATTAAAAATTGTAATACTAATAGCAATCTTTGTATCTTATTACTGAGATATTCTTGTATAGGTATAATCAATATGATAGGTTTTTTAATCAAGGTTTATATGAGCAAACAATTACCCATTATTTAGTACAATATAAAACAAGATATTGTTCAATGTAGCATCTTAGACAAAAAACTGGATATGAATGTATTTTTTTTTGTATATCTGAATAATACACATTCCCGTTGTGTTTAATTATTTATACTTTTCCTTTTTTATAGATGTATACATGTAAACAAGTTTAATAGTATTCCATTACCACTTGGAAGCAAGTTCAAATCGAAATTTGATATTTTAGTAATTTCAATAAATCTCTGTAATTTATAATTCTTTTCAGTAATCAAATACTAACACTTTTCTATTTTAAAGATTCGACTTATAAATTATTTGAAAATATAATGTCAGTACTATACTCATAAATGAAGATTTTTTTGTGGAATCTAAAACAAGTTAAATTGCTCTTAATAATAAAGATCCTACTTCATTTTTTTAAAGGATATGTAGCATGCTTATACATTACACATTGCATCAATTTTTCTTTGTTGTGTCGACATTAACGCATTGTTTTCCCATAATGATATACATATACATCACAGAATCATATACTTTTATCATCTTAAACTTGATATAATTGTTTACACCTTACTCCAATGTTCTCAATTCATAACAAAGTCATATAATAAAATTGTATTCTTTGGGAAAGTGCAATAAAGTATGGAAAATAATTATAATCATTTTAATTTTAATAAATACCTCCATAATTATGTTTAAATTTTAACAAACATTTAAGGTAATTTAACCAGTGTATATAAGTTTACCACAAAATAAAAATCAGATGCCTAGAATAATTTATTATAAGAATGACAAAAATATGTATCTTCTTGACATATTATGCTTTATTAGAGTTACTTACACAACATATTAAATAACTGAAAACTTGAATTTACAAATTAAAAATTATTACTACAGATACCTTTATATGTAATTTATTAATATCCTTATATCTAGGTAAACCAGTCAAGTGTTTATATTTTTTAATCATTAGGATATTAGATAACAATATTTTTATACACTGACTATATACTTTTTTTACCAGTAGCATGTAAATAACACGTTTATCATAAATAAGGTTGTAATATATACTGTAGCACAGTCTGCAGATATTTTCTAGGATCAATTACACTATGAATTTGTTATACATTCCCAGTAAGCATAACTTTGATGTCTTGCAACCAGGAATTTCAAAAACATATTTAAAACTTTACTTGTAAATTCAGTCAAAACATTTCTCTTATGGAAGGAATTATCTTGTACCTTATTTAACTTTTTCTTGTTGATCTTGTTGTTTTTTAAGCTGTTTTTCTCTCATACGTTCTGCATCTCTGAAATAATCAAAATTCAAAGTTCTATATCAGTTTGTAATCAACTGATTTACTATATAATGTCAAAAGGATATCTCTAAACTATTACCGTGCTTTTCGCTGTTCCAAAGACAGACCTCTATTGCTATCTTGTTCGGCTGCTGCTTTTTTTGTAGTTTTTTTCATATTTTTGGCTCGTGCTAATTCACGTTGATTTCCTCCTACATAACACAGGCAAAAGTTATTTGTATAATTAAATTATGCAAGAAAATAAATTCATTTTATGAAGTAGTATACTTCCAGCTCATTAATTTTAAAGAATGTAGTAAAATTTCAATAGAGCTTATGAAGTATGACAAAAATATAAGGTAATATATTAAAGTTCTAACAATTTAAACACAGTAAATAAACCTAAACAAGCAAACATTTTCAATATAGAAATATAAATATGCAACGACTATTCTAAAATTAATGAAAACCTGATTTTATTATAAACAAAATACGGAAACTAAATAATCAGACGCCGTAGTCTCGACTTTAGTTACTGACCAATGGCAGACATGAAAAATACATTGTCCCCTGTTTTCTTCGTTTTTTTGTAACTCCTCTAAGTATCACACAATCAAAGAATATACTATTTAATAACTTACGGGTCATTCTTTCAGTTCTTGATCTCCGATAAGCAAGTACTTAAGAATTTAACCCTAAAGAAATGGTATGAAGAATAGTGTTCACGTGCCTCCCCTCTTTACGATTGCTAATTCTCAAACCAAAATAAATCTTGTGTCGTCTGGCTTGACGAAACCGCTGACAGTGCCATCTGTAGAAAAGCGACTCTGTTGAACAATTTTTTAAAATGAGTGTACAGTCGCGTGCACTTCCATTAGGCAAAAGGAAGTGTAGAGGAAGAAGTGTCCCACCACCTGCCTCGTTTGCCCATATCCTTTATGTGCGAATGCGAAGGAACGGGGTTGTAGGTTAGGCTCTCCCTAATTCTCCCAAGACCGAAGGCTAGCGGTGGGGTACACTTACCCTTTCTGTGGGTAAGGCCCCCCTTATGGAGCGTTTTGACTGAACGAGCAAGCGCAAGAACAAGAATATTAATTCGCCGTTTGCTTTAAAATAGAATCGATCATACGACCAACTGAATTTCGTTGAATTGAATCACATGGTATTGAAACGCGTAAAATTGAATCGCCAGAAATATAATAATTTTGAATTGAATCGTATGGAATTAAATAATGTTAAATCAAATCGTAGTGAATTGGATGTCATTGAATTGAATACCGTTAAATTAAAACGAGTCAAACTGAATCGTTTCAAATCAAAATACTGAATTTAATTAAGATAAAATACATCCGACAAAACACATCGGAATTGAAACGCATCAAATTGATTCATCAAGGAAGCGTCGAAAGAATCGCTCGTTTCCACTTGAATAGTGAAGTGGAAGAAAGAACAAGCATTTGCTTGCTCGGTCTAAACGTACCTTTACGTATTTACGTCCCCACCACATGCTCTCAATACGCGCCAGGAGAGCAAACAAATCCTCGCGGGAAACCTTCCAATTTAAGTAAAACATGGTACGTTGTTCTAATACCAAAAAAGACATGTTAACATTTGGTCGTAAGATGACGTTAATTAGCATACCAGCACCATGAAAATGAAGATAAATTGAGCACTTGGAGTGGTCGACCCTCTCCATAGACATCATTGTTTATAACATTTGCTAAAAGTTTTCTGTAATCATCCTTTCTCAACTTTTTAAATGCACCAGTCAGTAAAATAATTCTACTGTGCAATTATGTGATGTTCCTCGTATGTTGTTCAAATTAAACATGTTTTATGAAACTGTTACTGTCATTATGGTAAGGTCAGTCCGTATTTAGCAGTAAGGGTGACCCATTAATAAGGACAATTATTCGAATTCGCTAAATTTAGTCACCCCGTCTATTTATAAATGTGAAAAGGAACAGCAATGTGTCCAATATTAAAACTTATTAAATATATTGCACAGCGTCAGGTAACACATTCAAGACAGCTGGAGAAGTAAGTTGGTTGTAGTGTGCCGCAACGTTAAAATGTTGATGATCTAACACGCGATACCGCGTTAACTGACATGTGCCCATAACGATCAAGCACATGATGTTGAGTGAGCAGTTTATGTAGAACATCCCACAGGGAATCTAGCTCACATGGCATTCAACAGAAAATAGATTGTCTTGTCTGATTGTTTAATGGTAATAATCATCATGCTTAAATGCTAAACTCTGGATTCCCGCGAACTTTTCGGAAATCATTATACGCGATATATTTTTTTTTAAATTGCTGTATACAATGTTACGGCGGATTGTAATAGTTAGGAAAATATAAATAATTTTGTATGAAAACTTTTCTACTTCTTATAAAAAGTTTCAGATTTTTCACGAAAGAAAAAGTAAAGATAGAAGAAGAGAGTAAAAATAAAGGAAGGAAGATAAAAGGGGGGAAAGTAACGTGGTTAGTCGAGCTCTACAAAGAGAGGAGTAAAGAGGAAAGCAGAGGAGAGGAAGCGAGCCATTGCGCCATCAGGAAGTGGCTCACTACTTACACGAGTGTAGTTAACCGAGTACCGACATAGAGGTTTGTTCTCATTCCGCGGCAAGCAAATTTAACGCATTGAGATAAAGGCAGAATATATTCAGGGTGTATAATAGAACTATTAATCAGAAACAAAAAATTTTAATTGTTATAAATCCGCTAACTAATTATTTCTGTGATACCTCACTTTTTCTTAAGTTGAACTATTTTTACATTATATGTGTTGCAAAAAATTAATATAATCAGTATCAATAATTTACAGGTGGCATTAAAAGAAATTTCTCACACCTTCAAGCATTTTATGCATATTCCAAAATATTCAAGTATACAGACTGATTTTAAAATATCACCTATGTTATCGAAATAGTGAAGCAAACTATTATATTACTATTCTACCGTTCCATCATTTTTACCATTTTACAATCTCATTATTTAATTTCTTTATACTACTTCACTACTGTGCTATTTTAATAGTCTACTGTTCTACCATTTTATTATTTTATTTTCTTATGATTTTACGATTTTACTACTTCCAGTGTCACTATTCTACAGTTTCACTGTACTAGAATACTACTATTCTATTATTCTTTACGGTATTATTATGCTGTGCAACTATACCACTACTTTACTATATAAGTATTTCATTATTCTACAATTTTGCGATATAAATATTAATACTGAACGCTTGACATAAATTCAGCTGAGATTTAAATGATAATCTACTCCACCTATGTAGTGATATACTGAATGGGTACCGGTTATGCTTGTTTCTTATCAAAAAACAAACATGTATTAGTTACGTTTTAATTGATGTAGTAAATACACATATTATATTGCATTTGTTTTTCGATAGGCATATAGTACGTAACTGTTATCTATGTCGTAGTCTTTTAACGTATTAATACCAAATAATTTCTGTTATCATATGCATTAATAAATATTATACAAAAATTATTGCTCATTTTCTAACCTTACTTCAATTTTATAGAGATCAATTAAAAATAGAATGTTTTCTTGCAGATTTATCATTTGCAAATTGTTGAAAAATGGGCGCATATGTGACAAAATACGGCCCTGCTTAGAATCCATTCACAGAATGAATGAACCGCCTCTTCGTTCTGTTCATGTAGTCACTCAGTAGTGTCATGGAGGTAACATGGCCGAAGAGACGCGCCTAGTTCGCGTTGAAGAAAGATTAAAGATTAAAATCGGTACGAATAATCGTTAGAAACATCATTCAAGGGCACCGTAAAACTTGGACATATTGCATGATGTGCCAGAATCATAAGAACATTGTAATTTTAAGAAGTCATACACGCGTGCTACTATCCGTTTGGGATGTCATCTAATTCGACTCACACGATTATTATTTAGTTTATTACCTAAATGTGAAGACATTCGTTTCCAATTTACTTCCTAATTTCGTCTAGTCAATCGACACTTGTCTCCTGTGATTATATTATAGTAATACTTCTGAATTTTAGTAATTTTTAACGTGTACGCGTACATTCTCGACTCCCACGCATCGTTGTCCCCACACGAAATATATACTCAACATTAAATGGAATTAACTGTATTCATTAAAATATCAATATACAATTACTATTTGATACAAAATAATGGTGTGAATATTTACGATTAGTAATTATAACTTTTTTTGTGTTTATTATTCTAAGAGTAAATATATTGTTAGGAGTTGTTTTACTCATACTATATCAATATTAATATTATGACAGTAGAAATTGAGTAACCATGAACTAATTAAACATTGTCCTTTGCAACTTTTATTCACTAATATATAAAGACTTTGATACATGCAAATGGTATTCATTTTAACAAATTGAAATATCAAAAATATTAGTAAAGTATTGTTAATGCATTTTTAATAGTTAATTTTATTGACCTTTAACGTTAAGATATTGAATTAATATCCACTCTTACATGTTAATTATGTATTATTATCATTCACTTCCATGTTATATATTTTAATGAAAATATAAAAATTAAAAATCATATTTAGGTGAAGTAAAAAATCTACAAGGTAGAAGCCATGGATCTCCTGGTGCAAGAGATGTGTATTGTACATTGTCTCTCGATCAAGAGGAAATATTTAGAACAGCAACAATGGAAAGAACTCTCAAGTAAATGTCATTCACATAAAATTTGGTATATTTTGTTTAACTTTTTGTTGGTTTAAATAGTATTTATAAACATTTATTTAATACAGCCCATTTTTTGGAGAAGAATTTCAATTTGAAGTACCCAGGAAATTTCGTTATCTTGGCATTTATGTTTATGACCGGGATAGGCATTTAAAACAAGATAAAATTTTGGGAAAAGTGGCAATAAAGAGGGAGGATTTAGCAAAATATCATAATAAGGAGCATTGGTTTCCTTTGGGACCAGTTGATGCTGATTCCGAAGTGCAAGGTAAAGCACATCTGGAACTTGCTCTACAACCTCAAAGTGGACATGCTCAATCTAAACTTACAGTAAGGTAAATCATTTTATTAAATATTTGTTAAATTTATAATATATTTGTTCAATAAATTATATAAAATTATATTTATAGGGTTATAGAATGTAATGACTTAACTCTTAAAAATGGTGGCTGTGATCCATTTGCAACTGTGACAGTCATTTATAGTAATGGTAAACAAATATTAAAGCGCACAAAAATAAAAAAAAAAACAGTATCTCCATATTTCAATGAAACGTTCACCTTTGAGGTAAAGATAAAATAAATTATTTATGTTATGTTTAATATGTAATGCATTATATTTCATGGTAAGATATTTTACCAATAAGTTAATACATGTTGCATAACCTTATATATACTTTTAAAGCCAGAAATAACGGAATCCAAAGAGAAGGATATTTCTCAATGCCCCTTAGAACATGGAGAAGTGGGTGAAGTAGTTGTAGGTTTATGGCATGCATCCCCTGGTATGGGAGAACAACCAGCATTTCTTGGTGAAGTCAGGATTACTTTAAGAGGCCTACAAAAACAACCAACCAATGCAACAACTGCATGGTATTTATAGTATAGTATCTATTTGTAAGAAAATGTTTTAGTTATTAACGTTTATTTCCATTATTAACAGGTACTTTCTACAGCCTAGAGCAACAAAGCATCGTCCAAGTAAAATTTCCAACAGTTCTACTCCAGCTGGTGTATTACCAGATTTAGGATCTTTGCGATTAAAAATACATTATACTGCTGATCATGTTTTTCCATCAGTGATGTATGACAAACTTAGAAATTTGTTATTACAAAGTGTCAATGTCCACCCAATAACTTCTTCTGCTGTGTATATTTTGGGAGAAATTGTAGCAAGTAAAATGGAAGCTGCACAGCCATTAGTTAGAGTGTTAGTACATTATGGACAGTTGGTTTCTGTAATGAAAGCTTTAGCTAGTCATGAAATTTCTAAATTAACGTAAGTAAACGAATTACATGCAGTTATTGTCGGTAATAGATGAATATGATTAATGTATCATCTTTATCAAAGGGATCCAACAACAATATTTCGGGGTAACACTTTAGTAAGTAAAATGATGGATGAAGGCATGAGATTAGCAGGTTTACATTATTTACATAGTACACTTAGACCAGCTATGGAACAAGTTTTCCTAGAAAAGAAACCATGTGAAATAGATCCAACAAGAGTAAAGGATGCAAACACGATTCAAACTAATTTAGCAAATCTAAAGGTATGTAAGATTCAAATTAAAATTTTGTTGCAATTTTAAAAGTATGGGAATGATATATCGTCAAATAATTCAATAGGAATATGTGGAAAGAGTGTTTACTGCTATTACAACATCAGGTGTACGATGTCCACCTTTAATGTGTGAAATGTTCTGGTGCTTAAGAGAACTTGCAGCAACACATTTTCCAAAAAACAAAGAAGTAAGATATTCAGTTATTAGTGGATTTATTTTTCTACGATTTTTTGCTCCTGCAATATTGGGTCCAAGACTGTTTGACATTACTACTGAGCAAATTGTAAGAAACTAGTTACAAAGAAATAAAATACTATCAATACTTTATGAAAAATTAATTGCTGTTTTTACTATAGGATTCTCAGACTAATAGAACGTTAACATTAATTTCAAAAACAATTCAGAGTCTAGGAAATTTAGTGAGTTGTAGAGGCGGTGCAGGCAGTGTTTGTAAAGAAGAATATATGGAATGTGTATATAGGTAGACATTATTTCAAAACTATTTCATAAGTAAGTAAGCTGCATGTATTACATTCTGAATCAATATTATAGGGAATTTTATACAGAAAGGCATATTCAAGCAGTAAAACAATTTCTGGAACTGATTTCAACTAGTAGCAATAGTGGTATCATAAAACAACGACCAAATACTCAACAAGAACAGCCAATTATTCTAAAAGAGGGGTATGTATGTTATGCTAATTCATTTCAGTTATACGCTTTAATTCTTGCTTTGCTTTTTCTTAATAAGCACTAACTATTTTATTTATAATTAACTAATGTATTATCATACTATTTTCTTCATCAATTACTAACTCCAACAAGATAAGCTTACATATATTCTATTGCTAATAGAAAACGTTTCTAACAGAACATATTTCCTCTTCATGCACACTTCTGATTGTAATAAGAGGTTTGTAGTCATATTATAGTGACACAATACTTTTGATATAAATTTGTAGCTGTGGTATTTAATTACAGAGTAATGATAAAAAGAGCACAAGGTAGAAAACGATTTGGACGTAAAAATTTCAAGCAGAGGTACTTTAGGCTTACTACAGAAAATCTTACTTATTCCAAGTCAAAAGGTAAATATAAGGTACAATAAAAAAATATTATATTATTTTATAACTTAAACAATGTTTAAATATTTTGCAGGTAAAGAACCTTTATGTAAAATATCACTTGAAGATATTTTAGCTGTGGAGAGACTTCAAGAAGATTCTTTTAAAATGAAAAATATGTTTCAAATTATTCAGTCGCAACGAGCATTGTATGTTCAAGCCAGTAATTGCGTAGAAGAAAAAGAATGGATTGATATTCTGACAAAAATTTGTCATACAAACAGCAATCGTTTAGAAAAGTACCATCCAAGTGCATATATCAATGGTCATTGGCTTTGGTATGTTATATGATATCATTTTATCATAATATCTCATTCATTCATTAATAAATATTCATTATAGTTGCAAAGCAGTGGCCGAAGTTGCACCAGGATGCAGTGAAGTATCACCAGCTGTAGAAGCTGGTTTACGTATGGTCCTAGATCCAGCTAGAGATTTGCAACGTATACATTCATTGATATTTACAAACATGCCAAGACTTGAAACACTAATGAGTGCTTGTGAGTGTCAAGCTGTTTACGGAGCTAATGATATGTGTATGATACCGGGTGGTGGATCTCCTATAGAAGATGTGCCTTCATGTTTTAAAACTTTAACTGCGTTAAGAGAAGCCGCGTATGCTTTACAGCATGAACATAGAGCCTACTTTAGAAGATTAGCACGTGACACTAAGTATGGAAGCAAGTAAGTTTATTGTAGCAAATTGATTTTGTATGCAGTAGTTAATAATAGAATTTGTGTATTATTATAATTACTTTAAATTGCTCCTAAAACGATTAGATTATTTTTGTTCTTAAAATTATATAATCATTTTAGGCAAGCTCCAATTGGGGACGATAACTACCTACACTTAGCTGCGAGAGCTGGGTTTGAAAATCAGTTAACAAAACGTGTGTATGAAACAGACAGCTTAAATCAACATTATGTAGAATCCGATCATTGTTACGATAGCGCATTTTCTAGAAAAATAGAAGATCAGCAGTACGATGAAACATTTATAAAATGTTTAGATTCTGAATCAATACATCGTAGGTATGAAAATGAAACTACTTTTCTAAGGCGGTATGAAAATAGTACCGATGCTATTAAGAGTATCCAAAATGATCTCAAACAATTTGATTATAGTTTACATAATACATTAAGGACAGATAAGTCAGAAAAAAATGCAAATTTAGAAAACAATAGAAGATTGGATTGTTCCAGTTTATTAACAACAGAAGGGATTAATATGTCTGATACATTGTCGAGAAAATTAGCAGCTATAAGTATACCAAAATATTAATTCTTTGAATAATCCTATCATACAATTCTATTTAATTAAAAATTATAAAGATCTGTTCCATGAAATCTTCTAAGAAATTTTCTTTGTATGCTTCTGACTTCTTTATAGTTGGTTTAATTATGTGCATTCAGCAGTACCTCACATTGTTAATAGTATACAAAAGTTGTTCACATCAAAACGTACTTTTTCATAAGGAGAAATATGTTGACTGACTAAAATTTGTTACATGATTATTCTTTTCAAGCAGAGTATTATGTATTTACTGTTTCTGTTTCATCATACAGAACTAATTACTTAACAATAGAACGTTTTTTTTATATTTAGTAATATAAAAAAATATCTAAGAAACAAATTATTTAATTCAAAGAGATTATAATTTACATTTTATTTTAGATCAAGCTTTTTCAAATTTAATATCGTTAGAATGTAAAAAAAATGGAACAATATCTTTTTATTACTACAGTATTCATGGTGATAAGAAAACTCGAATGTGTCAAAAGTTTAAATCTTTTTGCAATGGTTTGTTATTGTAAAATAGTAATTTAATGTAAATACGTTATATTGTTTAGGGTAAGAACAGTTGCTTATACGATTGAGAAAGACATGAAAATTCCACGCTAATAAAGGAATCTATAGATCTTCTTTTTTTATTTAGTTAGTTAAGTGTAATAAAAATGTCTCGCATTATAGTAACAGAAACAAACTAAAGGAAATTTTTTTAAGCTTAGTTCGGATGTTATTGATATACAGTATTTCCTCTCTAAGTGGCAAATTTACTGTTACTATGCTACTTAGAGAATAATGCTGTACACTATAACAAATTGATGTATAATTTTATAACAACAACTTTAAAAAGTTAGTTGAATTTTAGATATATACATTGTTGAATTTATTTTTTCATCGACTATAAGTAATACAGTAGTAATAAAAATATATCATCCAGTTTATTATTATGAAAATAAAACGTTTAATTTAATAATTAAATAACTGTACAAATGTAAAATATTACTAGTTAAAAATAGTTGTTTAACATATCTTTTAAGATATTTTTCTATAAAAAAAAATTAATGACATTACAAAACGGTTTACTGTTATATGTCAAAAAAAATACATATTTGCGATATAAGCAATTTTTTTTTAATAGCTCTCAACATTAAAATTATGCTTAAATCAAATATATTGTATATTTCTGTTTTGTATTATTGACTCTCCTTTAGCAAGGAATCTTTTTTATTTATATGCAGATATCAAATTGATTCAAAGCTTTATTATTAATAGAATTATAAATTCGACAATTACTTAGAAATTTATTATCGTACTGCACAGAATGGGCATTTTGTCATTATACAAAATTTTATTTATTTATTTAAGTTTTATTTAGAAAAGTTGAAAATACATGCGCACATGGCTTACATATAGTAGCAGATTGAGCAAATTTGTAATCAATAAACTGTCTATGATCTCATTATTAGAGAAATGAAATTGTCTAACAGTTGCTAAGGTATTCACAGTGTCCCTGTATAATTAATTATACATATTTTTACCAAATTTACAATGTTCTTTATTTAATATTATGCTTTTAACAGTTAATAGTGCTTATAATAATGTTTCTCATTTGTAGACACTTGTAAAAAATAACCAAAAAGCACATTATATGTCTATAAATAGTATTTGAATGTAGAAAAATGAACTAGTTATAATGATTTTTATACAATTAAATTAAATAATATATTTCAAAAATAAAATGATATTTAATATACACATAATAACATCGATAATGATTTTCAAATTTATCTTTGTACCTCAATACAATTTTTCATGAAGCAATAAGTAAAAAAAAATATAAATTATACTTAATTCTCAATATTCAGTTTTTTGATGTTTGAGGTGTTTTCAATTTGCTTATTACATTACTTGCTTTGCAAATCCAAGATATAATCTTATGCTGCATTTATTTTTAATTAAAATATTCTTATTTTGAATCAACTTGTATATAGAAACGCATATCATTACTCTTAAATACACATGTAAAATTATTTTTGAAATGTCAATATACATTGTATATAGAAATCATTATATAGCTATAAATTATTTATTTGGATGTAAGTTGCACATAATACTTAAAACATTTAATAAAGTTAGCGAGATTAAGGAACATTAACACATTTAAATGTGTTAGATCGCATGGATATATTAGTTTTATAATATGTGAAGAAAGTTATAGTAAACATGATTTTACTAACCCAAATAAGACTGCTTTTTTAGTTGATTTATATTTAAAATTTCCAATTCATTCATTTTGGTAATTATTATAAATACATAACTAATTCAAGAAACATGTATGTTAATCTTCATCTACTAATATGAGAGTATAACATTCGATTAGCATTTAATATCAAACTGTCTTTCAGAAATAGCAAGTACATTATTTGTTAACAGAAATGAATTTCATAACAAATGCTCGCTCTTTATTAAAAGATATTTGAAATAATAATAGAAATATTATTCTAACATATTACTATTAGAAAACATACAAGTATATCACTGACAAATCAAAAAATTAGCAGAAAATGTATTAAAACATAAGTGCTTCAAAATGAATTATAATTATTTTACAAACATATAAATGTATCATGTACATTACTATGATATGTTTATTTATATTAGTATTAACATACTTATACAGTAATCTCAAAACTTGCCCTGCAACAGTGTAGTAATATTTTTACGACAAATATTTTTAAAGTTATATAAAAAAAAAATAACTTTAAACAAAATAAACTTTAAGTTTATTTGTTTTATATAAATGTTATGTACATCTAACTAGAAAAGTTTTTATTTTTAAAAAATGTAAATGTATAGAATTTTAAAAATACTAATAACTATATTACATTTTTAAAAATTGCTATGTACAATGATCTGCAAATAAATTAACAAATAACTATGTTTTGAAAGAAAGATTGATATGATTAAATGAGACAATAATAAACTACATTAAAATATTTTTTCATTAAGTAAATTTCTATAAATATAAATATAGAATTTGTACATTTATATAGATCACAATATAATGTATCATAATGTTATTTAATTTTATACTGTCACGCAGAACTGCAATAAAATTTTTCACTAACTGATTATGTGTAGAGATACAAATATTATTAACAAGTTTCTATTTACTTTCATTATGATAATATCTGTAGAAAGTACTCAAATTATAAAAGGACAGAGAAATTTTCAAATTTGTAATATGATAATTTATGTTGTTAATTAAGATAATAATAAAATATTTAACATAAAAGGTTATGTTAATCTTTTCTTTTTAGAATTTAAGTTGTAAGCAGAAATTTTAAGTCTAACATTTTCACTTATATTTTTTGATAGTAAATATAATAAGTAATTACAAATTCTAACTTAAGAATGTACATATATGTATGTACACACATTTATAATCAAAAAAACTTTTTATTTAAAATTATATGTAGTGTTATTTTAAATGTGTCAAGTTTAAACTAGTAACATGGATATGCTAATTACAATAATTGCTTTGTAAGTTTTATTTTATCGTATTTACCCAGCGTTTTATTAGTAAACAATTCGAGTTCTTAACTTTAATAATATTAGCATATATATATACTTATTCTAATATATTAAAAACAAAGAGTGTAGACACATCTACCTGTCACGAGAGAATGTATTTATCGAAAGATATGATTTTGTTTGTTCTGCACATGTTAGCTGTGATTAGCTCTAATGCTTTCGGTAACTAATAATCACACGCATGTGCATTTGTGACGTGCGTGGCACCGAACACATATATTCAGTGATCTGTTATTTCGTATATTCCTTTATTTTCTACATCATTACTTCCTTTAGTGATTCATATATTTTTGTTCACCGTATATATAGTTGCAAAGCAAGAAGTAAGCACTAGATAGACACTTGGCTAGGGGCAAAGAATGGTCTGAATATAACTGAGATGCGCAAAAGAAATACATTCTTTCGCAATAAAGGCTAAAAATTTATAGTCGGAATTGGGCAAGAAAATATTCAATTTGAGATCCTAGGGATTTTTACATTGTGTCAACACTTGTTAAAGTCATTATAAATCAAATTATTGTTGAGGCGGCACAGTGTTCGATATTTTGAAGAGTTCAATCTCTTTTTTCTTGTGTTCGTCTATTAATAAAAAGGTACAGATACATTTTCTGGTGAAAGATGTCCGGGGATGTACAAACGAGAAAACGAAAAGAGAAGAAACGTAAAAAGGGTAAAAAATAGATTATTGGAAGTGTGCGAAAATTATTATAATTTAAACCTTAGATCGCAAATACTTTTTACAGTGTTTACTTTTTTTCATATATAAATATTTTTCCTATAATCGTACGAAGATATAATTAAAGGAAGTATAAATAGACATTCATGTTTAATTTTTATTTTTTTAAATAACATGCATTACAATTTTGATCGCCTGCTTAAGTTTTTAAACAATGTAATATAACTAATAAATTTTTCATTTATAATGTTATATTTGCAATACATTGTGTATGAATTATTAATCTTATAATTCGAATTATTGATTTCATTTTAATTTCATGAAATTTTTGTTTTTTAATATTCCGCCAATTAACTGTAATTTATATTTAACATACAAACTTAACTTTAATTTATTATTCTTATATCATATGCTGTAATAATACCTTGAATTATTAATTTTAAAAATCGTATTTAAATACGATAATGTAATTTTGAAAGTTTGTATTATTGTATATACGCTGACAAATAATTAAGTTCTATTAATAGGTATTTTAATATTTCATTTTTCTATTATAAAATTCTGTATGTATACATTCTTATTTTTAAATACACGTTAAAGTTTGCTAAAAAAATGCGATACGTATTTATGTCTAATACTTATTTAGCGAAAACATTTTACATTGTCACATCAAGCACGAATATTTCGGATATTTTAAGGCATATTTAGCAATGTTGCTCGAATTAGAAAATATAAGGTCTTAGAAACTTGATCAGCCTTGCTTTTGGCTTTCAAAAATAGATCAACTTGTATTATCTATTTCACAAACATTTTCCATTAATTTATTTATATATTTTATATATTTTTTAAATATAGAAATTATATGTTAGTGGATAAAAGTATTCTACTTTGAAAAAGAGGAATGTTATACGTAAATATTTATTATGTTACGTCTCAAATTGTATTCTTTAATAATTTTACCGAAAATTAGAGCGATTATACTTTGACATATTATTTTGTAATAAAACTTTTAGGGATACCAAACTACAGACAATTATACAAGTTGTAATTATTTATATTATCATATTCAGATGACGAAGACAATGTCATACCTCCAACCCCTGCGCCAAACGTCACCGAAAATATAACAGACAATATAACTTTGCACATTTATAAAGAGAATAGCACCGGCGGGCATTGGTGTGTTCGCATTATATTTTTTGTAATATTGGCAATACTCGTTGCTTTAATCGGCATAATTATATTGGAACATAGGGGTGAAACAGACAGTAAGTAAATTTCAAATTAATTTCAACATTGGCTATGTATTATATTCATATAAAGTATTTTATGTTATAAGCTGATACACCATTAGAATCATCGCGTTGGGCCTTTATTTTCGATGGCTGGGTGGATGATTCTTTATTTTTATATGATAAAGAAGGGAGCGATGAAAAACATGGAGAAGGAGGTAAAAATGAATATGAGCATAATATAGAAGAAAAGGATGCTGATAACGAAGAAGAAGAACATGACGGAGAAAGTGAAGAAGTAGATAAAGACGAGAAAGATGAAGAAGAAGAAGAAAAAGCAGAAGCAGAAGAAGAAGAAGAAGAAGAAGAAGAAGAAGAAGAAGAAGAAGGAGAAGGAGAAGAAGATGGTGTAAGTGAACAGGATGATGAGGGGGAGGAGGGAGTAGAAGAGGGGGAAAATAGCGATGGAGGCCGCAAGGGGGAGGTCGGGGATGAAACAGAAGGTGAAAACGAAGAAGAAAATAATTATTCCGAAGAGAAAGAAGGTACCAAAATGTAAATTACATAATATATACAAATGTATAAATGTGGTACCTTGTTATTATTGTTCACTGTACAGAAATAGAATGGAAATATGTAAATGAAAAATCTAATGAAGAGGAAGGAGAAGAAGCAGAAGAAGATGAGGAAGAAATAAATCCACAAAATTTTGATGAAACTGATGTGCTAGAAGAAATTTATGGTATTAGTAAAGAAAGAAATTCGGAAGAGAAAGATATGATATCTGAGGAAGATAATCAGTTTGATGAACTGTTAGAAATGCCAACAAAAGAAGATGTATATGAGAGGTTTTTAGACATTCCTGGTATTAATGAAATTACTGATGATAATATAGAACCTTTAGAGGAGGTAAAACTAATGTCACCTACATACTATGGTCAAAACAATGTTGTTAAAAAATTGCTCTTATTTATTCTATTTCATTAATTATGAGTAATTTTATAATAAGATTAATTTATTTTTTATTTATTTACAAAAAATTAGTCAATATTGAATCATTTTACAAATATACATTTAAGGTTTTTGTATGACTTAACTGTTTCTTAAGTTATAGCATTTCATTATATGTTAATTTTTATATTAGGTAGAAAATGTAGAAGTTGAAGAGTTTGTTAATGATGTAGATATAAAACCAGAAGCAGAGGAGGAAATTGAAGAAGAATCTGCTAGTGGTGAGTGAAAACTGATATATACTGTATATTTTCAATGTACAATGATCCTCCATGCTCTTGTAAATCTTACTTCTTGCAACATGAATATCATCTAAATATAGCTCTAAAGGGTGAATGAGAAAACATTTAATGGTTACAGTGACAATGAAGTTTGGAGTTGGTGTAGCACTTGTTGTTGCTGCACATTTTGTCCTTGTGAAACGATGGAACCATGGTAAATGTTCAAAAATTTTTGTTTTATAAATAATATCATAGTCATGGCTGTTTTTATGTTATCATAATAATAAATCATACTATCAACAACGTAATATTATACATGTAGTCAAGTGCATGCATATCAAAAAAGATTTAAAAATTTTGTCTTCCCCAAAAGGAAATCATAAATGAGAAATCAGAATTAGAAGAAATAATTTACATATTAATACATGAAATTCGTAAATTGATTAATCTTGTGATTTTTTTTGGTATTTAGACGTTAACTTTGTTCAAAATGAGTCTAAACTAATTGAGTCTGAAAAAAGAGATAAAGAAGAAAACATACTTTTAACAGTAAAGAGGATATCAGAAATAGAGAAGGATGAAAAACAAAATAAAGAAAAACCTAAAAAGGAAGAAGAACTTATAGAAAGAAGAAAAGTTGAGAAGGAACCAAAAAGGAAAGAAGCAGAGGAAGAGGAAGAAGAAGAATATGAAGAAGAGGAAGATGAGAATGAGGAAAAGGAGATAATAAGAAAAGAAATAAAAGAAAAAACAAAGGAATATAAGAGAGGTATAAAATCAGAGAATGAAGAAGAGATAAAAATTGAATCGAATAAACAGCAGGAATATGCTACAGAAGAGGAGGAAGAATCAGAGGAGGAGGAGGAGGAAGAAGAGGAAGAGGAGAAAGAAGAAGAAGAGGAGGAAGAAGGAGAAGAAGATGAGGAGGAGGAGGAGGAGGAGGAGGAAGAGGAGGAAGAGGAGGAAATTGAAAATTTTGATGATTCTGAATTAATTGCTAAACTTGAAGCTAAATATGGAAAACTAGAACGTAAATAGTATAATGAAGAGAACAAGAATTTGATAAATACACTTTAAAGTTTGTTGTGATATTTTGAAACTTACAATATGTGACAGTAACTGATAAAAATAATTTCTATTGTTACAAAAAGAAAAATAAACAGTACTTTATATATATGCATAATAATGGTAAATCAACTATAATTAAAGATTTAATAACAAAAATTGAATGACGCTTAACGAGCATGGAGGATCTATTAATTTTATACAGCTTTATGTAAACAAAGTACATAGCAAGTGTGTGTATATATATGTATATTTAATTAAGTGCAGTTTTTTACGTACAGAGTCAGTGGATACAATAGAAGGACTTGCAATTATAACAAAAGTTAATGATAAAATAAAAGCAAATCATATAGATAACAAAAATAACATTAAAGTGTATAATGTTAATGTATCAAACGTTGAAAATATT
Source organism: Coelioxys conoideus (assembly GCA_947623535.1). Classification (NCBI taxonomy): domain Eukaryota; kingdom Metazoa; phylum Arthropoda; class Insecta; order Hymenoptera; family Megachilidae; genus Coelioxys; species Coelioxys conoideus. The sequence continues at coordinate 27,720,547 of OX392450.1, read as the reverse complement.
TCGATTCAAAAGAATGATGATTCCAATAAGGTTAGTGAGAGTTCTCAAAATAATTTTAACAAATAAAAGTAATCACCTATATTATATTCCTATATACTCCATTTTGTTATGAATAAATATTTACTTTAAGTATAAATATACAATGTATGTATTTCTTTTTAAGGATAAAATAGTTAAGTTTGTTTTTTTTCTATGCCTCTTATATAGTTATATACGACCAATAGTTTTTAATACTTGTACATCATTATTTCAGATTATATATTGAAAATTTGTAGAAATATATTGATTACTGTTATAAAAAAATTATGCTATCGTTAAAAACTGCTAATGTATTTTATAATTTTTTAAATTAATTATAATATTTAACATAATTACATTTTTAATGAAAGTTATTTATTCGTAGTTCTTTATTTTGTAATATTTTCATGCAAAAGGTTCTTAAACTAATTAAAGCTCATTATTATATTTAATTTTATAGTTACACATTTCACCACGATCTAATAATACAAATAAAGACGCTGATTTATCTCAGTTTCATATCTGTACAATGTTTTAATAATTTTCAATGCAATCATATACTAATAATAGAGTACAATTCAATTTACACATATAAATAAAATTCTTATGCTTACAACAATTACAAATTTCATTGGTAAATTCTTTTCACATATTTGTCGTATGCAATTATGCACATAAGAAACAAATTAGGTTATAAACAAATCTAAAACAAAAAAGATGTATCGGAGTATTTATAAACCAGATAAAAATATTTCACAATATTGAATACTTAATTAGTACTGCATTAATTAATTTCTTTATAACAATAATATTATTTGATAATCCTATTGAAATGTATGTATTACAAAATCAATAGATTCATTATTTTCTAACGATATAAAGAATATTATGTAAAATAACTTAATATTTATGTTTATGTCTATGTTTGCGTGACGATGGAGAAGGCGGACTATTAGCTCTATGCTTTGAGGTACGTGGTGGAGGTGGTGGAGATAACGATGGCGACCTTGCTCGTCTCTTTCTGTCGCTTCGTTCACTAATTGGAGATCTCCGAGATACTCTAGATGGAAAAGAAGGCGATGGAGTTCGTCGGATACGTGGTGGTGATGGCGTGACTGGAACTCGTTTTTTGTATGGAGATCGTGACCTACGTTTACCACGTGGAGACCGGCTACGGGATCTAAAAACATGTATCATATATATTCTTAATATGTACATAATAGAACTATACGTTATACTAAATACTATCTGAACAATATCAAGATTTTATTAAAATCATACAAGGCTTTATAAAAGCTCTGATACCAAAGTCTTTTATATCAGAATATTTTAGTATCATGTGTAAAGATATATTATAGCTTTAAACGTATATTCGAATGCATATTTCCAAAGTGTCAGTTGTGAGCAGACTTCTGGGTAAGTCGCATTAAATATTAAAATATAAAAAATTTAAGAATAGTAAAGCGATATTTTTTTATTCAACTCCCTCTTTTTAAAATATGTATTATCAACATAAAGAACTATATTTACCGATATCTATTGCTTTTAGACGATGGACTCGTCGAGGTACGTCTTCGATCTCTATAATGACTTGGAGATTCTGGAGTTGTGCTGCGTTTTTTTTCTCTTCGTCTGTCGTCATCGCGCTCTTCGCTTTTTGCATCTTTCAGTTCTCTCTCGCTCTATAATAAAATTTTTCGTTATAAATTTTCTTAATATAGTACATTTTTAAATAACAAAAATGTGTCACCTTTCTTATGAGTTTTTTTCTATAATGTTCTACCTGTCCTTGAATTGTCATGCCGGATTTCAATGCCCTCCTGCCGCTTTCCAACTCATCTTGGTATTGCATTATCTTAACCTCAATTTCACGAAGTCTACTTCTTCTTTCTTCATTATAATCTCTACCACTATGAAATCAAATGAATAGTTAATGAACTATATTTCATATAATTCAAAAATTTCTGTTATTACCTAGAATCCATACTAGTATCTTGAGAATTCGAATCATCGTTCTGACCTAATTCTTCCCATTTACTAGTTGTCATAGCTTGTGCTTCAACCTAACAGAAGAATATTATTATTTGAAAAAACAGAAGAATGCATACATAGCAGTCCAAAATTAATTTTTTCAACCTGATCAGGATCAACAGTTTCCCAACGTGACGGTACAAATCCTGCAGGGATCGATGGCTTCTTTTCATCCTCCTTATTTCGCAGGCTGGAAGAGTCATCTTCATCCATTGGAATACCATCTATATCCTCGTCCACTGCAAACATGAACATACAAAAGATCATAGTAACTATTATAATAAATTTTATGTTTAATGCAAAATATTCTTACTAGGAACTCCATCAATATCGTCGTAATTGGTTGTTGCTTGTGGCGTTAAACCATGTTTCATGGCACCTTTAAGTAAAGCGGCTCCGTCTAACGGTACCCCATCCAAATCTTCTCCGCCATCACCATCTACATCTGATAAAGGTGCTCCATCAATGTCTTCATCATTTTCTTGTTCGGGTTCATCTACCTAAAACAATTTAATCATTTTGCTTCTACATTTAATATCCTAAATGAGAAGAAAATTATGAAATGGAAAGTCAAATTTACCAGGACAAGACCAAGGAAAGTATTCTGTAATTTAACGAGAAAATCTCGCGGATAAACTGCCCAATCTTCCCACGCCCTAAACATTCTCATTACACGTACTTTAAATCCTTCAGCTTTTAATCTACTATCAAACTGTTTGTAAGCTTGATGAACTTCATTAAATATATCCAGAAGTCGAGTTTCAAACCTGTTTCACAAGCGTATTAATACAAACTGCATTAAATACATTTACAATTGGTTGTATTTCAAAATAACTTACGCTTTTCGATAAATAGTAGCATTATTTACTTTAACACCACAATTATGTAATATATCAGATATAAGATACAATCTCGCAATTTTCTTATTAACAGGTGTTTGTAATATCGACAACGACTCTGAAATGCAATCACAAATTTCTTCCGCTGCTTCAGCATGTTCTATACAAAATACCATGGCTTCTGCTACTTTTATCCTTTCAGGCGATATATTTCGCAATAAATCTTCTAATCGATCTCGTTGACTATAAGGAAATATTTTTGAAAATTTGGACAATGCTGAATTAAATTGATGAAACATTAACGTTCATTCGTAACACCTGTTCGACAAACTTCCTCTTCTGGGTTCTTGTCTTTCTTCCATCTCGATTAATTCATCAGGCATTCCCTGAGTCCATGGATTAATGGGCGGTGGTCTCCATACACTTCCACCTTTAAACATTCTAAAATCTTCAGTACGCCATTCTTTTTGTCCATCTCCTTGTAATATAGAATATAACTTCCATCGATAGTAAATATGTGCAGGAGAATAATTTTCAAATAAAAATCTAGAATACAATTATTATTATTAGAATTAGGAGTGCTAAATGAGTAACGCATTTTAAAAGAACTAAAGTTAAAACAAACCTAAACATTGGATTATTCAGTTCTCTATTCATTATCATTGCTTCAAACATTGGACCCTCTCGAATCACAAATTCTACCATTCTGTGTATTAACATAACCAGGTTTCTGCAACAATTTTTATAATTATTTAATCCATTATGTGTTCAATATGATGTTAACAGTTCAAATTACTGTACCTTTCTGTCGGTATAACCACTTTAACAACAGCATTCTGCAAAATCTGTAAAAATTTCCGTTATTAAATTTCTTTTAAACAATACACTCGGAGTCATGTTTTATTAATATGAAGTTTTACCTTCTCAAAGTTTTCCTTTTCCTGAGGATCAGCTGACTGTAGATTACGTATACGAGGTACCTAAGATGATATTAAAAAAATACATGTGTAACTTATTCAAATTTTATATGAACCAGTTTTTCGTGTACCTTATGTCTATCTCGACGATGTGGTTGAGCATTAAATGGAAGACCAGATGGAGGTGGTGGCTGCGTAATTTCCATCAAAGCAGGTGGTATATAAATCGGATAAGGGGGAATGGGAACACTTTTTCCCCAGCCTAATTTCATCTCATACTGCATTATATCACGACCTGTTTCATCACATTGTGACAGAAGTGATGAACGTTCTCAAAATATATTCTGCAATTTTTTTAATACTTTTACTACTTGCTTACCATTTAGATTTTTTAAAGCTCGTTCCCCATCTTTACGGCTCATGAATGCTACAAAGCCGCAATTTCTTTGTCTAGCTTTCTCTTCATCACTACGTGGCCACATAATTTTGATACTAGCTAATGGTCCATACTTTCCAAATATTTCCATTAATTGTTGTTCTGTAATCTATTACGAATATTCAAAACAATCTTATTAGGTATAACACTCTGTACATATAATGCAATCGTAGATAAGCATGTAAAATTAATTTGTACCTTTGGGTTTAAATTTCCCAAATACAGATTAGTTGTATTAGGATCACCATTGTCAAATGATCCATCTACAAAAGACAATGTTTTTATATTTACAATGTAACATTAATATTAGGTAAATTAGCAGCGCACACTAGTAAAAAGGGCACTGTTTACCCTCATACATCAGGGCTAGGAATCGTGGATCGTCAATAAGGGTACGTAGATTAATTTTTCGTGGATCAGGAAATGAGGATGTGCCACCTAACATGATCCGATTGAGATGAGAGTAAGAACCAATTGATTTTTTATACAATTCATAATTTAACTACTTTAATCAATGAAAATTATTCTTAATTACTTCAATGTTAAAAATTTGTTACCTTCAACACATTTTAGAGCCGCTAACATTGGATCTTCTGATTGGGTAGATATAACAGTTTTCACAACACCTTTATATTTATGCCGCTCTTCTCTTTCTTCTTGTATCATTTTTAACTCTTCTTTAAATAATTCAAGATTACTTTTCTTTTTCTCACCCTCTTTTTTCTTTTTCCCCAATCTATCCAATTTTCTTTCATTTGATCCCAATAGCCGTGCATATTCTTGTGCTTGTTCAGCTGATGACCTATTATCAACGAGCTCTGATATCTTTGACTGAGGCTTATAAAGTTTCCCTTTTTCTCTTGTATCTTCCTCTATTAAAAAATATTCATGAAACAAGAATGAAGGTATGTTGAACAACATAAAGCAATATAATAAAATTCTTACGTCGTTTTCCTGCATCATAAGTTCCTGCTTTTACCCAAACTTTACTTGTTGTTTTATTAGGTGTTTCTTGGAAAGTAGCTACAAATTCTTCGAATGCCTATGTACATAATACAAATTCATATACTATTATATACATAGTTCATATTATATGTATAATGTTATATACATTTTATTTTTAACTTATCACACATTACATACTTGAGCTGCAGCCTGTTCTTGTTCTTTTTTACGTTGTTCTTCTAATTCTTTTTTACTTAATGGTCTCTTACCCATTGTGCCAATAGAAAATGCTTTAAGCTTTTGTTCTGCAATTTGCTATATATTTGAAATAATTACTATTTGAAGCGATCATCAGATAAAAGTATCAAACTTCAGTTAAATCATAAGATAAATGTATATAATTATACCTTCATAATAGCTTTATCTGCCATTTGTAAATAATTTAACCTGAAATATTGATATAAAATTTATACCACTATATTGTTTAGGAAAAAAAGTATGAAACATGAAGATAATGTTCATGTACAAAATCAAACTTTAATTAAATTTAATAAGAAATAATACAAAACCTTACAACAAATGCATAAAATTTTGCGTTGCTTACAAAAATTGAAAGTCGTAATCCTTAATTATTTACACTTTTAATACCGTTCAAAACATGCTCTTAACAATGTTACAATTAGACATTATCGTAAAAGTATATATTTTAATACTATCAGGAATATTTATATTTTTGATACGCTTTCCATTAAAGAATCGAGCAATTACAAGAAATACACATATCTTCACGTTTTGGTGACGCTGAATGACCATAAATAACAAAAAGATAGAAGATACACATCATACACACTTTATTTGCAAATATTAGCATGTTGTCAAATAAATAAGATATTATATATTCTTACAGTTGAATGCAATCATATTTATTTAAACAATTAGTTGCTATACATAAAGTGACATAAAAGTAATAAATGTTCATTCAGTCAGTGATCAGACTCATCCGACGAATTTTAATTCGATCTACACATGTCAACTCTAATTGGTCTAGTGCACTCCGTAACCAAGATAACGAGCAAATGGTTTAGTGACTTTCGTAACACCAAGACTGTATATCTAGTGATCCTTTATTTTGGGAATTGGAAATTTAAATATTTAAAAATTTGATAATTTAAAAATTCCATAATTTAAAAAATTAATAAGTTGTAAATTCGAAGATTTGAAAATATGAGGATTTGAGATGTTAAGAATTTGCATGTTCAAACGTTTGAAAATTAAAAATTTGGAGATTCGGGATTTTAAAAACTGGACAACACATGGACAAGTTTGTTTTAAATACATAGTCACTTCTCCATGTTCACATATTTCTGTCCACCATGTATATTAACGACGGAATAAGAAGTGTATGATTATGGAATAATTCTACCTGGTGGGAAGCTTACTGAAGTTAGCTGTGTTGCACAAACTAAGTATAATTCATTATTTCCGTGAATAATGAAGACAATGCATCTTTTTCAAAATAATATTAATATCATTACCTCGGAAAAGGTATTTAACATTAAGTTGTTATGTATAAACAATATTACATAACTTTAAAAGAAAGCGCTTTGCAGCATACGATTTTCCTATCTAGCAATGCTTTTTGATCGAAGCGATGCAAAGAGCCCTCTGCAAGTACTAAATGATAAGAAATTAAATATGGCTGATGTTTTGTTTGTGTGTAATGATTATGTTATACGTGTATTATTACTTTGTTTAATTAACTTTCTTGTATAATTATATATATATGTATATGTATATATGGAGGTGTGTGTGTGTGTGGATGATTGTATGTATGTATATATATACATATATGTATATATATATATTGCCCGTGAAAAACTTAAAAAAAAATGAATGCCACGAGCCTTTATGTATCAACGTGTCGATTAGTTTTACAAGCGGATGCTGATGATCCAAACTCGTGGACAGATTTGTACAGGCTAGTCCCATACTTACGACAAAGCCTGAGTTGTACTGTGTGCTCAAATTTATTAATCGAACCTCATACACCGACGGAAACTAATTGTCAACATCATGTGTGTCGTGGCTGCAGAGGTGGACGTAAAAAGCTTAAACCTTCGTGTGGTTGGTGCAAGGATTATGACAAATATGTCGAAAATGTTCAATTACGAATACTGTTACAGTGTTACAAGAAACTGTGTGAATATTTGACGAACACAAACATCTATCGAAGTTTGATACTTTCAGTGTCGTCTAACAAAACAGGTAATGGTTCATCAGCTATCGGTGCTACGAGCCTTATGGAACTTATACAAGAGGGTTCAGGCTTCAAAGATGAATTTAAGAGTACCGCTGGTCTATCAAAATCTGCATATAGCATTTTACCATGTGTTTATACAAGTACTACCTCAACCCAAACGCAAGGAAATACTATGCAAAGTTCAGAAGCAATATCACAAAGTTTACCTGGTATAGTATATTATTATTTCTCTATATTGTATTCCTCTTCTTGTGTAAATAAATGGATTTTCATTTTAAGGAATTGTAGTAACCTCCTTAATTATTCACGATGAAAGAATAAATTCAAGGAGCCATGATAAATGGTCACTGTTCTTGGAGCTAGTCTTAAGAAACAAACTAAATCTAAAGTAAACAATTATATGCCATAACAGTATTGATGGATGTAGCAGTTGTTCAGGTTCATATATCTGTGGACTATGTTTTTTGTTATTATACACATATATATGACCCCAAGCTATGACTACATTAGTTGATCTTTGTATGTGTTAAAATCTTTATGTTAATTGCTGATTCTTTGAGACTGATACTCAAAGCTGGTGGTACTGGCAACAAGCTATTACAGAATACATTTTACCAAGCAGTTAAGAGGATTTTACTGTATTAAATTGGCAATTAAATTTATTACTTTTATGTATTTTATTCAGGATTATTTATTACATTTATATTTTATATTTATATAATACAACAATTTGAGGAAAGTTATGAATTTAGTTTGCCAACCTAATACTCAAAACATTCAGTCTTATGGTCCTTAAGGATATCCTACTCTATGTTCATATATCCCCTTATTGATACATGGTTCATAATCCAAATACATATATCTGACATGTACCACTTTTGTGAATATACGAATGGGACATGTGTTTTTGACATAGATAGTAAGAGTATTTTATCTTCAGGACAAATAAGAATTTTGAAATGTGCTTATTTATTGTGAGCCTAAATAGGATGTCTACAAAGTATTGAAATATTCTATAAAAAATGATTAATAATTTTTCGTTAACTCACTATTATTCAAATAGATTTATTAATAGCAGGCATAGAATTTTCATATTTAATGTAAATTATTTCTTATTAATATCATTTATTGTTATTTTTCTATCTTAGCAGCTGCCAATATTTAGGGACAAAATGTTCCACCTAGGACCTGGTTCAGTCTTGTTGATAAATCTTGTGTATATTTTTATGTTTATAATATTTTATCCGATAAAATGTATTTATTTATTACATAGAATCACCTGCTATACGTACTGTATCGAATGGATCTTCAATATATTCTGTGATGTATGCTGGTTCTGGTAACAAAATAACAATAAAACGGAAAGCAGCTGCTGCAGATGATGCAGACATTGGGCAACAGGATACGGATGGAAATCCACACAGCTCTGTAGGAGGGGTAAAATGTATTCCATCTACCCACTTTAAATATGGGACCCCCTCTCAGAAAAGATCTTCAAAGGGCAGCAAAGTAATTTCAATAGATATTCGGTTAATTTTGTGCCTTACAGGAAGTTCACATTCTGCTATGTATAATTTTTCTTTAAATGCTAAATGATGTGCATCTTTGTTAATATCACTTGTAAGGTACAATTATATTTTTAGATTTCTATAACAATTAACAATTTATAGTGGTTTATATTCATTAACATTGTTTAATACCTTTGGTTACTAACACTAGACCTAAATAAATTTGAACATGTATTTTGCTAGGTCCCATAGTGAGATTAATGCAGATAACAATATTACATTTAGTTATGTAATAATTCATAATATGTTTTTATGAAGTGTTTGTTTATGTCTGCATTAATCTATGTTCTTTACTTTTTTTCCTTTCATAATAAGTAAAATTAAGATAATGTATTCTGTTTCACACAGTCCTCAGGCTTTAAAAAGCCAAGATCAAGTTCTGCAAGGAGTAAAAGAAAAGGATGTAGATGTGGCAATGCAACAGCAATACCTGGAAAATTAACATGTTGTGGTCAACGTTGTCCTTGTTATGTTGAAAGTAAACCTTGTGTTGAATGTCGATGCAGAGGTTGTAGAAATCCTCATACAGCGGATGGATTAAAGGTAGTATTTATGCCATGAAATAATTCCCTTAATGGAACTTGATTTTTGTAAAATGTTTAACATTATGTTATAGATCCGACCACACATACCTGAGTTACATAATTTACAGTTGCAATTATCAACTTCCTTGGATTGTGATACATTACATTCAGATCCTCTAGGATCAGTACCGCAATGTCTTTCAACTTCTCCAACAACAATTCAAGTATTAAATGTCTATTCAACTCCACGACTAGATATTGATAATGTACCGCAAAATCTGCCTGCAGCCTTGTTAGTGGGAGAAGATGCTATGATTAGTACTGAAAGCGAAGCTGAGGACAGTGACATACAAATTGATGTGTGATAATTCATGTGACATTGTCAAATGTCATGTTCAATATAATAAGGTATGTAATATAAATAAATATAAGATGAATTATATCACATGTACTAAGTTGTATTTTTGAAATTTCAGAATAATCTATTTACCAGTAAAAAGATTATGGTTTTAACCTACAGTTATAATAAAAAAATAATAAATATATTTTTATCACTCGTAAATTATTTGTATCGCAACATTTTAGAAAGTTTAAAAAGTTAAGTTTCTTGTAAGTATGAATAAATTCATGTCCACTGTAGAATTAAAATATTTTATCCTCGTTTTTTTAATTTGTAACATAGTCCGTAATTCGTTGCATTACTTTGCAATTTCCTACTGTTTCATATTGAATTCTAGTTGTTATTACTCTAGGTTTATGTAAAACATATATTATGTTTTTTAAATATTTGTATTATGTAGTGCATCACATTGTTGCATACCAAATATTCTTGGACCATAATAAAAAAAGGGTGCATTAAAAATGATAGTGCAACCAAGTATTTCATTCCGTAAAGTTCTTTTTTTGATCAGCTTAGTTTCCAAGAAAATAGATTTGAAAAGACCAATGATTGGGTGTGTACTTGAAAGAGTGTTTCCCATTTTTTGTACTAGTAATATATTCATCGAGTATAGTAAACTGCACGTGGTCAATGTACTATCATGGTAATGTAACTCCATCATGCGATTGCTCCTTATGGAGCGTGATTTAAGATGATTGTTTGATAGGGCATTGAAAAAATGTGAAATAAAGTTTTTTGTTTCAATCTTCGTTTATTGACTAAACCTGGGCATAACGAAACATAGCTCGAAATTTGTCTTTTTTTGTATTTTACAATTTATGTTGGTAGACAGTGATTAAATTTTGGTAATACAATACTCGCATGTGTGTGAATACGTCAAGGAGATATAACTGTACATGTTGTTAAGTAAGCAAATCAAGTATAATAGCAATTAAGATTTATTTAACTCTAAGAGATACCATTATTCAAGTCCCTGTGAGATATGGATTGTGTAGACGTCTGATGATAACTAGTTAGAATGTATTGTGTGGATGCAATTTTCATTGTTGTTAACTTTCACAATAGTAGTACCTGTTTACTAAGTTCATTTTTGTAAATAGCAAGAATGAATTATGTTATCTTTCTTGAGTTGTCCTATTTGTGATAATTATGTAAATAGCTGTATATGATAATACAGAAATCAGTATATCTGGTAAAAGAATTCATTGCAACAGACTTAAACTGAAAATCACCTAACACTCCTACACAATTAGAAAGAGTTTGTAATTATAAATATAATAAAAGAAAAATGATTTCACTATTTTTTTTTGGCAAGGCATAACAAAATCTGCAATAAACGTTGTTCCTTTTTTTTATATTATACAAAAACGGTTTTCCAGATGAATTCAACAATCGCAAGAATCTAAAGTTTAAACAAAATAATTCAAAAAATACCACACTGAGTCGGTAGATCGATGAAGAGCCTGCATAATGTCGGGGATGTGTAAAACTTGCTTCGACTTGAGGAACGAGGAAAACGTTAGCAGACGAACTGATAATAAATGGTAAGATAAAAGTGCAAAAAAGAATATGTAGTTTGCTGTACTTTATTTAATTGCTCCCAATAAAATTGTTTTCAAATAGTACTATACTCTGGAACATCGTGGGGTCTTCATTCATTTGGTGGATGAACTAGTAGTAAAATTTCTCATTAGTTTAAAACAGTGAAGTCGAAGAAGTGAATCCATCCTGTACATTGCTCAGAAAAGTGGATAAATTTGATGTTTGATGGGTGATAGGATTCCAGGTTCAGGTAGGTAAATTATTTTTATATCTGGTCATTTCAAATGTTTCGGAAATGACCTGATAGTTTTCCCTTTTTATATATAACATAATCAAGTATTAATATTCGTAACCAAGTGACGGATGTTGAGAGTTGTGTAGAATTACGCACCATGTTAATGGAAGTCGATTTAGATCTCAAAAGACCAGATAGTACATATTTACAAAGCGGAGAAAAATAGTTTTAGTAAATATAAGTTGAAAGGTTAATCATTGTAGTAATTAATATGCACTGAATGCTTTTTAATACCCTGTGTAACAAAATTATTTTATTCGAAATAAAAATTAGATTAATATTGTATATGTTATTTATTGATTACAGTTGTCGGTGAAACCTGCTATGAACAATTTTACTCAACACGACATGATTCGTAAGAAACGCAGAAATATAGTTCAATTCTTTTCCCAACAAACGTACAATGGGGAAAATTGAATGAAAGCACGGACTTTCAGTACCGTGAACACAACGCCTTTAAAACTCGTACAAGAAGTAGATACACGATGAAATTTGACGTATAATATGTTCAAACAGCGTTATGTATCATTCTGTGCACCGAAAACATGCCCCGAAATTAAATAATAAATGGAACTTCATTCAATATACTGCAAATGATTGAAAACCTTATTATGTATGTGAGTGTACGCTGTTATTTTACGGTAGTATCACTTTAATAGCTGTTTTACTTTATGTCTCATGAAGGAGATTCTATAAACCACATCAGAACGTAAGTTAAAATTTTTTTGTAATTGAAGTTTACATCGTATTATATATTTACGATAAAAATATCATAACGTGTAAAGTAATTAATTCAAAAAGGCGAAAGCCTTTTGGAAGTATTTAGGAATTATTCGCGTATTTTAAAATAAAAATTTTAAAACAGAACCGCCAGTGGCATCTAGCGACGAGGTTCGGACTATCAAAATGAAAAATTTCATTTTTTTCTAAAACAAAGCGTTTTTACATTTGTCTAATACCTATAAATTAATTTACGGGCACACTGTAATTAGAAAAATGTTTTCATAGTATGGCAGAAGCATTATATTTGATAATAAAAAAAATTATATTTCATGGACTTAAAAATGCTTAGCCATCTAGCGGTAGAACATGGGAAGTAATGAAACCAAAATCGGACTTTGATTTTTCATTTAATAACATTTCCGACTAGATAATACTTTGACAACAATACGAAAATAATTTATGTTGGTTTCGGAAGCAACTTCACAAATATTATCGACCATTATGGAGAAATAAACAATATTAATTTAAATCTAACGCAAAAGTGGCGGCCGTCCATTTGGTCGATAAAGGAGATCTACTTGGTTGATAAAGAAGACTGCAACGTTACCTGCCACCACTTTCTTTTCATGTCAAGAACAAATCTTCTTTTTCTAATTGCAAATTTTGTTTTATAAATGCCAATGTGATGCGATGCAAACGCCAGGCTTTTTAATCTCTTCCAATTTTATTTAAATAACAAATGTTCAATTATTCTTACATCAGGACTCATGTGAAACAGACATATTTAATAAATTATAATTTCATTCAAAATATTTGTTAATTAGTGATTTATAATATGGGAATAAACCCCCATAGGCCTTAAAATCCTTAGCCATCTAGCGGCGGAAGGTGGGAACTAGTGGAACTAATTTTGAAATATATTATCATATGAAATATTGACATTTTCTACTTGTAAGAGGTTGGAGTATTCCAAATAACAAATCCAAATGGGTTTAGAATGCTTTAATTGTTCCAATAAGTCGACAGTGAAGAATAAAATACATTAATGTTTCCAAAATTTTGTTCCAATAGTTCGAATCTTTCACCGCCAGATGTCCAAAGTTTTTGTGGTCCACGAAATGCAATATTTATCATTTTCTTTTCTACCACGTTAAACGTATTACCATGATACTATTTTAGTTTATTTACGATCGTATAAGATTGAATTCGTTGAAGAAAAACGTAAAACTCCGCTAATTTTCGAGAAAAATAGAATTCACTATTTCGATAGTTTTTGTCGCTCACAGTTAGATGGCGCCACTGGTACGGTTTTAGAAGCAAACTCGAGTAATATAGATTTTTTCTCGTTATCTCATTGTAGTATACGTCAAATTGCTCTGGAAAGCAATAGAAAATGACTTCAGAGAGTTTTAAAAATATTTTCAGACCTGGAAAGTCAGAAAATCCAAAAACTTTATTCGTACTTCGGGTACATTAGTTCTTACCTTCCGCCGCTAGATGGCTAAGCTTTTTGTGGTCCACAAAATGCTATTTTTCAAATTTTCGTATATAGTGCTTCTAGTTCGTTGTAGATACATGTTTCCGACTGTGTCACACCTATAAATAAAGTTTCTAATGCCAATAAGACGTAAAAACGCTTTATTTAGCGAAAAATCGCAATTTTGTATTTTCTTAGTTTCACCCCTGACCGCTAGATGGCGCTAGCTGTACCGTTTTGCAACATCGCGAACGGAAATATGAATTTCTCGTGGCTACCGCTTCTATATTCTAAATTAAATATGTTACAAGGCACTATAGTCTTAAATATCTTCCTTACATATTAATCTTTGTAGCATTTCGTTATGAATGCATTTTGAATATGAAATTCAATTACAAAAAAGGTTTACTTATATGTTCTATTCTAGTTCCTGGAATCATTTCTCTGATGTTATACAAGTCTGTATCAGATTATGTTGTATGAAAATAGTGATAAGAAGGATTGATTAAAATCGTTCACTGTTACATAGAAAATAAAATAAAACAGCCTCAGAATCGTAAAACTTTCTCATTCTGCTGTAGAAAGCGATTCCTTATTTCATTAAATTCGATGATTGTCATTAAATGGCTTTAGGGGTATTATTTTGACACATCGTACGACAGGAGTGTTCGAATCGACTCTCCTATACTAATATCGGTCGTAGAAGCTATAGTTCCGAAGATTTAACCCTTTGCACTCCAATGGTGGCTCATATTCATCTTTTGGTCTAACAGAACAATTTCAATAAACATTTCTTTGACTATATTTGTAGTGTTATACCCATATGCGATGCTTAAACGTAGTAAAGTGTGTAACAATGGTAATTAACTTACAAAAGATTGATTAAACTTACAAGTTAAAAAGTTTGCCATAACAAAGATCCTTTCGAATGTAAACTAAAACTACCGACGTATAGTGCACAATTATTTTGACGGTAAAAATAAAGTTGAAAAATAAATGAAAAACGACGGAACATAAATAAATACACTTATAGATTCTTTATTTCACGACTATCAGCATAAATGTCAAGAAGATCAGGTTAGCAAATTTTATTATTCGAAGTAGGAAATTTGCAGAAGGGTCATTTTACCCCTTTGGTAGTTTCAGTGTAAATTAAATAGCTCTAAAAACCATCAAAATATCTATTCCCTCATCCCCCAAAATAATGAATGAAAATCAGCATAAATGCCAAAAAGATTTGGGTAGCAAATGTTGTCATTCGAAGTAGGAAATTTGCAGAAGGTAGCAACCCTTTGGTAGCTTCAGTTAAATAGCTCTAAATACCATCAAAATATTTATTCACGCATCCCCCAAAATAATAATTGAAAGTCATCATAAATGTCAAAAAGATCAGGCTAGGAATTGTTGTCATTCGACGTAGGAAATTTGCAAAAGGGCCATTTTACCCCTTTGGTAGTTTCAGTGTAAATTAAATAGCCCTAAATATCATCAAAATATTTATTCACTCATCCCCCAAAATAATAATTGATAATCAGCATAAATGTCGAGAAGATCAGGTTAGCAAATTTTGTCATTCGAAGTAGGAAATTTGCAAAATGGTCATATTACCCCTTTGTTAGTTTCGGTGTAAATTAAATAGCCCTAAATACCATCAAAATATTTATTCCCTTATCCCCCAAAATAATAAATGAATGTCATCATAAATGTCAAAAAGATCAGGCTAGCAAATGTTGTCATTCGAAGTAGGAAGTTTGCAAAAGGGTCATTTTACCCCTTTGGTAGTTTCAATGTTAATAACGTTTTGCCTGTTAATCACCACGTGTCCAAACATTCGAATTCAAGTATTCAACTTCTGTTATTAAACCGTCTCGTATCACCGGTTCCTTCGCGATAATTTTAGAAACAGCGCAGTACTGTATTCTTTAAGTTCCTTACTTTTCACGTTCGCCTTCGAGATGTATTCCCAAAATACGGTACTCGATCTATCGCGTTACAATAAAAACCGCCATCACAAGAAATCTATAGACGAACATCTTTTTTTTTTTTAGCAAATATTCAATTGCTCTAACTGTATTCACGAAACGTCTCAGATACGTAGCTTACATAATACAATGCGCAACCGTTGGCGAGAAATACAAGTTTATTTTACGGAAACATTGTGGAAATATACGCCGTTCGCCGTATATCACTTTCGGCGACCTTGAGAGGTTCTGCTTCCTCCGAACTAACATAACATGCATAACGATTAACACGTTGGGTTGTGCGCCAATCCCTAGTGCCTGATAGTGAATTTTCCGTTCAGTCTCTGAAGAGTGACAGTAGGTTTTTTGTTTGATCGACATCGGTGCTTGAGATCGGATTTGTCAAGGGTTAAATTATTAACCCTTTGTGCTATAATGACGAGCTACACTAGTGACACACTCATAGTTCAAGAACTTTGTTCATGTTTTTTATATGCACATTTTAATTAATAAGAAAAGAAATATCATTAGTACGAAGTGTACTAATGCATTTATTTATTAATTATTCAGTAATGCATCGAAAAAAGTATTCAACATTCCAGATAACATATCAATTGTTTCTTTGTGCGATTTTTCATGCTTTAGCAATTTGGAAAAAAATGTGTTTCTGAGCACGATCGTCAAATTAACCCTTAACGCTCCGACTTTTAATTGCGAATACCGTTCGGCAACTCTAACTTCATACTTCTACTTACAAGTTTTTAAGTGTCAGATTTTAAATGCTACAATGATGTGTAAATAATAATATTGAAGTTACTCAAAACAATCTTTATTCATCTCAGAAGTAATATAATGTTTATTAAAATATTTATATTAATTATAATGACGCTGCACATCGGTGGTGCCTGATAGGCGCACTTGGAGCGTTAACCCCTTCCCGTACTTTAACGAGTCTGACTCGTGACGCACTCACAACGGAAATGTAACGAACTTTATTCAAATTTTTAACAATACTCAACTTGAAGTTTAGGTCCGATTATAATTCGTGTAATCAAGGATCGCTGAATATAAAATACCTGTAGCATTTAAATTTCCTTTGTTTGTTTTAGTATTATAGCTATGAGTAGTTAGTTATATCTGACGCACCTGACAAATAAATGGCACGGGAAGGGGTTAAGGGTTAAAAGTGTGCGGTAACGTGTTAAGGAATGGTACGGAGTACAGGACGATTAATGGACTAGGCATCGAGATTGGGACATTTGTTTGAGAACGAGATCTTCGTCGTTGTTACGATACATGTTCTTCGGGATTCAACTTAATGTACCATGAAGTAGTTAGGTTGTTGCATCAGTGAACCCACTCGAAAGACGAAATAACAAAACAACTGACGAGTATAAAATGTTTGTGCTTTATTAACACTAAGAATTAGCGCTTAAGAAAAATAGTAACACCTCGCAAACTGACAACTGACTCTAAAGATATATAAATATAAATATAAGTATAAATATAAATGATATTATATATAAATTAATAATATTTGTATATAAATATAAATTTGATGCGTACTTTTTGAGAGTTATAGGATATCTACTCAAGAGACAAAATAATGTCCTCTCCAGAATAAAGTATGTAGTGGGGATTGGAGTGCTGCTGGGGGTGAACAAACGACTAAATTAAAATTAAACTTTTTTCATTGGTTTTAGAAAATTGAAGGGAAGTGAGTCCACTGTCCTCGTTTCGTTCCCCGCGTTGCTATTTTGCTCCTGACATCGTAAACAAAACAACGTTGCAACTTTCTTTGAGTACTTTTTAAAGGTGAAAATCTGCTCTACCGCGTGGTATAATTCGACTTTCCACTACACCCTTACATTTTGTGATAAATTGAAAAATATACGTAAAAATTGATGCAAATCGTTCATAGATTGTTCATACATGTTTAAGCACTCAGAATGCATAAAAGGCATATACTGTTTCCTTATTTAGGAAAGTCTACAGAATCTTTTGATGCAAACGGATTTTCAGAATCTTTTATAGTTCCCTCACAAAATCGGTATGAATTTCGAAAACGTGTTTTTTTTCGAAATCAAATTTCTCAAAAACTGTATGCGTTGGCGAAAAACGGATTGGAGATTCGTGATCAGCGCAAGAAACACTATAATAATCACTGATCGGATTTTAGAACGTCGGAAAAAAGTTGAAATTTGTTGGACAGCGTTATCTAAAGTTAAAAATAAGCCTAATGGCTTTATGATCCTATGAACGGGCTGCAACAGTCGCGTCGCGATAAGCCTCGCTCATCCAACGTATCCGCAACGTATCCAAAATTACGAACAAGCCGGGCGTAACGATCAAAAGATCTCGATCGAACACGGTCGCTCGCATCTGGATGTCTCCCAAAGGCTGCATACCAGACTCTGGTTGAAATCCGGGCCGCGGTTGTGCGAGTTCGCGGAGCGATAACCTTCGTCGGAGCGTTGTCGTGGGCGAGAACCGTACATTATTTTCGAGCTGTCCGGTGGAATCGGTCGGTCTCGAACGGGCGACGCTTTCGTGCCGAAATGAATTGCGCAATCATGTTAGCGGGGGACAGCATGGCGCTCGTGGAAGAACGCGACTCCACGCAGACGCGGTCGTGTCTCGATCGGGCCGCCGTGTGGCGGCTGCCTCCGAAATGTTGATGCTAAATAAAACTCCTAGCTGCTTGGGACGATGCCATGCGTTCTAATTTTCACGAAGGCACGGCCGCTCATGGACGTGGTGGCCCGGGGTCTGCCGCGTCGTTGGAGGCGGACGCGATAGTCTTCGCAGACTGTTGCCTGTTACCATCGTCGCGAGGAGAGGGAAAAAAGTTCGCCGTAACCAGCGTCACCTTCTGCGAGACAACCATCGAGGGAGAGATCGGTAGGCCATTCTCGCTGGACATCGTCAACAGCTGATCGTGAACGAAACATCGGCGGCCGCTGATCGTGGCAGCCGCGACTAACCTAACCAGCCTAATCGAGCTGACTGGGTCGGGCAACGCTCGTTCGTACACCGGTGCTCGCTACGTCGAGCCGCTTTTCCATGCGAACCGTCCGGTGACATGGCTTCCGCCCTTCTGGGCAAGTGCGTCGGCTTACTGGCGATCGTCCTTTTTCTCTACGGGTGCTGCTATGCCTTCAGGATACGGGAACACGCCGGCCAAACGGCTCCCTCGACGCTGGACCAACCGCATCGCGCCGCCTGCGCTTCCATCTTTGGCAGATGCCAGGAGAAGACGACGACCGCGACTACGTCGAACGCACGGAAGTGGCACGACGCGTCAGCATCGTCGCGGATCGCCACCGCACGGAAACCACCTGTCGAGGTGACGTCGTCCGACGATCGCGACACCGCGACGGAGGGGACACGCTCGAGACACGAGAGGACCGGGATCTCGGGGAAGGCTAGGACCGTCGACGACGACGACGACGACGAGGAGGAAGTGGTCGTCGAGGTAGAGGACTCCGGGGAGGACGTCGAGAGCGAGGTAGCGGAGGATACCGACGAGGAGGAAGATCAAGACGGCGAGGAGGATGACGAGGAGGATGATGAGGAGGATGACGAGGAGGACGACGAATCGGAAGAGGTTTCGGTTGGGAAACTTAGGAGAAAGTCCGAGGAGGATGAGTCGAAGGATGACGAGAATATGGAGAGCGTTGTAGAGAAAGAAGATGAGTCGAAAGAGGAAGTGTCGAAGGAGAAGGAGGAAGAAGAATCGAAGGACGAATATGAGGAAGACGAGGACGAGGATGAAGACGAAGAAGAGGAAAAAGTAGTTCCTACTCCTCCACCAAGAAAGCTAGAGAAAGTCAGGCACGTGTATAAAGAGAAAGTCACGTCAGCGGAAAACACGGCGCCTGTTCCGGATAAGCCAAAGATCAAAACAAAAGAAACACCCGCAACAACGAAGAAACCGGAAGAGACAGCGAAGAAACCGGAAGAGACAGCGAAGAAACCGGTGGAGAGGCCGAAAACGTTGACCGAGAGCGCGACAAAGTCTGGCGAGTCTGCGAAAAAAGTCGAATCCGCGAAAACAACGAAACCCGAATCGGAATCGTCGAGAGCGAAAGCAACAACGCAGTCGGAGGTGAAGAAGAAAGTTGCAGCGAAAGCGGAGGAACAACCGAAGAAACCGGAGAAAGGAAAAGTGAAAACGGCCGGTGTGAAATCGTCGCCGACTAAACCCGCGGAAGTTAAACGATCCGATAGTGAGTATCGCGTGAATCGCGTCCGTTTTCGATTGTTATTCTGATGAGTACATGATTGTTTGTAGAGGACGAGTCGAAAGATAAAAGGAAAACGCGAGATCCTTTTACTTTGGCTCGATTGAACGACGCGATTCTACGAGTGCCGACCTTCGTGCCTAATTTCACGAGCATCGAAGATTTCGAGTGTCAGCAGCACGGCAGGATCTTCCTGAGACAGTTACGGGGCTACAAGTTGTGGGCCCTGCAAAGTAAGTGTTGATCTTCTATAAAATTTCCGATAAAAGAAAAAAAAAACGAAAAAATAGATAATCGATGGAATGCATCGCGAAGGATAATTCCGTTTATTCGCGCGTCAGTGTTAGATTCGAGTGCAAAAATCCCGTCGGGCCTGTTGAGGGGAAACGTCAACCAGCTCGGAGATTTTGACGAGTGTTTGGGAATAATGGCACACGTGAAATTGGATGACAAGACCATAAAGGTGCAGGGCAAATATTGTTTGGCCAATATAGATTTGTACCCGGCTCGTCCGGACATGAAGCTTCCGGTTAATATGATGCAGTCGCGGGCTTTCGTACGAGGAAACATGAATGACGTAAGTGAACGATTGTATTTTCGTTCGATTTCTGTTTTGCGAATGGTAACTATTCCGATTGCACAATAACATTTGGTTTCAACAATATTACAACACTTTTTAAAATAACATTAACTAAGCAGCTTTATATTTGTATGACATGTCGAATCTCACAAGATAAACATATATCGTGTCGTCTAGAAGATTCGTAGTAGGTTAAGTTACATATATGGCAAGTGTACATGTGAAGTATATGATTTATGCGTACTTTAGACATTTTGATATATCATAAATGCATACACATTCGTTCTTTGATAACAACAAGAGCAACAGCAACTGCTAAGACACAGCAAAGCCAATGCAAATATCAATATCAATATCAATATCAATATCAATATCAATATCAATATCAATATCAATATCAATATCAATATCAATAACAATGACAGTGATAATAGTAGCAACGAACACAGTTGAAATAACAAATTAATAGTAATACCAATAGTACTAGCAACAACAATGACAATTACAATGTCTACAGTCATAAAAATAGCAATGATAATATCAACGACAATAATACTGACAATATCAGTGACAAACTCCATGACAGTATCAATGGTAACATCAGTGACAGTATTATTGTCAATAACAATGACAACATCAATACAATATCAATGACAACATTAGTGACAATATTACTGTCAATAACGATGATAATAATAGTGACAACATCTATGGTAATATTAATGACAATAACAATGACAACATCAATGTAATTAGTATTGACAATATCATTAGCCATAACAATGGCAATAGCAATAGAAATGGCAATGACAATAGCAATAAAAGTAGCAAAGTCGCTGGTACTACTAATAGCAACAATAATAGCAACAACAATAGCAACAACAATAGCAACAGCAATAGCAACAGCAATAGCAATGTGTATATAACTACACTCGTGGTAGTAACAATTGGAATAACAATATGAGTAGTAATGACAATAACAATTACGATAACAACAGCAATAATTGCGATATTTGTTCATATTTTTTAGCCTGGCCATTTTATTCCAAAATTCACGACAGTGAATTGGGCACTGTGCCTTCCAGCAGCGTGTTCCGCAGAGGATGCACAAAGCGTACTGGAACAAGCACTGAGAGATTACAATTCTACGATAGGGATTAAGTTCATAGTCGACGTTGATCCTAACATGTGTTACGTCAAACAGAAGTTACGAAGTTATTCCAAAGAAACTATAGGTGTTTTGTACGTATTCTTAGTTACTCAGTAATCCACCCACCTCGTACTATAATATACAAGGTGATTCATCCGAATAGATTCTATCTAAATAATCTAAGCGTTTGATATACAAAAAATGTTTCGAGCAGGGCACGTATAACATAAAAACGAGACAATGTAATAATTAATATTCTGAAATTTTTTACTTTTTCTCGAGATACGAGATCGCGGAGTTTTTTTTAATAATTTTGTTATTTAATTTTTTTTTTTGAGTAGGTCGTAAAACTTAATCATAATGTATAAACTTCGAAATTAGGAAGACAGTTGAACATTGAGCAGGAAACAGTTAGCTGGTAATTCTAATGGCACGATTAGGGGAATCACCCTCACTGTATATTTGCTTGTAGGTATTTTTACGCGATGGTATTTTGTCTGGTGATTGTGGCGACCGTGAGAGACTATCTGGTGATATCGGAAGGAAAAGGTAAATTCACAAGTGAATAACACGTTTTTGCTATTTCAAATGATGTCTTCACCGTTTCCTTCATTTTGAACAGGAAATTATTCGGAGAGAATAATAATGTCGTTTTCCTTACGGAGGACCATAAGATCTTTGTTGAAAAAGGGATCGAACAAAGCGGAAATCACGTGCATTCACGGAATAAGATCGCTCGTAACGATCGTTCTTTACATCGCTCATCAGCTTATACCAATCTCGAGATTACCCTATTCCAATCGAATCGAACTTACGGAGGTAAAGATAAAAATCGAAGTAGTCGATAGTACCTCGAAGTTATCGTGGTAGTCGATAAGTGTCACTTAATTTTGATGTTTATTGAAACAGGTGGCGAACAATCCAGTTAGCTCTGTCTTAAGGGGATCAATGGTTTATACGGACTCATTTTTATTGCTCAGCGGTGTTCTGACTTCTTACAATATGGCGCATGAATTTATACAGCGCGGCGAAATCCGCTGGTTTTGTCGTTTTATCGCAAGATATATTAGGTAACCTTTAATTATGTTTAAACGTAATTTCTTTTTAGGCGAAAGTAAATTTTTAAGTTTGCAAACTTTTCGATTTTGAATTTCTGATCTATTAAAGTTTCTAATCTTTGTACTTTCGAATGAGGGAATTTTTTAATTTATAAGTTTCATAAGTTCTAAAGCCAAAAATTGTTTGATTTTCCAGAATTTTGTATCTTCGATTTCTGAAATTCTCAAATTCTCAAAATCTGAAATTATTATGTTGGCAGGTTCCAAAATTTTCTGTTTGCATGAATACTTACATTTCGAAATGTTTAAATTCCTAAATTCCTAAATTTCAAAATTTCAAAAATTCTAAACTCTTAACATTCTGAATTTTGAAATTCCTACAGTTCAAAATGCCAAAATTTCAAAAATTCTAAACTCATAAAATTCTGAATTTTTAAATTCCTACCCTCCAAAATGCCAAAATTTAAAAATTCAACAATTCCAAAGTTTCAAAGTTTCAAAGTTTCAAAGTTTCAAAGTTTCAAAGTTTCAAAGTTTTAAAGTTCTAAAGTTCGAAAGTTCTAAAGTACCAAAGTTTTATAATACCCAAATTTCTAAAATTCTAAAATTATTCAATTCTTCAATTTCTGAAATCCAATAGCCCAAAATTCCAAATTTTCCAGACTGCTAAGAAACTATATTTTCAACTTCCATTTTTCTATCTCATACCCCTAAATTAGCAAATTTCCAATTCTCCAAATATCCAAACTCCTATATTCCTAGCTCTCAAATTTCCAAACTTGCAAAATCCCAAATTTCCCTCTACAATAATTGCAAAGATTCCAGTTGCAACATATAACAGTCACCTGATTTTCATACACACGATTTTCAGTAACTATAAAAAATATCCGTAACGCTAAAAAATTGTTTCCAGGTTAACTCCAGCGTTACTCGCCGTGGTGTTTTGGTATGCGTACGTAATGGAACACACGGGAACGGGACCACAATGGAACAGCATCATACTGCCAAACGCCGAGCTTTGTAAGAGCAACGCGTGGACGAATTTACTGTATATACAAAATTTCTTTCCTTTCGAAGAAATGGTATCTAAATCATTTCAAATTGTACAAGATATCCGAGATTCTTGCGCATAAACCTTTTCATTACCAGACATCGCCGCAATAACTCCTCTAATATTCTCTCTATTTTATTCTTTTAGTGCGCTACACATACGCATCAGTTGGCATTGGACATGCAACTGTCGTTGATAGCTCCGATATTAGTATTTTTCTTAGAGTTTAAGCCGATCGTCGGAGTTGTTTTAGTATTCTTCATCGTTTTACTATCAGCCACACTTCGCTATATAGCAACGATGAACAATTATCTTTCCCTAGTGATTTTTCACGGAATGTCGTAAGTCTATTTATTCTACTAGTTATCAATGTTACGTTAATACGCTGTTTAGAAAACTTACTTGATCTTCGCACGTTATCACTTTCGTATTCTTCACAACGACCCGCAGAAAGTTTTAACTTTCGCTCGTAATTCATCTAAACGTAGCACACATAAAAACATCTCGTCATTGTATCATTGTATTATACGTTTGTTGTTTTTTATGAATTTTTGATAAACAACAAGCGGTGCATTAAACCATATGAAGATCACGTAATCTCGGCAACGTATGACAATATCAAGATCACCTAAACGAATGTACAATGATGCATGTCGATTAATGAATTATTTTCTGATTTTCAGATTGAAGCACCTTTACAGGACCGCAAATTTCATTTATGTATTGCCGTTGCATAGAGCCACGCCATACGTGTTTGGCGTAACGCTCGGTGTGCTGCTGCGTTATACCGGAAAAGACGTCAGGATCCACAAGGTACCTCTAAGATTTCACCTATCTCGATTCGAGCAGACTTCGAGTTCGCAATCGTTCGTCCAGTGACCGTGACCCGTCGTAAACTAGATGCACCAATTTCAGGTGTTGGTGATCTTGGGATGGTTAATCGCGATGGCCTTGGGATCGTGGTCGTTATTTTCACCCTGGCACTTGGCCAGGAGGGACTACGTGTACGATGCCGAAGAAGCAACCCATTACGCCGTAATAAGTCCGGTTGTGTGGGCTCTGGCCTTGTGCTGGCTCATATTTGCGTGCAACACTAATCACGGAGGTCTGTTTCTTGTCAGTTCAACGAAATTTTCGTTCCCTAAATTGTTTTATCAAAGTCTTCAACGTCCTGTTCAATTCACCGCAATGATATCGTTTGCAGGCCCGATAAACCGATTCCTCTCGAATCACTGGTTGGTTATCTTCAGCAGAATATCGTACGCGGTGTACTTGACGCAATTCACAGTATTCTTCTACAACGTTGGGACCACCAGATACTCCAGCGAGTTTCAGCCTCACAGAGCCGTACGTGATTCAACGAACGCGCCCGGAACGTCGTTGAAGCTCAAATTAATCGGTCGAACAATTTTCAGATCGATCCAGTGGAAGTAACCACGGTCGTGGTGGTATCGACGGTCGTCACTCTCTTCTTCGACGTCCCCATGCAAGAAATCAAAAACGTGGTAATGGAAAGTACCGACGCACTACCGACGGAGTTACCCGCCAAGGAAACGTCCGCCTCCGAGAATCCGACAACGGAGAAGAAGCAAGCGAAAATAGAGGAAACCGAGGTGAAGAAGGTGTTCGAAGAGGACGAGGTGTCCTCCACCGGATGGGACTGGCAGAGAGACATAGTCGACGGCGGGGTGAAGCACGGTAACGACACGGTGGAAGACGAGGAGCAGGTGGACCTGCCGATCCTGAAGAAGCCAGGTGGACGAAGGAGATCGTTCATCGGCCGCGATTCGGAGGCGGAGGAGGCGATTCCGGCCTGGGAGTGGATCAAGGAATCGAACAGAAGATTATCGAAAGACGACGAGGAGTACAGAAGAGGAGGAAGACGAAGCAGAAGCAGTCAAAGGGATTACGAGGAGCCGGGGGACGACGCGTTGGATCTATCCAGGATGCAACAGGAGCGAGAAGAAGCTATTAAGCGAAGCAGACGCTCGCTCTCCAGGAGTCTCGACGCTAAGAGATTGTCAACACGGGAGAGCGAGAACGACGAGGAGTACGAGAGGAGGAGAGACGACGAGGACGAGGAGGAGGAGGAGGAGGAGGATCCGAGACGTTACAGAGGGAGATCCGAATCCAGAGGGAGATCCGTGATTAGGGAATCGGACGATTATCGTTCGTGGGAGCTGGTCGGTAAGGAACGTTCATCCTCCAGAGGTACGGACTCTAAAAGGCTCTTCAGCAAATCGGAGGAACGCGAGCCCGCGCAAAGACAAACAAGAGCCCATCCCTCGCTGTTGAGAGCCGGCGACGGCAGGCGAGCGTTCTCCTCCGAGAGCGAGGACGAGCTTTCCTCGCAGCGTAAGAAAATCGAAAAAAGACATCCGGCCGTGGAGCCGAGGATAAGCGACGAAGAGGATTGGGAGAGCGAGCTGAGGATACGTAGGAAACAATTTATGGAGAAGCTGACGACGCAGCAGCACCAGAACCAGCCGGCCTCCTACGACGACGACGAAGATTTAAGTTCCTTGAGGAGGAGATCATCGGCGGAGGGGAAGATAGCTCTCCTCAAGGATCCCTCGGCGAACGACAACATGGATTCATGGACGATCAGCGTGGGCTCGCGGGTGGCTCAGCTCGGTTCGTCGCAGGAGCGCAGCGAGCCCGAAGACGACGTCGCGTACTCTCGTCGAAGAGAGTACCGTGAACGTGCTCCACCTCTTCGGGACGAGGTACAGAGCGAAGAGGAATCAACGTGGGACGAGTCGCGAAGACGATCTTACACCAGCAGCAGTCAAATCACCTCCGTGGAGGAGGACGAGGACGTAGCCGAATACAATTTCGTCCTGACGAAGGAGAGCAAGAGGATATCGGTGCAGGACCTGTCCAAATTCCCCCAGAACGACTCCGAGCTGCCTGACTCCGGATGGAACGTGGTGAAGAACGAGAGCAACGAAGGAGTACCCATATCCGGCTCCATGGGATTGTACAAGAGGGAGTCCATCGTGAAGAGTCAGGCCAGCGAGGAGGATCCCGAGTATCTCCTACCGGAGAGGCCTAAGCTGGTGCAGCAGGAACGGGAGCATCCGTTCAAGAAGGCTTGGCAGATGCAGAAGTCCCGGTCGGAGGAGGACGCCTCCGCGTACGTCATCAAGGACTCCAAGGAACAGCCGAAGGAGAAGAAGGGTGCTCCCGAAGGGAAAAGGGACGAGGGAGGCGAACATTACGAGGACACGGGGGCGTTCGCGGACGACGAGTCCGAGGCCGTGAGTCTGGCACGCAGCAGGAGCACGGACACCGAGGAAAACACCAGGACCAGCTCGAAATCCGAGGAGACCGAGTCGACGGAACGTAGCGACGCGAGTATCGAAGCTAACAAAGCTAATTCGAGATCATCGGACGCGGAGGAGGACTCTCTGAGGCTTAATTGGCCGTCTGAGGAGGAGCAGTCGGATGTTTATAAAACAGGAGCGAGGAGCAAATCGGAGGAGGTGGAGTGGAGCTGGGAACGGGAGGAGACTTGACAAGAAATAGATAATAACCGTAAATATAACGAGGTCAATTATGCGACGGGGGAAAAGGAATTGTGCAGGATCGTCGGGTACCAAGTTTCGAAGGATAACGCGGATCCTGGGAGTGGCAACGATCGATACGTACATTTGTATCGCCTTTTGAAGCAGTGGCGTACACGGGATTTTTATCTTGCGGGGACCCCTGTTGAACGAATACATATTTTTAATACGATAACAATTTTGATACGAGGTTCAATAATATTCGTTGCGTGATCGTATGGATTTAATTAAGAAATAAAGTCTAGTTCTCTTTTTCATTTATTACATTTTATAAATCACCTGTATAAGTAGACGATTCGTAATAGACGATTTATAAAATGTGTAGAAAGAGGAGATACGATATAATGTGAGCGGAAAAAGGAATTTTAATTCGGGACAGATTTCTGGAAAATTTTTTTAGTCATTTTGTCCGTATGTACGAGGCCCTTGTGGTACCCCCTTCTGGGTACGTCACTGTTTTGAAGAGTGTATCATTTTCGTCGGGAAATCTGGAAGATTTTCCACAGTTTTCGATTTTCTGTTTTTCTCGAATTCAACATCTTTATATGTATCGAATGTGTTGTTGTTATGCATTGAATGTAACTGTGGGACTAGATATTAAAATGTTATGAATATCGAAATCGATGCAAGTAATTATTCACATTAACACGTTCGCTATGTGTGGATTAGGAGCTTTTCGATTTAGAATTTGTGGCGTGACTTTTTCATTATTTATATTTGGGTGTATTTTGAACTGGGTGCTGGTAGCGAACGAGTTAATTATAAATGACGAGTAGATCTTGAAAGAGAAGTCAAATAAAAGTTATGCTCATTTTCTATTTCAGTTTGTCTTTATTGTTCCGTGTTAATTATTGTAATTGTACTGTTTTCTTAGAGCGCACGTATTGTGGGTGCAATTGTCAGTAGTGTAATTGATAATACTGATACTGATTTTGGAATTTAGAAAGGTGGACATTTTGGGGATTTAGGGATTTGACAAATTTGGACACTTGGGAATTTGGGGATTTGCCGATTTGGAAATATGAAAATTTGGGAATTTGGGGATTTAGGAATTTGGGAATATGGGAATTTTGGAATTTGGAAGTTTGGAAGTTTGGGAATTTGGGAATTTGGGTATTTTGGGTATTTTGGGTATTTTGGGATTTGGGAATTTGGAAGATTGAGAATTTAGCAATTTGGTTATTTAAAGTTAGAAATTTAGTGGTTTAAAGATTTGGAAATATGAGAATTTGGGAATTTTGGGATTTGGGAATTTGAAGATTTGGAAATCTGAGAATTTGGAGATTTGAAGATTTGGGAATCTGAGAATTTGTGGATTTAAAAATTTGGGAATTCGGGAATTTAGTGATTTAAGAATTCGATGATTTCGGTATTCGGAAATTTAGAAATTTTTGAATTTGGATATTTGAAAATTTAGTATTTTGGGGATTTTTTTTAAGAATTGAAGAACATAGGAATTTAGGACCTTATGAATTTGAGAATTTGGAGATTTAGAAGTTTTGGAAACTGTACATTACTACATATGTAAATTTTAAAACATGAAAAACAGTCACATAACAATTTTATTCCTGTTTTGTTTAACAGTGTCTTCATCATTTCGAGCGACTTATTGTAACTGTATTATTTTTCAAGAGGACACGTATTATGATGTCATTATCCTTTTGTCGCGAACACTTCTCTTGTTCTCGTTACAGTTAACAGGAGGCAGGATTAAGGAGCAGTGTGACTTAAAGTACGTCATTAAAATTCAGCCGGAATCCTGAAGTCATTATCTTTGAATCATATGGTCAAACGCCCTCGTTAACGCTAATTACTACATCTCGTCGAGAATTTTCGAATCTCATTAATTTTTTCAAACTAATGTAATTTTTCAAAAACGTCCACGTGCATACCATAGCAGATACTTAGTATAATAAATACTCATTATTTTCCTTTATGACTGACGTATTTTAAAACGACCAATTATTATCAAATATCGCAGACAGTTACATATGTACATACGAAATGGTGTTGCAAATACATTATTAGACATAATTATTTTTACTTCCTAACAATCGTAATACTTCGCTAAAATTTCAGCTTACTGCGCGAAAGGAAAAACCATTCGTTGCTTCAACTATCTTTTCAGACATGTGCATACATTTGTTTAGTCTAAAACTCCTCTTACAGTATTTATAAACTATTGATAATGTTCGCAATATAATCCTCTAATGGTTTTGAACGTCCAAAGCGAACAAATTGTCCCAACATATACGGAATGGAAACCTTACGAAATGAGTGCTTACGCATGCAGTTCCTTTTTTAAACGTTTATTTAAATAACTAATATTTATTCCTATTTTTATATACCGAAATTATCGTAAAATACCTAAATATCAAAACCAACAATAAAATCAAACCAGAGAGTTGTATCTGTGTTTTAATAATTATTTTGCTGAAAATGAGTAAGTGACTTATGGACGAGAGTGTATGTTTAGATATAGAGATACTTTTACTTCCCTTATGCGAATTGAGATTTATTCTTGGTAGCAAATTTAGGAAAGAAGGTACATTTATTTTTGCAAAGGTTTCGGAGAAGTATATAACTTTATATATGTTATAAACAAACGGTTCTCACATGTGACAAGCTGCTTTCCTTTCTTGTAATTGTAAAAAATGATGCGATGAATACGAGTATGATTTTCAAATAGTATTTTTACTAATTAAACATAAGGAGATATTTTTTCAAAAAAGAAAGTAAACGAGACGACAATTTTTGTTGACAAAAAATACGCCTACATAAATGGCTGATAATTATGCGTCGAATCAATACTTTTACCAGACTGTGATCGAATTTGTCGTTCGCACGAAGCAGTTTCGTAGTCGACATCGGTGAGTACAACGGACGTGTATTAAACGCGCGTTCGATGTCGAGCGACGCGATATGAAATTACATCTAAGAGAATTCTGGCGGGAAATATACGAATACTCGAGGACTTCGATAAGTGGTTCCGTTCTCTAGGCGTTCGTCAGGTATGAAACCACAAAATGGCATAGCCATCGCGAACTCGGACGTTCGAGGAATTTGAAACGGTCGAAACGCGAGTGGTACGACCTTCCACGGATCAGTTCCTAGCAGTTTGGACTACCATGCTTCACGAGGCCGTGGCTGTGAGCGAAAGCTTGGAACGGGACCTTTGAGATTCTAGAATCCGGGGGTCTCGAACTGCTATGACCCTTCATAAGCCAGGAATGCGACCGTGGTTCTGGCTCAGGTGTTCCGAATCTTTGACTGATGACGTCCAACAATCCTGTCCTTCAAAGTTTTCGTCGAAATCAAGGCTAGTCATTTGCGTTCCTGATAAAACGCTTCAACTTAACCTGTTACGCGAACAGATGCCGCGTCCGTTATCTTTAATTAATTATAACAATACAATATCTTTCCCAATCATAAACACTCACAACCATCGCCCTTAAGAGCTCCAAACCCTCTACAGCAGCAATAAACTCATGAAGCCATTACGAACTCCGCGGATTTCTTTAAAGTCACAGTTTCACCTACATTTATTATCAGTAATAGTTCTTTCGCTCCTCGCTATCCTTAGAAACATGTTTTTTCAACTTCAAGGCGCAACCTAATTTTATTGCTTGCTAAGGTCAAGGGTATAACTCATAAAACATCCGCGTGACCATTTCTGGGTTTTTCCCAAAGCAACCGACGTCACGTTTAGGCGGTCACTTAAGATCCCACAACACTAATTTTCACACCAATCGGTTCAGTTTCCATATTTCCGTCTCCGAGTTTTCACGAATCGCGGACAATCACCCCCATCACATACATCTACACTAGTTTCCTTGCACGACACTTTTTCGACTCTCAGGCAAAATACAACAATCATCCGACACGGTCATACACTTCAAACTCATAGTACATCTCGTATCTGAATAAATTACATTTTTTGTTAAAGTTAAACATAGTCTCAGTTTTAAAATAACCTACAGCGAATCATCCTGTCTTTATTAATTTACCAGTTAGGAAATACGCTGGTTTATTATTATTCGCAATCTTATGTGCGAATTTTTTGGTAGGGTATAAAGGTTTATGTTTCGTTCGATTTTATACGGGTTTCGATATGCGATGGTGAGGAGCATACGTTCTCGCGAGAGCAAGCGGAGGACACTCGTGGATATCGACGGTAGACCGAACACTTCGACTTGAAGATTCGATACGATCTTGAAGCGAATATCTCTAAAATTTATCGACATGAAAATTGAAAATATTGAACTCTGTTATTTTCTAATTTTAGGGCTTGATGATTCGAAATCTCTATGTATACGAATTAAAAATGACTGTAAATGTTCTAGTTTTCACATTAGAAGATTTCTTAATTGTTCAAGTTATTTGATCAACGGATTATGAATTGCTAGATTTATAAACTATTAAAATAATATATTATGAATTACTAGTTTGATAAACTATCAAAATAATAAATTATGAATTTCTAGATTAATAAATTATTAGGTTTATAAATTCTGTATTTCCAGATTTGTAAATTATTAAATCACAAAATAATGAATTTTTAAATTTACAACTTATTAAATCAATAAACTATACATTTCTAAATTTACAAATTATTAAGCCAATAAATCATGAATTTCGAAATATATAAATTACTAAGTCGATAAACTATGAATTTCTAGAAACCTAAGCTTAAAGCTTCGCAATGTTTCTAAGCTCAATAATCTATCGAACTATTGCTTACAGTAAGTGAAAACGTAATATCAGCATATGATAGTATAAATCCGTTCAAATATATTCTCATAGCGTACAATCTTATCAACAGGATTATGCGAGTATGCGAATTTAATAGAAACACGAGCGTCAAGAAAAATCGAAGTTAAGAAAAAAGGGGAGAAAATATTCGCATGTCGAAGAGAGGCTCTTATTGGACGGCACATACAGGGTGTCCCACAAATATGGTACGAGCCGGAAAGTGATGGTAGGTTGTCCTATTCTGAACAACTTTTTCCTTTGCAAAAATATGGGATGAGGCTTCATTTTTAAATTATTAAAGAAAAACACGGACCAGTAAGAGCGCGGGAACCGCGCGCGCTCAGGGGCGTAGTGTAGGCACAAGTAACAGTGACCGAGAGATTACCGTGTAGTAGAATGCTATTAGGTGAAAACCGGTTAAGCAGAAAAATCGGAATAATTGTTGAATTATTCTTCATTAATGAATAATAAAGAAACTAATTCTTCTTTATTGACGTAGTCAGAATTTATAACGATACTGTAGTTCGTTATCGCAAAGAAATAATAGATAAAATATCGAAAATTTCACTGGATAAATATTATGATGATGAAAAAGAACAAACTCTCATTCTGGAAAAAATACATTTTTCCATTCTGAAAAAGAATTAACTTTTTCATTCACAGAATAATATTTTAAATCGAATGACTAATAAATGTAATAAGTCCTGAGTACATTAAATGAAAAAATGAACAAACAATTAGAATACGACTTACATATTGATTCACAAATAATGCTTCCAGGTCAATTTTTCCGCGCACGGAAATAAAGAAGAATTAGTTTATTTATTATTCATGAATGAAGAATAATTCAACAATTATTCCGATTTTTCTGCTTAATCGGCTTTCACCTAATAGCTTTCTACTACACTACGCCCCTGAGCGCGCGCGGTTCCAGCGCTCTTATTGGTCAGTGTTTTTCCTTAATAATTTAAAAATGAAGCCTGATCCAATATTTTTTAAAGGAAAAAGTTGTTCAGAATAGCCCAACCTACCACCACTTTCCGGCTCGTACCATATTTGTGGGACACCCTGTATACGGTGCCGTACGTGTCGCTACGTTTCTATTTATTTTATCGACGAACGAAATCGTCGCCATCCCCGCGACGATTTTCCTCGTTTCTCACCCCACGATTTCGATTCTATTCTTCCTGTGGAAATGTTCGGTCCAACGGAATCGGGACCGTTTCGTGAAAAAAAGAGGGAACAAAATCGAACCACCGAACGTGATCACCAGTCCTTCGTCTCATTAGTAGGCTACTTATTGTGTGGACATCTGTGTTCCTCCCTTGCCGATGATTTCATAGATTGCGTCCGTTGCGTACACGGTATTTATGTAAAAGCAGCTGGAAATTTTGTGGCTCGATTTTAACCCCTTGTACTATAAAGACGAGCCACACTCGAGACGCACTCCCAGTTCAAATAGGGTAAGAGTCGTTTATATTCTTAATACCTTTGAATGTTAAACTTCGGTCGAATTACAATTTGCGCGAGCGTGGATCACTGAATGCAAAACAGCCTTGTCGTTCGAACTTTCTTTAGAGATCTTGATATTGGAGTAATTAATAAATCGTTAGATTTGACGCACTTGCCGAATAAATCGTAGGCCAAGGGGTTTTAACACTGAATCTACCAAAGCGATCAAAATTACCATTTAACCAATTTCTAATTTTAAGACACAAAGTATGTTAAGGTGACTTTTTTTACGTTCATGATGATTCTCACCAAGGTAAGAAATTTGTGTGAACATTAATTCGTGTTTTATCGTTCGCTTATTCATTTTTCAACTACATTTTTAATTTCAAAATAAAGCTGCAAGTAGAGGTAGTGTTAAATAAAATAAAATATAAAAATATTTTTAAACGAAAAATTTGGGAACTTAAAAATGTAGAAATTCAGAGATTCAGAAATTCAGAAATTTAATGTTCAGACATTCACAAATTTGGAAATCCAGAAAACTAGAAATTCAGTAATTTAAATTAACTCTACAGAATTAATATTACTCGCATCGCCCCGCTGCTTAATACAATTTAATAATAGATTATCAACACGAACATTCTAGCTATACTAGTTCTAATCCTAACCATTTCAGAAAGTGCAAAATAATATACACAAACAATCAAGACAATAAAAAAGTAAGTTAAAGATCGAAACAATCGATCATCCGTTATCAGAAGTACAAGTACAATCGCGGCACTTGAAATTGGCAGTAGGTACAGTTTGCACCTAAGGAGCGAGGTAAAATTGCAGCGGCATACGTGTTGGATCGAAGCAAACACTTTGAGTGGGTAAAACAGACACAGAAGGTGAGCAGTCGATACGTATGCCGTGGCAAGAATAAGACAAGCCGTGCCTTGGGTTCACGGTGGATGGGTTATTTATTTTGGCAAGTGCATCCAGCACGGGCGCATGCTGAAAACAAGCTACAAAAACGCATCGTGGAAGAAAAAACGAAGAGGAACGCATTGTGGAACGCATCGTGGAAATCGCCGACATCCGTAATCCGGACACGTCCTCGAGGATAGAACGAAGAGGAGTGACTCGTGTTTTCAAGATCTACCGGTTCCTTCAAAAATAATACTCCGCTATTTCAAAAGTTTTCCAGTTTGCATCGGATACCGTTGGAAATGCAAAAAAATCTTCGGGGTTATTCGCAACAAATATTAACAATCGTTGATTATCGCGATTCTAATATTCCCAGTCGCAACGGTATGAGTCTGAAATGTAAATAAACGAGTCTATTTGTATGAATACTTACATTTACAAATGATATCATTTTTAAAATGCCAAATTTCTATGATATTAAATTTCTAAATTCCTAAATTCCTAAATTGCTTAATTGCTAAATTGCTAAATTGATAAATTCCTAAATTTCTAGATTTCTAGATTTCTAGATTTCTAAATTTCTAAATTGCTAAATTCTTAAATCTCCAGAATTCTAAATTCTTAAATTTCTACAGTTCAAAATGCCAAAATTTAAAAAATCAAAAATTCCAAAGTTCTTAAGTTTCAAAGTTCTGAAATGCTAAAATTCTTCAATTCTTCAATTCCTTAATTCCTTAATTCCAATATTTCAATATTCCAAAATTCAAAATTTTCCAAACTGCTAAGAAACTACATTTCCAACTCCCGTTTTTCTCCAAATCCCCAAATCAGCAAAAATCGTTGAATATCGCGATTCTAATAGCGTATCTGTGACTCTGTGACTCTGAGGACTAGTGAGTCATAGAATGTAGTAATGTGTGAATGCGAGAATTGACGAATTTAGAATAATATTTCTAACAAATTCCTTAAAGTGAAAAGTTTCACGATCGTGAAATTGCGTTTCAATGAAACAAAGCGCGGAAGGGAAAATGGCGAGGAACGACTAACGAAAGGGGCCCTCGAGTGATGTTCGAAAGGGAAGAGAAACGTCTAATGCCATAGTGGCATTTGCATACTTGGGTATTCATGCAAGGAAAGCTTTCGTTAGCGCATTACACGATCCAGGATTGTTGCACGAATACGCGAACCAAGTACGAGAACGTCGAAGAGACGGTAGATATACTTGTTGGTACAATGTTGGTGTGACGAGTACTTGAACTACGCGTATAACGAAAATCGAGCTGCTGCTGGTTAAATCTGGTCGCTTGATATGTATTTTAAAAACGAATTAAAGTGTCTATTATTTCGAGACATACAGCACAATAGATAATGGTAGATCCCTGAAGAACATAATCGTAGCAATACTGTATTTTATTACGTTTCCATTTTTAAACCACGATTATTGATCTGGATATTCCTTAAAAGGATTGTACTCTCGATCGATAAATATTGTCTATAATCTGGGAATTTGAAGATTTCAAACTTTTGATGCTGCCGAAATATTTCGGACTCGATTTTACAAATTTTTAGACGTAGAAAAGTGAAATCAATTTCGGAATATTGTACTACGAAGGATAATAATTTGGAGATTTGGAAAAAGGATTAGAATTCGTGAGTCTGTAAATTCGTAAAATTGAGTTTGTTAGCTGGTAAACTTGTTCGGGAGTTAGTGAACTTCTTAGTGAATTAGTGAACTTGTTGGTGAGTTGCTGAAGTTGTTGGAAAGTTGGTGAGTTGGTGACGTTGGTGAACTTGTTGATGATTTTGTGATTTGGTGAGTTGGTTTGTGAATTGAGGAATTTGTTAGTAAATTGAACTTGTTAATGAGTTGTGGAACTTGTTTGTGAGTTAGTATTGGAGAAATTTGTAAATTTGTTAATATGTGCCTTGATGAATCAAGAAATTTGCGAATTTATGAATTTGTTAACTTCTGAGTATATGAATTGTTAACTTGTGAATATATGAATTGTTAACTTTTTGAATTTATGAATCGATGAATCTGTCGATGTGTGAATTAGTGAATTTATGAAATTCAATCTTTGTAAACTTGATCATCCTTACACAGTTGTCCTACATTTCCAAATTGATCATCAAGAACAAATCACGAGAAGAAACCATCTAATTTTTCGAACGAGTCGTCTCCATTAAACAAAGAAAATTACGAAGAACATCCGGAGATTCTTTCAAGCAGACAATGTCTGGTGATCTACAACGAAGACGGTGCGCTTGTTTGCGACGAATAAAGTGCTTTGTAACGAGTCGAGTAAAACAGCATACTTGATCGAATAGTCTGGCATCGTGCAACAAGTCACGGAACTACTCGATGTTTTCTTTGTAACTAAACCGTGGAAGACGGAAGACAAAAGGCCTAATTACTTCGCAATACCATTATCCGGATTAAAGGCGGGTAGGTGTCTATTGAAGAGAGTACACAACCCAATGAAAAAATGCCTTCAATGGGAGATCGAAGAGCCGAATCGTAGAATATCGATTGAAACTGGGAAAATGGAGTGCTTTAAAGCTTTTTTTTGCACAGGCTACGCAGACTGATTGTGAGTAATTGCTCTAAGTTTCTTCGGTCTGTTTGCATCGGGGCTCATGATTGATATTACGGTATACGTTGAATACCTCAATAGTTTCATTAATTGTTTCAATCAATAAAAACGATTATAAAAGAGTACTTTACGAGAACGAACTATATTTTCAATTGTACCATTTTTATTCGAGAATATATATGTTTATATATAAAAATATAACATACAATAAATGTATATTACAATAAAGTCCTGTCATTTATTGTTAATAATAATGGTTCATTATTCGATGGTACATGTACACAGTAATTTTTATTAGATTTCAATCTTTAATTTGATATATCATAAGTGCCATTTTATCATACTTTTCTGTCATGAAATTGTCGTTAAACTTCATATGATACGAAATATGGCATTCGAAAATGTAAGAATGTAATTTAATACAATTAACGATTTGTCACTGTGTATTTGAGGTATTGGCAGGATATACACAAATAATATTCTGCAGGCTCCAAGTTTTAATTTAATATAACACAAGTGTCATTTCGTAATACTTTTCTGTCATGATTCTGTATTAGACCATCAATGTTTCAAAATGAGGTATTTGAGACGTAATTACGTGATTGTCTGTTACATCCGACGATTAGTCATTCCATACAAGGAACATCAACGGTGCATTTATACGTTCAATTTCTATGCACCCTAAACTTTTAATTAATATATGATAAGCGCAATTTCATGACACTTTTCTGTCACGAAATCATATAACAATCTCTACGCTTCGAAACTGGCAACAGTTTCTCTGCTATGTGAAACAATTCGATTTTCCATGTTCTGCGAAAGAAATAAATAACGCTTTACCATTACAGAGATTTAACTCGCTCGACAGAAAAATTAGTGGATCCCACGAGGACATCGATTCATCGAGACGGCCGAAGAGGTCGATGCCTTTCTGTGGCAATGATCCGCGAAATTGCTTTACGCAATCGGCCATTATGCGTCTGAAAATTTCGCGGGCCATTCGAGATCGGTTCGCCGTTTGATGTGATACGAATATTATATATTATTCATTGTCGGTCACGTTTCGATGCGTCGATCGCGCAATTATCGATGCCCTTTTGCCATGCAATAAAATTCGGCCTCTCGCACCTGCACAGACGGCGTTGGATTAATCATTAAGCAAAATAAGTACCTGTTTGGGGCATCAATCAGTATGAAGGTGTTAGATACTCGTGATTACCCAAAAAGGTAGTTCGATCTTTGCATTTATTCCCTTCACGCGATTTAGATTTTGCCTATTTAACTATCCGTTCTCTAACTATAATTTTCTAAGTGACTAACGATAACTACTTACTTCTATTTGAATAATTATTGCGTTCTCTTCGACTAGCGATATCTTTTTATATACTGTGATTTGCGTTCCACTGTTATTTGAGTTCTAACACTTTTTCCGTAGCTTTAGTATCTATTTCGTTCTGTCACTATAAATTAATTTTTATCTCGATATCGCCTCGACATGGCAGAAATATAAAAATCTGAGGACATGGTCATGCAGC
Source organism: Coelioxys conoideus (assembly GCA_947623535.1). Lineage (NCBI taxonomy): Eukaryota > Metazoa > Arthropoda > Insecta > Hymenoptera > Megachilidae > Coelioxys > Coelioxys conoideus. The sequence goes on along the minus strand of OX392450.1, from coordinate 27,681,720 downwards.
TTTATAAGAATCAAGGGTCATTAGAATTTGGGGATATAGGGATATGGACCTATTGGAATCTATAAACATAGAGATTCAGGATTAGAGACATCTAGGGACGTAGAAATGTCAAAATATAGTAATCTAGAGAAGTAAATATCGAAAAATGCGAGGATCTGGGTCTGTTGTCGGGTTTTCCCCGGTCCTTGACACTCGAGAAGAGTGCCATAAACTATAGGGCCATTCCTTTGGCTATAGTGGCTTTTGCTGTATACAAATCAGCATATGCGTAATCCGGACAGGGTGTACACAGAAACGTCAGAATCGTCAGGTGATCGACGTGTGCGCACGCGTGTTCGATCGTTGTCGATGTAAAGTAACAGAAAGAGAAAGCAGTCGTAGTTCGTATGACGGAGTGGTTGGATCGAAAGGGAGCCGAGTACCTTTTAGGAGCTTAGAGATTACACTTGGGACGAGCTACTAGTAATGCCGAGGTGAGTCTCACAAGAGCAAGCCGCTCATTCCCACGAAGGATTCGGCAGAACTTATAATACCTGCGATGCGGGATCGGTTGTGGCACGCTTCTGCCACCTACTGTCACACCCCTGACGCTATCGTTTCGTTCTTGGATGTCTCTTCCCCACCTTTAGCCTTTTACGCATTCATAATTCAATGTCAAATACCACTTATCGCGTACTTGAAGCCCTCGGCATCATTTATTCTTCTCCCTTCGCGATCTACGTCCGAAAAGACATGTACGATTTCAGTTTTGAATACCGAATCACTGGGAAATTAAGTTGTTTTTGATAGTTTTTGGATTTAAGTAACAGTTTACCGATTTTCTTCATCTTCGAGTGCATCATTATGCATCGTTATTCAATTCTTCTCCCTTCGTCATCTATGCACGAAAAGATATCTACGATTTCAGTTTTTAGTACAGAGTCACTGGGAAATTGAGCTGTTTTTGGTAGTTTTTGGTTTTAGGTGACAGTTTACCAATTTTATTCATCTCCGAATGTTTCAGTTTTACAGGGTATCTTAGTCCTTCACCATCAAAATGTACCAACATATTGCGTATGCAAAAACAGTATGTATACATAATTAAGTATTTATACATGCCAGTACGTATACGCAATTGGCTATTCATACATGCAGTATGTACATATGCACAATTCGGTATTAATATATGTAGTTATACATACAAGTTAGATACACCAAAACGACCCTTTTAGCTAAAACATCACATGACTGCCGTTTTCCTTGCAATAACATTTATTTTATAGGTGTAGTAGTTTGGTTTCAGTTAAGTTATATCAATTAATTACTTTATTGAACAAAATTGTCAATAAACTTTAATAAATAAAGCTATAATTCTTTATAATTGTGCAGTTATTAACAAAATATTAATTGTAATTATTGTGTACATATGCATACTCTATGTATAAATAACCAATTGTGTATACGTGCTGTATGAATAAATAGCTAATTGTGTACAAATACTGTATGTGTAAATAACCATATCCATAAAAATATGACAAAGATGGTACACTATTGTAGGGTTTTAAATATTTTAGTAGAAAGTTATAACAGAAGTATGAAATAACTTTGGATTGCTTTGTTCCTTGATATTACATAAAGAGTGACCAATTTTGTGCGAAAAACTTTACCAGCACGTTTCGTAAATAAAAATGTTAAAAAAATGTTATACATATATACATGGTTACTTAAGTTATTTTATTGAAGGATTATTAGGAATATACGAAGTAATTGACGTTGTATGAAATAGAACGTTTCCTTTTGATACTACATATGAATAATTGTCAATTTTTTATTTTTTTTTTAATAACTTTTAATAATTTATTCTAGAGCCTCTGTTCATATAATCATTATTCCTTATTTTAATTCATAGAATATACTAGCAGAGTAATATGGACAAATCTGAAACACTCTGTATATATATGATAGCACCTATTTGACGTTGCATTATAGAGGTTTGCAAACATGTAGTTGTTAGGTAAAACAGTTCGATACTTTCCTGCGTGAGGGGCTGTAGATCGAGTCGAGCGTATATCGCACGCGTTTTAAACGTCTCGTTTACCTATGTATGAGTAAAATATCGAGTCGCTACTGTATTAGGAAATCGGTCCAGGGATAAGAAAAATGAGGCTCCGCGTCGAACCGCAAAATCTTCCGTTTGGTCGAGCTCGGGGAGAACGTCATTTAACGCGAGAAATACTTTGAATAGCAATATCCATTATCGCGGAGTTACACCCGAACGGACACCTCGTTCCATCGTAATCGGATTAGGCTTCGGAGGACAGAAGGAGAGGGGTTGGATCGAGTGCAGGAGGGTCCGATCGAACGGAGAGAAGACGATAAACGGAATGAAGATGAAAGAAACGATGGTAGGTAGGAATTGTTCAAAGTGGTGCAAGTATCTCGTCGTGGGCGAGGAGTGTCGCTTTAATCTTTTGGGTGAAAATCTTGTAAATAATCGTAGCAATTATCCCGACTTGCCAGCGAGAGTGACAGTTACTAAGAGCATCGCGGAGGACCTTTTTGTTCTCGATCAGGAAACAGTTTTATTCCATTATCAGCGTCTTGCAATCAAATTGGTAATATTGGCTCGAGTAGATGAGGCCGATGTCAAAAAGCTCCTCTACCATCTAGATAAGGAAGATGTCTCGTGTTTAGCTCTGCTCGCTGCGGGAAATTACCGTGCCGGAAATTGAGTAGCAGAGCTCCCGAGTGTTTGTCGTCGCCCGACAAATTGAAACCCGCTACGACTGGGAAAACGCGCGCGACAGTATTCTATAAGCTTATCGTGAGCTACTATGATTTCACCATTCGTTCTATGCACCCTTAGCTCGATTAAAACTGTTTCGCAAAATCGTTTCATTAAATTTATTCCAATTTAATTATGCATTTTGATAAACAGTGATTTAAATGGCTTATTCGACCAGCGATATTGTTGCAACGAAGGTTTCGTTATATTATGTTCAGAATGTTCATGGGGCGTTTATATTATCATTTTCAGTAGAGTTTAAGGTTTTGGTCGATGTGCCATAAGCGTCATTCGATGATACTTTTCTGTTATGAAATTTCGTTAGACTTTATACGTTTACAAATTTGGAATTTAATATGCAATAATGTAGCTATTCGATACAATCAATGATTCGCTATTTTTGTATTATGAGTACTGATAAGATTTTTATATGATAACTTTTTTTGAATTTTAATCTTTTCTTTTCTGTCATGGCATCTGTATGTTTTCAATTCTACCATATACATATTATTCAAGAATGCATTGTAGTCATTTGTTACAATGATCGATGCGGTATTTTCTGTTAAGAATATTGCAGATGCTTACACGCTATAATTTTCACTAGACATTTATCTTTAATTTGATATATCGGAAGTGTCATTTTATGATACTTTTCTGTCATGAAATCGTAAGAGACTTTGTATGTTTCCAACTCTATCATACATATATTATGTAGGAATGCACGATTTTACACACATGATATGTAGACTCCACTGAAAACCAACACGATTAGGAATTGTTTTACTACATTTTTACTACTACACTTTTATGGTAATTTTTCTCCAAATACGAAGGACTAGAGAAACCTGGACGGGGCCAGTGATTAAGAAACCATAGCAAAGTAAAGCCATCCAATTCATCATCCATCATCTTCTAGTTTACACAACCCATTGTGTCAAAGTCCATAAAGTAAATTTAAATTCCCCTTTTAATTTCATTAACTATTTCTGTTTCTATTGTACGGATTACCACTGTAGTGTAGAATAAATATTTCAACTTCCATTAGTTCCGTAAAACTAAAACGAAGAATACATTCGCGCAAAAGGAAAATAACCAGCAAAGCGATGGTAATCGTTTGTTTCGTCGGTTTCGGTGGTATTTTTTATAACGGCGATCATTCGACATCTCGTTATAGGATCCACGGTCTCGAAAACGCAGGGTTACCATTATCATCGGTGTCGGAGAACGTCATTGGCTTAATTGGTGTTGGTCGGTCGAACGTTTCGGCGGTGGTCGGCATGTATTCGGTGCAACCGTGCAGTTGAGCGCAGCCACGCGTGATTTCCCTCTGCACGTCCATCTGCACGCATCACAAACCCCAAAAGGGTGCTCTTTCACCCAGGCCAGCATCGGTTGGGTGGTCTGGATGGGTGGCACGAGATATTGCTGGTTGCCCGGGTGAAGAGTCGAGATGGCGGCTGTCGGGGGGACCGTCGGTGGCCTGGAAAGCGACGGTGCGCAAGTTCCAAAACAAACATACGACTTGAACAGCCCGAATCGTTTTCTGGTTGGAAACCTGCCCTGGAAAAATCGACACGAACTTCCTACGAAAACCTGCCGCCACGAGTTATGGTCGGATCAGACTGGACGCCCCTTGTCGATCGCAAACAGTCCATATTTTTTTCATTCCGCCGTCGCGCGGATTTGAATTTGCTCGGTTTCGTTCGGTTTTCGCAGCAAATTTCGCCGATCGAGGACCAAAAGCTTCTTCTCGTTAATTTACGTTTTACGTTTTTTCCCTGCTATTATTTTTGTGTCGGGAAATTGAATTTCGTGGAAGGGGGTATACGATCGGTGGAGTTATGATGTATTAGATTATGTTAATAGAAGATTATGTCGGAGAGTTAAAGAAAAATTTGCTGCAATTTATTAATCGTTATTATTTATTTTGTTTGACTCTGGTTATGTTTTCGATAGCTGCGTTTGGTGGAGGGTGGTGCATATTTTTTGAGTATGGCGATTGGAAGATTTTCATTTGGGGATTTGGGAATTTTGAAATATTGAAATTGGGAGATTTTGCAGTTTAGGGACTTTGGCATTTAGGGATTTGGATGTTTAGAATTGTAGCAATTTGAAAATTGAAGAATTTAGGAATTTGAGAATTTGAGGTTTTGATGATTTTCATATTTGAGAATCTGTGGGATTTGGGGATTTTGAATGATGGAAAATTTATAATTATGGAAAATTTATAATTAATTTAATTTATAAATTAAACTTAGAGAGAAAAATTACAGTATTTAGGGGTCTCCAATGTTAGATTTTTAGTTATCGGGAAAGTTGAGAATTTGAAAATATGGTTAATTGAAAGTTTAAATGTTTAGAAATTTGGAGTTCTGCAGGTTTGAGAATTTATGGAATTTCTGTATTTGGACATTCAGATATTTAAGAATTTGTGTATTTGGAAAGTTAGATATTTAGGAATTTGGAAGTTTAGAGATTTAGGCATCCAACGATTGGAGAGTCCGAAAAATGAAAAATCTAAAAATATGGAAATTTAGGGTTTTGACAATTTGAATTATCTACATAAGACTTTTATTTCTCGAACAAAATTGCATCACACCCAAGTGTATCACATATTGTACATAGCAATAATCGTTTTAATACACGTTTTTAAAATATACACAACATTCATAAAAACCAAATACTTAATTATTTCTGAATTCTAAATCCCAAAAATTAAATCAGACTCTATATTTTTATTCCAAACGTACAAAATAAAACAATATTTTATAATATTTTTTTCGCAGTTTATAAATAATCGATGTAACGACGAATTCGAACGTTGCGGAGTATCGAAGAATTTTTAAAGCACCTTACTGGGAGAAGATGGAACATAGAAATGGAACGGAAGGTGCTTCTTTCCGCTGGGCGTAGAAGATAGCAGGTATTATCGGGGAACTAATTAAACTGGAGCACAAGAAATAAAATAAAGGGAAGAAGGATTATCGTTCTCATTGGTAGACCATCTCTGTTCTGTTCGCCATCTACTCAACCTTCGAATCAAGTATCTGCTTGGATGCTGACGATCAACATTCGTTGAAATTCTTTCTTAATCATCAACTGTTTGTTTACAATTTTTGTCGATTCGTTGCTGTCTGTTTTATTAACGAGTGTAAATATTTTTAGAAAAGTAATTCATAATCGGAGTTTTCAGAATATAATGATGAGAGACAAGAGATATAGTACAATTTGTAGGCCGTTTGAAGGTACCATCGATGGTTCCAATTTTCCATATATTTAGACTTTACATATTTGAAAATTTGGATATTATCGAAGATATTAAATTAAATATCTACATTATTAGAATAAAATCTAGACTATTAAATATATTGATTATTAATATAATGTCTAGGCTATTAAAAATGCAGATTATTAATATAATATATACGCTATTAATATCTAGATTATTTAATATTTAGCTTATTATTTCGACATCTAGACTATTAATACTTAGATTATTATTCAGATATGTAGACTATTAAACACCTGGATTATTATTCAGATATTTAATTTTATACTAGGAGTAATTAAGCAGCTTGACATCTATAAGTACAGTAGCGGACAAAAGTTTAAGACGATGTTTGATTTGAAATATTATACGAACTTCGTTCCTTTTTTTGTAACTTCGCTACTGACAATGAGCAAAATACCAAAATAAAATTTTTTTTATAAGCGTATAAATTAATGTCTAATTAATTAACACCGAAAGTAGAACACTATTTATAGTTTTTATTAACAGTAAATTAATTATTTATTTTTTCCATTTAGTCTTAAACTTTTGTCCGCTACTGTATATTATTAATTTTCAGCGCTAGAATTACGATCAATAAAAACTTTCAGCTGTAAAGGCAGTGTCAGAAGTAATATTCAGCGGTAACACTGATATGGTATTAATTTCCAACGAAAGAATTAATATAAATATTAATTTCTGATATTAAAATAGTATCGATATCAATCCGTTGCGCCGGAATTATTAAAATATTACTTTTTAAAACTTGATTCAGTATTGATATCGACTACCACATTTAAAATTTGTATCAATATTAATTTTCCGTACTGGAATAAGTTAAAATTATAATTTCCAGCGTCAGAATTAGCGTTGATACTAATTTTCAACTGAAGAATTACTATTAACACTAATTGTTTATATTAATATTAATATTAAGCAGTTGCATCGGTTCTAACAAATTATTGTTGCAATGTTAAGACAAATAAGAAAAGTTGAAATGTTAAGTGTATTTTGGAATTGAATATGCCTGACTATGCTAATTATAATCAGCAGAAAACTCCAAAGTTAATCACGGTGCAAAATTCGATTTAGGTTTGTTGTGTCTAAACTATAATCTGTGTTATGAGTATGTCACATTATAAGTTACTAGGTTAACACCTTGACTCATAATTTTATCGACAACTGCGCCAGACAGACCGATTTTATTATTGTTACAATGCTAAGACAGACAAAGAATGTTCAAAAGTTGTTCAATTATCCTAAATTCGATCCTGGTGAAAATAGCAGCCAACTTCGTCGCATTTCAACAATTATGTGCGTCACGTATGGGGGACGATATTCTAAGACAAGGACTTAATATTAATTTCTGATGACGGAAGTACTACTAATATTAACTTTTTGTAATATGAAATCTGAAACTCGAAACTGGTGATTTTGACCAATTAATAGGGCTAGTGTTAAATACCCAATTAAATACATTATTAAATGCGCTATTAAATACATTATTAAATACATTAATAAATACATTATTAAATACATTATTAAATATATTATTAAATACACTATTAAATACACCATTAAATACACTATTAAATACACTCTTAAATATATTATTAAATACACTATTAAGCACGCCATTAAAAAGTACGTCATGAATAGTATTACAGACTTCCAGAATGAAAGTCAACGCAGACATTAATTTTCGGCATCGAGCCACCACCGTTTTCGGAAAAGTGTTCATTACAGGTAGTCGAACAGCCTCGCGAACACTTATAGCTTATCCAAGCGTAGCGAGCTATCTGAAAATTGCATCAACTCTCGACCCATGATCCTCAATTTAACACAGACGGTGTTCCAATTACGAACTTCGCTGGCATGGTGCGCTCTTTAAGGAAAGCGTACAATGTTTCCAAGTTTTTTTTTTTTAGCCCGGACAGGCTCCGGTTCGCGAACACTAACCTCATTATCCCCAAGACAGCCAGTTTATCATTTATTATTTCTCGCGAGCCTCGAATCGCAAGCCGGTAACAGGCGAACGAGGAAGAGGCGGAGAAGGAGAAGGAAGAAGAAGAAGAAGAAAACGAAAGAAAAATATATAAACAGGAAAGAGTACGCGCACGACCTCGATTAAGGGGGTGAATGAACAATTAATAGTGAAGATGGAATAAGGAAAAGAGGGGGCGGCGGTGGTGGTGGCAGGCTCGAGTTATAATGACGAGGCATTAAATAACAACGAGAACCGTTAAGGGATGACGAGATAAAAACCTTGGTGGATCGTTAGCAGGCGTCTCGGCCATTTCTTATTCTCTCTCCGGGTCCCTCTTCTTGGCCCCCTCCGCCCCCCTTTAAATGGACTGTTTCGCTTCTTGTCGAATGTCTCTCTTCCCGGCGTCCGTTTCGCCCCTCTCTATCCCGTCTTTTAGCCGAGATTTTCTCTCTTTATTCCCGCCTTCCCGCTCAATTCTCGCGCCCCTTAAAGAAACTTTTAATGTAATTGCCGCGGGACGTGAAAACCGCTGATACCGTTACCCGTGGCCCGGAGAAATCCGATCCGTGAAAATAAGTCGAGATAGCGTCCCATCTAAAATCCCTACCCACTTCACCCTCTTACGTTCCTCTCCTCTTCCACCCCGTTCATCGAAAAATTGTTTCATCTGCTTCCCGCGCCGAGTCTCGTTTAATTTCCAACGAGTTTCCGCCGATGATAACGCCGCTACGTTGTCGTTCGTCTCCCACCGACTACTTTCGTTAACGTCGACGAGGGAAGGATGCGTGGATAACGACGAGTTTAACCACGAGTCGGTCAGGATCAATTTAATCGAAGATCTAACCGAGGGTTAACGTTGGACCATTTACAATTATAATTAAACTTCAGTGTTTTATGTATTCATAAAAGATTATGTATGTTCTGTATCAAAACTTTATCTATATATCTACACAAAATTATTGGTATTCCTGTAATTTAAAATTCGCAAATTTCCAAATTGCCAAATAAAATAATTTTCAAATACCACTATCCTAAAAATAAAAAATTTGCAAGTCTCCAAATTTTTGATTTCCAAAATTTGCATCTCCCAACTTGCCAGATATCAAAATTGTCTTAAAACTTGTATCACAAAATCGCAAATTTAGAAATGATCAAATATCCAAATCCTCTAATTCCCATATTCTCAAAATACAAAATTTCAGAGTCTTCGAATTCTCGAATTCTAAAATTCCCAAATTCCCAAATTGTCAAATATTTAAGTCCCTTAACTCCCGTATCTTCAAAACACGAAATTTGTAAATCTCTAAATTGCCGAATTCCAAAGGTCGGACATTCTCAAATTACAAAATATTTCAAGCCTTTTACTTCCCGAACCTGAAACATCCGAAATTTCCCAGTCCCTGATTTCCACAGTTCGTGAACTGCTAAAGACCCAAATTCCCCAATTCCATGACTCCCTAAGTCCCAAACCCTTTAATACTGTAATTCTCGAATTTACAAATGCCCTAGTACCATAATACCCTAATACCATAATATTCTAATACCCTAATACCCTAATACCCTAATACCCTAATTGCCAAATTCATAAATTCCACGTTCAACAACAATGTAATATTTACAACCCAGGAATTGGCGTATCGACTCGCTCGTATTTACAGTGGTAGGATCATATTGGTTCCCGTGGTCACGCATACCAGATGACCAAGAGAATATAAACAATCGGCAGTTGGCGATCGTTAATCGGTATAAAATTCAAAGGATTCACGGCGAGGATAGGCGTATTTTTTATGTCTTTCATTTCAACCTTCTCACGCGTCAACTCCTGGGTGACGCGTTGTAAATAGGGGCGTACCTTCCTCTGTAAGTCAGGGTGTAAATAAACACGTTGCACCGTGTCGATAGATCATGCCCCGATAGTCGAATCTGTAATGACTCGGATGACTCGATAATGCTTGAAGCGCGGAGAAAATGGTGGTAAAGGGGAATAGAATAGGAGAAAAGTCGGTGATCCTAAGCAGGGATAAGATGTCTGGGAAAGGTTCCCGAATCCGCGGTAATCCCGGGATATTTTAATCAGAGCGATACCGCGAGACAAGGATACCGTCTTGTATTTACATATCAAAATTATTGGAGTTCTCGAAGGGAATTATCGGGTGACTACCGCGTCTGAAATGAAGCCTCGTTCTCGAGAGGATCGTCTGGGATCCTCTAACGACCAATAGAGGAGTCTTGTTCTTCGGGATATCGTGGTGGAACGACGACGGATACCGGGCGAACGAACAAGGAACTCGGTTTCAAAGACGAAGAAGGATCTTTAAATTCCTCTTTGCTTCTTTGCTCCGCGAACTAAGCTTTAATTACTTGTCGATAGTAGCCCCGTTTCTTTTGCTTCCATCTTTCTTCCCTTTCAAACGCTATCGGGTAACGTTAGGAAGTCGATGAGTTCTATTTATACATTTTCTACTGTTTCTACCAGTCTGCGGTATAATTCGTCATGAAATCGATGCCGCTTTTATTAGCCCGGTTATTGATCCGCCATGTAACCAAACGACCGACTTATCGATAACATATACGGATTAATATTTTAATTTTACATGCGGGTCATAATAGAAGTTTTCGAATTGTTTTTTCGAGTTATATGATGGGCATATAGAAATATAGGGATATACGTATACAGGTACTATATGTACATATAGGGATATAGAAATTTAGAGGTATATGGACATAGGACTACAGGGATGTAGGGGTGTGGAAATATAGAGATATAGGGATATAGGGGTGTGGATATACGGAGGACAAGGGTATTGTGATATATGAATCTAAGGATACAAGGATATAGGAATTTATGGATTTGTAACGTTAGGGATTTCGGAAATTTTAAATGAGAATGTTCGCGGATTTATAAAATTTGGAAAATTAGATAATTGGACTTGAAATAATTTACACATTTGAGAGTTTGATAACTTGCAAACTCAAGAACTTAATAATTTATAAATTTAAAAATTCGATGATTTGCAAATTTAAAAGTTTGGTAATTTGCAAATTTGAGAGTTCTATAATTTGGAAATATGCAAGTTCGATACGTTGCGGATTTGAAAATTTGCTAATTTGTATTCTTGAGAATTTAATAATTTATAAATTTAAAGGCTTGACAATTTGTAAATTAGGAGTTTTATATTTTGAAAATTTGAGAGCTTAATAATGTGCAAATTTGAAAGCTTGATAATTTTTCAATTTGACAATTTGGAAATTCAGTAATTTTGAGATTTCAAAAAGATTGAGTATTTAAGATACGAAGGGGTTGTAATTTGGCAAATTATAGAATTATAAATTTAGCAACTTTGAAACCAAGAAGTGTTGAGTTTTCAGATATTTAATAATTTGGAAATTCGAAAATTGTGGAATTTACCAATTTAAGCAATTTGACAAATACGAAATATTTATTTTTTATTTTTCTTGGAACACGGTTTCGAAGTTTGACAAAAGGACGATCAATCGACAAACGAAGAATGTAACGATACGCGTAACGTAATCAATTCTGGTTGACGTGCGTGTCAAATGTACGCCGCTCATATTCTCGTCGAGTTAAAAATTGCCGGCGTTTTCCGCGGAATAAACGGTCCGTTTTTTCCCGCTCCGATTCGCCCGGTCGCAGGACATTTAACAACGCCTAAATCGTCGGAAAAACAACCAGCGGTGTTTTGTTTCCAGCGGATGCGCCACGTGATATCGATTAGTACTAAAAAAAATGATCATACATAGACAATTGGCATCGATAACGAAACAATAACGAAATTTATCCACCAATTGAACCACTCTGCTTGTAACTCATACATAAAGAATCGATGAATTCGATATATTCGATTTTTGAGAACTTTTAAATATGGAAATTTGAGAATTGAAGAATTTGTACATTTTGGAATAGAAAGATTTCGATATTACGGGCTTCTGGTGTTTCTAAATCTTGGAATTTAGAAATTTGTATGTTTGAATATTTTGAAACTGAAAGCTTCAGTAACATGAGACGGGCAGAATTTGAAAATTGAATACTTAAAAAATTAGGTAATTTTGAAACTGAGAACTTCAGAAATGTGGCGCGTGGAGAATTTGAAAATGAAAGAATTGAAAAATATGATAATTTTTTGTCTGAAAGTTGCAAAAATGTGGGACATGGAGAATTTGGAAATTAAAAAATTGAAAAATTTTATAATCATGGAATCGAAAGCTGCAGAAATATGATACATGGATAATTTGAAAATTAAAGAATTGAAAAATTGGATAATTTCGGAATTTGGAAATTTGTTAACTCGATAATATGATAACTTGCGAATGTGAAGATGTGGGAATATAGAAGTTCAGAATTTCAGAAATTTGTGAATTTAAGAATTCGAAGATTCAAATATTTCGTAGCGTGGATATATAGGAATTTTAGAAATTTGAATGTCTACCAGTTTTGTACAAAAACGAAATTGTCCAGCACAAAATACAAGAATGCACGATATACCAATGGTTTTTTTAACAGTGATCAATTCCCGAATTATCTCACGCAACCAAGTGTCATCGAAGTCAGTGCTTATAACTCCTTTAGCTTTGATTTTAGCAACGTTACTGTTAGGAACAGCGGCCGGAAGGCAATTAGGCTGCAGGCAAGAGATGCAGCAGATATTGTGGCGCGCTGGCTGTTATCCACCCTGCTTCACCACCGACCTGGCTATAAAGTTGTTATCTAACTTAAATGAACCATATAATAATATCGTTAGAGGTGTTTCGCCGTTGCCAGCGACTACACGTCTCTTTTCGTTACTTCACCATCGAGGACACGGACGAGATATACGTACGTGTTGCGCATCCTCTCATTTCGACCCGTGGATGAGCCGGTATAATATCTGGTAAACACCCGCCCGAATGGATATTACGATCTCTCTGCGTTGTTAATTATTATGACAAACATTTCGAAACACAAGAAACCGTAGGGCCACGAACGGTGGACATCGCCATAGCAGTTTTCCTGTCCCTTATCATAATATACAGGGTGTTACGCGATCCACGATTTTTCACCCATTCGCAGCTACGTATCTCATAAAAAAACCTTTACAAAAAGAATTGCATAATCTTTGTAACTCAGTGAGTTACAAATTTGAAATGAAACATAAGAAGTACACCTGTCCTCACTGTAAATCGTCCATGTTTCATGCAGGTCGACGATCGCCGACTGCCAATTGTTTATGTTTTTTGAATCAACTGATGTGCTTGTCCGCACGAACCAATAAAATTCTACCACTGAAAATACGTATGAGTCGATGCGCCAATTTCTGGATGACTACGGGTGTAACTGTTGATCTGTACTTTTTACGACCTCTTGCAGTATTGAAATTAAATGTTGACCGAATATGCCATGGAATAAATACATCGAAGAAAATAGAATAAAGTAATTAAACGAACGATCGTAAGATCTCCCTGTTGAGTACCCGATCCGTTTTTCCTGGCTCGTTTTCATAATACTTTCCGAATTCATGTCGCGGCGGCGCGAAGTTTTCCCTTCGTTATTTCCCATTCCAAACCGATTAATACAACCAGCGGGAGCGATAATATCGCGAGGATATGAAAAATGCATTCCTCGCGGTGTAGTTGATGGCGAGGACCCGTTGGGAAGGGGCCAAACTTTCGAGACTTCGGTTTCACGGAGAGTCTGTGTGCAGCCTCTGCGAACCAACAGGAGACAGGCTGAAAAAGGGGAGGAGGGCTGGAACGGAAAGCAACGCGGTGGTTAAAGGAGAAACGAAAAGGGGATCGACGAGGAACGAAGGCTGTACCGTGCCGCACGACACGTCTCGTTCTTCCTCATAATAATATTTAATCCGATCCATTGCATGGTACAGCGGTTCGCTCTTACCCCAACCTTCCGAATCTTTCCAGCTTTTCTATCCCGATGAAACTCCCTAGCACGGATTTCTCTCCTGCGACGGTGCAACCTGATGGCTACGTGTTTAATCAGACATTCGACTGTTCAGATAATTATGGCTTCGATTGCTCTTTCAGACAGGCGGGGCGACAATTCCAGAATTGTTAACACTAAAACTACCGATGTATGATGCACAATTATTTTGAAGTTAAAAATGAAGCTGAAAAACAAATGAATAAACGATGAAACATAAATGAATACACATATTGATTCTTTGACTCGATGACAATCAGCACGGATGTCAAGAAAACCATCTCAACAAATTTTTTCGTTTGAAGTAGGAAATTTGTGAAAGTGTCATTTGACCCCTTTGGTAGTTTTAGTGTTGATATGGGTTCAGCAAGATATGAAAGATTGCAAAAAGTTAGAAATGTTAAGGTAAATAATGTTATTCGGTGTATTTATGAAATAGTTTTAGAATAAACTTACATATAAAGAAAGTAGATAAAAAATCAACAACCAATTATTTTGCATGAGAGATAAACTTTTACTTAAAATTCATACGACCTCCGTATTCGGTGTACTTATAAAATAGTTTTAGAATAAAGTTATAAATAAGCTAGATAAAAAATGAACAACCAATTAATTTACATGAGAAATGATCTTTTACTTGAAATTTGCAGGTCTTCATTTTTACGTGCATTTCTGAAATAATTTTGAATAAACTTCCGTTTACGTTGACATAAGTGGTAATTTAGTCAACATCGAACCTAAAAAACCAGTCAAATGGCTGTTTTTGTAGGTTTTTTATTTTAAGTTACAAAATTTGTTGAGATCTTAAAATCTCTGTAGATTTTGATCGAGATAGCGAATTAATATGAATATTAATTTATGTTTCATCGTTTCTTTATTTATTTGTCTACCTTAGTTTTGTATGAAGTGTGAAAGTAGAGTTAGAAAACCGTATTATAAATATTCAGGGTGTAGGTATAAATCTTTTGAAGGAATAAACAATTGAAGTAACGTGTCGAAGGTTCGCACTCGTGCAACGAGGCGCCGCCATGTCGTAAACTTAAACAGGGAATAGTAGTAGGTTGTTAATTCTGCACTACAATTTTCCAGAAGCACCCACGCCATTTCCTAGCACTAATTGCAGTTATACTTTCATACGTTGAGCTTGTTACTACGTTTACCCTCCGCTTCCTTTGAAGTACACTTGACGACCGAGGCACCCTCAGAGTTTCAAGGTGAAATTTAACGAGACCCTGTGTCACGGTAAAGATACAAAAGCTAAACGTGAGAGATGCATCACAAACCTCATATAATTGGCCGAGAATTTAGCAGCCGGTAAACAAAGCGGATGCACCAGCCCGTGAAACCGCACTGTTTCTAGCTCGTGTGTTCGAGATTAAAGCGGTTTCCATATTTCGCCAAAAAGTTGTTTCGCCTAATTTTCGTCTGCTATGTATCCGCGTGACTTCGTCAACGCGAATATTATTTTTATTTCCGTACATTTTTGCGCAATTTTTACAGTTGGTTATTCTTATAATATTCGTTGTTGCTCGTTATTGTCGATCATGTTTCTGATACATGACAAAATTAATAACTAATTTCTGTTTTTGGATTTGACTACCTCTGCTGGAATTAATTATTTAATAAAACTCTGCTAAAGCATTTTTTTAAATAATTTTTTTTAATATATTGGAATTGGAAATGTTAAGATTGCATATTAGATAAATTGGAAGATATTTATTCGATGGAATAAAAATGATAATTTACACCATTCGTTTCAGGATTTTAAATTCCTCAAATTAATCGATTTCAAAATTTCCTAAATTTGCAAATGACTGATTTTTTAAATTTCTATGTTTCTAAATTTTCAACATCTTCAAGTTATCAATTTTTCAAATCTCTACATTTTCAAGTTATCAATTTTTCAAATCTCTACATCTTGAAATTCTCAAATTTCTAATTCTCCAAATTCATGAATTTCGAGGTTTCTAAATATTAAAATTTCCAATTTTTTAAGTCTTCAAATATCCACGTCCAAATTTCTTGGTCCCCAAATTTTTAGATCCCAAAATTTGTAGATTTCTATATTACAAAATTGCCATATTCCAAGATCCCCAAATATTTCTTTTAAATTTCTTATCCTTAAATTTGTAGGTTCCCAAATTTTTAAATTTTACCATGGTAAGATCGTCCTTGAGTTTATTCACACTAAAAGTAACGAACGGAATTACGGAAATTGAAGTTTAGAAACGAATTTCAACGAGCCGGCGAGATGCCAATTTTCCGAGAAAAATATATTTTCCACGTTGTTTACCGGAAGAGTGGCACGCCTCTTGCAGACATCTTGAGCTTTTAACGCTTCGCGTTGCTACGCAATTTACTTCGTGACATTTTGAATTAAACATTTCGCCAAGTTGAAACCCACAAAATATTTTTTTTATTCTTAGGTACACTATACCGTACGTAAACTTCTGGCGTTTTAATTTCGCGAAAAATAACAGTGTGTTGCTTGACAAATAATGACGAATAAATATCTCAAACTCTATGTGTCCTATAGATTCAAAACTCGGATCTACAGGTTCCATAATTCAATTTGATGTTATTCGTAGAACGTCCAGTCTGAGTTGTGATCGAAGCAACATTTTCTGAAATCTCATAATCGAATAACCTCATGTTTATATTTTGTAAAGAACGGAGAATAATGACACGATGAAGGATAAAATTAATTAACGTAATAACTTAGGACAGTTACTTGTGGTATTAATAAGTTAACGTGTACTAAAGTTTTCGTTCACTCGCGTTCTTTCGATCTAATTCGTTTTACGATCGGCTCCACTGTTCCATCGACTTACGTGTAATAAATAACGATTTCGAACGTCAACCAAGAATTCGCCGCGGTCAAATTGATACCATAGATCAAGCTATGGAAAAATAGCTCCTGAATACCAAGCCGGCTTTCCTTTCGTTCGATAAAGTTTTATCGAGGAGCCATCTTTTCCTAGCGGGAAATACTTTCCAGAGTCGGACCTTGAAAATTGATACTGTCATCCGATTCTCCAGGTAATAAAGGTTTTTGCATCTTCGCGACTTCTTTTATACGAGTTTCGTGCCGTGAAAGCAGCGAACGTTTAAAGTACTTTAAACAACACAGCGATCAGTTACTTTTTACTATAAATTTCGCTAAAATGCTTATGTAGACACATTGTTTACGTTTTGAGATTTAAATTGGTGTAACGCATGTGCCATTTTGCGATATTTTTATGTCATCAAGTTGTTACCTAAGTTAAATTATTCGTATTAGCGTTCATTGTAGTTTGTTGTCGATAGTCAGCCATTTTGTACGAACAACTTTTACAAAATATCCACGTAGTTCTTTTTATTAAACTTTAAGCTTCAAATTGATGTATCGTAAGTACCTTTTTGTGATATTTTTATGTTATCATATCGGTAGCGAATTCAATTGTTGATAGTAATTGGTATATCGCGTGAGGCCAATAGGTAGCCATTTTGTATAAAGGGAATTAACAAAGCATTAACGTAGTTTATTTTGTCGTACTTTAAGCTTTAAATTGAAGTATTGCGAGTGACATTTTGACGTATATATTCGTCAGGAAGTTCTGTTAAATTTTGCACCTTTAAATTTGATCACTACTCGTTATAAACGATTGCCAGCCATTTTGTACAAGGAATATGAGTAAAACGTCTACGTAGCCTTTTTCATTATACTTCAACCTTTAAATAGGTGTATCATAAGTGCCATTCTGCGATATTTTTAGGTCGTTAAAATATATTAAACCATAAGGCAGATTTCCTTGTTTTCAGTAAAGATATTCATTGTTCTATGAGGCCGATAGTCTACCATTTTGCTCAACCAATTTCAACAACACGTTTATACCACACTTATTGTCAAGCTTCAAGCTTTAAAATAATATACCACAAGTGGCATTTTTAAAAATTTGTATATCACGAAATCGTGTCAGAATATTCGTTCTACGAAATCGATTTCTACACCGACGATTTTATACGCCTGAAAAATGAAAATACAACAACAGACTGTTAACTGGAACGGCACTTAATCAGACCAAAAATTGTCACTTCAATAAACGGATAATTCTGCCGCGAACGCGAATGTCGTTCTAATAATATTTTAACAAAATCAGCTCCAGGTACCGAACATTAAAACCCTTCATACCGTATATTTGTTGAATACGCACGAACGTGTGCACACGCTTTTGCCATAGTATTCGCGATTCATTGCTCGACGATAATAACACAACACCAACAGAGAAGCGTCACAGCATAGACCTTTAGGCGATATAAGTTCTTCACAATGAAACCGGAAAATTAAATTCCAGCACCGTCAGTATTCAGCAACTTGCTGTACGCACCTCTGTACCCCACTCGCAGGCTGTGACTTTAGCATGAAAATGGAAATACGAATAGGGGATCACCTACTTGTTAGAAATTTCTATTGATTCGTACGTTTTTTTCAGGCAGAAAATTCATTTCGATTCTGATATACGAAAATCGATAAATAATTATAACTAATTGCAAGCTTGCCCATGAAGTTTAATTAATAATTCGGTGATTTTTCGGAACGATTTTCTATGGTGCTAAAATATACTTTTCAGTGACTTCATCGATTTTAATTATTCGTCAAAATCGGCGACGGACTATTTGGTAAATTCATAGAAAGACTGTTTATAAAAATCATCGAAAGCAATGGATATTTGTCGATGAATATTTACAACATTGTAGCATGTCGAACTCCTCTTTATATATTGAATCTTACTAGTTCATAAGTGCTATAACATAATTTATACTACAGTAATTGTTGAGCTATTGTAACTGCTATGTATACATAATTATTATGAATACAATAATATTTATATTACAGGAATAATGAAATTGCTGTAACTGCTGCATGTAATTACTATGACCATAATATAATTTATGTCAGTGTAATTATATAATTAATATATCTACTATGTAATTACTATCACTACAATAAAAATTGCACACAGTAAGTATACTTATGTAGTAACTGCTATACATAATTGATTTGACTAAACTATAATTTATGTGACAGTAATTATGTAATTATTGTGACCAGTATACAATTACTATGACTGCAATATAATTCATATTGAATGAAATAATTATACATCAAAATATAAAGAGTTCCTTGTCTCGAAATTACTTGATCAATTTAATTAGAAATTTGAGAATTTGGGAATTTGGAAATATCAGATGAATTGTAGAATTTTGAAACTTGGAATTTTCAGTATTTTGTGAATTTGAGGATTTGAGAATATAAGAAATTAGGAAATTCCGGAATTTGGAAATTTCAGATATAGAATTTTGAAACTTGGAATTTTCAGTATTTGGTAGTAGTGGAAAATTTATACGTTTACTTTCTTCCATTATGAAGATCATTATGAACGCTCCGCAATTGGTGTAAGCGATTCGTACGCGTGCCCCGGTATCCGAATGAAAAGTGCGGCGAAATATGAAAAGTGTAACCGGTCGCAGCTGTTTCGGTTCGCCGTGAGCTGATATTATTTCAGGAATGGAGAGCATAAAGCGTACGCCAGGACGAAATAACGTTTCTTGCGTACACGGTGGCGGTGGTATCGTGGTAAAAGTGAATTTGGGAACTCGCCCAAATGTTAGCTCATCGGTTAAATCCACGAGCGGGCGAGAGGTATTTAATATTGTGGCAGGCAGAGGTGGTTGCGGTGTATAGGCAGCCGTGAGCTGCCAACGGACCCCCTCTGTTTACCATATAGATGACTCGTTAGCGAATGTTAAATTACTGTATTTGCCTAGTGGAGATTTATCATTCATACCGCGGGCCAATCTACCCTGTCGTCGCGATAATAAGTCAGCTTCCATTCTGCTGCCCCCGCCTGCGCCCCCAGCCCTCGCCCTTCGCCCCTCGTTTACCTGAAATACGCCCGCGGCGTAATGCAGGTGGCAGCTCCGATAATCGATTTACCGCCGTACCGATTCTTCCATCGATTTCTGATTATGGTCCACGCTTTAACGCCGTTTCTGCATCTTTGATCGTTGCGATCGAAAACAATCGCTTTTCGCGTGTTCTCTTCGATGAGATTCGTGCGTTTCGTTTAATTTTTTTACTCGGTTATTGCAGCTGATGGTGTAATATTACTGCGTGTGCTTTGGTCCGAGATTGAAATAATGTCTTGATCTCAAGTGCCTCAAGAACTCCGAAACAAATTAACCTTTAACGCTACGACGTTTAATTGCGAATATCAACCGGCAACTCCAACTTCGTACTTCTACTCGCAAGTTTTTAAGTGTTAGATTATAAATGTTGCAATGACGTGTAAATAATAATATTGAGTCATTCAAAATCATCTTTATTCGTCGAAGAAGCAATATAATTTTGATTAAAATATTTATATTAATTATAATAACGCTGCATATCGGTACCTGAGAGGCACACTTGGAGCGTTAAGGGTTAATGGTTGAAGTTCAATTTAAGAATGTTCGTGATATATCAAATAAGTAGACACTTGTTAATAAATACCGTGTACTTAATATTATGCGATTTGCGATACAGGTTGCTATGAGTCATTCCACGCCGAATCGATCACTTTTTGACCTCACCATCTGCGATTTTGTTTTAATCAAAATATGTTATAGTATATGTGAAATTAGTAGGGGTATAAGTCATCATTTTGCCGATTTCGAATTTGTTTAAAAATTATATGCCTTCAAAATGTGCAGTTTTTGCTTATTTTTGTGAAAATAGACATCACGTACGAATTTTTGTCTCAAAAACTACCAGTCCGAATGAGCTAAATTTTTTTTTGTTTTATTCATAAAGGATTGGGCTACTAGAAAATATTTCTTTCCGACTTCGTTAATTTGTTATATAATATGAAAAAATTCTAACAAATTCTTTTTTTACATTTTTCAATAAAAATTATACCTGATTAAAATTTGAGAAAAGTATATTATATTCCCTGAAGCTTTCTCTTTAAAATTAGCCATTCAGAATAGCGGATAATCGAAAATTAATGTCACAATAAGCTGGAAAACGACGCGGTGTACTTCCGTTTCAGACAAGCGAGTCGTGCAATCCGAGTTCACTGGCGTTTGTGTTGGATACGACAGTGTCAGCTAATGATTCTTCTTTTTTCGTTTAAATAAATATAACAAATGCTCCTTTTAACATGCCGATTCGTGTTAAAATTAAAGTATAAAGTATACGTATTGTGTCGTCAAGAAAAATTGGAATTGAACCATCAAAAAATTTAATTTTAATTGTATTTCGATAAGAAATCTGCCTGCGAGGAGCTATGTTCTCGATCCCCACCACTCCTTATCGCCATTACCACTACCTGTTTCCCCCACTCCTCGGCTTCGGCCTTGGAGGCTCGAAAATTTGCTTATAAGCAAATTTCAGACGAATATTTCTCCGATTTCTTAGTTCCTTGGCCTTGAAAGTCACGTGATTTTCTATCACGTGGCTTCGGGATCGGCCACGATTGGTCGATCGCTCTCACTTTCTAGTTCCTGACGTCATCAGAAATTCCCCACAGCCTCAGGAGCTACGATTCTCGTCCCCTACTCTTCCCATCACCGCTCCTACTATCCACTGTCCCTACGTCACTTTCCCCACTCCTCCCCGAGCTCCTTGTACTATGAATTTATTTTTCGTATTTCGAAAAATCCGTATCGCCGGGACCGGGGCTCGAACCCTCGATCCTCGGGTGCCTCGGATTCCGAGTCGGGGACGAAACGCGCTCGGCTATTCCCGCAAGCCCCACTTGTTTACTTACGATGCTCCTTTTAAACTATGCCTCGACGATCCACTATACTTATACTCTATTAATTTACAGCTATTTTGTTTAAGTGACCACTTCCATGTGTTTCCTTTCACACTATTTTTTACCTCCGCGAATTTTTGTAACAGGTATTAACCCTTTGTTTTCTTGAATTTCTGTTACCTACTTTCTTAATTAATGTACAAAATGTACATTGTATTTTGCATATATTGCAGGTCGGATTATATAATTGCAACGAAACTAATGAATTTTGTATGGCAATTTTTTTTTAATTTTGAAGTTCAGACATTTTTCAATTTTTAAATGAGTGCATTTTTACTGTTTTGAATTTGGGATTATAGAGACTTGGGAATTTGAAGATTAAAAAATTTGAGAATTTAGGAAGTTGTGAACTCGAGGATTTGTGGATTTGATAATTTGACATTTTGACAATCTGATAATTTGAAAATTAGGCAAAGTAAAAATTGAAATTTTGAAAATACTGGAAATCGGCCAACTTGGGAATGTGGAGAATTTTTGAGAGTCAAGTATTTATGAGATGTGGAATATTCAGTATGACTTAAAAGAGTTAGACTTTTGTGAATTGGTGAATGTGGAAATTAAAAAATCGAAAAATTTGAGAATTTGGTAATTTGCCTAATAATGTGCGAATTTGAGAATTTTAGAAGTCGAGAGTTTGAGAACTTGCATTTCCTGGAATATGGTAATAAAACCTTATTTATCTTAATGTTTATCTAACCTAACGCATCTTAGTTTAATTTACCTCAACTTCAACAAACTAACATAATTACTTATGTACCCTAATTCAATCTAACTCAATTATTTATTTAACCTAAATCAATCTAATTTAGCATATTCAGCTAATTTAGCGTAACCCTGAAACTTCTACATTCGTTTTCCGTAAAAAGTACAGTAATTTACAGCTCACATAAAAATTAAAAAATCATACAGCCAAATAAACTAAATATAGTTGAAAGTGGATAAATATAACTAAATATAGCAAAATATATCTAAAAATCGAGGACTTAAATTCTGTCCAGCAGAGCATAATAAGGTGAATCGAGTTCCGCGGTAAATCATATGAATTACGATTTCGAGATGTCAATTGTACGTTCAATACTACATAGAAAGAAATACTCATAGAATCGGCCAATTCTCGTTGAAGGACGAAACAAGGATCGCGAAGATTGCTTGAGAGGCAGGAAACAAAGCAACGATGGGACGAGAAGCGAATCAAGGCGAAATTAAAAAAAAAAGGAATCATGGTGATCAACGCTGGGTGTAATTACTTGGCGAAGTACAAACGCGAGCACCTCTCTTTCTTCGTATTCACCATAAAATATAATGGAGCCGGCTACCAGCCCACAATTTGAATGCCGCTATGAATGGGCACTTACGCTCAGCTTCGAGTACGGCCGTCGAGAAATAAAAAGAGATATTCATGTTGCCAGCCCGAATTTCTCCTCCTACGATTTTTCTACCATTTCATCTTTTTTTTTTGCTTCTAATTACTTCTGTAAAGTTGAGCGAATTCAAACGTGACCAGAATGGTAACCTTGCGGGACGTTAGTAAATAGTAACTTGTGATTTTTCTTGTATTTTGTTATATTTTCTATTCTTGTTTTTTACATTTAAGTGGATTATAGATCTGGAACAACGAACAACCCCATTTGGGAAAAGAGTAATGTCGGAAATTTTCGAGATTTGGGGAATTCATAGATTTGGAAATTTTGGCATTTGGAATTAGAAAATAGAGAAAATTAGGAATTTTGGAAATTTAGGAGCTTTGGAAATTTGGGAGATTTGGAAATATAAGGAGCTAAATATTTGAGAATATGGAATTAGAAAATTGAGAAATTTAGGAATTTGGGAATTTGTGGGTTTCAGAATTTTGGAAATTAGTAATTTTGGGAATTTGGAACATCAGATGTAGAATTTTAGAAAGTTAGAAAGTATGAAAATTTTTAAATTCGAATTTCAGGAATATGAAAATGTTTGAATTTTAGAAATATAAAAATTAAGAGTTCGGGGTTTGAAGTATGGAAATTTGGAAATGTTAAGTTTCGAATTATACAAATTTGAAGGATTGAATTTGAGAAATATGAAGATTCGAAGTTTGAACTTTGGAAACTTGAGTACTTACAACTCACGTTCCAAAATTTGTTATCTTGGTGGGTTGACACCATTTTGATAAAATAATCAATTTCACAATCCAATATTCTGAATCAAAAACATCATTCTCTTTGAACCATAACCCTTCACGAATAAATCAGAAAATCTCCATTCAAACAATATCCCGTAACACGCATTTATTAACTTTGAGTTCTTAAACGCTGTCCTTGTGATCTTCAAGTATCATCTTCATCTTCTCTCTAGTAATAACGCGAAAAAGAAAATGACCGATCCTGTAACTTCTCCGAAGTCCGCGGAAAACAGTGCAAAAGCAATTTTCTGCAAAAAGTACGAAACGTCCGAAGAAGAACTATAATAAAGACAGGTGAAAATCGCGTTGTGCGAAACGAATTATTGTAAATTGCAAAGAACGGGGTTAATCTTTTGCAAGAAACGAACAACGAAATAGCTGAAAGGCGGTTGTATTTGGAAGTGGTTGAAAGCAGCCGGGTTTCCGGTGTTATTTCAAGTAATGGCGTGTGTTTATGCACGCCAAGTAACTAAACCTACTTGCCTGCTCGTCAAACCGAACGAACCTAAACCTTCACCGCGCGATTCCTCTTCGCGATACCTTCTCTTCCGCTCACTCGTTTGCTTGTTCGTTCTACTCTGAATAATAATAAGATTTGACTCGTTAGAAGTTTCATTAGAGCTTTGTTTACCGCCTCTAAGGAGACTGGAGCGCGTCTGAAGAAACATCTCGATGCGGTTACTCTACTTACGGAATACCTGAACAACGCCTCAGGTCTCTGGTCTACAATGGTCAACGAAATTGAACAGACCGCGGTAAAAATTGCATATCGTCCGTTTGTTTAAGATTTGAACAGTGTATAATTATGTTTGCAATTATAATAGGTGGGATTTTGGAATTGATGTATTTTTTTCTTGCAATTTTTAAAGGAATCATTTCCATTCTTGGTATTCGGGGAGGAAGAATTTTCATTCGTGGAATTTTGCAAGGAAAAATTTGCATTCTTGGAATTTTTAAAAGAAGAATTTTCATTCTTGGAATATTGGGTGGAAGAACTTTCATTTTTGGGATTTTGGGAGAAAAATGTTTAATTTTGGAATTTTGGGAGGAAGAACTTTCATGCTTGGAATTTTGGAAGGAAAAATTGTCATTCTTTGAATTTTTAATGGGAGAATTTTCAATTTTGGAAATTTGGGATGACCGTAATGCAACAACAAAACAGTATTTTTGATTTCTTATTGATTTTATTTTTTTTTCACTAATATACATTTGGTAATGATGACTTTGTGAAATTTTCTTGTTTCAAACATATGAAAACACGACGTAATTCTGAACACATTTACTTGTATTTCGACATATTTCACTTATATCTAGGGTTTTAATAAGCTATTACCTGTAAATATGTCTCTAATTACGTTGTGGTCGTTTTATCGTAATCAGGAAAACGTCAAAAATATTTGGATATATGTAGTATGAAGGACTGAAAATATAAGAGCTAACACAGCTTTGGCATTAAAAGTAATACAGTAAGTTTATGATTTTCATCGATTACCACAATCGCAGAATCCCTTTTTCATTCGCTGTCTTTTACATCCAAACTTACCACCAATTGAACAAGTAAACGTAAGTCAATAAAAAGTCAATAAAAAGACAATAAAAGGTCAATAAGAAGACAATAAAACGTCAATAAAAGGTAAATAAAAAGTCAATTAAACGGCGAATAAAATGTCAATAAAAAATATAGTCCAAATTGTATCGTGTATGGTGTCACCTTAATCACTAAAATGTTGAGAAACTATTAGTAAAAGTCTCGCAACGAAATAGCAGTAAATAACAAAATGTATTCGTACAGTAATTCTATACCTGTATCACGTCTCGCTTCGTCGAGGGAGCATTTTTGTACCATGCGAGGCGTTGAGAATTACTTTTTCGCTTATATCGTGTAAATTATTTTATTGTATCGCGCCGGTGATAGTATTCTTCCCGGGGTTATTCGAAACGAGCCATTTGTACGAAACGGTGCGTCAACGGGGTTATTTAATCGAGAAGCATGAAGCAATAATAGAAAACAGTGTGTCGGTTGGCCGGTGTAAATAATCACGCAACGAGGAAACAAACGTGTTGGTATTCGATGGAGGGTATGCCAAGGGAAGGAGCCGTGAATCTTCGCTATCGCAACGAAGGACGGAGAGAACCATCCACCCTCGGCTTTTCCTTAACGAATGCCACGCAGGTACGATTGTTTAACGCAGCCAGCGTGAGGAGTGAAGCTTTTAGTCAAGACGAATGAGACGACTAGCTCAGTCTCGGCACCAACAGCAGGAAATTGCGTTTCATTGTAGCGAGACGGTGTTTGCTTCCAAGCTGCGATACCTACAACCGTCTCTTCCATCT
This sequence comes from Coelioxys conoideus, assembly GCA_947623535.1. NCBI lineage: Eukaryota > Metazoa > Arthropoda > Insecta > Hymenoptera > Megachilidae > Coelioxys > Coelioxys conoideus. The sequence goes on along the minus strand of OX392450.1, from coordinate 27,655,433 downwards.
CTTCCTAGTCTGCCACGCTCCTCTTCATCCCCTTTTAGACTCCTCTTCGTCCTTTGGCGTCGCGGCTACTTAGAATAAGATACGAATGACAATTACGCCCAACAGATATCGCGGGTCCTGCAAACAGGACACTCGGATCCCCGAATAACGTTGTTCAGAACTCGTTTCTCCTTATTCTTCTCGAATCTACGAGCTGCTGTAAAATCGACGGAAGATGCGCAAGATCAAAGCTGGGTTTTTTCAATGTTACGCGGACAGATGCCGCGTCCGTTATTTTTCATTAATTACAACAATACAATGTTTTTCCTAATCAGAAACACATAAAGACAAATTAAAAGAGAGCAAAAGATTAGTTACTTTTGTACGAAACAAACTGCTGAAATAAAATACCAAATGCTATTTTATAAAAAGGGACTTTAACACTAGAAGTACCGGTATTAAATGCATGCTTGCTTCAAAACTGAAAATGGAGTAGAAAAATAAATAAATAAATATTGCAGCATCACCTAACATATACAACCATTCATTAGTTCGATAAAACATGACAGACATTTTGACAAAAGGACGGCAATAGAATTTTGTCATTTTGAAACTAGAAACCAGTCATTTTGACTGGTTGGTAGTTCTACAGTTAATCCGAATCAAGAAACAGTGAAAGCCATGTGGAGTAAATGATTTTGCAATCTGTTTACTTTTTTGTTAATCATGTACAACACGTAAACAATTTGGTTCGAAGAGATCTTTGAGAATTCGCAAAAATTTAATTATTTAAGTTTAATTATTCCTGTTTTTGACCTATGGTTACTGGAGTGGTTTGCGAGTTTGATTATTTTTGAAAAAATTCTTCTAAATACGTTGTTAGCCAGTAACAAAAATATTCACATTCTGTTAAATAAATCCAACATCTTTTAAAAGCGAAAGTTTAACAGGTCGACAAGAGGATAGAGGGTCGTAGAAGAGGCCGTGTAACCCGTCGGTTATTTATATTCATATCGATGCATGGGAAAGTTGGCAAGCTTGTTGGCTTCACAGGTACCGGCATCACCGTGAACGAGCCCGAACGCAAACGGCCGCCTCTTTCTTTTCGGCCGCAAGCTGCATCTTCGCCGGCCATAAATATAAAAAACTCACGGGAACAGCCGCGATTTATTGCATATGAGTTTTCGGATTTGTCAATCGGCCACCGTGGCCGTTGTAACCGCAGTCGTGCTTTCCCCCTATGCTCGTGGTACACCGCTACTTATTTCCCGGAACAAACGCCATGAATCATCAGACCCGAGTGCTCCTTCGCAGATATCGCGAGCGGATACGATGCGACTACGGTGTGACCAAAAGTCTCGATATTCGACGAACTTTTCGAGACGTTTTTGACCCCTCGGCAACGGCCAGGCGCGATAAAAAGAGGACAAGCGCGGAATTGGTACCTATTTTTTTGATCTGGGAATGTTCGGTGCGTTGCTGGAAAGAAGGCATATGGGAGTGATTGGGTATAGATGATGGGCGGGTGTAACGATACACGGATATAGACAGGAATCCTGTTATTGGTGGTGGCAGTGTGACGATTTTGGAATGAAAGAAATTGCGGAGTTAGGGGTTTGTGGCTGGGAAATTTTGAAAAACTGGGAAAAAGGACGAAAGGTGGGGAGATTTAGGAGTTGGGAAACTGGGAAACCGAAAAATTGGATATATCGGACATTCAAGAATTAGGGATTTGCGAAATTGGAAAGTGGAATATTAGGAAGCTAAGAAGCATGGAAAGGGATAAATTGGGAAATTTAGTATTGGAGTATTTGTAATTTGGAAATTTCGGCATTTAGAAATTTGGAGATTTTAGAATTAAGAAGGTTCAGAAGTAAAAACATGAAGATTTGTGAATTTCGTAATATAGAACTGTAGAAAATGGATAATTTTGAATTCGGGAATTTTTGATTCAAGAAATTTAGAAATTTAGGAACACATCGCGTGAAATGTAAACAATTGGAAGCTTATGAATGTGAAATTTTGGGATTTTAGATATTCCAGAAGTAGACATGTACATATTTATAAATGTGCTAATTTGAAGTTTTGGAACTGTGAAGATTTAGAAATTTGGAAATTTGTAAATGGACTAATTGGAAAATATGAAAATGTGAAAAAGGAAAAATAGAAAAAATGGATAAATATGGAAAGGAATAAATGTGAAATTTGTTGAATTGGAAGTGATGAAATTGAAATGAAAGAGAAATAAAAAAATTAGAAATGGAAATCTAGAAAATAGAAAATGCTGGAACAATGAAAAAATGTGAACTGAAAAGTTGGGAAATTAGAAATTAAAAAAGTCAAAACTTTGAAAATTTAAAGAATCTATCTCTAATTAGGAAAATTAAACATTTAAAAATTCAGTGATATCAGACTTGGAAAATTGAAAAATAGAAAAATTTCAAGATACAAGAATTAACAAAATTTGATAATTCTCACATCCCTTTTTAAATATTGTACGCGTTACACGACATTAAAAGAACTGCCAAAAAGAACTTTCATTAAAAGAAACTCCAGGAAGCGATAACAATCGTTAATATTTTGAGACACGTTTAACGATTAAAGTAATAAGCATCCAGAATATAACGAAACTGATTGGCTGAATCATTCGGGCCTCTATCGTTTTCTGTCCCCTACAAACTGATATTTTTCTTCTTCTATCCGTGCCGGTGGCTCGAAAGAGAATTACTATTGAAAAGTTACTTTACAAATTAGAGTAAATGAAATTAAAAAAAGTTTCCGCTTTGCAGTCTGAATTTCCAAGGAAGTTTGCCAATGGAAAAGGTACTCTTGGATTCGACCGTGTTCCCGCTATAATGAAAGGAGAAAACTATTTTCTTTCTTCTCTTTAACAACTTAAAGTCCTCCTTTTTTATCTCCAACCGTGATTAACGTCACTATATATACTACACTCTAATCGATGTTTAGTTTGCTTTTTGCGATATTTTGTGTGCCTCATTATATGGACGCAGAAAATGTTTTTTCTGCTGCGTTAAAATATTGATTTATAATAGTGTTGAATAATTCTGGAAATTTCTAATTTTTTCATTTGGAAGGGTAGAAATATGGTAAGATGAAAATCTAAGAAATAAGAAGTGTAGTAGTTATTTATTCTCAAATTTATAGATCATCAAATTTAGAAATGAAAGACATGATACCTTGAGAATTGGAAATTTAAAGATTAAAAAGTACAGAAATTTTCAACTGGGTGTGATTTAAAACTCAGCTTTAATTAATTATTTAATTTAATTCCCCAAATTTTCGAGTTTAGAAATTTGGTCATTTGGAATTTGGAAATTTAATGATACAGAAACATGAAAAGTTCCTACTTTACAAGTTTTAAAATTCAGAAATTAGTAACATGGAGTTTAGAAATTTAATGATTTGGAAATAGAGATTTCAAATTTGTAAACTTCCAAGTTCTTATGCTTAAATTTAGAAATGTGGTCATTCAGAATTCGACTATTTGGAAATTTATACATACAAAAATTTTAAGTTTTGGATTCCCAAGCTTCCAAATTTAAAAACTTTGAAGCTCAAGAATTTTTTATCTGGCATTTACAACCACATAAACTTTCATATGCAGCAACTTATAAATTTTGAAATTGTAAATTTAGTAGCTCAAAGGGGGAAATTTATAACCTTCCAACGTTCACACGAGAATGTCCAAATTTATAAAATGCAAATGTAGCAATCTAAAAAAAAGTAAAAGTTTCGAACATGTAAATGTCCACCGTTCCGAATTAAAAAAACATGAAAATGTAATAATCGGGATATTTCTAAATTGAGAAATTCTTTATGCATTGCACACAACTTTGCCATTATTTACATCATAATTTCCGTTGTTATCGATAACGCGACCGAATGTTAAATGGTCACTAGCACGATATCGAGTATATTTATCGCAACAATCGTATGGGGAGCAATTTATTCCGATGTAAAAAAGAAAAAAAGGTAAAAACGAAATATTGGCGATTGGCGTTATCCACTTATCGTTCTTATCGAGTTTGCGCTAGATAGAATGTGCCTGGAAGGAACAATGCGGCTGCGGGCGCTTGACTTTTTAATTACGTGTCATAAATTGGCCGACACGCTCGGCCCGTTCCAGGACACTCCATTTTCTGGCTGGCCGCAAGTTCGATCTACCACCTTCGTGCTTTCAGATGAACTTCACGCTGCTACCCCTCCATAAATTGTCTCGCTTGATAAATCGACTGGCTGCCACCGGGCCGATCTTAACTCCTCTACGTGATAACCGAGAAAATAAAGACAACCATGAACATTTTCCCCAGAAAGTTCACCAAATTCGCTTCCGTTAACCCCGTGTATGCCCTCGGAGAAATAAGCTCATCGTGATTTATTGCCGAATCTATATGCGGCTGGAGTAATACGTTCGCTGAAACAAGAAAGTGTAGTTTGATTTATAATTTTTGCACCTTGAGTTTCACGCCACAAAACGAGAAATGTGTTATTTCGGGCAATAGAGACAGAGAAAGTGAATCTTTATGGGGTATTAATAATTCGTTATATCAAACTGAAGATGTGTGTTTCCCTCAGTTTTTCGCGCTTTTCGGTCATTTTTTAAGATAATTAAATTAACATGTTTGCGTGATTTTAAATCGTTGCAGTTTAATTAAATCTACACTATTTTCCACAAAATTTTACAGACTTATTTATTTATGTGTCTAGTACTTCTGAAGAGTGCGATATTTCTTAAAATATTCACCCTTACGAAGTGGAACCCGACCGAATTAATGTATATCTTGTAAACTCTTTCGTGCTTGCCATTTTAAAGGTTACGAAATTACTAAAAAATACTACTTAATACGTTGACTCGCACACGGGAGCAACTGAAAATTGCATTAGGCAGTATTTTCATTTTTAACAAATTTTACCAAATATTTTCACGACACTTCGTTGTATTTATTTTTTATAGTTCCGAGTAACTGATGCGAGTATTTTCAGTTAGAATATTGAACAAATTTTTCATACTACAGCTGTTAAGTCTATGTACAAATTTGAATGTGCGAATGAAAATAAGATTGAGAGCGAAATGTTAAGAGCGATAACCCCAAAATCTGTGTATGTGAGAATGTGAGTGAGTAGTTGATATATTTACGAAGCATGCATGAGGAAACGACAGTCTTTGTGAGAATTGCGAGTTAGAGAGAAAAGAGAGCGAGTATTGTAGATTAATATTAAATCAAATTTATTTTTAGAACAAGAAAAAGAAAATCTCGTTGATTCATTTCAATCCCCACATTATGTATAGAACGCTCTGGTGTCCGATTATTAATACGAGTCACTATAAGTACATATGTATGTATGAAAGGGTGAAACGGTCGATGCAAACTCGATAAAAAATGGCAGCCAGTCGCCGGTTTCCAACGCGTCGAATTAAAAAGGGCCAAAAGCGGACTTACCGGCAGCGGTTGAGAGGAAAAACAAGAATCGGGTTGATGAAAGGCGAGACAGAAGAGGGATTTCCCGAAATCGTGCGAGATTAATCCTGGCGTGTGCCCCGGGCACGATTACAGGCACAAACAATGGCGGCCGCGAGAACGAGAGAAGAAAAGGGCGAAAGAAAACGTAAGATCCCTAGTTCGTAATCACATGCCGCGGTACGTGTGCTCGACTAAGAGAATGAACGCGATAAAAAAAAGAAACAATGACAAAATAATTAGCATCAAGATTCCTCTCACGCGCACGCCATTTTCAATTTTGAATTCAACATTATACACGAATCGCGGCGAAAATCTGCGCTACAAACATAGTCGGTTTAAACCGCGAAATTATACATTCAGACGGGGCACTCGTTGAATTCTAAATTCGTTTGCACCGGCTTTTATTCTTCCTACGTTCAATATGTAATATAACGAGAAGAAAGTCGGCCGAGCAAATTTAATCCTTAACCTTTCCACGGCGACCCGTTTTGTAAAACGTTGCCGGAATTAATTAATCCGGCCTTTAACCAGAAAATCTTTCTGCCCGCCCGACGAATCCTTTTCTCGTAGCCAACACTTCATGAATTGGTCGGTATTTAATTAATCGAGAATAATCCGAATTCGTCCCGATCCAATCTACCCACCCTCTATTTTATTTTCACTTTCTCTTTCGGTGTCTTCGGCACCTTTCGCCTCTATTGTTTCCGTCCTTCGAGCTATCTTCATATCAAAAAGGTATTTCATAATTATGCGCTTCGAATTGCTGTTTTGCGTCGGTCGGCGTTTATTAAATTAAGCTTCTCCAGGGACGACGATTCGGTTTGAAAATGTTTGCTAGATGTAGAATGTTAATTAGTCGAAATCAATGCGATTAAACGTGTTTACTTCGGTGGGAAATCCTGCGAAAATTCATTAATTAATTTTCTGTGCAATAGCATTTTTGTAGCTGGACTATTATTGAAGGAAAACGCAATTTATTATAGCAGATGAAGTAGACTCGCGATGTATTGTCACGAGGATGTAGAAACAAAAAATTCTTGGAGTTGACAATACGGCAAATTTTCGAAATTTATTAATTTGTTAATTTCGAAAATTTCGGAACTTTCAAGGTTAGTCACTTGAAAATTTAGACATTTGAAAACTTGCAAATTGTAAAATTTCGAATGGTAAAAAAGTAGAAATATGAAAATTTAAAAGTTTTCCAATTAAAAATTTAGTGACTTGAAGATTGAATAATTTAACAACTTAATAATTAACTATTCAATAATTTAATAATTTATCAATGTAATAATTTAACAATTTAACAATTTAACAATTTAACAATTTAACAATTTAACAATTTAATAATGTAATAATTTCGTAATTTAATAATGTGAAGATATGAAAATATAATAATGTAACAACTCAATAAATCAGAAATTCTGATAATTCGAAAATAGGAGAACGTGTAAATTAAATTTGGTAACATGGAAATTCGAAAATTTTATAATTTGAGAATGTATAAATGTGGAAATGTGAAAATTGAAAATTTGGTAATGCGAAAACTTGAAAACAAATTAAATTATTAATATGAAAATTTATAACTGTAACTATACAAAATCATAAAAGCCATAATTTCCATATTTTCCAACGAACAAATTTTCGAGTTAAAAGATGAAAGTTCCATTATTTTGCAAATGCATTTCGTTTGCCCATCTATGAACCGACTTCTTTCGGGCACAGTTGTCAATTGACGCTAGAGCATGCAGCCAACAAAACGAAAGAAGGATCCAAATAAATAAACCATCCACAGAGTAAACGATCTCAACGACCTCCTTACGAAAACGATTCGTATCTAGGAGGAAATATTCACTTTGCAAGATTGACCGACCGGTATAAACCGCCATAAAACGCATATGGTCGGCAAGAGCTTCGCGGAAACGTATGCACGGTCTGCTCCATCGTATACAGTTCCGTGAAAAAGATGCAAACTCTGAAAAACGGGTCTGTATATCCTGGTGGATCGACCGTGTTCAGAATCCTTGAAAATTTATATCGATTTATGCCGACGATATCACGCGTGGCAGAGAAAGAGCCGGTTAGTACCCCCAGACGTCAGTTTGATCCTCCCTAACTGCGTCCCCAAGCTCGATTTATTACGAAGACCGAGCTCTGTGTTCCGGAGACGCATTATCGATAGAGCTGGAGGCTGCCGGCTTCCAACTTGCCGATATCATTCCGGCCATGATCGCTTTTGTTATTTTTTTCGAGATTTTGTAGCGCGAAAATTGTTAATTAACGGCGGCGAGGTCGTTCGGGGAGTCGGCGACGTTTGGCCTTTGGGATTATTCACTCTGGGGCTTTGTTGCTTTCTTGGGAATTTTAGGATTTTAAGATTTTGCAATTTTTGGATTTTAAAATTTTAGAATTTTAGAATTTTAGAATTTTAGAATTTTAGAATTTTAGAATTTTAGAATTTCAGAATTATAGAATTTTAGAATTTTAGAATTTTAGAATTTTAGAATTTTAGAATTTTAGAATTTTAGAATTTTAGAATTTTAGAATTTTAGAAATTTAGAATTTTAGAATTTTAGAATTTTAGAATTTTAGAATTTTAGAATTTTAGAATTTTAGAATTTTAGAATTTTAGAATTTTAGAATTTTAGAATTTTAGAATTTTAGAATTTTAGAATTTTAGAATTTTAGAATTTTAGAATTTTAGAATTTTAGAATTTTAGAATTTTAGAATTTTAGAGTTTCAGAATTTTTACCCTACAGGATTGTGAGGATTAGGGGCTTTTAAACTTTTGAATTATGGTATTTTTGAATATAGAGATTAGTGAACTTCTCTGTAGATCTATAAGTCACTAGATTACGAGATCATTGCATCAGAAGATCGCTAGGTCAATAAATCATCAGATTACTGCATCGCTATATCAGTGGATCCGTAGATCAATATGTAACTGAATCTCTACGACATTTGATTACTAGACAATTAGATGAATAAAGTACCAAATTATTAAATCATTAGATTATTAGGTCGTAAGTTCGTCAGATCAGTAGATTTCTACATCAATTATATTACTGCCTCCTTACTTCACCAGGTTAGCAGATTAGAGGGACTGCAATGTGACTTAGTTTCTTGGTTTACTGAACAACTAGATAACTAGGTTACCAGAACACTAGGTTATTTAATTGCGAAATTACTAAATTACTGACCTACTGAATTATTCAATTACTAAATTACTGAATTCCTAGGTTAGTAACTGACTAGATTACTAGACTATGACAATATCCAAATTGATAAATTTTGTAACTTTGAAACTTCCAGATTTCTAAGGTCCTTCGGCTCCAAACTTTCAAATCACCAAATTTCGTAAATTTCAAATTACCAAATTAATTGACCCTATTAATATTAAATATTTAATAAATCTTTGCAACCACCACATTTCTAAATTAAAACATTTCAAAATCCCAAAGCACAAAAGTTAAAAATCTCATTTAGAAATCGGAAGAGTGATTCAGTATCGTCCTCCATGTTCCACATTCGATCGCTGAAGCTTACCCGTCATCTCCACGTCGGTCATTCGATCAGCCGTCCCTGAATTACGTCGATAAAAATTTATGATTTCTGACAAGCCAAGACGGAAAACGCGAAATTGTTAATTCGTCGATAGGGGAGGAAAAAAAAGGAGAAGTAAAAGAACGGGATCGAGGACGGTTACAAAAGGGGCGTCTTCAACGAGGCCAGATTGCCAACGAGCGAAGACAATGAATACAAGGAAGAAACGGGGTACTGATCAAACACTTGATTAAAGAAACTTTCCGATAGGTACTCGGCGCGAAAACCGACATCGGCCATGGTGATTGGATAAGCTAAGGGTACCAGAATTTCCGACGGCTCTCTCCTTCTCCCGCAACTACCTCACGTTTTTCCCCTCGTCCGATACTTGAAAGTTTTTCGACTGCGCCAGGAGACTACTCGGCTGTTTTCCCTTCTTGCCAATCCTTTGTCTCCCCTACCCGCCCCTCCCCACCTGCCCCCCACCCATCCACGCAAACCGCCTCCCCGCCGTTCGTTCTCGTTGGAAATTCGTAGTTTCGACGGTGCTTTAATTAAATTAATCTTCGACGTCAACACTTTTTTATTCGGCCCTTGCACTTTTCACCTGAGCTGCGGAACAGCCGAGGTAAAACAAGCCTCCCCTAATGAAAAACCAATAGCACCAACCGAAACTTCCCTCATTTTACGTAATTACCGTAGAATCGATGTTATTTCTGACCCCCCTTTACATTTATTTCTTTCGTCTGATATATTTACTACATCGGGAGAAGAAACATTGACGCGCGACACCTACGGTTCACGCGGGAATTCGTTAGGATTTGAGCAAACGTAACACGGAGCATCATTTTAATATCTTAGTTTAAGAAATTCACAAATATAAACTAGAGATTTCATGTTTGAATACGCGATGAAAACAAACATGGTCAAACATCACACAGAACCGTTACAAACACCCTCAAACGCAGTAGTTTCAGAAAACAGAAAAAGATGTCGCTAATACAAAAAAAAAGATATTCAAAATGAGATTAAAAATAAGATAGTGAGATATAACACAAAAGGAAAGATACTCAGAGTCACACTTTCAATAGAATTAATCAAAATGGTTATCACCCGGAGTAATCAGAATGGTCAACGCACGAGGTAATCAAAATGGCTGGCGCTCAGAGTAATCAAAATGGTCCACACGCAAAGTAATCAAAATGGCTGACGCACAGAGTAATCAAAATGGCCGTCGCACGAAGCAATCAAAATGTTCGACGTATGTGTACATTGTATGTACAAACTGAACCAAATTTACTCTCATACATAAAAATAAAATAAAATAAAGATATAATCGTGATAATAGAAGAAGTGAAAGTGTTTTCAACAATTATAAACATTATATAGTGCTCAAATTGTTTGCAAGCAATTTTTGACAAATTTCTAGTATCTATATCGGTTCTATGTGTTTTCTTTTTTGTACCAGCGTCGTTATAGCATCGGTGGTGACGTGTTTCTACGTACGAACGTTTGATATTCATGAAACGGAAAGTGAACGCGAGATCTTCCCTTGGTAAAATGAAGTTCTTTTAAATCTCGAACGTTTATCGAGGTAATTTCGCGAAATTGTAGAGGTTTCTTTACTTAACTTCCCCATCCGATGGTAAGCTCCGTCCTCGTTTGTAACGGCATGCTCCACTTTGTAAGGTAGCTTATAGGATTTCGCGGTTCCAGAAAATCTTATTAATTTTCCATTTAATTATAGCTTAAACGGAGAATCGCAAGAATGCAACACCTATTCGGGGATGAATGAAATCGAGCGCGAAATAACGCTACGTTAACTATTGCTACGTGCACTATCGGTACTTCAAGTCATTAGTGACAACTATTACATTCAAAGTCGTTGTAGCGATGTCTATTGCTGTGAAAAATATCATTTTTAATGATAGAAATTGTTAGTGATTACTGTTACAGTTCACGTTAGTTATTAATGATATTTATAGCAGTAAAAATATAGTTAATGATAACGATGATGAAGGTAATTACAATTATTAGTGATAAGTATCACAATTATAACAGTAGAGATTGACCAGCTATCACTGACAAATTTTGTTTCCTATTACATATTTCAATAATATTTTATTTATTTTTATTAAGTTTAAGAGATTTTATCAAGTTTACCGAGTACATTGCAGTGGTAGTTGCAATTATTAATGACAATTATTATGGTGATAGTTATAGACATCAGAGTTAATTACTACAAACAAATTTTGTTCACTCCTCAAAAATTTCAAATAATTTGTATTAAGTTTGACTGATATTATTAAGTTTGTCGAGTATGACTATTGTAGCAGTAGTTATATTTATTAGTGATAACTATTACAGTAATAATTATAAACACTGGAGTTAACTACCACAAACAAACTTTTTCGCTCATTAAAAAGTTTGCAATGATATTTATTAATTTATGCGATCTTATTAAGTTTGTCGAGTGTGCCTATCACAGTTATAGTTACAATTATAAATGATACCTTATAATAGTGATAGTTATAGACAACTATCGTTAATTATCACAAACAAACTTTCTTCTCTGTTGAATATTTTCAAAAACTTTTTGTTAAACTTAAGTGATATTATCAAGTTTGTCGAGTATGATTATCATAGTTGTAGTTACAATTATTAATGATAACTATTATAGTGATAGTTATAGACACAGGCGTTAACAATTAAAAACACACTTTGTTCTCTGTTGAAAATTTTCAAATAATTCTTATTAAACTTAAGTGATATTATCAAGTTTATCGAGTATGACTATCGCAGTGATAGTTATAGTTTATTAGAGATATCGACGCATTTGTCCCGTGTATAGGAGGTAAATCGAAAACGCATGCATTACGGTGCACGAATGTAAAGCTCAGGAAAGTTTAGACAAACCGTAGATAAAGTTTTGCGCCTGTACAAACGGCAGACCAATATCGTAATTGACTTCAGAACTGTTGGTGCAGAGGTCCTCAACTTAATATCAGAATGTATACGTTCAAAGATAGTAGTTCGTAACTTAATTTTATTAGATTCGTCTCCAAATATACATATAACGAGATCTACGTCTGCCAACAGGAAATGAAATACTCCTTCGTCTGTTCTGGTTACTGCATTAGAAAATTAAATCCTGTCGCGGTACATCGGTTCTCAACTACAGCGACGAATTAAACGAAATGAAATTAAGAAACGTTTCCCGATATCAAAGACTTAACGGATTGCAAAACCAGGTTAACTGTATCTGATACGAAACACGTGATTTTAAATATAGAAACACGTTATCGTTTCGACGAAATAAACGTCAAAATATGATAAAATTAACAGGTATTCGTGCGATAATATCATATCAAAAATTTGTATTTCGTGGAATTGTGATAAAAATATGAACAATGTAGAAGTGATTTTAAAAATGGAACTTCTCGAGAATGTATTAAATTGGTATCATTCGATGAATCGATTTGATTCTGTCTTTATTAGAAGGATAATATGTTGTAGACTACCTAAAATGTTCGAAACAGTAATTAAGCAAACACGGTCGACAAATTAATTTCCATTAAATTGTCTGCACGATTCAGGTTTCCATTAACATTTTCGATGCACCAAAGGTGTAACGTATTCGCTAGGATCGTAATGAAATTTCAAGACAGCGTTAACCGAATCTCGATATGTCAATAATGCAATTTCAAGTCCCGACAATCGAATTTCAAGGAACGAACCGTAAAAAGGTTAACGATATGCAGATGCGACAGGCCGCAGTTTTTAAATGACCCCTAGAAAAAAAAGGAGAAAAAACGAGAGCTGGCACCGACGGTGGGGGGGAATAGATGGCAGAGGGGTAGAACAGAGGAACGAGACAATTCCGAACGAATGAAATGTAAATCGGGAAATAAAGGTAACGTTGCGGAAAATTAAATACCATTTGAATAACGCAAATGGTAATAGAATTATCGAGCTGATCGATTAAAGCAATAACGTACCTATCTTCCTACTTTGCTTACTCCCTCTCTTCTTTCCCCTAATTTCTGTCGTCAACCATTTTGTTTTTCATCGAAATGAATCTTTCTGCGATAAAACTTCTGTAACTTTTGATGTTCATAGTTCAAACTTTGAGAATATAATCGATACGTAGTCATTTTGTATTGTGAGTATTGACTGGGCACTTGAATGATAAATTTGGTAGGCTTCTGGTTTTAATTAGATGCGTCGAATGTGCCACTTGGTCATACTTTTCTGTCATGAAATTATACTAGAATTAGTTAACAAAGTTTATCATTTGGCACAGAAGAATGTAGTTGATTGCTACAATTGGAGATTCTCTACTTTCTGTTAATAATATCGATGATGCATTTACGTAATAATTTTTGTTAGGTCTTAAGCTTTAATTCGATATGCCATGAATGTTATTTCGAGATATTTTTCTGTCATGAAATTTTGTTAGACTTTACATACTCTGAAACTTGCTATTCGATGTACAAGAATACTCTATCGCTACGACTAAAGATTCGCCATTTTATATTGGGCATATTAATCTAGTATCGCTATACAAATTTTTGTCAAACTTTATTCGTCAATTTGATATATCATAATTGCTATTTCGAGATATTTTTCTGTCATGAAATTATGTTAGACTTCATATACACCGAAAGTTGTCATTCGGTGTACAAGAATGTATTCTATGGCTACAACTAAAGATTCGCTATTTTGTGCTAGTAGTATTAATTTAGTATCGATACAACAATTTCCGTCGAACCTTAAGCTTCAATTTGAGATACCACAAACGTTGTTTCGTGATACTTTTCTGTGATGAAATTGCACCGGACTTCACATGTTCCGAAATCAATCCGTTCGACATGCAACGATCCAACGTAATGCACGATTTTATCGCTGTTCTTTTTCTCGTTTCGTGCTTACAATTCGTATCATTTATGTACGTCACGACGTCGAGTTTCTTCGTGTACATGCAGTACATCATAATCAAATTTCGAAAACGCGATGCGCACCGTTCTGCCCGCCCGTTGCGGCCAACTTCGGCGCTTTTCACGCCGGGCCAGCTTGGTAATTCGATTTCGACGAATTATCACTCATTCCGCAAAAAGGATAAATGTGAACGTGAGTCGAATGCAACGTGTGCTTCGCTTAACCTTATCGCAAAGTCTGCTCTCGTGACGTAACGCCGGGAAAATATTTGATTTTTCGCCAGTTTCATGCTTTCTGTTTTTCAGGAATAGCGTTTGTCTGTTCCTAACCGAATTCTCAAACTCTTTGTTTCTGCATCGTGTATAGCTTGTTTGTAAAACTGCCACGGTATTTCATGGACTCGCATTTAATTCAATTATTACTCAACTTGGAAAAATTAATATTCATTTTCTTGCTACGTTTCGAACCTGTGTTTTGGATTTCGTTGTTTCATTTTCATTTTATAATATATCTGTCACATATATTTATATATTTATGTTATTAGTCGTTATAGTATACATTTATGTTATCTTCATTTTTATTCAGTCGTTTTTGTAACATTGAATAGAACCATTTGTGCTCTTACTGATTATGATCAAGAGATTTATGACAGTGGGTTTAATTTGTTTTTGTTAGTTTTGTATGCAGAATTTGTTTGATTAATTTTATTCAACTTTTTTTAGAAATATTCTTAGACACAATGTTTAATTTTATTTGATCATTAAAGTTATTATACTTGAAAATGATCTTAATTCTGTCAGCCTTTATGGCGCTGACAATGCTGAAGAGCGATGGCGTCATTCGTCGTGTCCTCGTGAACTTTATTTAATCATGATAGAGTTTCGTTAACTTAAGGAGAATAGATACATTAATTAATATATTGTATGAAGAACGCAATGCACAAAGAACATGCAATAAACTGTGAACGAATAAAACGTAATTTAAAGCCAAAAGTACGTAGCGTGAGCGCAAAAGAATAAATATGGAGTCGACCGCGGTTGATGCGCGGGAGATTCAAAATGGACTTCAGTAACTTGTTCATTAACAACAATAACTTAAACCGTTCACTCTTGTAAAACATAATATCATGTTTTATAATATTTCCACAAATCAGGTCGAAATATGGAAAAATAAAAAAAATGTCTTTTGCGCAGATACACATTTCTACATTATAAAGAAATTAAATCTGCTTGTCTTCACGTGTCGCGAAACTTATACACGATGTGAATATAGAAGAGCGACGTTGAAGATCACGTTCGATCAGCGTTAACGCTTCGATAATCAATCTCCAACAACGGTTGCTTTCGACGCTTCGCACGTTTGAAAACGGGACAGGCCGGATTCATATTAAACGATATAAAGAAACAGGCCAGCCCGGTGATTTATGCGCACAAATTGTCCTGTCACCGTACTGTTCTTCCAAGGACTTCAGGATCTACATCCCTAACGTTGAGCACGGGGGTGTGCCGCCGGTTGTTCTCCTTTTGTCGACATCTTATTGTCCGCCGTAGGGCTCTACAATATCAGCTGCATTAAATCCCGCTTTTTCACGATATGCCACGCAATATGGCGCCCATGTGCCGTATGCCCTTCGTGAATCGTGCCGCGATGCACTCTAAACGGCGACGAGAAAATAATTTCCCTCGCCCCGGTATTTAGTCAAACTTTCCCTCTGACCCGTAACGGAATACTTAATCATAAAGACGTTTGAAGTCTTCCGGTTATTCGAATCGGAATTTTGTCTATTTTTTTCTTCACCTCTTTGCACGTGGCCTACCGTGGCGACCGTATCTCCTTTTCTTCGACCGCTCCGCTTCTGATTCATTTGAGGACTTTGTCTCGAGCGAGTTAAAGTTTCACAAAGGGCACGGAGCTCGAATTTCTTTCTGAACAACTGTCCACTGTACTTGAAATTCCTGTCGTAGTGAAAAGGAAGACGTATGCTGAATTCCTATCGTTCAAAGAGACCGATTTACTTACGGTATGCCGTCTGCGGACAAAGAACTTGCTGCCGCGCAACCAGGTAACATAATATTGCCGAAATTCCTTGGGATTTTCCGCTGTCGCGTTTATTTTACCCGCGAATCGATTTTTACCCTTTTCGTTTTAAAACCGTGTTCCGGTTTTTTTCGAATGGGCACGCTCGGGATTATGCGTAGATCGGGTTACAAAGATATGAGATAAAGTGCACGAGTTATATACGCAGAACCGGATATTGAATACCGGGAACAATACCTTTCGGTAACATCTGCGGAAACATAGAAATTGGTGGGTCTCGGTTATTTAATATGAAATTTCACTGACATCGCTACTGTTTCGCTGTGTGTTTTCATCTGTACGTGACTATGAGATGTACAATGATTTATCGTCACGTATCCGTGAAAACAGAATTCTTTTGTGGCTTAATTTTGGTAACATTAGCAACGTAATTTCAGTGTAATTTAAATAGTTACACAGTGAAGTATATATTATGATTTACTTATGCGTACAACATACATACATACATGTAACATGTAACATTCACGGTGTACAACAGAGAGCATGCTATATTTATGTAATAAAAATGATGAAGTATTGGAAAGAGTTTTATCAGACTTCATCTAACCCCAGATAAGTCTCACCTAATTCAAAGTAGCTTAATAAAATGAAACCTAATCATAGTCTGATTATGAAGTTGCATAATGTAACTTCAACTTAATACGAATCCCAATCTAATGCAATTTATCTAAACTTGTCTATAATCCACACTATAATCATACTCTAACTATATGTTATTCATAATCAACCTAAACATACTTTCATCATACTAATCATAATTTTTCACAATCAACCGTATTATAATTCCAGGTTAAAATTTTCATATTACTCGGGTAGCAACTTTAACTTAACCCCTTGTCATACTTTGACGAGTCTGACTCGTGACGCACTAGCAGTTTGAACGTAATAAAACTTATTGGAATTTTGATACATATACATATATGTTGATATACACTTATAATTTGCATAATCATGGCTCATTGAATATAAGGTACATATGACGTTTTAACTTTCCTTGTTCGTATTAATATTGTAGCTGTAATAGTTAGTTTTAATTGACGTACTAGAAATATAAATTGTATGGCAAGTGGTTAATCTAATTTATGTTAACCTCCCGTCAAAAGCTTTAAAACACAGTTAAAGATGTTGATCTCGGTTAATCTGTAGCATCATTGAATTTAATATAACACTTCTGATTTGGAGACCAATTCCATACAGTAAAATATAGCGCTATAATTTCCCCATAATCACGCCACGATACGTTAAAGGTTCAACCCTTTTATCCCACCTCCAGAACCGTGTTCTAATTCACCGTGGTAATCCTCTAAGTAGAATCGTCCGAAAATACAAAAAGGGATAAAAGCGATATAATAAAGAAGAAAGAGGGTTCCCCGGCGAAATCCCAGAAACGATATATACTCGACAGTGTAAACGCGCATCCGGGCTCGCATGGTCGCGAAACGAACGAACAAAAGGAAACACCGATGGTCGTTGGCGGGATATCGACGTGGCAGGAACAGGAGGGGGTTGCGGCGGGGGATGAAAAAAAGAGGCAGAACGCAAGAGTTACGCAAAAGTATAGGTAGAGCGCGTAGTTGAAGAGTGTCGGGTGGGACGCGATAGAAAATTGCTCGTTCAGTGAAATTCGGACCGCGACCGGGGGTCCAAAAGCTTCGACGATCTCGAGTAATTCCGCCCCCGTCCCCGCTAGGCCCCTCGCCGCCTCCTCACTTGACGAGAATGGAGGTAATTACTGGATTTCGGCGAAATCCATGGAGCGTAGGGCATTTAGAGCTGTTATAGTTTCGACGACTCGGCACCGACGACCGACCGGACCGGTTGGCCCGTCAAAATGAAACACTGTGCGTGGAGTTCGACGGGGTGGGTGGCAGAAACGGGGGCGGAGGCGGTGACAGTCGGTGTGAACGACTGAACGACGAACAACGAACGAACGGCGTTATAACAAGGGCTAGTTAGCGCCACCGCCGTATTACCCTCGCGTAGTTCTACCCTGGCACAATGGCGACAAATTTCACGCGCTATATCATCCGGTTCGTACACCACGGACACGCCGAAGACGGAACAGGAACAGAGACAGAATCGCTCGCGACGATGCTCTGCCGATATCTTCTTCTTCTTATGGACACGTTTCGAATTATCGTTGTGTACCGTGTGTTTAAGTTCCGGACGTGCTATCTTTTATTCTTGGATGTTACGGCGTAACAAACGTTACCAATAGACATTACAATTTAACAATACAAAACATAAATTCCATGAGCAGGTTTACGACATGACAAGAAAATAACCACTATTGAAAAACGTTCAATTTAATATTTTAGTTTTTAGTAAATACATTTATTCATTTGTAGAATTTTTGGCGTAAGCGACACAAGGTCATGCTCGAGTACCCAAAGGTCTAAGCTGGACCTGGAACTTAACGATTCCTAGGGCTCCGGCACTGACGTCAGTGAACTTTGAAAAAGTCCGAAATTTCCCCTGGAACCGCCGTTCTCCCCAATGCAAAAACTCTGTTCCCCTTCCAAAAATATACCACGCCAAGGGCACAACGGAAAGGAAAACAGAAGTTTTTAAATAAGACAAAATATGCCAAAATCGTCAGAATCGAAAACGGAATCAAACAATCATCTGGTCAGAGTCAAATAACAAATCAAACAGAATCGAACGTCAAGTCAAACAATCATCTAGTTAGAATCATACAACAAGTCAACTAGAATCAAAAAACCTTTAAAACACAACACACACACACCAAATACAATTAATCATACAAACACAATTAGTTCGCTATCACATAACTATCGGAATGTGACAAATTTGGCTCGTATTTTTACCTCGATTGAATTTCGAGGACAATTTCAATTGCTACTCGTACACCAATGATCGCTGTTTTAAAAATCCCCCTAATATTTGAACAATCTTTGTCTGTTGCAATATCACAGCGATAATGAAATCGCTCTGTTCGACACACTTTTCGACAAAATCAAAAGTTAAGGGGCTAAATCGGTGTTAACCTATAGAAATCCCGTTTCAAACATTAAAAATCAACGATTCTAAACCACCCTATCGAATGCAAAGTACATTCTTCGTCCTCGTGCAGAATGGAGGAATAGTTCGAAGCCGGAGTCACGTTTATACGCCGTGCACCTATTCCCGAAGGTTGCGTGGCTTTCGATTCGAGATTGTAAATATTCCCGATGTCGATCGGCCGCCCTTAGGGGAACCAAGTAATTTCCATCGAATCGAGCGAGAAACGTTCGGGACCGACGAGGAAATGAAGCTTGTCACTCAAGCGGAGCTGCCAGCCAGAAATCGGCGAGAACATCGCCACGAATTTCTCTGCAATTTCTTGCCAAGGTGACTACGGACCTTTGCGTTCTTTACACCCGTGCAATTGACGAGTCATTGTGGGCCTGTACAGGTCGACAGGATATTAAAGCTCCGTGTTCGAAACGAACAAGGCGGTTTGGAAATTGAAGTAATCCGTACACGGCCGGACGACCAACATCCGGAACAACCTGCTACTACTACGATTAAAGATTTATCGAAGTGCATTATGGACTTCTAGCGACAATTCCCAGAAACTATGGATAAGATGGCGGTCTTTGTTCTTCCTACTCTGCACAGAATCGAAAAGGACTATACCGCAGCACTATTCAGAAATTCAAGTGTGTATAAGCAACAATATTTATTAAGTAAATACAAGCAGCAATATTTATCAAATACCAACAAGCAACAATATTTGTCGAGTACATGTAATCATCAGTATTTATCAAGTACATAGAAGTAACAATATTTATCAAACACAAACAAGCAACAATATTTATCGAGTACATATAAACAATAGTATTTATCAAGTACATAAACGTATGAATATTTATCAAACACAAACAAGCAACAATATTTATTAAGTACACATAAGCAACCATATTTATAAAGTACATATAAGCAGCAATATTCATCAAGTACATACCTGCAGCAACATTTATCAAATACAAACAAACAACAATATTTATCAAGTACAAACAAGCATGAATATTTATCAAATACATATAAGCAACAACATTTATTAAGAACATATAAGCATTCATATTTATCAACAACATGTAAACAGCAATATTTATCAAATTCATATAAATAGCAATATATATCACGTACATACAAATAACAACATTCGTAACATTACATTTATGGTCTTCCACATCTCTATAAACTTTGACAAAGTCAGTAGTCACGATGATCATGTTTTTCTTATGACATCAAATAATCCAGTTCGAAAAATTGTCATTTATTATTAATCTTATGTATACCAATATACATAATACGCATAATGTAGTAAGTTAAATATAACAGTAGCGATAAAGTGTTAAATTACAGTATCGAGTATAAACGTATCCAATTCGAAAAATTGTCATTTATTATTAATCTTATGTATACCAATATACATAATACGCATAATGTAGTAAGTTAAATATAACAGTAGCGATAAAGTGTTAAATTACAGTATCGAGTATAAACGTATCATTATCCGAATCTGTGTAGTCGCATAGAATATCACGCAGCACAATCGGCACGAGAGTACCCCGAGTATAAAGTCCGATCTTTAACGATTACCTTTATCGAATCATCAACGACTCATTTAACCGGTAATTTCTTTGTCGAGCAGCGATTAATCATCCCCGTGTTACGTTTCCCCCTGAGCAATTAACGTTTCCGCGGGCGTTCCTCGTCCGCCTCATAAACGCGGTTGTCGTTTCAACGAAGACAAAGTACTTTCGCAAGATCCGCGACCGCTTTCCCATACATTTCCCGATCCTCCTCTCTTCGAGTGCCTCCCTCGAGTGGTTTGCGGAATGCCGGCGACGAGACGCGGACGCGAAATGAAATCCTGCGACGAAGCTTTCGCTTCGATATCGCCCCGGTTGTGCCGTTACGAAGGAGACAAGTATCGGGAGTAGACAAAAACGAGAAAGAAGCGGATGCTTTTTTCATCCCCTGCCATCCGTACCGACGCTGCATGCGAACGGATCGAACGTCGCGGAATATACTAAATGCGAGTGCACGATCGAAGACAGACGCTAGTCGCGCGAGCTAAATAAAAGGATCGTGCGGACGCGACGAGAGATAACCGTAAGTGTATTTACGATAAACGATGTTATACGACGTTGATACTGTTCCGTTCTTCGAATGGAATAAATCGGAATACGGAAGGAAGGATTTTACGGCGCATTTGTTTCGCTTTTTGAACGGAATCGTGGTCGGGTCTTCGTAACTGAGCGCGATCGGGACCGAAATCGAACAGTTATGGCGGGCGGTCGATTATTTTTCGAGAAGCTAGTCACCAGTACAATGAACTTACTTTGAATTGATTGGGGTTGCTATTGGTTTATACTAAATTTACAGAAGTGACTTATACTACGTTTACTAAACTGATTTATATCAAGTTTAGAGTAGCGGATTATAATTTTCCAATTCCAGTTTTGACGATCACTATTCGCCTTTGCACTATGCACTAACTTAATTATGGCTTTTTTATTTTTGTTAGAAATACTAAATGATAGTATTATTTAAATACATACAGTATATAAATAATTGATTATTTATACATATAGTATGTATACACAATTGGCAACTTGTACATACAGCATGTACAGTCGAGGACAAAATTAAGTGGACAGGTATCATAAATAACAAAAGGTTAATTTAATTTAATTAACAATGCCTATAAATCAAAAGTTTATTGCACAATTGTATACAATAAATAAATGTTTTTTCAAGTCTACAAAAGTATTTCACGTTCTAAATTTAAAATTTATTTAAATCATTGTAGTAAAACAAAAAATTTTTTTACATTTCTGCAATGTCCACTTAATTTTGCCCATGACAGTATACACAATTAGCTATTTATTCATAGATTATGTGTACAAGTTGGCAACGTCAAAAATACCCATTCACCTAACACATACTATAAGTGCCGTATGCTGTGCAATAACATTTATTCCCTAGGTGTAGTAGCTTGGTAAGGGTTAAATTATGTTTACAGATTACATTATTCAATGACATTACAAATGAACATTAATAAATATTTCGTTATCTTTATTTCACTAATTTATTGATACTTCATAGTTTATTAATAATCTTCATTAAACAACATTGTAAATGAACTTTAACCCTTTGAACTCGAAAGAATTTTTATTGTTGATAAATAACAACTTCAAAACTTTCT
Organism: Coelioxys conoideus; assembly: GCA_947623535.1. Lineage (NCBI taxonomy): Eukaryota > Metazoa > Arthropoda > Insecta > Hymenoptera > Megachilidae > Coelioxys > Coelioxys conoideus. Next base: position 27,633,175 of record OX392450.1, on the reverse strand, counting down.
AATTGCAAAGATTGATCAATTTTTTTGAAATTACTATTTTTTGATTATTAATCGCCAATTCTGTCTGTTTACTATGTTCAAACATCACATGTGTAATACCATCAATTTAGTTAGAAATTATTGGAAACTGTTCCATTAAATTAAATAGCGAGTTCTCGAGTGTAAAGAGTTAATAAATAAAAGTATAATTATTTATAATTATTTAGTTATTAACAAAATATTAATTGTAATAATTGTGAACATTTACTGTATGTATAAATAGTCAATTGTGTATACATCCTATATGCATAAATAGCCAATTGTATGTAAATATTTTACGTACAAATACGAATATATATATCCACATCATTTGGTTTAAGTAACAACACGCTAAAATTTAAGAATCATACATTATAGTAGTTACGATACGTGCATTTACTGTTAGATATAACTATAATTTCTAACAATGTTCTACGTCAGGAGAAAATGATGGCAACCAGAAAATAGGAGGAACATTAAAGGTGTACGGTGTTGCAGGATCGTATCAGGCTCGAAGATACACTTGTGCAAAGATTCCTGGAAGGTCACGCGAGCCCGAGGGTCACAGGCAAGTAACGAAGAGGTCGAGGAGTGATAATCGCTGGGATACCATGAATTTACCCCTTGGCCCCACGAGACCGTAGATTACGAACTCTAGCTTCCCTTTCTTTCGACGAACCCTTCTTACCGAGCTTCCTACTTGGCTAAAATATACATTTCCACGGATGTCATTCTTGTTCGTCGTTCCCTTCTTTCGCTATCGTTTGATTTATCAACCGACAACGCCCTTATTAACTTCGCAGTTAGATACAGTAAAGTTATTTCGGTGTGGCATTGTATCATGCCCCCTTTGATAGATATGGGGCTGAATATATATTATGAGGCATTAAGGACTCATGAATTGTACAAATATGAGCAGCGTGAGCTTTTGATCCGACTAAACGGAACGTTTGTGCAGATAATCAGCACCCAATATTTTAAACATATGTCCATTACTAAATCTCAAATTTATTTCCATTATTCTTTGCACTTATCTGAACAATTTCAACACGATTTTATTCATTTGCACTACTGCGTCGTTAAAAAATACACCTTTCTGTCTCAACGACATTATCATTGTCGATCGATTTTCACTAATAATAATCATATATGTTTATTTTTAAATACTATAATACTTATATATTTCCAATAATAATATCAATTATTTAAATAATAATAATAATAACAATAGTATGAACTGGAACAACACCAAGGTCCCAGTCAATTATAACACAACTAATTGTTTCACTGTCATTGTCAAATACGAATAAAAATTGATAATTCGATTCATTAATAGTGCTCAAAAATGAAATAAAAATGCATAATGAAAAATGCCAACTACTGTGACAAAAAATAAACATATAGGTAGAGTATTCTAAAAGAGACCCTGTGCAAACACAGGGTGTTTGTGAAAAAGTTTGAGTGAAAAAAATTATTTTATACTAAAATTAACTTAATTCATGTAAATGAAAGCAACAATATACTTTTTACAAAAATATTTATTTATTTATTTATAATTTGTAAATGTACATTTTAGTGGACATGTGGTGTTGAAACTATAATAAGTTTAAATCGATGTATACGTAATAAAATACAGAAGAGGTAAAGAAATGGTATTATTTAGTGATAACGACACTTTGTCTACCCATGACGATAATTGCTTAACACTAACACTACCAACGTGGTCAAATAACCATTTTACAAATGTACTATGTCAAATGGCAAAATTTGTTAAAATTCTTTTCTGTTTCATCGTTTGTTCATTTATTTTTCAACATTATTTTTAACTTCAAAATAATTGTGCATTATACGTTTTAGTGTTAAAAATTGACTCGAACAATTCGTAAAAGATCGTAGCACAGTACGATGTTCTCGTTTTCACCGAAAGAAAGAAGACGGTAGAAGGGCGAATCTGTTAAACGCAGTTAGCAGTCGATACGACACGGTAGTACGTTGGCCAAATGGGGTAATTGGTAGGTTTCCAAGAGCTCATTGTTCGTGGATAATACTTTTTCGTTGGACGGTACCGAAATACACGACGGTGTGTCTCTCTGCACCGAAGATTGCACCCTTTCCAGCCCTTAGAAGCTCTTAATTAATGGTGCCGGCATGCTAACGGAGGCTCTTCCCGCGCGGAGCGAGGAAGGTTTATGCTACAGACTTGTAATCTCATGATGCCGTAACTTATTCTAAATGCACTAGTGGGACCTGCGAGATATCCTCGGTGTTGTCTAGGAGGCAAGTTTCGACCTTCTACGGGGATCCTTTGCCTTGCCACCGCGTTACCGGTTGATGGTTAAACGCACCTGACATTCCGCCGCGCCGCCACGGCACAATGCTGTCCGACACCTGTCTTACACAGTCCATTACCGATGAAGCTTACCGCCTAATTAAGGCAAACGCATCGAGTTTATGCGATATGCAACCACATCGAAAATGAAATTGTCTCGAAGACGCGAACGATCGCGCGTTCATCTCGCGGATTCCTTGTGACTCTTTCGATTGTTGTATTTGTCGATGAATGCAAGCTGATGGAATTGCGGTGTGAATTAACGCCATTTTGTTAATACGGTGGTAAAATGGCGTGAACTTCTATGGGTATTGTAGCTAGTTCTATTATTCTCATTGTAGGTAGTTCTATCAATTATTTTACTAATGTATGTTGCGTTTTTGAGAATTCGAACGTTTTAATACTAAAACTATCGACGTATAATGCAGAATTATTTTGAAACTAAAATTCAAGTTGAACAATAAATGAACAATATATGAATAAATAAATCAACATATATGAATAAACTTATTCATGACAATGGGTACAGATGTTAAGAAAACTATCTTGATTTTTGTCATTCCAAATGGGAAATTTGTGAAAGGCTCATTTGACTTTGGTAGTTTTAGTGTTAAGGTTCGGAATGTACGGGAGGGTTTTGGAATTTGAAAAACTTGGGGATGTGGAATATTAGAAACTTGTGAATCTGATAATTAGGCTCTTTTGGGGAGTTCGAGGATTCGCAGCGTTGGAAATTTAAAGACGTTGAGTGTTGGGCATGTTGAGAAGTTGTGATATTGGGGTCTTGGGAATGCGCAGAATTTGAGAATGTGAAAAGTTGAAAATTATGGGAATTTGAAACTTGAAATTCTATGAATATTGGAAATTTGAATAATTGGAAACCTGGAATTTTAAGAATTTGAGAATTTAGAGATTGGAAGATTTTAAGAACTTGGCAATTTGGGAATTTGGGATTTGAGAAATTGTAAATATTAGACAGGACATTTTAGAATCTAGAAACTTGGGAATTTAAACACTTAGAGATTTGACAATGTAGAGACTTGGGAATTTGAGAGTTTATTCATTTGAGAAGTTGAGAAGTAAAAAATTTAAAAATTTTATAATATTGAAAACCGAGAATTTAGAAACGTGGAACTTCCAGAATTTAGGAATAACAAAAAATGTATAAACTGAGAATCGAGGGAGTTTGAGAATGTGAAAATTTTTAATTTGCAAAATTTAGAAGCCCGAGTACTTAGGACCCTAACGATTTATAAACAAAACACTTTCCACGAATTAAATAATTGATAAATTCTTGAAATCCGTCGACTAAAAAAATCAAGAAATATGACTTCCCATCAAACCTCCTGCCACAAAAACGAGGTTCATCAGAATTAATCCGTGCTCGAGGGAAAATAAACGTCATCGCGCGTCAAGATTTGAAGGGCGCAGCTGCGTGACAACCATCGGCGAAAAGTTTTTCGCGGAGCTGGCTTCCGATAGTGAAGTCAGAGGGCGAGGCAGGCATTCCTGGCAGATTCGCGGGTCGTAGCTCGAAACCCTTCAGTATTCAGCACACTCGATCACACAACAGTTATCAAAGGAACTCATTTGAGCGGTTGAATGGATAGAAAGGAAGTCAATCTCGGTGCGCGGAGATAAGGCAGCCGTTTTCCACCCCCGGTCTAGCCCAACCCCCTACTAACGTCTCTCTCCCTTCGGAGTCTGCTTGTTCGTGTGTTGGACGACTTAGACGCCTGCATCGCGTCTTATCCCTCGATATATAGCCATCATCTGGACTTCTCGCGAGGATGTGGGTGTGTGGATGAAAAGTAGATTACTTAACAGTCGCTCGAGAAAATATATATTTAATAAACAAACAAAGATTAAATGTTATACGGACAGATGCCGCGTCCGTTATCTTTCATTAATTATAACAATACAATATCTTTCCCAATCATAAACACTCACAACCATCGGCCTTGCGAGTTCCAAACCCTTTACAGCAGCAATAAACTCATGAATCCATAACGAAGAACGCGGATTCCATTAAAGTCACAGTTTTATCTACATTTATTACCAGTAATAGTTCTTTCACTCTTCGCTATTCTTAAAAACATGTTCTCTCAACGTCAAGGCGCATCCGAATCTTATTGCTTGCCAAGGTCAAGGGTACAACTCATAAAACATCTGCGTGTCCATTTCTGGGTTTTTCCCGAACCAACCGACGTCACGTTTAGGCGGTCACTTAAGATCCCAAACATCTAATTTTCACACCAATCGGTTCAGTTTCTATATTTCCCCCTTCGACTTTTCGTGGACAACCACCCCCATCACATACATCTACACGAGTTTACTTGCACGACACTTTTTCGTCTGTCAGGCAGAATACAACAATCATCCGACACGAAAAACTTAGGCCCGCAAAAGTTTGGCTGACAAATGTTATGATCTTGGTAATAATCAAATTGTGTGGGTGATGAGGTATTAAATGTATGTATAATTGAACATTTGTGTATACATATATTATATACATTTATATATTATACGAACAAATCATACATTTATGTTTACAATAAATTGTGAATCTTTAAAAAATAAATTTATAAATATACAGCCGTGGGCAAAATTAAGTGGACAGGTATCATAAATAACAAAAGGTGAATTTAACTAAGAATTCCTATAAATCAAAACTTTATTGTACAGTTATATGCATTAAATAAATGTTTTTTCAAGTCTACAAAAACAGTTTCACGTTCTAAATTTAAAATTTATTTAAATCATTGTAGTAAAACAAAAAATTTTTTTACATTTCTGCAATGTCCACTTAATTTTGTCCATGAATGTATACAAATCTATACATATATTTATTCGTTCATTTCAACCCCTATTATTTTTCTGTAATTTTCACTTCGGTGCCTTTTTGTATGGACACATCAGTTTATATACTCTGTATTATTACTGAAAATTTTTATAAAATCCAATAAGAGCGATATTAACTATGCCCTTCTTCTTTCTCTAGCAATAAAGCAATGTATAAAGCACACTGGTCGTTATAGAAAAATGTGCTCGTTCGTTAAGAGTTAATCCTACGAGAAACACGAAAAATGGTTAAAATTTGTCGTGGTCCTAATTCTATGGCCACTGCAGATATGGAGATGGTGTTCGATATTCGGTCGATGACACGAGGGATGTACTCATAAATAAATTACAGAAAAGTTTATTACTTTAGTAGTTCGCAGACGCGGGTGTAATTACATGTAAATAAATGTATGGGTTTGGTAAGGAGAGTGTATGGAATGTATAGGCGTCAAAGTTGGATGTAGAAAAGCACTTTGGCCTACGCCCTCTTCCGTTTTCTTCTTCTTTCTGTTCCCTCGGCCATCGTCTACGAGACGGTATAATTTTCAGCGATACCTCGCTGCGCAGCGCAAACTTTTTCTTTAATATATTCTTACATGCGACCCTAGATTAGATTAAAACGGCGAATGCATGAACCGGCAGCGGCGAAACGCGACATTGCCTACCGGAAGATGGCGAACGCGCTCGTATTTGTATGATTTATTTAAGTGGCGCCTCGTAACGGGGCTTCTCGCGAGTTTAGGACGCGGAATTGAGTTCGGAGGGTGCATGGTTAAGGGACGAACGAGCTGCTGGGAAATCGGCTGAGAAACACGTTCGATTATGGTAATAACGACTGCGAAATAATAGCGTGAACAATTATGGTAAGCTGGAACTGGTACGTGCAAGAGTTATTGTATCGAATACAGTGGGTGGTAAAATTATCTCGCGACCACTCTTACAAAGCATGTGCCGGCCGCTATTTTTTTAATATTGTTAAACTGATATGATTCGAGGGACATATGGTTTAAGTAGATATACCATTTATTTTGTAAAATAAATGTTTGGCAAAATCATTTACTTTGAAAAATTATTCGTTTTGTAAAATCGATGGAAAAGGTTTCGCTACAAATTCTGGTTTATTTACAGCGGGTGGCTTAATTATTAAATTATAGAAAGATTTATATTTAAAAATGTGCAATAGACAGGGTTTTAATTAGTCTAATACCGTTAATACTTGGTATATTGATAAATTATAATATATGAGAGTCTCGTGAATAACGTGTTATAAGTCTAATTTAAAAATAGTGTTATATGAAACACTTGTAAATTCATAAGATTGCAATTTTTCTTTAAACTTGATTCCCTTAAAATCATAAACACTGCAGAAAACTGATTTAATTCGTAACAACGATAGAATGAATTATAAATTGTTTCTTGACGACTGCATAGTCAGAAAAATTAAAGTTAGCGAACACTATAGGTTATACTCATCCGCTTTTAGAACATTGTTCATTTTTGTTTTTTTTTTATCATCTTTTGAGCAAATACTAGAGTAATTATAGATAATTAAAGAATGATTGTACCTTTTATTTACTAAGCGCAAATATACTATACTTGAATAGAGCTGCCATACTTCAGAAGTTACAAATCTTGTGTCAGTGCTGTAAATTAATGGTCAAATTACTAAACACTCAAAAAATCCTATCTCAAGGAAATTTTAATAATTAATTTAATACGAGCCTCGAATACAATTATTTATTAAAATAGTTACACATTAGTAATTATATGGAATTAAAGAATAATTGCGCCATAATAGAATGATTGCGTTCGATAGAAGCTATGCTGACATTTTTGATATTTTATTTGCCAAGTACAAATACATTATACGTGAACAGAGGTACCATATTTGTGGAAATTACATATATAAAATCAAGTGTTTTTATTTAAAATTGCATAACATTCTGATTCGAAAATTGCATAAAACTACTCGAAGATAACACGGATATCATTAAAAAATATTTGCAATATTTCTAAGAAAAAAAAAATAGAATAGAGTGCAGAGTATCGTAAAATGGGGGAAGTGGTTTAAAAAGGGGTTGAAGCAGAGTACATTAATACCAATTACAAAAAACCACACGAAGATAACACGGATATCGTTAAAAAATGTTTATAACGTTTCTGGGAAGAAAAGAAAAAATTGCGAAGCGACGGAAGGATCGAATAGAGTGTAGAGTATCGTAAATTGGTGGAAGGGGTTGAAGAAGGGGTTAGAACACAGGTGTTGCCGTGGTTGTAAGGTATCGCGATTATGGGTAGGTTTCTTGCACGTGGCAGAACGTATTATTTGGCACCCCTTTGGCCGTGAGAAGCCGCGAACGCGTTCGCAGCTGAAATTATGCGCTCGTTTACTCCGCGGTCGGGTTATCATGCGAACAGTTATGACGCCGCGAGCCACGACCGTGTGGTAAAATTACATTTCCAATTCATGAAATGTCAGTTATACGGGACGTAGGATGACTGAACATGGTCCTTCGCAACGCCATCCGGCGAAAAGAGCGCGCGATACAACCCCCCCCCCCCATACGTGTACAACCCTTCACCCTCTTTTGCTCTTCCGTTCTTCCCTTTGGCCCGTGTGTTTCGAAACAATGAGGTCGTTTTAATCGGATGCCAGTCCAATTTCGAGTCGACCGATGTCCCCGTTGAAGTTTCCAAATTAGCTGCTTCGTTCAGACGACTAGGATATTTGGATCCTGTAATGATGCAAATGGAAATCACTCCCATCATCATATTTCTCTGCAGCATCTCATTTTTCTAGCGACGAAATCATGTTCTCCAGGTATACGTTATTTTCTGTTATTATTATTTTCCTTTAATAATTTTTATTAGTAATATTACTTTCTATGTGCATATTGGTTTTCATTATTTGCTATTACTAGTAGTATTTACTGTGTATAAAATCGTGTTTTTCACGTTCAAAATTCCCAAATTTTCACACTTCTGAGAAATTCAAAAATTTCCAAATTAACATATTTTCATATATCTTAATTCTCAAATTACCAAATTTGCATATATTTGAATTCCCAAATTTCCATATGTTGAAATTTCCAAGCCTCAAAGTTCACAATCTTCCAAATTTCAAAATCTTAAGTTCGGAGTTTCTCCAAGTTTGTAGAGCGCCGATTAAACAAGTACCGAACTTTCGAATTCCCAAATTCCCAACTCTCATAATCTCAAAATTCTGAAACTCCGAAGCTTGCAATTCGCCACATCTACAAATTCCAAAATTACCATACAAAATTGCTGAAACCAATATTCCGAAAAATTTCCAAAATATGCAATTATCAAATTGCTACATTTTCAAATTTCCATATTTCCAACTCCCATAATGCAAAAATTCTGAAACTCCAAAGCTTGGAATTCAGTGTATTCTCAAATTCAAAAATTACCATATTATAAAATTGACGAATTTCCAAATTTCCAAATTACGAAATTCTCAAATTTGAAACCTGCAGAATTCGAAAAGTTCGAAAATTCTCTTATCCTCAAAATTTTCAAATCCTGAAGTTCGCCAATCTCAGCCCCCCAAATCCGACTCACAAAATGCCCAAATTCTTCTATTTCTAAATTTCCCTATATCCATCCTGATCAAATACGACAGCTGCACATTGAACCCTCGCACTTTTAAGCTCTTACAAAATTTTCCTCGGTGCGGAACACGTCATTCGATCTTCGGCAATGGAAATTTGATGGAGTACGCCAAATTTTCTCTTCTTTATCTGATACGCATGGATAAAGATAATAGTCTGGAGTTATCGGTAGGCGGGGGCGTTTCGATGTGAAATTTTATACTCATAGCCGTCGATAAGTATCGCGGGTAATATCGATAACTTTTACGGGAAGCAAATTACCGCATAGCGTTTTGGAGATCCGATCATACCGTCGTATTAGTAATATCTTTTTTCCTATGGTCAGGAGAGGATCTCTGTGAATCACCGTGAAGCTTTTTCATGGCATCGATAAGGCCCGAAATCTAAACGACGGCACAGATAAGGTCGCCTTAAAGTATGGACCTGCTGGAAGTCCATTTCGGAGGATCTCTTCTGGCCGTAGTGAATTGAAACATGCTCGAAGATCTTTATCGTTTCCATACGAACAACTTTATCATAAACTGATATTTATTATCGAGACCAACCTCTTGCTTCTACGTTTTTTAACTCGATGGCCAGTTTTTTTTCTGCGACGCGAAATAGCTTTATGGTAAAATGAAATCGCTTTTGAACCGAGAATACAAATAAGGTTTCTTCGTAAGATTTGTTCGAATTTTATATAATTTTGAAGGGTTTTCTCGGTTCTTCGTATTTCTTTTTTGGGCCACTCGAGATTCATTTAATTATTTTTGGGACCTTTATTCTTCAGGATTTCATAGGATTTTTTGGAATTGTATATTGGTACTATACTAATTATTGTACAAAGACGCTTATCAAGCAGCGATAGTGAATCTTGTCGTGAAAAATTAGATGAATGTTTTGAAAAGTAGCACACGCTTCAAAATTATAATTTCCTATTTATTATAACCATAGTTTATTTGCTTGAAAAGTATTTTGTAATACTAAGTGCCTACAGTTACTTCAATATTATGTAGGGGTATACATAATGAATAATATGAAATAAATTAATTCTTGCATAAAATCTACTGTTCGTAATTGTTCACAAAATTAAATATGCTCCAAGTACAAAAAAATGTTCAAACAAATGTGTACCCAAAGGGTTAATAAGTGTTGAACTCGATTCTCGTTACTCGGAATCCAACAACAGGATCGAAGAAAATCAGAGACGATCCAACGTTTCGCATTTTCGACCTCATGAAAAGCAACAAACGTCAGGCGTACTCTCGTTTGCAGCTTTTATTTCCCCGACTAATTACCACGGCTGCACGTTGAACCTTTTCCTTTACGCTCGGCCATAAATTAGGGAAAAACAGGCCGGGCAGTTTTTACGAGAAGGCAAAAAAGAGGACGTCGGAGGGAGGAGTAGGTGGACATCGGTTTGCTGTAATGTTGTCACGTCGAAGGGTCTGTTGTTTGGACGGGCCCAGGACGGCCATCTCGTCGGGATACAACGATAAATCACGGTTGAAACGCGTAAACGCGCTCGTACGACGCGTTTTCTCCGCTCGGCACGCGAGCATTCGGTTTTATCAAGCGTTCCCGTTGTACAGTGTACGCGAACAACACCGCACACCCTTCCAACAGGACACTAAATTTCCTCGGGCAAAAAGAATTCCCCGCTTTTTATCTCGGACGAGATGGCGTTAAGCTTAATTTTCTTTTAGCGAGCCACCGCGCCGCGGCTAAGCGCATGCTTTAAGTCTTGAACGTTCTTGATAAAGAAATTTATCGGCGGAATAAAGAACTTTTAAAGATTACGCCGCCACCGGGCTAGAGTTATGTCCCAGAGACAGATAATTCGTTCTACGCGGATAGCCCGCTACAATTTTTGGTTATTGCTTGTCTCGTTAGCCGGGGAATATTTTCGAGACACAAGGAGACAAGCGAGACTGTTACCGTCTTGTTGCCGTTTCTGATTCAGTGGATATACTTCACTCTTTGCACTTCGCTGTCTAATCTAAGGGGACATTGAAATTTATTAGTAATTATTGGGAATCAACTTATTACAGTGCAACCTTCTTAGAAATGCATGTTTTCTTTAAAGTTTTATGTTTAAATGACACAGGACATCAAATCAGGATATGGTACAATTATTATGATATATGAGCAGGATATACTTAACCCTTTGCACTACGCTGTCACCGCTGAGAGGACGTCGAAATTTATTAGGGATTATTGGGAATCAACTTATTACAGGGCAACTTTCGTAGAAATGCATGTTTTCCTTATAGTTTCCTGCTTAAATGGCCTAGAAAATAGAAGTCAAAATATCGTACACTTACTATGACATATGAACAGGATATATTTAACCCTTTGCACTACGCTGTCCTCTCTGAGGGGTATTGCAATTTATTAGTGATTATCGGGAATCAACTTATTACAGCACAACTTTCTTAGAAATGCATGTATCCCTACCGTTTTCTGTTTAAATGGCACAAGAAATATGTGTGAGTTTCGTCACTATATGTAGCAATGAAGATGTGATTTAATAGATGTTTATACAGACATGTTAGACAAATAAATCCAGTGAAAAACAGTAATAATAACCGTGATATTAGTTGATTAATAAGGTAACATAGAAATGCAATAGACAGGGATGGGGATATAAATAGTGTTGAACAATGCATGTGGGTAAATGATAACATATCGTCAAGTGAAGAATGGGAAGACGTCACCGAGTCAAATGTTCCTCCAGCAACAATAAATTTTAATTCTTTTGCAAATATGTTTTTGCAAAAACAGTCACATTACACACTATACGCCACACCTGATAGTTTAAATAAATATAATTTGACGAAGGAGTCAGTCCTGACTTATTCTGTTTCCAATCTTAATTGGGTGGCTCTTGGACCTAAGGCAACACAATTGTTCAATAATTTTGGATACTCGAAGAGTCGGAAATTTTGACGAGATTTAATGAAACCGGAGCGTTACGACCATTTTAATATCGAAATCGAGAGAAGCGTTATCTCGAAATATTTGGAGAATTTGCAAATAATAATGAAGTTCAAAGTTCGCGTCGTACCTTGGCAAAGAAGCGACGTGGTACGGTCGAGTTTTCGGAGATACGAAAGTTCTTCTTTATCAATAATTTATAACGGGCGAAACATTCACGGTTATCGCCGTCGCGGCGATTTCTCGAAGTCGGAAAGTTTCGAAACAGAGGAAATATGTACCGTGACGAGGCTGCTACGTGGCTGACCCACAAAACCAATAGGGAGGGAAAAGAAAGTGGAAAGAGAAAGTACGAGTCGTTTGCTTTAATGCGAAATCAACGTAATATTTTTCAATAAGGAACCTCGAGACGCATTAACGGCACTCGTCTCGTTATATATCACCACGATAATGACGCGTTCCGCGGCATCGCCACCCTAAAATACCAACGACGAGCCCGCCAAGTCGAGCAAACGTTAAAAATGCCATCGTAGAACCATAAACCTATGATGCACGACCTCGTCCACCCTTGGTTTCAGTTTTTGCTGCCTCCGATACTGTCTTCATCCCCTTTCGTTTTCTCGGAATGTCAGGTCGAAGCGTTCAACTTTCTCAACCGTGACTTCGGTATCCTCTCAAGGTCGTACTTGTCTCGTATCGATCGGTTCTTTAAGTTTCTGCCACTGGAATTCTAATACGATCGTAATGATTCAACTCTTTGCACTCGAACGTATTTTTGCCACCGGTAGACAGAAACTCGGAAACTTTCCGGTTGTAAAGTTTCACGAGGTTTTTGGAAGTTATTGTTTCATATTTGATGCTATCGTAAGTACTATTATTATTCTGTTTCTGTCACTATCACATGTATAATATCAATGTATGATAAACTATTATCGCCCGTATAAAATGTATACTTAATATATTATCACATGTATAAGTTTCAAAGTTACAGAATTCTAAAATACAGAAGTTTCAAAATCATAAGTCTCAAAAATTATAAAATTTGTAAGTCGAAAAAATAAAAATTCATAATTTTCAACATTCTGGAGTTCAAAAGTTTCACAGTTCCAAAATTATATAGTCTCAAAACTCAAAATTCAAAAATTTCAAAGTCCCAGACATAAAATTTCAATTTTACAATATTCCAAAGTCCCAAACCCGTAAAGTTTCAGGTTCCAAACTTCCACAGGCCCAAAGTTCTAAAATATCAAAAACTCAAAATTCAAAAATCCCAAAAACTCAAGATTTAAAAATTTCAAGATCTCAAAATCTCGAGATCTCAAATTCCCAAAATCTTAGAATGTTAATTTTTGAAATACTTCAAAATTCCAAATTCCCAAACATTAAAAATTCCAAAAGTCTTAAAAGTGGAAAATTCGATAGGATCAAAATTTACAAAATTTAAAAATCCTAAAATTCCAATCTCGTAGAATCTCAACATCCGGTATCCCAAAGTCTCCAATTTTCATAGTTTCAATCTTGAAAAATTCCGATATATCAACCTACTCCCCTCACTTGTACCAAAACCAATGAAACGCGAAAAGCGCATACTTTCACCATAATAATTATAAACTCGAATCCCGAAATGGGAAACATATACAAAGACAAACGTGTCTATGAAATACATCGAACAGTATTTTAACAAAGATACACGAAGGTTGCATGACACAGTAGGGTATTGAAGTATATTGAAACTGTATCAAGTGCAATTATATCATCGCGATTCTATAGCATTCATTATTTTATCAATGAATTCGGAGCTTTTGAAGCACATTACGCAAGCACGATTCAAGGGTAGCATGAAAAGAGCATCGTACATGGAACGGGCGTAAAAAGAGAGGAAGAAAAGATAGAAAGAAGCGGATTTACTGGTAGCAATTTTATTTGTAAGCCTGCCTGTTAGACCGGCGAATAATTAGGGAAGCTCGCTCATTATCAATGGAGACTTAACGAGAAATGGAGTTTCCTCTTCCTGTCTAGACAAACTACCAAAGATGGCCAACAAGAAAGTAAAACATTGGATCATCCAACGCAAACGAGTTCGTCTTCTTGATTAGTGTTCTCCTCGTTCAACGAGTATTATTCTTTCATGATTCGAGAGAAAATACCCGGAGAATTAGTAAAGACTTCGTGCAATCTTTAGTGATTATTTTTCGTCTCAAAACCTACTTATATGAGGAGAGTAGTTCATTTTTTGAAATACAATAACGACACTATTCGGATCATTCTTGTAACGAAATTGATCCGCGATTTTCTATTTCGTTAATTTTATTCGTGTTCCAATTGCATTATTGATTCCGTTCGATTGATCCGGGAATTGTAATTAAACCGGTGCCGGTGACGTATGTCTGTAAGTGATTGTTTTTTATCTCAAAAGCTACTTATGCGACGATAGTAGTTCATTTTTTTAAAATATTGTACAATAGCGACACTATTCGGATCATTCTTGTATCGAAATTGATCCGCGATTTTCTATTTCATTAATTTTAATCGTGTCCCAATTGCATTATTGATTCCGTTCGATTGATCCGGGAATTATAATTAAACCGGTGCCGACGACTTAAGTTTGGAAGCTCATTTTGTTCCAATTTAGGGAATTTAAGCGGTGCGAACGAATACTATGGGACGGTCGGTAGCCGTCGCGTCGATCAGGTAGGCCAGAACGATGTAACGTGAAATTGGTACTTTGAAATTTCATTAGTGAAGTCAGGTGGCGTCACAGATTCAATTAGCTTTTTATTGGATTTCGAACTGTGCGAACTGTCAAAGCGATAACCGCGCGTCTGTTACCGTCGCTCTAACACCCGCACGAATCGTGTATATGGTTCTGTAAGTGTACACCGAATGGGACACTAAACGATATTTTCGCATATTTATTATACTTTTAATATCGCTTATTAGAAAAAATTATAAATGCAATTAACAACGCCGCATTGTTTTCCTAAGCACAGGGTGTTAACTGTTTTCACCCCCTTGCAGTTATCTTACAAAAATGAAGTGTACAAAAATATTTGCAGGATACGAAGTGCACAATGGATATGAGTAGAGCAAATTCCAAAAACAGTTTGAATTTATTTACGAAGTAATTTTATTTTCGATAAATTATATAGACAATTTTTATAACATTGTACTCTGGTTTATTTGATAAGCTTGAATATATTTATAAAAAGTTTTTATACTGTGTTAGGTTAAATATTTCAACTAAAATTAGCGATAGATTTATATATGAATTCGTACGTTACCCTATGTGAGTGACGAGGCACTCAAACAAGTCATTTTTTTGTTTGTTTAACACTTTAAGTATATTTGAGGGGTGACCTCTGTATAGATGGAGTCAAAAAACTCATTTTTTGTCTGTTTAACTCTTTGACTCCATCTATAATACATAGAAATAAAATAAAAAAATCATTTTTCTGTTTAACACTTTAGATACATTTAAGGGGTGACCTCTATATAGATGGAGTAAGAAAAACTCGTTTTTTGTCTGTTTAACACTTTGACTCCATCTATGTAGAAACAAAATAAAAACATAATTTTCCTGTTTGTTTAACACTTTAAGTATATTTAAGAGGCGATCTCTATATAGATGGGGTCAAAGTATTAAACAAACAAAAAAATGACTTTTTTGACTCCATCTATATAGAGGTCCCCCCTTAAATGTACCAAGTGATCTCTCTATTCGTTTGATTCTATATCGAGATATCGAATGAAACCAGGCATAAGAACGCGAACGATATTCATCTCGCGTCGCAACTTTTCTCGCCGGGCCATTATAAATCCCGCGGCGAGACGTTTCCACGGACTCGTATCTCCGGAAAAGTCGGCATAATTTCACGAAAGTTTCCGCGAATCTCTTGATGCCGCGGGTACAGGGGGCTCGTCTTTTGCTCTATTTTATTGTGCCTAATGTTGCATCCGCGGGTCCGTTTCGCGGCAGAAAGAGAGGAGGATGCACGGTGTCGGCCATTCGTATCGCGAGCACGTGCGGACCCGGGTTAATTTCGAGAGACGAATGTCACTTCTTAAACTCGCCGTTTCCCGAAAAACTTTTCCAACTGTAATTGCGGCCCCCTTCTTTTCCATATAATTTCGGGCGACCGCCAGAAAATATCGTGACTGCACGACACCGTCCCGACTTTACGCCGACGCTTTTTATATCGCCCGTTGTCCTTTCGCCCTAACTTCTGCCGCGAAAAATTCCTATCTCACCGGCGAATCTCGAGAATAGTACAACAATATTTTACCGTTTCTCTTTTCCCGTTTCGGCGACGATTTTCACTCGCGTTGAATCCGAGACGGACTTCGGTTGTTCGAGATACATAAAGCAATATATTCCATGTCGAATCGGTCACATTTTAACCTCACGATTTTATTTTAATCCAAGTATTTTATAGTCTATGTGAAATTAGGGTGGGTTTAAGTCATCATTTTGCAGCTTTCGAATTTGTTAAGAAATTACAAACCTTCAAAGTTTGCAGTTTTTGTCCATTTTTGCGAAAGTAGACTTCACTTACGAATTTTTTTCTCAGAAACTACTCGTCCGATTGAGCTAAATTTTGTTTTGTTTTATTCACAAAGTATTGGGCTACCATAAAATATTTCTTCTGACTTCGTCAATTTGTTATATAATATGACAAAATTTAAACAAATTCTTCTTTTACGTTTCTCGACGAGAGGCTCATAGAATTAAAATTAAAAAAAAAATATGGTCTTATTCCCTGAAGCTTCCCCTTTGTATTTAATTTACTATGTAAACGGAATGTATATATGTATATAACGCTGTAATATCTTTTCTGACATCATAGTAAAGCTAAATAAACCCACAGAGTTTTCATCAGCTTCAAGTAAATAAAAAAAAGTAAGCAAGAAGTTAGAAGCAACGAATCAGCACGATATCAATCAGCTAGTCAGTTAGTTAGAAAGAGAGTTAGAAATATTCAGTTAGGAGTGAACCAGTTGTTATAGTCGCACCAGCTAATCAGTTTATAATAAACAAGCATTAGACAACGAAACTTTGACTTTCGTTGAGATAAGTGGCAACCATCTAAGTCAGTATATTAGAGTGCATTTGGTGGTACACATGTACACCGCGGGCTAACACCGGCGACGAATTAATTATGGCCGCATCGATTTTGTTTCTGGCACGATGGGGAGCCATCTTTGACACAAACGTAGCATACCCATGGGGTATTAGGTTTTGCTGTAATTGTATTAAAACCGGAGTTGCGCAACTGGAAAGTTGCGGATCACCGCCGACCGAACTGTTTCCTTCATTATTCGATGAGCAGTGTTTCTGATTCACAGACTTTAATTACGGGGAAACGCATGTAATTAAAACAGTCGCCGATTAAAAATGTTAACAGCGAGCCGTGGTAGAATTATGCTAAATAGTAACGTAATATAACTGCTTACCGTGGAAGTTCGTCATACCCGACTATCCGAGACATAGTTTATTGAAATTTTATACTGCACTATAGTGTAGCATACATTGAACTATGTACAATAAAATTAATATAGTGTAATGAATATCAACGAATCAAATAAATCACTGTACTAAATCGTACAATATATAATAAACTACTGTAACAAATCATACAATATATAATCCATCACCACAATAAATAATAGGCTATATTATATATCGCCGTTACGAAGCAATATATTAAATCGCACAATATATAATAAATTACTATAACAAAACATATAATATATAATGAATCACGACACAAAATCATGGAATATATTATAAATCACTATAACAGATCAATATATTAAATCGTACAATATAAAATAAATTAGTACAATAAATTATATGATAGATAGTAGCTTGCTATAATAGTTCATACAATGTTTACTAAATTACTAAGATAAAACATGCAGTATACAACAAATCATTATGATGAATCATACAACGTATAATAAATCACTACATTCTATCATACACTACATAATAAATCCCTATAATTCAGTGTGCAATAGATAAGAAATCCGTAATTGTTTGTCGTGAAATATATAATAAAGAATAGAATAAATCAAACATTTAAACATTTAAACTCGTCATTATAGCGCAAAGGGTTAATACGTTCCATGCAACTTGATCTACAGACAACATGTATTTATATTATACAAAACATGTATTTTATGGCAAATGTAATTTTGTAAAATATATTTCTACCAAAAAAAAAATGAGCCATTATACAAAATGCAATTCATAACAACTCCAAACAAGAGAACTACATATATATAGATAATGTAATGAAATATTGTGTGATAATATATCAGTCCTTAAACAAAATATCAAGTGGCCTGAACAAGAAGTCAGATAAAAATAGCTTAGCACGGAACGTGTTAGACAAAGGTATTCGCACTTATTTCTGGCGTATCGTTTCACATAGTATACTTAGCGAAGTTTCGGTGAGTATCGAGATACGCGCAAAGAGGACATATAGAGCGGTGGCGGTATCAACGCATCGTGGACTGCGTGTAGAATGTCAAACGGGGATCTCCCCGGTATTCGCAGATCGCCTAAATCACCGGTAAATGAAATTAATTTATCCGAGCCAATCTGTCGCGTCAGCGTTACGCTCACTAGCCTCCGGGTTGCTACGTATGTATATATGTATGTATGTATGTACTTGTACGCGTACGCGATGCGTGCGACAGACAATATATTTGGCGCCCTCCCGGCTGCCGGCGCCGGCCCATGTGACATCGTAATCCACCACCATTTCAGAGTTCATCCAGTCAGGTCTATGGATAAAGGGCTCCCGCCATTTCCTGCGACTTACGAATTCGATCATCGCGACTGGACCGTGAAAAAGCTCGCAACCCTATCTACCCTAACATCGAACGTCCGATCACTCGGTTGTGTTCCTGCACCTTTGCTCGGTGGGGTCGTTAATCGATCTGGTGGACACGATTTTTTGACAGTTTTTCACGGTTTGATGCCATCGGTTCCATCGCCTCGCGGCGGAATTCGATCTATCGGGATATCGGGGGTATTTCGGATTTTTCGGGATTCGGGGTTGTTTGGGACTGTTGGGTATTTAGAATGTTTAGAAATTTGGGGTTGCTGGGAATTTAGGATGCTTGGAAAGTTAGATTATTTAGGGTATTTGGGGAGTCGTGATTTGGAGAATTTTGGAGTATTTAGAAATTTGGGATAGTTGGAAATTTGAGATATTTGACATGTTTGCGTATATTTCATCATTGAGAATTTGGGATTATTCGACATTTAGGAATACTGGGATTTGGAAATATTCGACATTTAGAATTATTAAGAATTTGGGATTTAAAACCACAGGATTTTTCAATTTTGATACGTTCGGATATTAAAGTTTTGTGACTTTAGATACTTAGAACTTTTTAACTTTGAAATGTTGGAATCTTTATTTTTTGAAACTCTTGAACATAGAAATTGAAGATTTTGGGATTTTGTGTTCATGGCCATAAAGCATGGCAATTCTACGTTCTTTGGACTTTCGGAGTTGTCGATCTTTGTAACCTTCGAAACAATGAAAACCTTTACATCTCTTGGACCCTTTGGATGTATTAACCTTTTGCTATTGTAAACATCAAATTACGAATCTTTGGAACTTCCTGACTTTGAGACTCTGGAACTAAAGTGTTACAATTTTATAATTTTATAATTTTAGAATTGTGAAAACATAAATTTTTTAGTCTTCATGATATTTGGACTTTGAAATCTCGAATTTGTAGACCTTCGTCTCGTTATGATTTTTTAAATCTTTACTTTGAACCTTCATAATATTACTTATTTTTTATTACCAAATTTCAGGACTTAGCAACATTATATCTTGGTAATAAATCACTTCGATACATTCAAACTTTAAAATTTTGTACGTCCGCCGCCATATAACGAGAGTTAACCATACAGTTCAATATTCCAGGACAATTTACCCGCAATTAAAATTGTCCGATACATTCAGCGTTCTTCAACAGCCTATAAATACAATTCCCCTTCTCGACAGTCTACGTCCGACAACACGATCCAACAAACCAAGAACCAATAAATACGCGGAAGGGCAAAGCACGGTTGTTACAATTGAACGCGAAAGCTCCAAAAAAAAAAAAGAACTACGTTCCCTATCAAAACGTGAAGAGGTTTTCACGTACGTATGACTACCGATCGCAGAAAATAAAAGTTGCGAAGCTGTTCCGGTAAATAGCTGCTAATTAATCTGAAGGAGTTTCTTGTCGATCGTTAAATCGTCTGAATGCGACGCGAAACTTGTTACCCGAACGTGGATAATGGCGCTGGGAGTTCGATCGATTCCGGAATATCGGTAACAGAATAAGGTTCCCGTCGATGCACGAATTACAAATTAAATTCACCTTTATTGCCCATTGAAAGTTTGCCCCATCGATTCAGCATACGTTGAAGGCAAACGAGATCGGGGCAGCATTGAATGGCAGCAAAACTTATTTGCGAACCCCGAAGAAAGGAGCTTTCTTTTCATCGGAACTCTCTCTTTCTCTGCTCGAGTCCGAGCAATTACGTTCGAATGGCTGTTACAAGAGTCAAGATTCTCGCACCGTTATTCGATTTTTGCCTTCGCGCACTGCCGTTCGTCGTTCTAGCCAGTTTTCTCTCGTAATTCAAGACCGCGATGAAAGAAACGTCGACCGGAACCTTTTCAATTCCGTAACTTGTACAGAATCTCTGTCCCCTCCTCACGGCAGGGCCCGTACCCTTTATTTCAGGGCAAACAATAATGTTTTAGAATACAATGGACAGCTTCGTCCACCGAAAGGTTACTAGGAACATTGAGAATAGTAAGTGACTGCTTATCGGACAGCTGGGGTGCAACGACGGGATTCCTTGAGTGACGCGTGTGTCAATTTCTTTATTTTTTTTTTTATATTTTTTTGGTTCAAATTGTATATTTTCTAAATTTGTAAATTTCGAAATTTTTTCAGATTTTGATTTTTAAATATTCAAAATACTAAATTTCTCTGTAGTGAAATTCTTACATCTCTAAATTTCTGGATTCTAACATTTTTTGTCTTCGTACTCTTTGATCCCTAAATCGCAAGGTTTTCAAATGTCCGTGTCTCTAAATTTTTAATTGTACATTTCGAAATCCACAAATTTTCCTATATTGAAATTCCTAAATTCAAAAAATTATAAATTCCTAATCTCTGCAGACCCAAAATTTGTGGATTTCGAAGTATTTAGGTTCATAAATTTTTGGACCTTCAAATCTTTTGATTCCAAAGTTTGTACGCTGAAAAAATTGCAGAGTTCATGAACTTCAAGAACCGAAATCTGTATTTCCTAATTTCTAGATTCCGAAATTTTTAAATTGCTAAACATCCAAATCTTCGTTATCCTTAAACCGCAAATCCTAGCATTTCAAAAATCTCTAGATTATCAACTTTGCATGCTAAAAAACCTCTAAATATTTATATTCCAAAATCTTCAAATCCCAATGTTCCCAAATGCTTACTTTTAAAAGATTCTAGGTCCCTACATTCTAAAGCATCGAAATCTCTAGATCTCCAAATTTCTATATCTTGCAATCTCCAAACTGTTTTGACCCTAGATCTCCAAATCCCAACGCCTCAAAATTTTTACACTCCTAAATCTTTAGATTCCCAAATTTGAAAAGTCAAACATTCCTGAACTTTGAAAATCTTCAGATTTCCACATTCCAACGTCCTTGAATACTCAAATTGGTGTTCTTGAATCCCAAAATTCATAAATTTCTGACATCTCAGATCATTAAATCCCGATATTCTTAGATCATTAATTCTGAAAGTGTCGAAATTCTAAATTTCCATAAATCTCCACATTTCTAAATCCCCACACCCCAAGTTCCCCAAATGTCTAACCCCCTATATCCCTAGATCCTCGATCCTTTGTGTCTCCAAACTCTTACACCACAAAATCCCTAGGTTTCAAATTGCATTTCGAATTTCTATGTTCCCAAACTCTAAACCCACTCCCAAGATGTTTAAATTGTTAAAAATCTCTATAAATCAACAAATCAAAAATCTCTCCTCTCTTGGCCGCCATACTTTTGTGCAGGTTAGTCAAATTTGCTCTTGATTATACACAGTATCGAGGATTAATTTGAAAACTTGTTACACCCAGACAAATTTTATTTGTCCCGCACTTCTTTCTCCCTTTCTCCGTCTTAATTCAAACTCGTATTTTTTTACCTTGTTCTCTTCGAAGATCCGCTCCATTTTCTTGATATAGCCTTTTCCCTGAGCTACCATTGCAGTTCAATTGCGCGGGAAAAGTAAAAGAAGGATTCTATTAAAAGTTGACGAGGAATCCGGACTTGCGAGTTTTAATGTACTTGTTATAATCGGCCCTCTTACCGCGAAACACCCCCTGCTACGCGTTTCCCTTCGCCGGCTTTCTTAAGCACCCACCCTTCGAGTCCTGTCTGTCCCTTTTCCCAAGAAAATTGGAAAAATAATTTATCGCCTTAACGAATTAAAGTTCGAGAATCCACGTTCGCACCCTCTTTTCTTTTTTCTAAATAAAATAATATCGACAGCGAAACTCGCCACTTTAACAAACGGGTGTACCGACAAAAATAGAGATTCGAAATGAGTAGGGCACAAAGGAGATTCACGGATACATTAACGTTTATAAAATTGTAAAAATACATTAATAAATCGATAAATGAATATAAACCATTTTAAAATAGATTATTAATACAATTTTTTAAATGGAGTACAGAAATTCATACGCTGCAAATTCTCGAGATATTTTCCGCTGATTTTTTTTTCAACAATAACAGCTTCTTTTATTTTATTCATTTCACAATTACTGAAAATGATTGCACAGTAGTGTCTATGCTAATTGAAGAATTCAAAGAATGTACAGATATGTACATACGTACAATATGTAAACGTTCACATTTTTCTATTTGTAGTTCTTTTTTGAAATTCTGAAATTGTCAACTTTATTTTTTATATTGTTTTTTCTATATCGAGCAAATATGAAGTAAAATATAATTAATTTTTGTTGCTGTAACTGAAATTAAATATTCATTCTTGTAGAGGTTAAGATTAATAACTTATATTCCATTACAGTGTTTCATGTAAATGGACAAAATGTATAATTCTCATAAATTTGCTTATGAAAAAAGTAAGAATGATATACTTACTAAAAATATAAAAATGTCAATTGTAATACGATACACACATAGCATTTTTATTTACTTTTCTTACTTTTCACTTAATATTGGCGCAAACTACTTGCGTCAATTTAACGCTGTACTTTCATGTTCCATAACCTATTAGGGGGACCGAAAAGTAATGTCGTCTTTTTGCAGATAAATTTTGAATACGTTTTTATTTTTAATTAATGATGCAATCGCCCTCGTTATCAACAACCTTTTGCCATCTATTGTACAAATTTTCCATGTCGAATCGATCAAAATGAATTGATTTTTGTGCAAAATATCTGAAGAAAACGAATGCACAGAAACGACATTACCTTCCGGGTCCCCCTAATATTTTAAAAGAAACGAGTTGCAATAAAATAAGAACGATATTTACTAAAAATACAAAAATAGTCAATTGTAATACGACACACACATAGCATTTTTATTTACTAATCTTACTTTTCACTTAATATTGGGGCAAACTACTAGCGTTAATTTAACGCTGTACTTGTACGTTCGTAAATTTAATTTAAAAGAGACGAGTCGCATAATATCGAAGATAAAACCGCGCCAGTTTACAAAATAGGTTGTTGGGGGTAACATGTGCAACAGCGAGGGAAACGAGAAGGCCAGATTAATAATACAGTGTTAGTATCATTAGCCACGGTAATGGTGTGAACTTTTAATTAGTTGGCCAGTTTCATTCGGAAACACTTGGTCGAGCAGCGGATCCATTGTGTTTTTATTCATGGGCCGAGAGATAGGCAACGGTTCTTCCTTCTCCGCGAAACCAACTCCGCCCATGGCCGAGTAGAAGCCCTCGGGGTTCGAAAACTTTAACTTTCTTCTTTCCCCCTCCGTCCTTTTCCTAAGAACCCTGAGAAAGGGACCTTACGTATTTGGCCATTAACACCCGAAGACTTTGCTCGTTCATCGCCTCTACCATTTTGCGCCCTGTCGACTAACCTCGATGTATTACACTTTACAACAAATTTTGACTTTTTCTACTTTTCTTGACCGCCACTATGAAAATCTTATAGATTTTTGCGAGTTGAGTACAAATCCGAAATCCGTTTTTCTCTGGGACGTACAGTTTTTCAGAAAATTAATGTTAAAAAAAATTGCAGACTTTCAACTTTGGGAATTTTTTGTGCTTTTACCTTAGCAACTGTTCGGTGGATTTTTACAGGAGAAAAATCTGTGAACTTTTCAGAATAAAATGATATAAATTGTTGTTACATTCTAAACATTTAAATATGTTTAAATATATAATTTAAATATATTTAAATATCGAATAAACGGCAGTCTTTATCACACAATTAAATCTGTGACCCCTTTATTTAAACTTTGCTCGTTACTAATCTAAATTAAGTAGAAAATTACAATTTCAATTCAGTATTCGTATCAGTAAGCTGTGCTCGACCTTCAAATTTTTATTTTTTTTATCCAAGAATAATCCCCGTCAAAATACGGTCGAATATTCGATTTCACTCAAATCGTAATCTTCGCGGTCGAGGATCATTAAATTCAAAACAGTCTTCACATTCGAACTTCCTTGGATCGCTTTAATGTTGTAGCAAATAATAGTTGTATCTGACGCAATAAATCGTAGCGCAAGGGGTTAAGTAAATAAATGACAAAAGAAAAAAAAATCTCTGAAATATAATAATTCGAGCAGCCAGCGTAAGTTGTTATCGCGGGTCAGAAAGGAAGTGGCAACTCGTCCCTAGATAATGGCCTAGTCCTTAAAAGGATTCGGTTTACTAATCCCTTCACAATCCGCCCATAAAGCTGAACACTCTTTGCCTGAAACCATCGTGGTCCATCGAATAGAGCCGCCGGTATAAAACCAGTTTGGATGGGTTTAATTACTCAGCTCTCGACCGGCGATGTAAATGATGGCCATTAAATCGCGGGGCTCGATGTTTACCCCGAAAACCACGAAAGTGGAGGGCAATACGTTTAGAGAAACGTTCATCGGGTGTAGACAGCGATGGTCTGGCTTCGATTTTTATCACCGATATCCGAACGATTTTCTATCCTCGAAATCAATATGAGCAACGACGCCGGTGCGCGATTTAAATCGAGTGGCCCGCCGTTAATTCGTTTAAACCGGGAAATTGCGGAATACGCTGACGGCCGATTCTGTTTATCACCGTTTTAATTGCCGGCTCAAAACATCCTGCGCTAACGTTCCGCGTGCAAACTTATCTTTCGATCGTTCGATCCCGTTATTCTCCTGCTTCACTGCGACGCTGACTTTTCTTGAATAACAGGTATGTAAATTTTAACATTTATTGATTTATAAATTTTTGTGATTTTTTTATTCCTGCGTGGTCAAGTTATCGGATTTTTTTATTGCGGATTTAATGAATTGTCGAACTACCAAATTATTCGATTATCAAATTATGGGATTTTCAAACTATCAAATTATTAAATTTAGAATTTATTAGATTATTAAATTTAAAAGGTAACAGATTATTAAATTATTATGTTATTACATTATCAAATTATCAAATTCGTAAATTATCAAAACATTAAATTATCAAATTATCGCTTTAGCAAATTAGCAAATTAGCAAGTCAGCCAATTTGCATATTAACAAATACGAATACCAAGTTATGAAATGATCAAATTACTAAATTAATAAATTATAAAAAAATTGTATTTTCGAATTTTCCTATACTGCTACACTCCTAGATTTTTATATTCGTACGTCTCAATGTACCACAATCTTCAAATATCTAGTTTTTTTTATATCCTTGTATCCACAATTTTCTGCATTCTGAAATATCTAGCTAGTTAAATTTCTAAATTTCCAAATTGCTATATTACTATATTTCCAAAATACTCCCAAACCCCAAGGCCCCCAAATTCCTCCAACATTCTGATCCCTTAATTCTGTAATTTCCATGTGTAGGAATTAAAAAAAGTTCAAATCTCTTAATCGCCCAACTTCGACATTTTCAAGTCTCTGATTCAAGAAATCTTCAATCCTCCAAATCTCTAGGTCCCATTATTTAAGAACATACAAATTTATTAATGTATAAATGTGCAAATTTACAGATTTTCATATTTACAAACGTACAAATATAAACATTTGCAAATGATCAAGTTTATAATTTACACATTTATACAATTTATCAATTTACAAATTTACACATTTACAAACTTCCAAATTCACAAATTTGCACATTTCCAAATCCCGAAATCTCCAAATTTACAAATTGCAGATATTTACGAAATTTCGAAAAATCTACCTATGAATATGGAAGTTTCATTTTCAGCGCGGATCGCGCACTAAACTCTTTCGTTATTAACAATTACTACCTTAAATTCTACATAGTCGTACAAAGTGAACGATAACGTTATCGGCGCTATTTGTACGAGACACCGTTTAATTTACATCGCGATATTAGTGGTTGGTACAGACGCGTCCCGTAAAATGCTTCGATAACGCTTTAATCGGTCGGAATGAGAATGTGATAGGTTTACATTATCGCATTAACTTCGATACGGTTACGTTCCGACCTTGCGGCGTCCACGGAATTATTAACGACGAATTAAAGTATACCAAATTTGTCAAATTCGGTAACTTCGTTAGCATATAATTTGAATTTGTTATTGGTCGAAAATGACCAATTGTCCGCGAGTATGGGACGAAACGAGGGACATACGCAGACCGGAACACATAATTCGCGAGTTACAATTTTACGCCATATCTACGGGTCTCGCAACCCTCATATTATGCGTGTATCCACCATATATCAGTCTTACAGCACTCCTGATAACAATTTCATACGGGGATTACGGCGACGATGGGGACGAGAGGGGGTGGGGGTGGGGGTGAGAAGAGACACATGCATGAGTGCACCACTCTCCTGAAAGCGAAAGGGATAATCCCCTGAATAATGCGCATGCTGTTACTGCAATATTAATCGGTTTCCAAAGGAAAACATCGAATAGCTTTGACTCCCGGCTTTTATGTAAAAGAAGGGCTAACTTGTAGCCCTCTTTGCGAAACCATGTGCACCCTGTCACGTGTTTACTTAGAAAGCTGCCACTCGCAAAACTGTCGCCAAGTGGATTTCGTTTAAATACGTGCCTCGATTCTGTTTAAATACTCGAAAGGGCGTTATGCAATTCGTTAATTGTAGTCGTGGCTTGATGACTGTTTATCGATGTCTGATCGAATGTTCTTCATACATTCTTGTTCGTATAAAAGATAAAATAACGAGCCTCAGAACACAATTTATGAACACCGATGTTAATTAATAGAAGGTACTCCATTACGTAATCGATAAATATTGTATCTGTTTATAATAAATAATTTTTAACGATCTGTTCACAAGGGTTATGTATTTTTATGTAAACACGATGAAATTTGTTTGGGGGTTGTTACTTCAAATTTCATTCTTAACAAAAAACACATTGATTTATATTCTTATAAATGTACATACCTATACTTCATTATTTATAGGAATATATTTATGTGTACTTGTATATGAACATAATTTATATATAATTTATACATGAATCTATATATAAATATAATTTATATGCCATTTATATCTGATTTGTATATAAATATGTTTATATTTACATTTATACTAATTTATACATTTTCCAGATTCCAACTTTTCATTATTCTGTTTCATCATTTTCATCATACTCTAGAGTGGTTATGATCGTTTAATCGAATCCAGTAAATTAATTATTTCGTCCCTTTTGTTAATACAACTTCTGTAGTTGGTTCCATTCAGAAAAATTATTATTATATACAAAATAATTAATTCCGCACTTAATACTTGCAACCTCGATTCTTTATTTCATCCCCAAAGATCCCTGATATAAAATACCACATCCTTTATATTAAAATTACATGACACCCCGTTTCTCGATTTTCTCAATTACACCATGTGTGCGAACAGATAAAACTGTAAGGGCTGCATATACTTAGAGGACCTTTTCCGGACAGCGTTTTATAAATGTGATCTGTTAAAATTGTTTTATTATCTGTTTCGTAGATATTATCTGTTCTATCGTTTTATTATCCGTTTGGTGGATATTATCTGTTCAGTTACCGCGCATAAATTTGAAAATCAGCCGCGTAGTTTCCTGGCAATTAGTAGGTCGTCGAGAATAGCTGACTCTTTAAGGGTTGATCCGGCCGAATTAACGATGTAAGCGATTCGAAGAAACCAATATCTGGGGGAGACGAATGAGCCGAGATGAGGGGTACAGCGGTTGGCTTCGGTAACCGTCTTCGAAGAAGAATCGAACCGCCTCATTACGTTAATTTCCCCGGAGATGCCTGCATTTTTCTGATTCCATCCGTTCATCGTCGCACGTCGTTGCTCCAGTTTTTCCCGTTCTTCTCTCGGAGCCCTCGGTAAGCCGCCACCACCATGGGCCGAGGGTGAGATTTTATATCGAGACGCAAGGGCTGAGAATGAAACCATTTATTGCAACGCGAAGACCCGTAGAAGGTAAGGGTCCAGGATGCCTTTACCCGAGGGAATGATAGGACGAGCTACGGCCTCGGGGCCGCGCCATGGAAAAAATCAAGAAATAGACGCGGACTGAGAAAACGAGGAACGCGGAGGCCGTTAACGTTTCGACAATCAGTTACATCCTCGAGGAAAAACCGAACTTGCCGACAATTATGCGAGAAAAATGTATTTATGCTTTCACCTGTTATAAATTGAAATGTGGACATCGTTATAACTGCTTCGTCTGCATCAAACGTGAATAGCATGAAATATCTACTTACAATTAGTATATTTATATAATTAACTACTTCACCTCGATAAAACGAAAACACAGTATTAAATATATACTTAACAAATTTCTGTCAATAATCTGTGTATATTCACACATTGACTGCCACACTAACACAGTTGAAAATTTTATTAGATAGTATTTTTATGATTAATAAATACTACCATGTATGTTTACAATATTTTGCTTTATTTATTATTCATAGGTCCAAGTAATTACTACTGGTATTTCCAGTTAGATAAATGAACAAATTCTTACTAAATAGGTGATTAATTCGTATGGAAATTTAAGCGTCACCCATATGTGGATGGCGTGGCGATCATAGTGTTAAAGAATGAGAATCGTCATAACTGTTCCACCTCGATGGAACAAGAATATTATGGAACATTTACTTTCTATATCTGTGCAAATAATGGGTGTAAATTAAAAAGAAGACATCGTCATAATTACTTCATCTCGTTGAAATGAGATAGTATGAAATATTTACTTATTATATCTGTAAATAATTGCACGAGACATTTTAGAGTTAAAAAAATTTACTTATTATATTTCTGTGAATAATTTTTGTGAACTTCAAATGGACATCGTTATAACTGCGTTATTTCGATGAGACAAGGATAGTATGAACAATTGACTTACTATATCTGTCTAAATAATTGTACGAGACATTTTAGAGTTAACAAAAGTGGGGTTCTAGGAGAAGGGGATTGAATAAACAGTAAGAACGGGACATGTTAGAACATAGTATTATCAATTGTCCCAATACACATTAAGTTTGAAATTATCATAGTGCGACAGTAGAAAATACAAATAAAAATAGTCACATCATTGTACCCTAGTATCGTCCGTACTGTAACAAATTACACTTAGAATGATCAGAAGTGGAATAAACACGAGGCAGTAGAAACAGTCGCCTTAGTATACTATATCGTTGACCAATATCACTGCAACTTACAACTTACTTGTTAGTTCCGAAGCTACAAAACTTGCGCTCGTAAAAAGCAACTGTAGAAAGTAACTATGATCAAAAGTACATTACATATTACATAAAAACTAACTGTATCAAACAATGACCACTATACTACACTCGTTTCCTAACTTAAAGTGTTAAATAAAGATTTACGTTATCCCCAACTACCATCTTACCAGTCTCACACAATAGTCCATCATTCAGCAAAGAACCGTAATCTACATCCGCAAACATTACAATTTTATAATCAGCAAAACCAGACTGTAAGATGTAATAGCTCCTGACTAGCCACATTTTCCCGCAAAAGTCGTGTAAATATTCCCGCTGCGTCTCGGTACGGTTAATTAATGTGGCTGCATTAAGAACGAAAGGTTCTGGGCGAAAATCCCTTTTCCTCTCGTTCGACCAACCACTTCTCGCTGTTCATTGGTTCGCCGTTCCTCGTCTTTCTTGCAGGCCGATGCGAGGAATCCCCGGGCTATGTTATTGTAGTTGAACTGGCTGAATGTGGGGGTTAATTGGAAGCCCCCTAGTGTAGTTTCGCGCCAACTCCCGATCCGTTTCGGGGCGCGCATTGCGAAGCCTGTTGGATGCCACCGTCGTTTCCGTTTCTCCCTTCCCCCGTGGTCTGCCTTGCTGCTGTAACTTACAACACCGATCCAACTTTGTCTCCTTAGTGGCGTCGGGGCTTGTAGGCTGCACGGCTCAAATGGCACCTTAATACCGCGCGAAATGCGCGGCGGAATATATGTTCCGGCGTGCCGGAAACAATAATCGCGCCGGTAAGTGCGCGTGCAAGGAGAAGTCGTGCGAGTTTAACGATGCTCGGATGCCACGGAAGTTTTCCGAATGACGGAAGAAACCGACGCCGAGAATCGTCCGTGTTTTCAGTTACACTTTCTCGTTAGGGCATCGCCCCTTATTAAACTGTTCCCCTGTTTCGGCGCATTCATAGAATTATGAAGCCATTGGGCTTATTTCTAACTTTAGAAAATTTATAAACAATCAACGACTGCCCTTTGCAGCTCTTTACAACGTGCGATTTATATTCTTAAAGCTTTTTTAATTTAGAACGATTTTCGAGGTTTATTATTATTTTATGAGTGTCGAAACGTAAGGTGACAAACGACTTCGTGCTTTTTACCTAAGGTCACTCAGGTAACGAGTGACCTCGGGACGAGAATTTGGTAAGGGCGGTTCTTGTCCACTTCCCTTAAATTTTCCAGAACCAATGAAACAGTTTAATTTTAACCTTATCGGTTGTTCACCCCCAGCAGCACTCCAATCCTCACTACATACTTTATTCTGGAGAGAACAATATATTTTCTCTGCAGCAGATTTCCAATAACTCTCAAAGAGTATACATCAAATTTATATTTGTTTTTTATTTATATAGATTCAAGAACAGCACAAAGGTTCACTAATGTACGTGTAAAAGTTCGAAGGTTCGCGTGACAAGCGTCTCGATCAGAAACTCAGTGTGCGTACTTTATTTAATGTGGTCTTCGTTTATATACGTTGACATACTGGTAACATACAATTTGGTATTTAGAACGCTGACTGAGTGTTATTGGGTTTTGTAACTATAATGTAAGTAGTCCATTGTCGGAATGTATGAAGTGGGCCGACTGACTTGGTGAATTAATGTAGGATTCTTACCGGTATTAACATTATAATGAATATTTATATTTATATTTATAAATATTTATTTACGTAAATAAATAAACGACTTAGGAGACCAGTACGATATCAACAACTTCCCCGCGAAACAACGTCCGCCTCTTCGTTTCTCTTTGTACGCCAGCGCTCGCTATATCGCCGTAGGAAGATGAGTGTCTGGTAACGTAGGTCGCGACGCAGCCTGTCGACGACTTCTGGCACGTGAATCGCGACCCGTGCCTTCTCTTCGAGCCTTAACACGCATTCGCCGTGTCGCGCGTAATCCCGAGCGGGTTTGCGAGTGTTTACGCGTTCGAGTGCACGCACACGTGCGACTAAGTGCGACGACTACGGGGACACCGGGACGGAATTCGGGGACGACCCTTGGTAATTTACGGCCGAGACAATTGGTCAGGGGTTGTAGCCGGCCGGCGTGCAACAGGGGATAATGTAGTCCCCTGTACGCTTGCAAGGACATTACGAGTACGAGGAGGACGATCGTTCACGCGACGCTTCGTTGTAGCCTGTCCCTTGACTGGTTGGACGTGTAATAGCTTTCGAATGATTGAATTCAACCGGTGTTTCTTTCTTTATTTATGGCTGTATGCGCGTCGCGGTGTCTGCAATATCAAGTGATGATTATGGGGTTACGTCACTTCAGAAGTCAGAAAAAAAGGTGATTTTACAGGAATTTTTAAAACAAAAATCATCCAAGGTATAAGGTGAAGGACAAAAAGGTTTTAATATATATATTTTAAGGATGGTTTGAAAATTTTTTTAAACAAATTGAATTAAAAATGGCTGCAATTGCTTGCAAGCAATAATACCTTTTGTTCGAGTGGGCTGCCGAACTGTCTTTTCATTAACGGATGGTCGTAAAACAATCAAAAATTTTCTGATATTATGTGCCATAATCTATGGAACATCGTACGGAAATAAGAAAGTATTAATAATTGTTGATTTGGTGTAGATATGAAGACAAGTTTGGAAAAAATGACAGAAAATTTAGCATTAAATTGTTAATAACAAGTTAAGTGGTTAACACTAGAAATATTAACATTAAATGCATACTTACTTTAGAATTGAAAATGAAGTAGAAAAATAAATAAATAAACATTGCAGCATCATCTGACATATACAACCATTCATTAGCTCAATAAAACATGAATTAATAAAAATCCGTACAATGTTCGCTGAGTTATGTTATCTTGCAGCTGTTCACAAAATTTCAAATCTATTAAGATCGACTTGGACCGAGGTCTCTTGCTGCAGTATGTACTCTGAAACCTAACAATGGCGGTTTCGTCGCGCGGCTCAAAATCGAACGAGAATTTAACGAACAAAATTCGTGGACGCGTTAGCGACAAAATTTCGTGGCTCTTCCCGCAAAGATTGTCCTGCTAGCTGAAGCTGAAATAAATTCTAAGACCGCGCTGGGTAGCTTGCAAATTTATGGTAATGCCGGATCACGGATCTCTCAAATGAATTTTATTTAAAGTTTCTCTACGGACCGACTATGGCGAGGTTTGTCTGAAAAACTTTGGAATTCATAAATACAATTTGAATGATTTTCGTTATCCGGCACGAGAATTTCATCGCGAACGAGTAGACAGACAGAAATCATGGCGAGACGCCACCGGAAATTGTCGGATATTAAATCAGAAGCTTGTCCCGTTCCTTTCTGGAACTTTGTTCGCGAACCGGCTCTCTTTAATTGCCAAAGAATGCCAACCGTAGAAGTAAAAAGGGTGTAAACGCAATTTCGAAACAACCTTGTAAATTTTCTGAGAATTTTTGTTCGGTAATTAACGATAAATGTGTTTTGATCAGTCGGTTCGGTGTTCCGTTTCAAAATATTCTAAAATTAGATTGGATTCAATATTAAAAGACCAAAGAAAATATTCCATCTTGGTAATCCCGAAGATAAATTGAAGTTTGCTGTTGCGTAATCCATTTGTGTAATTTTTTAACAATTTTATGTGATATCATTACCTTCGTCGTAGAATAACCTTTCATAATTAGGCATCAAGCAAAAATTTGTCGAATATAATGGTAAAACTGATATTTATCGATATTTTAAAAAAGAATATAGGTTTGTAAAACGTGCCACGCTGACATATAATATTTTTCTAACAAAGTTAATGAAATTGGAAAAATACAAATTTGACGGTGATAAAAAAAGACCTCGTTTCTTCTTCGATAAAACCGCTTAAGTTAATGTAAGATATAGCTAGAACAAAAGTAATCATGAAAAATTAAAAGAGTTTTGCTCAGTCGGTTCGGTCTGCCATTGTAAAATATTCGGAAATTAGGTCGGAACCGGTATTAGGAAATCGAAGAAAATGCTCTCGATAGTTTCGAAGACAAATTGTCGAAGTTCGATATCGTGGAATGAAAGAACGTTGTTGTCTGAAAAGAAGGTCAGAACCGAAGGCATTTTCAGCAAGTTTGCAATGTGATGGGAACTAAGCCGATCTTCGGGTCGTTGTACTATCCCGTTCCTGGAGGGGGGCGGAATATGTGCGGCAAAGAAGCATATGTTTCAGTACGTTCCACCGGTTTTAAGTTTCGAGTGATACTCTCGCGGATCTTGAAGAGGTCGCATACTTTGCGCTTACACTTTTCCTACGGCGGTGAAACAACCCGCAGGATGAATAACCCACACCAGCCCCTCGCGATACCGCCCAAGGTATTCATGCCAGTCGTTCATATTTCGTCGACGACCTACTCGAATGCTTTTTGGGTCGAGTGGTTCCTACGTAGCAACGTATTTTCAGTCGGCTAAGTTCTTCGTGGCGAAAGTCTTTGACCGAACTAACGGAGAAAAGACCAGCGCGGTTGAAAATCTCTTTCATCCCTCTGCTTCGTCTCGCGCGCGCGGTTTCACCCCAAAAGCAACGGGTTCTTAACCCTCTCCGCGTATAATTATTGAAATAATTTTCATTGACATATATTTTATTTACCGGCAACGGGTGTCTCTTCGTTCCGCGCGGACGAGGTGGCGATACGTGGATTTCAATAGGAAAATTTTTCGCGGTGCGACGGAAACTTTCTGTTAGGGGTATTCTCGTAGGGGCGCGACGGAACGAGGATAGAGCAAGGTGGTTGCGAGTCTCTTATTGGGGTCCAAGAAATATATGGGCGGAAATAAGCCCCTGGCATCGTCAAGATGAAAGGACGATAAAGGCAGGTCGAGTGACCGGAGGCATGCAAATTGATAGTAATAGCTATCCTCCACTGTCTCTACCTTCGAGCACCCCCCTTTTCCGTGTTCCTTAGAGGATTCACCGACCCCTCGTGCCACATCCTTGGAATCCTCGCGTGCGCCATGTGACATCGATCATCTTGATTTACCACCGTTTACGTTATTATCCGTAGGAAACACAACGAGACAAAAGGAACTCCTTTATCTTGAACTTGGGAATCGAATGATTTGTATTTACTTGCTGTATCTTAATGTAGGCATCGGTTTTACTTTTACATATATTTCAAGGATATTCCTTGTGTTCGATCACGTTCTTTACCATGTTTCATTTAATAAATATTGGTATATTGTAATTTTATTCTATTATTGCGGTAGTCATTGCTATATTATCATTTTATCATAACTATTACTATATTATCATAATATCATAACGATTACCATATCATCATACTGTCATAATTATTGCTATATTATCATTACTATATTCGTATTACCATACAGATAGATTATTATAATTATATACAATTCGTAACCATATTACCATACTATTGTATCACCTATTTTTCATACTACTGTATTATTATTACTCTATATCGCATTATTTGTTATTCTATGTTTAGCATTACCATATTGCCAAATTATAAGCTCACTAAATTATTATTTTATCATATTAGTGTGTTTGCATATCCTCATATTAACTATTATCGTACATTTAAAAACATTTTAAAAACATTAATTTCTCACTTTACGTATGAGCCGTTCACTGCACACATCAACTAACTTCACAAAACAAAAAGTTGTGAAAAACAATGAAATAATGTAAATTGTGTTTAAAATCCCTTTTATAATACAAAAAATAAATGTTATAAAATGCATAAATTCAAATGTATCTATTATCTAATGGCACATCAAATTAATAAGAAAGAACAGCTAAAAAAATAATCGTCCATAATGTTACAATTTTTATATGACCGACTAAGTTGCACATAATTCATTGTTACTCGTCGTACTACAAAACGACGTGAGCTATTTATTTTTTAAGTAAATAGCACAAAACAAATCGCATAAAATAGGACTGCACAAAAACAGGTTTGACTTATATGTGTGACACGGCAGTCAAAGTGTTAATTGTATCGTTCCATACTTTCATCTGAAACTGCATTACGTTACAACGTTTTCGCGTCGCCCGAGTAGATCGCTGTATTTCACACGGGTCTTCCCTTTTTTCCCAAACCATAAACCGGAAGCCGCACGATTTCGAATCCTAAGCTCGAACGGAATTAAACAACGGCCGACGGGTCCGTCTTAAATGGGTGCAGTTTTATTCGAACGGGTCGGCCGGTCGTTCCGGAAGCCGTTCTCTTTTTCACGAAGACAACCGGTATAAATAACAAGAACGGCAGTTAAATCTTATTGGTCGTCCACGTCGGGAAGAAGGACGAGGTGGATGTGTATGTGTGTATCGAGTGGAGAAGTGGCGAACGGCATCCACGTGGGAGCAATGCGTCGGAAGCCAAGAAAGGGGTTGGCAGAGGGCGGTTGCCCCTCTGATTTACACCGGGGCTGACTTCTTCTGAATATTTAACGGGCCAAGCCCGAACATCGCCGGTTCCGTCCTGCTGCTGATCCGGATTAAGGAAAAGTGATAAGTTATCCCGAGCTTCGTATGCGACTTCCATTCACCAGCCGAATGCTCGCCGGCTGCTGTTTCACTTTTCCACCACCGACACAACCATAGTCGACCGACACAACCTTTCCCCTTTTGTTCGCCCTCTTGTTGCACCTTCTGCTCGGTAACTTCGCGTCCCAGGACAAGTTCCTCGAAATCCGAGACGCAGAACGTACTTCCTTTAGCTTCGAACGCGCTGCTTTTTGTTTCCTGCATCCTTCTTTCCGTTGTTTCTCGTTCTATTGCGGTGACGAGGAAGCTTGCGGATTCTTTCGCTGCGGACTTACAACGCCGCTCGAAAATATGTGGACACTTTCTTAACCCTTACAACTAGTTGAAAAAGTTACGGTATCTTTCGCAAATTCGATTACCTTGTATGTATTTCTGTTGATGCGTGGTTGATGAACATATTTTAATAAGAATTCATTAAATATCTTATCGGCAATGATGAAGTATAATTATACCTTCTTTTCATCTACATGTCGCTCAAAAATATGTGGACACTTCTTTAATTCTTACAACTAGCTGAAAAAGTTACAGTGTCATTGTCAAATTCGATTACCTTGTATGTATTTCAGTTTGTGCATGGTAGATGAACATATTTTAATAATAATTTGTTAAATATTTTACCGACAATGATAAAATATAATTATTTTATATTTAGAAATTTAGGTATTTGGAAATTTGGACGTACAGAAATTCAGGATTACAGGAATTTACAAATTCAGCAATTTAAGAATTTAGGATAATATTTGGAAGTTAAAAAATTTGGGAATTTGGATATTTTAGAATTTTGGTAAATGGAATTTGGAATTTGGATATTAGAAAGTTAGAAAGTTGGAAATTCAGAAATTCAGAAATTCAAAACTACAAAATTATTAAATTTGAAAATATAGATACTAGATAAGTTGAAACTACAAAAATGCAGAAATTTCAAATTTCAAAACATCAAATTTTCCAACTTTTCACAATACAAATTGCAAAACTTAGACCCACAAAAACTCCTAAACTTCCAAATCAACGTTCTCCAGTTATTACACACATTCGTACACATTTCCATTGAGACCATTATTTATCACCGTTTCACATTATTTGTAACAATATGGTAATACGATAATGTGGTTACGCGACAATAAGGTAACAAAATAAAAACACTATTGTCTGTAGAGTGCAAAAGTTAAACTTCGAAACGCGGAAACGTCGAGGAAGTAAGCGTCGTGTGTAAAGTACGGAAGGATAAAGTGTAGTTATGCGGTCGGTAATATTGGTAACCGCATTTAAATGACGGGCATCGTGCGGTTTGCCAAATAGGATACTTTTGAATTGCAACGCCAACGTTGGCGGCTTGCTCTGACAGAGAGGGGAGTTTCTAATGGACACTTAACTTCAATTAAACTAAAATTCGAACTACCGACGTCGATGTTACCGTCGCCGTTGCGTCGGTTATTGTACTCGATCTAAATCGCGTGAACCGGCGCGGAAGAACGTTCCTGAGGGAGAGTTTAAGCGGATCCAGAAACTTCTGTTTCATTGACTAGCGACAAACATTAAATATCTACGTTGGTCAATTATTTTCTATATTATTTATTGAATAGAGTTATTTATGTTGTGCACATTTTCATTACACCGCGTATTATTCATGATTTATTATTTTTCATCGCACATTACCATACTGTGTAGCCAGAAAATTACTAATTTACGATGTCACTCTATTACTATATTACTTTATTACCAAATTACCATATTACCATAGTACAATTTTACCATTTTACCATTTTAACATTTTACCTTATTACCGTAGTACCATTTTACTATTTTACCATTTTACCATTTTACCATTTTACCATTTTATCATATTACCATAATACCATATTACCATAATACATTAATACCATAATACCATAATACCATATAACCATAATACCATATAACCATAATACCATAGTACCATAATACCATAATACCATATTACCATAATACTATAATACCATATTACCATATTAGTATATTGCTATACTATTATATATTAGAGCAATTACATTTTTAAAATGTGAGCATTTTTCACCACTCATCGTGCATCAATTTTGATTAAACTTTGCTTAAATACACAACTTGACTAACCTTAT
Organism: Coelioxys conoideus; assembly: GCA_947623535.1. Lineage (NCBI taxonomy): Eukaryota > Metazoa > Arthropoda > Insecta > Hymenoptera > Megachilidae > Coelioxys > Coelioxys conoideus. The sequence goes on along the minus strand of OX392450.1, from coordinate 27,594,843 downwards.
TATCTAACATAAATTACATTTGAAAGTTGCAACTAGAGATATTTCAATTCCTTCATGACGTATATGGTGCGTCAACGTTATTATTCAACGAGTAATGTATACACTGGATTGTCGATATTGTATGTATATTAATATAATGATCATACAATACACATGCAGATATTCATTATTATTTTCCTTCAACCTCATTTCAAGATATCTATGGTGTGCTCACAGTATCGCCTAATTAATAATATATATGATGAAACATTAGTTTTACGAATATTAACAAAATTAATATTTTTATTAATTTATATGAATAATGTATATGAGTCGTTAATTTTGTTTAGGTCAACGAAATGATTTGTATCGAGAAAACTTCAAATACTGATATCAATTATCATTTTACCTTCGACTCTATATTCAGACGTAAACGGTGCGCCGCCGGTTTTCTCATTCTAAAGTACATACGTTGTTTCGTCGATTTCCTGCATATTATCAAAAATTTCTAATTTTAGATTACTTCAATACCTGACACTTTATACAATTTCATTATTACAATACACGATATAAAATTATATTTACTTATTACTTTACCAACAATTTCTCAGTAAAACACATTCGGTGCATCAGCGACATCAATGAGAATAAAAAAATCGTGTATTTACTATAATCCAGTCAAACGGATCGCGAGAAAGAAAGGAAGAAAAGTTACACGTACACAGAGAAGCCGCAGAGAAGTTCAGGGCAAACCGTTGCACGAGGTGAGCGTTAATCAATGCCCTCGCGCGGGGGAAATTTCCGGAATTTTTAATTACCCCTCTCCGCCCGACGAACGGGCGGCGTCACTATCGAAATTCGAAACCGGCTTAAATCGAATTAATTAAAGAGGATCTTCTTTGGCCGGTAATTGAAAATATTTTCACGAACGGCGCGAAAATCGGAGCATCCACCGCGGTCGGCCGTAGGGCTTGCAACAAAATCGATCAGATATTAGTAATCGAACGCGGGAACGGCGCAAAACAGAGGCATAATGAACCGGACTTGTTTGCCGGCGTCAATCGTCGAACGGCCGTGTTATTTACTCGTTAGTGTCATTCACAAATTCGTTACGCGCATCCGGTGTATTATGTTGCCGGTCGCGTTTCTCGAATTCATCGACATTAACGAGGCGTTCCGGTGTCAGCAGAGAAATTTCGTCGCGGACGCGATCGCGCATCCTCAAAAATTCAAAATCCGCTCGATCGAATGCGTGCTGGCTCGATAACATGGCCGCCGGTGGTCGACCGGAAGTGACGATTCGCGGTGCAGTTAATTCGCGAAAATTCGCTGATACAGATAATCGTTTAATCGTACCGTCGAAACGGTATCGCGTTGTACGCCCGCTGAAATCAAGGGGAATTGCACAAAAATTATCGAAAAAGAGATGAACGGACAAATGGACCACGCGAAAATACTGTTATTACTATGGTGATTGTGTTATTACTATTTTTACTAGTTCCAATAATTTCGAATAATTTAAAATTTATGTATATGGATGTGTTATATTCGGAAGTACATGTATTCCATAATTCTTATATAAGTATACATACAATGTATACCTAGATCTCTGGATCAATGCATTTCTAGCTCTCCATATCACTAGATCTCTATTATTGATCACTATTATGTTTATCATTATAAAACACGTGCACATACGTGTACAGCCGGGCACATACTTGTACATGAATGTACATACGTGTAAGTACATTACGTATACTATATTAGTACTATATTAAGGATGTAAGAATTAAGGGATTTTGGGACTTGGAGATCTTAGGAATATAAGATATAGAAATACCTAGAGAGGGAATCCTAGATTTTAATATTCTTATTGTTAGAGAATATACTCCCTAAATTTCTTTATGTCCACATACAAAAATCTTTATCATTAGAATCTAAGAATCTAACTATTGAATAGTGATGTGATAATAATATTATTTAATACATAGAAACCGTAATACATTATTACCATATATTTTTACTACTACTATCACATAGCAATAGTACTATAAGTGTAGCAAGATTGGTTTACAGTCAGTTTGGATTCTAATGTAAATAGTAACAAGATATTAGGGCTACTAAATAGGAACAGTACTACTACTATTACATATAACAACAAGAACAACAAGAACAACAAGAACAACAAGAACAACAAGAACAACAAGAACAACAAGAACAACAAGAACAACAAGAACAACAAGAACAACAAGAACAACAAGAACAACAAGAACGACAAGAACAACAAGAACAACAGGAACAACAGGAACAACAACAATAATGATTTAAACTAGCGGTATCTTACAATCACTACTATAATTGCATATATCATAATAATATATTAAAATAAGAAAATACAATAATCATCGATTTCGAACGTAATAGAGAAACAAAGGGTAAAAATGCTTACGGACCAATAAATAGTTGGACAATGCCGAAACAGGAAGTAGGAGGGAAAATAACAGCGAGGGCCGATACCTCGCAGCGCTCGGGCATAAATTACAACGAACGCGGGCAGAGAAAATTACGGGCGAGGCGACGGCGCGAAAATATTCGGGAAACTGTCCCGTTGCGGGCCGATGATTAATAAATCAAACTCTCACACGCACGTCAAACAAGCATGATTGTAATTTGCTGCGATAGCCACCGTTCTGCGCCGCGTCCACGCGATAGAATGGCAGGAACAAAATGCACGAGGCGGAGGGTGCCGGCAAATTAAAATGCGCATAATTACGTAGCAATTATGACGTTTGCTTTTCGTTGACGCTATTACCTGGCTGCTGCTTGCTGGCTCGTGAAACGCGTTAATAACCTCGGTTTCGTTAATAATTCCGACTGAATTGATTCGTTTCAATATTCGCTCCTTTTGATTTCGATCAAGGAAGACTCGCTGTGAAAAGAACGTTCAATATTATCGCGAGAAAGAATCGCTGATATTTTCTATGGGAACTCGATATTTAATTAAGAATACGGACTATTGTTCCGTTTCAGTAGCGCGAATCAATGATTACGTTTACTAATTGCCTGCAGGACACCGGCGGACGCGGCGGGCTGATCCAAGGAAAATGGCGACGTAGCTGAAAATGGCGGTGCGCCAGGAAATTTGTACATTTAGGAACTAAATTTAGAAGAGTTGGAGTTTGATTCCGTAATTTAAATATTTGGAGATTTGGAAATTAGAGATTTATCACTCTTTCAAAATTTAAGAGTGTACAAATTTGAAGATTTGGGAGTGTCATTTCGAATGGCGTCAAGATTATAAGAGGAACACAGCTGGGTTAAAATCTTCAGAGATCATGTAAGCACTTAAAATATTCTGAGGCCGCTTTATATGGGGTATTTTAACACAACTTAAAATTTCTTATATATTTCTGATGAATCAGAGGCTCCCACCATTTAAAATATTCTCACATCTATTTATACAGAACGTTCCAACCCAAGTAACAAGTTCTTTCTACTGAACACATTTCAGGCCGGCAAATTTCTTCCGTTTCTAATACTGAGTACCGGTGAAAATAATGAAATTTTGTATCAAACTTGTATCGTTAAAATAAGGATAAACATTATAAAATTTGTTTTGAAATATCAATGTTGCAATTGAGTGGTGTTTAAAATAAAAGGATTCTTATAATCTGTATACTTGATCTATATGTAGACAATAGATCACTTGTTCTTATTGTGCTGAATTTATTTAGCATCGAAAGCGCCTAACGTTGCTGCGTTCAGAAGCAAAAATTGCAGGATGTAATTTGACGTCAGCGGCAGTCAGAAATAGAATTTAAAATGACTTTAATTCACGTGAACAGCAACTAGGAATAGAGCTTGAAAAGACGTGAATTCACGTCAGTGGCAATCAGGAGCAGAATTTAGAATGATGTGAATTCACGTCAGCGATCGCAAATGTGTTAACATATTCTGAATGTCGCTTTGTACAGGATGCACCAGCGCAACTAACGATTTCTCGTATGCCTCTAATCGTTCTATTAAAATTAAAGAACGCGAAGATACGAGCGTAACTTTGACAAGAAGTTGTCATTTAGTCAGGCGGAAATCGCGAGGAGTCTCCGGCGAAAAACAGGAAAATGACGAAGAGTCGTAAGTTGTTTGCAATTTGGTCAGGTGCGATGAATCTCACCGACGCAACGTTAAAGCCGGTTGTGGTTCGAGAACAGAAGGGTTGCTAAAACAGCTACGACAAAACTCGGTTGCTGGCGTTAGCGGTTCAGCAACGGTAGCAGTAGCCCGAACCAACCAGCGCCGCATCAAGTATCACTCTATTTACCCGTCAAATATTTGTGCTTTTACCGTGGAGCGCGTATCCGGGGCTCCTCTCCTGCTTCCTCTTAGCTATCTACTCTATCCTCTAGTGCCACTTTGTATACAGTGAACACCGCCGGTTGAATTTCCCTAACGAAAACTTGCCGAAAATTTGCAATTCATAAAGAGCCAAGGCCACCCCTCCTTGCTTGCATCCCTTGCCTGCTGAATTGGGGGAAAAGAGAGCATTCCCTGCCATTTCTGCGACAGCGGTATTAAAAATGTTCAACGTTTAATAACAATACATCGATGGTCGACACTGTAAGCTCGTTTCATTTTTAGTTACGCTTACGAACATGGAGAAACGATATACAGTTAAGGGGTTATACCTACTTGGGATCGGGAAAAATTACGTGATTTTCAAGAATTTTTTTGGCCATTTTAATAAATATTTTTAATAATTCACAAAACACAATAAAAAAGTTCATATTTTAAGGTGTGTATATAAATTCTTGTATGAAAAAATATTAAAAAACAAATGAAATATAACTCGTTTCCTAGATCGCCAGTTTTTTTTATATCACTCGCGGTGATCATGATATCTCCGGAACGCTTTATCTGAAGACAAAATAAAAAAATATTGCGTTAGTACATTGCGTTACAAAAGGCTTGAGTAGACTAGCTAAGTATCATTCATAAGAGTAGACTAGTTAAGTATTATTCATAAGAGTTAGACTAGATAAGTATTGTTCATAAGAGTTAGACTAGCTAAGGATCATTCATAAGAGCCAGACTAGCTAAGTATTATTCATAAGAGTAGACTAGCTAAGTATTGTGCATAAGAGTAAGCTAGCTAAGTATGATTTATAAGAGTAGACTAGGTAAGTGTTATTCATAAGAGTACATTAGCTAAGTATTAAGGACTGATTTTTCGACAGCTAAGTATTATTCATGAGAGTAGGCAATGTAAGTATCATTTGAGAGTAGACTAGCTAAATATTATTCGTAAGAACAGGCTAGTTAATTATTATTCATAACAGTAGTCCGCCTGAGTATTATTCATAGGAGTAGACCAGCCAAGTATTATACATAAAAGCAAACCAGTTAAGCATTATTTACAAGAATGAACAAGCTAAGAATGTTGCAGAGCAGTCCATGATTTTGACGAGTAACAGCGACGTGGAATGACAGTAACGTGAACAGATTCGAGAAACGTAAATAAAGTCGGTGAAAAGGTGACATAAACGGGTTGTAACACGGGTTGGCAAAAAGTAAAGGTTCCTTTTCACGGAATAAGGTGGATGATGGTGAAAACCTGTATGCTCGTAGGCTGGTCACGGATGTGACGCACGAACGGGTACCACATAGCCGTTCCTTTTTTTTTTCTTCTTTTTCTTCTTCTTCTTCTTCTTTGGCCCCTTTGGCCATCTACCCCTGGGAATCCTAATATCCACCGTTTGACGTCATGCCAAATACGTACCCTTACTCGTCTGGAATAAGTCACGAGCCGCAATAGAGGATCGAAGTAAACGTCGAAGAAGAAAATGGTGGCCTCTGTAATACGCGTGTCCTAAATCTTTCTTGACGAGCTATTGTATGTCCCGTCTGGCGGGACAGTTATCATTAAACAATCAAACAAAATAACTACGATTCTGTCCCGTCTACGTGAGCGGAATTCACGGCGACTCTGGATTTTCTGGTTTCAAGGAATTTCGAAAAAAAAAGAGAGACCGTACGCACGGTTGTTCATTTTACGGTCGAGTCGTCCTCATTTGTGATCGATGTCTCGGATTAAAAAAAAAAAAAAGAACACGTGCAAATGAAATCAACGAATGGACGCTGTCGAAATTCGAGGCTGTTGGGGTGATTTTGATAGAAATCGAGAAAATTATCGAGACTGTGCGTTAGGTAGGCAGAAACGTACAGCGGGCTCGCGCGCTGGATACTAGTCCGATTTGAATACATAACTGGCTGGATATAAACGAGCCTATGAATAAAATTTAAATTCCAATCAGCGGCCGAACAATGCGACAATACCTGCGATCATCCGGTAGAAATCAAGTCGTATATAGAACGCGTTCGGTGAATCTGAACAACGCGTGGCGTTTATAATCGACCAAATGAAATTTTTATTTCGATATTACGCCGTTTATACAGAAACTTCTGTAAGTATGATATTGATCAATTTTAGTGATGTAGTAATTATTATCGCAGTGATATTACTGTATTTGCAGTTTGTTTTAGGTGCGATTTAGGCTTCTTCTTAGAGGTTAGTATAGAGGGAGCAGTGTTTCAATATTTGCTTTTTCTGTTTTGAAGGATTAAATGTGCAAGCTTGAAATGACCAAATTTATTTATATCAATAAATATTTTTGAATTATTTTCTAAATTCTACAAATTCTAGAACTTCCGGATCTTCAGATTTTCAAATGTGAAATTTTACGGATTCGGAAATTTTCAGATCCTGGTGTTTTCGATTAATTTTCATAAATTTCATAAACTGAAGATTTTTTAATTTTTAATTGATAAAGTTTACAAATCACAAAATTTACAGATCCTCCAATGTCCAATCAAGTTTGACAAGTTACAAAACTTCCATATTCTCAAACTTTCAACTATCACGTTTTACAAATTCATCAGTTCTTTAAATCCAAAAATTGTTAGATTTCGTTACCTTGAAATTTTGAAATTTTCGAGTTTCATGGAATCATAATTTTCTAAACCCTTATTTTCTCGAATCTCCGAATTGATATATTTAAAGATTTTTAAGTCTCCACGATTTCAAATTTTCGAGTTCCCTTTCCAAATCTTCGAAATTCTCTGAATTTCCTAAGTTTCTTAAACTCCCTAAATTTCCCAAATTTTTTAAATTTCTTAGGTTTGTTAAATTTCTTAAATTTCTTAGATTTCTTAGATTTCTTATATTTCTTAGATTTCTTAGATTTCTTAGATTTCTTAGATTTCTTAGATTTCTTAGATTTCTTCAATTTCTTCAATTTCTTAGATTTCTTAGATTTCCTTAATTTCTTACATTTCTTACATTTTTTATATTTCTTACATTTCTTACATTCTTGAGATTTCTTGACTTTTCAAATTTCCTAAATTCCTAGATTTCTTGAATTATTAAATTTTTTTTATATTAAATTTCCCGAATCTGACAAATCTTCTAAACTACCTCAGCTTCCAAAGTTCCTCAAACTTCCTAAATTTTTAAAACTCAAATTTAGGTCCAAATTTCTAAACTCCTGCATTTCAAATTCACCAAATTCTCGATTCGTCAAACGCCAAAACTCTCGATCCTGTCCATCCCAAAATGGTCGAATCTTTAAAAATTGCTAGGCGACGAAATAAAAAAATTCTGAAATTAAAAAAATTAAAAAATCCTATCCACAGAATACCGTAGTTCCATCGAACGTGTCGGTCGCGCATAATATTTCTCGATCATTCGTACTCAAAGGGATTCCGATAGATTTGAATTGGAACGTTGATGTTCGCGAATCGGAAGAGGCGAACCGACAGGAACGATCCGACGTGTCTATTCGTCACGGGAGAACCCTAACGTCTACCAGCCACGATAAACCAGAGCTTCGATTCCCTTCCGTAGACTACCCTGGCCATTAAACACAATGCCGCTGCTATTACTCTTCACGGTGTTATTGAACGGGTCCCATTATCATCGTATAATATCGCGATATCTTTTCACCCCGATGGGAGTGCCCGCAGAAAGGAAGAACTGCCAAATCGTAGCGGGCTCGTTTCGAGCCTCATATGCTTGGAACATCGCCTAGAAACCATTGGCAAGCCAGAGGATTCGAGTGCTAATAGTTTTTAAAAACATACTTCAAATCCGTGTCAATTGTACCCATTTCTGGTAATTAATATTGTTCGTGTCATCGAACATGGTGAGCTCGGGTTTCGCAGCGGCAGAAGTGGAACGAAGTTTAAATGACCCTCTATGACTCTTGTTATTGAGGTTTCATGTTATTACTGTATTATTTTATTACTATATTATTACTGTATTATTACATATTACTGTTATTTTATTGTTGTGTCATTACTGTATTATTACATACTATTGTTATTTTATTGCTGTGTTAGTACTGTATTATTACATATTATTGTTATTTTATTGCTGTGTTATTATTGTGTTATTACATCTTACTATCATTTTATCGCTGTATTATTACTGTATTTTACATATTACAATGTTACTTGATTGTTGTGTTAACTCTGTATTATTAGATATTAGCATATTATTTTATTACTACATTATTAATACCTAATTACATACCGTGTTATTCTACCACTGTGTTATTTTGTTACTCTGTTATCATATCACTTATCATAGTATTATCATATTGACCATTATCGTATTCAACATCACAATATTATATTATCCATTAATATATAAAAGATTTCCATATTCTTATATTTCCACATTACAATATCCCTATACATATAACTATATTATGCTACTTATACGTTATGGCATAGCATCGAATTTTGTTGCCATATTTTCACATCCCAAAATAATTAATATTACTTGAGTCACAAATTACCGTCTCATTATGTTATTGTATCACCGTATTATCACGTCCCCTGTTGTTACATGGACACATCGTTCATTATAATGTTACATTTCCACATACACTTGTATTACCATATTATTCAATGATCTGTTATACCACGGACTCTCATATCTCGCTTTATCATATTACCATATTGCCATGTTACTGTATTTCCATATTACTCATTACCGTACTGCACATATCTCATATTTCCGTATTATCACGTTGCTATGTTACTGTATTATCACATCATCCATTAACACACCACTATATTAGAGTATTACCATATTACACATCATTACATTACCATACCAATTTCTCCCCGTGCCCTAATACACCCATATTGCTGTATAACTATATTACCGTTTTATCATAGTACTCATCTTTAATTTAATATAGTCTTGTATTACCATATCCTCCACTGTTATACTATTATATTACTACATTTATTACTATGTACATTACCACACCACATATTTCCGTACACTCATATTACTATAATACTATATTCATTGTCACACTGTGCATCAGAGTATTACCATATCCTTGTATTATCATACTACTCACAATCACAATATTATATTTTCATAGTTCTATATTTTTGTATCATGATATTCGTTATTACATTCCCATGTTTCCATTCTTATAGTATTATATTAACATATTCCTTCCTATATTATCATATTAACATATACATTCCTATATTATCATACTCACATATATGTATACTACTTCCTTATTACATATCCACATCGGTAATATAACATCGCCTTTATCATCTAATATCACATTATCAAATTCAGAAATTATCTATTATCATACTACAACATTCCCAAACCCTCAAATGACTAATGTTACTCGTATCATCGTGCGAAGTAACATACACCTTTTCGAAAATTCCTACATAAAGCAGTTCGATGTTTCCACATCGTTGCATCATTATATTACTGTATTATCATATTACTCGTTACGGCGCACCACTCATCGTCAGACAACGCATCTCCATATTAACCGAGCGCATAAAATAATCCGAAGCTTTTACAAAGTAACATCGAAATGAGATTCAAAGACCCTCGACGGATCCCCGTTTGCGGCGCGCAACGGTCTCGTTAGCCGAAACAACGCGATCCCACTTCCGTTGTTAAGATGGTTCCCTCCGTTCGGTACACGAGATTCTTCCAAGGTACCGTTTCGATTCCACGTGAGCAATTCACGCAAAGAGCTAACGAAGGCCTGGCTCGGTCCTCGGCTAAAGTGGCTAAGATAAACAGTGGCCAATTATAAATTCCTCGTATGCAAATCTCCAGAGACCAGCGACTGTGAAGCGGGCTACGAGTTGCGCTTACTTCCGCTCAACAGCCGGAAGAGACAGCGCTGTCGCGATACGCCGTTGCCGAACAGAAGGATACTACAATTCGTCGATCGACGAGTGCGCGGAACCCGGAGGAGAAAGAAGGACGAGGACCCGGGACGAAGAAACGGGACGAGGAACACAGAGAGAGTGAGAGAGAAGAGGACGAAAAGGGGTTTCGGGAGAGAGCTGATTGGCGGCGGCGTTAACTGGGAAAGCTAAGCCAGGAGTCAGCTCAGCTGCTGCGTCGTCATCCGTGTGACAACTTATAATTTGATAGAAACCCGCTTCGTACTGGGCTTATACCGGTTGGATACCCATCCACGTTCCGCTCGCTACCCTCGTACCACCCCATCCAACCCCCGTCCGCCAAACTACCTAAAATACCTACACACGCACAGCGTCGCTTAATCTGTGCCTATCTAAAGGTGTCTATGTTCCTCGACGGTTTAACCAGCCAGGTAGGGGTTTTTGGCCAGCGAAACTGGTTCAACGTCGCAGCCAGCACACGGATAGTTTAATTCTGCTGATTATATCGCGATGTTTGCGCTAAACCTTGCGTCGCGTTCGCGCAGTTATACGGATAACCGCTTCCAACGGCTCCATTCGCGATTCTGATGATTTATTATGCGTACGTCGATCAAAGTGTTTTTTACGTAACACGCGACGACACTGCGACTACACGGTTTGAAAGGTCGAAGTCATCGGAGGTCGTAAATCTTCGATCGATTGTCTAAGCGACAACTCACAGCGTGTGACCCTACGACCTTTTTACGGGTGTAAGAATAATTGGGGGTGTTTGACTCGATCGGGTGTTGAGGAGTTATGAAAGACTTAGAATATAATATTCAGAATAGAATATTTATGAAATATAATGAAATATAAGAAGTACTCCTAATTGAGTATTCTAAATTGTTGTATGATTGACTAGCTAATTCCAGTTGTGCTGACTTGTTGTTTCTAACTTTGGGTGTATCTAACTCTCGATTGTGTTTGACTGTCTCTAAATCTGAATTGTATCTGACTAACTTATACTCTAGAACCACCCTTGTCGACTTTATCTTCGACATCCCACTCTTGCCACGAGGATGACGGTGGTGAGAAGACTGTCCTTGAAAAATGCGAATAACTAATCGGCGACCGAGATTGTCTCATCCCTTCTAGTGCGCTCGTAGGGCATTGAGTTTCTGGGTGGGATGACAACTCGGCCACTGGTGGACACATGTCCGAGATACTGAAAAAAACCTTGGCAATAAACCGTATCGCGAAACTATACAGTCATTGAGTTGTAAACTCAACGCGGACTTGGGATAGAACTTTATGATGAGGGCGATTCAGGTTCAGCAGGGCACTTAATTGCACGGTGCTCACGCAAACCGGCTAATATTACTATCCCTTTACCTGGATATAGACAAGCCTGTATACCGTACTAAAGAACAATTCTTATACCTTTATGTATCTCGAATACCGTTCTAAAGAACAATTTCCTATTGCTTTTATGTATCTCAAACACAAACGGAAGAAGGTAACGGCGTATGTGGTGCCATGGGTGCTGTAATGTCATTCAGTTGGGAGTAGCATCCACACGCAACCCACTACATTATGTTCTGTCTAATGTTCTAAAGGACAAATTGCATGGAGCATGCTCGAGGTTATAATAAACAAAAAAGTATTAAACCTATACGAAATGTAAAGGCACCGTGAGCGTTAGCAGTAAGCAAACGCGAAAATTCAGTACCGATACAGTGGCCGCGATAACAGAGGGTCAGTGATAAGTTCTCAAACGAATGCCGTTGTAGAAAGAGACTGTTCTATATCGAGATGGAAATGCGACGGTAGAACGAAGGGAAAACGTTGTGCACGCTACCGTAACTTCGCGTCACGGCCGGTGAGCTTCATCGATCACCGGCCAACTCAATTTGTCTCCATTGATACCAATCTGCTGAGCAAGCTCCACCCCATCCCCGACACCTTCTATCCCTGTTTCGCTCTATCCGCCTGTATCCCGGTCCCGGGTTCTTCTCCTTCTCTTTCGTCGACGAAATTCCTCCTCGTGGAACAACGTAACACGCGCTAGACTGCGTGAATCTCGTCGTCGTCGTCGTCGTCGTCGTCTAGCGTTTTCATTTAACTACGCGAGTCTCATCACGTGTATCCCTGACTTGTTTATCTGCTCGCAATTTATGTCGGTATTGACTGAGATTGACGGGAAATGAATCCCTCTTCTGCGTGCATCCTCGGAACATAGATAATGTTAATCAGCTGCGAATTGCGAACGCGTTAGATCACCTGCAGCGATTCTCGTACGGAACGGGATGTCTCGTTTCACGCGACGTCTGGTTTTGCGATTTTACGTTTACGTGGATTTCGAGCATTTAGAATTATTGAAGTATGTGTAATTTTGTTTACTACACATTGGGTAGAGTCAGTGAGCAATGCGCAGTGGCTGTGCCTATATGTGTGTGTGGGACATGTGTGTGGTGTGGGGTAGTAGCAGTAATAGAGAGAAAAAGACACGATGCAGGAGCCGTATCCTGCTGCGAACGTTATTTGTAATAATTAAGCTAATCAAGAGATATTAATAAACAAATACTTATTATTATTATTGCTAACGCAAATTGAAGTGCGCTGCAACCTTTATTTTTTCGATCCACATTACCATTCTCTTAACAAGAATATCGATAACTGCGAAATCGATTAACTGAATCTTGGGACACGGGGCGATTCTATTAGGTTGGTGCATATGAAATGTCGGATTTTCTGTATACATGCGTGAACCTTTGTCATCATGTTTTCCTTATGCTTTTTGGCACAACCTCTTTCATAGTCGTACTGTCCATTGTGAAAGTCATATTTCAAAAAAGAAGATTTTCTTAAAGTGTTTCCTTTTGGTATTTGTTTTGTATTTTGTGCCGATATGACTTCAACCGATATTCGTGTAATTTTTTCATAAGAGTATAAATTTTGCAATCATGCTGCAAGAGCTACCGGCAATATGAACCATTATCAAAAAATAAAAACCCACTTCAAGGAATATTTTGCAAGTAATCAAGGAGTAAATAATATTTACTGAGGGATGAGAGAGGGCGATGCAGTAGAACATCTTGTATTTAATGTAACAAATCTTAAACAATAAATATTTTATATACATTTATATTAAACAAGGAAGGAATTTACGGGGCAACATAATAGTTTTCAAAAAAGTATTTGACACAAATTTTTTTTATTGGCATTCATGCATTTTATAGGGCTGATAATGGACCGTAAAATTTGGGGTTGAAAGTATGTTTTTTTTTAATATCTGGGAAACCACAGGCTGTAGCATGATTTTTTTAAATTTGTGTATTTTTAAATTAGGAATCGAAATGTAAAGGGAATTTGGGAAAAACATTATTTATTTAAATAATATATTTAAAAATTGTATTCTTATATGCATTTTTTTTTAGTTAAACATTGACTTACTTTCGAGTACATTGTTCAACAACGAAAACACGATATTCTATCGTGTAATGCTCCATTTTTACTAATCCCGAACTATCAGCTGTCAAATGGTTTTTTATAATAAATAGGGTTGCCGACACTTTGTTGCACGAATAGTGGCAAATTCAAATCTTGTGTGAGTGTTGGGACACTCTTTGTAATGTTCTTTTTTTTGGGTATGGTGACCACGTAATCAGTTAAAGTCGCGCGACTACCGTGGCAATTTGATGGTGCACCTTTAGGTATCTGCATTTTCGCGGAAAACGTTGAAGGGAAACCATGGTATCGATATGAGAGGAAGACGATAGTGACTATTGAGACGCGGTGTGTAAACTTAGACTACCAGCTTTTAGTTGATTAACGCACGTCGACCGTGACTCGCTACGGATCTCTCGAGTACAATGAAAATAGCTTCTGCCTGAAAGACGGATTACTCCAGATTATTGACTTTCGACTTGCTCCTTCGTTTCGCCGCGAAGTCAGACCGGATAAAGAAAAGAAGGGATAAGACGATGAATTCCGTTCCGGTCCCTCCCTGGCTCGGTCTGACCTGCCAAGGGACACTGCTATTGTCTACGAAATTCTAACAGACGTTCTGTCCTCGAACATCTCCAATTCCCTCTAATACATCCTGGTAATTAACCGGTAACGATCCCCGTACTATTTTTAGCACGCTCGAATCGATGGTGTATCGTTTACGTCACTAGTTTTGTGTGTGAAGATATCGTATTACAAAAGTCACCATTCTGAATATTTCATATTACTAAAGTTACTACTCTGAATATTTCATAATACAAAAGTCACCATTCTGAACATTTCATATTACTAAAGTTACTACTCTGAATACTTCACATTATCAAAGTTATCACTGTGAATATTTTATATTACCAAAGTCATCACTCTGAATATTTCATGTTACAAAAGTCACTATATTGAATATTTTATATTACCAACGTTACCACTCTGAGTAATTTCTATTACAAAAGTCACCATTCTGAACATTTCATATTATCAAAGTCACCGCTCTGGATATGTCATAGTACAAAAGTCACAACAGCAGTATAGCAGCAGCAGTTAGAATATTTGTTTTATTGAGAGATTAGGTTAATCAAATTCGCGATTTTGTGCTATGCTGGTTCTATTGAGAGATTAGGTTAATCACACTCGTCATCTTGTTTAGCGTTATGGGGACTTTGCGGAGGATCAAAATTAATTGTGTTAGGTATCAGGTTTAGGTTAGTTTGGTATTAGGTTAGGACAGCATAAGTTAATTTGGAGTTAGGTTACTTAATCATTTATTCCACAATACATTATCCACAATTATCAACATAAGTAATTTTATTAGAGTTAAGGATTTGTTACATTAGTTACATTGGATTTAGGATAAGTTTGTGATTATGTTAAGGTTAGAATGGAGTTACACCACGTTTAGGATAAGGTTATGGTTAAATTTAAGGTTAGGATAGGATTACAGTTATATGATCAGAGATTAGGCTGAGATTGCATTAATTGTAAGATTTGAGTGTGGGTAAGTCATGATTAGGTATGGATTGAGTTAAAATAGTTTATGATTATATTAGAATTAAGTTAGATTTAGTTAATGGTTAGGTTACAGGTTATGGTTTGATAAGAAATTAATTCCACATTTTGCACTTTCCAAATGCCCAACTCTCCAAATCTTGAAATAAAAAAATTTTCAATCCCTTATATACTCAACTTTTGAAATCTCCGAATTTTTGAATAATTCAATTCTCAGCACACAATAGATTAATAATTTCACTTCCAATATATCCAGGCACATAATATCTTTTATTTCCGCGTTTCATTTCACCATTTCTTACTTGTGTACATCACAGGGAATAGAAGCCCCGATAAATATGCATTTTTAATGCGTTATTACCGATACTCGAGGAAAAACGTAAGACCTGCAGAAGTAGCTAAGTTTCCTGCGAGCGATCCCACTTAAGTTCCCTAAAGTATTATCGTCGTAAGAACGAAACGGTGAAGGAGTTCTCGGAATCTTGTAGAGATGTTCTGCCATTTTAGAATCTATAAAAACTTCTTCCTTAAGAACCGAGTCGGCCTGTAATGGAAGTCGTAAAATCCTTACTTCCTTCGCGAATCTAGTCCACCTCGATCGTGTACACCGATAAAAAAAAAGGAAATAATACATGCAAATACAGGGTGTCTCATTATAATCTTCCCACGCGATTATCTCGCAAAATATTCATTATTCGAGAAAAAAGTGGTTAAGTGAAACATGCTTCATCTTAAAGGAGACATTCAAAGGTGTACACTGTTTTTTCTGGGTGGAGGTGCCTCCGAGATTTGTAGGTGACCTTTGTTTTCTTTTAATGGAAACGTAGCATTTTTTTACGTCAGACTCATAGCTTACATTAAGACGAATGCAATGATCTACATTATGTTGACCTTGAAATGTTATTCCAATGGTCTCTAAATGTTTGGTGTGGCATTACTGATGGCTATTTAGTGGGTCCACACTTTTGTAATGGTACACTAACTGGAGAACGATACAATCATTTTCTTCGTAATAAATTGCAAATCCTTTTAGAAGATATTCAAGTGGCCAGCGGATTGTGGATGTGGTTTCAGCATGATTCCATATCTCCGGCTCATTACGATCGCCACGTTCGACAAGATTCAAATGAAATGTTTCCTAGACGGTACATAGGTAGAAGAAGTCCGATATATTTTCCACCAAAGTCGCCAGATTGAACGTCTTTGGATTTTTACTTGCGGGGTTACATAAAAGACAAAGTTTATGTGGAACAGCCAACAACGGCCGAAAATATGAAGGCTCGAATAATAAATGCTTGCAGGCAAATTGCTAGGGAAATTTTAGAACAAATTGAACTGTCGTTTAGGGATAGAATCAGGTGCTGCATAAATGTTCATGGTCGTACTTTTGAATTTAGAGGATAAGAAACATTTTCTGGACGTGCAGCGAAGAAGAAAACTTCGAGCCATTGAAACGACCTTGAATAACATTCCAAGACCAACATAATGTAGATCAATGGATTCGTCTCGAGGTGAGCTATGAGTCTAGTGTGAAAAAATGCTACGTTTCTACCTAAAAAAGCAAAGGTCACCTTCGAATCTCGGAGGCGCCTCCACTCAGAAAAAGCAGTGTACACCCTTCAGATAGAGCATGTTTCGTTTAAATATTTTTTTCCGAATAACGAATATTTTGCGAGATAATCGCGTGGGAAGATTATAACGAGACACCCTGTATAACGTAAACGATTCGGCAACATTCGAAGAAGCCGGTAAACGATTTTGGTGCGCGATCGAAACGCGTCGAAAGTGATTTTCGGCGTTTCAAAGGGAACAAAAAGGGTCGGTAATCGAAAAGCCGGCACATTTGATCGCGAATAACGGCACGGCCAATATTTTTGATCCTGTTATTTCGCATTTGTTCGGTCGCCGACCGAAAATATTCGCAATTTCATCGAATCCATCGGAAACGTTCTTTTGTGCCGAACGTTTTTACTTAAGCGATCTGTAAAACGTAAATAAATGCATTTTGGCCTATTTGCCGAATCCGCGAGAAAAGGGCTCGTCGGCTATTCGGGTATCTGGCCGTCGTCAATAGCGATTTCGTATTTACGAGGCATGAATTTTACAACTCGTTCACTGTAACGTGATTATCCGAATTCGGAGCTTCGACCGTAAAGTCCCGGGCGCGCTACGTGTGTGGAGCCGTCCTACTCGCTTTATCTGTCGACATGCATAATGCACAGCTGAGGCGAGTTTACATTGCCAATGGCGGATCGAAAAAGTTCCAACAGGTCTGCAGATACATTTTGATCTTCGCCATTTGTCGCCGTTTCGACATTGAACGGAATCAGAAATCGTCCGACATAGTTACATTTTATTCTCGGTTTCGCGTGCAGTTTGGGGAATTGACACGACTGTAAGTAAGTGTTAAAAAAAGTACTCAGATACTAAGGAACTGTCGACAACGTGAAATAGTAATATGCAAAATATACGAATTAGGGGCAAATTTTGGAACTTTCAGAAATGTTCAAGTTCTTACATTTCTAAATTTCTAAATTTTTAAGTACCGCATTTGTAAATTCTTAAGTTCCACATTTCTAAATTCTTAAGTTCCACATTTCTAAATTTTTAAATGTCTCATTTCTACATATTTAAGTTCCACATTTCTAAATTTTAAAGTTCGGAGAGTTCTACCTTTTCGAATTCCGAAATATTCAACTACCCATTATAAAATTATAAGTTTCCGAATGTCAGGTTTCAAGTGACTGATTATTTATTGTATCAGTTTATATACTGATACAACGCGTGGAATTACAGCGCGTGGAATTATGGCGAGCGAAGTTACGGCGCGTGGAGTTACGGCAAGCGAAGTTATGGCTCGTGGGGTTATGGCGCGTGAAGTTTCGGCTCGCGGAGTTATGGCGCGCAAGGGTATGACGCGTGGAGTTATCATGCGTGGAAATTACAACGTGTTGCGACACAACCAGTGAAGTTACAATGCGTGGCGGTATAATTCGTGGAATAGTAACGCGTGAAATTATCGCGCGGGGAAAATTACAATTCCTAGTGGAGCAAGGCGAAAAATTGTAACACGCGATGGTACATCAGGTGGAATGACAGTACTGCCTTATACAAGCCGTGAAATAGTAATGTGATTGTACTAGTACAAGTGCAACGTGTGGATACACAATCCGTATAATAATATAGTACTATTATTTTTAAAAATAACAATTTACCGGATCATGTAAATCGAGAGTTACGTACATAATTTCAATGTGTATTTGATGTGCTTCCCATTCATGCATATCACGTTAGAAGTAATTATCTCAAGATCAAAAGAATGAGAATGAAAATAGTATTAATCTACTTAATTACTCTATGAATACTTTTCTGGCCCACTGTATGTTTCATCTAACTAAACCTAACCTCACTGTACGTTTACAAAAAAATCCTTATAATACCCTTTCTTTTCTTATTATCGCAAGTATGTTTCATTTAAATGATCTAACCTCACTGTACGTTTACAAGAAGGTCCTTATTATACCTCTCTTTTTCTTACTATTGCGAGTATGTTTCACCTAATTAACCTCAAGTGCCGATGGCGTGACGGTGTACGCTAACTTCTCGCTTGTTCGAAATGTTCGTCGACGGTGACGATTCTGTGGTCCCGGATCGATATAAGCAAGATACGAATGATTTCGTCTAGACGGTGGGCTCAATCGGTCGGAAACGA
Source organism: Coelioxys conoideus (assembly GCA_947623535.1). NCBI lineage: Eukaryota > Metazoa > Arthropoda > Insecta > Hymenoptera > Megachilidae > Coelioxys > Coelioxys conoideus. The sequence goes on along the minus strand of OX392450.1, from coordinate 27,575,918 downwards.
TTTGTCCCCGAGGCCGTTCGAGAATTCGGATATTCGTAAAGGCGCGCCGGATTCTTGGTTCGTTGATGGAAAAACGCGGCGCGGAAGCCGGTAACGACCGTCGTTGGAAAAAAGTTTTAAAGTAAATATCGTAAAAATTCATTTCCTACCAGCAATACGTTTCCATTCGTGCACGCTGCTCTTTGTTTCTCCTTCTTCGTCGCCCCATTCGTAATACAGTAATCCCGTCTGTTCGTGTTCGCAAGCGTTACGGGGGTTAAAACGCTCGGCGAGATCGAGCTGGTGGGGATACCCGGCCGATGGTTGCCGTTGCAGGTGTTAGCATACATCGTTTAAACGAGTCGGTTCTTTATGATGAAATTAAAACAAGCGACTACACGCGTAGACACCGGTTAACAGGTATTTTGTCGACGCGGAATCGGTGCTGCGGTTCTCTACGCGCTACGCTTTACATCCCCGCTAAACGATAACCAGACGTTTTATTCCTTTTAAAATACTACTGTTCTTTTTCCTTAATCATATCTTATCGCCGCGATAAGATACCTTACAGAGATACCTTGTAAGATACCTTACAACTCTCGTTAGAATCCGAACAGATGAAGTTTTGTGCAGAAATTTGTTTTTTTTGGACAATATACAAAAATTCAATACAATGCTATTTATATTGTGGCGGTGTCCGCCACCTTGTTATTCCTAACTTTCTCTTTTGCCCAAGTATTGCTAAGCACTACCTGCCTATTCTTCAATTTCCTGTTTTTTCAGGGTTTCGTGCAACCCTGGTCTTTGTGGGATTGCACATTTGGCAGCCAGATTTGTGCAAACTTAAGTTTCTGTTGACTTTCCTTTCCACCCTTTCAACTGTCCACTCTCTACTTCTCCTTTTCTTTTCCTACGTCTGTCTCTTCCCAAAAAGGGCATAAAAACACTAATCATTGCCCCACTTGAGACACTCGTGATCTTCATACCGACACGTTTACACCCGCACAATCTTTGACGCTCTTGTTACTGATTGTTACTTCTCGTTAACGTTTGTCACTTGTTATTTAATCTTTATTTATTTGTTGAATACATATTGTTGAGTGATTGTTAATTTATTTACTACACTTTATTTACTAGCCACCCTGCACATCTATCGATTGTTCAATTCTTACCCTAAAGCGTGAACACGCTGACTTCAATGGGTCGCGTTTCATAGCCGTGAACTTTACCTCGATAGCAGCTCACAGGAAGTTGATTTTGTGAACTTCTGAAATACTTAAATGTGAAAATGTAAAAATTTGTATATGCCATAAACTGAAAATATTTTGAACTTTGTAAGTTTGTAACTTTGCAAACTTCTGAATTAAACAATTACGAAATTTCAAAACATTTCCATCCAAACAATTTAAACATATAAACACATATCATCCTAAACACCGTGCCTGAGATTACATATTCCATTCGCTCAACATTGCAGGTGCCACTATAGTATTATATTTCCGGCATAGTTATTTAGAACATTAACTTGAAGAAATATTTCTGGATCATTGAAATTGACGATAGTGTCTTAATAAGCATATATAATACAATTACCACGTTTCACATATGTTGACATATATGTATATCTGAATCTAAGACTAAAGTTGTTGATAATGTTAATCTCGTCAGCATACTTCAAAGTCTCTAAATCAATGGTTCTCACTGATATGATTTTTCGCATGTAATTAATATAAGTAGTAACACTCCGTCTGATCGGAATACGATTCATAGAATGTAATCAATATACATTAACTTTTAATATGATTCATATATATTAAATATAAATATAATTACCGAATGTTCGATTAAATTAAATTGTAGGATATTCGACCGGAGTACGGGTTAATTCACGAGCTAATCGATGATCGACTCGATATCGATCACCAGTATCGCATCGACGTACACACGAGTATTATTGACGATACGAATTATCCGTTGCATCACGATGAGATATCTAGAGTAGCCAATAGCGTAATATCGTAGTACACCCCGTCTAATTATCGTACGTGCCTAATTTCAAGGTACCACGTTGAAACGTACTAACCGTAACTAACGTTGATGGGCAAACGCTATTAATCCACAGTTTGACTTCTACGTCAATCGAAGGTCCACAAAACGCCGATATAACTATCGATAAAAACTTAATACGCATTTTGAAGTATTATGCGGATCACTGTGCAGAGGATGGCTTATAGTTGTCGCACGAAAAATGTATCCATCTTGCTCCATCGAAGGATCGGAACGATAGAAAATTGCGACACGCACGAATCGAATAAATTTTCTAGTTACGGGGTAAATTGTTCTTACCCGATCGATGGTTACTCATTCAACTCGGCTCGTTGATGAAAATTTATCAATAGTGCTTACGATCTCACGGCTACTATGTTACGTTCCCTTCCCTCTATTGATACTGTTTCACGGGTGATCAGAGATTGCCGGCAATCGATTAGCAATTACGAGCAGATAATTACCGTGCTGGTCTGTACGGGATCGTGTTCGTGACGAGGCCCTCCTAGGTGTGTTTCGAATCTCGGCATACAACGTCCTGATAATGTCCCTAACTAATCGATATCGCGCATTTTCTCGATGTCAATAATCCACGTAACATCGGTTCCGCAGTCCGGCAAAATCTTATTCGGGTAATAGGTAACCAGTCAGGATATTCGACTTATGGTTATGTGATATATTGAGGATCTAACGCTCTTAAGAAAATTCATTGGAAACGAAAATAATCATCGAGTGTTCGTATCGTTGTTCGAATAATTTCGCAATTATAATTCGGATAAATTATTTGAATCAATTATTAAAATGAATTGTTCAGATAAATTCATTCATTTGATCAGTATATTTATGTATTCAAACGAGTTGTATATATATATATATTGATCGAATGAATGATGGGAATAATCGTTAAAATAAATTGTTTTTAATAAATAGAATGAGCAAATTATTCAAATTATTTGGATTCACCATTTTAATAAATTATTTGAATAAATTGGTTAAATAAATTCTGAGAATTAATTATTTAAACCAATTATTTGAATAAATTGTTTGAATAAACTATGAGAATAAAATTATTTAAACAAGTTGTTTGGATAAATCATTTAAATAAATTATTTGAATAAATTGGTCGGATAAATTCTGGGAATCAATTATTTAAATCAATTGAAATAATTAAATAATACGTAGATTAGCTCATATAATGATTCTCTATCTCGAGGAAGGTTAAAATTCTCTCCAAATCTTCTAAGTAATTTTCGTAATCGAAAATAAGGAATCTAAGATGCGCCACTTTGACGTGTTTCGTAAACCTATAATTATCATTTCATATACCGTTATGTACTATCAATTATCCGCATACAATTACCTATACGAGTTTCAACAATATTCGAAACCCATTTTCCTCGTTTCCCCGGCATATTCATAGCCACGATTCGTTTCAGAACAAAAACGAAATGTCGGCGAGCGGAAAAAAAGTCAGCCAGCTGGAATTACCATGATAGTACAAGCGGCATTTAACACCTTAGGTGACTTACGGTCCGTTGTCGGCGAACAGGAAGCAATAGCGGATACGGGGTCTATGGACTCTATGGGGAGTATTTCTATCTGGTCGAGTTCGATGGTGTCGACGCGTTGCCCGTTGGCGATGCATTGCTCGTGAAAATCCCCTAACGAACCGCATTTACATCTGAAAGGTGCGCCAATTACTTTGGGTGCGTTTTACTTCATCGACGTTGCACAGAACCCGCGCACGTACACACACATACGTTGGTGGCTGCTATTTCAACTCGAACCGCGATACCTGGCTATTTCCATCAGGTCGCGTTGATACTCGTTTTGCTTTCGTTTCAATTATTTCTTTTTCTTTTCGGTTTCTCCTATGCACGCGCCGCCTTTTTATCTTTTGCTATCGCGCTGATACTTGCTCTTTCAGACGCGATAATTAGTAGTACAGACAGGAGCCAGTCTGGTATCCCTGGGGGAAATACGGCGGGTAAGGACGGAGAAATGTCACCCACGTTGATTTTTAGAAGTTCAATGAAATTTCGTATCGTTGGAACGGTTGTAATTCGTTTATTTTGGAATAAGAGAATTTGGAAGGTTGGTAAAATTTGCAATTAGAAACACTGGGGAATTTATGTATTTAAAAATGTAGATGTTTGGAGGAGGAAATTTGGAAACTAGAAAATTTGGAGTCAGAGATAGTGGTGAATTTATGTGTTTAGAAATCTAGGAACTTGGGAAGATGGAAATTTGGAAACTAGAAATTTTGCAGCCGGAGATACGACAGAAATTTATATATTTGGAAATCTGGAAACTAGAAAATGTTTAGTGTGGAAATTTAGAAACTAGAAAATTTTGAAATACTAAAAGTAATATAAAAATTTGGAGATCTGAAGAATTAAAAATTGGGAAATTTGAAAACAATGAAAATTCAGTATTTCAAAAGTTTAGAAATTTGACAATACAGAAATTTGAGTTGTTTGAAAACTTCAAAGTTTTGATATTATCAAATTTGCATATCTTCAAATGGGACTTTAAGAACTAGATTTAATTCTTTGAAAATTTAAGAATGTAAATTTGTAGAAATACGGGAATTAAGAATTTTGTAAATCTATTAATTTCTGAAGTTGGAAGTTAGGAAATTTAGCAGTTTGTAAGTGATCAAATTTTTGAATCATAGAATTACATTCTAAAAACTTGCAAATTTTTTAATTTCCAACACAAAATATACGATATGATCTACGCATTACGTAAATCTGGACGTAGGACCACATTTCAGAGGATGACGGATGAATGACTAATATCGCTAAGTATCCAGCTACCTCATATACAACTTCAGAACTCAGTAAATAACTATTTTACAGTTACAGTTACAGTTACTTGTTAAAATTACTACTTGAACATCGAGTTAAAAATAATTACTTGAATATCAAATTAAAAATTATTGCTTTACTATCTACTTAAAAGTACTACCTGAATATCTAATTAAAAATCACTGCTTCACTATTCAGTTAAAGCTTGAAGTTCCGCCATTAAATGCATACTTACTTTAAAATTGAAAATAAAGTAGAAAAATAAATGAGTAAATACTGTAGCATCATCTAACAAATACAATCATTCATTACTTTAATAAATCATGACAGACATTTCGACAAAAGGATGGCAATAACATTTTTTAATATAAAATGTCAAACCTGAAATTGGTCATTTTGACTGGTTGGTAGTTCTAGTATTAAAAATACTACTATAACGTCTACTAACAAAGTACTTAATCACTATTTAAAAATTTTTAATGTAATTAAAAATTACTACTTCACTATTTACTCCATTTTACCACTTTAATATCTAATTAAAAATATCAAATTAAAAATTACTACTCCACTACCTATGATATTATAGTTAAAATTGCTACTCGAGTATCAAGTTAGGACTATTACTTGAACATCTAGTTAAAAGCTAGTATTCGAATATCAAGTTAAACCTATTACTTGAACATTCAGTTAAAAGTTAGTACTCGAATATCAAATTAAAACTATTACTTGAACATCCAGTTAAAAGTTAGTATTCGAATATCCGATTAAAAACCTCGATTAAAAAATTGATATCTGACTATGTATTTGAAACGACTACTCGAATACAATCGATATAAAGCACACACCGTCCTGTATCAACCCACATACGATTATGGGGCATTCACCTTTAACTTTCACCGCGTTTCACGATCATCCACCCCCGTGTTCGTCTCAGGAATCCTGATGGCGGTTGCAGAAAGGTCGTTACGCAATAGCAACGTCGGTATATCGCAACCGAGGGTTCCACGTTCGGGTTAATTCCGGTCGTTCTAGCCGGGTTTTCTCTCCACCCTACGGTTTTCAACCACCTAACCCACCGCAGCCAGCGTGTACGCATACAGGGACAACCCACTTTCGCCTTCGCGGCCTTTTTCGGGCTGGCATGTAATTAAATTCTCTCGCGTCGCCAAATCGTTCGACCGTGCCCGTCTAAACGTCGTAATTAAGATCGTGTATAATGATCACAGTCAGACGGGGCCGGTCGTTCTTTTTCTTTTTTCGTCTCTTTTTTCCTCGGGCCACGAGTCCCGCTGGAAAAAAAGCGTCGGCTCGAACGAATCACATGGCAGGAATCATCGGTGATCGTTTGAACTTTGTCCGCCTCTGTGGATGGAACCAGACAGCCTCGAATCAGACGAATTTTTTTAAACGAGTTGACTTTTCGTTAGCCGCGAGATAGACGGATGTTGAGCGAACCAATTCGCCATTTAGTTGTAATGAACGCGATTTTATTTTATCGGACAGTGCTGAAATATTCAACTTTTTATTTTCATGTATTTCGGTACAATTTAATTTATTGCTGTTACGAAACACGCGGGGTCTCTATGAATCTTTGCACGATTTGTGAGACCTGGGAATATACAGAAATTGTTTTTTTTTCAGGATTTAAAATAGGATGTGGCAAGTTGGACAGGCAGTATGTGTACACAATTGTTGCAATTAATATTTTGTTAAGAACTACACAATTATGAATCATTATACATTTATTTATTAAAGTTCGTTTATAATGGTGTTCAATAAAGTAATCAGTAAACATAACATTACTCTCACCAAGTTCATGCATGTACAGAATGAATGTCATTGCAAGGCAAACGGCGCTCATAGCATATTTTAACTGAATTGAAATGGTTTTGGAATTGCTAACATGTATTGTATGTATAAATAGATAATTCTATATACATACTGTATGTATAAATAGACAATTATGTATACACACTGTCTACATAAATAGGGACATCCCTTAAAATATCACTGTAAAGAAATACTAGATATGGAAATAAAATTTCCTCAGAAGCGGTCTTCATTTGATGAAACTCCGACGCTATAGAAATACGTTTACATATTTATTTGACTTTCTTAAAAAATGTTTGAAAACCGATAAAGGCTAAGATATGTTGTGCTTTAAGTATTAAGATAAATGGTGAGCAACTGAAGTAATTAAAATGGTCGACGTGGGCGTAGAGTCTTATAATTAGTATTATGAACAAGTGTGTTGATGTTTGTTAGCTTATGATAAATACAAATTGATTAATAAGAATTGTTATTTTGTGATCAATAGAATTATCATAGCTGATATAAGATGAATGTATACTTAAAATTGTTAAAGAATAAATGCAAACTACAGATAATTGTTATAGAATAAACGAAAACTATAGATAATTGTCAAACAATAATTGCGAACCAGGTAGTAATTAGAAATTAAATAATTAAGCATCTATCAATTATTCCGTTTCCGTTTCTCAATTACATAACTCTCTGTACTTCATGCAACTCTCAAAAAAATTTATTCCACGGCCACCGATTTCGGAGATCCTTGAACGTGTAACATTACACGTTCTACATTCTAAACCGGTTTAATTACGGATATTCTCGAACTTGTCGTTTATTTATTCCCGAGATAACTTTCAATGAAATTAAATTAAAGTACGAACCTTACCGCGTTTCGGTTTTCGTCGTAAATCACCAAAATTCTAATTAAAATCTGAAATTCTTCTTCCCGCGAGCAATAACAGAGCGCGAGCGTATACCGAGCAACGCAAGCGTTTATGAAAGGGTGGTAAACTAGGTATCTGTCTTTTTAATAGGGAAAAATATGTGGCGCAAAAAGGCGGGCTTGACCTAGTGACACCCGCAACACACAACGAGCGACGAAGCCAGATATGTCGCGAGGAACGAATCCATTTTTGTCTCTCGCACCCTTTTCTTTTTCTTTTTTTTTAGCGGTACTTAATGAAGGCGTGAAACGCGAGCGATAAAAATTCGAATAGCGAAGCCTAATGAGTTTCGTGAGCTTTCTCGCGCGTAAGACAAACAGCCGGATTCGAGACAATCGCGTGTCTCCGTGACAGGAAGCTATACTCGCTGGTTTGAAAAGATCCTTTCAGAAAAGCGAGCCAACGCCTGGCAAATGTCAATGAATCGTTCCCAAATGACGTCAGCCCTTAAAGTTTCTGGCACACGACTTACCTTAAAAAAAAAAAAAAAAGAAAAATTATTCGAGAAATAAGGAGCATCGTACACGCGATCCGATTGGTCGTGCCGTTGTATAAATTTTCTTTTGTTGGATCGACTTTGTATATTGTTCGTTAAATTCGAAGGCGGGCAGATTATTTTACTGCAAATTGAAGATCTGAAGATAGGGGGATATAGGGAAGATAGCGGATAGGTTCATTTGGACGATGAAAATTTGCTGTAGTTAGTAATGGGTCGAGTAGATCAGTGGTTCTCGGGCGTTTCACTGTGTTACGGAATACTTTTAATTGGGAAACGTTTGTGAAACGTCGGAATAAGGTTATAAGGTCACAGCAAGAATACCAAGAATCAAAACTGCGAAACGCCGGAATGAGGCCGTCGGGTCGCGATAAGGACGATAAGAATCGAAATTCTGAAACATCGGAAGAAGGACATGAGGTCGTGGTAGTAACAATAAGAATGGCATGAACGCATTTCGACTAAACATTTTGGATTGCAAGTTATACAGGGCGTTTTAAAAATGGTACAATTTGTCAGATCTTCTGTTCGGTGATGTCATGTTCGATAAGTATCGAAATTGCATGTATCTAAATACTTAGTCTTAAAATTAAAAAATTGCAAAATCCCAAGTTTGTACGATTATGAAATTTGAAAGTCCTATCATTCTCTATTATCTCAAGACGCTATAATCACAAAATTCTATAATTTATAGACTCTAAAATCTAAATATTCTAGAATTTGAAAGCACTAGAATCTGAAGGTGCTACAATCTGAATATCCTATAATCTCAAGGTGCAAAAATCTCAAAATTTTGCAATATCAAGACGCTAAAATCTCAAAATCCTATAATCTCAAGGTGCTAAAATCTCAAAATTCTAATGTCTCAATATTCCAAAAGTTCAAAAATTTTAAAAGTCCTACATGCCAAAATACCAAAATTCCAAGGGAACCAAGTTCCAGTGTCCAAGAGTCTTAAACTTTGAAAATCCCAATGTACAAAGTTTCGACATCTAAAATTACAAAGTTACAAAGTGACGTTGTTTAAAAGTTTCAAAGTCCCAAAATTCAGAGAAGTCTCAAAGTTTCAAAATTCCAAATACGAAAGCTTCAAAAATAACATAATTCCAAGATACAAAATGTCCTAAAACCATAATAATCCCAACCATAATATAAAATCTTCTGGTACCAAAATTAAATCCCTAAGTCCCACAACCCCTAGATCCCCAAATTTCTAACTCCCAAAGCCTCAAAATCACAAATTTCGAAGTTATGTTCTAAAATCTTAATTTCCAAAATTCAAAACACCAAAAATTAATTCCCAAAATACAAAAATCACGAAGTACAAACTTTTCTGAAATCCCAACAATCACAGCCATAATAAAAAATCTCATACTTTGGAATTTAAAGTCCCAAGATCCCAAAATCCCTAGACTACGAAATCTCGCACCCGAAAGCTTATGTTCTAAAATCTCGAAGTCCCAAAATTTGAAAAACCAGAGTCTAAAAATAAGTCTCAAAATAACAAACTCCTAGAATGCAGAATGTCTCGATGCCTCAACGATTGCAGTCGTGACCCAGTTCCAAATCTAAATCCCTAGGAATCCAAATTCCTCAAATCTCACTATTTCTATCCTAAAGTCCCAAAATCCAAAAATTCGGAGCAGTAAAGACTAACTTTCATAATAACCGAATCCTAAAATCCAGAATATCCGGAGATAGTATCGGTCGCATAATCTAAACTCTTCTAACTCTACACCCACATCCCTAGGTCCCAAATACCCAACTCGTAAAGTTCAACCCTTTCCGACTCTATAGAAATAATTCAAATAAATATGTATGTGGTTTGAATATGTTTTCATTTCTTTGCCACTAGTAATAAATTAAAAATGTTTGTTACGGACTCAGCATTATTGCAATGCATTTTATTGTAAACCCATTTGTTGCTCCATTTTGTAAATTAAATTGGAAACTGTAGGCAACAGAAATTAAGGTTCGCAAAGGGTTAAGTTCGAAAGTCGGAAAGTTCAAAAATTCCAAACATCAAAGTGTAAATTTCAAAGTAACAAATTCGTAAAATCGCGAAGAGAATCGGTTGGTGCGAGAATCGGCGGCAATATAACGGGAGTCTACTGTACGCGTGTAATAAATGAAAACAAATATTCAGTGACGTGTTTACTATTTATCGTGTCTGTTGCACGTTCGAGTGGCGAGGGGGCCGGCAATTTAGCTATTTTTGCGCGACAACAGCCCGAAGGGAACGCTTTGAACTTTGGCGCGTTCATAATTTTCGCGGTCGCGCGTTAACCGAGTGAAGAGGAACGCGTCGACCGGAAATGTGTTAGATCCACGAGATAATCGTTCGGAGCGTCGGCCGAATTCTCCGGAATAAAAGCAGCCGTTTTATTCGCGGCACGGATCGTTTCATCCCGAAAATGGTCGCGTTTTATTTCGCAAGAAATTTTATTTTCTACATTCAGACGGTCAGCTACAAAAATCGAGTTAACGAAAAGAACGGTCGAAACTTTTGCCAGCAACGAGCCGCGTGTCCACACTTTCAACGCGTTACACGCGTTTCCTTTTTTTTTCTTTCGCTCCTTCCTTTTTTATTTTCGTCGTAGGAAGTGGTGCGCGTGCTCGCGTAACAAGCGTCGCTCGCGAAAAGGGTGGAAATTAATTTTTGTCAGAACCGGCGTGTTTCTCGGTGTCCCTTTTGCGCCACATTTCGACGGCTGCTCTTTTGTCGTTCGTTCATTAAATAGGGTCCGGGGCATTTTTAATTTACGTTTGCACGCTGAAAGAGAAGAAAATCGGCAAACGATTCCCTTTGTGACGCCGACCAGACCCCGTTGTCCCTCTGCCTTAGCAACGCTTTCGCCACGCTTCAAGTTCCCCAGAAAAAATATGTGTGTTTCTTACAAAATTCCTAAATGAACAGAAACTTGCTTCATAACATCTCGATATTTTTTATGTTAACATTATATTCAACGTGTCCATACGTGTCCAGTAATTGCTATTTTTGTTACTTTTGAAAATGAAATTTAATTTTGTTCACTGTTTATGTTTCGATAGAGAATACTAGAAGAGGTTGCTGTTGGCGTTAGTGTACGGAATAAATATGGCGGATACGAGGATACTGTTAATATTAGATTGACGTTGGTGATTTATCGGATAGGACAATTAAAATGTTAATTGTAGAAATCTATGAAGAATTTGCAACGCTTTCGCCAGGTTCCACGTTTCTAAAATTCTGAAATTTTTGAATTCTGAAATTCTAAAATTCTAAAATTCTAAAATTCTAAAATTCTAAAATTCTTACGACCAAAAATTTCCGGATCACTCGATCTTCAACTCCTGAATTTCCTATGTTTTTCAACGCACAAATCTTGAAATCACGAATTCCACAAATTCTCCGATTAAAAAATTCCCAAATTCGAACAATTTCCACATTCGAGAGTCTGTAACTTCTCGGATCTACAAATTATCAAATGAACAAATGATGAAACATCCAATTCATCAAATTTAAAAATTACCATATTTCCAAAACAGCAAATTCTGTAATACGCGAGCCAAAAATAATGCGTGCGCTTACGACCAGCGTGTACCATACAATACCAATGTAATTTCGAACAACCTTGTACCAATCAAAAGATAAATATTAATAGAAGTATCTAAGAGTCGCACATTATATACAGACTTATATTTTCAGATACGAAATAAGCAGCATCTCCTCAGGGACAGTAAGGAGGACGCATTTAGCGCTTAGGTCGTCGATAAGAAAAATCTCGTCTGGTCTCCGGTACTGTTGCCGGTATAACCCTCTTGACGGTACTTTCAATGGCGAGGTGCTTCGTTAATTCGCCTTCAAGCTTGGAAATAATTTCCAGCCGGAGAATTTCATCAGGACGAGGGTAAAGTAGCCCTTGTAACGTCTGCCAGCCGGCTTAACACTCGTTTAAGTGTGCATATATATGGACGGGATAACGGTTTTAGTCGTCTCTTACAAAATATTACTTTCGTTATTGTTTGTCCCCAAAACCTGACCGAACCGTATTTTTCTTCTATACGGCCGTTTTAATTAATTCATCATTGGATTAATGGTTCGGACATTGTTTGATACAATGTTTGCAATATTTCGTGAAGATGGAGTAGGTTATTTAGACACGATACATGACTTTGTTTGATTCCTAATATCAGGTTCCAGTATATTAAAGTCAGATAATTAGTATCATTTCTGTTGTATATAATTATTTATAGTAACATTGTAATTTATGTAATTATTATTACTACCACTGAAATTGTATATTATAATTAATACTAACATTGAAATTATATGTTACAATTAATATTAACATTGAAATTCTACATCATAATTAATATTAACATTGAAATTCTATATTATAATAAATAATAACATTGATGTTATACCATGTCTGACTAATTTCGTATTCGAAACGAAATTAGTTAACCATCTAACACATTTAGTGATTATGTCATCTTCGAGACCTATTATCGTTCGTTGAATGCAATATTTGTTTAGAATACTATTATGAATAGTATACTAAAGTCAAATAATTGACTGTAACATTACAGTTGCTTAGAATAATTAATTGTAACATTGTAGTACTAGACAATAATTAATACTGACATTGCAAATCGTATATAGTAATTAATAGTAACATTGTAATTGTATATAGTAACTAATGATAACAATTTACTTGTATATAGTAATACACGATAACATTGTATTTCTATATAGCAATTAATAGTAATTTAAACAGTTTTATACAATGATTAATTCTAACATTGCAATACTGTGCAATGACTAATAGTAACTTTACAAATGTGTACAATAATTAAATGCAACATTGTAATTGTATATAATAATAAATAATAAGGTTCAAATGTATGTAATAATTAAGCGTAATATTGTAATTGTACATGACTTCTTATAGTATCATTTTAATTCTTTATAATAATAATCGATAATATTCTAATTCTGTATAATAATTAACAGTAATTTTGCAGTTCTGTATAATTATTAACAGTAACACTATAATTATATGATATTTAATAATAACATTCCCATTCCAATATGTGTGCCTAAATTCGTCTCAATCTACTTCATCGCCTACTCCATAAAAGATTCTGCATTGCTTCCACGAATATACATAAAATACATATGATTTCTTTTACTAAAATAATAAGATACATAAACAATATTCCTGGAAATCATTATCGTGTGATCTCAAGATGCATAATAAAAATATTCGTACGTTCAGTCAAATGTAAATAAAATGGCAACAGTCGATTGTGCGCTAACCCTGTCCATCACAGTATTCAAAACGAAGAAAATCTCAATACTTCGAACCCTCGGAGGTAGCCTAATTCTGTAAAGGAACAACGTCGCCATGAAATCATCGGTCACGTAACTCTGTTAAATCAGTAAAGTTCGATCGTTCGTAGGTGGATGAAGTCGATTAATCAACGATCATTATCGTGATCGTAAACGAAAGCAGGTTAGAGTGGAAACTGTTTAACAAGCGACATCGAGTTTAATTTCTGTCCCCGGTAATCCTGCATTCACGTTAATCCGAGCATCGGGCTGCTGTCCGAACTACGCCGTAATGGGGACGCAAGACTAATGTGCCGTTAATTCGGAGATAATTAGCGACCAGTCTTCGCCGGGCTGCTTCACCTGTCTCACACTGGATCCTCGACTCCCCTTTAACTTGGCCTAATTTCAATGAAACGCGACACGGCCCTCATCATCGACCGATTAAAAGTTTGCCCTTTGAATTACTGCAACGTCGAGGCACCCCTTGATCGCCGACTAATTTTCTATTTGCTTCGATACAACTTTCGATTAATTAATCGATCGCTACTGGATGTGTTCGAGTTACTACTGATCCGAGGATTCTAATGATACTAACATCTTAACACGTTAGTGGACAAATTTTCTATTTAATTTCACCGCATGGGTTGTGAATACGTGTCAAATTATTTTAGTTGGGCAACAATACTAACAGCTTAACCAGTTAGTTGTCAAATTTTTTATTTAATTTTACCGCATGGGTTGCGAATAAATGTCGACCAATTTTAGTTATGCAATGAAACTAACAACTTAACCCGTTTGTTGATAAATTTTTAATTTACTTTTACAGTTTTTAATTTACTTTTGATTTGAGTCAAAGAATTTTTAATTTCTATATTCTCAAATGTTATAAATTTCAGAATTTTTGAATTATTGTATTTCTGATATTACGAGTTTTTACATTGTCCGAATCGCAGAATTTGAAATTCCAAATTTTGAGGATCGAGGAATTTTCAAGTTTTAAATTTTATAAATCGCTGGATCCCCAAATTACAGAACATCGAAATACACGAAGCTTCAATTTCCCAATTTCCAAATCTTTGAAGACTACAAATTTAAGAATTTCTAAAGTGCCCAAATTTTCAAATTCCCTGGATTTTCATGTTCTCAATTTTACATATTTCCACATTCTCTGGACTCCCAAGTTTGATAATTAAAACATTGCCAAATTCCCAAGATTTCCAAGTTCTCAATTTTAAATATTTACAAGTTCCCTAGATTCACAAGTTCACAAATTTACATACGTCAACATTCCCTAGAATTCCAAGATTGGCAATTCAAACATTTCAAAATTCCCTAGATTTCCAAGTTTGACAATTAAAACATTTTCAAATTCCTTAGATTTCCAAGTTTTACAATTAACAAATTTCCAAATTCCCTGGAACTTCCGAATTCTCCAATAATTTCGCTAATTCCAATTCTCAAAATTCCCAAAAGTCCGGAAAATTCTCAAACTCCCCAAATCACCGAGTTCCCAGATTTGCCCTAAGAACATGCACATAATTTTCGTTCCCGACATACCCCGCTGTCGCGTATGCGAATTTCGATCACCCCGAATCTTAAATAATAGAAAAGTTTCGCGTCAGTCGCGCAGACGAATGGTTCATAGATTTGTCCTATTTCCCGCGCGATTAAATTAAAAGATTAAATTAAATCGGGGGAGGCGGTGTATTTGCGTCGGCCGCTGCGCAAAGGATGGCGGTGTATTAACAAAAGTTATTCATGAAGGGAGAAACGGGCACGCGTTTCAAGGAGAACCGAAAGAGTCTTTGCAGAAGGATTATTCGAAGTGAGAGGAAGATTCTTTGAGCAACATTTTCTCGCGTTTCCAGCAATTAGCAGTCTTGACGCCAACTCATTAGCGACTTATAAGGAAGTGAGCACACATAAAAGTTGCTTACGGTTTACTTTGAGCCCCTCGTCCTCCTCGCTCACGGCTTTTACGGGGGAAAAGCACGGGCCAGCAGTCGTACAAAGAATTTAAGCGAAGCTAATTTTCAAGAAAGCTGTTACACTTCCAACTTATTTCAAGCTGCATTATTAGCTTAAGCACGAGCGCTGTTTTCCCGCTGCGTTCCGCGAGCGCATCTCCTTTCATTTATTCGCTTTTTTTTTTATTATATCATCGCCCTCTTTCCCGTTTCAGTTCGATGGCTCTTCAGATTCTTTACAATCTCGAATTGCGCCCTCCCTTTCATTTCGCTATTCAAACGGAGATACGCTGAAACGAGAGACCCGGAAAGAGAACGAGTAACCTTGCGTAACGTTATGGTTAATCTCTTTGCTTCGCAGTTTGTCAAATGTCTTTCTCGGAGGGGTAGTTAATGTTTAAGTCGGTGTCGGGTGTACGTCATTTGCGTGAAACGCGAGGAATCCACACCTGGGATTTGGCTTTGCGTCCAATTCGAAGGGGATCTTTATTCGTGAATTTGTAAAATATCGTGTTCTCAAATTTCGAAATTTTTAATCGTAGTTGTGGAATTTTTTAATTTCCAAATTGGCATGCTTCCAGGTTCGAGATCTTTTACTTTTTCAATCTTCGAAGTCTGGAACATTCAAATTTCCAGATTTTTAATTTCACAAATTTCTGAATTCCTAAATTGCAACGCTGAATTTTTAGATTTTTCTAAACTGATTCTCTAAATTCTCAAATATCAAAATTTGAATATCTTCAAAATTCTGTGCCTCTGGATCGTTAAATTTCTATGTTTTCAAACTCCAGAATCACCAATTTTTTAAATTCCTAAATACTGAATTTCTATATCCTCAAACTCCTAAATTTGATAAATAATCAAGTTTCTCTAATTTCATAGTCTCTTCCCTCAGGATCTTTAATTCGAAAATTTACCAATCTCGCAAAGTTCCAAAATTCTAAAATTCTGAAATTCTGAAATTCTGAAATTCTGCAATTCTGAAATTCTGAAATTCTGAAATTCTGAAATTCTAAAATTCTAAAATTCCAAAATTCTAAAATCCCAAAATTCTAAAATTCTTAAGACTTAAAATTTCCGAATCACTCGATCTTCAAATCCTAAATTTTCCATCTTTTCCAACGCAGAAATCTTGAAATCATGAATTGCACTAATTCTTTCATTATAAAATTCCTAAATTCAAATAAGTGCCACATTCTAGAATCTGCAACTTCTCGGATCCACAAATTCCAAACTTTCGACCCCAATCTAAATTGAAGCTCCACCCCAGTCGGTTTGAAATCGTAACAGAAATCGAAGCATATTATCGCCTCGGGGTATCGTTACCACCCTTGTTACTTTTCTATAGGGGTTTTTAGGGTTATCTCTTCGAACTGGTAGACCAACGATTCTAATATCACCGCAAAGTGTTTCTCGAAACGCACCTGTATCAACAACATTGCTACGCTCGATGGTTATAGGACAGAATTGCAACCATAACGCTATTAGGCGAATAGCACCAACGATTTTATAGGTTCATGTTATTTGTGGATTAGAGGAAGATGCCGTTATGGGACAATTCTAGATAACAATGGTATTTCAGTAATAGGATAGTGGATATTTTCATAGAAGCAATTTTGGTAAAAATTGTTATCACAGGAATTACTTTTAATGAATAGGTTACAAACTTGTACTAGTATTTTTAAGTAGTTTGCTATATACCAGAGTACCATAAGAATCGGTAATGGTAATATAACGACCATAGAAATTTGTACACTGAAAATGGAAGAATTTATTTGGACAAATGGTGACGAGAAAGAAAGAGACTTTAGAGGTTATGGAGCTTCTAGACGGTTTCAGTTTTTAATCATACTTTGAATTCCTGTAAGTTTGAGAATTTGTGACATACAGCCATGTTAACTTAGGTTAGAAGTTTAGTATATGGTGATTTGGAAATTTCAATATTTGGGCCTTCGGAAATTTGAGATTTAAAAATGTGGTATTTCGGAATTCAGGAATATTTGAATTTAGGAATTTAGGAATTTGGAAATTTGGAAATTTGGGAGTTTGGGAATTTAGTAATTTTGAAATTTAAAAATTTGTGGTTTTAGAAATGAAGAAGTTTGAGTATTTACGAATTAGGAAATTTGGGAGCTTGCAAATTGGGAATTTGAACACTACAAAAATTTGCGAACTTGAAAATGTGGAAATTCAAAGATTTGGACTTTAAAAGTTTGGAGATTTGTGAATTTTATGATTTAATAATGTAATAATTTGGGAGCTTGAGAATTTAGGCGTTTGAAAAATTGAAAATTAATAAAATCAGATATTACAAGATTCAAAACTCCAGAAAGTCGTTGATTGTCGAGTTTCGAAATGTAACATAAAAAAAATGGTTAACTTCTTAATTTTATCTATGTGATCTCGAGAAAACTCTGCTCCCGTTCCGTTTGTAATTTTTAACTATAACGAACGTCCATGACCTCGTTACCTAATGTGTTCGTAAAAAAATCAATTATTATTTCCATGGAACTTACATAATACCTTATCATACTAAATAAAGATCATACCTCATTATCATATTAACATAACTCACAGTACCACGTTACCACGACAATTCGACTTCCAATAATAAGACACAACCTATTAAAACCGATGTCCTCTCACAAACCTAATCCCTAAACCTAAACCCGCCGTCAGCTAAATACATAGCTCCCGTTCAACATCTACAGTGTACTCGTTCCATGCACTCGGTTATAAGTATTATAAAATAGTTACTGTATTTCGAGTCTTCGATTTTAATGGAATCCTTTGTGGCCGGATACCGGGCGCGTTTAAACGGAACCATTCCTCTTGATCCTCTTATTTTGCCGGCGGTTATTGTTCCTCGTTAAAAACACCGTAACCGCTGAAGCAGCCGGCATAAAAGCGTGCGCTCATAATAGTAGCCTACTCCATCGTTGGTCCGTATCAGACGATGAAGGGTGATAAAGTGAAACGAGACTCATCACGCGAATGGAAGAGACAGGCTGCACCACCTGTCAGGGGAATCAAAATCAGGCACGGATCAAAGAGGACGGAAACGCGGTGCGTGCATCATGCTAGATGAACCATGTTTTCTGCACGCGAATCACCAGCCTCATCGAACGCGCGAACGATGGATGCAGACTGTGAAAGCGAAATGGAGAGCGTAGGGAAACGACTATATAAGTCGATTTTCATTTAAACGGAGGACAAATTAAAAGGCATCAATCTGGAGGGATAAGTGACGTAGGGGATTAACGGGTGGTTCTCGAGGATCTTCAATGCAAGGGGAACAACGTAACCCTTCGAGTCGAACAACCGAGCAATTGTGTTTGAAATTTTGAAAGAAATTTTAGTCACGGAGGTTGGATGGCAGAGTAATCGTGACGGGAAAGAGAGAAAGTATGTTGACGAATGTGGTTTATTGTAATTGGTAGAGCTATCGTTGTGCGCGGGGAATCGGACTTATGGCAATGCAGTGGACTGACGATTAACTACAGTCAGTTTAAGAAGAGTGTTGTTCCTAACTTTGTCACTGGATGACAGAACTGTGTATTGGATGACAGATCGGTTACTTCAGTTGTTTAAACATTTGGTTTGAATGCTTTGAGGTTAAATGAGCAGTGTGGACTACTGTATTCGTTGAAAGTGATTAAAATAATAATGTAACCACGGGTATTAAATATCTTGAAAATTCTCACGTAGCAAGCATTTGAATTCAGGTGCTATAAATCTTGCAAATCGTCCCACTACAAGGTTTCAAATTCGGGTATTAAAAATCTTTAAAATTCTCACATAGCAAGTATTTCAATTCAGGTACTTCAAATCTTACAAACCGCTACATTAACAGATTTCAAAGTCGGATATTAAGAATCTTGAAAATTGTCACATTGTAAAGAACCATACTTAGGTACTTGAACTGTCACAAATCATCACATTGCAAGTTCCAAATTCAGATACCAAAAATATTGAAAACTTTCATATTGTAAGCATTTCGATTCAGGTATCCAAAATCTTGCAGATCGTTATATTACGAGATTTCAAATGCAGGTACTAACAATTTTGAAAATTCCTACATTGCGCTCATGCAGATTCAGGCACTCTAAATCTGTAAGTCGTGCATTATAAAACTCCAAATTCAGGAATTACTTGATTACTTTAGGTAATCTTGAAAATGTTCACATAATAAGCACCAAATTTAAGGTACTCTGAATCTTGCGAATCATCACAGTTTCAATATTGCACATCCTCATATTGGAATCATCCGATATCAGGTACCAGAAATTTTTCAAATCCTCGCATCGCAATATGCAAACTTAGGTACTAGAAATCTAAAAAATCCTCACCTCCTAAGCAGAAATTCTGCAAGTCCTTATACCTAAAGCGTCCAATTCCAGGTACTAGCAATTGCAAAAATTCTTACGTCGCAGGTATCTAGATGCAAGTACCAGAAATTTTGCACATCCTCATATTGGAGTTATTCGAAATCGGGTACCAGATGTTTTGTAAATCCTCACGGTGCAAGATGCAACCTCAGGTACCGGAAATCTTAATAATCCTCACTCCAAATGCAAATAGTAGAAATCCTCCCAATCCCGACATTAGACTTATGCGAAGTCAGGTACCAGTAATTTCTTCGATCTCCACATCGCAAGATGCAAACTCAGGTACCGGAAATGAAAAAAATTCTCACTTCGCAGGCATCCAAATGTACGTAATAGAAATTCTACAAATTCTGAAATTGAAATTATCCGAAATCAGGTACCAGAAATGTTTTAAATTCCAAGAATGCAAAATGCATCTTGAGGTACTACGAATCTTACAGACATAAGCACCCAATTTATTTGATGTGATCAATTGTAATCACATCATAAGCACCCAAACTCAGGTACATAGATCTCGCAAATCCTCGCGTCGCATCCGTATCTCATTTTCGAAAATTTCTTCTACATCCTGATCTCGCATAAGAATTCTCAACATCCACGTGTCCACACACAATGCAATCGATGTTAATGGATAATTAACCGCGATCGAAAGGGACGCGATGGAAAAAACGCATTTGAAGGTGAATTATTCAGACGTTGACGGGTGAATAAGAACGATTGTATAAGCGTGAGGTCGTTGGTGACTCGTTTGAATACGTCTCTGTCCAGTGTCCGTCGAAAGCGCAATAGTTCTGCCGGTCTGGCAGCTACAATGGCATGCATTAACCTTTGTGCAGTTGTAACTGCAGTTGCGAGATAGTCGGTCGCCCTTGCAAGGGTGTGAGGAAAGGGTCGCCCCAACAGACCGTAGTTCTCTTGGCATTTACAACCATTTCGCGTAATCTCAACGAATACATTCATCGGACCGAGGGCCGGTGTTAAGTGGACGAACCAATTATTGCGTTGTTTGATCTTCGTCCTTCGCGTGTCGAATGGAACGTTTATATTTTACAATTAAAATTATTTCACATTGCCTTCAGATATTCTACTACCAGGTATGGTATCGTTCTAGCATAGTTACTCTTGCACTGCACGTGATTCTGAAATTATGCATAAAACTGTACGCTTTATTGGCATGACATTGAAATGGTGGTGGTGCCATTTTGTATGTGTATAGTTTTCATTCACGTGTTTATACCAGCACATCCGATACATTTTACAATTTCTAGGTTGCTAAATTATTTGTGAATTTTGCAGCTTCAAAATTGAGGCTTGTAAATGATGTTTACAGAATTCTAAATTTCCAAGTTGAAATTTACAAGGCTCCACATTTCCAACTTGATATTTACAAGATTCCAATTTTCTAAATTAATATTTACAGGATTCAAAATTTCCAAATTAATATTTGCAAGATTCCAAATTTCCAAATTGATATTTGCAAGATTCCAAATTTCTAAGTTGACGATTTGCAAGATTCCAAATTTCTAAATTGAGATTTACAGGATTACAAATTTCCAAATTGAGATTTGCAAGATTCCCAATTACCAAGTTGAGATTTACGAAGTTCCCAATTTCTAAATTGATAATTACAAGATTCCACATTTCTAAATTGATATTTGCAAGATTCCACACTTCCAAATTAATATTCGCAGGATTCCAAATTTCCAAATTGATTTTACAAGATTTCAAATTTCCAAATAGACATTTATAAATTACAAACTATGGAGAGTGTACATAAAGATCTTCGACATAAGAAGATTTGAACAACAAAGGCATCGAGACACGCTATCTCGACAATGCCGAGATCTGTTTCCATGAATTACGACATCATCCTAACCCTTGGTACATCAAAAGCTTTCGCATTACAAGGGAGAGGTGGTTCCACCCCCGTGCAACCCCCCGGTGGCAGTTGTCGACGTCACCTAAGGACGGGACGCAATTACCGACGATAATCTTCGAGGTTTCCCCTCGAACACGCGGGTACCGAGATTCTCGATTCCCATTTTTACTGATCCCGAGACGATGTCAAAGCGCACCCCTATTTGCCCTGTTCGATCCCGTGATATTCCGGTTCGTCGATCTCATTGGTTAACGGATAAGACGCGTCGCTTCTCTTAGACGCAACCCGCAGTCGTCGCCAATCAAAGGCAAAATTACCTGTTCTCCTTTTAGGATTATTAATAGTGTCAGCTGGATTATTTGACGGCATGCTGGCTCACTTTTGTCGCATCGAAAACGGAATTTATTAACAGGGGACCGATCACCGATTTTTATGAAACCCGGCAATTTCCCGTTTCACGAAAATTTATTTGACACGTGTCATTTGGTAATGAGATAATAAATTTATGGTAATTTGATAATAATCACGTTGAGGGGCTGAAATCAGACCTTGCATTTAGGGGTGCGGAACATATTTTGTTATCTCGTAAACTGTTAGAGATAGAGGCATGCGAATTAATAAAATTTAAGTTCCTGAACAATGAATTTGTAGTGCAAAAAGGTTTTGCAATAGTTTGTTTACAATACGTATGAAGAAATAATATATCTCCAAATTTTCAAATCCCCACAGAAATTGATTGGATATGCCTTTTTTGGTAAGGAGATAATAAATTTATGGTAATTTGATAATAATCACGTTGAGGGGTTGAAATCACACTTTGCATTTAGGGGTGCGGAACATATTTTATTATCTCGTATACTATTAAAGATATAGGCATGCGAATTAATAAAATTTATGTTCCTGAACGATGAATTTGATAGTGCAAAAACATTTGTGATAATTTGTTTACAATATGTGTGAAGAAATAATAAATGTTTGAAGTTGCAAAACCCTACAGAAATATATTTGACACGTATTTTTTGGTAATGAGGTAATAAATTTATGGTAATTCGATAATGTTCACACTGAGGGGTTGAAATTAGATCTCAAATTCAGGGGTGCAGAACATATTTTGTTATCACGAAAGCTGTTAGAGATCGTGGTGTGTAAATTGATAAAGTTTATGTTCTCAAACGAGGAATTTGATAGTATAAAAACATTTGTAATAGCTTGCTTACAAAATGCGTTAAAAAGTAATATCGTAAATTACTTTTATACTAATATGAAAATAATAATACATCAATAAATCTGCAATTTCTCTAAATTCTATCCCTGACCGATATACAATCTTCATATCTGATTTAACACCCTGGCAAACAATTTTATCTTCAATCTCAAATATGACTACATTATTTGGCAAACGAATGAATATTTGAAACGAACCACGTAAAACGCGAGTCGATTAAATCAAATTTAACAGTTAACCGTAATTTAACGAGGTATTCGTAAGTGGGTCTGAAATTCAGTTTTACGATCGTTAATTTCCCAACTCCGAAACTTGAAAATAACCTAATCGAAGCGGGGAAGCTTAAGTTCCTGACGTACTTATTAATTAACGTCGAACAGCTCCTATGTAAGTTAATTGCGAATCATCCGTTGAAGGAGGTCCTCCAAAAACGTTTCCGCGTCGCTCGTGAACAGATTAAATTCTCGTTCGCTATACTTACAAGTTTACCGGATAATACTAGCATGGATGAAACTTCAAAGCGAAAAAATAAAACAAGCGATCCGTGATTTAACTCTTTGGAGCATACGATTTCACAGAATAAAATAGGCCCAAGTTGCAGAGAAACTTTATGGTGTTGCAAATAAAATAAAATTTATATGTTTTTGTTAACAAAGGTATCACATAATACGAACACATACAAAAATAATGGTAATGTACGTGAATTTGTTGTGTTGCATTTATAATTAAATAAAATTGGTGTATTGTTATTAACCAAGGTATCACATAATATGTGTACATAAAAAGATAATGGTAATTCAATTCAATTCGTTGTGTTGTATTTATAATTAAATAAAATTGGTGTTTTGTTATTAACCAAGGTATCACATAATATGCGTACATAAAAAGATAATGGTAATACAATTCAATTTGTTGTATTGCATTTATAATTAAATAAAATTGTGAAAACACTTAAAAGAAATATTAAAGCAGTACTACAAAGTATCGAGTCAGAAAATTCCCGTTAAAGTAAGTGTAACACTAATTAAGTGTACGAATACTGTTGTCCCTGACTGTATTTATTATGTGGAGATTCTAGATACAACTAATATGCAAGATCCACTAAAATACGTAGTCTAGACCCATCCATACAAGATACATTATACAATATAGTGCACTCTAGACACAACAATGTTTCATATGCATAATATTGCTTTTACGTGTTCTTTCGACGTTATGCCATGTTCGTTTGTTATTGTGGTATGTACTATATGTATACAGCTATATATGTTCAATTATAATTAATAATATAGAAAATGTGGTTTTCTATATTCTATATTTCAAGTGTACGAATGCTTTTGTCCCTAACTAATTAATTTTCTTCTTCCTAACCGAAATTAAGAACTCGTCCTTGAAGAGATAAAGTTCTTGTTTTCAGATCAAAATATCGTGTAAAGTTTCTATCGTCGTCATCGTCTTATTTTCATCCGTCTCTGGTTCAAAAATGCCCTACTTTCGAGCGGCCCAATCGTGGTTAGGTTTCACGTGGATCTATCCGGTGCCTCATCGAAACCGAGAAGTAGCGCATCGGTGGTTCTCCGCGTAATGGGGTTCGAATTTTCGCCGGCGAAATCTGGAGAGCGAACGAGCAACCAGGTAAGGATAGAAATAGCTCTTCGGGATTCTCAGACAGCCCGAATCAATGCAAACAACTGGATATTGCCGGCAATATCAGTTTCCTTAGAGCGGCGCGCCGCTCAACTGCGAAACGCGCCCAGACGACGACTACGCCGTCGAAGGTGGATCGGTTCTGGGCGAACAAAGCGAAAAGGAGGAAGCGTGCACCCCATCCGAGGGGAAAGTTTGTCTTACCTTCTCCCCTATGCCCCTCTGCCCCCCGATTCTCGACCACCCCCATCACCCCCCCGACGACTGCGTGATTTATTCAACCTATTCTACGCGACTCAACCCCCACCCGACATATGAGATTTCTACGAACACCTTATTTCGTATCCGGCCACGCGGACTACCGGAAGCGGACAAGATCCTCCGTCCGATCTATTATTTCCCATTTTTATCTGGATTTGGAACCCCGATGTCGAACGACCGATCGATTGCGTTGTCCAACAGTCAATCGATGTTCTAAAACTGATTCAGTAATTATTATAGGGATTCTTGTCCTGATTACTGGAAGAAAAGGATCTACAGTGTTATCTTGAAATCGATCGGAAGATTGCGCATTTTTCGTTTGGTCTTTTGTTTTTGCGTGTTGAGATCGAGTTTGTACGAGTTTGTTACGTTCCGTTGTGTTTAGCACGTGTTCGTGCAATGTATCATATATGTATACATATACAGGATGGGTCGCCACATTTTGCCATCTACATTTACTTCATAATTGTGACGCATAGCAAACAGATGAAGCTGAATGGTTTTGAAAGGGGCACATTCTGATGGTACATTTTTTTTTGTAAGAGAACGTGTAAAGAACATGTGTAGGTCATTAATGTTTTTTTTAAATAGAATCATATATTTCTTATTGCATCAACTGATATTCCTTTATATTTTCTATAAGAATGTATTCAGCTATTTGTGTAAAAAAATCATTAGTTTAGAAGATATTTTAATTCTAATTTGTTAGCAAATTGAGATTTTCTGGCCAATATTATGAATTCAATGTGATAATGTAGTAGGAGAGCATGAATATACATCTGAATAAATATATTGTACATATATATATAAACAAATTAATTATATTTATATATGTATATAAACAAATGAACCAAAAATTAAAATTCACATTTTTCTTCTACAATTCACTGACTCATAAATACTATTTATTAATTAAAGATTGATATGAATTTTGAATGACTTAATACAAATCACAGTAAAAATGTATTCCCACAATATCTGTAGATGAAAAGACCTATCTTCATCATATTATCTCCATATAACTTCTGTAATAGTAATTTCTGTCAGTGCTTCAGACTTACATTATTGAAAAATCAGTTGCAACGAATTTAAACCTAACATTACATAATGCGTTCGATCGCAGGATGATAGATAAAAATAATAATGAACAATCTAAAACGAGTGATTTGAATTGAGTGATTGAAACACAGTTGAGTGAGAAAGTGTGAAACGTTAGAAAACGTTCGGTGATTAAAACTAAAACTACCAACTGATCAAAATGACCAGTTTCGGGTTTGATATTATACATTACAAAATGTTGTTGCTGCCCTTTTGTCAAAATGTCTGTCACGTTTTATCAAGCTAATGAACAGTTGCACATGTTAGATGATGAAGTTGTATTTATTTACTTATCATCATACTTTATTTTCAATTTTAAAGTTAGTATGCATTTAATGGCGGTACTTCTAGCGTTAAATAATACTACTTTGTATAAAACGGTGTTTAGGCGCACTGTTATTTGGGGAAGGTTAATCGAGTAATACGGTAAGATTTGAGCATAGTATTTACAGAACCGCAAATCGATTTGGAATAAACCTCGTAACGAGGAATTGCCATTACCGTGGAAGAGATTGAACGCGGTGTGGCCGAACAACTCGTATAATGGAATACTTTTATCACCGTGGCCAGCCTGATTAATTATTCAAGGATGGATCGCGTGCGTTAACCGTCGCATCGATTGTGCGACGTACCATATGTAGCCGCACTAAAATTCCCTATAAATTCGGCGGTTCTGTGCACTGCAGATTCGGTGGTTTAGGTCGGCGAATAAAAAGCTGATGTCGAAGGTAACTATAATATTTTATGTTCATGCACTCGACAGAGACCTTGCAGAAAACTTGGAAATTTTTTAACTTTCAAATATAGAAATTTGGATATTTGGCGATTTTGAAAGTCGGAAATTTGGAAATTTGGAAATTTGGCTATTTACAAATTTATGAATTTGGAGATTTGATAATTTGGGACTCTGGAAATTTGGAATCCAGTATTTGGATATGTGGGGAGTTTAGAATTTTAGTACTTGGACATTTAGGGATTTTAGTCTCTAGACATTTGGAAATTGAAGGGATGGTGACCTTGGAATTTGTGAACGTCGGTACTACGACATTTTTTAATTTCGAGATATTAGTTCTTGAATATTCTGGAGATTTTGGGGATTTTAGTGCTTGACAACTTGAAAATTTGAGGATTTCACTATGGAATCTGTGGTATTAGAAAATTAGAAAATGTGGGGGTTTTAGTATTTGAACAATTGGAAATTTGGAAATTATAGTATTTAGGTATATGGGAATTTTGCAATATTGGCAATTGGAAATTTCTGTACTCGAATATACAGCAATTTTCGGATGTTGATTTTTGGACATTTAGAAATTTGTTTTTCCAGATTTTAGAATCTGGAATTTGATAAGTTAAGGAGTTTGAGAATTTCGATACTTAGAAATTTGAAATTTTTGGTGTTTGAGAATTTGTGAATCTGCGAATTTAATGACTTGAGCATTTGTAAATTTGAAAACTTATAAACTTAGCCTTTGATAAATTGAAAATTCGAAAATTAGAATAAATTCGGGTATAGAAATTTTAAAATGTAAAACCTGAAGAACAGATAAAATTTAGAACGAGATTTTAAACTGGATTTCTATAATCGGCTAAATAATACGATAGATCTCTTACATTTTTAATTATTCGATATGGCTATAAATTAATAAACGATATTTCATTTCCCCGCCGGCGATTTAATAAATCTTTCACCGTAAATTTCAACACTTTGCGGATCGGACGGAGTGGATTTATGTTTCTACGCAACACTGTGCGGTATAGTTTCTCGTGTGGCCGAGTTATTTATAGATGTAATTTATTGTATTTTACGTTGAATGGAAACATACGCCTCGACACGGCCATTATTATTTATATAACAGAATTTTAACGAACTAATTTATTTCTGGGCAAGTGTGCTCAAACGAGTGTCAAAAATCCCATTTCTCCGTTCGCGAAATTACAACTTTTCTGCTCGTTTAAAGTCCTGTAAACTAGTTTATTGTGCATATATTTAAACACCTTTAATTTTCGCGTTTCTAAATTTGCAGGTTTTCAAATTTTCTAATAAGTTACGTTTTTAATTTTCGGATTAAATAAATTCTTGAATTTTTAAATTTACAAGTCGTTCAATTTACAAATTTACAAATTTTCACATTTACAAATTTCCACACTTACAAATTTCCACATTTAAGAAGTTTAAAATTTTCACATTCGCGAATTTCCAGATTTACAAATTTTCATATTTATAAATTTACAAATTTACAAATCTATAAATTCTCACATTAAAAAATTTACAAGTCATTAATTTTACCAATTTGTGTATAATTGAATTGTCAAATTTTGGAATTTTCAAATTATTATATTTGAAACTTATCAGGTTTCAAAATCACCACATTATCAAGTTCCCAGAATTACAAAATTTACAAATGCGCACATTCAAAAATCGATTAATTTCCAAATCATCGCATTACTAAATTTTAAAAATAAAAACAAACCTAGTTGGCTATATTTTCCCTAAGAAAGACATATTTGTCTTGCAGCTCCGAATGTTTTTCTAAACGAATAAGTTCTATTCACCCTAGTTGGATATATTTTCCCTAAGAGAGGCATACCAGCCGTCCAGCTGTGCACGCTTTTCTAAGCGAATAAGCAATTTGGCGTCGCGTGCAAAGCGATTTCGAAAATCAGTTCGAATCGAAGTCCGCTCGGATCTTTATGCAAACGAGATTGCGAGGCAACAACGGGACGATAAATTTCACGGACGTTAGGGGTTAAAAGTGTCCACCGGCGATGTCCTGAAAGTCAGGAAACACGTGGAGCCGTGTTGTTTATGGAGCCGTGTTACAACCCTGGCAGACACTGTATCGTTGTCTTACCTCAATTGGGTTAAGCCTAAAACTCGGTTCGCATGATAGTCAGGTACAGGCTTCCCGTGTTTCCAGTACATCATGGGGTTACGTTTCCTTTGACTATGTATCAGAACCTGGTTGCACTTCCGTTTCGACGATGCACGAGTTACAACTACGGTTTTCCTTAGGAAACCTGTTATACGTTGTTCCTACGATTCTACAACCGTCCGCTGTGAGAAACTGTGCGTAACGTCAATTTAATCACGCTTAGATGTACACGGGATCACGACAGACTAACGGAAATATGTTGTACCGATTACAAGATAATAATCACCGATACTCCGATGATACTGTTGTACTACTTTATCTTTTAATCGCTTTTTACGATCGACAAATTTTTAGGTTCTTATGTTCGTGGATCAATTCTAGATTACTAGATCTTTAGATTGCTGAATCTCCAGACCGTCGGATCTCTAAATTACCAAATTTTTTACATACCCAGTTCTCTAAATTCATAAATTTCAAAGTGACGAAATATGTACAGGGTGTCCCACAATTATCGTACGAGCCGGAAACGGGTGGTAAGTGGGGCTATTCTGAACAACTTTTTCCTTTGCAAAAATATTGGACGAAACATTTTTAAATTATTCAGGAAAAACACCGACCAATCAGAACGCGAGAATCGCGCGCGACTTATGTTCGATCACGACCACGGCCAATTATAACTCGGGTCTACACTTCTGCCTCTGAGCGCGCGCGATCCTCGCGTTCTGATTGGTCGGTGTTTTTCCTGAATAATTTAAAAATTAAGCCTCGTCCAATATCTTTGCAAAGGAAAAAGTTGTTCAGAATAGCCTCACCTACCACCCCTTTCCGGCTCGTACCATAATTGTGGGACACCCTGTATATCCTATTGTTGAAGTTCTTAATTTCTACATCAAACTATGCGACAAATAGGCACCTAGATTACCAAATCTAAAATTTCCCAAATCTCAGGGTTCCTAAATCGTTGTACTAATAAATTCCTAAATTTCCAAATCAATATTTCTCCAAATTCCTAGATCACGATATTTGAAAATCTTCAAATCTCAACGGTGTCTTCAAATTTCTAACCCTCAGCAATTTATAGATCGATATATCTCTAGATTTCACAATTTCTAGAAAGAATTTCGAGAAATGGGTCCTGCGACGATTTTCCTGACCGGAGAGTCAGTGTTGGAGTAAGAGTCGAATCGTGGTGTTATAATTAAGATTACAGTTGAGTGTAGTTGCGATAGTTCAACAGGGTGTTAGTATAGTCCACAGTATATATTCCTTTATAATATTATAAGCTTTTACATTAATAAATTAAACACATTATTTTATACTTCATATAATATCATTTTCTTTATACAATAGTGTATATGTTCGTTCTTTTATTCGTTATCTAATAGTCGTATCGAACGCACGCAAGGATATAATCGCGCAACGGTTCGCGTAACGTTAATTTTTCGACGGAACAATCGATGATAGCCAGCGCAGCGGTCCCGCAGGATCCCGAGCATGACATTGGAGAGAGAGAAGCCTTAAGTTTCCAGCGAACGGCACTCGATAATTCATGGCAAGAAGGCTTAAGTCGTGCATCCACGCGAGAGTACGAGAGTGGCGTCGGGACGCGTTCTGACGCTGTCGTCTAACAGGTGCCGATGGATATATCATCCGAATGGCGGGGTAGTTTGCATTGGGACACCCCTTGTCGTTCCTATAGGATGGTGACGTCAGCCGGTGATAGATCGCTTGAATTTTAGACACGGCGATGGGTTCCCAGCTACGCAAACAGTTTCCATGAATATCTTTCGCCCTTCTATTATCCGCATCCGAATCGCTGAAACTGATCAAGAGAATATTCGTTGCACCGATAAGTTAACCCTTTCTCCAAAACCTTTTTTGTCTTGAACGAATCAACGACTCAACATTTTTAACCATAATGAACGTCCAATATTAACCCTTTGTACCCGAAGGTATTTTTACCGATAGCAGATAGCAATTGTAAAATAATTTTGTTTAAGAGTTTGATGAATTATTTTCATGTTATTATATCTCTACTATTAATTACGAATATTAGCTGTTTCGTTAATTTTGTACATCGTATGTACATCATTATTGGTTCAGTTAAGAAACACATATTCCAAATAGCTGTGTCGAACAAAACGGCGAGTGAGTCACAATTCGAGTGCAACCTTTCGAGTATGAGTCACCTTTTGCGGGATTACAGGGATCCCACAAATAATGTAGGAGTCGGAAAGGGGTGGTAGGTGGGGCTTTTCTGAACAACTTTTTCCTTTGCAAAAATATCGGATGGGGCTTCATTTTTAAATTATTAAGGAAAAGCACTGACCAATCAGAGCGCGAGAATTACGCGCGCTCGGAGGCGGGAGTGTAGGCACGAATAACAGTTGACCGTGGTCGTGAACAAATATATGGGCATCGCGATGGTAACTCAACGGATCGGTCAAGATAAAATAGCCCATGGTGGGACATTCTTAGTCCCGCTTCAAAATATTGCAGTATGAGCATACTCGTCAGTGTAAGGCTATTTGAGGCCCAATAGCAGCAAATATAATTCATTTATTATTATTTTTTGGTCCATTCGTATTATTATTTCTGTGTTATTAAAACTATACCAATTTTCTTTCATTCAAAATACGATAAAATTTCTGTGCAGCATGGATCTATTTTATTTTCTGAAATTCTGTGCCTCAAAGTGTTAATTAAATGATGAAACAAGTCAGTACACGTATTGACCCTTTGTACTAGAAAGGTGGTTCACCTTTCTGGCGTGTTTCGTAAATCTAGTGTTAAAGCTGAATAATTGTTAAAATAAAGAATAATTATAGCGTAGTGGTGTAATTAAAAAATGATATAATGTAGGGTGCCATTAAAAAATTACACATATAATGTAGTGATGTAATTAAAAGATTATATAATGTGGCGACGTAAGTTTAATTGCAAGTTTTATTGAAACAATTTTGCTTCTTTCAATGAATAAGTTTGATCGTATTTACTCAGAACGAATGCAAAGGTATATGTGCGTCAGCCATTTTTATTAGCTTACATGGTGACCATTAGTGTCGTATGTTAAATTTATACTTGGAGAGTTGGTCGCGTAAAATACTGTACTGCTATACATATAGGGCAGTATGTATAATACCGAATATAATACTGGCCGAAGTTCCCGACATTTTGGCGTGTAATAGCAAAACTTTGAGCTGCTTTTTAACCTAGAATTCTAAATACGATGAAATTTATAGTTGTTAAGTACCATATATTATATTTAACGTGTATGGAACAAATTAATGTAAAAAGTTATGTTATAAACTGTTATTAAAGAACCAAGAAATGTAGAGGATTAAAATAGAAGTTATGCGAAGAGCATGATTTTATTTTAAAAGTTTAATAGTTTTTTGTCGTAGTCTATGATCTTATTGTTTCTTATTGTTTATTTAGATATAAATAAAATCACACTTCCTTTACTATAACAGAAATTATATATTGCATTATTAAGTACTTTGTAATTATTTTTTAAGACGTCCTAATCATTTGTATTCATTCACTATTCATTGATTTATAAAACAGTTAATAATTAATTCATGAAGCTCAATTTTATTAATTAATTTACAAAGTGAGTTTTTGATTCAAACTAATGTTTTCTTCAGAAAGTCTCTTGATTAAAACTTCTTGCCACTCTGGGTAAATATAGCACCAGATTTATGACAGATTTTAAATAGAATAACGATTTTATTACTTAATTGTACGAAACACCTGATCTGCGCTATAAGCAAAGTGCTGCCAATACATTGTAAAACATTGAATAGTTATTGATTGAGCAAGCGAAATAAATTAATCATTCAATCGTTCTCTGAAAGCTTCACCGATTTAATCAGTCTATGCGATCAAGTTTAACAATCATTAATCAGTATTGTTTAATTACCAAATCAGCGCGCTTCAATAATTTTTTATCGTTATTTATAATGGTCGAATCAACAGCGAGATCATTAGCGATCATGGAATGAAACACGGGCGTACGACGCAATAACACAGTAACTTTTACATTTCGACGTTGCGAAAACCAAATTTAACCCACAATTTACCTACCTTATCGCCGATCTAATTAAACTTGCGAATATCGCAGCGCAAGCATCTGAATCGATTAAGTGAACTACTGAACCGACTGAGCGAAATACTTACATAGTTATTATTTTTGATAATATTAAATAATATTATTAATAAGATTAAATCCTTTCCACTCTTAATTTCATGGAGTTGGTTAATTCATAATTTTAGATAATTTCAGTGATTTAAACAATTTATGATATTGGACAATTTTATTGAGTTGGTCAGTTGGTCAATTTGCTATGTTAGTTAATTTCATTCGGTTGATCGGTTCATAATAACGATCAATTTTATAGAGTCGATCAATTTGTATCGGCAAAGTTTATTTAATTGACTAATTTATTATATTGTTGATTTTATTGAGATGGCCTATACACGACATCGATTAATTTTTGATATGAGTTAATTTAATTCAGTTGGTCCATTTTATTCAGTGGATGGATTTGTAATATCGATCAATTTTATCAAGCCGATCAATTTATATCGTTTAATTTTATCGAGTTTTATTGGCTAATTTATCATGTCATTGAGTTGCTCAATGTATTATACCAGTCAATTTTATCGAGTTGGCGCATTTATAATATCGATCAATTTTATTTAGTTATAAATAATATAATATCGACGAATATTATTGGGTTTGTTCATTTATATCAGCCGATTTCATCGAGTCAACCGATTTATAATATCGATCAATTTTCTCGAGTCGATCAATTCATATCGATCAATTTTATTGAATTGACTAATATATCATATCAGTCTATATTCCTGAGTTGATCAATTTGTTATACCAGTCAATTTTGTCGAGATGGTGAATTTATAATATCGATCAGTCTTATCTAGCATAAACAATACATATAATATCGAGTTTATAATATGGACGAATTTTCTTGAGATACTTAATTTATAATGTCGGCCAATTTGATCAAGTGGGCCGATTAAGAATTCTGGTTATTTTTATTAATTTGACCGCCTTGAAGTGCCAAATGAATTTTATTGAATTAAACAATTAATGATACTGATTAATCTTATCGAGTTCACCGTTATAGTGTATGGTTTTTCCAGTCAGACATCGTTTCTGCTGTTTATATAACGAAACACTATTCGCCCTACGTATGTCAAAGACAAAAACAAAAAGAAGAGGAGAACGGTTTAATAATTCGATCGCAGATTCTGCAGGCGGATTTCCTTTAGCCCGAATTAGTTTCGTTGAAAATTCGAGGTAAGTTTTGAATTTTGACGGTTAGCCGAGAAACCGGCTTTAAACGGAAGATCCGAACGTTCGCTAATTTTTCAGCGAGAAAGGGAACGGGTTAGTCGAAGGTATATGTTTAAAAACAAAGTTCCAAACTACGTTCGTTGAAGTACTATTGTTTTCCCGGTCGGTTGTTCCCGGCCCGTATTAAAATACCGGGGAAGAAAAGAAAAGGAGAGAGAGTTAGGAATTGGCCATTGATAAAGTTCTCGAAGGTAAAACTCCACTCGGGAGCGTCGAGATCGGAATCGATAGAGGAAAGGTTAAGGGGGGGGTGAGGGTGCGGGGGTGTACCTTATTCCCAACCCCCTTCTTGACCCTTTGCCAACGTTCGCGCAGTTGCACGAGGATTTTTATCGGGAAAGCAGCGTTTAATCTCGCGGTAATCATCGAGTTAGGCTATTCGATGCTAAAATTTTCTCATAAAGATCGTTTAGTTCTAAATCACCGTCTCTTTTAACGGTCGAGTGTCACTCCGGGGGAAAATAAGGTAATCCCATCGTAATAAAACCGTTCATAATGTTCGACTAAATACTCCGACCACGGTAATAACTTCCGGCATTAAAATTCAACGTTACCGGGTTAAGCTCGATAGTAAAAATCTCGTGATTATTCATCACGAAGATACGAACTTCCGAAGAGACAATGAGAACCACCGCGAGCCCTCTATTATCTCTCGGGGCTCCGTGAGATTCGGGGTAGTTTGCTAATTTCGGGGTGCTGGCGTTCGGGAATTTAGGTGATTCGGGTATTCGCGATTTTAGGATTTTGATATAACGCGATCCGGAAGTGCGCCGGTTCAGGGACTCGAGGGTTCTGGGATTTAAGGGGTTTTGGGACTAGGAAATTTAGGTAATTCGAGAATTTGGTTGTTTCGGAATTTTGGGATCTCGTGGTTTTGACGTTTTGAAATTGTGGGAATATAAGGATTTTGGAATTTGGAAATGTGGGAGTATAGGGATTCGGAAACTGGAGTAACTTGAAAATTTAGGAACTTCAGAATATGAGATTTTTTTATTTTTAGCATTTTAACATTTTGAAATATGGGAATTTGGAAGATTTGGAAATGTCGATATTGGATTTTGGAATTTAAAAATTGAAACATGATTGGGAATTTGGAATTTAAAAAGACGAAAATTTTAGATCTTATAGGTATAATTTAAAATATGAGAATTTGGTAGATTTTTAAATGTAGCTATTGGATTTTGGGATTTCGATAGTGAAGAAAATTTTAAAGCTTTGTAACTTCGAAATTCGATATTTTTAAAATCGTAGAATTTTAGTATTTTCAAATGTAGAAATTTGGAAGAATTAGAAATGCGTATATTGGATTTCTGGTATGCAAACTTAAGTACATTGAGAACTTATTAACTTTGGAATTTAATATTCTATAAATTTTAGAATTTTAGTATTTTTAAATATGGGAATTTGTATGGTTTAGAAATTTAGATATTGAATTTTGGGATTTGGAAATTGGAGTGATTTACGAATTTGGTAACTTCGTACGATAATATGAAGATTATAGAATTTTAGAAGATTCAGAAACGTGTATATTCGATTTGGGAATTTAAAAATTGGAATGAATTAAAAACTTGGTTACTTCAAAATATAATTCATAAATTATAGAATTTGCCAATTTCAGACTCGAAAATTGAATTAATTTGTGAATATTGGTAGAATTTATATCGATACAATATACAAAATAAATAACAAAAGGAAACACTTTTAAGAAAATCTTCATTGTTGAAATGCGACTCTGACAATATTCGCATATATAGAAAATCCGACATTTCATATGCACCAACCTAATACTTTTAGCGTTAAAAGTAAATCCCATTTAATGAAGACTGCGTGAACGAAGATGACATTCCCGGTAGGATGCCGAGGTGACGAGGGTAAGAAGGGGATGTTTCTGGCACTCGTTAGCACCCTCCGGTGCTCCCGTTTACGAGTTGTCCTCCTTTCCGACACATCCACTTCGCTTGCCAGAGTCAACGGGCCGAACAATCGTCTCGTAATTCTTCCCAATCAACCGATTGTCGAAGCTCAAACTATTGTATCCTTCTGCGGCTCTGAAAGAATAATGGGAGGGAGGCTTTGGAAACGGGATGCATCCCCTTAATCGGCACCTATCTCTCACACCAGACATTTCGTTTCACCTCGCATTGACAATGGCGATGCTAGAAGTCGGTAAAACGTTCCTGGCTTCTCTAAGTGCGGTCAATCGACCGGCAACGATGGCCATTGTGTTTTTATCGCGCCGAGTTAAGGGATGCGTTTACGTTTCTTCTCCGTACAGATTTGCCCAGTTAAGAAAATTGCTGTGGAAGAAACTTGCCCCCGCGGTTGCCTCTCGTTCCTGCATTTCGGGATTTGTTTAGTGCGGAATTTGGAATTTTGGCATTCGAAGAGCTGGAAATTCGGAATCTTTGGTGTTCGGAACATTTCAAAATTTCGAGAATTTAGAATCTGTTCATTTCAAAATTTTCGGATTCCAGAATTTATCCACTGGGAAATTTAGTGATTTCAGAATTTGGAATTTGAGGATTTGAGGATTTGGAATTCGGAATTGTTGGTGTTTGAACATTTGAAAATTTGCAGATTTCAGTATTTGTGCTTTAGAATATTTGGGGATTCGAAAATTAGGAATTTGGCAATTTTGGTAATTAAAAATTTGGCAATTTGGGGATTTTAGTATTTTTTCAGTGAAAAATTGGGGGATTTAAAAATTTTACGATCCTGCAATTTCAGAATTTGTCAATTGTAATATTTGGGAATTTGAGAATTTTAAATTTAGCAATTTTGGTATTTAAAAATTTATGAGTTTCAGGATTTTAGTATTTGTCTGTTGGAAAATCTATGGATTTAAGAATTTGCGGACCTTGAAATCAGGAATTTTGAATATTAGAAAATTCGAAAAATTTGAGAATTTGCAATTTGTGGCATATACAAATTCGAAAATCTGTAGACTATAGGACTTGACCAATTAGAAATTTGAGGATTTAAATATTTGTAATCTGAGAATTCGAAAACCTTGAAATTAAAAAATTTTAATGATAGTTGTAAATTCCATAATTTCAGAATCTGGATATTACAACATTTAAACATTCATAAATCTTAGACTAGATGATTCGAAGTCCTCGAAATTTAGAAATTTTGCCATCCTAAAATTTGAGAATCTCAATATTCGTCCATTACAAAATTTTCGGATCTTGGTATTCATCCACTAGAAAATGTAGTAATTCGAGAATTCGGAACATAAGAATTCGAGGGCCAAAAATTCAAAATTTACTCCAGGAAAAATTTGACGACTTGAAAATTAGGAAATTTTAAAAGTATCGCGTGAATGTAAAGATAAACTGAACGAACAATAAAAGGTTTTCTACATTGAATAGAGTGATAAATGACGTTTCTGGTAGAAAGAACAATGGCGTAGCTCGGAGACGGTGGTTGATATCCTTTTATCAAGTACGATGGCTCGTTTAGGAACGACGAGAACCGCACGGATGAACGACGAGGGAGCACGCAATAAAGGGGTAGTGTCGCGAGATAATTGGAAGCTACGGTTGTCCTGGACGAGCATAAAGACGAACAGGATATTCTAATGCGACTTCCGTCGTGTCTGGCTGAATCGCACGTTCACGGTACAGATCGTTATTGCCCGGCCGATTTACGAACTTTGCACTCTGGTCTCCTGGAATTGAAAACTGGGTATCGTTAATTTAACACCTTTGATACGACTGTGGGATAACCTTCTCCCAATTTAACTTCGTTCAAACACGTCACAACAAACACAACCGATCACGTTTCCTTCAGAGGATAGTCTTCTTGATTCGGACAGCAGAAATTGTTATAATATGAGTAATTGTGAAACTATTACTCAGTCGGTGTGAAACTAATGCATTAATTCCAGATGCAAAAATGAATTGAGACACTGAATATTTATTTGAAATTAGCTATAACCGGTTACGTGTTGCTGAGGCTCAGTTTGGTTAAATAAAAAAGAAAGAAAGAAAGTGTGCTCATTTTTTTTTTAAAATGCGTGTTTATACCTGTCATAGGTGTGACATATGTGTAACAGGTATATAAAAAGATGCGCGTATTCGATGGCCATGTTATGTCACAACTTTAAAGCAATCCGTGAAACATTTGTGCAGATATAAGATTTTGAACAAACCAACATTTATTGTTTTATTTATATAGAGTAACAGATTAATAGGTAATCGATGAAGTAAAGTAATAGATCTACCAAAGTTTCATTGATAGCAACTTCATTTCGTGTGTGCCTTGTCCGAAATAACAGTCTTCCTTCTAAGTCAATTTACAATAATAAAACTTCGTTGAAAATCGAATCAAAGTTTCATTTAATTATAACTCACTCTCAACAATTATTTGTATGAGTGTGAAAAGTAATTTTAGCGAGTTTGTGTGATACTAATATGTACCTTTTGAACGTAACGCGCGTTAATTATTTACGTATGTGTTACGTCGAAGTTCGATTGCCTGCATAGTCGGTTCAGTTGTTCGCATACTCGGTTCAGCCGTCCACATAGTCAGTTCAGTCGTTAACGCCCTAATAGTCCTATTATTAATAATAATTAAGTTTCGTTAAATTTGAGCTAGACTACATTCTTTTTGTATCAAAATAGAACACAATTTATCAAAGATGAGAGGGCCTATATCTCCTGAATTTGACAATGATTACAAAAATATGCAAGAAAATATATATAAATATAATGTATGCACACCCATGTGGCATATTGGTCACTAATAACCATTCTATTACAACAATAACAGAGTATTAAGGAAATATAACAATTTATTTCATAAATGAATAATTAAAAAGTCAATAAGTCGGACTAATTTGGTAGCTAAGCAATACCGATTAATAATTATTAAACTTGATCAGCTTCGCTGATTAAACCAGTGAGGCTTTCATGGATCAATATCACTGATGCTTTGGCAGATCAAATCAGTGAAGCTTCCACGAATCAAATCAGTGATTAATTTGTTTCACCGATTCTATCGATAACTATTCACTGCTTTGCACTGGTATACTTGCATGTCATTCAAACTGTATTCACCGATGATTAGTTGATTTTCGCTTATTCGAGTTTATGGAGTGGCAAAGATAAATTTTTAATGCGTACGAATATCATAGGATGGCCTTCAAACAAATATCACAGGTTGAAAATTCTCTCTGCCACAAAAGTATACTGCAAATTTCTTTCAATGAAGTATGTTTAACCCTTTGCACTCAAGAGGCAACTCGCATTCACCGTTTCAATTAATGAAACAATTTTAAATAAATAACTTTTCATTAAATTTATAGTATTATACAGGTGATGTTTGAACATAGTGAAACAGGCAATATTAGCGATCAAGAATAAAAAATAGCAATCCCAAAAAAGTACAGTAAAATTTTCATTACACTTTTCAACCAGAAAGTATTACGGTCGCTATTTGCCAAAAGTAAAAATGGTTTCGAGTGCAAAGGGTTAAAAATATATACAAATATTCGAAAAGTCGTCTCGAAAACGATCCTAAGCTCCGTCTGGACAAAAACGGCTTTCGTAAGATGTTTCGCTTCAAACAAGAGCTATATTTAGAAAATTGTTTTCTACAGACAGAAATGTGCAAAAATATATTATTACATGTACAATTACAGTCTGACGGTAATCAAGAACGAAACACCATGTGCATTAGAAATAATATTGAAATTTTAGTATCGTAAACTTTGTTAATAAAATCGTGCATGCGTCTTCAGCTTCGCCGCCGAAGCAACGCACCTGCGCCCTTTAATTAAATTTAATTAAAAATTTCTATTTAGTACCGATACGTGGCCGCGGTGTGACGCCATTTGCCACGGGTCACGTAGCAACAATAACATTCGTTGAAGTAATCAGGAGGTAACAAAGAAATCATTCTCTGGTGAGTCATTAATAGTCGTTTTAATTGTGCGACGAGCCGGAAACGCAGGATTCGGATAGTCCTTAAGGATATTTGTCGGATCGTAAGCAACCGAGGAATCCGGGAGGATGGGTGGCGGTTGCAGCAAGCGTCAGTCTATAAAGCAACGAGAGGATGTAGGTTCGCGTAATTGCGAGGAAACATCCCTTACCTAACCTTAACTTGGTCCGCCTTACAGCTCCTTAAACCAACCCCGCGCTATCTGGCGATTCTGTACAGTCTTTTTCAGTAACGACATGCACCAACTATAATATTATGATACTACAGATAGTGCGTTGCATAATTTCACCTACCACATCAGCGCACGTTAACACTAAATTTACGGAACGAGCCAATATGTCCCATTATATTTTTTATTTTAAATTGCAAAAACTATTAAGTTGCTTTTATCAAAATGTAAGTTAACTTCTGACAAGATATAAAATCATTATATAAGTCAGTTTATGTATCATACTTAATTTATTATTTATTTATTAGTAAATCTAGTGTTAATCGTAGCTTTTGGATGAATATTATGCTACTACAGTACGTTGCATAAAATTTAGCTACACCTTCAGCTTTCGTTAACACTATATTTATGGAACGAGACAATATGTTTCATGACATTTTTTATTTTAAATTGCAAAAGCAATCAAGTTGCTTTTATCGAAATGTATGTTAACTTTTGACAAGATAGAGGATTATTGCATAAGCCAGCTTACGTATCATACTTTATTTATTTTCTTTTCGATTTTCGTTTTAATTTGAAAATAAATGATCATTATAAGTCCGTGAATCCAGTAATATCGACATTATCACCGTTCCCTTTAGCAGTAAATTCTTTTTGTTCGTAACAAATATTAATATAGTGGTATTATTTTTAAAAATAAAAATTTAGTGGTTCATAAAAATGAATGGTTATGTATATAATTTCAAAATGTATTTTATGTGCTTCCCATTCATGCACATCGCGTTAGAAGTAATTATCTTAAGATGAAAATAATGAGGATGAAAATATAATTAATTTATTTAATTGTACTTTACTGTATGGATACTTTTTTGTCCCACTATATGATCCATCTAACTGACCCTAACCTCACTATTCGTTTACAAAAAGATCCTTATTATACCTCTCCTTTTCATACTATTGCAAGTATGTTTCACCTAATTTAGTCTAACCTCATTATTCGTTTACAGAAAGATCATTATAATACAATATTTTTTCTATTATCACAAGTACGTTTCATCTAATTTAACCTAACCTTGTTATTCGTTTAGAAAACGATTCTGATTATACTTCTCTTCTTTTTATTACCGCAAGTATGTTTCATCTAACTGAACCTAACTTCATCATTAATTTACAAAAAGCCCCTTATTGTACCATTTCTTTTCTGATTATCGCAAGTATGTTTCACGTACCGATATGACTAACCTATAAAAAATTAATAATTTCAAGCCAAAGGGCCGATAAGGTAGCGTGGCGTGTTTAAATAATGCGTTTACGCCCCGATGATTTACAAACCGCAAATATCAGCAGCGAATCGTAGCCACGGTCAGAATTATCAAGTTACTCGTTGCATTTTCCACGAACGGTCATTTGCCAGCGTCGGGGAAAGGTTACACCATGGGCGCAGAAATAGCGAAACATTTTTCCAACCCCGTTATCTGACCGCGTTACCATCCAACGACTGACATGTGACGGGTTAATTCTACTGACTGACCGCCGCGATTATTCGACTTTGTTCTTGCTAAGAAATTAAACTGATAACCATTCGTTGGCGCGGCACGCGAGGAACCGAGGTCAGGAATTTTCTTTCAGGCCATGAAGAATCTCATTTAATTATATGAATATTCAACCGCGGCTTTGAGCAAGCATTTACACTCCTCCGAGACGGAACATTTCTTTACACACGAAAACGTTGATTATATTGTCAAATTCCGAAATTTTCATGATCTCGCATTTTTGAATCCCTGAATGTTTGATATTTAAACGACGACGGGGTTTATGCACTGTCAGAAAGAGTAAGTTGTTTTACTGTTTCCCTCCGATGGGGGTGTTCCACCAAATATGTCAAACGAAATATGTGGTTACTAGTCAAATTATCATGCCAGTCCCAATTTCACACCACACACCACACCTCATGGTTTAATAAATATAGTGCAACAAAGGAGTCAGTCCTGTGTTATATTTTTCACAATCGTGACTGTGATCCTTCGAGCTAAGACGACGCTATTCTGCAATATATTAGGACATTAAATATAAAACGTCCTATTTGAGACTGAAAGTTTGTTTTATTGTATCTCGAGCAAGAAATAATACGAATAATTAAAATATAATAATTATATTTATCTTTTTAAAGTCCGTTGTCAGTCTGCTAGGTGTTACTATTTTTTCTGAAGTGCTACATTATTGTTTTCTTATTTTTTTTTCGAGTGGATTCATTGATTCCACCACCTAACTACTTCGTGGTTCATTAACTTGAATCCCGAAGAACATTAATTCAATAGTGGTTGTACCAATCCGCTGTTGTATATATGTATACATAGGGAGAGAAAGTCTGAGTTAACACTAGAAGTATCGGCATTAAATCATTCTTACTTCAAAACTGAAAATAAAGTGGGGAAAGTAAATAAATATTGCAGCATCACAGACAGACATTTTGACAAAAGGATGGCAATAAAATTTTCTAATAAAAAATGCCGAACCCGAAACCAGTCATTTTGACTGGTTGTTTCACGTATTAACGTTTGTCAATTGACAAATTCACAAATTCACAACGTACCAGCAATCAAATACCTCTCGTGCCCGAGTCGTAAATACGGTCCCCTAAAACGGCCTCGGGATCATCTGGTCATAAGACGCTCCAGACCTAACATTTGGGAGTATCAGACACGCTCCTGTTCAAAAATGATTCATTCGCCGTTCGATAAGACTAACAATTAACCGGCAAAATTACCGTTTAATCTCGTCGGTATGCGAGGGAAAAACGTAGAAAAGGAAAAAACGCGTAACTCATCCGGCAAAATAAGCAGACTGGTGAAATTCTGGATGAGAGTAGTACTAATCTAGCTGACTGTACATAAGCGATGTACACACCACGGTCTACGTGGCGGTACGTAATATTCGAGCCAAGTGCTCGTGACTACGTTCTGCTTTTATGTACGAGCTAGGGCAGAAGGGTTGAGGGTGGGGTGGGGGTGCGGGGGTGGGGTAAGCTTGTCCACCGCCACCCTCTACAGTCGCCGCAACCACTTGAATTAATCGCGGCGCGTTGCGAAAATAATTATTGCTCGTCGCTTGCCTCTCGCGTGTTAGCCACGATAATTAACGTTTATACGTCGCGCTCTTAAGCGTTTAAGCCGTATTTCTTTCCTCGTGTTGCGACTATGTCGATTTACCTTGTCGAAGCGTGATTTCTTTCTTTCTTCTCGCCGACACCGACGTTTATTTCCATTCTTCTTTTTATCTTTGGTGGCTTGCTGCGACGTTCGTTGTCGCGCGTGCACCGAATCTCTGTGCAGACGGCTTCAACGTCGCGCCCCTGCATCCGCGGTTATTCGCGGACAAAAATAACAGGCGGGAGAAAAGCGAGAACACGGTATCGTTCAAAAATTAATTACGTCCTTTGTTCCGGTTTTTGAAGCAGCCGGAGTTTGATGGCGGTCTCGATCGGTCTTACAGGATTAGTAAAACGGAAGGGTAGAGTAAAAT
Source organism: Coelioxys conoideus (assembly GCA_947623535.1). NCBI lineage: Eukaryota > Metazoa > Arthropoda > Insecta > Hymenoptera > Megachilidae > Coelioxys > Coelioxys conoideus. The sequence continues at coordinate 27,532,162 of OX392450.1, read as the reverse complement.
GGAGGTGCGAAATGTGGAAATTGGTGGGTTTCTACATTTTCAAGTTTTTGAGTTGTATCTTAACCCCTTCACGCTCTTGGCCACAGACGTGGACATGTAGTTTATAACCTATATAAAGATATATTATGTTCCAAAGCCGTTAGAAAAATAGGTTTGTAATCTTTTCTGAATTTGGTAATCAGAAAATCTTCCGAATCCATGAATATACGAATTCTGCGGCTAATTTGAGTATTTCATATTTTCTGAATGTTCCAATATGCAAATTCTACAACACACGAGTCCCCAAATATCGGAATAGCAAATCTTCCAAATTGTCAAATACCCACATTGCCTGGACCTTGAATTTCCTAAATTTAATACCTGTGAAACTTTTGCCCTCATCTTCCGAATACTTAAGTTTCCAAATTTCATACCTTCCGAATATTCGAATATGCACATTCCACAGCCTACGCATCGTCAAATACCCAAATATCAGATCATCCTCATCATCGAATATCCAAATTGCCAGAATGCCATATTCTCTAAATTTAAAACCCGTAAAACTTCCGTCCACAACAAACATACTTGTGCATGGCCTGTATAGTACTAACCCATTAACTACCAAATTTTCACTTGTATTTTACCGCACGAGTTGTAAATTTACATGACACGCGTTTGTATAGGATGGGCAACATCGAAACAAAAAATAATTTTGAAAACTATAATGTAAGTATTCGTCGAGTACACATTTCCTTCGATACAATCCTATTGCAAGTAACATAAAAAGGATATGTATAAAAATATATATTGAAATCCCGATTTGGTGATCGTGGTAACTAATGGATTAAGGGGTAACGCCAATATAGAAGTCAGAAAAAAACGAGATTTTCAGGAATTTTTAAACCAAATATCATGCAAGGTATAAGGTCTGGGACAAAGGAGCTTTATTATACATGTTTTAAAGATGGATTGCAAATTTTTTTAAACCAATTGAATTAAAAATGGCGGTTGCAAGCAATAACATCTTTTTTCTGAGTGGGCTGATGGCCGAACATTTTTTTCATTAACGGATGGTCGAATCATCCTTAATACCCGACAGATCCATATTACATTCCACGCTGCTTCCTGTAATGACTTAAAAAATTCGCGGGTCATCGTAACGAAGTACCACGTAAGTGCAATTCGCTTCAGGTGACCGATCGTGCCGAGAATTCGAACATCCTCCGTTGCTGGTTACCTAGCTCCGGATTTTTAGCCCCAGCCACCACATGCGGCTCGTTCTCGCAGTTCGATGAACGCTCATCTTTCTCGATCTCGCTCTACCATGACTAATCTAGGTTTCCGTAACGCTCGGCATAAAACGGCCGGTAACTGTCGCAGCTTCTTTCGTCTGCCGATCACGTCCCGACCGCACCTCGTGTCTCATCGAACCCGCCTCTTCAGGTTCTCGGGGACCTTCTATCCAACGTACCGTGAAGCAGCTTGATTGTCCATATTGTCCAGTCGCGCTAAGTTATGGAGATTCCTAATGCTAACCGGGACGGTCTTAACCCGTTGCTGCCCTGCCAGCCGGAAGATTCGGCCTTTCTTCGGGAACAAGTCGACCCTGAATCGAGAACAAAACGTTCCCCCGATTCGCTTCGAATAATTGGGAAATCTGCGACTGCGGTGTGTTGTACACTGCGTTGCGTAAATACATTTAATTTTCTCTCTGTATTATCGTATAAACTATTATTTGTGTGTTTCGAGCGATAACTGGACACATTCGCGATCGCTGACATGAATTCGCGTCTTTTCAAATCCTGTTTCTGATTGCCGCTGACGTGAATTTACATCTTTTCAAGTTCTGTTCCTAGTTACTGCTGATGTGAACTAAAGTCGTTTTAAACTCTATTTCTGACAGCCGCTGACGTGAATTCATGTCCTGCAATTTTTCTATCTGAATGCGGCAATATAAGGCGCTTTAGATGCTAAATACATGTAGGACAATAATAACAAGTGATCTATTATCTACCTATAAAACAAGTATATAAATTACAAGAATCTTTTTTATTTTAAACAACACTCAATTGTAACATGGATATTTTAAAACAAATTCTATAACTTTTATCGTTGTTTTAAAGATACAAGTTTGCGGCAACCAATTTCAGAGTGCCATTATATAAGTTCAATTACATAACTCAAAAATTAAATGGGACCAGTTTATTGGGAATGTGGAAAATTAATTTGGTCCGAGAAGGGTTAATAACTGGGCTTAACGTTGAATTCTAGTTGCAGTTTACTGACGGATCTGCAGACTGTTTTTATTTACTGTGTTTTGTTTAAAGGTTGATCTTTGACTGACTGTCTATCATTCTCGGATTCACCAGGGCTCCGAAACGAAGGTTGTTTGTTAACATAATAAAAATTAGATTTATCAAATCTTAGCTGTAGAAAGAGATTTTTCTTTGCCTTGTATATGTATGAACAAAATATATTTCAAACTATATGCCTTCTACCGTATAATTTGTTTACATACTGCTAGTATTTAAAGAATGTAGGCTACAATTATGTAGGCTATATAATACATTATGTTTAATAAAAAACGAGGATAAATATCTATGCAACGTATATCGCAATTTATTTTGTACTTGATAGGTAACTCATACTCACCAGTTGAAATAGCTAAAAATACAGGTTAAAATATACAATAATGGTGATTAATGATAAATGAACGGCTTGAAACGAATTTATCAAACTATCCAACTAAAAATTTTACAAACGCTATCACAAATAAAAATTTCTACGAGTGCAAATGAACAGTGTTATTTAATTTATTTAAATTATAAATTTTTCAAATAAATAGTGTTACTTTGCACTATTTCATAATTATTTAAATTATAAGTTGTTTAAATAAATAGCGTTATTTTACACTATTTTACAATTATTTAAATTATAAGTTGTTTAAGTAAATAGCGTTATTTTGCGCTATTAAATAGTGCCAACCGTACTTTTCTTTTGAACATAGAAAATCTTGAAATTCTATTTCCATGACGTATTTATAAAAGAAGAATGAAACCCATCTAAATAAAATTGTGCCTACAGTTACAGTAAAGATTATCGATATCCAAATGTGCCGTAGAAAACAATATCTCTTACTTTCCGCAAATTCGTATCGTCCGTGCCTACGACAAACGCAAAGCCAGCTTCGCCAGTGAATCGACGGGCCAATCCACGGAGATAAAGTTTTCCCCGGTATTGTTTGGCGAGATCTGGACCCCGGAAACGGCAATAGGACTCTTCTCCTTGTTTTTACATCCGCCACGCACCAAGTTCCTACGAATTCCTCTGAAAGAAAAAAAGAAAAAAGACCGGGAGAACGAAAGAAAAGAAACGAGCGATCCCCTTTTCGACGTATCTCCCTTAAGCTGGAAATCCGCTTGTTTATACAAACTAAGGTACGTCAGAGGTGGAAGAGGCAAGCTGTAGCAGACGAGGAAAATTCTTGCACGGACGCATGGTCCATACAATTTCACCCCTAACCGGTAAACTTTTCTTTTTAGCCCGACAAGTCTCTTATTGTGAGAGACAATTCTAAGAATTGCTGCTCTTTCCTAGCCCTCTCGTTCCACCATCTTTGCCTCCTACCACCCAACCTGAAGTCCTCTTGCGTGTGACTCGCGTTTCAGACTTTCCCATCTCGTTTCGTTTTCGGTAGGCTCGAACTCATCTTCTTCTTCGGGGGGGGGGGGGGGGGGGGGGGACAGACCTCATCTCCTTACCCTGTTAGTTTCTCCTTTTAACCCCTGCGAACTTTTTTTCTACGTCTTCGGCGTAATATGAAAATTCAATTTGCAGTTCTGTGCCTCGTTTTTTTCTTTGATATGCGAATACACGCTAATTGCGGCGAGGGTGAAAGCGATCCATACTTCTGCCCGTTTTTAGATAATTGTTGTAGGGGAAGAGCCTGAATTCACGCTTTGTACGTTTTTAGATTGCAAATGGTGGATTATAAACGATATTTTCTTTACTACGTGTGAATACCTTCAATGTCGTGTTGAATTTTATGCTACGTAATTGGATTTTCAAAAGTCGATATTTTAAATCGTATAAAATATTCATTATAAATGCTCTTAATGTGTACAAGTAACATGGAACTTTTGTATGAAATATCTCCTTGTAATATACTAGTGTCATTGATATTGTATTTATTTACGAATTAAGTCACAGTTATAGGCTCTGTTAAAATTTAAAAAAAATAGGCTCTGTGAAGTCACAGTTATTGGCACTTCTGATTTTTTCTGTTCGTAAGAAAAGTTGTGATCTTGCATCGTGAAATTTTATTATCGATCTTTCATGTAACTTAAATAACTATAAAAAGTCGCAGACATTTTGTATTGTAATTTTGAAAGACGTTTAATTATTTTTGACAAATCCCTTAATCCTTTATTTTTTCCACCATTAACTTATCCTTTCACTTTTTCGATAATTTTATTATTTTTAATTATTTTTTAATTCTGCTGAATTCTTTTGAAATTTTTGAAGCTTTAAAATTTTTTCATTGTTACTTTTTATTTTATTAATTATTTTTACCACTATTTTATAAGATCGTAGTTTTTCTAATGCTAACACTGTATTTCTTAAAATTTCCTCCTACAATCTTGTACTTTCATTAACAACTACATGTTTAAGGTAACAGGACCAATAAGGATTGATAAAGTTTTATAACATTTTGAATATACATTTTATTATTAACAATTTGAGACAAACCTATAATGCAAGAAAACAAAAATTAATGAATGCAATCGTTATTACTAAACAGTGTACAAACCTGTTACAAATTCACTGACAGTCATATCAGTGCTTAGATCTGTTTCTAACTTAATTTCCCTAACTATCGAAAAAAATAATAACTCTCAAAGATGTATTAGATTTTGTAATAATTGTACGAGATTTGACTTCTGTTGCGAATAATATTGAAATACTATTGTTGTAGATGTATTACATTATTATTGTATACGTACATATTATATTGTACACAATATATATATAAATAATTACTGTATACAGACTGTACGAACATTGCATATATACATTATTGTTATATATACAGTGTATGTAAAACATCTATAACAATATTTAATAATATAATACGTAATATATCTATAACGTCATACATTTATAACAATATTTAAAAACTAGAAAGCATGACATAACCTAAAAGCTCATACATTTGAAGTACAACGAACTTTAACTCTCGATATCTCACAAAGTAATTATACATTCGATACAAAAATGTGCAATAATTCATATCTTGATGTAAGCAGGTCGACAGAAAAGAATTTTCGAAATCTGTCCCCGAAAGAGTCCCAAAATTTTGAGTCTACGTTTGCGTTTGCTGAAAAATAATACGGCAAGTTGCACGAAATTCCGGCGACCGTATTCGAAAAGCTAACAGCACATGTTCGATTTGAGAAACCCTGGTTCAACGAATAAATCCGGCATCGCGTATCGATTTCTCGTTGAGCAGCAATTAGCTGCAGCGAAAGAACACGGTGCATTTAAACAATACTCGTGCCGAGTAATGCTAATTTTCAATGACCATTTTATCGTAACACGGCACCATCAGTGCTCGGCAAACACTACCCCTCGAACGGACTGTCAGGACCACGTTGACGAAACCGATCATTAATCCTGCCCGACTCTACTCACCCTCTCTCGATCCTCGAACTCGAAGTGACCTCCGCGTGTCCAGTTTGTTTTACAAGACATTCAGAAACGCGTAACGGCCGATTTGCATTTATATTAGCGTTTCGACGAACCGTGAGTCTTGGAAGCCACCCCGTCGATTTGATCGTAACCCGTTACCGAACAAACCCCTCTCGCCGTTCGAAAACTTCGAACTCTCTGGGGCTCGTGTTTAATCGCACGGAATGATAGTCGATGAGATATGAGAGCAGAAACGTTGTAACAAAAGCAGTCATCGGGGACCGAAAATCGATCGACCGGGCTACGGCGTTAATTCGACAAGCAGACTTTTGACCCAGTAAGAATCAACGAATATGCAAACGATCCGTGGAACGCAATAAATCGCAACAATAAATCATCGTGTGATCGGGGAGACGAAGGGACACGCGATAGTTAGACGCTTTTATCCCTCCTCCTCGGGGACGATAAAAATTCTATTCTCGCAGATAGTGTTATTGGACACAAGGTTTTGAAGCGATTTTGATTAATTATTCTATTAATAAATATAGATGCTATTATTACATTACCATATTTGCTACTATTTAGTGTGTACAGTGAAGGACAAAATTATTCGCACACATAGATCACAGAAATTAAAACAACAATATTCTCTATATTATTAAGTACATATACATGTAGGTTATATGGACATGTATCTTGTATGGTTAGGTTTAGACTATGTATTGTATAATGCATTTCATATAGTTACATTTAAATTACGTATTATATAGTGTATCTTGTATGTTGGTTGTACTTAGGCTCTCCACATAGTAAACAGAGTGAGGGACAAAAGTATTCCTACACTAGGAATGTAGATATAAAAACAACAATGTTTTCTATGTTATTAAGTATATTTATGTCCATAATTATAAAAGTGGTCTAAGTCAAAATTTAACAAAAAATGAGATTATCATTTATTTCAGACGACATTATTTTAAACTAAAGTGAATCGATGTAATTTTTACGACATTGTCAAAATGAACCATTAAATAGTGGTTGTTATTTCAACATTATATGGGATTCATTGAATTGATCCACTATTTATTCGTTGAATTGTACTATTTACGAGGTTACAAAATTATATTACCATATTATTAAATTACAAATTCGCAAATTAGAGGATAACTAAATTACAATGTTCTTGAAATACCAATATCACTGAATTTCCTCGCCCCATAAATTCCCGCATTACCATACTTCTATATTATTGTATTACCATATCATTACACGCGAATAATAATCTATCGCGAACACGGTACTCCATTAACCGCCGAACGTACACTGTATTATCGGCAGAAATTCTTGAAAAGTATTAATTCGTTCGAAAGGTATGAACCGTCATTCTGTCCGATCGCGAGAGACACGGCAAACGTGAAAACCCCTCGACACGCGAGTAATATAATTCGCGAACGAGCGACGTCACGCCGGAGTTTCGTAAACCGGTTAGAATTATCAATTAATCGCATATTCTACGCCATGAATATCAGGTTACGTGACACGAATTCGCAACGATCCGATAATACGCTGCCTAACTGGGAACCTCTGTTTCCCCCATCGTTGAAATAGAAGGGCTCTTCTCACGTGAACGTATGTGATCCCTTCCCATAAAATATATCTTAATAACTGTCTATGCTACGTATGTGCTATGTATTACGATCCACCTCGAATATAGACATGTTCACCATGATGTAGCTTGCGAAGGTTTATCTTCCGTGGAAGGTTTTAAATACGATTATATGTTAATAAACATTGATCGTGCTGCAAATAGTTTTGAATATTGTTTAAATTGTTTGTATAAAGCGAAAAGTTGTTGGAACGAAATTGTGTTGTAATACGTATTATACTTTTATTATGCAGGGCGTCTCATTTAAGTTGACATTGTAAAGAATCTCGTAGATGTGTGATTTAACCAGTTAACTGTGATTGACGAGTATACTCGTCATGGAGAAATGGCACTATTTTGTGTCATGACCAGTATACTCGTCATGCGAAAAATTCAGTTACCATTGATTACTTAAACTGTAATTTTTGCAAGAGTTATTTAAATTGTAATTTTTCGTAGATTCTAAGGCGTTTGAAACATTTGGAAGCAAAGGCGAAGCAAGACGAACAAATAAAAAGTATAAATAATTCGTGATAAATTCATACATCCTGAAGCTACTCGGCATCCCCGATTTTCGCGACACATATAAGTGCACACACTCAAAAGGGGGCGCCACAGCTAACTGGTTAAGAATGTTATGTTTATTATTACACTTGACGGGGGGAAATATTGAAATATTGTGGTTCTCAACTCGTTGCCATATTTTGACAAGTCTGCCTCGTGAAACTCATAGTTTGAAAGTAATAAATCTTTCTAAAATTTTTAATACGATCATACGTAAAGTCGAGATGCAATTTTAATCCACGTAATCAAAGATCATTGCATATAAAATATGCATAATATTTTAACTTTCTTCGTCCGTATGAGCAGGTGTGAATAGTTAGTTCTGACTAACATGCGAAATAAATAAATCGTATGCCAAGGGGTTGAATTGTATGTTAAGATACTAATGATATTTGCTAATGTAAGCCTACCAGATGTGATATTATCATTAATTTTGAAAGATGTTTAGCTAAATATTTTAAGAAATATTGAACGTGCAACAAAATGTATCCAACAAATTCTGAAATAAAAAAATATGGGTTTATTATAAAGAAAGGACAAGATGACATTTGACACTTCACTCGAAATACCAAATGACACGTGTCAGTTTGTTTTTCTTAAATCACACATCTTTGAGATTTATAACAATGTAAACTTAAATGGGATATGTATAGCCTGATATATTTCGAATATGTGCCTAACCGGTTCAGTGTTCCGCATAGTCGGTTCAGAAGTTTGCATCTATGAATTAATTTGATTAATCTCCCGCAAAGATCTTTCATATTTATTTTTAGTTACGAAGGTAAAATTTCGTAAAATAGTATTGTTATATTGCATGTTGTATGCATGTATTTATAGAACTTCTACGTGCAACCAGTTGAGAATCTCTGCCCTGTAAATTAACGAAGATCGCAGACCGAAACTCGTGAATTTCACAGTGTCAAATAAATTTCAATTCTTTTTTCCGCGACCGTTCTGTATACAGAGATAAGAAGGTGCCTCGAGTTCTTTTCTATAATTGGTCGGATAAAGATTATTCGTTCAGGACGGGTCATATAACTTGATGGTATCATTTTAATGAAACAAAACTGCAAGTCGGGGAAAAAGACGCCACTATTGTCGGTAGTTTCGGAGCAGGGATTACAAAAGTCTGGCGAGGAAATCGTTAGCGGACAACTTAGAAAAGAAACTTAAAAGACATGTTGGTCAAATAAAGCGAAACTTTCGCGAACTTTAAGTCCGTTACTCGGTGTCTGCTTTCTAACGATGTTCCTCGATTCCTTAGGAAGCAATAACGATGTATATGGTTCCTCCTTTAAATCTTTTCTACAACAGGCCGTATGTTCTTCTCGAAAGAATAAACACGTATCGACTTTCGTTATATCGCCACGGACGGGACTGTAAGATTAACTCCGTCTATACATATACGGGGTGTCCCATTTAAATTGACATTGTAAAAAATCTTGAAGACGAGTGATTCAAGAAAAACAAGTTATGAATTTATTTAATAATTTTTTTTTAAATTATGAATTGATAATTTATTTTGTGATTATGAATTAATAATTTTTTCACTATGATGCACTTTTAAAAAAAATCTGAAGAAATTACACATTAATGACTGCAATATTGTGACACGACCGTAACGATATGAACATGGTAACGTGCCTAAATAAAAAAATATAAACTTTTTTTCAATTTTGTAATTATTTTTAATTCTTGTTATACTATGCTTCATCAAAATGTGAAGCAATTCTAGATTACTAACTATAATAAGGGCTTTCTACTGTATAAACAAAAATATGGTCACTCGGAAACTTCGATAAAAAATCGGTAATGGAAATGTTCTCGAATTTTTTGAAGATCGAATTTGCACACAAAAATTCTGTGAAAATTCATAAACGTGTATATCCATTGGTATAATAACCACGATTTTTTTCATAATTTTGTGTCAAGTGGAAAAAGAGATATTAAGCAAAATCCGGAAAATGGTTTTCACCCCGTAACTACTACCGTAGTGGCGATAGGGGATTAATACTATACGAAAAGGGGTTTCTTCAGACAATTTATCGAATGGTATAAATTTCGTTCAAGAAGTTCTGGGGGTATTCTGACCATGCTTATTCGGCAGGACCCTTTGTAAATAAACGGCAGTTATCGTACGTGAATGAACGAACGAACCAGGAATAGAATGTTCATTAAATTCCTCGCGCAAACAAATTATTTAGCATAAAATGAACGGGAACGACTCATTTAAGCATAGTGGATAGGTCGGTAGTGTCATTAGCGGTCAGGAGAGTTGTCGGCGCTCGCATTATCTTAAACAGCTGGACATTAAGTTCCCCTTGAGAAGCACTCACCGTTGAACTCGTTGGTTCTGTAGAAGATGATGGGACCAGAGAATGCGAGGATGGTCCAATAATATACGCAAACGTATGCCAGGAAGGTTAGTTGGATCTCGGTGGCGAGATAGTAAACAGTAACGCCTTCCACGTTCACACTTGGCAACAGCCAGGACTTGCGAGTCCTCAAGGGTGCAAGTGCCTTCAGCTTCCCTTGCGGTTGACCGAACCCCGTAAACCCCATAAATAATGACGCGGTGGTCTCCGACGTTCTATGTACCAGCTGTGCCGTCTCGTTCCTTTTCAGTTTCGCTCTTACACCTTCGTTTTCTTCGGTTTACTTCGGTAACGAGCGTTCGTAACGAATGTGAAACATAGCTTCATTAATTTTGCATTTATAGGGTGTGTAGATTTTATTTTTCGGATTCGACATTTCGTATTGAAACAGAGTGCAATTTGATTTATGGAAATAGCATGAAACGTTCCCTCAATTTTAAGGTTGTAGTCTCGAAACCTAATCTTGAAATCCCATTTCAAGTCGGCCGATTTATTAATTAAATTTAGATATCATATTAAGACCTAATAGAATTTGGTTTATAGGGATAGTAAGGAACATACTTTTAATTTTGAGAATGTAGACTTAATATCTAACATTTAAATTCTGTTTCAAATCGTCTGACTCGACCATTTAAATATGTATTTCGCATTAAAACAGAGTGGAATTTGATTTATAGAAATAGTATGAAACTTTCCTTTAATTTTAAGGTTGCAGTCTTGAAACCTAATCTTGAAATACCATTTCAAGTCGACCAAGTTATTCCTTAAATTTAAATGTCATATTGAAAACAAATATAATTTGATTTATAGAGATAGTAAGAAATCTACCCTTAATTTTAAGGTTATAAAGCTTGAAACCTAACCTTACAACTCTATTTCAAATCATCTGTTTCATACATTAAACGTATATTATGAATAAAAAGAATTTATACAATCATTTACATAAAGCAAGAAACCTCCCTTCAATGTTAAACCTTAAAATTTAAAACCAAATAAAAATTTGATAATATTTGATTAGAAAAAAAAACCCTCACAATACAACGTTTCAATTTCAAAACCTAACTCTAACCACGAGATATCGAGTTCACGTTTCAGGTTGTATAACAGTTCGTAGAATGGTTTTCTGCGTTTGTATTTCTGCGACAAGAAATGGAGACGCGATATCAAGTATTTATTTAAGGGAGACAGTGGCGAGTTGCGGGGCCAGTGAATGATGCGGAAACAAGCGAGAAATATACATAGGTTTGTCGGTAGACGATTAGTTTCTCGTTCATTCTCGAAAAGGCATTCGCTCACCGGTTACACGGAACATTTTTCGCCGCATATGGCGGCGCGGTTTCGCGCAACACCTGCGCGGGCAATACGTTAATGTGTCAAATTGATGGACCCCTTCGTAATTAATAGAAGAGACTCTGGCCAGGGTAGAGGGGAAAGGAGCGAGAAGAAGCGAGAGATTTGCAACGTGGCGTGGACCGATTTAAAACTGGCAACCGGCACATAGTAGGCCGCCCGCTAATTGATACGTGACCATTAATTACTGTGTCATTTTCGCCGAGCCGCGTTGCGGCACGCGCACGTGTTACTGACAAGAGTCCACGCTCGATTTTCACGCGGAAACGTACTGCGGGAGGGAGACAGAGATCGATCAAGAAAAATAAATAGATTTTTAGCGTGCGAGAAGGAAGGGAAATTGGGCCAACAAAATATAGACGCAACGTTTTTACGGTTAACGTGTTTAATTATTAACGAGGAGGGATATTACACGCACTTGTACCAATTACGGAGCCTTTCAATTAAAATTATCGATGAAAAACGTACGTATGTGCATAGGCGCGGACAAAATATTCTCCAAAGTGTAAATTTCTAAGTATTTAAATTTCTAAATTTTTGAATTTCTGAATTGCCAAGTATTGAAGTTTCTACGTTTCTTAGTTTATAAGTTTATAAGTTTATAAGTTTCTACGTTTATAAGTTTCTGAGCTTCTAAATTAAAATATTTCCTAATTTTCACATTTAGTAATTTCGCAATATTCATTTTTCTAATTTCTTAAATCTTAATTTCTTAATTTCTTAATTTCTTAATTTCTTAATTTCTTAATTTCTTAATTTCTTAATTTCCTCATTTTTTTACATTTTAATTTTTTAATTTTTTAAATTTGTATTTTCTTAATTTCGTAACTCCTTAACTTCAAAATATGCTAATATATAAATTTCGGAATTGTCATATTTCCAAATTACTTTGTTCCAAATTCGAATTATACAATTCCTCAGATTCTTAAACTCACAAATATTCAAAAGCTTAAATTTCTGAATTGTCAAACTCACAAATAAAAAAAATGTGCTACGATCTAACCTTGGAAATTCCCTATTTCCAAAATATGCGAAATTTCAAATATTATATCCAAATTTCTAGATTCTCAAATCTGTAAATATGTAAAAACCTAAATTTTTAAATTCTCCATTTCCTACATTCCCAAATTCCCAAATTTAAAAATTTCCAAACTTAAGCAGTACTACAAATAAAAAAAAAATTGTTCTCGGCACACAAACAGAATTTGAGCTAAATTGCCTTTGAAACTAAGCCGAAACCGGAAGACGAACGGTGTGCTGATGTGTATTATTCTATCACGAAGCAAGGAGAAACGGTAGTTAATTCTCTAATCAAGCAACCATCCATCTGCATATCAATGCGGAGAACAGTTGCTCGACACTTTGTTACCGATGAATGTGTTCCTATGAGTTATACCTCTTTGTACGTGCGAATCGCTTACACTTGTTGAATACCATCGACAAATGGAAAATTAATGTTAAACGTTTCAATTGTTCCAAACGCGCAAATGGAACACGTCTCTATCAAGTACGATTCAATGCTAAAATACAATAATACGAGAATTGCTTCCGGGTGACGTTAGATATTATGCAAATATCGTCCCGTTACAATCGTTTGATGTTCCATCGTGATAATAAATATGGACACCCCGAATTTTACGAATATTCGAACGTTTTTTTTTTTTTTACAGAAAATCGACGCGTTGTTTCGCCGTTTTATCGAATTTGCGTTAAGGCGATATACTTCTTCAGAAGCCAATCTCGACGTCGTTTAACGGATAATTTTTTTCCTTCGAAATTGCTATTTACGCTGTGATGCCGAAAAAACAGGTTATCTTCGTCCCGGAGCTTCTCGTTGGCGATAGGATATTAAAGAAAGCGAAATAATCGAATAAACTGGAGCGTCCAGACTGTGCTGAAAGCATGATCTAAAATTTAAGTAAAATTTACGAAATTATAACTGAAAGGGAGTGTGTACTAAATGATTATTATTACATATTGTTCGTATAGAATTATTTTTTTCTGACCACCATACGCATTTGATAGATTCAAGTACCATAGTAATACATTAAGTTTTTAAAACTATATAGAATGTTTACGTTCATTAAACGTTAAATAGTAAGATTGTTATCCTAACCTAACTAAAACATAAACTAGTCTGATCTACTGTAACTTAATCTGTTTCGGCCATGAACTAATTCAGGTTAACGTCACCTCATATGTAACAGTCACAAAATAGCCTAATCTGACATAGATTAATCTACTTCAGCCGTAGACTAGTTTGATCTAACAGGACCTAATTTACTTCGGTTGTAAATTAACCAAACACAACGTAATTTAATATATTTATGCCATAAACTAGCTTAACCTACCAACACAAGTATAAACAGGCTTATCCTAAATTTGCGCAAACTTAACCTAATTTAGCGATAGATTGGACCAGTACAGTTAATTAAATTTTGAACTTACCATGCTTAACATTATTCTACTGTAACCCAAGTTGGTTGAAAACAACCCTAATTTCTCCACAAACTAGCCTACTCTAGACTCATCTGATCTAGTAAAGAACTAGTTTATAGTAATATAGTATTAATATAATACGCAGTAATATACTTTCAATGTAGTGTAACCTAATTAAATTGAAGCATAAATCAACATAATTTAATATTATTCTAATGGACACTACTTAACCTGAACTAATTTATCCTAATTATAACTTAAGCTAAACTAATTTGGCCTAACTTTAACCTAACCTAAGCTCATTTCTGCGCACTGCATCTTGATGTAATTTGATCTAACTCCAACTTAACCTAAACTGATTTTAACCAAACTTAACCTAACCTAAACTAATTTGATTTACATTATCTCTTGTTAACACGCAATAGTTGCAATTTAAACACTGTAACACTCAATAAACCAAGTCATAATGCAATTGTTTCGCAATATGTTAAGTAAATTGGAAATTCATGTGAAGAATACGACGGAATTGTAATACATTCGTTCTTTCGATAGGACATTCTTGCGTGCACATCATTGTAATGAATATCCTGAGCAACATTCCGCATATAAAGTGTTATTACTGTCTGCAGTTTATTATCGTTCTCACAAGCCCAGAAGTCGTTGCTTAAAACTGCATTATACGGTACTTCATGGCGGTCATAAAGCGTTCCTGTTGTCCCATAGAAGCATGGAATATTAAGCGTGCAATAATCACGTCCTACGGTTAAGCGGACAGTGAAACGGCAATACGGCAAAGATAGCTCGAGAATTTATTAACATTTGTATTATTTTCGGTTGTCATTTAATACTTAATTATACTTCATTTCGTGTTAAATCGACAACAATTATACAAGTTATTTAAAATTGATTGTTAGTCCAATAATTTTGTGGGTATCAATGAATAATTCTAGATATAATAGCAAAGATTGCCACTATTGATAATATATAATGAGTAATATATAATTATTATTCATAATAATGATAATGATAATACATAAGACAAAATTATATCAATTGATGAATGACACAATGTGATCCCTGTTAATCCTTCTACAGTAAATTAAAAAATAAAACCTAAAGTTTATGTAATTGATAAATTTATACTTATTTTTGGTCCATTATAAGGTACTAATCATCTAAACATTTGAATACCTGCCGGAATTGCAATAATTATGATTGCAGATGTAAAGTATGCTTGCGTATCTATTCCAACTGTAAACATATGATGAGGCCAAACAATAAATCTTAAAAATCCAATTTTTTATATAGCATAAATTATTCCAATATCTATAAATGTTTCTTTTTTTCCACTTTCATTA
Organism: Coelioxys conoideus; assembly: GCA_947623535.1. Classification (NCBI taxonomy): domain Eukaryota; kingdom Metazoa; phylum Arthropoda; class Insecta; order Hymenoptera; family Megachilidae; genus Coelioxys; species Coelioxys conoideus. Next base: position 27,516,767 of record OX392450.1, on the reverse strand, counting down.
GTATTAATTTGGGAAATTCATATTTTACGGATACCAAAGATCCTTGACGCCATTATAGTTTTTGCACGTCATTTTCATCCAACACGCCACACAATAAACTACTGTAAATATTAGAATTGCAAAATAATAAATTCGCACTAAAGTGTAATAACGGAGTAATTAAGTAAAAAATATAATTAAAATATTAACTCAATGAAACAACGACTCAAAATTTCGATACAAAAGTTGTACTATGATATATTGATTTTCTAGTATAAGTAAATTATACATTATATACAGTGGGGGACAGAAGTATTCGTACACTTGGAATATAAAAACCAAAACAACAAATATTTCTCATATTATAATATTTTCAACAACTAAGTGTACGAATACTGTTGTCCCTCACTGAAGTTACTATGTGGAGAATCAAGACACAACCAACATACAAGATACACTATACATATAATACGTCGTCTAGACGTAACCATACAAAATACATTATACAATACAGCAGTCTTGACACAATCCTCGTATAAGACACATTATACAATACAGTCTAGATACATCAATATTTCTTATATACAATATTTCTTTTAAGTGTTCTTTCAGCGTTATGTCATGTTCATTCGTTATAGTGTTATGTATAATATATAGTATTATAATATCATAATATGCATTATGAAAATATCATTGCTTTTATTTTTACATTTCGAGTGTACGAATAGTTTTATCTTTCACCGTATGTATATTTATTTCCCTGTATTTTGGTTTCCTTGACATAAGTTTACATTATAAGAGACATTCGATCAGTTCATTGACACACACCGAAAAGATCGTATTAACTGAGATTGACAATGTTGTTCGCGCAAGGATTTCAATTACAGCCGTCAAATCAGACAGTCTAAGATCTGAGAGGCGTATAATTATGGGTATCAGATTCGGAGCTAATAGTTCCGCGTCACCCGTAGAACATGGGGTGTATTGTTGCCACCTCCCGCGTTGCCTCCAGGCTCTCTATGTAATTACCATTACCCACAAGCTGATACCCACCATGCTTATCATATTCTGCGGCAATAATGCCGTTGATACTGCAACTACGCCGTGATTGCCTTCGATTCGAGATGCTGCATCTTGATCGGAAAGTTACCGTCTGTCCGACGAACTTCAAATCGAACTCGGATCACGGATACTTCTGGTACGATAACATTTTGCAAATACGAATTAGTACAATTTAACGCTATCGCCTGATCACTTGGTATTTTCGAAGAATTTCTGTTGATATGCAAATCCAGTTTGTCACGATTTAGATGCCACAAAAATTTCTTAAACTGACACATCAATTTCAGACTTAAAATTTGGTGATAATAACCGTATGGATTAACATGGACCGATGTACATGAAAATTAGAAACGAGCTGAGACTAATTTGAGCAGAAAATTCTAAGTTGAAAACGTTGATACAATGGTTTGCTTCGACGAGGCGTCTGCCATGTTTCGTGAGGTATATTACTGAGATCGTTACGCAGTTATTTTTGTCGAGTGTTAAGCTTTAAATTGATGTACCGTAAGTGTCATTTTGTTATATCTTTCTGTTTCCAAATTACGTTCAACATTGTCTAATCCAATTTTACTCATAGTTGTAACAATTGTTGGTTGAGGCCGAGTGTCAGCTATGTTGTATGAGAAATTTTAACTAACTGTTTCGATAGTCCTTTTTATTAAGTTTCAAGGTTTGCATTGATATGCTACAAGTGTCATTTTGATGTACTTCTATGTCATGAAGATTAGATGTGTTAGATTCGACCCATTGTATATTCGGTTTCAGCTCGTTATGAATAATCATCAGCCATTTTGTGCGAGGAATATGAAGAAACGCTTAGGCAGACATTCTTGAACCACTTTAAGCTTTAATCCTGCATGTCAGACGTATTAGTCTGTGATATAATTAATTACATTCAAATATTCGGAATTAAAAGCATATAATCATATATTTCACAGCGACCGTTGCTTCTTGAGGCCGGTGGTTTGCCATACTGTGTCAAAAATCTTAATAAAACAATTATGTACTCTTATTCAGCAAGTTCCGAGCTTCAAATTGATATACCACAAGTGTTATTTCGTGACAATTTTATGTGAAGAGATCCCGTCGCAGTTTTGTACGTTTCAAAATTATTCGACACGCAGCGAAAGAAGGTTCAAAAAGAAAAGAGAAATGAAAGGTGGCTCGTTGAATATATCAGACGGATCTAATTTCGTTCAATGATGGCGCGACGATTGGAAAAGAGAGGGAAATGAATTAAACGAAGTCAGTCGGAGAACAGATGGAAGCGAAAAGCAGAACGAAGCTGCGGTGTCAGTGACAGAGTTACGTTGTCGCGTGTAACGAAGTAGATTAGTCAGTGTGACAGAAGACCGTAATTTCCTAGGCAAATGACACCGATCGAGAGACCGGTTCACTGCCGCGCTTTCACTATACCTTCGCGCTTGTAAAACATTCGCTGTCGGGTCACGTTTCCGGCCTATCAGGCCAAAAGGAAAATCTGATTAACTTTGCACTCCGTTGTGTCTCGTTTTATGAATCCCAAACCGAATTCTCCGCTTATTTACTTTCAACCGAGAATACCCATGATTTACTCTTCATTTCTTCGCCCCACCGCCGTATCGAAATTATAGCAACACCGACGCGAATCAGATTTATTCCCGGCAAGAACATGAACGAGCTAAAAGTTGCGAAGGGTGTTTCGGTTCGGTGACCACTGCGCTGAATCAGCTTTACACCCTTGCGAACCCGAACGACACTTTATCATCCGTTATAGATCATGTAGTAATGTCGGGAGGTCCCTAGGCCCTCCCCTAGGGAAAATGGCGACGTTGGTGGCATACGCAATTACCGAACTCGCTAGTTTCGCGTAAAGGAGATCACGATACGTGGACAGATTTTCATACCCGTTTAACTAATTAAATGCCAAATTTTTGTTTCGATTTTATCGCATGGGTTGTCAATTTATGTATAAAATACTTTTACAAGTTAGATAACATAATTGTATATTATTGTATATTCTTTAATTATTCAATACATTGATTACATATTAAATAACTTAATATGTTTATACGTATGTATGCAATATATTGAATAAATGCAAAATTTAAGTAAGAATTTAAACGTCCTCAGAATTAATTCTACTAGTGTACACTAACCTCAAATTTGAAGATCGAGAACATTGAAAACTTAGAAATAACTGTAAATTTGACAACATTGCAGCAGAAAATAATTTTGAAAACAGGAATGTGAGGATTTATCGAATACATGTTTCATTTAATATAACGCTATTGCGAATGATAAAAGAAGAATGTATCGAAAAATATAGGTTCAAATCCTCATTTGGGGATCGTGGTACCAAATAGTTTAAACTAATTGGTACTAGAAATTTAGGAATTATCAAAGTTAAAAGTTGTTAAATTTCCATAGCCTGAAATTGTCAAATTTACAGTTATTTCTAAGTTTTCAATGATCTCAATCTTCAAATTTGGGGTTAGTGTATACACTAATAGAACTAAGTCTGAATAATAATAAATATAATTTATATTTTACATTCTAATCATTTTTCTCTAATTCTAGGGCATAAGTATAATCATTATACATAGATTACAAGAAAAATATTATAGTACTAATGAGGATAGCAGAATTCTGCACAAGTATGAAACAAAGAATGTTTTTTATTCAAAGTGTCCAGAATGAATTCCACCAGTATATTTATCCAATGCATTTATACAAACTAGTCGTCACCTATTTTATACAAAGTCACATCATCAAATGTGATATCGATATACATTACATTGTTAACTCTTCAGACTTTATCGAAGTATTCTAAACTGATCCGAGAAACTATGAAATTCTTCAAGTAAAACGCAATGAGTGCATCCTCAAAAGTTGGTACAGTTATCGATATTTGCACGTGTGTCAACGCGTGAAAATATTTAACCTTCAATGGTGATGCGTTGTTAGAAAAGCTGACAAGAGAATTCTTAAATCAGCGATGGCTTGACAGACACATTCATCCCGATGATTTGGCTCTTTAACGTTTGCATCAGCGTAATGGATTCGGCCGCAATCCCATCACGCTGGAGATATCAGAGCAGTAGCTTAAAATAAGCAGAAAGTTGGATCGGCCAGACGGAAGTATTGTAATTATGCTAATAGCTTCGGCGTTTCGAGCCCTTCTGTGATGTGGTGTAGTGCCGGACTCGGCTGGGTTAGCTGATCAAACCAACTTTTCCTTCTACTTATTAATATTACCCTGATCTTCCCTTTGCCTTCTTTTTTTTTTCTTCAACCCCTAATTCCCGCCGCCAAAGTCTCTCTCTTCTGCGTTCCGTCAAAGTACAGTTTCAGTTCCGCGGTGGAAGTCTTCAGGATTTCTTGTGCTTGCGTTCGCGAAGTTGCCGGGGTGCTTGACCAAACAGAACTTTCAGGAATGTGATTCAGACAAACTTCAACGGCGGTATTTTCTCTTGGGTAGTTTATTCGAAACGAAACCATGAATAATATTTAACGTTTCGGTCCTTTGACACGTTCATAATGGATGTTTTAGCGGTTTCTCGCGATAAATCGTCGCAGAGGATGTTGAAGTTGCACGAAACATCTTGATGCCTTTGTCTTGACTTCTTTCAATTCGGACGCACTTAAAATCCACCGTGCTACTTATTCGGCAAATGCGACATAACGAACCATTAACTGCTACAAAGTTAAGGTAAATAAAGAAAGTTCGAATATGAAGATTGTTTTGGATTAAGCGATCCTCAACCGTGCAAATTACAATTAGACTCAAATTCAACCGTATTAGAAATATGAACAAGGTTTACCATATTTGAACTACAAGTGCGTCACGAGTAGTCATTATATGCAAGGAATTAAATCCCTTCTCACGGATCATATTTCGTATTCCTTCATGTTCAACATGAATTTTATGGCACATGGTTCTTTGGTTTTAATCATTTTTGCGATGCGTGGTGATTTACGCGAGTGGGCGCGGATGTGTGATGATGAGCAAAAAAAATATTTGAAACGACTAAATGATACGAGCATGGCTATAATTATATAACGCAATGTAACTAGTAACCTGTATTTAGTATTATTGATTATTTAGTTTGTATACATCTGGACACGTTCAAACCCACACGTGTGGATTTACACATATCAAGAAGGGGTATACAAAGGTTTGAAAATCAACGATTACGAAATTTCTCCATCGTAGAAGAACATTAGGGACAATTTCACAGAATTTCAAAGACATGACAACAATATATATATAGATACATTTAATTCAAATTCTTAATCTCTGAAATGAAGAGTCAAAAAGTGCTAAGGCAACAAGGGAGAAAAAATGCAATGTATATGGTGACAGGCTAATAACTGATCATGCAGGTAGAAATTGATTTGTAAAATTTCGATCTGGTGATACAAGTTTATCTGACATAATGTCTCTACCCGAAAAATGGCGAAACGTTGTTAATAATAATGGAGCATAGGTATTTGGTTTAAATAAAATCATTCTCACACAGTAAGAAAAATAGTTGAATTATACTAAAAAAAAAAAACGCGAGCAACTATTTCCCAGATCCAATATAATAAATTAATATAATTTCATTATTAAATAAGAGCGAACTGTGTGACAAAAAAGCAAGTTCCTTATGACTCGACCTAATAATTGTGACGCATGGGTGCGAAAGGAGGGGGAGGAGAAACGGAAGGTGTACCTGTTGCCCGCGGGCAGGCGGAGCTTTTTTTTCGGGCAAAATGTCTCGCGGCATCGCGGAGAGATAAAAGATGGAAGGCGGCACGCGATACCGCGTAAGTAAACCTCATAAGTAATCTCGCCGGCGGCGTGTCTTCGATTTGAATTACCCTTCTGTTATTTCTTGGGCCGTCGTCGGGCGTTATCAGAAATCCGCTCGCTCGTCGGATTAGCATGTCTGAGGTAGCGACCATCAATTTCAATATCCACTCGATAAATATTCCTTTGGAAGCCGACTTCTTTTCCTCTGCTACGATCACCCACCCCGTTCATCCCCTTTGGCCATCCCTGGCTGGAGATCCGTAAGATTCGACGGAGCAACGAGACGTACGACCCGATAGACGGCTCGCAGACTGGATTTAGATAATATCCTCCACCAATCTCTATACGCTGAAACTCTGCAACTATATTTTGCCGGGAAAGTTCCGACGGTGTAGCCGTATAATGCCGGGCCGAGGAAGATTGTTCCGGAAACGTTGCTACTAAAAGGATTTTGTCATGTGAGAATGTCGCTTCCGTCGCGGAGAGCGTTCTGGGCTTTCGTTGAGGGGGAATGGCGACGCCGGAGAAAAAGGAACAGGGAATTATCGAGTACGATGGTCTTCTTTAACGCTGACACTACCGACGTGTCATGCTCGATTATTTGGAAGTTAGGAATAATTTTGAAAAATAGCTGAACAAACGATAAATTTGTACACTAATTAATTCTTTGTCTCGATGTGAATCAACATAGATTTCAAGAAAATCATCTTAATAAATGTTGCCATTTGAAATGGAACATTTGTAAAATGGTAATTTGACTCCGTTGGTAGCTGTAGCGTTAACAATAGAACCGGTCAACATGACCAGTTTCAGGCTTGACATTTACAAAATACTATTTACAAAATATTACAAAATTTTGTTGTCGCCCTTTTGTCAAAAAGTCTGTCATGCTTCATCGAGCTAATGAACGGTTGTATATGTTAGTCGATGCTGTAGTAGTTATTTATTTATTTTTCTACATTATTTTCAATTTTGGAGTATGTCGGCATTTAATGCCGACACTTCTAGTGTTAAAGATAGTGGCGAAACAGGGAGAGGACGATGCAATACAAATCAAAGTTTGAAAGTTTGAATATGATCGTGACTTGAACTTTTTTTTGGAAAATTTACGAATTTTTAACTTTCAAGTTTTCGAGTTATTGAATTTACTAATTTCTAAATTCTCGGATCTTCGATGTTTCAAATTTGGAAATTATCGAATTTTCGGATTTCTGGCATTTCACGTTTTCAAATGAATAAATTACCTCATCTAAAAACCCATAAACTTCGGAACTTTTAAACTTTTGTTTCCAAGGTCCTGAATTATAAATAAATGACTACATCATTATATTTTCGATAAAAAATTTGAAAGTTCGTATAGGTTCTAAATTTCTATATGTCGCATAAAATAACGAAACCTGACAAAATCTGACAGAAATCGACGAAGATCGACGAAAACTGATGGAAATTGACGAGATTCAGTGGTATCCGCCAGAATTCGACAAAATCGGATAGATTTAGGTGGAATCCGATGGAAATCAGATTCCGAGTAGTCAAATTTTCAAGCATCTCTTAAAATTGTACATCTCCGAATTTAAAAAATTGTGAACATTTCTCATCTAAGAATTGTCATATTTGAAGTCAATCAGTAATCAAATTCCTAATGAACTAGAAAATGTTTTAAATAAATTTTCTTATTGTACATGATCCTATCCTCCAATTTTTCTAATTTGTTAAATCCACAAATTCTCATTTTCTTAATATCCTAATTTCTACAACTTCTCATTATTTATGATCCTATTTGTCTATTTTTTTATTACGCTAAATCCATACGTTTCTATATTTTTAATCTCCTAATTTCCGAATTTTCTTATCGTAAATGATCCCATTCCTCTATTCTTCCAATTTGCTAATTTTGCGTCCTTTTAATTTCCTAATTTCTTTATCTCTTCATCTCTAATTCTCCATGTCTCAAATTTTCAAACCCGCTTTCTAATTATAATTACTCTTAATTTCCAAATGCCCAAAATTCTAAAATTCTCCAATCCTAAAATTTAGCGATAAAGTCAGATGTAGACAGACAAAATTCTGCAGAAATTGACAAAATTTGACAAAATTTGACAAAATTCGATAAAATTCGACACAATATGACAAAAATCGAAAAAAAAACAACGGGATCCAGCACCACCCAAAAATATATGAGCAACATATGCGCCCGTGCACGGACGCGCGACCACTAAACCATAATCGCGACCACCGAGACCGCAATTCCTTCACCGTACTATTCCACGCACTCTCAAAATCTCTCCCCTCGTAAAACCCTCCAATAATTCGAATCTGTCAAAACTAAAAAAAAATACCCTCGAAAAAATGACGAACGCGGCGTTAATCATTTTCCGTCGTGGTTTGATCGCGTGTCGATGCGAAAGAAGTCGAACCGACGTCGCATAAAACGCGGCGATAAGTTAAAAAAAAAAAAGAAGAAAGAAAAAAAAAACGCCGGTGTAACGGCGATAATGATAATCGCAGCGTGCGCAGAGCAGCAGCAACCCCCTCCGCCACGAAACCGGCTCGCAACCCTCTCGTTCGGAACAGCGTGGCGCGGCTCGGTTACCTCGTTAAAAGTACACAACGGCCGTTTATTCGCGAGCAGATTGTGCATCGTCGTCGTAAATACCTCCGGGCGATTTTATCAAGGGGGAGAGGAGCACTGGGTGGGTGTTCAGTGGAGCAGAGAGGAGAGAGTGGCTCGACTGGTACCTCTCTTTCTCTCTCTCTCTCTCTCTTCCTCTCTACCCTCCCCCCCTCTCCACAAAAGGGGTAATATTTCCGTGACGCTATTACACTTACCGGAATAGGGGTGGTGTCGAGGCTCGGTAACTACCCAGTTAACGCAGTGCGGCTACGATGGTGGTGGTGGTGGTCGCGACGTCGGACGAGTACCAGCCTCCCTAACAAAAGGTTATAAAAATTCAATTAACTCCGCAGTTTTAATTAATTCCGTATTTATATGATGCGATAAACAGAAACTGCCCTCCGCGCGCCAGTTTCGCTTAATCTTGCGCCATTCTGCACGGGGACACGTTTATCCTGCTGTCTCTTTTATTCAGCCCACTTTGCTCGCCTTCTCTTATTGTTTCCCTTTTTTAGTTTCTCGTTGTCAGGGTTTCGACAAAACTTTACGTTTTATGGGGCAATCGAGACGTACGCGATGTAAGTTTCGTATTAACTTGTATGAAATACGGGGTTTGTCGGTGTGGTAACATTGTATATTTATAAGGGGTGTATCGAAATTAACGCAGATTTGAATTTGTGACTATTCGTGCAGTGTTGGTAACCCTATTAACTCTTTGCACTTCAATGGTGACTGACACTCACCATTTCGCTTAATACAGTAATTTGGAATAAATATTTTTCAACTAAATCTAAAGTGTTGCACTTATAATGTATGAAAATAATGAGAAGGTTAACAATAGGGAATAATAATAGAAGTATAATAACTTCGAAAGAATTCATTAAACTTCGTGAACAACGTGTTTTCGTTGTTGAACAATATTTAAAAAAGTACTCTCTCTTTTGGGTGATAAGAATTGGCCCCATAGATCGTGTGATTTAACACCATTGGATTTCTTTTTATGGGGTTGCTTGAAGTCAAAGGTGTATACCAGCAAGTCCACAATTTTAAATGTCAGAATTTCGGAACTTTGGGTGGTTGAAAATTTTTGATATTTCGAGTTTCAGTATATTGAAACATGAAGACATTGCTATTCTGGAAGTTTCGCAGCTTTCAACTTTGCAGTATGCGATATTCCAAGTTTCCAAGACTTGGGACTAAAGTTTCGGAACTTCAGGATTTTAAGACTTTAGAATTTCGAAAGAGCGTCTTACAATCTTGCGAATATTATAATACAAACTTTTGAATCAACTGTGCAGACGACTGAACCGACTATACTGATGATCGAATCTATACAACACTTATATAAATAGTGCATAATATTTCCTTTTACAAATTCGCTTATAAATATTTTGATAAATTGCCGAATTCTAAAATTCTCTTGACACCATAATTACGGAACACGTAAAAATGCTGCATCTTAAATTTCTTGTCTTACATTACGAAAATTAGTAAGAATCTTCTGTCAAAACGTTAGTTGTCCTTCGTTCAAATAAAGAATAATTGCGTGAGTTAGTACACAATTTAAACATAAATTTGTTATTTACATATTTTCATACCTTAAGTTCAGTTTAAATAGAAATGATCATCAATCGTCCGTAAGTCTAGTGTTAAAATGCAAGCCTCGTACGAAAATAATTATTTCATATTTTCCGCCCATCAAATCCCATCGGTTTATACATTTATTTGACACCTCGTATATCGCCATATAACGCAATCCAATATTATCGTTAAAAAATTACCAACGTAAAACTCTCGAATTCGATTTCTCGATGAAAATCAGTTAAAACAAAGCTCGATCGCAAAAATGTCCCCAATCTGTCCCCCGAAAACCCAGATTCGAAGAGGTTAAAATAATAAGACCATTCGTTTTGATTGACCAAATTCCACAATCAAGCGTCACAAAGGATTGAAAACGTTTTTTCTCGCGAATATGCACCGACCAAGCGATGCATCGGAGTTGCAATGTTTGCCGATCTAACAGACTTTATAACGAGATGAACGCGTGCAGTTTGTTGACGGAAAATATTGAACGATCGTAAGGCCGGACATTGTGCTCGACAAAAGGGAGACCGGTATATTCCCGTTCGCGGGGGAAAACCATTCTTCCTCGACTTTCTGCTTCTACGTTAAATAAATGGTATTCAAACGGTATCGGATGCTTCTGACACCGATTCACGTTATGTCAGTTTAATGGTCACTGTCGATCGCAACATCCAATTTCGTTTCATGCACGGGACCGTTCGTCGCCACCCTAACACGCACGTAGGGAGAAATTATTATACTCGACTTGTCTATAAACGAGATATTGTCGTCCATGAAGGATTAATCATTCTCTCGGATTTTGTACGTGAGAAATTTGAGGTATTTTTGTTTTCTATAAGTTTCCTGCTTTTTTTATATAATGTAAAAAAGCATTTCGAGGAATATATTTCCATTAATTCCCTAATTTTAATCAGGGTAAATAATGATGTTTTTTGGGGGATGGAAAAGGGAGATACAGCAGAACAGTTCATGTTCAATGCAACAAATTAATTTTAAACAGTAAATATTCATTTCTATCAACAAAAGGAAGAAATTTATATGGCACTCCAATTATAGAAGAATCATTTTTATATTTTCTTCCATTTTTTTTCTTTTTTCTTCTTTTTTCGTCTAGTTTTTTCTATTTTCTTCTATTTACCACTAATTCGATTACCGACAGGGTGATTTAACCAGAATAGCATAACTGTTCTAGATACTCTACGTGATCGCATTTAATTATAGTGCACTGCAGAATTCGGAATAACGTAGGAACGATGGTTGCTAAAACATTGCTTTAGCATTGCGTTACCTAAATGAATAACAATATTGTTCCTTAAAGATCTGGCCACGGAGTGGAGAAGGCGAGAATGCCTTCAGGTAAGAGGACTAAGCTTGACCTCTTGGCACTTACCCCAGAACGTGAAAAGGATATGGGCCACTGCCATTAACAATCTCTTCAAAAGATTATTTCTAACAGGTTAAAACTGATGCATCGGGCTCTAAGGCGATGCAACAGTGATCTATTAGCAAATGCCGCCATGTCAAAATCTCTCGACAAACTGATGAACCAGACACAGAAGCTGGTCGTGTCCTTCCATCGAGGCAGGTTCCGAAGCAGGTTGCAAGCCCTCGAGACAAGTGGCACCATCCATATGGTAACAGCCTGGTAAGCTATCTAACGGAGCACCAGCGACTCCAGCGGCCGATTTTCGCATACAGAGATCCCGTAGACCAGAGGTTCGATGACCTCTTCATCAAGGATCACACGTCTAAATCCTTGTAGGCGGACCATGGATTGTCCACTCGATCGAGCTTTGTGGAAATTCACAAGGACTGTACAGCATGTGTGCACTCGCGTGCACGAGGACTTGCGGTTTCCATCGTATAATCTCGAACGAAGATCGATTCTAAAGGGTTAGCGCTGTTTGGTTACGGTGCAGTGTCGCTGCTTCTGTGTACCGGGGTCTCGGATTTTTCCCGCTGTGTACACGAGACCCGTTTGTGCTGATTCTTTCGCGCGATTGCACCGTCTTTAGATTAAATCGACGCGATCGCGGTTACGCACGATGCTTTTGACGATGATGGCGATACAACGTTCGGTAACGATTGATCGGTCGAAATCGCCTGTACGTTTCCCTCGATAATGCTATTCTCTTGTTTCTGTTCCGGTTGGATGAAGGGTGTATTGTGGCTGAAGCTATCTCATTACGAGGCCACTGTTTGGTCTCGGTTAGAGAAGCATGCCCGTACCCACTCCTAAATGGATCATTCGCGACTCCGTTGATGATTAATTTGCATTTCTAACGCTTAATCTATATCGCTCCGCGTGCCTACTCTCGAGCGTCCTCGAGCTGATTCTTATTTACATTATTGTCATCCAGCGGGGATTCAAGGTCGCCTTGATAAAGAATGAGAGATAGGTCTTAAAGTGTTGGAAACTTTGGAAGCTTCGTAGTTTGATGCTTAGGGGTTTTGGAATTTGGACGATTCTAGAATTTGGCGCTTGGATGATTTTTGAATTTTGAAACTCGTACGATTTCAGGATCTTGGAACTTGGACGATTTTAGGATTTTGGAATTTGTATGATCCTTGGATTGTGAAATTTATACGATTTTAGGATTTTCGAACCTGTACGATTTTAGTATTTTGGAACTTATACGATTTCGAAGCTGAGGCTTTGGATTTTGGAAGTTTCGAATAGTTGAGATTTCAAGATTTTGCAATTTTGAAACTTAAGCTTTGGTTTTTAGAACTTCGAGGAGTTTGGAACATGCGGAATTTTGAAACTTAGGTTGCTATTTTTCCAACATTGAGATTTTCAGATTTCTGTGACATCGGATTTGAAGACTTTGGGGTTTCAGAATTTACAGAACTTTGAAACGTAATATTTCGTCTTTCGAACTTTCAGATCTGAAAATTTTAGAGATTATAGACCTCAAGATTTTTGAACTTACAGATTCTTGAAATTTAGGTTGTAATTTTTTTAAATTCAAGATTTTTTAATTTTTGTGACATGGGATTTAAACACTTTGGGATTTCAGAATTTACAAAAGTTTGAAGTTCAAGGTTTCGTTTTTTCAACCTCGGGATCATAAAATTCTAAAGATTATAAACCTCCGGATTTTGGAACTTATAAATCTTAAAATTTTAGAGATTTGGGACTTTGACACTTTGCATTTGCGAGACCTTCAAATGTTTGAACTTTGAGGTTTAAAAACCTTAAGGTATTTTTACTTGCGACCTCAAGACTTTGAGTCTTGAAAGTTTTTAAAACTTTGCTCTTTTGAAACTTCGGATCTTGTTACATTATTATTAATAAACGTAGATTGGACACATTTATATTTTGTACCTAACGATCTACTCTACACGACTTTTGTTCTCGACCGCAAAGGGTTAATTTACTAGTCAGGAAATACGCTATCTAACGACATCGAATAATCGAGTGAGGATTTGCGACCCTCATAGTCGCGAGCTGCATCGGTTCGGTCTTGTCACGGATGCGTATAACACCAGCCACCCTGTAGATTCTTTGTCACGCAGTGACTAATTTGGGTCTGGTCCTTGAGCTCAGTTTTCCGTTACGTTAGATCGTTCTCAATTTGCAAACTATTAACATCTTCCTCGTGCAGTGTTGAATAAAAAAAAGAAACGTTCTTATACTTCAATCCCCTGTGCTTTTACATTATTTATAACATTCACCCACATGCTCCCCCCTTCAGCTAAAACAACCTGCCTAATGTCCTGAAAGGGCAAATTGTAAGAATCATACTTGGGGTTAATAAAAAAAAAAAATGTATAACATCCATTTCTAATAGTGTTCGATCTGGTGTCGCGTGCGTGTTTTATACGTTCCGATGCAAGAAAGTAATCGGAGGTACAGTGTACGAGGAACGGGAGTTAAGAGGCATATAAGTGGAGACGATTGCTGCACTCGGTAGATAAAACAGACCGGAGTCTAGGGTCTAGACACCTCCAGAGCGAGTTAGACACCTCTAGAGCAAGCTAGATACAGTGGTTCGAAGAACCCGCTGGTCCGACACTAGAGAGCTCCTTAAATCACATGTAATCGTTTCCGACCACTCGCTGTCCAGACTCCTAGGATCAGACAGCACCAGTTTAGACCCACGTGAAAGTAACCTTGTCCACCCTTTTGGTCCTTTTCCTCGAACGTTAACGGAGAATCGTTCACGACTCGTTCGCTAACGGCTACGATCTTAGTGACGTCGATTTAAATCGTCCCTTGTACACTGCGCTTTTGTATGGCGAATACGTCCACCGTTTTATTTGCGAATATGCAGTGACTCACATATTCGTTCACACAGTCATGAATTCTGCGAATTATTTCTATAGCTTGTACATTATTCAACAGAACAAAATAACAAAATAACAAAATCGTGGTTACAACGTGAGGGCATTGAAGTATTGAAATGTAATAGTAATTTAAAAATTTGTAGATTTGAATTAAAAAAATGAGGAAATTTGAAAATTTATAAGCTTAGAAAGTTGGAAACCTGAAAATTAGCAAACTTAAGAAACTTGAAAATCGAAAAAATTGAAAACGCATGAATATAAAAATTGAACAACTCGAAAACATAAAAATGCAAAAACTGTAAAATTCTAAAACGTAGAAATGTAAAAACAGAAAAATATGAAAATTGAAAAGATCAAGAACATCAAATCTTAGAAATTCGAAAATTTTAATATTTGGTGTATAGAAATTGAAAAACTAAAATCTGGGAGTATAAGTGTTCTGAAATAAAATAATGGTTTGCATTGCGAACCTCTATCTCATCTTGTTTAAATCGCCGAAACAAAGGCACTATAATCTCGTCGCGTGACGTGTTATACAAACCCTGTTTTTTTTTTTTCAAAATTAAATCTCGCTACGTTCGGTTACAACGTATCACAGATTGCTCTTTCGATAAAGCATAATCGCGATCGTATTCTTAATGGAAGACTAACGACACCGCGATGGAACGAACGATCAGTGTGCTGCGGGTCTGACAACGTTATCAATGGATTCACCGAAAGCAGAGGCTGCTATATAATAGAAATCGTAACCCCCTCTCGCGGAAGATTAATCGTTCGTTCGATCGGATCAAATTGTCGATGAGACGTGAAATTCAACGCAGGGATTTCCCGATTTAGCCGACGGATGGCTACAAATAAAGTTTCGTCTTTCCATTTTATCTCGAAGCCGAAGAAACGAGGAAGGCGCAGCTTGGAAACTCGTCGACGAAGAATATTATATTTTCGAGGATAAATACGCACGCCGGATGGTGGATTTACTTTCTCGCGTTGGTAGTCTTCGGTTACACCGGTGAAAATCGACACATTTTGCAATTATCGGTTGGACGAAACGTGATCATGTTCGTGTGGCAGAAATACTCTATGAAAATGGAGAATTTTACATTACCATAATGTACATCTCGACATTATTTACACTATTTACATTATTTACACTATTCACATTATTTACATTATTTACATCATTTACATCATTTACATTATTTACATCATTTACATCATTTACATCATTTACATTATTTACATTATTTATATTATTTACATTATTTACATTATTTACATTATTTACATTATGTACATTATTTACATTATTTACATTATTTACATTATTTACATTATTCACTTTATTTTCATTATTTACATTATTTACATTGTTTACATTGTTTACATCATTTCCACATTTATATTCCTTATACGTTTACGTTATTGGCATATTTACATTCTTTACACATATTCAATCTATGATGTGTATTTACATTCCTTTAATATCTTTGACATTTTTCCGAGCATTCCCAACTTCAAAGTTTGTTCAAGTATTTCTAAACTTCCAAATTTTTATGTATCCATAATTCGGAATTTTCGAACTCTTCAAATTTCCCTAAACCTCGTCAATCATATTTTCCGAGAACTTCGAACTTATAAAATTCTAGATTCTCAATTTATAAATTTCGTAATCAACAAAACTTTTGAACCTTTCGACCGCCCAAGTATCCAAATATCCGAGTTTTTAAAAACCCAAGTTTCTCGTCCTCGGCGTAAAAAATTCAGACTAAAAACTTGAAGCTCCAATGAATCAGCGACGGGCGTCGAAAAAAGAAACCTAGCTTCCAAATTAACGGAACGACCGAATGGGTGTACCAAACCCTTTGAATTCAGAGAATTTGATAAAGTGATCAAACGTACCGTGTCACCTGTAATTTGCCCTCGCTCAGTCATCGCGCTTCGACGCTCCCGTCCCGTGATTTGGAACGAAAAAGATCTACGTTTCCGTCAAACTTCCAATAAACAATTCTGCGAGGTAGACTAACGTCGAAGACATTAATCTGAGTTTTTCTACATCTTGGTTTGAATCTTTATGCCGGATGTCGAGGAGTTTGGGATGAGTGTTTCATTCTACTCGACATCCCATGTTAGTCATCCAAGGATATTACTAAATTGTAACTCACACCCGCAAATATTGGTAAGATGGAGTCAGCAGAGAGGATATTTGAACGATCGGTTCGAATGTCGCGTTGGTCCACCTGTTCGAGAAATGCATTAGAAATACCGGGGTATAGTTGACAGATTGGTTTAGAATGAAAACCGATTCGGTTTGGAAGAAGAAAGAATGATTTTGGGATAGAATGCGTCCAAAAGCATGAAAGTGATGGTAAAGTGGTGAGATTACGAGAATCAGTTGATCTGTGAGTCTCTGCTGGTCATAAGGGTCAGTGAGACCTGTTCCGCAATGAAGTTCAGAATTGTTGGAAGCAAGTAAGAGTTCTCATTGACCCCTTACCCAACATATCCTATACTTCTAATAAACAATGAAGTGAGCTGAGGCAGTACCAACACTGTTGGAGTTCAACGATGCCGTGTCAGCTGCGTCAACCACTCGATAATCTGCTTTTTTTTTATTTCGCTAAACATATAAAAATCGAGAGTCGCCTAGAAACGGAGCATTGTAATTCGGGACTCATCGCATCACGTTTAACTATACATTTCTTAACGCGGACATTTCACTGTATATTTTTATCTATATCCCTTGAACAAACTCAATTTACAACAAACACGAACGAAGTGATCGGGAGATCGGTATAGTCTGTCATTGCGAGGCAGGGTCTATCTACACCCGTGAAACTATTAATAAACAATTTTATAAAAAAGACTAACGTTGAAGACCATAATATCGGTTAACCCGCGATAGATTAAGTAGGCACCGAATTTTCATCTGTATCGCAGCAAAACCGAGCTGTGTCCGCAAACATACCCCTTCATTCGGGTTCATCGGTTCTTTCACCATTACCAATGAAGTGATCGGTAGATCGGTATTGTAGGGATCCTGATGACAAGAGGAATCTTTTTAGAAGAAACAAAAGATATTTAATATATATAACACAAAATACAGTACGCGCTCTCACAATTTCTCTCTTTCTAATCCCACACGCAATTCTCTCTTTTAACTCTTAATTCTCACGATGAACCTCTCTGTTTTAACTCTCACGCTGAACTCGTCTCTAGTCACTCTCTCGCTCAACTAACTTCCTTGCATCCTTGCACGCTTTTCTTCGCCGAAAACCACTCACACACAGGCACACCCGCAGACCCATTCGCACCACACGCATTCCCATTGCGAAGAACTGTCACTCGGTCCAAACACTCTTTATTCACACTCTCGTTCCAAACACTCTACATCCGCATCTCGCTCGAACGTTCTTATCTCACACCCCACAGTATCGTCTGTCATTGCGAGGTAGGGCCTAACTACACTCGTCAAACTTCTAATAAACAATTAGATGAGAAACTAACGTCGAAGACCATAAAATCGGTCAACCCCCGATGGGCCAAGCAGGCACCGAATATTCACCTGTTTCGCAGCAAAACCGAGCTGCGTCCGCAAACTTACCCCTTCATTCGGGTTCATCGGTTCTTTCGACCTCGATAGGACAGTAGCAACGGCGCACAAAGGGTGGCTATTACAATTAGTGGACATTATGGTGGGGTGGGCTGTGGCAGTACCAACACGAACGAAGTGACCGACAGATCGGTACAGTCTATCATTGCGAGGTAGGGTCTACCGAAACCGTTCTTCCCATCCCTGACTGTAACCCGTTTTGCAACCGAAATACTATCCCCACCTAACCGAGCAGTTTCACCGGTTCACCAGCCCACCATCACCCCCTATGGAAAGCCCCGTGCTGGTTGGCGTTCCTCTGCGTCCACCGTCCCTCTACCAGCGTCGTAATTACAAGCATTCATTTCACACTAAAAGCCGCTGCTGGCGCTGTCCTGGTCAGTTCAAAACGAGCCCCGCGCGACTCGCATTTTCTCTACCGGCTTGTCCAACGAGTACCCCCTGCCCTGACCCCTGTCCCTCGTCCCTCGTTCCAGCCCTTTTCCAAATTTGCGCGATTACAGGCTAACGCTGATAGTTCAGACGCGTGCCGATTCCGAGCACTCTTTTTTTCGTTCGCCGTTGCTCTGTCTTGTTTTTTGTTCCACGTTACGGCCTCGTTTTATCGATTATTAACGCGATACGATATTAACCGCTTGCGCTCGAAACTCGCGCTTAACATTCGTTTTAAGGCAACAATTTTAAACGGGTACCGTTTGGTGCATAATTAGTAAACAGAGCATATACACATATCATGAAGAACATACATAATATATGAAGAAAACCATTCATATACACGTACATAATTAACGAAGGATACATATACGTATATAATTCAGGTGCATGTACACATATACAATTAGTGAGAGAGACATATACATATATTGAACGAATACCTTGCATGTGTAACATACATGATTAATCTGAAAACTCATGTGTATATGTACGATCAACGAAGTATGATCAACGAAGAAATATGTGCAATTATATACAATGAAAAGGTAAACATTATATAAATATATAATTAACGAAGGGGAACATGTGTGCCATACATGAATAATCAAGACACGTGTAACATGTATGATCAATGACGAACAGCGTGCATGTATATATGTATATGTATACGTATTCAATTAAGAAATATATCCATGTATAATCAAGAATGAAAGAAAACATGTATATCTGAATATTTAATACACGAAGGTGAAGCACATGTAACATGTTTGAGTTATCAAAGAACGCACGTGTAACATGTATGGTCAATAAAGAAAAGCATGTCAGTATACACATTTATATACGCTACGGACGAAGAAATATGTTCATGTATAATTAATGATAAAAGAAAACACATATCTGAATATGCACTGCATGAAGGTAAAGCATGTGTAACATGTATGCTCAATAAAGAGAAGCATGTAATGTATATTACATACATAATCAACGAAGGAATATGTACATATATAATTAATGATAAAAGAAAACATGTATCTAAATACATAGTACATGAAGGTGAAGAATGCGTAACATATCCAATTAATTAAGAAAAGCATGTGTGATACACATGATCAATAAAAATACATGTGCATGTATGCGTACAGTCAACGAACGCGCAACAGAAGAATGGTCGAAAGTGTGAAGGTTCTATAAATTCTATAACACACTGGAATATTACTTGGGGGAGTTTGCGAGACGAGTCGGAAGACGTTGAGAAGAAGTTAATCACTAAGAAGATAATGAGACCGCGAGCAATCTGGAAAGTTTGCATCTGTGCCCAATATTCTAACCATGGAGTCGGCTCGACCCCATAGTCTTATGTCTATGCCCCGACGACGGCTCACTTTACGGGAAACCACGATGACAAACGCTGCCATCTAAACAAAGGGTCCCAGGATATACGTACGGCAGACACGCAATTTCCGTGGTATGTAAATCGCGCGAAATGAATTTCTGCCAATCACGCACGTGCGTCACCGACTGTTCGTATTGCCGAAAAAAAAAGAAAAGAAAAATGCAAACCCTCGAGGGGAGGTTCGCTACGAAAACGCACGGGGACAATGCAAATAATGAATGAGCCTCGAGAAAATGAAGTGTTTCATACTTCGACGTATAACTAAATAACGTACAGATTAACACGTTGACTGCCATATGGGTGTAATTGAAAATTGCATTAGATAGTATTTTTATTTTCAACAAATTTTACCAAATATTTTCACGATACCTTGTTATATTTATTTTTCATAGTTCCAAGTAACTGGTGCGAGTATCTTCAGTTAGAAAATTGAACGAATTTTGTGTAATATGGCTGTTAAATCTGTGTAAAAATTCGAGTGTCATCCGTATATGGGTGACATGGCGGTCAAGGTGTTAAAAATGCGTGTTAATGTAAATGTTTTCGATGTATAATAACGACACCGTATAAAGAAGTTTTTTACGTGTAATAAATAACTTTAAGCGAGTTTGTGACTTTCGGTATTATTTTGTACCGCATGTTTAGCCTTGCTCTGACAATGTTATAAGTAATAGTGAATTTCAATATTACTTTATCTAATATGAATATTTAATGACTGTTTAGTGATCTATTATATTCTTTTACTTAACATGAATTTTAAGTCTAGCACCAGTAATATAATAAATAATTAAATTTCGTTATTATTTCACCTAACATAAATACTACGCCTTGTTCTAGTAATATTATGACGAATAATAAAATTTGCTATTATTCTATTTAATGTTAACGTTGAAACTTGTGTTGGTAATGTTACAATAAACAGTAAAATTTGATAACACATTGTTTAATATAAATATTGGATCTTGTTTTGTTAACATTGTAAATAAAGTATGAGATTGATTAATATAGAAATAAAGAGAACTGTAGTAATTTTAATTAAAGCGTATGTAAATATAATTCGTTCTGAAACTATCTCTATTTGCAGTTAATGCATGGTTGTTGAATATTCATTAATTTTCGCTGAGTAATTATTACTAAGGCTATTCGACAAAATGCAAACGACAGCAATCGAAAATTAATTCATTAAACTAAAATTGAACAATTACTTTTAAATAAATGAGATGCACATTATAACAAATGATACGTTAAACAATTTAGTATATTGCAACAACGGCATAGTAACCATTAATTATCAATACAAGCCAATTACAAAATAAAATTAACGTAGCAGCGTTAAACATTCCATTTACCTTGATGTATGGACGTAACTAACAAAATTGAAATAAATAGATCGAAGTCTATATCGAAATGCGTGCACGATTCAAGAACCATTGATTCAATATTGTTTCAAGTTAAAAATAAAAAAGTTTTTAGAATTTGTGATGCAAATTTTTAGGTCTTTTTAAGATTTAGGGTGGGGATTTACAGATTTGGAGACATGAGGATTTAGTGATTAAAAAATTTGGGGTTTTGGGGATTGAAAGATATGGAGGTTTGCGGATTTAGCAATTGAAAAATTTAGGAATTTATAGATTTAGAGATTAGGGAATTTAGAGATTTGGAAACTTTAAAAATTTGACGTATTGGGAATTTACTAATTTGTAATTTTGAGAATTTGAGGAGTGAAATTACAGAAGTTGAGAAATTGAGAATTTAAGGATTATAGATTTTTACAATTTTGGAATTTTGGAATTTAGGAATTTAGGAATTCAATAATTCATAAAATTGGGAATTTGAAGACTAAAATTTTAGAATCCGTGAATTTGAGAATTATAGAATTATGTGATTTGAAGATTTGAGAGTTTGGGATTATTAGAATTTCGTAATTTGGGGTTTCAGGGATTTGAAAATTTGTGAGATTTGAGAATTGAAATTGAGATGTATAGGAATTTGCAAATGTACGGATTTAGAAGCTAGGAAATTTGAGAATTAAGAAATTGAGGAATTGAATAATTCAGAAACTTGGAAATTTAAGAATTTGCAAACCATAGTGGTCGGAAATCCGATGAAACCAACACTCAGTTATCGGGAAATTATGGAATTGGAGAATTCGCAAGTCCAAAAATCCGAGAATTCGAAAATTCGATCGCTCGAAGATTCACAAATCCAAAAATTTAAACATCCGAAAATTAATAAGCTTACAAATTTACGTATCAGGAAAATGAACATACTAAGTCTCGAAATCGTTAAATTTACGAATCCTTAAATTTAAGAACCATCTCGTCATATCCATAACCACTATCAAACAATCAACAGTCCCACCTCCATCGCACCAAATACCCGCCCTAAAAACTAATAAAATATTCGACTATCGCCGAGAAAAAGATGGCGTAAAAATGAAGTTATCAAGAGGCTGTTTTCTCGAAGGTGTCGACTCAAGTTTCCCCATGTGCTCGCCACGATGACCCACCCCATTCGATTCTTCCATGCATGGTGATTGATATTCACTGTCGTTTCGCAGACGCGACTACATAAATCAAAAGGCACCCTTACGTTCGCGAACCCTTTTCTTGTCGTTCTTCTTCTTCCGTCTATATACATATATAGGGTGTCCCATGTAAGTTGACATTGTAAAAAATCTCGAAGGCACGCGATTTAACCCCTTGCACTATAATAACGAGTTATACTCGAGACGCACTCGAAGTTCAAATACGGTAAACTTCGTTCGTATTTTTAACACGATTGAATGTTCAATTTCAATCTAATTTTCATTTGCACAGTTAAGGATCGCTGAATGCAAAATAGTCTTAACATTCGAACTTTCTTCAGTCGTCTTATAGTTGTAGCACCGAATACATCGTTATGCCTGACGCATTTTCCAAACGAAACATAGTGCAAGGGGTTAAGGAAAACAAACTGTCACGTGTCCTTTAATATTTCGAGTGGAAAGTCAAATGGCATTACTAGTTTTTTACTGTATGGGTTACTTCAACGCTATTTGAAAGTCCGCTTGTCTTTTTTTTTATCATAAACCCATATTTTTTATTTCGGAATCATATTTTACATAAAAAAATGCACGTCATTTGTTTGATACATTTTGTTGTAAGTATAATATTCCTTAAGATACTTAGGGGAAAAAAATTTCTTGAAATATCTCATTCATTTTTTATGTTTATCTCAAAATATAGTTTTTCTAAATATAAAGAAAAAATTAAAAAATATAAACTAAATAATATAGCCTGGAATAACAGCATAGTAGAGATCAAGTTATAGAATCGAATAGTTGTATCGTATAGAACAAATAGACTAGAAACATAGATATCCATCTATGGCCAAATCTACCTCACGTATAGAATAAATACATAGAAACGCATCGTAGAAATAGTCTCCATAGTTCCCGAAGTATTCGGATGGTTCTTCGAGTATTACAACATTGTAATTTGTAAGCACAAGCGTGCAAAACACCTACAAAGCTCGAGCTCCCTTTTGGATAAACGCGAGTATTTAATAAATGGGACACCCTGTACATATACATACATTTTTTTCATTTTCCTACCACGTAAGGCGTCACGACGCGTTATCAAATCCATCGATGACAGACGAGAAGGTATTAAATACCGAACAGGCAGGACATCGATTGTCGTGCACCGTCGAGACGAGGATGCCTGCATGAAGAGGGTGCGATGTAAACGAACGAGCACGTGCATCATCCCCGACGATTCAGATATGTTTTTCGCGTTCTTTTTCTTCAACGTTTCAACCCCTCCCTCCCGCCGTCCGATTATATGTGTCCCAGGGCGCTTGTTCTCCGCGTATTATTCAGCGTCGTTGGGGTACGAGCGAGGGTGCTTCTGACAGTTTCGTCGCGGAAGCTGTAATTTTTAAAGGTAACACGTGGCCCGAACACATTTTCCTCTTGCAAAATTCTCCGCGACGCTGGCCTTTTTCTTTTATTCTTGGAATATTTATTGGGAAAAATACCTTATCCGTCTTGGACGCTGTTTCGGTACAGGCTGAAACGTTTGAATGTCTTCTTCTTGGAAACGTTGGTTATTGCACAAACCAGCGTTGGGTGAAGGTTGATCATACTGCGTGTTCGTTTTTAACGATTTTTGAGGAGTTAAATATTTGGGAATGGGTATTTGTATAACGCAATATGAACAGTAATACGAACAGTATGGACCAAAATATAAAAATAATAAATTAGAAGAGTAGTAAAGTAGTAAAGCAGCAAAGTAGTAAAATATCAAAGTGACAAAGGCGTAAAATACCAAAGTAACAAAGTAGAAAATAGCAAGGTAGCAAGGCAACAAGGGGACAAGGTAGCAAAGTAGCAAGGGAGCAATTAAGTAACGTACTGAAATTGTAAAGCAGCAAAGTATTAAAATCGCAATGTACCAAAACATCAAAAGAGCAAAGAATCAAAAGAGCAAAACAAAACAGCAAAGAAGCAAAGTGTAAAAGTAGAAAAGTAGGGGGTATTAAAGTAGCAAAAAGTAGTAATGAAGCAAAATACCAAAGTATTAAAGCAGCAAAGTATTAAAACCGCAATGTACCAATATATCAAAAAATGAAAATAGCAAAAGAACAAAATAACAATGTAGCAAAATGACCAACCCGAAAAGCCCCAAAATAAGAACAAAACGAAACGGCGAAGTAAAAAAATAGCAATAAAATAACAGAAGTAGGAAAATAGTAATCGGTAAAATAATAAATCACTGAAACAGTACAAAAACGCGAAAGCAAAGAATACGAGTAGAAACGACCGGTTGTTTTTCATGGTATTTTTCATTGTTCGTCGCGTGCGTGGAAAAAAAACCCGTTCGAGAAACATTCTGCAAGATGGATTTTCCTAAATGGATCACGATAGAGAACAAGAATTAATCACCCGCCATTGTAATAGACGTTGTATCCACGATAAGTGACGCAGCTGTTAGAACCACTTTTCACTGGTGTTCCATACGGGGGATGCTAACGTGTAAAAGGGAGGATTCATTCGCCTCTCGCAAACTCTTACTGCTTCCCACCCCTTCACTATGCCTCTACACGGTATTTCTTGTCAAAAATGATGTATCGATAGAAACAGAGTCGACGAATTTGCGCGTAATCGTATGGCTGGCGCAAGTAACTTGCTGGAATATCGAATTTTATGCTTTACGAGAATTTACTATCATCGTTGTTTACTATTACCGTTTGTATATTACTATTAACGATTTATAATAACTCTTATCATTGCTGTATTACTATCACTGTCACTACATTGTACCTGGATAGTATATTACTTGCTGTATTATTTTAATTTTGCCATATTTTTATGTTACACTTAACAATATTTCGTTATAGCTATCGATATTATATTGCTATCGTTATCACTATATTATACTGGGATGTTATATTAGTTTTAGTTTGGTAATATCATCGTTGCTACATGTATTACTATTAACGATTTATAATAACTGTAATTATTGCTACATTACTATTACTGTCACTGCATTGTACCGAGATGGTATATTACTTATTATATTATTTTAATGTTACCATATTACCGCTTTTATGTTACTCTTAACATTATTTCGTTATAGCTATCGATATTATATTGCTGTCATTATCACTATATCATACTGGGATATTATATTATTTTTAGTATGTCCATATCATTGTTTCTATGTTACTATTAACGCTATTTAAATATTGCTATCGTTGTTATATTACCATCACTGTCACTATATCATACTGGGATGGTATATAATTTTTAGTTTTGCAATATTACTGTTAACGCTATTTAATTATTGCTATCATCGGTGTATTACTATCACTGTCACTATATCGTAATGGAATGTTATTTATATTACTTGCTACATTATCTTTAGTTCGGTCACACTACCGTTTCTATGTTACTATTAACGCTACTTAATTATTACTATAGTTATTATACTACTATTACTGCCACTGCATTATATTGGGATGGTACACTATTTGCTATGTTATTCTTAATATATGCTGAATATATTTGTAATGACTATACCACTACTATTATTACCATATTGTTATGGTGAACACTATGTTTTCCTGGTGATTTCCATAGTACATTAGAAAATTGAAATTGTGAATTTGAGGATTTGAAGATTTGGGAATACGGGATTATTAGAATTTCGTAATTTGTGGATTTGAAAATTTGTGAATTTTGAGAATTGAAAATGAGAAATTTACGAATTCGGAAAGTTTCGAACAAAGAGGCGAGAAGGTCGTAGTAATTTCAAATTCAAGATTATCTCGAGTAAGGTCCGAAGATTTATAGATTTGGAGATTTGCAGGTTTAGCGATTTAGAAATGTAGGAATGTACAGATGCAGAGATTAGGGAATTTGGAGATTTGGAAACTTGAAAAATTTGAAATTTGAAGTGTTGGAAATTTGGTAATTTAGGAATTTACTAATTTGTAATTTTGGGAATTTGAAGAAGGAAATTACAGAAGTTGAGAAATTGGGAATTTAAGGAATTTAGGATTTAAAAATTTGGGAATTTGGGATTTACACAATTTTAGAATTCTGGAATTTAGCAATTCAATAATTTATAAATTTGGAAATTGGAAAACTGAAATTGTAGAATTCATGAATTTGAGAATTTGAGAATTTGAGGATTTTAGGATCTGAAGATTTGGTAATTTCAGAATTTGAGAATTTGGTAATTTAGGAAATTAATAATTTGTAACTTTTGAAATGTGAAGACCGAAATTGAGAATTTTAGGATTGGAATATTTGGAAATTTGGGATTATTAGAATTTCATAATTTGTGGTTTTGGAGATTCGAAATTTAGGAATATGTAAATTTGCAATCGAAGAGGCAAGGAAGTCGAAGTAAGTAGAGAATCATTAATATTATCTCGAGCAACGTCCGAAGGGTTTTTTGCAAATGAAGCGCCGTTAAAGGATCGAGGATAAAGGATCCTCAGATGTCATCGATTCCGAGGACAAGATAGGAACAGCGGAGCAGAGCAGAGCACTGTAGGGACTCGGGTAACGCTCGGATAAATAGTTCGCTAACGGGAAAGCAGAAGAGCTCTTATACGAATTGGCTGAATTCCAAGGACGAAGTCGGTAGAAGGAAGCTCTTCTTTCTTTGTCCTTGGCTCGTTCCTTTCATCTCTTAGGCGGACTTTCTTTTAGACGGGCCCAACATCTGAGGAATAGTTGAAAGTTTGACCGATAGTCGGGACGCATTTCATTCCGCTCGAAATTCCGGTGAACATGTGCTGGAACCGAATCCTTGCTTGCGGAATCACCGCGAAATTCTTCCCGCGGGACACGCACTGCACCCTTTAAAACTTTGCGCCGATGCGCAAAACACCGTCCTTGTTCACGATCCGAGAGATCCGCGGAAAAGGAAAGTTTCGCCGCAGAATGCCACGTGTTCAGTTTCGCGCGAAAATTTCGTACAATGCCTACCTTCGTATCGACCTCTCATCCCGGAAATTCCTGTTCAACTGGCACGGGAATTTATTGAATTTGGAATTATAACGTCCGTGATGTTGCAAAAACTGGGTGTTGTTTTGATCGATTCTTACGACTTTCGATTAATTGGTTATGTCGGAAAAGGGTACGATAAAGTATTTTCTGATATTTCTATTTTTGAAGAAGCAGATATTTCTGTATTTGCAGACTGATATTTCTATTTCTGAAGCTTCTATTATTATTGTTTTTGAAGACTTTTCAATATTTCTATTTTTGAAGACTTCCTAATATTTCTATTTCTGATGACTCTGATATTTCTATTTCTGAAGCTTATGGTATTATTATTTTTGAAAACTTTCTGATATTCCTATTTTTGAAGACTGTCTAATATTTCTATTTTTAGAGAATCAGACATTTCTATTTTTGAAGACACTGATATCTCTATTTCTGAAAACTCTGATATTTCTATTTCTGTATACTTTAATATTTCTATTTTTGAAGAGATAGATCTTTCTGTTTTTGAAGACAGCGATATGTCTATCTTTGGAAACTCTATACTAAAGCCACACATTCTTTGAAAATTAAACTACAAGTAGAATGTAAAAATTTAGAATGTTGGCAATGTACAGACACGCAAGTTCAGAAATTTGAACATTCTTTAATTTAGTTTAATTAAACCTCGAAAACTCGTAAACTCGAACACTCGAAAACTTTGAGATTGTGATAATAATTTTCTGACGATCGATTGCAAATGCACATTGTCAGTGACAAGAATCGTGTCTATTCTTCTCTGCATAGTACACGTAGAATTTGTTGTTCAAAACTTTGTGAGTTTTTATATACTATTGCTGGTAATAGGAAGAGATAGAGATGATGGTCAAGGGACAGTGTGACCCAGGAACGGTGCGAGGTCCAGGATGAGTAAGGATTTGGAAATCATGATTAATATGTTTGGTTGGGGATGCGTCTGTAGTGTTTGTGACGTGGTGTTTATGTGATCGCACTGGGCATCCAACAATATACACTCTTAAACGTTTCACTAATAAATGCAAAATAATAAACGCGGAACGTTCGGTATCTCTACTGACCGATCCCTAACGCCTGCAACAATCTGCTCACGAGCTCGTCAAGGTGTACAGAAGCCGAAGACGAAGGATGTGCCAGCCTCGAGGAGTACATCCATGGACCGCAAATCTATACGCAGAAATATGAAAGAAGCTTCCGACTATGTAGTTCGATGCCTGTAGGGTTGTCGAGGCTCGAAAGGTTCGGGTGGTTCGACGAGTGGTTCGGAACCGGTACGAAGGAGGCAAACCCGAAGGAAACGAATGGTGCGGGAAAGGAAAGGGTCGCTCGAGTGCATATTTCCAGCTTGCCGCCTCCATCGTGAACGCTAAAATATATTTTCCTAGGAAGTGTCGTCACGGGAGGGCCTCCAGCTGCTGGTCGTGATATTCTACATGCGTAATGCTCACGCGGATATTTCCATACATAAATTTCATCCGGGTGAAAAGTAGGTGGCGGCGGTGGTGTTGCACGTCCCCGCTGATGATGCCGTATTCGCAACGTGCTCGAGAATCGCTGATCGCGTCTCCACGACCGTTATTCTTTATTTTCTACAACGGTCTGTCGTCCGTGGACGACTTTATTCCTGAAGTGACGCAAATTACTATCTAATTTCTTAAGGTACGTACGTGTACCACGCGCGAGATCGCGTTAATTCACGCGGTTTCGCATCTTTCTAGTCATCGTTCATCTGGTTGTACCGGGAACCCACATCGAGAAGAACATTGCTGTAAGTCCCGAAACGTTTCGGATTCATTATGATGCAGTGCCATCTTTTTTCTGGTTTCAGTACGCTTGGTTAACCTAGATCAGGTTCTTAAGCTGATTATATTGTTATTGTAAGATCAACAATTTGATCGGCTGATTTTTAGGAGTAATTAATACTTTGCGAAGAAGACACACAATACCACACAGACACACAACAGACAGATATATCTTTGTACTCGAGAAGTGGCACTCAGTTATCGCTTGATACAATGTGGTAATTGAAGAGGTTATCGAGAGTCGCCATTTTGTACCTCAAATTAGTCCATAAGCAGACTCGGACTGCTTTATGCGAAACGATAAAAAATAAATTAATTCACTAAGTAATTCTTTACCTTGATGAGTATCAGCACATATGTACTTCAAGATTTCTGTTTCGAGTCAAAATACACGAATAAGAATTTGGATTTTTTTAATTTTTGTACCTTCGTTTTAACATATTCGTGGTGGGCAAATTTCTTCTACTTCTAATACTATTTACCGGGGACATTAACATTAACATTTTTGTATTAACGAATGTACCATTAACATTTTTATATTAACGAATGTAACATAAACGTTCTTATATTAATGAATGTAATACATCGCTTTCTAAAGATGTTTACAGTCGTAAGGATTTACTATGGTTTAATTCTAATTGTAAGTAGACTGGACGTAATCTAACCTATTTAACTTAGTTCAGATGACCAAATGTATTCGGTGGATAATGTTGAGGTTAATTTTTACTAACAATAAGAAAACATGGAGTTTTGTTCATGTTATTTTTGAGCTAACTTACATCAGTTATCAGCACTTCCCCCTTTGCAAAGAATATTATGTAAACGACAATATGCTAAAAATTATAATTATTACTTACTCGTCAGAAACGTTTCGAAAATAACATCCTGCATTTAATTTTTAAATTCCTAACTCTGTCGTTCTTTAATTAATATGCACTGAGTTAAAATCAACTTAAACAGCTACGAACTGATTAAACAGAAGAGATATCGAAACATTTTCAGCTCTCCGAGTAATTATTATTCGTGTACAATCACATCTGCCTTCTCATCGAACAGCTAATCGATTAATTTATTTGTAACGACAGGTTCGAGCGACAGTTAGAAATAAATGGAGGACAGAAAGATTCAATTGTTACGGTGGTAAAATCATTCGAGCGAGAGCGGAAATTTACGCTGGAAGCGTCGATCCGTTAAGGCGGCAACGTCAACCGGGCGATATAACCTAATTCTCGACGATTAAATGCAACAGTTGCGATAAGGCTTGTAAATTGAGCGAATTATGCCGCTGTTAGCAGAACACGACGTAGCCTCGGCCGATTAACATGCGCATTACGCCAGGTCGAAACGCTCAACCTGGCATTTGCATCGAAACGCGTCGAACAATCTCAGACTTCAACACCTGCTACTTTCTGCTACTTGTAATTCTTTCATTTATAGATTCCCTAATCTGCATTTCATTCTCAACGCGCGAAAAATATTCAATATTCGGTTCTATATTCTGACGCATCGGGTGTGTCACTCAGTACGCATGTAAAATAAGAGATGACGCTCATCGTGTGTCGCGAAACAAAATTTCGGAAATACATGTGCAGTATTGTGTTACAACTGCATTCTATTTCAAATACTCACAAAAATGTGGAATGTTTCGTGAGTTAAGTGTCCTGACACACCGCGTGCGTCATTGAAATCCTATAAAATAGAAAATGACGTTTTTCGTGTATGATGAAACAAAATTGTGCAAATGTATATGCTATTCCGTATTTTAACTGTATCTTATTTGAAACACTCACAAAAATGTGAAACGTTTTAAGAGTTATGTGTCTTGACACACCGTGTGCGTCATTTAGCATACCAATAAAACAGGAAATGATACACCACGTTTATGTCGAAACAAAATTTTGAAAATGTATATGCTGCTCCGTATTTTAACTGCATTTTATTTCAAATACGAGCTAAATGTGGAACATTTCATTAGTTATACGTCTTGACACACCAGGCGCGTCATACGTTGCCTACCTGCGATACAGAATGACGCAGCAGGTGCGTTTTCGAGCAGAATTTTTTGAGTGTATGCACAGCACCGTGTTGCAAGTAGATTTTAAGGAAATTGTATGTAGATTAGAATATTTTAAACACATTTCGCCTTCTTGAAAGAAGGACGAGGTCATAGAATATTCTTTCATATCGTTCAATTTAACCCTAGTGACACAATTTAACGACACCAGTGACACAATCATAGTTCAAATATGGAAAATTTTGTTTATATTTTGAATACGACTGAATATCCAATTTCACTCTAACTGTAATTTTAACAGTCGAGGGTCGCTAAATGCAAAACAGTCTTGACTATCGAACTTCAATTAGTCAACTTAATGTCGTAGTAATTTATAGTTCGTTATGTCCGAAGCGCTTGCTAAATAAATCATAGCACAAGGGATTAACCTGAATGATGGAGACACTTTTTATTTCTTATTAATTAAAGATCATTCATTTGTCCATCAACAGTTTGTATTCTTTTTCAGAAAATGTGTGGCATTTTATGTGGACAAAGTGTGAAGTTAAAATTTGAAAGTGTACAGTGTCGTGACGTAAATAAATTAAAAAATCATTGCAGTGCTTGAAAAAAAAATATTAATACTCGAAACATTATTTATTAATCCATAACGTGCACCTGATTTTCAAGTGATTCTTATCACGTATTTCGTTATTTGTTCATTTAAACACACCCGGTGCGTCATGCAGTACCTATCTAAAATGAAGAGGTGTAGCATCGGTCAGAACAGAAATTTCGAACATGTGCGTGCTGCGCCGTACTCCACCCTCGAAGACAACGCGTACATAAATTGCAGCATTCGAAATACGTTTCCCCGGTTCGAAGGAAATGACGAGGAACAGAAACGTTCTTCGGAACCGTCCGAGTTAACCGACACGATGGGAACACTTCAGGTTGATCTTCGACAAATTGTTAGTCCGTACGCCCGACCAATTTCAATCCTCCGCTAGTTCCAATTTCCTGCGCGTCATTACTGGTGTTCGCAAGACGTCGACCACCACGAGAAAATCTCACGGCGTTCCCGTTACCGAAGAAAGCAGTCGTACCCTAACTGGCGTCGGAGCTTCTGCTCGCGACAGCCATCGGTTTTCCTTCTTCCGCCATGTTCCCGTGGCTCCCGCGCCCCGACCAATCGGCCACCAAACGCGTCGGCGATATTCAAGGTTGCCGGCACACCTTGAAGCGACGGCTTCGCACTGTTGCGTACCAAGAGAGCCCGTGAACACGTGTAGCCCCATACCTGGTGTTAAATACTCGAGTTTACCCAAAAGGGAGTTCGAGCTTTGTAGACATTTTGCACGCTTGTGCGTACATATGTCACCCACATATGGATGACAGGGCAGTCAAAGTGTCAAGCGATTAACTCATTGTTTTACGCAAATGGTTAAGGTTATTTTACGATGTTATGGGGAAGCAGTAGGGTTACCTGGTAGTCCACTGCTTCAGGCTAAGGGGTAATTAACTTTACTTTGCAGGTTTATGGGATAACCTTTAGGTTACTTGCTGGCCCACTGCCTCAGGCAGGTGATAGTTAAGCCTAGTTCACATTGGTATGTGATATACTCAGTGGAGGGTGCCTTCGGCAGGTTGTAACTCGGGCTATTTTAATAGTGGTACTAATCGAACGCCTTAAGCAAAACGTAAATAACCCCTTGTCCCATTAATAGATATGATATTGATAGTACCTAATCTGGTACCTTAGTCAGGTTATAACTCAACCTATTTTAATAATGGTAATTGGGACTAGTCTACTGCCTTAGCAAGGGGTAAATAACCAAAGTTCACATTAGTAAAGTATTAATGGTACCTGATCTGGAACCCTAGAAGATAATCCAAATATTCGGTACTTGTACTTCAACGTATTAACCTATTTGAGATGGCGAATCTTTTTGAAAACGATCCCCAGAAGCGAATTTTTTCTATATATAATATATATAATATATAATATGCAACTCGCACCACACATAATTTTTATTGTAAATAGCAGACTGAACACCGTGTGTACAATGTTAAGTAGAATAGAAAGACATCATTAAAATTGACTAACTTTTATTTCAAAAGTAGTCAAACTACATTAAATCGTTATTTCATTTTCAGTAATTAAGAAACAAATGTAGCGAGTAATTGTTTGGATGAGTGCGAGATGCTCTCTGAATGAGTGAGAACGAATGGACATCGAGTGACAGGTGAAAAATAATAACGACTGGTCGTGTGAAGAGCAAAAGGTATGTGTCGAGAGTGTGAGTGAGATGAAAGAACGTGTGTGTTGATAAGTACGAGCGCAGGGAGAGTAAGTTGAGCGGCGTCGAAAGACAAAGTATAAATAGAATATATTCGAGATGATGAAGACTAAGAAGGCTAGATGAGTTGGCGTCTGAGGAGCGAAATCAGGATGTTTTTCACGATGATTCAATGTGTTCATGAAGTGATAGGTTGTCTATGAATTAGTCTTACAACATAAGGGTCGAGCAGGCTTGCCGAATAAATTGTTCATAGTTGTTGGATCCAGCAAGACTATTAATTTGAACCTTGCCTGTCCTTTCATTCCCATACTACCTAGAAATTTGAAATCTATCCAAACTCCGAAGGCACCGTAAGCCTTAACACCTGGATCGTTCGTTTTGCACACGGGTGCGAATCGCGGAGAAACGTTCAGAGCCAGAGGGTTTGAGGGGGCAGAACATGAGGAGAGACGCCGAAGCCGGGACGCGAGGATGGCGGGATAAAGGGGTATGAGAGGGGTGGCAGAGGTCGCAGAGGTCGGACACCACGTAAATTGCATACCCGATTGCGGTCTACTGAAGAGTGGTGCCCTCCAGTGGGCAACCCCCTCTTCAGACCGTACCAACCCCAAACTGGATCTAACAAGCCAGCAACCACAGACTAGGTTCGGCTTGCAACGGGGCTGCCACCTCTAGGGACTGCCGCCGGGTAAAGCCGGTGAACTGTCCCTCATGTCCTGACTGGAAACCCCTGCTTCCTTTCTGTTTCTCTTCCTACCTCCTTCCACGCCCGTGAAAACCTTCGAGCCCATCCAGCCGTCCTAACAAGCCCGCTTACCTTCGGCTTGTAAACCTACCGACGTTACTGTCCAGACGATGCCTCTCCGATCGCGACGTTCCTCGATTTTTCTCAAACGTTCCGTGCATAAGAAAAGATCGCGTGCGCGATTTTCACGCGAAACTTGCGTGTTTACGGGCGCACTCTTCGAGTCTGAGAGTTTAGGATAACGCGAGGCGATGTTTATCCAGTCACTCAGGAATTGGCGCACTGACTCATACGTATGCGAAGAAATTCTTCTTTAACGCACTTCACGCCGTTGGGGAGTGACTGATGATAAGGCGCCACGAACGACGTGTGAAACAAAAGGGATTAGGATTATACATAATACGTACTGAAATAAAAAAATTCTTGTGTAATGAAATTAAAGGATTTGGAAATTTGATGATTTAGATATTTCAACATTTGACGATTTGAATATTTAGAATTTTCGAATCTCTGAATAAGTAACTATAAAAAGTAAAGTGCAGGAAAATATGTATACAACATAGTGTTTCTATACTGAATATAAAAGATAGAACTTTAAAACAGTTATTGTCTAATAGAAGCTTTACTTCACAAAATTTATTAAAAATGATACTCATACTCAGACCAATACACGCACATATATTTAAAAAATTATCGAATATTACATTAGGTTAGGTTAGTAACTTTTTCGCAGTTAACTTAAATTACTAAGTTTATTGTAAACATGTATAGAATCTTGAAGAAACAGACGAGGAATCCGTTGAATATTGACAGTCGACTTACTCAATTTACATTCAAAAATGATCATCCACCTTATAACAACTTCATGAATATCGTAGAAGGTTAGATTGCAGCCATCTTTCAATACGATAGTTAAATATAAAAAAGGTACGTAACTAAAAATTGCACGTATATACATCGTTAAAACTGACTTTAGAAAAGAACACACATGAAGGTCGTAAACGGTAGTTGAAAAGAGCGGCCATTTGAAAAGACTCGAACGTTGCTCTAATCTCGGTACATTTGCAAGACCGGCTCCTATTGTAACCGGATTTCAGGGAACTACAATTACGACAATAGAGAGCGAGAACTTTAATGAGTCGCAACACGGTATAAAGTCAGGCATCACCTCGTTGCTGTTGGAGACAGAAAATCCCTGTCTGCCATTTTCCTGCGCGAGCACCCTGGCAGCGTTCTAAATACCGGACACTCTAATTACCGCTTCTGGATGTTGCGGTATAAAAGAAACCGTTCCATAATAAGTGTCACTGCCAGATCCGAGTATAGTTGAGCCGTCGACTCGAACAAATTGTCGTAACAGTCGAAAGAGTCCTCTTCGTTCGCAATTTGTCACCTTATTAACTCGCGACAACGGCGTGTCAAAGACGATACGAATACAAATACCGGTGTCATAACAGAAATCTGATCGCGAAACAGCGATCTCCGGGGCGAGGGAAGTTTTAAGAAAATCGATACGTTAATGTACACTAACCGTGGCTACGGGTGTTGACACACCAGGTGCGTCATGCAATGCAAATCTAAAGTAGTGAATGACGCAGCACGTGCGTTTTCGAACAGAATTTTGGAACTGTATACACAACACCGTTTTCAGAACACTTATATGATACTTGTTACATCTTATTAATTGCAGATCATTCGTAGATGAATAATCTGCATTCTATATAAAAAGAAATGTGAAGCAGCTTTTTATGCGTTTTGACACAAATGGTGCGTCATACGATGCCTCGAGTAGAATGATCTCTAAGCTCTCCCAAGAATGTTTTTCGGATTTGAGACACTGTTTTCTAACTTCTCTGTCTACGTGTTTCTACAAGTTTTCTATGAGATTCAAATCAAGTGATTGGGCTGGCCATGTCATTATTTTCAATTCAGAGATCTCTTGCAATTGCTGTAAATAATTTCTACATATCGCGGAGGTGTGATTCGACTCGTTGTCGTGCATAAGTTTGAAGTTATTTGTTTAATTAGTCATATTATTTATTAATAAAAATATACATTATATGTCACACGTTTCAAAAACATGGCAGGTGTTCACACGCATTTGAGCGACAGTTTTAGTGATAGATTCGAGTGTATTTGAACCGCGGACCTGAACAAACTGATGTAATAGTCAAAAGAGTCCTATTCGTTCACAATTTGTCACCTTATTAATACTCAACAACGGCGTATCAAAGGCGATACGAATGTAAATGCAAGAACCATAACAGAAGTCTGTTCGCGAAACAGCGATCTCCGGTGCGAGGTAAGTTTTAAGTAAATCAATACGTTAATGTATGCTAACTGTGGCCGCGGGTTCATGAGCGAAGAATACTCAAGTGGTATTGTAAACTTTTCAGATCCTATTAATGTAAAATACCAGAATTCCCCGAATGATCCCGCGGATGGGCCGTTCCGTCGTTGAGCCTGTCGGTTTCCGTTGGCCGGCTTAGAATCCCGAAGAATTTGAATAAAACGAGTCTCTCGCCGCGTTTAAAATCAAAACTGCTATCAGAGTGAACGGCCCGGATCTCGGCACGATCAATCAGCCCCCACCGGGTAAAACGGCACTTTTATGCGGTATTAAGCCGAGACCCCGTTTGACGCCGCGAAATCGACCAAATCTATCCAGCCGTTTCTTCCTCGATCTTATTTCTGGTTCGTTTCAATTTGATCACAGGGTGTTCGCGGCATCCATGCAGAACGAGTCAGCGGCCACGACTCGATACTCGTAGGCACTTTACGAAAGAGGGTTGTGTTTCAGGTGTCGACGAAGAAAAAGATGGCCAGAGATGGAAACACAGAGCGAACGAGGAGGGGGTCGGAGCCAAGGTAAGAGGCTGCAGAGCCCATCTGGCTTCCAATCAGAGTGTTGCCACCAGCACATGTGTTCACGGCACGTTGAAGGTGGCGGTTCAATCAACGGGGGTGCATCTCTCTTTGGCCCTCTCCCTTCCTTATCCCTTCGCTCAGGCAACTTTATATCACATAATCGAGCTTCGAAGCCGCGCTCCTCCCATTTTCGTACTCCATCTTTTCCTTAACGTTTTCCCTTCTCTATCCCGTGCCTTTATTCGGCCTACCTCATCCCCTATGAATCCGAGACGCCTTCCTAAACCCTTTTCGATCCTGCTAAACATTCGGGCACCCAATGGTGTTAGTATGCAAGCTATTTCGTGTACCGTGGATATTTAATAGTCTGGTGCTTCGGACAAGTTGTTTACTATATTTTGGTGGGTAGATTGTAGCGAGTTCACGCGTCGACTGCCACACGGAAGCAAGTGATGATTGCATTAGGTAGTGTGGCGCCTTATGACCGGATAATCCTAACACCGTTTTAGGGGACCGTATTTACGACTCGGACAAGAGATATTCGATTCTTGGTACGTTGTAAATTTTCCGCTAAAAATCACAAATTTTTTAGCCTACCTGAAGGAGCAACCGTTATCTCAGCCTCTCTTCTTGTATGTATACACCTTACAATGGGTTGGTACAACCACCATTCTGTAACATAAAAATCGTTTACCTGATAGTTACCAAATTGAAATGACAACTAAATCGTTTCATCATTTAAACCTGATATTTAAACTTAACACTTCAACATAGTTCAACCGACGCTCAATAAAGTAAATCAGCAATTTAAATACCTTGCTTATTCTTTTGAACCAATTAGAACTACAACCTAGTCCACTCACTTATATTAGACATGAACTGTGGTGCTGCATGTGAAAAATAATTGAGAACAGCACGATATAGCAGGTGGTATTTTCATTTTTGACAAATCATATTGTATCGGTTGAGGTTATAACCTCAAATTATAATTTGACTCGAGAGGTTCAAGGCCCTTAAGGGATCACGTCTTTTTGGACGTTTTTGCTTGGCCCCCCGTATTGCTCACTAGAGTCGATTTCGAAAGATATGGATTTTCCTCATAGTGAGAGAAAGTCTGAAAAATCACGACAGAACGTAGTCGACACTGGTCCGAGTACAGGCCCATATAATCGTCAAGGTTAAGTTATAGTAATCAGTCAGTGGTGTTTGTTAACGTTTTTGTTATTGTCTATTTTTTTAAATATATATTTTTGCTTACCGATGTTTGTTATTTTAAAATATCAAACATTTTTACAATACTTTGTTATATTTATTTTCCACAGTTTAGTAACTAATTCGAGTACTTAGTACTCAGTTAAAAATGTGAACAAATTTTGAATAACATTGCTACCAAATCTGTGTAGAAATTTGAGTGTCACCCACGTATGGATGACAGGGCACCCAAAGTGTTAAGCGATTAGCTCACTGTTTTACGCAAAGGGTTAAGGTTATTTTACGGTGTTATAGGGAAGCAGTAGGGTTACCTGGTAGTCCACTGCCTCGGGCTAAGGGGTAATTAACCCTACTTTGCAGGTTTATGGGATAACCTTGAGGTCACCTGCTGGCCCACTGCCTTAGGCAGGTAATAGTTAAGCCTAGTTCACATTGGTATGTGATATACTCAGTGACGGGGTGCCTTAGGCAAGTTGTAACTCGGGCTATTTTAATAGTGGTACTAATCGAACGCCTTAGGCGAAACGTAAATAACCCCTGGTCCGATTAATAGATAGTATATTGATATTACCTAATTTGATACCTGAGACAGGTTATAATTCAGTCTATTTTAATAATGGTAATTGGTACTAGTCTACTGACTTAGGCAAGGGATAAATAACCAAAGTTCACATTAGTAAAGTATTAATGGTACCTGATCTGGTACCCTAGAAGATAATCCAAATATTCGGTAGTAATACCTCAACGTATTAACCTATTCCAGACGGCGAATCTTTTCGAAGGCGATCACCAGAAGCGAATTTAATTGTTTTACATCGATCGTTTTCAATAAAAAGACTTGTTTGTAATATAAATGAGCCCCTTCATAACTCAACTTGTACAAATAAGGCGATACACACCGCGTGTACAACTTGCACCTCAAATAATTTTTATTGCACTAAATTTAAAACTAAACTTCACACTAACTTACTAAACTTAAAACTAATTATCAAAGTTACGTGTTAAAGTATATTAAAATTACCTTGAAGCTTAACGTC
The DNA here is from genome assembly GCA_947623535.1 of Coelioxys conoideus. Taxonomy (NCBI): domain Eukaryota; kingdom Metazoa; phylum Arthropoda; class Insecta; order Hymenoptera; family Megachilidae; genus Coelioxys; species Coelioxys conoideus. The sequence goes on along the minus strand of OX392450.1, from coordinate 27,477,547 downwards.
TTACGACATGAATTATTAAGCACAGTTCACGTACCTGCAGGCATACATTATAAATATATTTAAAAATCTATGATTTTAATTTCCTCGAAAATCAAATTCTGCACGAACATAAATTATTTAACATGTTTTACTTGATTTTGCATACGGAATTCATCTTTTTGTACTATCAGTATACGGATACCTTGTACTATTTAACACATGCAATACATTTTCTAAGTTATACAAATATTATCTGGAAAAGTATAAATATTATCTTGTAAAATACAAATGTTATCTGGTAAAATACAAACATTATCTGGCAAAGTACAAATATTATGTGCATAATACTAATATTATCTAGTAAAATACAAATATTTCATGTATTATACAAGATTTCAGTGTTCACCCAGATTCGCGTAATGTCTCTGATTCGCAGAGCGAAGAGTTTCGCGGAATTCGATTGGCAACCAAATTCTTCGTCTTCGTTCGCCTCTGACGTTTCCGCGAAATTAACTAACAATTTATTTCCGCCACCGTGTCGCGAAGCCGTTACCTTCGTTTAATGTCCCCTGCAGTTGTTTCGCGCGATTCAAACTTCCCGAAGACTTTCGGAACGCAATTTTCCTCGGCCCGTCGCTAAATTTGTTTTTCGAACACTTTGATCGAAGTTCGAGCTGGGATAACGGACGCGGAGGTAAAGATCGAACGGCGTCGTGATTTGTCGCGGGATTATTTCGACGAATCGAGATAACACCCAGACACGTTACTCCATATAGATATAGGCGCAGCGGCTCGTTGATTAGCATGCCACCGTACGGAGATAAGCGGCCTAACCGTGACGATATAGTTGGTCCTGACAGGTCTATAGCCGGTTTCATCCGCGATAATCCCGGCTATTGTCACAATTTCGAACTGTAACGAACTATAATGTAGCCAAAAATGAATACAGGGTGTCTCATTATAATCTTTCCATTATCTCGCAAAATATTCATTATTCGACAAAAATGTTTAAACGAAACATGCTTGGACCATAGTCCAAGGGGGGACTATGGTGTTCACTGTTATTTTTCTGGGCGGAGACGCTTCCTAGATTTGAAGGTGACTATTGCTTTTTTTAAATGAAAACGTGTGTCTTTTTACACGCTAGACTCACAGCTTACCTCGAGACGAATACATTGATCTACATTATGTTGACCGTGAAATGTTATTCAAGGTGGTTTCAATGGCTCGAAGTTTTCTTCTTCACTGCACGTCCAGAAGATGTTTCTTATCTTATAAATTCAAAAGTACGACCTTGAACATTTATGCAGGCCTGATTCTATTCCTAAATGAGAGTTCAACTTATTTCAGTCTTCATATTTATATCCGTTGTTGGCTGTTCAACTTAAACTTTATCTTTTATGTAACCCCGCAAGTAAAAATCCAAAGGCGTTAAGGATGGTAGTTCTAGTGTTAACCCTTTGCGGTCCTATGTCGAGCCTGACTCGACATCGTGTTTGTCTTGAATCGTAGAGATAATTCACATAAGTAGGTTGCTTGAAGATGTTCTGATTTCTTTGCCACTTGTAATAAATTACAAAAATGTTTGTTACACACCCTGCATCATTGCAATACATCTTATTGTAAACTCACTTCTTGTTGTATTTTGTAAATTGATTAAAGCGTCGCAGGTAAAAGAGATTAAGGACCACAAAGGGTTAAACATTCTTTTCGAATAATGAGGCAGCCTGTATACGTCCTAATTACAATGAGACACCCTGTATACGTGGCGATATTCGCCGGAAACGGGTCGGTAAAACGTTCGAACGATCGTCGATTATGGGAACGTTCATGTACAAACTCTTGACGATTTTCACGCCAACAACGATTTCGCGATCACGATAGAAACGGACAACTCGTCCAAGCGACCAGCAGCTCGCGATAATCGTTATCTCCGTAGGAGTTCGATATTAGCTTGAAAACGCGTTGGCGTAAACATCGCAGCTTGAGAGTTTCTAGAACGCTAGATAGCTTACTTCCTAATAACAGCAGGAAGTGTAGCAGGCGAGTGCAACTCGGCCGGTCTCGTTGTTGCACCGATGCTCCGGGCCGGTGTGACGTAGATAGGAAGCGAACAATAATTGATCGAACTCTCTAAGCTCCGGCTATAAGCCCGTGATCCTGTTATTGTAGATACGCATGGGCATGAGCCGCCCATGACCCTACCAACCTAACTAAACGCGTCCGTTCAACTCCAAACTCATATGCAGCTTTCCAGCAAAAATGTACGAATCGTTTGTTTCACGTGTCCGATCGAAGAAATCGATTCGTTTTAATTATTTTATTCGATTAAGTTACATTTTAGCACCGAATGATCTTTGTTAAGAATAAAATACAAGAACGAAAAACAATGAGATATGTGGACAATACGTCTTCATCCACTTGCAGCTATCAGACAACAAAAGTTTGCAACAGGAGTTTTATAGTATGGAATACACAATGTATGACAGTAAAAGAAATTTCGAAAGTAGCTCGTTTTCTTGACTATGTCACAAGGTTTTACACATACGAATATGACTTTCCTTGTTATAATAAAACTACACAGAAGTAATGTTAATTATGTACAAATATACAGAGTAGATAGATAGAATATAGGGAATGTATATATATTATTGGAAATTACTCAATTAATGCCTCAATTTATGACAATACAGTAAAGAATGTCAATCAAGTAGACAGAAACAGACTCGCAGTTTTATGGCACTCTTCTTCGAACACCAAGCATCAGTAACATCAGAAAGAGTCGTCAAGAAACCATAAGAGAGTGCAGTAATTACATTCTACCTTACAGTGTTCAATTTCATACAGTAATTTTGAATTCTCTTCATTTAACTTACTATCTTTATTGTATCACTATTATATGGGGTTTATATAAATAATCTTTTTTCTTTAAAATTTCAACATATGCATTGATAGAGTTTATAATCTACATGCACTATATAGTATGCATACAGTACACATGTATAGATGTACAGACGTATTATGTATGTCCATGTATAAACATGTTTGCATTGACCTAGTATGTATCATGTGTATATACGTATGTACTTCTGCATATGTGTACATATGCACATATGCATACATATACTATGTATGGTCATATGTAACATATATGCATTGACCTACTATGTATCATATATATGTATGTACTTCTTTATTTATGTACTATGTATTTACATATGCATATATGTATAGATGTACTGCGTACGTACATATGCATACACATACTATGTAATGTCATATGTAACATATATGCATTGATGTACTATGTAAGTATGTACAATAGATGCAGTATGAAGACGTGTATACATATGTATAGTACATGTACATCGTACATCTATAGTACAACTATATACTATGTCAAAAGTACATAGTGCTCCAATATTAATGACAGTCACCGTGTATTGTATACGTAAAATTTTAATTGCAAAGAGGGTTGTATTATCGTTCGCGCTAAACAGATTGCCCGTTTCGTTGTCGCGATATTGCATCCCCGAATTGAATCACGGATCATAAACACTCTTTCGCGAGTAACATCGTCATAAAAACCCCACGAGAACAAGACACCATCGGGGCACATCTGTTCGTTCGTCGTAATTGACTTCCGTGTCCCTTGATTGCGCGATGGCGATTCGCGTCGAGCATCAATTTCGTTGCGATAGAAAATTTCGAAGGAAAGTTTCGCCGGGAATTTCTGTTCGCGTAATCGGGAATTAAGAAGCGTGGCTCGAAGGTTTGGCAAATTGACGATTTACGGTCACCAAACAGGACGATAAGCGAATGCCAGCGGGCTTAATGGGGCCCGGGGCCATAAGCGGCGGGGTTCCGACAAGATTTGCATGACAATGCCCTGTCATTACGCGCTCGGCCCAATCAAACGTCGAGCACACACCGTTTGCTCAGCAAGTGTTTATTACCGATGCGACATGCAAATGCTACGGCTTCTGTGCACGAGTGTACATACACACATATACACAGACACTTCGAGGTTCCATTAGTAATTCCTCCTTTCCTCGACTTAGATAGGATTCGACTACTCCTGGTAGTCTTCGTCCGAGAACCCGTCAGCCTGTAAATCGTATCGTTCGATTCTATCCTATATTACCGGCAATTTGGTCTGTCGTTGAATCATCGAATATTCCGACAGTTGGTGCTTGCTAGGAAATCGATACAATCTGTTTAACACCTTCGTCGGCACGTTCATTTTCACCGTTTGTCCACGAGATCAATGTCTTATGTCGATTAAATTTTTATTGCGAGATCAACAATTCGATCGGCTGATTTTTAGGGGTAATTAATGCTTTGCGAAGCTGACACACAACGCCATTCGATTTATCTTTGCATTCGAGGGGTGACACTCAGTTATCGCTTGATCTGTTGTCTTGTGTTTCAGATTCTTTGAGATTGTCACCAATTTTCCTCTTAGATGGACGAGTTTCATGATTTTCCATTTTCAGTCTCTTACATACGCCTACATCGTATGTGTAAATTTACTCCTGTGGATTCAAACGTATTGAGACATTATATGAGACATGTGATGATCATATTGTGCTACATAATTATAAGCATAGTCGTGTTGTTATCGCAAATATTCTTTTTACTCGTCACCACACGTTCGCGCCTATTCGAGTAAATGTACACGCGTCGCAAAAACCATTAAAACCAGAAGAACTATGTGCCGTAAAAACCATGTTGAGTATGAAGGGATACGAAACATGACCCGTGGGAAGGAAATTTACCACTCACGCTATAATAACTATTCGTGACGCACTTGTAGTTCAAATATATTAAACCTTGTTTAAATTTCCAAATTGAATTTAAGTCTAATTGTAATTTGCACGGTTAAGGATCGCTAAATGCCAAACAGTCTTGACATTTGAACCTTCTTTATTTACCTTAATTTGGTAGCAATGAACGGTTGGTTACGTTTGACGCATTCACCAAATAAATGGTAGTGCAAAAATAGTTTAAATTCGACCGGTCGCATTTTATATTCTCGGTCATAAAATCGGCAACTGTGAAAAGTCGCCGTAAAGTTTGACCAAGATTCACTATTTTCGCCGTACACGAAAACAAGCAATTTATCAACGAACAGAAATGAGTAATTTATCAGCGAATAGAAATAAGCGATTTATCAGTGGAACGTTATGAAAGAGGAAGAAGATCAAAGTGTTATATTATGGACGATGTTCCTTTTCATTCACGCCGGTACACGTGAGCTATTATCTATTTAAATCGCGTTCGCCCTCGCTCGGAGCAAGGATCGACCGCGACGGCTTCGATTTATCAGACGCAACATTCTGAGCCAAGACGTTATCCTCGAGAAATCGGAGAGGGTCAGTCGACTGCTGATCGAAAGGAATATTAAGCGGTCGAGTTAGGGTTATCTACGAGCTGGTTCCACCTCTTCCCTGAACGTTCGAGGAATTCGATTTCAATCGCGATGCAGGTTGCCAGATAACAGCGGATAACGGCAATCTTCGAACTGTATGTGCGTCGCGGCGTCAGCAATATTAAGTGATGATTAAACAATGCGTGGAATCAGTAGATTGTCAATAAGCGAAAAATTGGACTGTATTCGAAATGAATGGATCAGAGTTCGGATGACTAGATTTTATTTTGATGTGTACTTGTTAACACTTTGAGTAGCATGTCACCCACATACGGGTGACGTATGAATTTTAGTCGAATTTAGTAGTTAAGTTTAGTTGAAACATTTAACACAACAAAGTATAAAACATTTTTGTAAATATATTAAAGCTTATCGAATAAACCAGGGTAGAATATTATGAAAAATTGTCTATAAAATTTATAGAACAACAACTACAAGTGCGTCACGAAAATAAAATTGCTTCCTAAAAAAAATTGAAACTGTTTTAAGATGGCGCTCAACGTGTTAACTGTTGCGTCGAAAGTGCCTTTCCGAAGATGTTTTACATTTTAGCAAGACTCGGAGCAGGCGTACAAATTTTGCGAATTCGGTGAGTGGAAACAGTTGGATATTTTCTATTGGCTAGCTATTTTCGGAATTTGGAAATTTGTAAACACTCATTTCGTGAACATAGTAATAGATTTGTTAAATGTGGATGAAGAACTTCTGATACTAACTCGCATGTTCAATCAAGGCTCTGATAGCTTTATAGTGTAAAAACCGAGAAAATTTGCACTTCTTATATATCATTTTAATGAGGGGAAAATTTGTTAATATTTGATATACCGTGTAAGAAATCCTGTATTCTACAAGTGAATAAGTAAAAAAATTCTCAAATTTAAAGATTTAGACAATCTGAAATCTCTAAGGTGTTGTGTTTCAAAATTTTCCAAATCTTCCAAGTTTTAAGATTCCAGAATTTACAAATTCCAAAATTGCGAAGTACAGAAGTTACAAAATTGTAAAATATCTAGATTCCAAAATATTAAAGTTACAAAATTCAAAAGTTCTCAAATTCCTAAATTCCTAAATTCTGAATTTCCTAATTTCCAAATTCCTACACTCCAAAAATTCTCAGCAATTCAAAAGTATCAGAGTATCAAAATCGCCAAATCCATCTAATTCTTGAATTCCTAAATTTCTAGATATCCTAATTCCCAAAATTCCCCAAATTCTAAACCTTCCAGTACTAAAATTCCTATACTCCAAATTTTTATATTCCAAAAATTTCAAAAATTCAAAAATACCAAAGTTTAAAAATTTCCGAACCTTTTAACTCCTAAATTCTAAACTTCTGAACCTTCAAATTTCTACATTCCCAACATATCAAGAATTCCCAAATTTCCATATCTCTCAATCCCGAAGTTCGAAAATACCAAATTTCAAGAATCCCCAATCCCTTCTATTCCTCAGTACCTACATTTCTGAATCTCCAAATTTCTAAATACCTTCCCATAAAAAATTCCCAAATCACCATATCACCCAGTCAAAAAATTCCAAAATACCAAATTTTCAGGATCCCCAGAACTAAAAATTTCTAAATTCCCAAATCTGCGAACCACCAACCCCAAAAACTTCTAAAACCTAAAAATCCTCTCGCAACTGGCAATTACCAAAATCTAACAAAGACATGCACGAAAGTTTCGCTTTCGGCGACCGAGGGTAGAAATTTTTTTTTCCTGTCGTGGATGTCCCAGCGTAATCGGGCGATTATCGATAAACAGTTAGCCCGTAGGAAAGCACCGAGGGCGGTTGCACGACTGAATCAGGTTCAGCGTCGACTTTAAATTGTTACTCCCCTTTCTCTCTTTCTCTGTTCTCCGTAGCTGTTAGCCAGACTCCGGGAGCGCGTCGACGCCATTGAGGAACAATAAATGATTATTGTCGAGACTATTACCGCCGTAGTGGCGAGCAGGCCCCATTGGAACTGTTCGGTGGTCAGTTCCTCTCGGTGCATGTGGTCTTGTGTGTACAAGCGGCACTCGCGTATACGTGCCACCATTATTTCTCGTATCTCGCGAGTCCATGCACAACCCCGACCAACCTCTCACCCTTCCGCCATTGCACCACCATCGCCCACCGTTTCTCTCCGCTCTTTTGCCCCTCTCTCTTATAACCCCTTCCCCCTTTATCCTCGCCACGACCGCTCTTCTTTACCTCAAAAATACCCTCGATACCATCGTATAAACTGGCCACTCGCTTAATTCGACGATAGGCCTTTTCGATTTTTCACAGCAATTTTGGTTGGCATTGGTTCGTTTCGCGTGATCACTTTGATACGTAGGTTAGGTATATCAGACAACTGACGAGGTTAATAAATGAGGAGGTAAATACGGTATGGTTTAATTACACTTGAAGTATTTGTATGCATTTGTATTAGATAGTTGTGTTGGATTATTATGATATTTTCATACATACAAAAATGAATCATGGCAATGCGAGACAGTGTTATTAAACAAAAGAAAGTTTTTATTTATTTCGAGTTAAGAAATGAAACGATAAATTACTTCCATCAGATGCTTCATAATAAAATCTGGTTACAACGCAATAACCTGAGTTGTTTAATTATAATTAATCCCATATTCCAATAAGTTGCGTATATGAATAATTTGTTAATTGTTTGTAGAAAATATACAGTAAAATCAAGTAATATATTGAAAATGAATAATGTAGTTATATGCACTGTGTATGTCTCCTCTTTTGATGTCGTATTGGTGTGAGAAATTTATAAAGTGCGTAAAATTAATAATAAAAATATAAGAAAGATTAATAAAATTTGAGTTCGACAAAAGGAAATTACAAATTGAGAAAGTTTTGTGCTTGAATATTTAATAATAGAGGATTTGAATATTTTGTGGTTTTGGAAAGTCGGAAACTTTGTGACTTTGAGAATTCTGAAATTTAGAAATCCTGGCATTTGGGAATTTGGAATTGTAAAAATTTATAAACTTGAAAATTTTGAATTCTGAGAATTTGGGGATGGAGGCATTTTGGCAAGTGGGAAACATAAATTTCTGGTGTCGAAAATCTTTAAATATTTTATATAACGTGAAAGAAATCGTAAATTCTACGGCAAGTGAATATATGAAACCTACTTAAAAAATTCTCTAATTTAAAAGTTCAGACACTGAAATTCCTAAGATCATACGTTTCAATATTTCCAAGTCTTCCAAATTTTAAGATTCTAAAATTTACAAATTCCAAAATTGCAAAGTACAGAAGTTATAAAATTGTAAAATATCCTAATTTAATATTCAGAACCGTCTTCAATTCGACAACTTTTCACGACACTGGGTTGAAACACAAACTGTACTTTTCATCTCAAATATGGGGCTTTCGATGTTTGATTCTTACTCACAGAATTATCGAACGAATTGAAGAAACAAACGCGAACGCACGTTTCTAGATTAAAAAAAAAAAATGGAAGCGAGCGAAAGAAGAAAAGCTGTTTGCTTGATCACTCAGGAAAATCAAACGTACATACGTGGCCATTCGGTATACCGATGGCTTCAACTTCAATAACGAGCTGCCACATTTTCCAATCATAGGTCGCTTTGTAGCTTTCCCTGCTTTTGTGTACCGGACGAAAAAGCATTAGGGCTCTTTAATCGAGTACCTGGCGTCCAATTGTATTTGAACGTACGTAACAAGTTTTTTGTCTGTCGTATAACGTATTTGTTCTACGCATGGTAGACCGGCAGGATCAATCGGTGCCTCGCAACCCTTTCAAACGAGTCCACCAGGGGGATGAAGTGACTGTTTCATTTGATGCGTGTGACGCGGGTTCGCGATCATAAATAAACAAATTTGATCAAAGATATTTTGCAATTTCTCTCTTTCTAATTATCCGTGTTTACTGCAACCATACATAATTATTTAATTGTTAATTGATCGATTAAATATCACGATAACTACATTCATTATATCGGTTAAATGTTGAGGTTACTGTATTTGTTGTATTCGTTAAATAGTAGTTTGCATATTTCTCATATATGATTACATATTAAGTTCATTATATTCACTGTATTCTTTAAATATTAGTTTGAATATTTATTATATAGATTAAATATTAAGTTTATTATATTTGTTGTATTCTTGAAGTCGCGTGAATATCCATCGTATCAATTAAATATTATGTTCATTAGAAATGTTGCTTTCATTAAGTACTGGTTGACATATGTATTGTATCAATTAAGTATTAAATTCAATGTATATGCTATATTCATCGAATTCATTAAATATTATGTTCATTATAGACATCATATTAATTAAACTTTAAGTTAATTTACATTTTTTTGTTTATAACCATTGGTTTGTTCTATTATTTTCATTTGCATATACTACTAGATCGTAAGATTGATAGACAATAAATCAGTTTATTAAACTTTTAAAATATATACAATTTAATAAGAAAGACGAATGCAATGTAACTATAATAATTATAATAAATATCTACAGGTTTCATAAATGATTACGATAATAATAATTATTATCGCTAACTTAATGTTATTAAATATTGTCACTAATTCATTCCTTCATTTTCCAAACCGGTAAAAAGCTTTAATTACAAAATGGTAACAAACAAAATTGCCCTAAGAACAATGAAAATTACACACAGTATCTCATAATGTGTATACTTAACAATGCATAATGTATCGCACACGCTCTCTATCTGCACCCTGTATCTTCACGATCACCATATTAAAATTACATTAACATAGTTTTTATTATCTGCGGTTACCCATTCAATATATCGTTACGTTAACAATCGACGCTCAGATTTTGTTCAGTATAACAAATCGACTATAAAACTCACATACCGGTTGCATCCATTGTCCCGGTTGGATTTAAATATTCTAAAGTTCCATACCCGAGGGAGAATCGGTAAATTAGCATACGATGAGTGGAGCTCGTTTAAATTTGAACTAGCAGCAGGAGTTTCGTATTTGCATAAGAAAGAGAGAAAAGTGGAATTTGCCTAAAAGACGATTCAAAATCTTCTCGTGAACTGATTCGACCAGAAAAAAAAATGATTCCGGCAATCGTTGCACTATCCCTTCGTAGCACAGATGTTTCCCTTTCGTACGAATCATTTAACAAACTAAATCAACCACTGGTTTCTCACACATCTGATACGTTTACGCAAACCGTGATCGATTGAAGCTTTCTACAAGTATTCATCATCTGCTTTATTACATAGAAGATATTAAAGAATATTAATCCCTGAATAAAGCAAAGGATTTTTTTGAACGATATGTAACATATTTTATTCTCCGATATGAAACATGTGCGCAGTATATGATAATTATACATTTCAGTATGTTATAATGGTGCTCAGTAAGGTTATACAATTTTATTCTATTTTAATTTATTGGAGGAACTTTGTTACGTATGCTTATTATCTGTAGTTGCTGAAGGAGTGTTCAATGTCCAAACGCGAAGTCAAGGTTGTTAATACATTTATTTTGTTAATTTATTCTATTAAATAATAGAATAACATCATTTTTAGATACAGTAGTGAAGCAGTATTTATGAACATAATATATGTCATTGTAAAGAAGCAATAAAATGAATTGTAATATTAATAACATCCTTGAATGAATTATCCCTTACAATATAATATGGAGGTTGCGATCGTTGGACAACTTCAACAATTTTTTGTGAAAATTAAACGCTTGTTACAGTGCATTGTAAATATACTGTACCAGATGTTATAACATACAATTTTTTAATTTTGTGCTATAAAAATGAACAGCTCATTTCACTATTACTCATTATCAAACATTTCTTTTTAAATGTTCATTACAATTTTAAGGCCACGTTTGCAATTATGTACCACATGTGATATTTCACCTACAAATTTAAATTCATGCATTACTGCAAATTTGCAATATTATACAACCTTTCTTTAAACGAATTTAATACGTAATAGAGGTCTTCATTATTTTTTTAGGGGTGTCACGTAGCTTTTTCAGTAGAATCGATAAAGCGATATAAAGAAAGGTTTATCTCGCGCGTTTCGCAGGCAATTGGATGCCAAATCGATTAACTCCATAAAACAAGAGGTTGAGCAAAATGATAAAATAGTATATATTGTGTTTTCAAATTGTTCTTAAATTAAAAATTCAAAAATACCATGTAGACTGTATTACTACATATGAATCTTTTATCTAACAACATGTGGAAAGTGTAAGATAGAATATCCTTAGAGTAATTGTTATTATTGCTACAATTTTTTCATGATTAAGGGAGTTAATCGCTTTGGCAAGTGAAAGAAAATTATTAATTCGAATTCAATATTCGAATAATTTTTTTTTATTGCGGAAAAATTTCATTATATAAATATATGTTTTATTAAAGATTTTAGCAAAAATGAATAATAACTGTTTTGTTACTGATACATAATATTACGAGTATTACTTTGTTTAAATTGATTCATCATCAATATAAATGATGTCTTCTTCGTTAGCTGAATTTGAGCTCCCGTCATGTCAATTTATCTTTAAATGTTTTACTTTGTTTAAATGTTTACTTAAATGTTACACTTTAAATGTTTTCTGATTTTTTTTGCTAGAGATTCGATAATAGCAAATTGTGAATCATTTGAGAAGCAACTGTGTTCACTTACTCGATATTTCATGTGAATTGATTCAGCTTGTATTTCTGTACTTTGAAGCAATTTCAATAAAAATAAACCAGTTTTAATACTTGTGTTTTGCCCGGTACATGAGCCTGAATAGGTTATAGATTTTGTATTATGTTTAAAATACATTATCGAATGGAGTTAATTAGATTGGCTTCTGAAATAAATTATTTATTATTCAATGGCGAAAAATATTTTGTCATTTAGTGATGTTAATACTTATTATTAGAGAAATTTGTCTCGAATATACACAGTTAGGAGCTACTTAAGTGCTTCGATATGAAAATTTAATAAAATTCAGAAAATGGAGTTAATAGATTTGGCAAGTGAGGCATCCAATTGAAAATTAAACGATTTCTGCGTGCACGTGTTAGGCGGAATATCGAGGAAGAGTTTTACAAGGGTTTTACACCGGGATAGCTAGAAGACCGGATGGGGAAGACGAAATAATATCGTCCCGTGACGAAATCTTTCCGGCGAACTCCCCGGTGGCGTATCCCTACCGGTGTTCTCCTCGAAACGAAGAGAAAATTGGAAGAGACCGGTTAAGAGAAAGACTCGTCGAAGAAGAGAGAGCACGATGGAAAAAGGAGATCCGTGTGGCCCTACTCTCCTTGAAACGCGGTTCCTCGGGGACTCGCGAATGAAATTTCATTTCGGAAGCGCCGTAATCTCAGAATTGTTACTTGACTTCGTTCGCGAAAGGAGAGCATGAAAGGAATCCTCCGGATTCGTTCCGTAATCGACCGAATCACCTTACACCTCGCCCTCCGACCCCCCGCAAACGCCTCATCTTAAACCCCCTATTCTAAACACCTTACAGTCGACTTGGACCCTTCCTCGTTTTAAGCAACAGCCTTTATTGTCTCGTACACCTGTGTTTTCAATTGGCGCCGGCGTTCCAGGTGAAGATGCCGGGCAAACGAAGCTTGATAACACCCTAAAGGAGCTCTAACTACCTCGGAATCGATGCAATCTGCGAGCCGGCTCGATAAATCGAGTCATAACGAAGGGGAATATAAGGGGGAGACGGTGAATATATTGGAACGCTGAGAAACAGGGGCTTTTGGATGTTTGAAGGGCGAGTTTTAGATAGGTGGATAGCTTGTAATAATTTTCTACGGTGTTAGCTTGAAGGTGGGAGTAAAAAACACGATCGCATCGGTAAATGTGTTAACGGTTCCTCTGTGTCAGGGTTCCTCAACTTTTTCTTGACACTGACTGTACCGAACTGGACGTACTTACATACGAACGGTTTACACGGTTTTGTTTCGAATTACTTGCCTTTATTTTTAATTAAATTTGTTATCTACCTTGAATTCTTATTTTATTTTGAATTGAATTTACTGACTACCTTAAGTTGTTATTTTATTACAAATTACATTTAATATTAATCTAAGTCCTGACTTTATTTTAAATTAGATTTACTATCTACCATAAATTGTTATTTTATTTTTAATTAAATGTATTTTTATATCTTAAGTTCTTGTTGCATTTTGAATTAAATTTATTGTCTACCATAAATTGTTATTTTATTTTTAATTAAATGTATTATCTATATTAAGTTCTTGTTGCGTTTTGAATTAAATTTATTACCACCAACAAGTTCTTATTTTGTTATAAACAAAATTTAGTATCTACTTTAACTTCTTATTTTACTCAATCATATTCAATCGTGTTTTATCGCTTGTTTCTTTAGTTTTCCATTTTATTTTTGGATTCAAATAATGCCTAAGTTATACGTTTAATGTTAACTTACTTAAAAAGATACGTTTAGTATTGACTTATATTTTCGTGCAACTGTGGTGAACAAAATAATTCCCATTTCTTTTTGCTTATTTCTTAAAATAATATGAAATGTTTGTTTTTCAATATTCGTGTAAAATATATAAAATATCCATTACGTCGTTTTTGATGTATCAGTACATCCTTCATTAACCTACTTTTCGAGATGACTGTACATTAACGAAGATAAATATGAAATTAACTCGAGAATGGTAAATATATATTTCCTTTGAACTGCAAATTTAAATTTTGTGTTTAACTGATCTCTGAATATGAAACGTTATTATGTATTGAATCAGATGTTGACTACATTAGTGATGATGGCATTATAAACATATGTATTTGTTTAAATCTGATTATAGATATATTTATTTAAAAGGCAGAAAGAACTTGTAATTAATTTTCTTTTTACTTATATTCTAACCAATTTATTTTTATACCTTTTTTCATACAAGTATATGTACACTTATGATGTGGTATTTTTGTATTATTAAATTTAATTACTATGTAAATATCACTTTTGTTTTCAATAAACATATAGAAATGTAATGAAGCAGCAAAGTATATGAATTCAATTAATTGAAATCAACTTGCCATTTTGAAGTTTCGAAATGATGTCCCGTCCTCTCCCTAATTTTATCTAACTTCTTGAAACAAGTGTTCTCAGATGATTGACTTATGTTCGTTTCTTCAAATCGACAGAGTGCAACACGTAATTCTCGCGTAATAATTTAACCAACCGAAAGATTCCATAAATTGCTTAGTTTTCTTCCGCAACGATATCTCTTGGCAAGTTCGAATAACTATTGGAGCGTGCAACGATTTGAAAACGACAGTTGAATGGGTACGATATCTCCGAAAACTTGAACAATACGTCGTCGTTTAAGTTACGATCGTATCCAATCAATATTTCCAACGGAAGTAGAATACGCGTCTTCCCAACGTACAATACGGCGATTCATCAAACAGTTTGCCGTTCCGACTTATTGTTCAAGCATTCCTGAACTTCGTTCTCCACAGTTCTATTCTTGCTGAAAATTTCACCGCCATCCATTACTATCGTATCCCGGTAACCTAATTTTCGCCTCGGAGATTAATCGTATAATTCACGTTCGATCGAAGACCAGTCGATAACGCGTATGCGGGATAAACGGGTATCGTAGCAGACCATTTCACAAATTAGTGCGGACCTTAAGCACAAAAATGATGGAATAATACTTTAGAGCGATATAAAGCAGTATTAAAGCAATATAACGTTCCATACGATACAAAGGTTTTTACTTTTACCGAAAGCAAGATGATATATGGGAATTATAATGTAGAGGTGTAATGATGTTGAACACTGTGCCACAAAGGAATGATAATATAGAACACGACGATATGAAGATGTGACGATATCGAGTACGACGATATAAAGACGTGACGATATAGAGTACGACAATATAAAAATTGTGACGATATAGAACACGACGATATGAGGACGTGACGATATACAGTATGACGATATAAAGATGTGACAATATAGAGTACGACAATAATAAAAATGTGACGATATAGAACACGACGATATGAAGATGTGACGATATCGAGTACGACGATATAAAGACGTGACGATATAGAGCAGGATGATATGAAAACGTGACGATATAGAGATCGACGATATAGAACACAACGATATAAAGACATGACTATAAATACATCTACCATGAAGAGACAGCGAGAACGAAAGTATTCATACACTTGGAATAAAGAAATAAGAACAATAATATTTTCTACATTATTAATTATATTTGAACATATATAGCTGTACATTACACTTACAACAACAAATGAGTTAAAAACCAAGACAATATCATCATGTACAAAGTTGAAGTGGCTTGAAATTCACGCGACCGTAAGAAATTTCTGGGCAAAAAATATTCGTGCACTTAATTATTGTAAATGCTACAATTATTTTAACGAGGATTTTCTGAATTAATACTTTATATAATATCCCTTCCGACGAATAACTTCACGTAATCTGTTGTGCATCGATAACACCAAACTCTTTTTATTGTCTCTTTTAAGTGTTCTTTCGACGTTATGCCATGGTCACTTATTATTGTAAGTGTTATGCATAGTAGTACACATATGTATACTACACATATAAATGTTTCAATATACTTAATAACCCAGAAAATATTGTCGTTTTTACTTCTACATTGCAATTGTACGAACACTTTTGTCTCTCATTGTATAATTAGTCCGACAGTATAATCGATGCAAACTTTGTACTCATAGAAGTGACACAATTTCGAGCACGGTGATATAGTGTGTGCCGACACTCATCCTGAGCCATCGTATCCTACATTAAGCTTACTTACGCTGAAACTATTTAATACATCCTATAAATTATAAGGTTTAACATATCCGAAACTGTATGCGATACATTCGAAACTATATTTAATATATTCCATATCAAAGAATATAAAAAAAGGGTTTACCGATAACTTATAAACGATGAAGACCCAAATTCGTCGATGTTTCTCGCGCAAACCGCGACGTGCATGCTTCGTTCATTTTTTCCTTCGAAAGAAACACGGAGAACGCTTCGGTGTTCTGGCACAGTGATCGTTTTCGGAATTCTTGTCTGGCAGTCGTCGTCGTGGTCGGAACACAAAAGGAAGATGGAACCGGTGACATACGGGAAAGCGACATACGCGAGATGGAAAGAAAGAAAAATGGCGGGGCTGAAGGGGGTGGCGGAGGTGGAAGTAGACACGGTGTCCCAACGTGCGATTAGATGACTTGTCAACCTACGAGAAAATTGCGTTTTACAAACTTGTTTCGAGAAAAGAATTGGAGGGAATTGCGGATGAGGGCGGTCGGAAGGGGTGGAACAGGGGGGTTGGGGGGCTGGTAAAGCAAAAGGGTGCAGGAAGTGCGAGGCAGAGAGGATCAAGATGAGAAAGGAAGAGGAACTCCTCCTTATATTAGGGCGAAGCAGTCTGAAGCGAGCTTCGAACGATGCAAAGTCGCCGCCTCTGTAGCACCCTGTCCTATCTTTCTCTCTTTTCCTTATTCCTCTTCGTACCCGCCTACTCCTTACAAAGAGAGACACAAATTGCCCCGGAACTTAGTTTCGTCGGATATAAAGGACTTTCCGATTACGTTAGCCCTACTCCGTGATTGATCCAAGATGACGATTGCGTCGACCAACTCGGCCTGACCTTCTTTTTACCTTTATCATTCTTATTTCTTACTTCGACGTTTACCATTTTACTGCAGGCTCGCTCCATCCTCGAAATACAAATCCGTAATAAAAACAGCACTAATCGACTGCAATGCAGCTAACTTAACAATTTAATGGCCGCTTCGTTTACGCTGTTAAACGTCGCCAAGGGCCGGTAATGTTTTTGAAAAATTAATTTTAAAGAACTTTTTGTAAACTCACGAAATAATTCAATATGTGCGAATACACACGTAAAAAAACAACGACGAAAATAACTACACATTTAATACAACTGACTTGACAGCGATTTAACGACAAATTTAACATCTTTCCTTCGTGTGGTAATTATTAAAGAATCATCTACATGTGACGGTACTTGGCAAGTTTTACACATAACATATGTAGATTTTCTAATTATATTCACATAGCAAACGCGACAATCCCTTCGTATATCTCGTTTTATTACCGATATTTTATCTAACTGATGTTCTTTCGGCGGTAACATTACACACATGTGTGAGCGACTAATAAAGTTTTAATGTATTTTACCGAAGTTTATTTTTTATGTATCTTAACATGGTATTCGATTAATTAAATTTATTTCAGATCTGTATTTGCTCGCATGTAGCTTACATTGCATAAACTTCGTTATACAATAATTACCATATTTCTTACTGTAATCATTATTTCAAATCGCATAAAGTGCCAGGAGTTTGATATAAAGTTCTAATTAAGTTTCAACCAATACTCACAACCAAAGTTGAAGTATTTATCAAAAAGAAGTGAGAAAAGATTTTGTTCGATAATGTTTGGCGTATATGTTCTTAATTTTCCATTAGGATAAAAATGGCCTGCTACGTTTATGAATTTGATGAATATTATTGAATAAATCGTCGATAAATATTATAAAATAAATTCTTGATTTTGAATGAACTGCTTTCGAATATACTTTTTCTAAAAAACTCTTATACTGTAACTCCTATAGTCAAGGAGTTTTAAATCAACTCTTGTCTCTGAATACAGTCTGCAGAATTATTATAGAATTAATTCTTGTTCTTTTTTCTTGCTTAGAAATTCCATATTTTTTAATACAATTTCAATGAATATTGCCGACTAAATTCTTCTTTCTTTACCGAATAAGTTCCTATCACCTTCTCGAATATATTTCTGTTTTCCTACCGCATAAATTCTTTATCTTCTATCAAAGTCTCGACAAATATTATCGAATAAATTGTCACGCGCGCACAAGAAGGTTAGCAACTGACCTAATGCAATTTCGCCGATAAATAGTAGCCGGGTCAAAGGAGAGACGACAGGCTTATTTATCGTGTAGCGGGTCACATATGTCCAGCGGACAGTTATTCAAACAAGAGGAGCAAACGTTAGGTGGATGGTCAGTGACAAAGGCAAAAAAGGAATGTAGCAAGTTGTTCAAACAGGGTTAATTCGATTGAAACGAACAGGCGAATTGCAGGGGCGGTTCCTGTAAAAAGAAATTTCGGACCAACAGCCGGCCAAGCTCGTTTGGCCGGTCCACGGAAGACCCCTCGAGCTACCAAGGTGATGTTTATGAAGTTTACATACACGGGACCGAAAAAGGCTTTGCCGAGTATGGGAGATAAGCTCCGGTCCGTCGGACCTTTCATTTTTCTCCCCTTCTCTATCGCGTTTCTTTTTTTTCCCCCTTTCGACCAATATAACGATAAACTAAGGAAAAGGCCACGACACGGGGCTAAAAATGATTCGTGCAGGAGCTGTGATTCTTTCGGATTTTACGGTTCAGAGGCGTTCGAGCTGACGACTTTCCACGTCGATTCACTTTTGCGCGAGGGCGGCTTCCATAGAACAATGAATGCAAGAAATATTTGAACTTTTACTCGGATTTTTCACCGCGTATTTGCAGGAAATTCTCTTTGCCACCCTCCGACGAGACGCGTTAAACGTTCTTTCGCGTTACAGCGCTGTATTTGTTCAGCGATTACATGTTTTGTATAGCGTTGTTGAATTCTCGCTACGAGATGCTTACGGGATATGTGGATCTTTAATTTTGTAGCACATTCGAGCGTAACGTGGACTGCTTTTAGATGACATACATGTAAACTGGACTACTTTTTAATTTTAAAATTTTTATGATTTCAAGTTTCTCAAACTTGCAAATTTTGTAATCTCCTGGTAGCTAAGTTTTGCAAACTCGCGAACTTTTAGTTCTTAATATTTACAAATATCTGGATGGAGAAACTTTTATATTCTTGAATTTTCTACTTCTTAAATTTTTTAATTATCTACTTCCTAATTTTGTTATTTCTCTGGTTTGAGGATCTCCAAATTCTCGAGTTTCCAATTTCTAAATTTCCTAGTTTCAAAAATTTCAAATTTCCTACCTTTCAAATTTCTAAATTCCCTAGTTCTTAAATTTGCAGATTCTTTACTTCCAAATTTCTAAATTCTCTACTTTCAAAGTTTCTAAATTCAATACTTTTCGAATTTCTAGATTCTCTAGTTTCTAAATTTCCAAGCCCTAGACTCCGAAATAAAAAATCCTTTATATCTTCCACATTCCCAAATTCCCAAATATTGAAGTTTCTAAACTTCCAGGTTTCAAAGTATCCATGTTGCCAAATGTTTCCATCACCGAATACTTGAACCCTCAAAAATTCCAGGAAATCAAAACAAGCGATCTATTTCTCCCTAACTGTTACATTTGAGTGAACTTCGTTTTTCAATCGAAACATTTTTTTCAACCCATATTTGCTTCACTCTTTTCGATCGACTTTCAATATTTTCAAATGGATTCTTTCAAACATTCTGCGCAAAGCAACATAGCAATATAATAAATTAAATTAATCAACTGTTAGCGACATATTTCAGTTTCATGCGAAATATTTCACTTTTATTAATACAGAGTATCGCAGAAACAGTTGATTTGTATGATTAATACCTTTTACGCAAAACCTTTGAGAAATATGGAGTATGTAAAAAAGAGATATATAATTCCGCTAAAAATAGAAAGTAATACAAGCGCATTCTTTTTGTACGAAACTGCATTTATTTCCATAAATCGATTTCTATGAACATTCATCATAAAAGCGCAGATACTGTGGAAAGATCGATAATTCATGAAATATTTCAAGCTTTTGTGTAAAACGACTCATTGCTTATTTCTACAATGTTATATTCCAATATTCCTCTTTTGACCAGAATATCCTCTGAAACTGATATGTACATAAAAGAATATGAAGCCCTATTTATCAATAAATAAAGATCACTATTGATGTGTTGGGAATGTCTTTGAAATAATATTTAACCCTAGGAAGTAATGTTATCCCTTAAATAAGTTGTCCCGAAAGCACTATATTAATATTTTTGCAAACAACAAGGTAATTAAATGCGACACAGTCTTTTAACTCTATCAGGTATACTTCTTCCTTTATGGTCATTTTAAATACATTATTGTTCATTACTTTATTTTTGTTAATTTTACTCTTTGGACATGTCCTATGTGACGTATTGCAGCTTTACTGTCTTTCTCTTCTTTGAGGGAGTACTATGCAAAAGATGTACTTATGTACGTTTCTTACTCGATATGGTTAATTTATAGTCACCTGAAGTTGGATACAATATTCTATTTTAATCTTCAATGTCCAAAAAATATATGAAAGGTATAAAGCGTCGATGAATATTTATTGTGGTACGTCAAAAATATAGTAAACAAAAAATATTTAATGTTAATTATTAATGTATTCATTACATTGCAAATTATGAAGAACCTATGAACGATTGATTAATAAATTAAACTTGCATATTTCAAATTGCGCATACTTTCACCTTATTCTAAGTATGTCACATGTGATATCTAACAATGGCTGCCTCTCGAGGCACACAAAATCTTTATTCTAATTCCTCTATTCTTACATTCACAAACATTCAACGTTCACTCTTCACTGCAGTAAATGTTCCTCAAATTCGACATAAAAAAAATTTTCCAACAGAAAAATTACTACCGTTTTCTACATATTACCATATCACTGTTAAAATACACGAATGCAGACGAATGAAAGTACGATTCCTCACCAGGATATGTTAAATACGTTGATATAAAAATACCGATACGTATCACGTTTCTCCCAAAAATTCAATAAAAAAAATTTCATGAACTGTTAAAATACGATTACAAAATATCATACTACAAATATCATTGAAATCCGTATGTCGACTCTCTTAACCACAGAACACCCCTAATTGGCGCGAAACGGTGGAGGATGAAAACGCAAAGGGAAGTAAAGTTCATTCAATCGAAGCGTCTTCGCTTAAAGCAAACTGCACGTTATCCTAATGCAATAGGAATCTGCTTACGCGAGAATGTAACGAGCTTGCGATTCGCGTGCTTATCGATGCAAAAAGAGCACATGGAAGCGGTTGCATGCGCTCGGCTAACGACCAGAGGGGTTGCAAAGGCCTGGACAAACGAGTTTTCGAATTTTCCGGCCGACCGATCCGATGCAAGGGTCAACCAGGTTAATGTTTCCCTTCTATTCGTCCCATAGTTGTCTTTCTCTTTCGTTTTCTCTCTCCTTGCACACGCAACCCCTCCCATATATCTCTTCTTCGACAAGAGCCGAGAGAATTCTGTCATAATTTGTGCATTTATTAATTAATTGATTAGTACCCCTCTCTATTATTTGTTATGGGTGAGGTTATCATTCAGAGTGCATCATAGGGTATACTTAGTTGTTACAATTATAAATACGACGTTGATGACAAAGATGACTAGATGGGGTAGTGTTTTAGACGCGGTCTCACCAAAAGACATAACAGATTGATAGTATTAACAATTTTTATATCCCTTTGTATTATAAATACGACAATGATGACAAAAATAGTTAGATGAGATAGTGTTTTAGATGAGGTCTCACCAAAGACATAACAGATTGATAGTATTAATAATTTGTAAACCTCATTTTTATAGCGAGATATATGATGCACTAATACATTGTAAAACCTTGTTTATTGCACTTGTTCGTTATGGGATACATTATACAACACTGTATATTTGCTGCACTTTTTCAACTAAAAATGGAGAACCAAATATCTATTATGCATGTAAATCATCTTATACCATTATACATGTACACATTATCAATTACACACGAATATTATGTGTATACTATCTATTATACATGAATATCATCTTATACTATCATACATGTACACATTATCTATTATACATGAATATTATACGTGTTACATATTATACATCAATGTATGATGTTATACTAAAAATTTCATTTCTGCATTGCTTAACCAATAGAGTAAAAGTTATAAAACAGAGGAAGACGCGTCATCAATTTTATCCGCGTGTCACGAGTTCGTGTCTGCAAAATATTCACGGATCGCAAAGCCCATGCACTGTCACTAGAATATTAACAGTTGTTTCGGTAAGGTCGATCGTAACTTCTTCGTGGTGACCCGTATTCTGCTGGTATTCCGATACGCGGAGGAACATAGTGTCGCATAGAAGCGTGGCCGCAATGAAATTCGAGAGAAAAATTTCTAGCGAATGAAATATTTTCCCCCTGGGCCGACCGTGAGTTTGGACGTTTTCCGGCTGATCGGACGTTGCACCGTGATCGCCGACGCGGAAACCTCCATCCCGTTTCCGGTGGACCGCGCCGCAGCCGTCACTTCGTAATCTCTGACACCTACTTTCGCCCGTACGAAAAATTGATCGGCCACGTTTTTTTTTTTCGAATCCGCCGATTTTTCCTACTCGTACAAATGAAAATCCCCTCTGCACCGCGCGACGGGGTCGCTCGAAAATCGTTCGGAACAACGTGCATTAACCCTTTGCCCTCGAAAGCATTTTTTTTTATAGGAAAGTTGTAGCTCGAAAACGTTCTAACTGAAAAGTTTAATCAATTTTTTGGAAATTATTATTAGTTATTATTTATTTGGCCACTGTTACCCATTTCACTATATTTAAACATCGTACGCATTACACTGTAAATTTAGCTAACAAATATTTGTTTAAATTGTTCTATTAGACGAAATGGCGAATGTGAGTCAGGTACTAAATTGGTCCGTTTATTTTGAAAGTGGTGTAAGTAGGAAAATGGCGTAAATTTTCTTTCATTTCGAGAAAATTGAAGGATAGCATTCTAGTAAAGTAAAAAATATAGATTCATCATGTCAAATGTGGCAATGTTTCTAACAATTCATCAATGTGTAATTTTGTTATATAAATATCTTGCAGGCGGATTTAACTAAAATAATATATTAATCGATTGTAAAAATCATTAAATTTCAAATATGAAAGAGTAAATTATAAATATACTCAAATCATAAATATATACATTAAAAATATACTTAGAATATAAATATATAAATATATAGTTAAATTTTAAATATATACACTTAAAATATATTTCGTACTAATTCAATTTTATTTATAAATAATAACAATAAATAAGATAGAACCAGTATTTTTTATTTTCAACGTTAATTATATTTATATATTGTTAAATTTAGCGTAACACATGGCTACTATTATAGTCCTGGGACTTGTACAAGAAATTCAATTCTTTTTATTTATCCTATGTTCATGAAATTTGGACTTTCACCACGTTCATAATCAATGACTACGCAATTTCTTTTATTGCCCAATTTTATATTGACCTAGAAAAATATTAACCAATTATAAATAACAAATTTATATTAAATTGAGCACAAATTACGTGACATTTTATTTTTTTTAAATGAACTTTCACCACTCTCAAAATAAACGATCCAATTATTATCCATCCGCAATGAATGAAAAAAAGGAATATATTCTGTTAATTTTGTATGCGGTGGTCCTTTACAAAGCCCCGAATTCAGAAAAATAAAAAATTCTCAGGTTCCATAGCCTCCAAATATGAAAATTAAATTGAGAACTAAAAGTACCAAAATTGCCGCCCTCCAAATTTGCAAAGTTATAAATCATCCAAAATTGGATACAATGAAGACGACCTAAATGTAACGAATTATAGTTTCAATATAATAAAACGCTGATCGTAAAAAAAAATACTATTTAATTTAATATAAACGTCGATCCTGTACGTCTGCAATTTTAAAAACGGCAGGTCGAACGTTCGAGTGCGATTTTTGACATCGTCGCGTCGCAAAATTGGGCACAAAATACATTATCACGTACTTCGCGAGTTAGGTATAGTTGAAATAACCGTTCCATCGATGGGAATTTATTTAAAAAAAAAAAAACAGGAAACTTCGAATGTTGCAATTGTTATCTGGAAATATTGCGAACGGAGATATATCTGTGCATTTTCAAAGCGCCGCCCGGAACGGGATTCGCAATATCCTCCCGGAATAAACGTTCGGGAATATTATAAATGCGGTTGGACGATTAAAACCGATTGCGTCGCGGACGGTCCTCGGGGTTTTAGGTCTTATTTTAGCCCGTAGCGGTATCTTGTTTATTGCCGATCGAACGGGCCAAGCTTTCAGATTATTATGGTGGGCTGGGTCGGATGGTTTCTAAATTTACTTCGAAATCGTCTGGACCGTTTTTGCCGATATATCCAGAGGGAAAAGTTGCGGAGGAACAGGGAAACGATTGACCGGCCACGGAGTTTAACCGTACAATGCCTCCGTCGTTACAATAAGGCTTCGGAAACATGGCGCATTGCCGTGGACACAGTAAATTCCTCGTATTTCGACGTAGATGCTACCTTTGTGCCCACGATGCTCGGATATTTCCAGCAATACAACCGGGCACAATTCAAACGTATTCGAATAATCCAATCTGATCATCCAGATGTTTTATTTCCCTTTTTTTTTTATTCTCCTCCGCGATACGTACAGAAACTTTTATTAGGTCCTTTAGCCGAAGGTATAAAAGGGAAGTTTGTAAGCGAAATCAAATTTCAGAAATTGCTATCCGCTTTCTGTTTTTTTATTTTTCTGTTTCTTTATACGGTCGTCGTTCATCGTGCAGGTTGAGGGATTTTTTTTATCGGCTCATAAACGACGGTGATTAAATTGTTATGTTTACGTTACAGTTTTGCACTTTGTTTATGTGTTCCTAGGTCCATGATACGATGCAATTCATGAATATACTCCTTTGCTTCTGTTAAGTGGAATCTGACAGAATTGACATATATTATATTGTGAACTCTTATGTGTCTGTCATTTTTACGGTTACCAAATTACTAAAAAATTGTATTTAGTTAACAAAACCGTTTAGATTCAGATAGTACAATTAATGGTGATGAGAAAGATTCTATTATGCATGAAAATAAAAAGCTAACGCAGTTTAATAAAAGTTCCAGCAGAAACGTTCGTCTACGTTCGTCTTAGGAAGTCGGAGTAGGAAAATATAAATTTACATGACTCATCTAAGTTAAGTGTTAGTATTTATGTTAACTCTTCGAGGTACAAATACCTCAGAAAATAAAATAGACCAATGTTGCCCAGAAATTTTATTGCGTTTCAAATAAACAATCTGGCATACTTTATTATGAAGGGAATCACATGAAAAATACGAAAAATGAATATGAAAAGTTTCCAAAATTTAGGTTCAAAGTTTACAAATTCTCTAATTTCCAATTTCTATTGTTATTGCTTATAAAAAAAATTGTTGAAATCAAGTGATGCAAGTAAGATTCTACAATAATTATTTTAACACGAATCAACACACGTATGAAATATATTTACACAAAATTTTAACAAAGTTGAGCTATTAATAACAAATGTATATTAATTTTAACGTACATCGTACATATTAAAAGGCCACAAAAGTTTTCGTACCGGTGTGATTTATAAAAAAATTGCATATTACAATAGCTTTGGTATCTTGTAGTAATTTTCGTCGTGTTTTTTTTGGCATTATGTAATAATTTTTCGTCGACCTCGATTATTTCATTTAATCGATTTTGCATAATTTCACTAATTTTGCAGTGGTTCTTAGTCAATAGTATTTCACACACCCAGAATTGTTTCCTTCAGTATTTGTTTACTGCAAATTTTAGGTAGTCCTCCTTTCATTTTTATCCACAAATTTTCTATAGGATTTACAGTCATGGACAAAATTAAGTGGACATTGCAGAAATGTAAGCAATTTTTTGTTTTGTTACAATGTTTAAATAAATTTTAAATTTAGAACGTGAAATGCTTTTGTAGACTTAAAAGAAACATTTATTTAATGTATATAATTGTGCAATAAAGTTTTGATTTATAGGCATTGTTAGTTAAATTAAATTAACCTTTTGTTATTCATGATACCTGTCCACTTAATTTTGTCCACGATTGTATATTCGGACTTTGAGGAAGTGTACATAAAAAAATGTTGGAAATAATCATCTTGTATACCCAGCTTAACTATTATATTGTATATTACACATTGGCTTGATTTCATGAAGCATTTCAATCCCACACTATTTCCGAGCAAAAATTAACTGTACATCGTTTTCAAAATACACCGCCGCAAATTTTCGATCCAATTTCGAGTAATTTACGATCCACGTCGGATGCTCGATATTTTAATGTCTCAATAACTCCGACATACGCGCAGAAATCTGTTTCACAATGCCGGCAAAGCGGTAAGCTGCGACAATGACAACGGGAACAATGCCGAATTAATTATTCCAAAATCATGAAATTCTATCAAAGGACCAAAAGGTTTTCTACGAACGTTCGTACGGATTCGCAGTCCGGCAAAGCTTGTTCAATCTGCACAGGTGCGTGCGTGACTATGAAATACGCGCGTGTGTGTTTGTGTCTCGGATGAAACTGGAAGGCTATTCTGTTATATGGACTTAGAGGAACAATGAGGAACAGAGGGGCGGAGGGTAAAGGTGAAAAGTAAGCGTGTTCGTACCGAAGGGCCGAGAAGAGGATTAGTCCGAACAGTTCTCGAATGAAATTGTTGCTGTTGTTCCAGGACCCGGTTGCTTTGCGTACGTTTCCTCTTCGCGATCAACTCGGTGCCGAGTACACCCTTATTTCCTGGCATTACGATTCACGGAAGGAGGAAAGCGCCGCGGACTATGTCGATGCCCTTCGTTTGATCACGCTTCAATGCGATCCGATTATACGGACAGATAACTATACCTTATACGAGTTCGCGTTAACTTTCTCGCGCGAGACTATGGATGCGATGCTTGCATGCTTTATTTGCTCGCGTTTCTTTGTCACATTTATACAGAGATTATTTCGAGGATCTTAATGAATTAAGTCATGGTCCAAATAAATTGGTTCAACAATATTTCGATATTAACAGAAATTATGTATAATACTCTTACTTTCTCGCTATCTCACACAATTCGCTTTCCAAAAACTGTCCTCTATAGTCATGTACTTCTCCTAATATATCATCCACTCGCTCACATTCTCACATAGTAGTTATTTAGTATTGCACGCTCTTTCATTCTCTCTCTCTCAGTCATTCGCCTGCCGTATAATTACGTTTTCGGTGATCAACAGCTGATCGGTCTCACCTAACGACACTATTTGTCTTTTCTTTTTTTCTTCAATTATATCAAGGTGGTCTGCATCGAGGTGGATTATATCGAGTTGGATCATGGCAAGTTCGATCGCGTTGATTTGGATCACGTCGAGTTGGATTATATCGAGTTGGATCATGACGAATTTGATCGCACTGATTTGGATCAAGTCGAGTTGGATTGCACCGATTTGGATTATATCAAGTTGGTCTGCACCGAGTTGGTACGCATCGAGTTGGTACGCATCGAGTTGGGTTGCGTCGAGGTGGATTATATCGAGTTGGATCATGCCAAGTTCGATCGCGTCGATTTGGATCACGTTGAGGTGGATTATATCGAGTTGGATCATGACGAATTTGATCGCACTGATTTGGATCAAGTCGAGATGGATTGCACCGATTTCGATTATATCAAGTTGGTCTGCACCGAGTTGGTAAGCATTGAGTTGGATTGCGTCGAGGTGGATTATATCGAGTTGGATCATGCCAAGTTCGATCGCGTCGATTTGGATTGTACGGACTTGGATTGTGTCAAGTTGGTCTGCGTCTAGTTGGTTCGCGTCGAATTGGATCGCGCCGAGGTGGATTATATCGAGTTGGATCACAACGAATTTGATCGCACTGATTTGGATCAAGTCGAGTTGGATTGCACCGATTTGGATTATATCAAGTTGGTCTGCGTCAAGTTGGTACGCATCGAGTTGGATTACACCGACTTGGATTATGTCAAGTTAGTCTCCGTCGAGTTCGTCTGCGTTGAGTTGGTACCCGTCGAGTTGGATTATATCGAGTTGGATCATGGCGAATTCGATCACGCTGATTTGGATCACGTCGAGTTGTATAATGTCATGATGGATCGCGCCGAGTTGGATCGCGTCGAATTGGATCGCGTTGAGTTGGATAATATCGAGGTGAATCTCGCCGAGTTGGATCACGTCGAGTTGGGTTTCACCGACTTGCATTATGTCAAGTTGGTCTTCGTCGAGTTGATACGCGTCGAATTGGATCACCTCTACTTGGGTCGCGTCGAATTGAATCACGGCGAGTTGAATCGCGCCGAGTTGACTTATGTCATGTTAGATTGCACCAAATTGCATCAGTCATCTTGAATCTCGTCAAATTAAAATCACCCCGACTGAAATCACGCGAAGTCGACCTCGTCGAATTAAATTCCGCCAGACTGGCTAACACGAACATAGATCACATCGTACTCAATTACGTAAATCTGAATTACCCAGATCTGTATCATGTCAACTTGCATCGCAATTTAACTCACATTCGACTATGCTGAACTTGAACCTCGTCGACTTACAATTACACAAAAGCCATCTAACTTCCATAAAACTGTATACTTCCCAGTTAAATCGTACCGAACGAAAGAAAGGCGATAATCTCGAAAGCCTAAGCTTGTCACCGACTTTCCAGTTTCATCAGTGATTTACCGCGAGTGCTTTTTAATCGTGTCGTTCAACGCCGATAGGATATCAAATGGAACAAGCATCGAATCAGAATCGGCGACTATTGTGCGAAGGCACAAACCGGTTCCTTTCGGATCGATGAAATCTTTTTGAAAGTTTTAGCACGGGGGCGGTGCAGGTTGGAGGAAAGAGAGCGGCGAAACGAAAGTATTGTAGCGGCGGGGTTGGATTCGGTGCTCGTCAAGAACACAAAGGGTTCACCGTCGTTGGATTCGTTTGTTTCGCACACGTAACAACCGATAACGAGAAATAACGGTTCCGGCGTTCCGCTTACCATCCAGAGCCGGGTCTCCTCTTATCTCTCTTACGAGTGGCCCTCTCGTATTATTGTTTCATCTGTAGGTCGGTCAAAGGATAATCGGAGGTGGAAGCGACAAAGTCTATCCGGTCGGACGACAATTGTCTCTGGCCTCGATACTCTCGTCTGATTGTCCTCTCGGTCTCCCGCTCGAAACCTTCGATCAGAACGGAGCGTATCCGCGCCGAGAATCCCAGATGTCAAAAAGAAACCGGGGAAAACGGGGCCGGCCAGGGACGACCTTTTTACCACCGCGTGCTAACAAGAGAATCGTGAAATAACGAGAAACGTCTGGCGAACGATAAGCTGCAAATAAATGGAAATAATTCGACAGGGCGTTTCATTGCTAGACAAAAGGGGCAACGTCCCGGGTAACTACAGTTTTTAATACAAATTGTAAGCGCGAAGTGGAAGAGCCCGGTAATGGAAACGCGGATAAAGATCGTCGGATATAAACGCGTTCCACCCTTACCGGAGATACTTTGGCGGAAAGTTGAATTGTTAGCGAATAATGGAGCTAATGTTCTTTATGGTAAATCAAAGTGAAAGAGGAAATATGATTACCGACGGGGAATGGGAGCGAAACAATCGACGCGACTCGGGATGGAACGTTGCTCATTAGTTATCAACTTGTGCCCGTTGTTTGATAGATCTTGTATTCTGATGAGGGATTTATGGTTATTTCGTTCGCGGGCATCTTGCGAATTAATACACTGCGATGCGTGAACGTACAAACCGCTATTTTCGATGACCCGAGCTTGGTTTAGCTTTGGTTTTCGATTATTTTTGTATTACTTAACACTAACACTACCGACGTATAATTCACAATTATTTTGATGTTCAGAAAGAAATTGAAAAACGAATGAACAAACGAGGAAACATAAATGAATACACTCATTGATTCTTTATGTTGATGAAAGTCAGTACAGATGTTAAGAAAACCATTTTGATAAATTTTGTCATTTGATGTAGGAAATTCGTAAAAGGGTTATTTGACCCCTTTCGTAGTTTTAGTGTAAAATTCTGACTCGTAACGTGTAAAGAATACATTGTACGAAAACTGGCGTATTAAATTTTTGGGACATGGTGG
Organism: Coelioxys conoideus; assembly: GCA_947623535.1. Classification (NCBI taxonomy): domain Eukaryota; kingdom Metazoa; phylum Arthropoda; class Insecta; order Hymenoptera; family Megachilidae; genus Coelioxys; species Coelioxys conoideus. The sequence continues at coordinate 27,447,098 of OX392450.1, read as the reverse complement.
GATTAAAAATGTCTTAACTTTACATGCTCATAGTGCTACATTTTTTGATCAACCGCGAAACAAGTACCATTCAATAACCCACGTGGAACGGTTCTCGAACCATTTCTAACGTTTGAACCTTCGTGTCTCATTCAACAACCCATATGGGTTTCACGCAAGCTGACATTTTTTTCTGAGAATTAGGGTATCATAAGGTGTCACTTGGATCGTGTTTCAGATTTGATTTCGAGGGACCCAAAATCTGGCAGTTTTGCGGAGGTTCTTTGATGTGTATTCTTTTAGAGTTATTGGAAATAAGAAAAAATAAAGTTCTCTCCAGAATAAAGTAGGTAGTGGGGATTGGCGCGCTGCTGGAAGTGAACAAACGACTACGTTAAAATTAAACTATTTTCATTGGTTCTGCAAAATTTAAGGGAAGTGGAGCGCCCTTACCAAATGCTTCTAGCTGGGAGGGACCCTAGCTGGGAGGGACGATAGGTAGTTTTATTGCGTATGCCCAAAGAGGCGAGGAAGCAGATCCGCGTCCCATCTCGGTGGGCCGGATTCATAATAAATTACCAAATGCTTATCGCGAGGTCACTCTTAAAGTAAGAGGTCACCCCCAGTGACTTAAGGTAAAAAGTACAAAGTTGTTTGTTACCTAACGGTTCGACACTCACAAAATAATAAACCGTGCTGGCTCTCGAATGTCATGCTACATTAAAAAATTGAAGAATATAAATTGCACGTTGTAAAAAGCTGCAAAAGGCAGTCGTTGATTATTTATGGATTTTCTAAAGTTAAAAATAAGTCCAATAGCTTTATGATTCTATAAATACGCCGCAACAAACAGAAAAAGGTAACGTATGTGGTGCCACATATCATCTTTAATGCCTGTATATTTTAATTTATTCGGACCCTATAAGCTTCTTCGACAAAATACGTTATTTCTCGAAAACGTTGCCCGTAAGTTGCTCGTAAGTGGATGGAGCTGTCGATACTGTCAACCCGGAAGTTGCGTTAATAATCCGGCGACAAGATTGGTTACCGGCGGTTCACGAAATAGCACGTATTTTCGCGTAGACCGATCGTTTCGCGTGGTTAGGGCGTGTACGAACCTTATGAATACGTCTGAAAAGTATATCGGGCAATTGCCATCTCTTTCACGTAGCGATATCTGCCTCATGCTATAATCGGGGTGCTGCCAGTAGCAGCGGCAATTGGACCGATAGGAATGGCTACCATTAGAGTATCTTGGACACGGACCAGAAACTGCTTCTGCAGTAAATGGATTTTCTTTGAAAGACATCGTGTAGCCCCGGGTAGCCAGCAACCGACAGGGTTTTCATAACTCTGCCCGATTCATCCGCGAAATCAGCGTTCTCGATTCGATCCGTGCTTGTCGCGTTTTCCGCTCGGAGCTTTCCCTCTATCCGTCCGTAATCCCTGTTCTTCGATAAGGAACGTCATAGTAACGTAACACGTAATCAAAATCTTTCGTTATCCACTTAAATTGTACCGGCGACGAAGCCGGAAAATGTGTAACGTTTGTTGGTGACTTTTTAATTTACGATCTTGTAATCGGGTCTGTACATTTTCGTTTGCGGCGAACGCGTTGGCGAAGGTAACGCAATATGGCGGCTGCGGCAAAGGCTTTACGCACGTGCATAAATTAATACCTACAGGGTGTCCCACAATTATGGTACGAGCCGGAAAGGGGTGGTAGGTGGGGCTATTCTGAACAACTTTTTCCTTTGTAAAAATATTCGAGGTTTCATTTTTAAATTATTTAGGAAAAACACCGACCAATCAGAACGCGAGGATCGCGCGCGCTCAGAGGCAGAAGTGTAGGCCCGAGTTATAATTGGCCGTGGTCGCGATCGAACATACAGCGCGCGCGATCCTCGCGTTCTGATTGGTCGGTGTTTTTCCTGAATAATTTAAAAATGAAGCCTCGTCCAATATTTTTGCAAAGGAAAAAGTTGTTCAGAATACCCTTTTCATCCACCTACCACCCCTTTCCGACTCGTACCATAATTGTGGGACACCCTGTATATAAAAAAGTTAAATTCTATTACGAAGCAGTTAATTTTGTTTTGATTATAAAGTAATCAATTTTCGAATGCAATATTAAAAAGTAACTGTAAGTATTATGTATAATATGCAACTATATATGTTCAAATATAAGTAATAATTCAGAAAATATTGTTGTTTTTATTTCTACATTCCTAGTCTACGAATACACTGTGTCTCTCACTCTATTTAGTATGTGGAGTAAATCAACCATCCAAGATACTCCAAGGTACATTATACAGTGCAGCAGTCTGGGCACAATCCTCATACAAGATACATTATATAATACAATCTAGACATAATCCTCGTATAAGACACACTACAGGGTATTACACCTAACTTGACCACCTTAAATATGTCGTTCATCTTGTAAAATAGGAAACATGTGAGGGAGGAGAAATATTCTGTTCCAAGGAGCCATTATGGTGGTGGGTCGAATCATGTTTTCAAGGTTATTTTTTTTTTCGAAATTTCCAGGTCAACGTATCTTTTTTTAATGGCACTGCATATTTCTACTACAACAACCTTATAGCATATAAATATATGAATCCAACAAGGTGTAATATGTGGACCTTCATGTGACCTTCAGCGAGGAGATTGGCCAGACATGCACGAGACCATGGGGAAATTGAATGTTGCAGAATAGGCAGAAAGTGTTTAAAAAGACTCAGACAAAAGAGAATGTTCGAAAAATTTAGAAGAAAAGATATTTAATTTCTACACTGTGTGGCGTCGATATAATATAATTATTTAGTCTAGGTTTAAGATAGCGGGTGAGAATGAAATGGGTAAATGATTGATTGTTTCGTTTGTGAGCGTCGATTACAATGGTCATCAGCCCCGAAATGGGTAAATGAGTCGAATGCGTGAACGTTTTCTAAGTGGGTACTTGAAGTGTTTGCGTGAGAACGTTTGGAAAATCGGTTCGCGTGTCGCGTAAAAGAAAAAAGCATGATTTTGGGGGAGAACGCGTTGGTGTGCAAGAGGGTTAGGGTAAAATGTTTTGAATGCAGTCTGAACGTTTTCCTATTCAAGGAAAATCACGTCGCTGCGTGTCGTACGGGTCGGTCAGACCCCGCAAAATAAATTGTTCGGAAGTTTCTCAGCAAGCAAGTGTTATTATTTCGTCTTGCCCGCCTACCTTTTCATCCCATAACTCCAAGTGTACGAACGCTTCTGTCCCTCTCTGTAAGTAGCCATTAAACGTCCATAAATCTAGCGTTATATACGATATAAGACTCGAAGCAATTTGATCATAGATATTCGATTTCGTACGAGCATGATCGCGCAACATCCCCCGGACGATTGTTCTTTATTCGCTGTCCGCTATGGGATTGCTCCTCGTCGATCCGTTTAACGAAACTTACGAACGTGAAGCACGAATAAAGTGTCGATTTTTCCAAAGGACAGAATTAGGAGGTTCTTGGGCTGGCCGGAAGCCAGCCAGCCAAGTTTCCGATATGCAATTCCGCTTTATTTCCGGATCGTTTGACGCGGCCGTCCCGTGCTCGTGCGAAGGCTAATGTAATGGAAACGCTGTATAAGCCCTCCTATGCATATTATTGTGCCACTTCCATGCCGCGTCGCTAATAATTGTTATGGCCCGATAGAGTGCAATTCCGTGCCACTCGACCGACGGTCGTTCCACTTTGGCATTGAATAAATTGCAACAGTTTTCAACTAGAGAGGATCATCGTTTTCGGCTACGGCCATTCCGCTCCGCCCGTTCCCGGTCTCCCCGTTATCAATTCGATTTCGTTCGATTCGAATCGTTCGAATTGATTTGACCTTTGTCCGCGCGCGACTCGTCGCCGTTTTCGATTCCCAACAAGAATCAAACGGATTCGGAACGGACAACGTTACACGGAACGGTGCCACTTGATTTTTCCACGCCGCTCCCGACATTTTCGTTGTATTCGATCAACCGTTGTATTTTTTTATGGATCGTATCACCTGGTTACCATGCTCGCTTCCAGCCTACCTTTGTACGGAACAATTTCACCGTGGGATATTCTGCGTTCGGGAAATTAGATGTACGACGAGAGTTCCAATTTTATGGGGTTAAGTTTCGCGGGGGTGTATAGTGTAACACTGTAGTATAGTATAACCTACACATCATATAGCATAGTGTAGTAGGGTGTGTATAGACCATAGTGGTACAGACTGATGTGGAGGAAATAATTGCAATGAAGGAGGTTCGGGTGTTCGTTGAATTTTCATCGGGCCGTTTTTGAGTTCGGGAGGTGGTTAGTATAGAAATTTTGGAATCGCGAATTTAGGGAGGGTATTTGGGAACGGGAAAATTAGAGTATTTAGGGATTTGGAATATTTGGGAGTTCGAGGGTTTGAAAATTTGTGATTTGGATATTTGGGGATTTGGAATCTGAGAATTTGATAATATGATAATTGTGGGATTTTGGAATTTGAAAATTTGTGTATTTGGGGATTTTGGAATTTGAAAATTTAGGAATTGTAAAATTTGGAAATTTGCATATTTGGTAATTTAGGTATGTGACAATTTGGCAATTTCGAAAATTAGCAGTTTGAGAATTTATAGATTTAAAGATTTAACTATTTCAGAATTTAGTAATTATGTAATTTAGTAATCTAACAATTTAGGAATTTCATAATTTCATAATTTCACAATTTCGCAATTTGAGAATTTAGAACTTTAGTAATTTTGTACTTTTAGAATTTGGATAATTGAAAATTTAGAAATTTATGGATTTGGCAAACTAAGAATTAAGATTTGATAATCTATAAAGTTGGATAGTTGGACGGTTTGAAATCTTTATGATTTGGTTATTAGAAAATTTGGTAATTTGTGGAATCGACAATTTGGAAATTAGAAATTTATGTACTCAACAATTTGTGAATTTGGATATTTAGAAATTTGATAATTTGGTAATTTGAGAGCTTAAAAATGTGCAAATTCGAATATTTAGAAATTTGTAAATTCACAGACTTGACAATTTGGCAATTTGGATATTTGGAAATTTGGAAATCAGAGAATTTCGTAATTTGAGGTATCGGCGATTTAAAAATTTGACTATTTGGAAATAAGACAATTTGGCAATTTGTGAAATCTGAAATTTGATAGTTTGAGAAATCAGGCAATTGGGGATTTAGCAATGTGGCAAGGTGCCGATAGAGGAATTTCTAGAATTCAAATATTTAAGAATTTGTTAATTTGAGGATTCGGAAACATAAGAGATTGAAAAATAAAAAATTTGACAATTTCAAAATTGAAATGTTTCAAAACTAGAATTTAAAAAGTTCGAGCCTCCACAAAACAAAAGCATGAGTTTCAAAAACTTACTCGTAAATGTAAAAACTTGATAACATCATTAACAAATGCATCATCCGAAAACGCAATACGCGAATTTCATAGAAATTGAGTATTCCAAACAGAAACGATGTATCACGCAGTATTAGTCAATCAAACATAGACAAATGGGAACGAAAATTGTCAAAGCTGTTTACGACGATAATCAATTGTATCCGGCAACGTGTAGGTGTAACGAATCGTGGCAATACGCAGTGTAATGCAAAATTGCAAGCTGGTAACGAACGTCGATGCGAGCAATTAGAAGGGAGCCGACAAATCGCCTGCATCTAACGTGCCATTGGTTCCCCGTAAACTGGTAATTAGTCGCGTGTGTTCGGTGAAAGCACAAATACGCTCTGTCACCGATTTAATTAGTCTATAACTCTTGCGTCTGGATCAAGCCTCGCTCGTGTAAGCGTTCCTGTAATAACATAAATTATTGCTCAACGCCGAAACCCTATCCCGCTTCATCCTCCCTTTTATAGACTGTACAATCATTTCTCTCGATACCATAATATCGCTTAACGCGTTACCACGATATTCGACAATGAGTTTTCATCCCTTTGATTCGATAGCTTAGACGCGTTCTATTAGCTATGTGTTATATGGTCACGCGATACATGGCCATAGTGTGCATTCAAGAGGTGAAACTTTGCACTACATGCATGAAGTTAGGCGAACCATGACCAACATATGACCCGCGAACACTTTTTTAAGATCAAAATTTAACTTCTAAGTAATTAACCCTTTCACAGTGAGATAAAATTACGCATTTTGGTCTACACATGTCAAGTTTTTTCATGTGCGTTTTATTTCATATTAAAAGGGAAGAAATTTATAGGATACCCTAATAGTTATCGTTGTTTGACACATCTGGCAAATAAATGTCAGTACATGGGTAAACAAGGGTCAACATATTTACAGCATTTCACATTAAGATTAAAGGATTGCAAATTTTAGATGATGTACAAAATTGAATAGTATCACTTTATCCATAGTGTTGTGCATGTTATGGTTACCGTTGCTTGATGCACCTTAGAAATAAATCTTACTGAAGTGACGCAACGTTAACAAACATACGGTGTTTCACATAAAATCTATAAGTTTACACATCATAGAAGATGTAAAGACATTGATTAACATTACTTTATCCAAAGCTGTATATAAGTTATAGTTAATATTGCCTAATGCATTTCACAATTAAATTTTACCGCAAGGGTAGAAAAGGGTGAACAAATTTATAGGATTTCACACAAAAAATGGTAAAATTACTCATTTTGGAACATGTAAAAACATTCACTAGTATTATTTTATCCAAAGCAGTGTATAGATTATAGTTACTGTTGCCGAACGCACCTCACAAATAAATCCTACTGCAAGAATAACTAAGGGTCAATAAATTTACAACTTTCCACATAAAAATTGTAAATTCTCATCAAGATTGCACATTTTAGAAAATGTAGAAACATTTACTTTATCATTTACAGTATTATTTCATCCGAAACGGTGTGTAGGTTATTGTTACTATTGCCTGACGCATCTAACAAATACACAAAGATTAGCAAATTTACAAATCTACATCGTTCGATGCTAAAGATCGAAAGATTGCCCGCGCCGGATTTAAAAGAACAGGGAAGCATCGAAAGCATAGGGGTGTAAACCACGAAGGTGCGTGCCGCATAAAAGGAAGTCGGAAGAGTTCCGTTAAGGGGTGCTTACTGTTTTAACTTTTACGCAGTCGTTAAAGCAATGGCAGCCGGCATCGGGTCTTACGCGTTTAGTTGCCGCTTGTTACAGCTCACGGAAGTTGCTCGTTTACATGGCAGTAGAAGCCGAAATAACGGCGTCGACCGCGTGTATCCTCCCGTTCAAGGCAAGGAAAATAAAATCGTAGCATCTGGTGTATAAAAGGGAAACTGCAGCAACTGGCAAGTGATTTTTCCTGGAATTTCGACGTTATCGAACCGAGGGCCACGGCTCCTCTCATTTACATTTCAGATTTTAACGATTCCATCGGCCTAACTTGAAAAGCGTTTTGCATGAAACGTAACCGGTTACGTCTGGGTAGCTCAATAAAAGGAAGACAAGCCCGTTTGTTCGTGAGCGGGGAAAAGTCCGGCGTGAAAATCCCTTCGGCACGTTTCCACGCCGCTCTCTATCGCCGTGGATGACGTTCGATATGACGATCAAGCCGGAATTGGTATTTCAGCCGTTTCATTTTATTAAGCCGCTCCTCGAGAGAGAAGCTGCTGAACTTCCGCGTACTTTCGCGGCTACTTAGCGATAAGTAATGTCGTCGGGAACCGGAAGATACGTGGCTTCGTTAAGCGCTCGTTTTTCGATGAATTTCGCGGAAAAACTTTGCCGTGGGCGAACGCGTTCGATGCCTGCACGACAGAAACAGTTTTCCTTGGGAATTTAAAACTTGGGAAATGTAAATATATGTACATGAGACAAGGGGGAATATTATTTTTGTCGAACGTAATATTACGAAGAGGAGTATACAGAAATTTAAAAATTCAGACGTCAGAAAATCCATAGATATGGAAATTAACAAACTTAGAAATGTGGAATTTTGAGAATTTGGAAATTGAGAAAACTAGAAATTTGCAGATTTAGAAATCTGAAAATAGAGAAATGTGGGACTTTTGAAAGTTGAAAATCCAGAATTCGGAAATGTGCGAATTTTAAAGGTTGGAAATTTTTAAACCAGGAAATTCAATAATTCAAAAACTCAGAAATATGTAAATTTAGAAATTCAACAACTCGGAAATTGGTAAATACTAAAATATAAGAACAAGTAAACATTCTTTACATTTATCTGTAACCAAAGAAAACCGACAGCTCACAGAAATTCCTCAACGCGTACTAAATTATATTGTATCAAATATCTCGAAACATCCCATTACGATACTCCCCAAACACGCCAAATAACGTAACTAAAATCTCTTCATAATTAAATCTCGTAATTGTATGTCCTGTTTTTTTATCGTCGAAAGAAATGTTGTATCTTCATCGTCTGCTTGCAGACGATTGCCGTCAGAGGAGAACGAATTGGCCCCGTAGCACGTCGTAAACGGCGTTTATAGTCTCCGGTGGTGCAATAATATAAATCCTGCCGGTTATCGGGCTGAATTTATTGGAGGATATTATCGAATGTCGATTATCACGATACCATCGTGACCGTACGAACATGACCGCTGATCTGGTGCCCGTAGACTATGTCCACCGTGGGCAGAACGCCCCACGTGGCTGCGTAATACGATTATTTATTGCAAAAGCATTATTTATTGGTTACCGATCCTTCCAGCGACCGATTCATTATTGTTTCGAGATCCGCAATTTAATGGCATAGTCGTTCAATTTTCCTCCCCATGGTTTTGATATCCAGCATAACCTCTTCGTACTTTTGTTCAATTTTTTCCAACTTTATCTCTGATTTATTCGCATTTCATATTTTAATTTCAATATCTCTGATTTAACGTACTCAGATATTCAAACATACAGACCTACATATATTTATTTATTTAAATTAATATTGAGAAATACCGAAAGTAAAATTTCACGTATGCCCAGGATATTACAATATTTATTTTTAGCTTCATTTTTAGTCATGTTTTTATTTCTCGTATGCGAATATTTATATTTAATTTGTATTTAATATTTACATTCAATTCTTATCTAATATTTACATATAAATGTATGTACAATATAAAACCGTATACGTATATTATAAGAAAGTCTAATTAAAACATAACGTCTTGTGTTAGGTTAGGTATACTATATCATATGTAGATAACGTGTACGTGCATACAATCGTGGACGAAATTAAGTGGACAGGTATCATAAATAACAAAATGTTAATTTAATTTAACTAATAATGCCTACAAATCAAAACTTTATTGCACAATTATATACATTAAATAAATAAATTGTATATTAAATAAATGTTTTTTCAAGTCTACAAAAACATTTGACATTCTAAATTTAAAATTTAGTTAAAGCATTGAAGTAAAACAACAAAATTTTTTACATTTCTGCAATGTCCACTTAATTTTGTCCATGACTGTATGTTAGGTTAAGTGTAATACCTAAGGGCATACCTTAAGGTCATTTCAAAATTGCAGAAATATATAAAACCAAAAAATACTGATTATATTTATATAATAAATGATCACATTATCAGACATACCAAAATATGATTATCCAAAAAATTTCATTTTTACTAACAATTACTCATTCTCCTCGTTAAAATTTCTGTAATTCACCAGTGATAGTTTTTCAATATTTGACAGTGAGTTTTTACAGGCCGACACTTAATTAAAGTTATTCATCTATTTCCTAACTGTTTGTAACAGAGTTACTTCGAGATCGTCAGACGTTCTCTTTCCTTTCCCTGGTAGCCGTGTCTGGCTAGTTCTTTTATCGCCTCCTAAAATATCGTCATCATCGAGCTTAATCGCGTAATAAAACGTTTTTGTTCCCTTGTTTGTCTAGCCGCGTTCCCCCTAGGGGAAGTTTGCACAGAGAAAAATAAATAAATCGTCGTGGCGCATCGCCAAAGCCTTACTTTTCCCGCCATTGTCGCAACATTTCTTCGCCCCTTCGCTCCGACGACCTTTACACCAATTTTTCAAAATTTACTATCTAAGAATGACATCGAAAACTTTTCCTTTCTCTTCCATAGCCGTAGTTATTGACGAGGGAAGTTCGATCATGCCGTTATACTATTCTCCGATTAATCGAATTTATTTGTCACAGATAGCGGTATCGACAAAGAAAGAGAAGACCCTAAACGTGAAATTAACATAAAGACTCAAACAGATAAGAGCAGTTCAATCAAGTACATATTTTAAAGTCTACGAACACGTAGATCTCTAATTTCACACTACAAAAATTATTAAGAAATTTTTGTGAAAATGTGTAATAATCTTGATTAAGGTAAAACATTGTATAAGCTAATTTACGTATTATTTATCATTTTTTTATTCTATTTATATTTAAATACATTTATATTTATGTCTATTTATTTATATTTATGTTTACTTATTTATATCTAAGTTTATTTATTTATATTTATGTTTATTTATTTATATCTAAGTTTATTTATTTATATTTATGTTCATTTATTTATATTTAGGTTTATTGTATCCTTCTACATTATTTTCATAGTTTAGCTTCAATTTAAATATAACATAACTACAGCACAAAAATTATGTTTAATAATTTGCTGTGTCCAGTTCTGATTCGCGTTATTGCCATTTGTAGTGATGATTTGTACTGATGTTGTAAAAATTATCAATCGATTTATGAATTAAACTAGCTTTATAATTTTGCTATATCTGGTTCCACGATTGTTTCCATAGGGATCCGATGTGCCTGTTGATAAAACTGGAAACTTGCAAATTTAGAAACGTGGGAATTTAGAAATTCAAAAATGTGGGAAAAGGCTAGAAAATCCTAGAAAAACCTAATAACTATCGAAAGTAACAAAATAATCGTAGACCCAGAGATGCCGTAGATTCGCATGCTCGGACAGTCGGATCCACGTTTCCCCTAGGTGGTCTTAGCAAATCCAAAGAATAACAACATCGCCTAGGTGATCCTTGGGGATAAATAATTCGCGAAAACAGCGGCGTTAATCGCGCGTTAACGATATCGCGTGTACACCAATCGATTGGCGAAGTCCCGTGCGTCGAAGGAGCACCAGGTCCCTTCTCATCGCGCAGATTCCAATTTGCCGAGCAACTCGAGACACGTACGCCCGAGGGGCCGTTATTTCTAATAGGAGATTTTCAAAAGTTGCATCCACAACCCTCCTCGTTAAGGGGTCAGTAATTGCAGGCTAGCAACGTGCTAAGATGCTGTCCTAGGATGACGATCCTCCTCTCTTTCTCGGCCAGGCGGGATGTTTTTCTTGTCTCGCTTTACGGGAAAGTCGTGACACGTCTGGCGAGGGAAACGTCGGTAGAAACGGTAGCAGCCTCGGGACGAGGAAGAAAACGTTATCATTGGAGATCACGCTAATCTAACGCCTACATCCCCTTTTCACGAGTGTGCAAGACCCTCGACTCTCTCTTGATCCGACTTGACTTTTTGTAACGACTTTCTCTTTCCCTTTCTTTTCTCCTTCGATTTTCCCTCGAAGCCGACGTGTTTCCAGGAACGAGCCGATTCCTCGTTCCAATCCGCACCGAAGGGGGTCCAGGAAGGCTCGGACTCATCCCCGTAATTATCCGATAAGCGGAAGAGAACGTCCCGTTATCCGAACGCTGTTGATACACGCTACGATCTTAGGGACGGTTTCCAATTACACCGCAGGACAAGGGAATAGCCCAATTCCATCGTTTTCACCTTCGTCTTCATTTATCCCGTTTGTCTCGATAGTTCTGCCGTTGCCGATGGACGTTCGGGGGAAGCGATTTTAATTATTGAGCAATCTGGAGGAGTACACCGTCGGACGTTATGATTGTATCTTTTATCGGAGATGTTTCGCAATCTTTTTGTGAAACGAGTATGTTTCGAACGTTTTGGGATTTGGAGAATTTAATTCGATGCTATATGAAATTATATTGATGTAATTTAATATTCGGTCTCATGATGTAATTTGATAAATTAATTTGATACTCAATTGGATAATGTTATTTGATTTTTATGTGAATTTAATTTAATTTAATATTAGTTGCGAAAGTGTTGGATATACATTTTTAGATGAAGAGGATGTGGGTATATGCTTATGTTACATGAGATAACAATTGTCCCTAATATGTTTTGAAAGAATCGATCGGTTGTTTTCGCGATATATGGCTTTTTCACATATGTGCGTTATGAGACTTCTGAGAAAACTGTTGGGTGGAAAGGTACGATTCTTTTCAGAAGTAAATTCGTGCGTTATATCGGTGAGAAAAAATGAGTCGCAGTTTCAGATTTTTTAAATAAATTATTAAATGTTCAATAACACAAATAATCAAATCTTTAATATTACAAATTACCAAATTCTTAATTCACTAAATTAAAGATTACCAGATTTCTAAATGACTAAATTATTAGTTTGAAACAATTAAAAAAAATTATATATCTAAATTCACAGTTTTCCAAATCCATAAAATGCTAATCCGACAAATTTCCCAATTTGCAATTATCAAATGCCATAATTTCAAATCTTTAACATTTTTAAATTTCTTGGTATCCAAATTTTCATCAATACAAGTTAAAAAATTGTTAAGTCCTCCACTTTTCAAATATTCAGATATTCGAATATCCAAATTTCAAAATTTCCATCAATTGAAACCTTGAAAGTTTGAAATCATCCACTTTCCAAATATTCCGATTTCAAAGTTTGTTAATTTCGAGTAATGAAAATTTTTTAATCCTTTACTTCCTAAATATTGAAATTACTAAATTTTTGTATTTTCATTAGTTGAAATCTTCGAGTTTCTAAATCTCCCACTTATAAAATATTCAATTTAAAAAATTTCCAATTTTGCAGATGCTCAAACTTCTAAATGTCCTCAAATCCTTAAATACTCAAAATCCCAACATTTCCAAGTACTAATATTTAAAAATTACCGCATTCTTAAATATTGAAGATTCTAATTTTTTGAAACTCCAAAATTGCGAACATTTGCAAACCTTACAACTTTCTAATTCTTGAATCTCCAAATTTCCAGATGTTCAAATAACTAAAAATTTCTTATTTCCAATTACCCATATCCACAAATAATCCTTGTATTTTATACATCATTAACGATCAGGAAATTCCGTAATTAACACAATTTTGGAAAACATTTTTCATTCTTCACAATTGCAATAAACATTCTCCTACGTCTCCTCAAAATATCACAAATTTTCAGTATCGTTTGTCTTCACATGAAGTTTTTCGATAGAAAACTTTTTTTATCCGCTAGTGTTTACTGACAACCTCAAAATTGATTTACTATTATTTCTATATAATTTATTCTGATGATCTCACCTTTTTTTGCTATTTTATTACCGAGTATTTACAGTATACCTAACATAGAATATAGAGTGTAGATTTTTACACATCTTATATATTTCTTCCCCTTATTCACAATTATCATATTTTTCACCGCCACCTGGTATCGTCACTAATATTTCCGGAGCACATTATTTTCCAAACGTGCAAAACCGCACAACGATTGGTCGAATCTCCGCAAAATCGTAACGATCGGCACAGCGTCGCATTGTATTCCGCCAGCATATCGAAACGGAACGGTACAATTTCCCGTGTTATCCTTGCAACAGAAATAACTCGCCTATTTGAATGCCCGTTAATTCGTTCTGATCCCCTTTCCCAGTCCATTGGCGCGTTAAAAAAGAAAATTGCTTCAGCGATGGGATCCCCGTAGATGGTAGCCGGCAATTTCCGAAGGTGAGTCTTTGACAATTGTCACGAGCACGTGGAAACGCGTTCGAGGGAGCCGGTGTCCGTAAGGGGTGGGGGAGGTAAATGAAGAACATAGGAAATCCGGGAAGAAGGAGGCAGCGAGGAAAAGATCTTGGGTAATGGTCTTCGACCGAGGGTCAATTTAGACTTCAAAGGGTTTCCCAGCTATAAAAGGATATATAAAAAGGAGTCTGGGCCCTGTACATCCCCGAAGAGAATTCCATCTCGACGAGTTATCGGTGCCTACGACCTACGAACAAACTCGCTCCATTATTTCCCAATAAATTCTCAACACTTAAAAGACAGTCTATCCCCACCCCTCGCAGTTCACCCCGTTCCACCCTCCGTCTTCGAACGAGTCCCTTTTCTTCTCCTCCTCCTCCTTCTCCTTGTTCACGCGCGAGTCCAGCACGAACTTTCGAGTGGTTTTAAAGTGTCATCGCACACTCGTCCAAGTGGACGATACCATCGACTCGACTCTTTTTCGTCCCTCGTATCGATAAACTATAACGAGACAAATGGATATGGGAGCGGTGCAAGCCTCCCACGCTTCCTCCACGCGGACAAGATAGACCATCTCTTCATCGTTCCTCTCTTGGACTTTTCTTCGACTGGTCGTCCTCCTCCGACGCGATCGCTTTTGTCTTCTCTTCGTCTCTCTTTCTCTGACGCTCTCTCTCATGTTCGCGTTTCTTTCGAGCAACAGCAGATAAAAGAGGGAATCAAAGTTGTAACTGCATGGCCAGACCATCCCATTTTCTCTTCATCCCTTATCCCAAGCTTCATTCCTCACGAACACGTTCTCCGGACGAACTTACCTTGACTCTTACCGATAGATATAAATGAACTTGCTCTTCGATCATCTTGCACCGAACGCGATTTTGTGAGAGAAATTACCTTTTTGCGGTGGTTGCTGGATTATGGTATAGGTTCAAGCCATTTTTGGGTTTATTAGGTGGTCAGTTATAAATGAACTTGTTCTTTGATCATCTTGAGAGAGAAATTAATTTTTCGGTTGCTGGATTATGGTATTAGTTTAAGAGATTTTTCCATGTATTCTATAACCCATAGATGGTCAGGGTGAGTCTAATACACTAACATATAGTTTTAATTTATTTAGCCATGTGTAATATGGTTAGTGTGAATTTATTTATGAAATCAAGTATACTATTGTAGTTAGTAAAATTGTGTGCTGACATTTATGTATTGAACAGGTTCTATCTGCCCGTTTATGTTCTATAAAATAATTCACTTCGGTTGGGATTAATAAGATGTATGTCGGGGTAGCATCATTGATAATATTCATTCGATTAAATCAATATCTTGTAAGGTTTGTATCTTACACAAGTAACTTTTGCAATTGTGAAGAATAAACATACTCGAAATTAACAAATAAAGTCATTTTGTAGTTTTTCCTTATGAATAATATGAACGATATGAATAACTATTATATAAATTATATTCATGAATTAATGAATTATACTTGTATGAATAATGTCGATGAATTAACTATGAACGATGATTGTATAAATTATATCAATAAATTAACGATGAATTGTGTTTGTACGAGTTATACAAGTAAAATTTTCTGGAGTATAATAATCGTAATTTAACGTAGTAATTGTAACAATAATTTTTCGTACAAAAAGTGATAGATGTATCATGATTAATATCCGGTAAAATAGTTATAAAAATGATGAAAATGTGGTATATAAAGATTTTATAGGGTAATTCGTCTACAAAATGATCAAAAGGGGTAGAAACGTTGACTTAGAAATACAGCGCTACTCTAAGTGCATTTGATATCCAAGAGATGGCGTCACTAATACCGTTCCGAAGAAAGCAATCCAATTTCGTGGTGAGTAAAAGGAAAAGCAACCCTCTTAAAAGGACTTTTATGTTAAATCTGATTCACTACGAACCACCAGCACTTGTTTAAAATATATTCGATGTTTGAATCTACATCGGAAGACCTAATACACTTCCCCTTTCTTCGGATAAAGTCCGTTTCAGAAGATGAAGCTGAATAGCTGATTTTGTACTACCATTTTCAATAGGAATTAGTACTACATTAGAGGACACTGATAGATTTGGAATTCAATTTCAAAAAGTGAAACGTGAAGTTTGTTCTGTTTCTGTGTATCCAAATTTATAAATTTGTAGATTCTTAAATAATCAAATTTCTAAGTGACTGAATTCTCCAATTCTTGAATTTACGACTACTTAAATCATTATACTGCCAAATCTCGATATTTCTAAATCCACTTATAAATTTCCAAGTTTAGTCATTTCAAATGACTAAATTTTCAAATTCCAAAATTCCCGAGGTCACGAAATTATAAATTTCTATATTTGCATCATTTTTGAATTTGCAATCGTTCACAATCTTATATCTTATAATTTCCAACTTTTCGAATATTTACATTTACCAATTCTCAACTTTTCAAATTTCTAACTACAGTCCCCAAATTTTGAACTGTTATAGTTCTATATTTCCATTATTACCAAATTTTCAACTCCAAATTCCAAAATTTTCCAAAATTTAAATTCTAAAATTATTAAACTGTCTACCCTTAAACTTCTAAATTCTGAAGTATACGAATTACCAAATTCTTAAGCATCCAAATTTCCAAATTTCCAAATTTCTAAATCCTTTCAATAAAGAAATTACCAGATAACAATCCTCGAATCATTAAGTGTTCAAATTTCCAAATTTAACAAACTCCAACATTCTCAAATCCTGTATCACTCATTCCCACAAATACGAAATATTATTTACAATATTATTCATTCCCACAAACACGAAATACTGTCCACAATATCGTGAAATAATATTTATTTATTCGTTCGTATGAAAATAATGTGGAATCTATTGCTCTTTCGCGAATACCAACGAAAGATCGTCCCGTACTTTAAATTCTTACAAATTGCGTCCGATAATTATGGAAACACGAATTTCGTACAGTAAATTTCGCGCGTATTAACTTTAATCGTAACAATGACGATTCCAATGCATCGGAAAAAGTTCGCAAAGCCCCGACGAACATTATCCCGCAATCGGTGAACACACAATCGATACCGGTATCGATGCCCATAAAACGGTGAACGCGGTAACATCGACGGGGCCGTAGCAGCTTGAAAACAGTATCAAAATTCATTTGCGTGTCGAGTAAACGGGATTAATGGCGTTAAAAAGTCAGGAATTAATGCGTTAATGAAGCAACGGCCGTAGGTCGATTCCGTGTATGTGTTTGCACGGTTATTTCATTATCTTGGTGAAATTTGCCGCGCTCGGAAACATTTTATCAATGACCGTGTGCCACGTGTGCGGACGTTCACGGTCGTCGTTGTCCGCGCATATGTTGGCCAATAAATAGCGATAATGTCGTGGCATTATAGCAATAAACGGAAAATATAAATACAAATTTAGCGAGAGGTCGAAAGTGAAGCGGGCGGCAAACGATAGCGTGGCAAGTGGCGCGATGCTGCCGCCGAGGGGTGGATTCAGGGGGGTGGAGAGTGGGGGGTAACACGAAACCGGCTTATTATAAATTGATCTAATCTATATGCATTAAAAGCGTGTTTCGATACGCACACCGAGCCACTTGGCTGCCACCGATATCGCATTTTGATAATGCGCCGGGATATTCAAATTAGGCGAGTTTATCAGATTTACCGGAGTGTCGCCACGGGATCGTCGATCGACAACGTATTTTCCTCCCCCACTTGTCGTATCTTATCCAGACATTTTTTGTAAACCGATTTACACTTATTCCCGTTCGACCGTTAATTATGCCGTTTAACAGATATGTGCCTGTAAGTATGTACATACACGTAAACACGTTTGTGGTTCTGGGATGTACGGACTACGGAATTTCGATGTTCGTGGGACTTTGATACTTATGGCACTTTGGGGTTTTCTCAGTTTTGGCGATTTTTGTATGATATTTCTGGGTTTTGGAATTTTTATCGTTTCGGAGTTCACGGCTTCGGAAATTTGTGACATTGGCACTTTGGAAATTCAGCATTTTGATTTTCATGGCATTTTGGGATTTTGAAATTTCCATATTTAATGGCACTATTTTGGATTTTCTGGGCTCTTGTAATTTTAATATTTTGAGGTTTTGGCAAATCGAGAATTTAAAGTTTTGGAAATTTAGAACATTGAGTATTTGGAATTTTGGTATTTACGCTACTTTGGATGTTTGACATTTTAGCGTTTTGTAATATTTTAGGGTTTCGGGAGTCTTGGGACTTTTCAGGCTTTTAGAATTATAAGATTTCTAGATTTTTGTAATTCGAGAATTGGGAACGTTGAGACATTGGAGTTTCGACATTCTTGAAATTTCATAATTTTTTAGTTCCTGAGAGATCGAAATGTTGAAAATTAGAATGTTAACATTTTAGTAATTTAAGAAATTTAAAGTCCCAAATCTCCAAGTCTGCGGGAAATCTTCAAAATCCCAAACTGCAAAGATTCTAAAACCTCAAAGCTCCGAGACTTCAAATTTTCGGATTCCGAAATCATGTACTTCCAGACTCCCAATTGCTGAACTTCCGAATCCTCAAGATTCAGAAATTTCAAAGTCTAAAAACCCCAGACTACAAAATCTCATAAAAATTCCAAACTCTCAATGCTCAGAAATTCAAAATTCCAAAATCTTGTATTTCCAAATATCTACCCCTCCAAACCTCTAAGTTCCCAAATTCAAAAACTTGAACATTCCTTTACTAAAATTCATTCACCAATGTACCAATATCCTGTAACCTGAAATTATACACTCTAAGCTCTAATTATATGAAATCATACGATTTGACCAAAATGTTAAAAACGTTCGTCGTCGACGATGTTCATAACCCTCTCTTGATTCTGGTGCGAATAGTATTAACAATCATCTATCGGAATCGATTACTCCCGATCGTAATTAACGATTAAATTAAATTGCTGGAAAACATCAAGGTACTTAATCGTCGATTGATTTCAACTATCCGCTTCTCCAAACCCACAAGTACACAAATTCAAAAATTGGAACATTCCTTTACCAAAATCATTATGAAAATACCGATATCCAGAAACTCAAATTATATGAAATCACACGATTTCACCAAAATGTTACGAGCGTCCGTCGTCTCCGATGTTCATAATCCTCTCCTGATTCTAGTGCCAATACGATTAACAATCAGCTATCGCAATCGATTACCACCGATCGTAATTAACGATTAAATTAAATTGCTGCAAAATATCGAGGTGCTTAATCGTCGATCGAATTAGTTTTAATCGCGAGGGCGAGAATTTTGTGGATGTCGGTTGTGTGTGATACGCGTGCGCGTCACACCATCCCCTTTGTATGGTGTTGGCGAAGTAGAAAACAAGAGGGGGTTGCGACCGGCACGGGGGATTATCCGACAAGTCGTGGCCGGATAGGGCCATAAATTATGACGGGGAATTTGTTCGTTCGCTCTATAATTCGCCCCGAAGCGAAGTGCATGAAGAGAAAGAAAAAAGAAGATGAAGAAGGGGATGAACGATCAGGCACGAAGTAATCGAGTGATCGAGCTTTCAACGAATGGCGAGAGTTTCTTTCCGTTTTGACGGATCACCCCTTTGTTTTGCTGTATCGAGATCAGAAATCGGACGTATCTATACGAAATTCTATCGATTCCGAACAACCGATATATTCATTTATTAACGTTTCTTCTACTCGTTCGACATGCATTTAATTTTTTTTATTTCTATGTCCAATTTCAGCGCGAATATGCTAATTTTATATGTAAGATAAATTATTGGGTTGGTCGGAAAGTGATTTCGTTTTCTCTCAACAGGCTTGCTTGTGAGAAAGTTTGCTTCTGTGCAGTAGTTTGTGGTTGTAACCTTATCAAATATGAAAGAAAAAAGTAGCATTTTCGGAATATTTTACTTTCTTAAAAATACTAGTCAAGGAAGAAAAAACTTATCGGATGAAAATCGTCTGTCATTTTCATAAAAAAAAAAAAAACGAAATTACTTTCCGAACAACCTAATACATAATGTGCATATCCCATGAAGTGTTACTTTTCTTTAAATAAATATTTTTAATAGAACGTTTTTGGTCACTATTATTTTTTAAATTTATTTCTTTTTAAGTACAAATTTTTATTACTGTATTTAATCGTTCTATTTTCTTAATAATATTCTTTTATTTATTTTAGCTTACGTGTAAATGTGTCTTACTACATATTACCGATTTTAACATTATTTTTCTGTAAATACGTGTTACTTAATAGAGTATGACTGATCAGTATTATTTCCTCAGTTATTTTTGTATTCCTTTTTGTTAATATATCCTGTAATATATAATGAACTGTATATATAATTTTGCTCAAATTAAATGTTTCTAATAAAAAGCGTTTGTCCACTATTTTCTTATTATTATTAACACATTTACTATAACACCTGTTGAATTCGATTAAATATTTTTATTTTGAACAGGCCTTACCAGATATTCTCGCAATAATTTATTACATTTATTATTCTTAATTCCAAGCAGTTAATGGATGTATTTCCAATTACATGAGTGAACAACTTGTTGGAAACATAAGTAATAGATTCATGAGGTCTAAATTCGCTCATTCATCGCGATCGAATCGTTAATCGCAAGAATTTAAGAGTGCATCGCTTTCAAAAATTAAAACATCGACGTAACGAACATTTATCAGACATCTGTAAAAGTTAGGTACGTTAAAATATTGCGTCTCTGTAACATTACGAGCACGAATTATTTCTCCTTCCAGCAGATTAAAAATTCATTCATTTTGTTGCACGAAATCCCTCTCTTCAATTATGTATTATAAATATCGCGCACATCGGGCACGATAAACCAGCGCGTTGCATTTATATTTCAATTTATACATTATATCAGCGAACTTCATTCTCGTTAAGCTTTCAGCGTATCAGCCAGTAGCACGCCGGTAAACAAGCGAAAAGCTTTCGATTGACAAATAAAAAACAAAAAAGCCGTCGTATCTGCGCGCGTACCCGCTTCGTTTCCTCCTGCGTCGAAAAACCGGTGTTCGCAAATTTATTTTATCCGCGGTATTTATATTTCCGCGGAAATCGAAGAAGACACGACAACGATTCATTAGAATTTACGAGAGTGTTGGAGGTCCCAGTCATACATTGGGCCGCATTAATATTCGGACACCATGGTAGTTGATAAATTTTTGTCATATACAGGGTGTCCGAGAAGTCGACGCCAAGCCGGAGTCGGGTAACTGGCTAAGTCATAATAGTAATCAGAAAAATATAAAAAAAATCTAAGTTACGTATTTTGAAAATTATAGACATTTAAAAAAAAATCGAGAAAATGCACTCTGTGTTAAGGGTGATATTCTGATTCGACGATCTAAGTAATCCCATAAATTTTCAATCGGATTAACACAATTGAAAATTGCATTAGTTTGTATTTTCATTTTGAACAAACCTTACCAAATATATTCACGATGCTTTGTTATATTTCTTTTTCACAGTTACAAGTAACTAATATGAGTATTTACAGTTAGAAAAGTGAACGAATTTTAAATAATATGGTTATTAAATCTGTATAGAAATTAGAGTGTCACCCACATACGGGTGACACGGCAGTCAAAGTGTTAATGCGGTCTACTGTGTGTTCATCAAATACTTGCACGGCTATGCCGTTTTCCATTTCATTGTCCTTGACCTTGGGTTTCTTCTTGTCATCGTTCCGAAACCGTTCAAGAACTCATAAAATTCCACCCCGTAAAATCTACTCTCTTCCAGTATTCTACCCAATCCCTGCTCCTTTCCTCCGCTCTCAAAAACACTTACAACCGATCAAAATTCTGTAAGAAGTTTTGTTCGCTCGAACAAAATTAAATTTTGTCATATTATATAACAAATTGACGAAGTCAGAAAAAATATTTTCTGGTAGCCCAATCCTTTGTGAACAAAACAAAAAAACATTTAGCTCGATCGGACGAGTAGTTTCTGATAAGAAAATTCGTAAGTGAAGTCTATTTTCGCAAAAATAGACAAAAACTGCAAATTCTGAAGGCTGGTAATTTGTTAACACATTCGAAATTGGTAAAATGATGACTTAAACCCCCACTAATTTCACATAGACTATAACATATTTTGATTAAAACAAAATCGCGGATGGTGAGGTCAAAAAGTAATCGATTCGGCGTAGAATGACCCCGAGGAGTTTTTCTCCGCTTCAGTCAGATTCCGTTCAGTACTTGCCCGCGATGGTTCATTTTTATGTTTAGAACTGGAGCATGATTATTCGTGATTCAATAAATTAACTGTTTAAGATTAAACTCATTTAATTTGAATCCGGTTCTCCAACAGGAGATTAAAATCTCTCGTTTCGTTCCTGAGAAGAGTGCGGCGATCGATCGATCTCGTCTCAAAGGCCGGCTACGAAGATTGCAGCCTCGCCAACTCTCTAAAAGCAGACATTGTGTGGAAACGAATGAATCACCGGGGATTATCACATTCAAAATTCGTTTACGCCACCTTTTTCTCGAACGCGAGACGCCTCGTAGGTAATTTTATAAAGGGATTCAATTGGCTTTACATTCGAGTGAAATATAAGTCTGTGCCGCGTGAAATAAGACCCGATTGGATTGAAAGAGTATCTTGCGGCCACTTGCCATCTACTTATACATACCTCTTCCTCCCTTCTGTTCGCTAATACGATAGCGAAATCTCTTTTTCGGTGGGAAATTTATCAGCGTGAAATTTATTTACCGACCGATTCAAGGTAAATAATGTACACACGCACTTAAAAGTTTGCATGCACGATGTTGTATATAATTTACCCTGCGCGGCTCAATTACATATGTGAATATTTTTTGTCCTGGTGTGGATATAGAAGTTTACTTCAATAAAATTACACTAAATTACGACCAAACAAGTACTGCATACTTGTAACTCTAATAACAACAACGGAACACTTTGTTTTTATTAATATTACGTCTTTAACTTTTTATCTCTTTCTTTATGGCATGCTGTATTGGTAACACGCATTTAATGGAAACGACGACATAAAACACTTGCGTTAAATCTCATATAGCGTCCTCATAAAAAATAATAACTACGCCATCTAATTATTAACATCCTTTACTATTTATTAGTAATGTAATGATAAGTCTTTACTTTGTAAAGGTGTACATATTTTATTGAAACAAAGCTAGTTCATGATTACGTAGCTAACTTATTGAAACTGTGACTATCCGCGAGTTTATAATAATGTATATAAGTTATTGAAATGGTGACTATCCACTAGTTCGTGATGACATAGATAGGTTACTAAAACATTCATTAGTTTATAATGATGTACCCAATTGATTGAAACTATTATTATCTGTTAGTTTGTGATGAAATACATAAGTTACTAAAACGGTGACTATTTGCTAGTTTATGATGATGTACCTAATGAAACTGTAACTATTAGCAAGTTCATGATAATATACATAGGTTATTAAACCAGTGACTATTCGCTAGTTTATGATGATGTACATAACTCATTGAAGCACTGACTGACTATCAGATAACTTATAATATTCACAATTCATTGAAATAGTGTCTATCCACTATTTTATAATCATGTATATGTATGTCTTATTGAAACAATGACTATCCGCTAACTTGTGATATACATAACTCATTGAATCGGTGACTATCCTCTATTGCAAAATGTCCGTAACTTATGGAGCCACTGACTACCCGCTAACTTATACAAAACTCATTGAAAGAATAACTTATTGTTATTATGTAACTATATGATGTCAACAATTTATTGAGACACTGACTGTCCGTCAATGTATATTATACAACGACTATTTGAAACTTTGTAATAAAGAAAACTTTAAAAACTCGTTAAAACAATGACTATTTGCTACTGATTACCAGATATCCATCTAAATCGGCAGCAAATACTACAGGCACCTGTATTACTACACGATTCGAAATACGACGTACACCGGCGTCCTCGTTTTTTTCCACGAATCCGCGTAAAATGGCATCGAGCGGCGTCGGAGCCTGTCCGTTAATTGCACGGGAATCGAGAAAGTCTATTTAAATTCACGATTGCTCGATCCATCCCACGGTATCCGAATCTCATCGGCGCGACCCATAAATAACGGGTCTTTTCTCATTGTTCCCGTAACGAACAGCCCGTCGTTGAATTCAGTTCGAGGCAAGCAATAGCCGGCCTCTTCTTCGGCAGGTGTTTCTTTCTCGATAAAAAGAAATGAAAAAAAGAAAACACGAGAGAAACGTATCAGACTCGTGTGGGTGCTAGGTGGTGCCACCTCGCATCCTGCAGGGTGCTCACGGCCCTGAAACAATGGGCCTATATATTGTGCGGCACATGCGTGCGAAATCGTATTAATTTATCGCGGGGCAATTACAAGGAGCCATATATTAGGCAGCCGGCTACGGGAGCGTAGCCGTGGCAGAGCTACGAGCAGAGAAGCTCAACTATCCGACGATGAGAACGAGAAAGGAAGAGGAAATATCGGGGGGTAGGGGTGAGAGAAACGAAGAAGGGAGAAGAAAACGGAGGCACACGTGTCGGAAGAAGAGGATAGTTGGACGTAAGGGGTGGGTTAGAAAGAGACTCAGAGTTCATTTCGATTCGCGGGGTGCCTGCAGCGATAACGCATCTGTCGCCTTCTACGCCAACCCCCCATGCTTCTAGAATCTTGGAACCCTGATTTCTACGCTACGGGTGTAACGCTGAATTTCTACCCTTCAATTCGATACCCTTTTACACCTTTTGCAACGTAATTACGACGTGGTTTGGCTGCATTTCCGATTGCACCAGCCCCCTATAGTCGAAAGTATTTTTTTTACTTATTCGAGATCTTATAAGCAGCGACTTTGTAATTCACTGACTAAAAAGTTTGATAGATGTTTGCGAAATTGTTACTTCGCTGATGTTGTCATTGCTTTTTGTTTTACTGTGCCTGGTGGGGTGCAGTTATCATCAAAGAGAACTAATTGAGCGATTAATCAGAGAAAACCAATTAACCGATTAGCCAAAGAAAAACCAATTAACCCATTAATCAAAGAAAAATCAATGAACCGATTAACCCAGCAAAAACTAATTAACCGATTAACCAAAGAAAAACCTATTATCCGATTAACTACAGAAAAACCAATTAACCCAATTAATCAAAGAAAAACCAATTAACCGATTAACGAAAGAAAAACCAATTAGCAGATTAACGAAAAAAATACCAATGTGCCGATTAACCAAAGAAAAACCTATTAACCGATTAACCTCACAATAATCAATTAACCGACTAACAAAAGAAAAATTAATTAATCGATTAACCAAAAAAAGCCAATTACCAGATTAACGAACGAAACACCAATTAACAGATTAATGAAAGAAAAAATAATTAGCAGATTTTCGAAAGAAATTCCAATTAACCGAATTAACGAAAGAAAAACCAATTAATCGATTAATCAAAGATAAAGAACTAAGTATTGAGCACTGCCTAGCGACATTAATATTTAATGTAAATTCTAGTTTTATTTAATAAGTTCAGTTAATTTAGGCAAGCATCTGAATATGTATCGTAGGGTTTAGCGAAACGTGACACACCTTCGATTAGGTGGTCACAATCTTTATTCCATATTGGGGTGAGTATGTATAACTCGGCATTTTTTAAAGTACCCTTCGAGTCTTTGACTATAAACTATGAATTACACTTCTCTGGAAATCGTTCATCTGGGCGATGGTCGTCGTTGTATCTAAATCTGGTGGTCGTAACATGGGTTTATACATATGTGGTGATAGCAGTACGTAACACCAAATACATTAAAAAAAAAAAGGCACTGGGTATTGGTACCTCACGGTTTTGTTTTAATATTTACTTAATTGTATAAAATGTACTTATTCTGAAGTGTGTTTTAATTTAAATTTAACAGAGAGGATCTAAGTTGAATGATGGTATGACATCGATATGTGTTTCCTACATTTTTTAACGATGTTCCAACCTGAACGACTACATGTCCAAGTATATGTACCCGATGTTATTTCCAATGTGAACAACCTCGCGTCTATGTATCCGATGCTGTTCCGCGGTGAACAGCCTCGTGTCTATTTCGTGTCTATCTCTTCTGTTACTCGTTTTACAAGATGAAGGTTCGACGAGGACGTACAATCTGTACGAACAAGGCCGAGGGAAATAGTTTCTGATTTCTATTGGATACACAAATTCAGGTGGAAATGGAAATCCGACCGAATACAGTGGTTGTTCTCCAAAAAGTGACGGTAGCAAGTAACAAAATCGACGAATACCTCGACAAGAATGGGTAGAGTAAGTGCAAATGAAGGATTAGCTCCTGACATCGAGGGTTCTACAGGCAGATATGATTAATAAACAAAAGTACTCCATAGAGTGTTGTTAGAAATTACAACGATTTCAGGCAAATCATTCGTAGATTCTAGAAAAAAGTAATATACACATACAATCCCATATATATGTTAAGTATAGGATATATATATGTTAAGTATAGGATATGGGATTGTATGTGTATATTACTTTTTTCTAGAATCTACGAATGATTTGCATAATATCGTTGTAATTTCTAACAACACTCTATCGAGTACTTTTGTTTATTAATCCTATACTTAACCCCTTGCCATACAAATTATTTTTCTGATGAATCAGTCAGAACTAACTATTACAGTTAGAATATTATACGTATTTTGTATTCAATGATCCTTGATTATGCAAATTGTAATTGTATATCAAGTTTACATATAACCGTATACAAAGTTTCAGTAAGTTTTATTACGTTTATGTTTTGAGTGTGTCACGTGTAAGACTTGTGAAAATATAGCAGGCTATTAACAGCAGCAATTAGATTGTTAATGTCTAACAGCGACGTCAAAAGTTCGGTATGGTCCCATGTAAGACCTAACGCAAAACGCATCGTTTAACACTAGATTTACTGACGATTAATGACCATTTATATTTACATTAAAACTAAGATATAAACATAAGAAAAAAATGGACCACATGTAAACTAAATCGCACAATGATTCTCAATTTCAACGAAGAATAACTTACGTTTTGACAGACACTTCTTACTAATTTTTGTCACTTCAACTAAGACATCTAAGATCCGTCGTTTTGACAGGTTCCGTAAATCTATTGTTAAGAGGGACATGCCTACTGGTTACTAAGATGAAGTAGAAACAAGGAAGATCTTTACAGAGCGAGAGTTATCGTTATAGCATGACGCTTCCCGAAAAGTTTGCCACGTTCCGATGTAGGATATTCGGAAATTCTGTTTGCTGCAGTTAGCGCAGGAAACGGCGTACAGAGCCAAATATCGTCACAAACGATTTCGCCGGTCGGAGGCACACTGTACGTTCGCAGTGGCACGATAAAAGTAACGGATACGGTAATTTAGTTCGTTAATGAACTTCCAGTTGGCAAGCCGACGGTCTTGCTTGCGAGAGGCTGCAGCCAACTGGGAAGATACATCGCTCCTGGAAATTGGAATACCACCGGATCCAGGAACATCCTACAGATTCTACGCGAAAAGAGATAAATAGATAGGGAATAAAATTATACGGCGTGGATAGATTCTGCCAGGTAGATTCTATCGGGAAAGAAAAATAACCGTGCAACGTTTCCCCCGTTAGACTTCCATTTAACGAGTTACCCATTTAATACCATGAACGCAATTCGGATGATCTACTTGTCTCTGTTGCAGATTGGACGTAGTGGATTTTTACTATATTGTTGTGGAGTTGCAGCGAAAGTCTCGTCGAGTTCTGTAAGGATCAAACTTCTGGGGATTCGAAGTTTTACAATTCCGATGTCACGAAGTCTCGAAGTTAAAAAATCAGGGATGTTTCGAAACATTGAAGTTACAAAGCCACAGATTCTGGAAGTTTGGGAGGCTCAAAGCTTTACAGCTTCAAATGTTCTAACCTTCATAGATTCGTAACATGTACGTTTTAAAGTTTCAACGCTCCGAATCCTCAATGGCACAAAGACTCAACTCTCTACAGCAGCAAAGCATCAAACCTACAAACCCGCAACTTCAACGCCTCAGAGTTATAAAGTTCCTAAAATATTACAAATTCTTTAAATCTGAAAACTTCAATATTCCAAAATATCAGAACTGTGATACCACAAAATCCTAAAAAGTGAACATCCCGGAATTTCAAAATCCAAAAATCGCAACATTACAGAATTAAAAATTCCCCAAATTCGAATATTCAAAATCTCAAAATCCCAAAAGTGAAAATTCGGAAGCCGCAACATTTCAAGATCTCAGAATCTTAATCTACCAAAATTTAGAACACCAAAATACCAAAGTACCAAAATACCAAAATACCAAAATACCAAAATACCAAAATACCAAAATACCAAAATACCAAAATACCAAAATACCAAAATACCAAAATACCAAAATACCAAGATACCAAAATACCAAAATACCAAAATACCAAAATTCGAAATTTCAGAGCACCAAAACTGACACTGTCCCAAATTCCAAATCCCAGCATGCAAATCCTATCCCTTCAATAATCAAAAATCCCAATGTATAAAACTGTTAAAGCTTAGACCACAACTTTCAACAATCGAAGATCCGAAATTTCCAAATTCACGAGATCCAAAACCAAAATCCTTTATAACCAATCACGAAACGAAGATACATATAAAATCCTATTCACAAAACGAACGCTATAATGTTATGCGAACAACCCGTATAAAATGTGGTAAACGTCCGAATTTAATAGAGACATATATCAGCAATTTAAACAAATAAAATATAATGCAAGGGTATCGTGCAATAATGAAAAAGGAATCGTTTTGTACCACCATTATTTCATTTGCAACGTTTCAAGGAGATTAAGGGTGAAAATTTTTGTTATTAATGAATGAAATCGACGTTAACATTTATGAAGAACATAAATTCGCGTATGAGTCTGATAATAGACACCACATATACGTTCATACGTTACGTCCACATGGGCGTGTCACATATGGTAGCTACAACTAAACTGTTATTTTTAATTTATGTTCTCAATTTACCGACTAACGAAGCTTAACACGGCTGCCAGAATAATTAATGCTAAACCGCTGCTACCCGTAAAATTATCTGGCCGATAATTTTTGTTGAAACTCCCCCATTAAAGCGTGTGTACGCGGATAATCACCCCCTGTTTACGCACACGCCTCCCTCTCATTTTCTTTATCAAGCTTAATGATGCCAATTTCTCGGCAATTTTTCCAAAATTTTTCTTTCGATATCGACTACTACGTAATACCGATCTTCCGTCGCTTTACATACAAATCTGTTTCCTTTTATTTAACGGTATGCATACGTTGCGTTTGTATCGGAGGTTGGGTGCAAAGTTTTGAATTCATTATGGATGGAATTCTGAAAATTGTAAGAGTGGGAAAGAGTTCGAAATTTGAGAATACGAGAGTAGGTAAATAGGAAATTTGGATATCGGGGGTTTTAGGGATTCACGAAATTCGAGACTTGGAAGTTTGGGAATTTGGAAGTTTGAGGATTTTAGGAAATTTTTGAATAGGGGACTAGATATAAATAATTTTGAAATTTGGGGACCTCGGTGTCTATGAACAAAAATATTAGAAATTTGAGGGTTAGGGAATTTCGGAATTTGGAAATATACAAATTTGAGGATTTAGGTAAATCTGAAAACTTCAGGCTAAAGAATTAGGTAATTAGATCATTTCGGGATTTAAGAATTTTTACATATCCATTAAAAGAATTCAATATTTGGGAATGGAGAGATATCCGAAATTCAGAATTTGATTTGAAAATTTGTGGATTTGGAAAAATATGAAAATTAATATTAAGGGAGTAGGTGAATAGGTAATTAGGTAATTCTGGAATTTTAACGTTATTAGATAAAAAGACGAGGAAATATGGAACTTTAGGAATTTAAGTCCTTGTTGATTTGATGAATTCAAAATTTAGAAATTTGAAAATTTAAGAATTTGGAGAAATTTGGAATTTGGACAATAGGGAGACATCTAATTTTTTTATATTAAATACCAAATTGTCGAAGCCAGAAAAATATCTTATAACAGCCCAATCCTTTGTAAATAAAACAAGAAAAAATTACCTCAATTGGACGACTAGTTTCTGAGAAAAAAGTTCGTAAGTGAAGTCTATTTTCTCAAAAATAGGCAAAAACTGCAAATTTTGAAGGCTTGTAGTTTCGTAATAAATTCGAAATTGGTAAAATGATGACTTAAACCCCGCCTAATTTCGCATGGACGATAACATATTTTGATTAAAACAGAATCGCAGATAATGAGGTCAAAAAGTGATCAATTCGGCGTTGAATCACACAGACACAATCGTGCCAAATACCTACATAGCTCGAACTCCTTTTTTCGCTGACCACGAGTACCTAACAGCAATATATTATAATACAAGTCGAAACAGTCCGATTAATCGAAATGAAATTTGACGAGAAAACGCGAAGACGACTTTCCGTGGTACCGATGCTCGAGTAACAGGAATTATTCGTCGGGAGGCTGGTCATTCGTCTTCGTTGTGAAAACGAACGCGCGGAAAGTGCAACACGCAGCTACTATTTTTCAACGGATAAACAGGTACAAATTTTTCGTGGACGGTCTGACCGGTTTAAAAATTCATAAGGGGAGTTCGCGCGGAGATACGAAACAATGGGGCATCGTATGAATTTTTGAGGAGCGGCGAATTTGAGACACACCGTTGGAACATTTTATCCGGTAGGAAAGCGCAATCCGGTAACCGTGCTTTATCTCTCGAGGCTCGGTAAATTTCAAGGATTATCTTCCGAAATAAAAGTTGGAAAACTCAAGATTCCCGGTTGTTGACGGAGAAAGTTTCGACAGATTGAAACCACTTTATCATTTGCATCGAAACTTTTCTTTTACACCGGCCAAATATTGAACGTACCTCAATCAATTTTGCGTTTACGATCACTCATTGACACTGCTATTCTTTTGACTACTGACCTGCACAAATAGAAGTAGTACTAATATGTAGTACTAGTATTATTCTATTAACCATTTAAACTCGAAGGTGTAATTTTTACATCGGCCAAATATTGAACGTACCTTAATCAATTTCGCGTTTACGATCACTCATCGACACTGCTATACTTTTGACTACTATCCTGCACAAATAGACATCTTTTTATATGAAAAGTTTCACGAATTCTTTCGAAGTTATCATCGCTCTATAATTAATTGCGACTGTTAGCTGTTTTATTATGTCATACGTCATATGTACAACACAATAAATTTAGTTAAAAAATACGTACTCTAAATTGTTATTAAACAAGGTAGTTTAATTCTATTACAAGGTGCTGAGTGTGAGTCACTTTTTAAGTGTAGAGGGTTAAGTACTATTCTGTATTTTGTTAATTACACGTTGCGATTCAATACTGAAATATTACTTTTTTGTTCAGGCTTTTGTTAGACCAAAACTGTATTTTATTAACCCGCAGTAATATAACAATATAACAGTCGACAATACAGTACCAATCGTTCGATATTAAAATACAAGGGTGTCTCATAAGTTTCTTCCTTTTTTGATATAACATAAAAACGCCCTCCGAGGAATATTTTGCATGTAATCCTCAATAACTTTAGGAAGAGTGATGATGTTTCTTGAGGATTGGTATAGGGTGATAGAGCAAAACAATTCATATTTAATGCAAAGAATCGGTCTTAGACAATAAATATTGTGCACTGATTTCTATCAAAACAGGAGGAAACTTATAGGACATGCTAATACTTCTAACATCAATTGACAGAGAAAATTTGTCAAAGGAGCTCGTACAGTACA
The DNA here is from genome assembly GCA_947623535.1 of Coelioxys conoideus. NCBI lineage: Eukaryota > Metazoa > Arthropoda > Insecta > Hymenoptera > Megachilidae > Coelioxys > Coelioxys conoideus. Next base: position 27,415,454 of record OX392450.1, on the reverse strand, counting down.
GTTAAGGTACTGATCAAAATATCTTTAAGGAGTATGTCATTTTAAAAAAATTCAAAATGAAATTGTAAAACCAGTCATTTCAGAGTAATTCAAAATGAAATTGCAAAAGCAGTCCTTTTGTAATTATTTGAAATGAAATTGTCAAATCAGTCATTTTGGAATCATTGAAAATGAAATTGTGAAACCAAACATTTCGCAATCTTTCAAAATGAAATTGTGAAATCAGTCAGTTTATAGTAATTCGTAATGAAATTGTAAAACCTGTCATTTTAGGGTAATTTAAAATAAAATTGTAAGACGGGTCTTTTTGTAATCATTCGAAATGAAATTGTCAAATTAGTCATTTTAGGATCATTCAAAATGAAATTGTAAAACCAAACATTTCTCAATCTTTTAAACTGAAATTGTGGAAACAATCATTTTGTAGTTACTCGAAATGAAATTGTAAAATCTGTCATTCTGGAGTAATTCAAAGTGAATTTGAAAAACCAGTAATTTACTAATAATTTAAAATAAAATTGTGAAAACAGTCATTTTGTAGTCATTCGAAATGAAATTGTTAAATTAATCATTTGTACGGTGTTAATTATAATAGTATCCGAGCAGCGATGACCTAATGAACAGTTAATAATCGACTATGATCGGCAGAGATTTGCATAGAAGGTTAACTTGCACGAAAAGAAACTCGTGTATAGAAGGAAACGAGGTAGTAACGAATAATCTCGATGCACACAACCTCATACATATTTATTCGCGACTTGTGTACACGATGAAAGCACCAACGATCCATATGCATCCAACGACCGAACCGCACATTCGAGGTGCAGGATAGTTTTGTAAAGGGTCTCGTTGATGGCCGAAAAAAGTAATCAGTTTCTTCCTTATCGATTCATTTTTTATCAGATGCAAAGTTAAAGCTGGTACATCGAAATATCGCGTACGCTGGTCTTTCGTTTTACATTGCACTCTGTGTGTACGTGATTTTGTGTTGTGTGGTGGGGTACGAAACGAAATGAAAATGAATTTTACGAAAATTATTATAATACGAAACTAATGAATTTTTGTGGTATTGTGCAATATAGGAACTTGGATACTTTTGGTTTATATAATCCTAACAATTTGCATATGCTTAAATTTTATTATTCAGTCAAATTTTTTAATTTATAGGTTTCTTCATTTACAAATTCTTATGTCGGTCGATCTCTAAATATTACAAATCTCTAAGTTTGTAGATTCTTTAATATCTTATTATCAAGGTTTCATGATTACTAAATTTCTAAATGCCTAAATTCCAACATTTTTCGAATTTGGAAATTCCTGAATATCTAAGTCCCTCAAAGTGCAAATATTTTCAAATTTCTGTTTTATAAATATCGGAGGCCTCAAATTTCTTCAAATTTCACAATTTCTCAAATTACAAAATTCCCAAATTTTCCAACACTTAAATCCCAACACCTCAAAGTTCCCAAAATTTGACTTCCAAACATTGAAGTTTACAAATTACTAATTTTCCAAATCTAATTTTCCAATTTTCTAATCTCAAATTTCCAATTCCTAAACTTGTAAATCCTTAAATTCCCATTCTCCATTTTCTGAATCCCAAAATTTCTAATTTTCATACTTCATAGTTCTTTTAATCACAAATTTCTTAATTAGATAAACCCTTCTTCTCTAGTATCCAAATTTTCCCAACTCTCTAAATTTTCAAATGTCTAAATTACCAAATTTGTAAATTTCTAAATCGTCAAATAAGCGTGCACCTAAATTCCTAAAGTTCTCAATTTTCTCATCTTTGTATCCACTACCGTTAAGACCCGCAAATTACCGAATTATCTATTCACCTACTCCCTCATTTTCAATTTTTCTAAATTCCCAAATTGGCGAATCAAATCCTGAATTTCGCACATCTGTCAATTACCGAATATTAAAATTTCTTAATATCCTCATTCAGAAACGTAGCAATTCCCAGATCCCAAGCTCCCCAACTTGCAAAAACCCAAATCCATCTCAAATAATATCTCACGCATCACGAATTTGTACGTTTCACTGTTTCCATCGTATCCCCTATATTTTTATCCCCTTCTCTACCATATTTCTGTCTTCGAGGTGTGAAAATCGTTCCATGATTACGCAGTCAGCGTATCATAAATAATCGGCACATAACTGAGAATGTTAATGGGCGAAAAAGGGGACCACGACTTATTTGTCTCGAGAGTGATACTTTGCGGCGACGTAATTCAGTTCGTACCTACATTCGGGATTGGAAAACTCTGTGATTTCAAAGGAACGGGAGCATTTCGGTGTTTTCGAATCGAGCTTTCATCGGCGTTGATGTTTCTCGCTTTTACTCCGCGATTCGGGCGATATGTAGATACCTTTTATGCAAATGAAAACTGCATATACACGCGGCGCAGTTCGTACCAGCGGAGTGTATCTACAGGCCTGTATAAAATTAGTGGACCAATATTCTTACGCCTCATTTTTTAATACTAGATTTAAGGACGTTCAATGACCACTTATGTCTGAATTGAAAATGAACTATAAAAACAAAAAAATAATGAACAACACATAAGCCAGTTTATAGAAAGATTCTTCATCTCCATGAAGGTTAACATGCATTCTGCAATAAGTTTTTTAATAATTTTCGTAATTGAAAATAAGAAGTCTAAGATTCGTCATTTTGACGGGTTCCGTAAACCTAGTGTTAATACTCAATCAAGATCTTAAGCATTTGAACTTTGCATTTGTATTCAGATTGAAAATAATGTATGATTTTAACGAAACGATCTTGAATCGAGTTTTTTATTCATGATATTTACGTTTGTGAATGTTTTCGCATTCGTGTCATGTTTGCATCGTGTTGAACATTTTCACATTCATGGTATATCGCGTTGCATGTATTCAAATTCGTGTTATGTCATGTTGTATATTTTTGAATTAGTGTAGTATGTTATATATTTTCAGATTTGTACCATATGTTACATATTTTTACATTCATGGAATACTATACTGCGTAGCTTCCTATTCGTGTTATAAAATACATTATGTGATACCATGTGATTTCATATTATATCGTGCGTTATAATTTTCAAATTTCTATCATATCATGTCACATATATCCAAACTGGTCTCATATCACGTTGTATATTTTCAAACTCGTATCATATTTCACATATTATCGGATTCACGTCATATGTTACATATTTAATCATTAGTATCATATGTGACATATCTACATATTATTATCATATGTTACATATTTAATTATTCATATCATATGTTACATATTTCCATATTTATGTAATATGATACATATTTCCATGTGTGATATATGGTACATATATAATCATTCATATTATATATTATAAATTTCCATATTCGTGTGACGTGTCACATTTTCACGTTCGTGGTATATGTAAAATATTTTCACATTCGTGACACGTGCGCTAAATTTTAAAATTTGTATCATATCATGTATATTTTCAAAAGCTGTGTGATATCATGTGGCGTATATTCAAATTCGTGTCATCTCGTGTGTACATTTCGTGTTACACACTTCCGAATTCGCGTCATATTATGCGTTGTACAGTCAAATTCGTGTCATATCACGTTGCATACTGTCGCGTTCGCGTCGTGTTCACGTCATGAACATTTTCGCATTTATATCATGTCGACTTCCATTCACAAAAACAACCATGAACACCGCGCTCATTCGCGCGCTTCTTTTGCACACCGCTGTACACGAAACGCAGGAGGCTCGCGAAGGACGAATGTTTCGCGGCTAATATGGAAAATTAAAAAGGAGCTTTCGGTGACTGATTCGTCGAATTACTGAATTTTCCATTCCAGAGAAGATAGCCTCGACGAAAACTGGAACTACGTTCGCAATTTCACTTGCAAATTGTATTCTGTCTGCTGGTAATATTACGAATGAAACACAAAAGAGCATAAATCTTCTGAACAAAACGACTCAATGAGTTTAGTTCCTCCTACGCTACTTTGTCGCGATATATTGCATTTATCATATCATCGCATGAACCAGGACCATAATGCACGCGATCTAACGCGATAGCCTTGCAGGATTCGTTGATATAATGCTACATGTATTTGAGGCAATTCTATTATTTATTCTGACGGACACTCTATTCTCTTCGCATAAAAATCATGGCTTCGTTCATGAAAACATCGGGTTATGCGTTAAATCAATGGCGAACGCATTTCACCCTGCTCCTTTATACCCACTTCACCGAATTTCGCAGCGTCACAATGTTATATGGAACGTAACGACCTGGAGGTCCGCTATTAACATGAAAATGCTTGTCATACACGGTGATAAATAATGCATCGGCGTCAAAGACCCAGCTACTTTCCTCCCCTCGGCTTCACCCTCCTTCTTTCCATTGCAGGCTACGCTCTGAATGCAGTTCAGACGCGATAACTCGTCCTGGCCTTCGGTAGCTGCATACAATGCGCAGGAGGCTTGTGGAAGGGTCACGATTGTCGTTTAATGAATAAAATTATCGATGCCAAAATGCATATCGTGGATACGCCGCGAAAACAAAACTTGCGTGTTTGAATACATCGGGGCGTATGTCACAATTTATGTATACTTTCACGTATTATGACTCGTCGATCCTCAGATCTCTAGATATTTGTACTTCCGGATATTCAGATTTGTTGAACTTTAGATTTTTTGATTACTCAACTTCGAGTTTCCTATATTTATGTGATTTGTATATTTTTACATCTTTACATTCTTAGGTACTTAGATTCCTAGGTTTCCATATCTTTAAGTCTCTAGATCTTCGCACTATCAGATGTTTAGATTTTTAGTTCTCCAGACTTTTAGGTGTCTACATGCTCAGATTTCTAGATTTCTACATTCTCAGGTCTCTAGATTTCTAAATCTTCACAATCTCAGATATCTATATTTCTAGATCTGTAGACTTCTAGGTCCCTAGATGCTCACATTTCTAGATCTCTACATCCTCACATCTTTAAGTTACTAGGTCTCAACACCCTTAGGTCTCTAGATCTCTAGACATCTAGGTTTCTAGATCATTAGATTTCTAGACTTCCACATCCCCGTATCTCTAGATTTCTAGATCTTCACCTCGGATCTCTAGATATCTAGATCTATATACTTCTAGGTCCCTAGATGCTGAGCTTTCTATAACTCTACATCCTCATATGTTTAGGTTACTAGGTCTCAACACTCTTAGATCGCCAGATCTCTAGACTTCTAGGTCTCTAGATCATTAGATTTCTATATTTCCGCCTCCTCATATTATGTCTCTAGATTTTTAGATCTCTACATACCCACATCTCTACGTTATTAGATTTCTACATTCTCAAGACTCTAGATCCTCAAGGTCACCAAATCTCTACATCTCTCAATTCGTCACTTCCCAGAGCCTACTGTCTCTGAATTTCGACATATCCACATTCATGAATTGAAGATCTCCTGTACTTTCACCTCACTATATTTTTACACTAATTTAATTTACATAAAGTTAACTCTTTGCACTCGAAAGGTGACTCTCAAAGATCATTTTGTTTAATACATAATTTAATACCATGGTGTTGCACATACGTAGTATAAACACAATGAAGCAGAGCTTTAGTGACAATTAATAATATTGTGATACTAACTTCAAAACAATTCATCATAATAGACTAAAAAGTTTTAAGAGATGCTATCTGATACGAATAAAAGTAGCTTCCACTGCAAAGTATTGAAAATTAAGGGTTAAAAATGGTTTTATGATTCTATGAACGCGTCGCGACACACTATCCCAGATCCATTTACATCCACACACGTCCCGAAACCCGAAGTCCGTACGTTTCTAGATCGTAAAATCGTTACATCCATATGAGTGCGTGTCCCTATCTCCAACGGTCATAACCATTAAAGTTCCGTAACGAATTATATCGGTTTGTCGATCGAACGCGCAACGGTAGCAAGGTTGCACACAACTTTCTCGGCGAATTCGCATGACACGCTCGTCGCGAATTCGGTGGAAATTGCGGGAGCAGCAGAACCGGGGCCAATCGGTGGAACATTCTTGCATAACGAGGCCGGTGTTGGTGGAAGCTCGCGCGTTATCGGCCGAAATTGAAGGATTTATTATATAATTAAAGTTATAACTCATGCGTGCGGCGCAACTCGTCGCGCAATATATATTCGGCGTACGGAGGATCGAAATCCGATCGAAGCCCGGCTAACGTCACCGGCACCTGGGACCTCGATAATCGCTAATTAAAAATCGCAATGAACCCGGTTGACGGGGCGAGCGCGAACAACGAAGACAGAGACAGCGACGTGTCCAGGATTTTTTTTTTCTTCCATAAGTGGGACGAACCCACGCACGATCCTATTCCTCGCGGTTTTTTTTTTCATTTCTTCCCCTTTTTTTTTCATTGCCCAAATGCAGTTGTCGAGCAGTGCGAGTGTTCTGGCAGGTGACATCCGCGAGGTTATCGTGTTATTTTTACTGGCGTTGTCACGCGTGCACACCCGGTGGCCTCATAAATACGCGGACCCTGGAAAATGCACGACCCTTTGAAATATACGCGGTGAAAGAAAAATGATTCGGACGAAACATCCTGATCCTACCGGACGCTTCACCGACACTCTGGATCACTCAAAAGTAAACAAAAACCTGCACATGCGAACGTGTCTACCGGTGGATGTAGTCGTTTTATGACCGCGAAGGGAGCGGTTCATAAATTTTTACCGCGGAATGAATTTTGACTAGATTGTATTCGCTGCTCTCTGAATCGGAATCGATGAAAATTTGCCAGCCATCAAGGAATAGTTACCGTTTTGTTTTAGGAGTATATCTGCAGAATGGTGAATAATTGATTGTACAATAGAACAAATTTATTACTTATGTGATGTAACAGGTGCAATGATTATTGTAACAATTGGATACATTTATTAATAATTCGATGTAAAAAATGCATTGATTATAATACCATTGAAATAAATTTATTACCCACCCGATGTGAAAGATTCACTGATTTTAGCGCCAATGGAAAAAATTATTATTGATTTGATTTGTAAAGGATTCGACGATCATGGTACCAATCAAATGAATTTACTATTCATTTGGTACGTGAAAGATTCATTGATTTGATCGGTGAGGTTGATCAAGTTTAATAGTTAATCAGATATTTAGGAACAAACTTAGTATTCATTTATTATTATTATTCATTTATTTTGTACTCCATGTGTTTAGTATAGAGTGATACATAGTTGTTTCTACAATAACGTAATGATTTCTATATTCGCACAATTTTTCTATGGCAGTATATTATTAAAAGAATGGATAGTATTTTATTACGATTGATATGTATTTTATTTATGCTACCTATGTTATGATATTTTTCCAATTAGTCGAATTTTGAAATATTTTGCACTTATGTGATCTTGCGTGTACAACTGATGTTGCACTCTATTCGACACAAACCTTTTGTAAAAAGACTATAATGTATCTCTAATCTAACCTATCATGCGAATATTGTATTGCAGTCTCTTGAACCGACTATGCTGCCGCCCGAACCGACTATGCGTAACGCTTATATTGATAATTAGTTGACAATATCTCAAAAATATATCAATAATTTTTACACAAATTCGCCATAAATACTTCCCACACTTACGAATTTCACTTCAGTCCCTTTAAAAAATACATTTTTCCCTCAAGTTCCCGGATAAATAAAAATAAATAAATAGAATTAAAACGACACTTTGAAATGTTTTCCCGATGAAAATGAACAAATTTCAATAAATAAAAAGACACATTCTACATTAAATTCACGAGTTTCCTTGAATTTCATTTCTTCTGAGATCGCAGCAACGCGAGACAGGCAAGCTTGTTTATACATATAATATCGGTAAATTCGTTCTGGTCACCGAGTATAATATCACGATTTCGACCGATTTCAAGCAAATCACGATCGAAAGCGATCAACGAGTTCGACAGAAGAGAAATCAGAGTTTCGGCAGACGTGCTGCGTCCGCTTCGTGTGCCTGCTGATTATACCGGATCGAAACAGGTACCTTTCGAATCTCGAAATTGTCGGTAAAAGGCAGAGGAGGATGACGAAGAAACGAGAAGACGGCGAGCGAGACGGAGCGGACGTTTGTCGCGATTTCCCAAGCGATGGGTGCACACCTGCTATGGGCGCCGCTCCATTTCTCGCTTATAAACGTGATGCAGATCGCCCCGAGAGATTCCACGGCTTTAAAACACGCTACTCGTGTTCCCGCATACTCGATACACCTTATGAACACCTGATTGTCCGCGCGTGTGTGTCGGTGAAGGCGGTGAGTACTCAACGAGCCTCCGTGCAACAGCGATCGTGACCGGCAGTGATTGTAAAACCTTCGATGACCAGGTGGTCCGCAGATGTTGACAATTTTATAAAGAGAGACATAAACGCGAACTACCATTGCGAAATTTTTGGATTCCGATTCGTCAGCTGGACAGTGTATCGCGTTTAATAAGTACTCGCGTAATCGAGTCGATCGCTGCATACGAGTTTTGCCTCGGAACGATCGAATATTTGGAAAAACCAGAGCCTTGTAAATTACTTTCGATGAGATCGACGGTGAATTTAAAATGTACTTACGTAATTGAGTCAGCTGCTGCGCGTGGGTTTTGCTGCAGAGGATTTCGATGCAACTGGAAAAAATAAAAAGAGCAATTTATTATGTGAGATTCTGAGGAGTTTGGGGGAGTTGTAAGTACACATGGGGCTAATAGTGAGTTTATTAAGTTCTCGCGTGATTGAGTCATTTGTTAAACGCGAGTTTCGTTTCAAAATCTTCGACTGATATATCGGAAGACAGAAAGTCTCACAAATTGTAAACAATGGAGATTCTTATGAGTTGTGCAAGTAGTGATGGGACTAACAATAAGTTTAATAGGTACTCACATTATCGGGTTACTTATTAAATAAGAGTTCAATTCCCGAAGATTCGAAAGCTAGTTAAGAAATGCAAATTGTTAAGAATTATGAAAAGTGGAGATTCCGATAAGTTAGAGACTTGAATGGACTTGTACGAGTTCATAAATTTCAATTCGAAATACTGGAGTACAACTGGAAAAATGTATTACTTCAAAGTAGTACTAAATAAATAATAAAAATTCTGTTAAGTTAATTTAGTCATGAGTACGAGTTTAATCAAGCGAAGATATAATTATAATTAATAAAATCAGATGAACGATGACAATTTTTATGAAACAAGTCAATCATGAGTATGATCATGAGCAGGTGAAGGTATACAAATTTAACTTACATATAAATAGTAAATCCAAAGAGACAATGGTAAGTTGTATGAGTCGCGTAAGTCACGACCATCAGTTTGAGCAAGTGAAGATATAAAAATTTAACTTAAATGTAAATAATAAATCCTAAGGGACGATGACAATTTTTATGAGATAAGTCAATCATGAGTATGATTATGAGCAAGTGAAGATATACAAATTTAACTTACATATGAATAATAAATCCAAAGAAACAATAGTAAGGTTTATGAGTTGCGTAAGCAGCGATCATGAATTTGAGCAAATGAAAACATAAAAATTAAACTTAAATGTAAACAATAAATGCGAATGAACGATGATAATTTTTATGTGTCAAGCAGGTCATAAATATGAGTTTGAGCAAGCAGAAGAATAAAAAATGATATTAAGATATAAACGAAAAAAGTATTTCTATTCACGATACAGAAATGGCATATTTTATAATGTTACGTAAAATATTTGCAGCATACCGAGGCAAATGGTTAAAACGACCTATTTTTGGAAGAAAACGTAAGTACTTATAAAATTTGACGTTTCAAATATAAATACGCGTTCAGTGGTCTATCGACTACATTTATACAATATACATAGTAAAATAAGCTCTCTGTCAAAAGTTCGAAATTCATATCGTGTTGAATGTTGGTAAAAAATTATCGGTTCAAAGTTCGACTTTGCAATAAAAAAATTCAAAACGGGGACACGAACAAAATAACAGACCCTTGTCACTAGCACAAATTGGAAATTCGAGAATCTGGGTCGAAGTAACAACTTTCCTTGGTTGGAATGATGAAAGTTATTAGCTTTGATTTTTCACCGGGAAATGTCAAAGGCAGTGAGTGTACTCCAGGTGATCCGCGTTTAAAAGAGAAAAAGGTATCAAACGAGTGAAGATCGGCGATTGAGATTCGGTTAACTTTTTCCAGCAACGGTGTTCAATATGAAAAATCAAAAACACCCAGTTATTTCTACACCACCAAGGAACAGTTACATCGCGATACTTTTTTAACCGATTTAATACGGTTTCTAATTAATTTCATTGCGTCGTTAAAACTGGCACAAAGTATTATTAAATGAGACCGTTCGTAAAAGTTCGCAGTATTTAAAATGTTTTATTTCTTGAATAAATAAATCAGACAAATTAACAAATATAATATAATAAAAAATAATATGACAAATTAAAAAATATAAAATATAATGACAGATAATAAGACAAATTAGCCACTATATTATAGTAACAAATAATAAGGCAAATTAACTTAACAGTACAGTCAGTTGATATTAGATCATGATTAGATAGAATTATGTGTTAAATTAATAATTGGAATTATGGGTTAAAGTTACTCAGAATTTAAGTTGCAAGCTGTGTTAACCTAATAAGTAAAAAATTTTATTTAAAAAATTAAGATACCACTTATTAATGAGCAAAGATTGTAAACAAAGTTTGTAATAACTTAACTTAATCATCGGGTTTAGTTATTGGGTTGAATTTATGAAAAACTCAAGTGAGATGCGCAAGCTAAGTTAAAGATATTTATTGAATCCGGAGTAAGTTAACTTAATCGTAAAATAAATTAGTAAATTAACCCCTTACCTTATAATATCATGTCTCACACGTGACGCACGCAATTGTTGAAATATGACAAAATTGCCTCATATTTTCAACAAGATTGGATTTCGGGCATAATTTTAATTACATCCTATTCATCAATGATCGCCATGTTTAAATTACAACTAACATGTGATCATTCTTTACCTGTCTTAAGATTACGGCAATAATTAAATCGCACTGTTTGACGCAGTTGCAGGTAAAATCATAAGTTATGGGGTTAAGTTAGCCATTGACCAAATCAATATTTCGAGTGACTTGATACATAGTAAATTAAATTTACATATTTGTACGACATTAAATGCAATTTACCTAACATATAAATTACACTTAAACTACATCTATAAAGTAATATATCATAATTATACAAAAGTAAATTAGCCATTCACCAACTTAGCATTTCAAGTGAATTAATACATGTTACATTAAATTTACATATTTGTACAGTATTAAATGTAATTCACTTAACTTATACATAAACAACACCTATAAAGTAACAAATCATAGTTATATAAAAGTAAGTGAGTGAAAAATGAGAAAGTTAATCTGACAAATTTCCAAACGCAGAATACAGTTTGAAAATTCCGTGAGCCACTAATAATAATTTAATGCGTCGAATAGAATCCGCGTAACTAACACGTCGAGCACTTAACGAGTAAAACGACGGCGATAATTACGTCTGCAATGGATGAAAATTAAAGGCAATTTCCCAACTTCCGGCTGGTTGAACAGATACGTTGACGATAGCGGGTAGGAAGATTAATCGAACGGAAGGATGGTTGCTCGTGAAACTTGGCCGAAGTAGATCAGGAAGCTTCATACTTCCGTCGAAAATTATGACTCCTCTTTTGGATGGTGTGTAACACCATACCGTACCGGCTCTATGTCAGAAGTTATTACATCACGTTGTGAACAGCAAAGAAAGCTACGGGGAGGACGGATCCGGTAAACTATCTTGATTTACGACCAAGGACTGTTATAAACGTCGACGTATAACGCCATTGCATGAATTGGTCACGTACGTTTCAACCGATCGCGCTCTGCTGCTTTCATCAGGCAAACGTGACCGGTGATTATCGATTAGACGCATCTTCGATCTTGCATAGTAATGCGATCGTACATCGTGAAATCACGTAATGCCTGTCGTGAATGCGCCAAGAGATTTGCATGTGTCAATCCCCCGTCGTCACGAAATTCCAGGCACGACCCTGTTTACGATGATACACCATTATTCGGCCTGCCTTACATTCTTGTAATTAATAATGTTAGGTCTTGGAATACATATTGCAGCGAGAGGATTAGACCTTAGGTAGATTAAACGATTTCAAACAAATCATTCGGAGATTCTAGTAAATACCAATACGGTCAGAAATCCCAAATAGGACACCTTAGATATAGGACACCTTCCCTCCAAATAGGGAAAGGGTTTAACACTAGATTTACGGACGACTAATGACCATTTATATTTAAGTCGAAATTAAGGTATAAAAATAAGTAAATAATGGACGATACGTAAACTAATGGGATATATTGGATTTTTACTAACTAATATTAAAAGCCACAAAATTATAATTTATAATAACGATTTTATTTTAAAGGTAATTTGAACGTCTTTACTGATGTATGTAACGATAACGAAAGAAACATTCTGGAAAAGGCACACAGGAAAATGAAAGATTGCCACCCGGTAACACCGGCGACTTTCGTTTTAATTTCTAAATATAACGTGATAGAATTTTTATTTCTAATGATCAGTGTCTCTCAACATAGAGATTTATTTTTGATTAATTTTTAATAATATTATTCCAACATAAAATAACTCACACAATGATTCTTTATTTCGATGAAAGATAATTTACATTTCTACAGAAGCTTCTTACTAATTTTCGTAATTCAAAACAAGCAATCTAACATCCGTCTTTTTTACGGGTCCGTAAATCTAGTGTTAGACTAAGGTGTTTAAAAAACAATTTAAAAAAAAATTATGTTCCAACCTCTTCTAGTTGTCAAGATATTCACAAAAACGTACTTTCAACCCCATACTTTATCACCCCCTTAGACGCATAATTGCCAATAAAAAAAGAAATATGTGTGAAATATTTATTTGATAACTATATCTCAGATAAATATGATTAAAATCGGAGTGTTCAAGTTGGATATGTTTCCTCGTTAGGTCCAAATTCCTCGCAATGTTTCTTGTTAGGTCTTAAAATACATATTGCAGCTAGAGAATTAGACCTTGGTCCAAGTTTCCAGCAATGCAATAGTTTAACATTTTTTTCGTTCCTTTAGATGCATTCGTAGTTTAGAATAATAGTCTTTAATCGCAGCAGAAATAGGACCCAGGGAGTCATTACATTCTAACGAGTTTTTTTTATCGATTTATTGTCAGTCATATTTGGGTGTCAGAACCCTTAGCCTTAACCGTAGAGTCTGTTGTTTGCAGTTTCCCATTCGTGTCGAGGTACTCCTCAAATTTATTACTCGCTACGGTCATTTTGAGGAAAATGTGGACAGCTTCGTACGTCATTGATATTTCCATTTCCACTCGAATTCAGCTAGCCAATAGAAAATAGTGAACTGTTTCACCTCACCAACTTCCCAAAATTTGTACGCCTACTCCGAGTCTTGGTAAAATGTAAAAAGGCCTTCGGAGAGGCACTATCGACACAACCGTTAACAAGTACGCGTCAAAACAAAATCTGATCATCCGAAGTCTGATCCATTTGTTTCGATATAGTCCATCTTTTTGCTTATTGGGAATCTACTGGTTCCACGAGTTGTTTAATCGTCACTTAATATTTTTGACACTGCGACGCACATACAAATATTTAACGCGTTTACCGTCCTGTCGTGATTGTCGTTAAAATGCGTGAATGACAAAGTGAGTACACAATTTGGAGATTTTTATTAATGCGTTGAATTATGGGTACTACGATAAATTTATGTCGCTATCGTGCGATATCTGTACATTTAGCGAAGTGAAACGTGCTTGTATTAAGTGTGGAGACGTGTACTTCTACATTATTGCATCACTGTACTCATAAATTCCTAGATCGTTAGATATTTATACCTCCAGATTCTTAAACTCGTATACTCCTACATCCAAACATTTATAGATTCCGCGGACTTTAGATTTATAGACGTACTTTTCAACTTATGTTACAATGTTTCTGTAGAGTAAACTGTTATTCTTCTAAAGTCCCAATATTTTAAATCCTTTTTGTATCCTGTGGCCTCAAATTCTTATCATTCTCCAATCTCTATCCATATCCAATGTCCTATATGACCAAATCTCTGTCTCCAAATCACATTATTCTTAAAACCCAATATCTTCGAATGACGATATCTCCAAATCCCTATATCAAAAAATTCTTTTGGCCCCAAATTGCTATTATTCCCAAATCTCGATATCCCCAAATTTCGGTGTTCTCAAATCTCTATATTTTCAAGTCCCTATATCACAAAATTCCTTTGGCCTAAAATTGTTATTATGCCCAACTCTCAGTAACCCCAAATCCCACTATTCCCAAATTCCTATCTTTCGAAATTTTTGTATCGCAAATCACCTCGTCCCCAAATTGCTATATTCCCAAACTCCTATATCTCCAAATCCCCGTATCTTCAGATTTCTACATTTTGAAATCTCTAAATCGTCGGAACAAATTTTGAGATTCCAATGCGTTCAAATCCCCGCATCCCTAGATCCCTATTTTCTCGCATCCATACATATATACCCCGCTTCCTTAAATCTCTATATCCATATATCCCCGTGATCCCAGATCCTCCAGTTCCACGTATCCCCCACTCCCGAATCCGTAACATCCCCGATTCGCGATCAAATAACCGATACACCGATAAACGTCGCACGACGGCAAATATCGTAGAAAGTTGTAGAACGCGTAAAATAAACATGAAAGCGTTGCATTATGCCAGTTCGGTACACATATTCCGGGAATGGATCTCCGTATCGAAGACGCGATACAAACAGGATCGACTGTGCCGCGTTGCGCACGTGTGTGCCGCTTGTTTTTCACGATCGTACCTGGTGAATCGTTATTGCCGGTTACACCTGTAAATCAGCCCGTGAGGCAGTTACCACCCACGGGATTCGTGGGCAGAACACGCGCGGTCAGATCTACAGATTATACGGACGACTGGTATCTTGTTGCTTTCCTTCCCCTCTCCACGGTGTTTCACCTACGCCGTCCCTTCGCCTCCGCCATTCCTGCCCGCTTATGTACATACATACATAGAGCTGTTTACCAGGGCAACCGGTAACATCGGCTATCCCGGCCAATCTGAAACAACCCCCGCCTCTGTCTCGCTCGCAATAAGCCAGCCAGAATAGGTAATTTAAGATTTGCTTTCTGACCGACGCGATTAATTTTACGCTCGGCGTCGTGCACGCCGTCGCGTGTTAACACGGTCACTGCCATTTTGAATACCGTCATTATTGATCTCGACCAACAAATTGAGAGTTTACGTACGGATACGGTATTCCTCTATAATGTGTTGATTTGCTACCAAGCTTAGCGCGGATGCTCGGTTATCGCCGTGTTAGATTTTGGTACGCCTCAAAGGCGAACCGGCAATATGTACGATTCGACCTGCAAATGGCACGAGGTCGCGTTTCTGATGACTTTAACTCGGATTAGATCGCTCTCGGGTGGATTCAACGCTAATTTTTATTGATCTTAATGGCTGCAAGTTAGATTTCGGACATTCTCAAGATTTTAGTATACGGTATTATATTTTGCAATGATGGGAAATGAGGTTTGTGCTACCTTCAATGTGGATTCTGATCGATTAATTACTGATTTCTGTTGATTCTAATGGCTTTAAGTTAGGTATTCAATTTTTATGTCTTTAACTCGGATTTGAACGCGGACTAGACGATCTCAGGTGGATTCAACACTGATTTGTATTGATCTTAATGGTTCAGATGAATTAAGATGACTTTCGAGTATATTTTCGACCTATTTCAACCGATTTTGTTAACACTAAAACTACCAAAGGGGTCAAATGACCCTTTCACAAATTTCCTACTGCAAATAACAAAATTTGTTAAACTGCTCTTCTTGATATTTATGGCGATTGTCATCAAGATGGAGAATCTTTAAGTGTATTCATTTATGTTTCATCGTTTCTTCATTTATTTTTCAACTACCTTTTTAACATCCAAATAATTAGGCATTATACATCGATAGTTTTAGTATTAAATTCGAGTTAGATTTTGCAGTGCCTCGAATTTGGGATTGCACTTATTACAGTTTATAACTTCAGAGTTGATAACTTACGATACTTCAAAGTTAGGTTAATATCGCGCTTAACTTTCATTCAAATTGCTCGCTTGGAAATTGTGAACTATTTTGTACCAGTTGTACCGACCTCGAGTCAAATCCTATACTGATCCAGAATAAAGTTGAGTAAATAAAGTCGAATAGAAAATTGTATGATACCTCAAAGCTAGATTTGTACCGTTCTGAATGTTATACGATTAACAAAGAATTACGAATAATTGTCATTATTTCATACGTAATTGCTGATACCATTTTACAAGTACTTCAGATATCTTTCTTCGAATTATTTGCTACTTCTTTTTAAAAAATTCGTGGTTTCGATTTAAGCAAGAAGTTAAAAGCACGATGTCCCGCGGTTATTGCAGTATCCTTCGTTATATTCGGCTCGGTGCCGGTTATTATTGCGCTATTTTCGACCAAGTAATTACACAGACCACGAAATCTGTACTTTCTTTCCTGCCTCACCGGTTTAGGACAGGTCTGCATAAAATTGCAGATTACGCAATAGCCGACGGCGCCATCGCTTACCGTTGCAACAGGGCTTAATGCAGTGACGTTCGTTATGCGCGATAAAGCGGGCTTCGGCTCCGCTACGAAGAATCCTCTCGGGAATTCGCAGCAGTCGCGATTCCTTTTGCTCCTTCTACCATTTTACTCTCCCCGCGAAAAAGAAAGTATTATTTATGCGCCGCGAATTCTGTCCGCTAGGGGCATCCCCGAAAACCCGAACGCACCCTGTCGGCATAGCTCGTCAAAATTGAAAACCCGATCGGTCCCTCACAAATCGCGTACAGCCGGTCATAAATGCGGAAATATGTAACATGTGATACAAATAGAAAAATATGTCACGTGTATACGAGTATAAAGATGTGTGACATACGATATTAATAATTAAATATGTAACATACGATACTAACGAATAAATATGTAACATTTGATATGAATCTGATAATATGTGGCATATGATGCAAGTTGAAAATTTGAAAATATGTGACACAATATGATACCAGTTTGAAAACATAATTATGTTATATAAGTTTGTATATTTTCATTTTGTATATTTTCAAATTGGTGTAGTATGTTATACATTTTCACTGTTGTACCATATGTTACATATTTTCACATTAGTGTCGTATGTTACATATTTAATCATTAGTATTATATGTCACGCATCTACATATTATTATCATAGGTTACATGTTTGCATATCTATGTGATATGTTACACATATTCATACGTGTCATATTCTATATTTTACACATATCATATATTATAAATTTCCATATTCATATGATATGTTATATACATTTCCACGTTCGTGTTATATATAACATATTTTGACAATCACGATACACGTGCTACAATTTCAAATTTTTATCATATCCTGTATATTTTCAAATACTGTGTGACATGTCTCGTATATTGAAATTCATGTCATACCGTGTGTTCATTCTGCACATTCGTGTTACACATTATCAAATTTGTGTCACATCTCGTCCCAGATTTTACTGCCCAAAACACGTGTAAATCGATGCGTCCATATTTTTATTCGGATCAATTAGTGCCATCACATTCGAAAGACCTGGATCAAGCTTACACGCCAATTCCTGGGTGACCCACGTTCGCAACTCGCGACGAACCAGGCTATAAAATCACCGTGATCAAATCGAAAAGGAACGTAGGTCGATAAGGGTCCCAATCAGTTTCTCAAACGGCAATCGTAAGTTCGTTTGGACAATTTTTCGGAAACGATGTCTCGTTCCGGAGGTACCCGAGCAGCCCGAGCGTTTCGTATCCGCGGGCAACAAAGTTGAACGGAACTTATAGACAAAAATATCCGCGGGCTCGGCTGGTGGTGCGGCATCAAAAGGGGGACGAAGGGAAATGGAAGGGAAACGACCGGACGTGAAATAGCATAGAATTCCGAAACAGGGTTTAGTCCGTGGCGAGCAGCAGGGTGGTCGGCTCTATCGATGCAACGACGAATGGTCGGTAGGAGGAGTTCATTACGCATGGAAAAATAAACTAAAGGGAACTGCTCGACTGCGGGACCGGTAGAGAAAGGCCGGTGCAGCATTCAATGCCACGGACCTCTCCTCTATCCCCGTCCAACCTCTTTCTCTTTGTACCCCACGGCAGGATCCCTCATCGAGAGTACCTCCATGGCCCTTATCCTCCTTTGCCTCTTCCTCCTTCGTATTGTGTCCCGCCCGTTTCCACCCCTGCCCTTTCGACGTCTCATTGCTTCTCTCTACCTTGTGCCCACACGAGCCGCGTAATGATTTAACCTCTCTTGCTATTAATCATCGAAATTAACTTGCGCGATGTGCCGCCGTGGAGGAATCCCTCTAACCGGACTCGTTCTCCCATGAATTTGCCTATCCGCCCGGAGACATCCACGTTGGAAAGAAAACCGAGCGGTAATTTGTGGGATCCGTGGAAATTAAGACATAGCCATTAACCCCTTAACCTACAACTACGGACATACAATGATCGGGCTAAAAGGAAATATTACGGGCATAGCCTGTGGTCGCGGTTTGAAATTTGCCCCACCACAAACAGTACGGACTAAAGAATATGCTAAAACCAAATTATAGAGAACGGGGACAATTATCACACGGAGATATGCCAGAGAGACTGCGCGCAAAACATTGGGCTAATTGTCCGAAACATATTGACCCAACAGCATCAAAATTAAGACTGTCAAAACCCTGTAAAGTTTGGCAAAAAAATAAAACACATCAAACTGTGGAAACCAAGTGCTACATCGTTGTAGTATTAAATTTCCTCCTGAATGGGTATCCAAATGACGTGGAAACGTAAACATTATCCAGGTGAAAAACGTTAGATCAAGGCCCAAATCACTCGTTCTTGTCCTACATCCTGTACCTAATGTCTAATAGCCCCTTAACTTATGATTTTGTTAACCAGTGCGTCACACAGTGCGATATAATTAAGGTTGTAACGTTAAGTCAGACAGAAAATGTTCAACTGTCATGGATGTTCCAGATACGGCGATTATCTGTGAACGAATCATAATTAACCCTTTCTCTTTCAACAGTTTCATCAATTCTTTGGAAATTACTATCATCCCATTAGTAATTTTCATTATTAGCTGTTTCCTAATGTTTATACATCATATGTACAATATTATAGATTTAGTTAAAAAAATACTTATTTCGAATGATTGTATTGAACAAGGTGGTGAGTGTGAGTCACCTTTCGAGCGCAATGGGTTAAAATTGAACTCGAAATTAAATCGTGGTGAAAATACGAGCCAAATCTGTTACACCTCAACAGTTGGGTGCGCCACGCGTGGGAGACGATATTATAAGGCAGGGGATAGTCACGTTAACGTTAATGTTATAGCGATTGGTGGTATACGAGAGTAACGTAATTGACCAGTGACCTAAACAAACGTAAATGACAAACATACGAGCGACCTTAATCCGCTGCCACGATTCTGCAAACGTTTAACCCTACATACCCCGATCCCGCGTCCAGCGACAAGTGAAAAGGTATCCCGTAGGGGGTTGGAAACTTTTGTTAACCCTGTATGAACACAATTCGTAGCCCGGTTTGTTCGCCGTCCCCCGATGTCATCGATTATTGACGCTCGACGTTATCAACGATTGATCGTGCGCAATTAACACGACATTACAGTCGTATACAGATACCAAAAACACAACGGGCCACGGTGTACAGGCGTTGTAAAACATGATAAACACGTTTCGTATCGGCGTTATCGATCGACGTGTCAATTTAACATGGTGCTTCCTGGCGGACGGAAGTACGTCCCCGGAGGTTAGAAATCGGTTATCGCGGCACGGTTCAACGAACTTGTCGCATAGCGAACTCTCTTTGCGAGGATTGTTAAAACGGCCCTTGAATAGCATTTTGTAAATTCATGTTTTCAACCGTTTCTACCGTAGCAGCAATAATATTCAAGGAACCGGTATTGCGTTAATACAGTTTTATTAGCTTTTTATGAATTTAGCCACTTTGAATATGGCGCTACATTTTATAGTTTCCACGTGTTGCGTAGAAGTCGAGGCGATCTTTGGGTTTTTTACTTGCTACAGTTATAAGTGAAAATTTGGACACCCTCGAAAGGACACTCGCGGTACAACGGTACCTCAATTACAGTGGGCGAAGAGCGAAGATCCCCACCCGATTGAGATACAACTGTGGTGCCCTTGGCACCACATATGCCGTTACCTTCGTCCGTTTGTTGCGGCGCATTCAAGAATCATAAAGCCATTGGGCTTATTCTTAACTTTAGAAAATTTATATAATCAACAACTGCCTTTTGAAGCTCTTTACAATGTGTAATCAGGGACCTAAAGGCAGAATTGAACAAGATTTAACATTACCAGCGAGTCTTGAAATAAACACATCACAAAAATTCCTTCAAGTTTCACTCACTCATCATCAAATACAGTCCACCAATATAAAGCTAGTTGTACCTGTTTAACCTTCTGCACTATGTTTCATTCGGCAAATGCGTCAGACATAACGAAGTATTAGGTGCTACAACTAAAAGAGGACTAAAGAAAGTACGAATGTGAAGATTATTTTGCATTCAGTGATCCTCAACTGCGTAAATGAAAATTAGACCGAAATTTAATATTAACCCGTGTTAAAAGTATAAACAAAGTTTAGTATTTGAACTTCGAGTGCTTCAAGAGTGTAACTCGTTATTATAGTGCAAGGGGTTAATCTTCAACCCGAAGGAAAACGTGTACGCGACAGAACTTTCCGATCGATTTGATGTTCCGGTGTATGTAGATCTTCGATGTCGCATTTTCGGACACGTCGCAGTGGACAGAGGGTTTCGAGAAGCATGAGAGGGGGGAGGGGGGCCAAGGAGAACGAGACCATGGAGAAGAGTCGGACAATAATGATGCATTTCATTGGATCCATTGTGGAGGAAATTCAAGTTCACAGACACAACCGATGTGTATCTATTGCCGGCAATGTTCGCCGACGCCATTCAATCGACTTCCAATGTGTGGATGGTGTCGGCTCACGGGCTCGGACGAAAGGACCCTCCTATTTCGGACCAACATTAGGCGTATTGTATCTGTATCGACGATTTAGGGTGCTCGAGACTTTTATCTGTCGGACATTTTTCGAAGGTCGTGGCGAAAATTAATGCGTCGAGAATCGGTGGCTGCTGGATGAGCTTGAGTTAGAGGGATTATATCGAGTTTGGAGATAAGTAGAGATCGAATATGGGTGTCGCGACGATTCGGTTTTGGGATTATGGAATATTGGAAATTTTGAAATTTATTATAAAATTTGAGAAATTTGGAGTGTTGAGATCTTCCGGATTATTGATTACTGGGCTTTGAACCTTCAAAATTTTGGAGCTTTAGAAACTAGGGACTTTTGAATATTGGGATCTTGGAACCTTAAGGTACTAGTGTATTAGAACATTGGGATTTCTGGACATTAGGATATATTGAAATTGCGATATTGGGACGCTGAGGTATTGGGACATTGGTATTTTGGCAAACTGAGACATTGGAACGCTGGGATGTTAAGACGCTGAGACATTGACACTTTGGGATGCTGGGTTATTAGGACGTTCAGATAGTGAAACGTTGGATTTTGGGATGTTCAGATATTGGGGCCTTGGCATCTTAGAATCTTGTAATGTTGGAATTTTGGAATTTTGGAATCTGTAATCTTAGAACCTTGGACTCTTGGAATTTTGGAATCATCGAACCTTGACACTTTGAGACTTTGGAATTTTCTAACGTTTGAAAATAAAAACTTCGGAACCTTGATCCTTTAGAATATTGAAATTTTAGAACCGTGAAACGTTTGTATAAATGTCCATTTACTTTAGAATAAATACTAATAATTATTTCTATTATTCTGTACAATATTTTTACGCAAGTGTTTGATTAGTATAACCTTAAGATTTAGCTGAAAAACTATTAGACTGTTTTCGATGAAATCTCCATTTCCTTCATATGATTATGTAATATATAATTCAATAACTCATTGTCGTAAGATAAGAAATGAATTATTAAAACGAAATATGGCATAATGGCGTGACAACTAAACAAGCGATTACAGCGCCGAAGTAACGACAACGAGTAACGTGATCCAAGATTACATTACTATTTTAACCATAAATCCTAATCTCTTGCAGCTAATTCATGTACAACATACATCAATTACATAAGTACAAAAATAATTATATAACGAATACGTAATATAACAAACTTATAAAATTGAAAAAGGTGATTACAAATATAGCAAGAATACCCAGAGAAATTATCCTAATACCTGATAATTTGGAGAAAATATCTGATATATCTGTCCCAGTTATTGAAAATATAAATCCTAATCTCTTGAAGCAAATTAAAGTACAACATACGTCAATTACATAAGTACAAAAATAATTATATAACGAATACGTAATATAACAAACTTATAAAATTGAAAAAGGTGATTACAAATATAGCAAGAATACCCAGAGAAATTATTCTAATACCTGATAATTTGGAGAAAATATCTGATATATCTGTCCCAGTTATTGAAAATATAAATCCTAATCTCTTGAAGCAAATTAAAGTACAACATACGTCAATTACATAAGTACAAAAATAATTATATAACGAATACGTAATGTAACAAATTTATAAAATTAAAAAAGGTGATTACAAATATAGCAAATTATCCGAATACTTAATAATTCGGAGAAAATATCTAATATATCTATTCCGGTTATTGAAAACATTGCATATAGAAAGTTACGATCATCCTCTCGGTTTCTAGCCTTCTCGCCAGTGATACTCTTCCTTTCTATAATGACTACAAAGAAAAGGTGGAAAGGTCGAGCAGAATAACCGATGTTCCCTCCCACGCGCCCAAAATGGTCGCATCTCCATTGAATGCGATCGGGAATAATTGTACACGCAAGTTCGTCTGATTATATGATGACAGGGCATTATGTAAAACGTAATCGTTCCATTGAGAGGCAACCTTATATTCGGTCATGTAACGATCGGGAATAATCGGTTGTGAAACCGTGATTCAGATTACGACGAATCGGTGCAAAGAATACCGATGAGCTTCAAAGATTCATCGGGTTGACTGGTACACCGGGATAACCACTCTCGTCCAAGAGCGGTTACACCGTGAAAGTGACGCGTTGTGTCTGCACTAATTACATGTCAGGGGACAGGTTGATAGAAGGGAAATAAGGGAGAGTTAATGATAAATTGCGTAACGCCGTTCTCAACTTGCAAGATATGGGATTGCACTTTGAAATGGCTCAAAGGATTTAATTATTTCAAGCTGAAATTTGAATTGTACTCAGGCATACGGCGTACTACCTGTCAGTATACTATATTAGATTTTGCTATGTCATAAAATGAGGTTTATGCTATCTTCCATGTAGATTAGAATTGCATTTGGAAATGGCTCAAAGTAAGGATTGAATTATTTCAACCTGAAATTAGAATTGGACTCGGGTATACGGTGTACTAGCTTTTAGTATACAATATTAGATTTATCAATGTCATAAAATGAGATTTATGCTATTTTCAACGAGGAATAGGATTGCATTTTGAATGGGCTCAAAGTAAAGATTGAATTATTTCAAGCTGAAATTTGAATTGTACTCAGGTATACGATGTATTAGCTTTCAGTATACTATATTAGATTTTGTAATGTCATAAATTGTGGTTCATGCTATTTAACACGTGGATTAGGATTGCACTTTGAAACGGCTCAAAGGATTGAATTATTTCAAGCTGAAATTTGAACTATACTCAGGTATACGATATACTAGCTTTCGGTATACTATATTAGATTTTGCAATGTCATAAAATGAGGTTTATGCTATCTTCCATATGGATTAGAATTGCATTTGGAAATGGCTCAAAGTAAGGATTATATATTTCAATCTGAAATTTGAACTGTACGCAGGTATACGGTGTACCAGCTTTTAGTATACAGTATCAGATTTTGCAGTGTCATAAAATGAGGTTTGTACTATCTTCGAAGTGGATTAAGATTGCTCTCTGTTCGATTAAATACTGATTTCTGTTGATTCTAATTGCTTCAAGTTAGATATCTGATTGCCTCAAACCTGTAATATACAATATTAAATTTTGCAAAACTTGAAACTTCAATCTGTATCACTTTTAATAACATTTCGAAATGTACATATCCTGATTTAGTGCCGTTTTCTGTTCATTGTAATAACTTTAAGCTAGGTTTTGGGTTGCCTCAAAGTTAGGTGTACACTACTTTTATTTTGGATTAGGATTTCTACCAATTTGGTTAAGCATAGAGTTCTGTTTCATTTTGATGATCTCAAGGTAAAACCTGGATTGCCTCAAATTTCTACTTGTAATATACAGAATGAGATATTGAAATATTTCAACGTTATGTCTTAAAAAAAGTGTGTTACTTCTAATTGCTCAGATATCAATTTTACACTAATTTCAATCGGTACCAATGGCTTCAAAGCTGATTCTATTGAACTTCAAGGTTCTACTTGCAATATATTTAGGATTACATTTTGAAATGTTCCGCGGTTATTGCAGCATCCTTATTGCGCCATTTTCGACCAAGTAATTACACAGATCACGAAATTTGTTCTTTCTTTCGAATACAGAATATTCGGTTGCTTGAAAATTAGGTTCTCAATTTGACATGGCACTTATCAAAGTTGAATGTGGCAATATTTCATAGTTAGGTTCACATCAATCTTAATTGATATTAAAATTACTTTAGCGGAGATTGCGAACCCATTTGTACAGGTGCTACCGACCTCAAGTTAAATTCTACACTGATGCAGAATTATGTTACATCGAATACAAAACCTTATGATGCCTCAAAGCTGGATTTGTGCCGTTCTCAGTTTTATACAATTAACAGAAAATTAAGAATAAGTGCCATTATTTCATACATAATTGTCGATATTATTCCATACGTACTTCAGATATCTTTGCTCGAATTATTTCCCCGCATATTAAAAAGTTTGTGGATTCGATTAAAAGAAGAAGTTAAAACACGATGTACCGACTAGAAGTTTAATTTTACACCGATGCAGAACTATGTTACATCGAATTCAATACCTTATGATGCCTCGACGTTAGGTTTGAATCGTGCCCAATTCTGGATGACACTTATCGGAGTCGATAACCTCGCGAAAGTATCGACGATGCCCGGAACGCGAGGAAGGAAAAGGACATACTCGAAATAGCCGGCACAATGCGTCGTTTGCTTCTTCTTTTGATATTTTAGCCTCTTTTGATAGCGGGCACAATCGCGAGGCGTTTTTTATTTTGACAGCGCGCTGGAGGCTTTTAAGAAAATGCGTAACAGCCACGCATTTGAAAGCCGGCGTCGAGTCGAAATTACGAGCGATCCGTGCTTTTTTGATGTAAAAAGCGAGGGGTCGGGACACAGGGATCCCGTAGCATTCACGAACCCATTGTCACGAGGAGATCGCGTGTGTGATGCGTGAGAGTGGAATTCAGCCGGTCTCGGGACACCGAATAATAGATATTACCACAAAAGCGGCGTGTGCCGTCACGTTGAAAATTGATTGGACATGGTACCGGTTGGTTGATAAGGCAGCCTCTTGTTACACGCGCTGGGATATATACATATGCGCTCGTCCAACCAGAGCAAAGGTAAATCGCAAATACTTTTGCTATTCTATCCTCGTCGATAGAGAACCTATTCGAATGGATCCGAGAATGAAAAGTTTTATTATACCGTGCGTGTGAGCACCGTTGTTAACGAACTGGACTCGTTAGACAAATTTTTTAGGTCATCCAAAATGGTGCAGAAAACCGAAATCAAGCTGATTTTTAATAATTATTTTGAAGGATAAGGAGTGAGTAAGTATTTTGATGGTTTTGTGGACTATTTGAGGACAACTACGCTAGTGTCACGTAAAATTGAATAAGGAGAGAAAGAAACTTGGGAAACTTAGTTCTTCTCCTTAACACTTTATTATAGTTGGCTTACGGTACAAAAATGTCACTATTTACGAAAAATCTTAAGACTGCCCTCGGACGGCGGGGTACATCTATTTATATGTTTTTAGATGGTGACTATGGAGGTGGAAAGGAAGGAAGCGTCTCGGGAATTGCACTATGAACTATGAATGTGACGATGACTAGGACAGCGGAAAGAAAGGAGAGTTGTTGTTGAGTTTTGGAGGACTGATGGGAACAAACATTTAATTTGGGTGACAAATGCAGGATGACGAATAATATACAGAGTGTATAGCGTTGTGTAGGTCTTCTGATATGTGGCTGTTGTTACACTAGCCTCGGGCTCAATGTGCATATCAGCTGAGTAAAAATGGGCAAGTAATGGTTCCTTGGTCTTTTATTGCTTCTACGTTGAACCTTCAATATGCTAAACTTTTTCTAAGATCTATAATAATTGCAGGAGTGACCGAGGAGAATGTTTAACACTAGAAGTACCGGCATTAAATTCATGCTTGCTTCAAAACTGAAAATAAAGTAGAAAAATAAATAAATAAATAAATATTGCAGCATCAGCTAACACACACAACTATTCATTACCTCAATAAAACATAACAGACATTTTGACAAAAGGACGGCAATAAAATTTTGTAATAAAAAATGCCAAACCCGAAACCAGTCTTTTCGACTGGTTGATAGTTCTAGTGTTAAAACCGAGTGACCGAGTTTGGAAGATTGAGGTGTGAATGAAGAATGTTTATGACCGAGCGATAGCGATCGAGTGACTGAGAAGAGTGTTTGGAACCGGGTGAACGAACTTTAGACTTTGGGAGGTACGAGTGCAGAATGTTTTAGTTTTAAGATAAGATGCGTGAATGTAGCGAGCGAGGCAGTCGAAGCCGAGTATTCAAAGAGTCAAAAACGAGAAAGAATTGTTAATTGTATCTGTCCCACACATATTAAATACAGATATATTAAAAATCTGTAAGAAAATTAGAAATCAACCAATAGTCGAAACAGGCCATACATATGCTTTTCGTCAACGCTTCCCCTCCTTCAGAGGAGTTTCTCCGGGCCCTAGTTCCCTAAAGAACGACCATACTGTAGGCTTATTTATGGTTTTGGAGAGTCCCTTTTGTGCCTCTAGAGATAGTCCAGGCCCTCGTGGGGTTACGAGAAGTGTTTTGGCGATTCGGACCACCCTGACACGGTCACGTACCCTTAAGTGGGCCCTGACTCTTCGTCCCCGAAACGAATGCAGACAGTTAGAATACAGACGTCTTACGCGACACAACTCGAAGAATAAACCAGATAATATTAACACTCTACTTATTTTGGACCATCCTCCTATAATACTAACGAGGGTGTCCTTAATACGAATATGTGTCTCGGAAGACATTCTTGTATAGGCTTTCGCCGAGAGCAGAGATAATAAAGAAAGATAGTATTATATTTTCAAATACGCCCAAAAGTTATTCGGTGGAGTTCATACTTCACCGTTCTTTTTAATTACGTTTAATCTTACAAATCCTACATAATGTCTACAGGAAAAAAAGTCGGAGTGTTCAAGTTCGATATGCTCCCTTGTAAGTTTGGAAGTCTTTGATTTCTTAGTTTATGCCGCAGCAGTGATCGTCCCTGCGATATGGATGGCTCGTTTTCTCGCGTCTACGCGAACATTCGCCCCGCGCTCAGCATTCGTTCAGAGTGTGGATAATCTAATTATCCTGGACGACAAATCTCGTTAGCCGTGCTATGCCCATAGCCGGCGAGGCGGCACGACGACGAGAACAATGTCGTTCTTGACGATGTAAACACAACGGCGCAACGCGGTAGCCGGCTCGCCGAAACGAAAGAAAGAAAGAGAAGCCGGTAACCGAAGGAGGATGGCCGCGGACGGAAGCGAACGAAGACAGAGGGTTTCAATGCGGAACGGAGAAGAAGATATCGTTAACGTAATCACGAATTTCTCGGTGAAAATTATTCTCCCCTGCCTCTCCCCTGCCGCCTGTAGCCACGGCCAACGGAGAGGCGGGATAGAAAAGAAAAACGTTTACGGGGGCTTATGCAAATGCAGGTAATTAATTTCGCGAATCCTATTAGCCCTGCCCAACGGTCGTAGATGCAGGAAAGCGGAAATTCTACCGGTTGCCTTTTTCCAACCCCCTATCCAACCCCCATCCATACACCCTTCCGCCGCCGCGATACTCGACTTTTCGAGATCCTCGACTTCCGAACGTAGCCACTGTCCGGGACACGGGGGTTCATTCCGACGATTGTACGTCCACCAAGTATCCGGTTAATTGGATCGCTCTCTAAATTCGCAGCTAGACTTTGATTATCGAATAAACGATCCACGCGAGAATCGAATTCTCCTACCGATTGATCCTTCCGCTTCTTGACCCACGCAGGTGCAACGAAAAATTGCGTTTGGTAGTATTGCCATTTTTAACCCTTTCGATACCCTGGACGAGATATCTCGTGACCCGGCACTGACAGATTAACGCTTTTGACAAGATATCTTGTTTCCTAGCCTCATATTTTTACATTCTAGTCGAATATATTTTATAAATCTCTATTCGTATGGCTATTAGAAAGGAATAAATGCAGTTTGATGCCATTATTTTTTTACTTTTCATGTGGTATAACTGTATGTATATATGGTGTTTCGCATATAGCGACATTACACTTCTGACAAAAATACCGTGTTTCCTTAAGTTTTCCATTTTCTTTGCATACGACGCAACATTTTGTTGAGTATTTGTTTGGAATCACCCGTATTCTTAAATATGGAGACTTAAATCGAAGTTAATCGGCCAGTACCGAGACACGAGATATGTTTGGTCAAAAGCGTTAATTGGCTAGTATCGAGTCATCAGATATCTCGTCCAGGATATCAAAAGGGTTAATGTTGCAGCGCATTCATAGAATTTAGTAGTGATGGTTTAATTTTTGATGGGGAAATTCCGCTGACCGATAATGTCGTGTACATATTGTCGGGGGTTGCTCTGTTCTGGACATGTTTTTAGGAAAAACCAAAGTTCGCGTGTAGATAGTATGTATCGTTCGAAAGTGCGTACCGTTTCATTATGTTGACGACGAGTATAAAAAGGGGAAGTAAACCCTGATTCGCAATTAGGTATTTTTCTGATCATAAATTTTGAAATAAATTAACACGTTCCGTGCCATGTGTACCACCGGTCGTACACACAGTCATATTTATATAATGCGCTGACAAATGTAATTCTGTAAAATATATTTCTACCAAAAAAAAATGAGGCATTATACAAAGCGTAATTTATAACTACCCTAAACGAGAGAACTACTTATGTATTGATAATGTAATCAAATATTGTGTGAAAATTAATATAATTCTACAGAAATATCGAGAAGATGACATTTTGTCTGATCAAGAAGTCAGGCAAAAATGGCTTGGAACGTGTTAAAAATTCGTAATCGGCAAATGACCCGTACAAGTTGTGAAAATAAATTGTGCTCTTAATAGTTATGTTTTCGAAAGCTGACGGCAATGCGTCGAGTGTCTCTAAAATTTCAATCTCGAAGCTCGAATCGGAGAATTTTGATGCCTAAATCAGGCGCACCCTCTGTTTCCCTTCGTCCTTCCGTGGTTCCTCTTTTAACACCCCAACGGAGCTTTCCTCCGCTCCCAGCACGATTCCGCGAGAGAATCTAATGAATTTAAGCCGTCAATAATACGTGACGTCGGAAGGGCGGTAGAAACCCTCCCGGTTCCCGGTGGGAACCCGAAAAGCTGGTACGGGAGAGCGGTGTCGTCCTGGTTTGCCCGGTTCGATACAGATCCGCTTGCACGTACACGCGTGTTAAACGTGTACGAACAAAAGGGCCGCGTGTACACAACTACGCGGGACAACCACTCGGGTTCAGTCACTGTGAAATTAACGAATTTTTCACGATAGGCACATTAACTGCTGCCGGTTGGGTCAGCAGAAGCGTCGAACCGTTTATGACAATGATGCGACTGATTCCAACGGATGACAGAAATACAATCGAACTCCGTGAAAATGAAAAAAAAAAAAGAGAGAAAAAAAAATCACGCGCGGAAACAAATTTGACGGGCCGAGCAAATTTCAAAGGGTGTCCTGTAACGGACAAGATTGTGATTTACGGTACAAATGTAATTCGTGCGATCCATATCTATCTCGTTTTTGGATATAAATTTCATTTGTAACCTCGCGCGTATTTTGTACGATGAGTTTCGATACATGGAAAGTTTAGTTCCGCGACAAAAGAAATAACGAAAAGTGACGTTCGCGGTGTATTAATTCGAAGCTCAAAGCCCGACGAAAATTATCATATAAATGCATTGCTGGTCTACATTCGGATCAGTGAAAACTTCGTTCAATTTTATTTATTGGAAGATAGATTATTATGGTTCGATACTGTACGTTTGATCGATATAATCAACGCATTCGTTCTTTAAAAATGTTAAGAACTCATTATCCGAGAGCAAAATGTTTTCACTTGTTTCTTTTTTTCGAAGCACTATGATCATGTAATGAATCCTTGAATTAAACAAAAATGTGACCACAATTATTATTATTATTATAAATTGTGAAATAATGTCAATTATTATAGTTATCGATTTTTATACGATGTAAATTATTATGAATTCGAAATCATTAGACAATGTGAATTATTATGAACTTCAAATTGTTAGGCAACGTAAGTTAATATAAATAACAAATTGTTAGACAGTATTCATTATTGTTTATTATAA
The DNA here is from genome assembly GCA_947623535.1 of Coelioxys conoideus. NCBI lineage: Eukaryota > Metazoa > Arthropoda > Insecta > Hymenoptera > Megachilidae > Coelioxys > Coelioxys conoideus. The sequence continues at coordinate 27,384,501 of OX392450.1, read as the reverse complement.
ATCGTTAGATAATGTAAACAATTATGAGTTACAAATTATTATAGAAAGTAGATTATTATGAATTATAAATTATATAAATTATATTATGTCACAGTTCATGTCTACAGTTCCTACATTTTATTATTTTAATTTTTGTATGAAATGTTGCCAAAGATAAAGTATGTAGTAACCGAACATAAGAATATAATAAATAATAATAAATAAGCAAGACCGTTAATGTTTTAATAATTTCAATACTTTGCATCCACTAATCCCTTGCCTTATTTTTTATTTGACAAATGTATTGGTCAGAATAATCGCAGCTATAATATTAAAATGTACAAGGAAAGTTCAAATGTTATGTCAATTTTCTACTCAGAAATCATTGACCGTGTAAATTATAATTAGATTTAAACATGAAATTGAAGGTTATTAAAAATTCGAAAGAGCAGAAAAGGAATGGTAAGTGCGACAATTCAGAACATTTCGTTCGCCAAAATATTGATTGATTGTGAGCCTTTGTTTTCGAGTTATTGACGAAAAACACTGATCACGTGAGCGACAGGTTGGAACGTGCCGGCCGCACGTGATCGTGAACGAGCGTATTGGTATTGCGTGGGTATACCAGCAAGCTGTTATGTGAAAGGCAAATTGAGTAAGGAATAAAAGAAACTGGGAATTATCGTTAAATTATCTTTTATTCGCGAATAAGAATAAGTTAAATTTATACGATACTTTTGTTCGGGATCGAGAAGGAATAATGAATAAAATAACACAATAATTATCGATTACGGACTTTAAGACGATGAAAAAGAATAAATTCTCATTTTGTAAAAAAACTTTTCGATTCGACAAAATGAATTTCAATTGAATAATTAACAAACTTAATGATTTCTATCTGTATTCGGTTAAAGAAATGTACAAACAATTTAAATGCGACTTACCTATTGATCTGCAAATAATACTGCTTCGATGAAAATGAATCTGCGTCGCCGACTCGATCCACCGATACTTGCCGATCACAATAAATGCACACCGCACAGAAGTTATCAATTTAGTATACTGTTACTATCATTAACACTTTCTCTGTCACTATTAACCAAATAGTCAATTCAAGCCCGACGCGTAAGTAGACCGAATGAAACACCGTGAATAATTGTTCGCAAATAATTTCAACTGAACAGTCCTGAAGGAGAGAACGCGGGGTTGTCGATTAGAAACTGCGATACATTTCGATTCGACCGACCTCTTCCGACAACAAACACCGAGTGCCTCGATCGACGACGAAATCATTCAACGGTCACCGTTCCGCGACGCAATCGACATCATAACAGAACCATGGCTCGTACAACAACGTCTCGCTACCGGTAATATAATAAATTATCGGTTCCCTTCAAAGGGAAAATAAAGTATCGTTAAACATATCCTTGAATAATCGTTCACGCGTTTTTATTCGGTGCATTTACCGGTCATTATGCTACGCGATCATCAGAAAGTTACAGTGAAATAAATCGAGAGTTCATTGACCTAGCCATGACGTCAGCTGTTGGTGACATGTCGTTGGATCTATTCGGTGACACAAATTTATTTTCATAGAAGCTGGTTGTTTACGGATCAACGGGTAAGTTTGATTTAAATTGTTTGTACATTTTTACAATTAAACGTACACAGGAATTGATTGATTCGATTTCAATTACTGATTTCGCTAGATGTTCTATTTTGGTTATATTTAATTGCATAGAAAAGGTACACGTTTGATTCGAAACGTAAACTTGTTCGTTTGCTTCGTTAGAATAGTTGACAAAATTAATTTTCGCGAATTTATTCTTTATTCCTTTTGGAAAGCGTCAAATAAATTTGATATACAAGGTCTGGATAAAAAATTATTTGGTTTGTTGCTCATTTAAGAATAATAGGCAATTTAATATTATCCTTTTTAATTCGTTACGCTATTTGACATTCACCTAACAGCTTCCTATTCTACAGACGCGATATTGATTTGTTTGTTCACGACCACGATCGGCTGTCATGTTCAAATCTGTCACTCGTCAATTCACAGCTTGAAATTCGCCGAAAATTATCACACTAACGTTTCATAAAAATTCTTAACATAAAATGGTTCATTATCGGCTACGATAAAACAATTACATTCATGCATGCCAATTTTTAAATTTCAAAAGGTGTCGATTCTCACAGAAATTTCATAACAGGAAAATACTTCAAAACGATACTTATAGTTCATCAATTTATGGTGTAAACCCTGCTAAAATCTTCTATATAAACGTTTACCGAGTTATACAAATAATTTATTATTTCATCGATATTGAATTATCATGCAGTTTATTATTTTATCGATATTGAGCACGAGTATATTATGTAGTAGATAATATTTTATCGATATTGGCAAGAATCTCCTTTATTCTTGATCGTGTCAAAATTGTTTAAAACTTATACCAACGAATTTCATTCAGTGTATTAAAAGGAGAGTGATTTAAGATTCCGCCGGTGCTCTTAGAATTATATCTCCATCATCCATTTCGTACCCTCCGATCGTGGGTCTGATGCAAACGCATTTTTCTTCTGATACCAAGGACAGGGAAGCAGTGTAAGTTATTTCTTCGGTTCGATGCTATGAAACTGTTGGAGAAGTAACATCGCCGACGATACCATTTCATCTTCAGTTTTGTTAGATTTGCGAGAAACTTTGCGGGGACAAACCCTCTTTCCGAATTAATACGTGGTATACCGTAGGCACTTCGTAAACTTTACCTTTCGAAGAAAATATCTGTGTACTAATATGTTCTTGCCTGCATATTCGTCAAATTAAAACATTAATGTAATTTGCAATCGAAATTTATTCTGCCATCGATTATAAATTTGTTTACATAATGAGTTTGGTCCATCATAAATTTGTATTTGTTTCGTTACAAGGTACAGTTATGTGTTGTTAAAGATTCGAAATTTATTTCATTTTAAGTAATAAATTTGTTTCGTTATGAATTATAAATTTGTTCCATAAATAAATTTGATCCGTAATAAAATTTTACTTTGGAAGCTATAATAAAGAGTATCATTAATGCATCTGATGTCTCAGAAAATTTGCGGGAAAATCGTGAATTATCACCACTTTTCAAATTTTAATTTAGAGTACCACGCATTGTTTAGAGATTAAACTTGCTAAAGAATGAAAAGTAAAAATCAATCAGTAAATAAATCAAGAAAACTGTTAATTAAAAGTTATCAATAAATGAAGCAGTGAAAATATCAATAACAAGTTATCAGTAAATGGAACAGTAAAAATAGCAATAAAATGTTATCGCTAAAAAAACGATCGGCAAATAAAACAGTAAAAAGTATCAGCAAATAAATTAATAGAACTTCTGATAAAAAAATTATCAATGTATAAATCAGAAAAAATATTCGTCAAAAGTTATCGGTCAAGAAAGCAGTAAAAGTAGCAATAAAAAATTATCACAGACAAACGATCAGCAAATAAAACAGTAAAAATTATCAGTAAGTAAAGGAGTAAAAATTCCGACAAAGAATAATCAAAACATAAAATCAATGAAAATATCAATAAAAAGTAATCAGTAAATAAATCGGCAAAAAATGCCAATAAAATTTCCAACGGTTTTACGGCCGGAGACAAGGCAATAAAACGAAAGGAACAATCGCCAATATGAAAGTCGAATTTGGTTAAAAATAGGTTAAAATTTCTTCCATCGTATGGTAGAATTAATTAACGATTCGAACTAGCTGTGACGTTTTAACCCTTTGCGGTTCTTAATTTCTTTTACCCACAGCTCCTTAATTAATTTACAAAATAGATTGACAAGTGGGTTTACAATAAAATGTACTGCAATAACGCAGATTGCGTAACACATATATTTCTAATTTGTTACAAGTGGCAATGAAATGAAAATGTGTTGACCTATTTATCCGAATTATTTCCACGATCAAAGAGAAACGCCATGTCGAGCCACACTCGACATAGGACTACAATGGGTTAAAGGGCTTTGATGAAACCTATTTACGATTGTCAATTCTTGCCTAGCTAAAAATTCCTAGTGACCGAAAAATCTTAATGACATATTGTTAAATCGTATATTCTCCGAAGGAAAGACGAAATTATTTTATAGCATACACCGTTGCTCCGCGCTTCACCCTACACCCTTATTGAAAAAAAAAATGTCGGCGATTAATAATAGTCGTAACTGAAAATAAGAAATCTAAGATTCGTCATTTTGATGGGTACCGTAAACATAGTGTTAAAAATCACATAAATATATTTATTTGACTGAGTAATAACTTCCAATTTAATTTCTGAGCAGACCGCCGTTAAACTAAACGTCGGGATATAACAGGCTTTAAACTCCGAAACGGAAAACGCGTCTTCCACTATCGCACCACCGTCTTTATCGTCTGGTCGGAGTGATTAACTTCCCTTTCATTAACGCAGTATTCGTGACCTTCGTCTTATCCAACGTGGTTCCTCTTCCACGTCTCGTCGAGCGTTCCCGTGCATTCCTGTCGCATTTTAAACCGTCTCATCCTACCCTTATATCTCACCTTACCCTTTCTATGAAAGTCTGTCGAGGCTCGAGTTAATAATGTCCCCACAATTAATAATCGTGAAATTAATACCGAGGCACCGGGAAATAAAGATGAATGGAGGCGATCCTCGGTGTCTTCTATTTCTGATCGTCAATGACATCGACGATCGGAACATTTCCTTCGGCGTCCTCTTTAAAACGGAAAATTACACGCCGAAAGATTTGCCGTTGAAACGTCGATAAAACGTACGTAAATGGAATATAGACTGTGTTGTTGCACGGTGGATGTTAATTAAATTCTATCGCATACGTAATTATTATCTTCAAAGATACGATTCCGCGAAAGATTTTTAATTAATTCGTTCAAGAAGTCAAAGAGATTGAGGAACTTCGGTTACCGACGCACGTATGTGGCAATTGTTTTCGACGAACAAAAGAAGTCTCTATAGATTATTTTGTTATTTAATTACGATGCACCGTTCTTTTGCCATCCGCGTTTCAATCTCGCATTCTTGGAATATTTCATTCTTTGTTTCGTTATGGTTGAATGTAATTCGTAATACGGACCAGTTTCGGCTTTAAAAATTTCCTCTTCCGTTTCGTGGAATTCCTTCAAACATGCACTGGCACGGGTGACAAGGGTTTGTCCGCGAAGTCGGCGACGCACGGCACACAGGATACGGAATTTGGGATTCTGAGTCTTTTAGACCGGGGTATGTTGGAAATATATCGCTTCGTCGTTATAAAATTTTGTAAAAATGAGACTTTACAGTATTTTGGAGATTGTAGCACTATTTTAGACCGGGGTCTGTTGGAAATATATTACTTCATCGTTATAAAATTTTGTAAAAATGAAGCTTTATATAAAGTCTCAACCTTCTATGTTCCTAATTTCCAAAGTCCCAACCTTACACACTTTCAAAGTTCTAAAATTCCACTCTGCCGTAGTCAAAAACTTGTAAAGTCCAAAAACTCGAAGACCTTCAAACTTGAAAAACTTAAAACTTCTCTAATTCCAAAGTTTGGAAGTATCAAAGTTCGAACCTACCAAAATTCCAAACTCTCAATCTTTCATATTCTCAATTCTCAAAAATCACCAACTTCCAAGTCCCCAAAGTTTCATGTTACCCAAATACTAAAAGTTGCTAAACTTACAAAGCCCCACGATTATAAATGTTCCAATTTAAAAAACTTGGAAATTCTTCTATTCCAACATTTCCAAGTCTCAAAATTCCTAAATCCTAAGCTCCCGGTCTTTCATATCCGTTATTTACAAAGTCTCAAACATTCGAATCCCCAAAGTTTCATGTCCTCGGTGTCCTAAGAGTTGCTGAACTTAGAAAATCCCGAAATCTTAAATTCTCGAAACTGTAAAATTTGAACATTTTTCCATTCCAATGTTTCCGAGTCGCAAAATTCTATTCTGTTGCGGTCGTACACTCCCAAAGTCCAAAAACTCGAAAACTCTATAATCTCGTGATCTCAAAGCCCCAAAAATCCCGAATCTCATTAGCTCGAAAATTCATCGATTGCAAAGTGTCCAATGCCCAAAATCCCATTCCATCACTGCCTGAAACTCCCAAAGTCCAAAAACTCGAAAATTCCACATTCTCAGGATGAATTCCCAAAATTCTAACCCGCGTCAAAATCGCGAACATCCGAATCTCATTACCTTGAAAATTCACCTATTTCAGAGTCTCCAGTCCGTGGAAGATCGACTGCTCGAGAATTCCGAACGCATAACGAAATAACGAGTAGCTAGTTGCTCGAAGTCGATTCGTTAGCCGCGAGAAGTTTGTCGGTGAGCCGGTTAGCACGGGGCGATATTGTAAAATCGTAGCAAGACGTCGGAAATTGTGACACGCGGTTTCCGTCTGGTTAAAACGGGCCACGGTCTCCGGTTGCACGGTTTGCCCTCACGATTGGCCGATCGGGCATGAATCCACGCGACGTCCGGATAACAACCGAGATTGAGACAATATGCGTCGGCTGGTGTCGCAGTTGCAGGTGGAATGCAGCACGTAGAGGGAACGCGGGCCAGGCCGGTTAGCACGAGAAACCCAGTTAACTCGGCAGGTTGATTACGCGCGGCAGGTGTCACGCGCCAAAGTTACCAAGTTTCGTCTAACCGCACGAAATACCTTACGAATTACGACCGAGAGTTCTCGCGTCCTGTGCTCGGAACTCGCTTGTCCGTGCTGCAGTTAATTGCACTCGCGACCAACCAGCCACTTTCCATTTGCTCGGGGAACGGAAAACGCGTGATACGCCGTTGATGCCGGCCTCGAGGAGCCGTTCGTCGACGGAACAAAAGCATAGGGCGCAAAATGCCCACCGCGATCGCGATTCACGACACATCGCCAAATACTCTTTAACGCGTTCACTGCCACGCGGGAGGAATGAAAAATTGCGTTTGGTAGTATTTTCATTTTTAACCAATTAGCTGTGTTTGACGACTATACTCGTCACAGAGAAGTGGTAGGATTTTGAGTATACTCCTCGATCACATGTAACTGGTTAACCAAGCAAGTAAATATTAACAATAAAATTGACACTTTTATAAAATACATCCATCTGTTTGATCCAATATTTTATCAGCGACAATTATTGTGTTATTGACGAGTATACCACAAAAGAGGGCGCGCAGCAAACTGGTTGATAAACTGTTCGGACTTGTATATTTCTAGACAACAATTGTAAATTTACACGTGCAACGCAGAAATTAGGACTCATTATTCGCAAAGTATAATTTATTACAGTTGACGAAAAAACAGTGCACCTTCGAATTATTTATTTTAATATTTCCTTTTGCACAAACATAAACCTTAACAAATACTTACGCGATACATTGTTATGTGGCGGTGTCTGCCACTACGTTCTTCCTAATTTACCTTCTTGTAGCGACACGCCAAATTTAAGTCTATCCTAAATTCTGTAAATTGGCGAAATTATTTTATACTTTTTAGCACGTGGTGCCTACCCTATCCTAGAACGCTGCCAGCCATGTGACGTCATGGTTAGTACGGTCGAATGACCATCGCGACCAAAAGATTCGTACTGTGCACGTGGTCACCACGTTATACTTAATAGGGTCATTGCACGCCGAATCGATCACATTTTGACCTCACAATCTGCGTTTTTGTTTTAATCAAAGTATGTTATAGTCTATGTGAAATTAGAAGGGGGTTTAATTCATTATTTTCTCAATTTCGAATTTGTTAAGAAATTTCAAGCCTTCAAAGTTTGCAGAGTTTCCTCAATCCGAGGAAACTTATACGAGTTTTAACCTTTCAATTCTCCGATAAAAGTTCCAACTGAACCTCCCGACATTGCCTTTAAGATTATGCGTACATTTACTTTATTTTACCTGAACCTATTAATTAATCATCCAACCGCTTTAATGAGTATTCTGTCACGAGACATTCATGGCCGATGCTTCGAACAAGCTCTCCACTAATTCCTCCATAAACGATCTCTAATCGCCGAATTATTTCCGGAATCGTTCGAGTATGTTCAACAAATCGAAAACGTTGCATGCAACGTCGAATCTCTGGCCGGAAGATAAAAATCGTCGAGCGGGCGCAGGGATTTTTTTCCAGGTTATTGGAACAACGCGTTGCGCGAAGCCGCAAGCAAGCTTTTGTGGTATAAAATATTTCTACTCAGCGGAATCGTTGATCGAAAGAATTAATTCATTCGGCCGCGATCGTTCAATCCCTTCGAAATTCCATCTTTCTCCATCTGCAGGATGAACAGGCCGCACGAGTGCTCTCTGAAACGAATTTGGCGAGCTTAAGGTTTGATTTCATCGAACAGGTCTATGGATACGAACTGGCTGGCTTTTCATCCGAACCGCGTTCCCACGTAGGCGGGCAATTGATTTAAAAGTAGGATAGGTCATCGATTCATCCTGATCTTTCAATCGGGATGGATAAATGAATCGATGGATAGAACGAATTTCTGACAGCAAATTTTTGTCTGTTCCTGTCATTGAATTACCAACACGAGGATTACGTTTTGTGCAGTGTTTGGGTGGTCACTTTACATAACAGGTAGTTATAATATAGTTATATACTATAGAGGTTAGTTAAACCTTACTATACAGGTAGTATAGTTGCAAAGCTAACAGTATAGTGCAGAGTAGGAGTGTATGAGTTCTAGAGTTAAATATGTGATTATCGTTCGTTGTCGGCTTTGTGGATAAATCTTCAGTTGGTTGGTGGAATATAGTTTAACCTCGACAGCATTGTAACGATATTAGAATGGATAGTCTCAAAATCACAAAGTCCATAGATTCTTAGATTTATAGATTCTCCATTCCACAAATTACTAAGTTTCAACATTTACAGATTTCTAGGTTTCTAGGTTCCGAGATTCCTAGGTTCCCAGATTTTTAGATACCTAAGTTCGTAGGTACCTAAGTTCCCAGGTTCTTAGGTTTCCAAGTTCTTACATGTCTAGTTTCTTAGGTCTCCAAATACCTTAGTTTCCTGGTTCTTAGATTTCTATGTTCTTAGATTTTTAGGTTTCTAGGTTTCTAGACTGCAGAGGTTCCCAGGTTCCTAGGTTTCAAAATTTATTAGTTCCTAGGTTCATAAGTTCATAGGTTTATAGATCGCTAGGTGCATAGATTCCAAGATTCCTAGGTTCATATGTTCATAGATTCCCAGATTCTTAGGTTGGCAAGTTGATAGGTTCTTAGGTTGGAAAATTCATAGGTTCTTAGGTTGCCAAGTTCATAGGTTGTCAGGTTCATAGGTCTCTAAGTCCATAACATTCCATGTTTCTAAATTCACATTCATCCAACTTCGTAGATTCCTAGGATTCTAGTTTTTTTAAGATTCCATAGTCATCGGTTTCTTAGGTTTCTAGCCTAAAACATCGAGGGATACTATCAACCTACTATATGTATAGAATACCATCATTTCACTTCTGAAGATCCCCGAAATGTTTTCCGGTTCCTCTTGTTACACTTTAGTCCCGTATTGTCTTAAATAGTTCCAAAATCGTCGTGATAGCGATCGTATTTCAGGCCGTAACCGGTTTAACGACAGGCCGATAATTTTACGACCTAAGCATGCAATCTTACGAAGACACTCGTCCTTCCAATCATCAAATCGTCCTGGTTCCCCGTTCAGAAGGCAGGATTAGGGAATTTAACGAGTTACTTCGATGCAAATCTCCCCGTGGAAGTTTGACGATTTATTATTGCTGTTTCTGCAGGACGCAAATTTGTTGGCCAGGTTAACGGTCTCTGAAGCGATGTCGAGGGGTAATTACGTCTTGAGCACTTGTTGCTCTTGCTCTTGTTACATTTCTGCTCGTATTCTCCGCGGATGTGTTACACGTTTGAAGGTGTTGCGTGTCTCGGGGCAATCGGTTATCGGGGATATTAATTTAATCCTGACGATTCGGCGAACATTTTCTCGAACGAGTGCTCGATTTCCATGAAACTTGACCTTCGAGATCTTACAAGCGATCGCACGATTTTATCGATACTTTAGCAAAACCGTCGTTAAAATTCGAGCAATGATCGATACAAATTTTCGAGCAAAACAGGAAATACTCGTCGAAGTTTTTTTTTATATTTATTGGTATTTCGCTAGATTTATTGCGTTTTATCGATATACGTTTTTTGTATGGAAGTTCTTGTTTTACGATTTGATCAGCGATTCAATTTTTATTGCACGGGCGAGCTTTCCTCCTACCCTCTGTCGTTTCACTTTTGCCTGGGTCCGATAAAAAGGAAATAACCGACGGGTAATCAGCATCAAGATATCAGAACGAAATAAAATAAAATTCGCCCTCGACCATTCCAATCAGTCCGGGTATTCGCTTAGACTAAGCTTTATCCAGCGGACGATTTATTTCCCAGTGCGGACATCGAAACCGAAGCGCGAGTCTAATTTCACCATTCAAACGAAAATTGTCCTCCGATATATCATACATTTAATAGCAATTGCCTTCTGTAATTTTATGAAAGCATTTTGCTCGTCGCGAATTGTGAAGTATGAAATATGCTCTGACGATTTAGTTACCATCTACGATACTTCAGACTAAAGCTCGAACTTCGTCGAAGATAACTGCGTAAAAGTTTCATCGGTAGTCTTAATACAAAATGTCGGATTCTCTGTCGAAGCAAGCAATGCATCGATCAATTTACAGTTTAGCCGATGCAGAGTATTTCATAGGTTCTTGAAAGATCAATCATTTTATATTAAGAATGTTGTCAAAAAACCTTAGGTAGTTGTTTTTGTTAATCTTTAATCATTAAATTGATGTATTGTAAGTAGCACATTACGATGGTTTTATGTCATGAAATCATCTTAGACATTTGATAGGAAATGCAAGATATTCTACCGTTTGTGCAAATTGATACATAGTCTTGAGGACGGCAATTAGCTATGTTGTATTTGGAATAAGGACGGCGCATTTACATGAGGATTTATAGCAAGATTTAAGTTTTAAATTGATGTGCCATAAGTGAAATTTCGTAACACTTTTATGTCATGAAATCGCGTTGGATGTTAGCTACCTAATACTGCACAGTTCAAAATTATCACTTGTACGTTGACCTGCGATTGACAACTAGCTGTTTTGCGTGTAGAATATCGACGAGACGTTTATATAATAACTTTGGCAACTCCTTAAGCTTTAAATTAATGTACCATAAGTGCAATTTCATGACACTTTTATGTCATGAAATCATGTTGGATATTAGTTACTGAATACAGTACGATTTACATTAATGAACGCGTTACTGTGAGGCCAACAACCATCTATTTTACATCGAGATTATCGATGGAGCATCTATATAGTATCTATTACAAAACATCAATGTTCGAATTAACCTGCTAGAAGTGTAACTTCGACATAGTTTTATGTCATGAAATCTCATTAAAACGTACTCAGACGATCGACATGCATCAACCGGTCACCCGAACACAGTGTCATTCGCAGATGATAAAGTTAAAATTAACGGGTCTTAAAAATTCGAAAAGATACGAAGTACCCGATGACTCACCCCGTACATATCGAGCAGTCGTCCCGAAAGTAAGACGAAACGAGACAAAAGTTGCGAAAAAGACGAGAAAAAGGAACCCCCTGGCAACCACCCTCCGGTGGATGCACCTCCGCGAGTATCAAGGAACACCAGCAGCGGCACCACCACTATCCTCCCTCCAAAGCGTGGAATGTGGCGCATGCTCATCCGGGAATCGAACCCTGAGGAGGCACAACGTCACCGGCGAACCGACCGCCGGGATCGTCAGTGAGTTTGGCGAACAGTTCGCGAACGGACGTGTTCCTCCCCGTCTCTTGGAGAACGTCGCCTCTTGTCCCAAGTATAAACACACGAGACGTGGTCGACGAATTTAACGAAAAAAACAAACAATAACAAAAGAACGCAAACTCGAACCTCAGTGACCGCCTCTGCTGGCGAGTAAGCGCCAACGGAGGCGAGTGATGCCAAAGGCTGCGACACACGCCGTGGTCGAATTAGCCTAAACGTCCTAGAACGTTTCCTCACGCAGGTGGTTCGCATTCCCCGATTTCCGACAGCGATCAGACTTGACCCATGCACGCGTCGTTGACCTTGCCGAAGTATCGCGCACCGGGACACCAAGGTCGTGAACGATCAATGAGCCCCGAGTCTGCCGCCACGTGACGTTGCAGCAGCTGCTCGCTAGCGTTTCATCGAGGAGCGTTTAAAGCCGAGGCTACACGCAACTTCCGCGACGCGTTGCACGTACGTCGTCGTATCCCCGGGACTTACCCTCGCGTCGTTTTGACGATGAACGACCGTCGTACCGTTGGTGAAACCTGGACGAAGCGTGCGTGAGATCCTCGATCTTGGTTGCGTGGTCGTGGTGGTGGTGTTTGGTTTCGGGAAACGTAGAAAAGTGGGCAACTAAGGAGACCTACGTTTACGTGCAGTGAGATCTGTGGAAAAGACGGGACTCTGGGGGACTGAGGGGGCCGGAAACGTGGTGACGGATCACGTGGTCGAACGGAAAACGAAGAGAGGGAGAGAGAGAAAAAGAAACGAGTGGTCGGAGGTGTTCGCTGATACGAGGATTTTCGTCAACTTGACCTGGTGAGTAGCGCGCATTTATTATTAAACGGTTATCTTATCGTTTCATGAGGCCGGAGACGGGCGAGAGACGCCGGGCAATTTCGTCGGCGATTCATGAATGAAAATGACCCGCGCTGAATAGGAAATGGAAAGCATCAATCTTTTGTAAGGAGTTCGGCGAAAGAGCAACAAGTGTTGCTGATATCGTCGGAGACAATCTTTTGCTATGAATTTGTAAACATCACGCGACAACAACGCGGGTTACACTCGTATCTTTTCTCTAGGGACAAAAATCGGGGGGATTTCGCGTTGATCTCGTAATCGCGATGAAACGGTAAACAATGCCGATGAAATCCATGCGAAAAGCCGCTTTGATACGCCGATGAAAACGTGTTTAACGCTACATTGTTAAATGTTACAGGACGATGTTTTTTGTGTATTTCGTTCGGATGCTTTATCGAGGGAAATAATCGCGGGAAGAGAAATCGTTGGTGCACAATTACCGAGAAATCGTTTAAAAAATAATAACGATGCCGGCGCTTTATGTTTATAGTATTATAAATTAAGCTCTGGGATACAAAATAATTCACGATGATTCCCGTGTTTCGTATATGCCAATAAACTCAATTTGAATAAATATCGCGCAAAGCCGTATAATCGTTTGAAACAACAGCGCGAAACTTTTTAAAATGCAAGAAAAATTCGCGATTACTGTTCTTGTATCTCGCGTTTAACTGTTTGTAAATCGTAATCGGTTCAGGAATTTATTTTGACATGGAAAATGCTGAATTTGTTAAACCGTAAACCACGAATGAACTGTGGAGATTATATAAATTTTTTCTTAAAACTGTATACAGTTTTTTGATACTCGAATTTTTTACCGGGATTACTACATATTTTATTTCATATTTTCAGCGTCGTAATAGTTTCTTTCGGATTTTTTTATAGTGGACGCGTATTAACGCAATTGTTGCATATGTCGCAATAGAAGCGGGAAGTGTAATAAACGTATATTTTTATTAAATAGTCAATATACACTTATTAAATAATTAATGTATACATTTTTTAAATAGTCAATGTGTATACTTACTAAATAGTCAATGTGTACACTTACTAAATAATCAATGTATACATATACTCACAAAATAGTGAATGTATACATTTACGTATGGTTTCAGAAACAAAGTATAATTGGTATAAAAAAAAAGTATGTTATTTTCAGTAAATGTATTCACTTGCCAAACATGCATACATTACTATGTCAATAAAGCTGTGATGAGTACAATTGTTTTATTTATAGATATAATTTAAAAGTGCAAACTCTGTATTTTATTTAGCACCTCTTAAATATTCAATTAACGTGAACGCACCACAACATGAAGGCATATTTAGAACAAATCTCTTTTGAAAGGTAATTTGAACAAATGAAAAATATTTTTCTTTAAATTTTTCTATTCGAATTTGAAAGTATTTTACACGATTGAAAGTTACACACAATTCAGTGGAAATAAAAAAATATAAAGGAGGTTTTATAGCTTCATTGCCTCGACACCGCGATTTTTGGTTTAATAAAACCTCAATACTTTTTTATCACTTTAATTTTTGTTCGTACCACTCTTAGAATATACTATACTTAACAATACTTAGATCCACATTATACCTTTAAAAAAAAAGTTTAAAAAGTTTATACGTAAATTCGAACGTGAACTTTTGAATTTTACGGAGTTGTACAATTTTGCAAAATTAATACTTTCAGACTGCTCCTGAATACCGAAAAGTTTGAACGAAATCGGTGCCTCAAACGTGAAGTCCTTCGTTAACATCGAAGAAACGCTGTACCGTTTGAAACCATAATTTATATTGACGTTGTCACCGTAGGGTTAATTACAATTAATCGATGAGATTCCGCGATAGCAGCTTCTCACGTGGGTTTACGATGCTAAACGCGTCGCGTACCACGTATCATGACGCGTCGTTATCGGCGTGTATCCCGTTCATTTAAATTATAATCAAAAATGAACGTCCAGCCAACGTCGGGGGTCATGTTAGGTCGTCTACGGTTAGATCGATGGGGTGGCATCACGCGAGGAGCCCCGTTCGCAATATCGTGTGCTTATCGTTCGTTGGAATGAAGCCGAAAGAATTCAGGGTCTCCTCGAAAAGGCCCGAGGACATATTTGCACGAAATTCTGTCGGCGACATCTTTCGTTTCTTTTTTTTCTTTCGCGATGCAACACTTGCCACACTGGCACGCGGTCGGACATTACAAGTCCCATTACACAGGAATTCGCTCCGATAACGAAAGTTTCTTTTCCACCCCCGTGGAACGGGGACGATTCAACCCCCTCGAGGTGCATTACGTTTTCGAGGGAGTAGCAGCGACGGTTGTCATGCGACCGCGGCTAAAAACCGTGTACACGCTTCTTGCGGAAAGAGCAAAAACGGATAATACAGTCCGAAACATTGGTTGACAGCCGGTAAACCCTCCATCCGAATGGGGCTTATATTCCATTGGACAAATTGCCGCCAATCATAAATAATTGACAGACAATCACGAGGGATTTAGATTTTACAGCTCGGGATGTGTCCATAAATTTGATACCGGTTTCGCGACTATTCTGCCACTCTAATTTGCGATACGTTCCTTGAATTTCTGTCATCTTCTTCTGGATTTGTCGGATTAAATTGCGACGGTTTTTGTGGCCGGTACTACGCTCGCTAATTATTGCCTCATCGTTCGGGTAATTATTGTACGCTCCGAAGCTGATTTCGTGACGCGTACGTTGCGTGTTGAACCGCTGCAGGGAATGTGGCGATACCGGGAAATAGATTTTATTACGCGTTCTGAGCGATCGATGTACAGATTCGTGAACTTAAAATTTAGGGATTTTGGAAAATTGGAGATTTGGATGATGGGAGGTTCGAGAACTCGTAGATTTGAAAATCAGCGATTTCAGAATTTGCAGATTTGCGTAGTTAGAAATTTGATATTCGAGGAGTTGTATATTTACAAATTCGGGAATTTAGAAATTGTAGGATTTGAAAATTTTACGATTTAAAAATTAAAAAATATGGGAAGTTGGAAATATGAGAATTTAGGGATCTGAAAATTGACGAAATCAGAAATTTAAATTCGTCGGAGTTACGAATTAGAAGACTTGGGAATTTGGAAATTTATAAATATAAAAATTTGAGTATTTGGAAATTTACAAATTTTAAATGAAAAATTTGGGGGTTCTCAATATTGAACAATGTAGAAATTAAAAATACAGAAACTAAATGAAACGAAAAAGTCCGGAAATGTAGGAACTTGGTGTTTGTACGTTTTAAAACTCACAAATTTGTTGAAATACGAATTTATATACTTAAACCTTGAAAAATGTGTATTTGTATTTGTAAAAATTTAATAACAGAATAATTATGAAATTTATAAGTAACATATAGAAACTTGAATGTATCAAATTTTCGGAATTCATAAACTCGAAACATTCGAAATTTAAAAACGCAGAAAACCCACCAATTTAAAAAATCACAAAACCACGACCTAATCTTAGGTTGCCACCGTAATTCGCTGAAAAATTACCCGCCATCCATCGCAAAGAAACTAAAATTGTCAAGTACGGAAATTATGACGGCATACAGATAGGTAAATAGCGTCACGAGGGTACGGTGTTTTGTCAAGTGTACAAATGTAAAAATAGCTTCGCGTTATTTCGTTTGCAATGCCGGCTTATCTGATATTCAGTGGCATGCTATTCCTAGGTATTCGCGATCTTGATCTATGCGTGTGTCCGCTCCGCGAATCACGCGCATTCCCTACAAATTCCCTAGACACACGCGAGCCAGCCACCGACGATTTTTCTCAAAAAGTTAAACCTTTGAACACACGAATGCCTTTGTCGTTTTTTTTCCACGGGGACAATTTGTATTTGCATAGAAAACTTCGTGCTTCTAATCACGATAGCGTGTTAAGGACTTCAAGAATATCTTACTATAGCAATAATAATATTTAACACTTATTAATAGTTGTTACTATTGCGATGATGTTATTGAATAATATTCAAGTAGTTGTTAACGGTCGCTATTGCAATGTTACCAGTGAATAATAACATTTAAATAGTTGTGTGTGGTTGTTAAATACAAGTGCAATAATATTAAAAATTCTTTCTTTTATCTGGTGATTTAAAAGAGCAATGTTATAAATAGACTGACGTTTAATTTGCCTTTTAAGGGATATTTTATGCAGGATGTATTTTTAGTGATCATGATGATTTATAGCAGAAACGTATAATTCTTAAAGAATAATTACTAAAATCAGATGATTATGAGAGAATATTCATGAATACTTTGGAAATTCTCTTACTTTATGCAATCACAAATAATTTTGTATCGAGAAACATGATTATTTTATCTAACAATAAATAATTTTGTAATGTGAAGCATTATTATTTTATCCAATGACATATATTTTTATTATGAGGAGTATTATTGCTTTACATAACCACAAATAATTTTATTATTATTATTATTTTATCTAACAATAAAAAATTTTATATCGAGGAATATTATTACTTTACTCAATGAAAATAATTTTTAATGGTAAATAATTTTATAATGATGGAATTATTTGCTTCGTCTAACGATAAACAATTTTATGAGAAGCATTACTACTTTATCCAACGATAAACAATTTCCTTAAATAGTCTAAAGTATGTAACAATAGCTAAATACTGTCGCAGCGAACGAAAAAAAAAAAAACTTCGAACTTCTAACGAGTCCAACACCGTCGCGAGTTTACAAAAAGCCGCAAGACCAGTGTCGCCTAAACAATCGTCGTCCCAGTTGCAGAAGCTTAAAAAAAAGTTCCCTATAACGTTGTAAGAACAAAAGCCCCGGGCGAAAAGATATCAAACAAACGCGTCTATTTTATGAACGAACGCGAGGAGGCCAGAAGGAGCAGAAGAAGGAGAGTAAGAAGAATATAATCCTGCGAAGCGTATAAGAAGAACCATTCGTCGTGGCACGGATAAACAAAAGCATCGAAGAAAACAAGGAATGCTAAAGGCAATGCAAAGAGAAGGCAACAAAACGAGAAATAAATTGAGAGACAGAAGGAGATAGGATAAGGTATAGTGAATACAATGCAAAGGGAGACGAAGCTGTCCTGAAATGAGGTCGACATAATTGCACCCCTAGTCATAGTCGAAGCAAGCAGTAGGGTAGGGGGAAGAGCCAAGGATGGCAATGGACGGAGGGGTAGGCAGAAAGGGGTAGGGGATGGTTGATCGCCATCTATTGTCTCTCGTAGACTCGACTCGGCCCTGATTAAATACTTGACACATCCCCGCCCGATCCAGGCCGGCATAACTTTGTTCGAATTGTAATTACGGCCCGGATCGGACTCCAGTTACGAACGAGTTCCAGGCGCTCCGAAACCCTCCCCTACCCGATGAAACTTCGTTCTACCCCTTTCTGAACGTCGTGGTCTCCTGTCTCACGATCCCGGAGCCTCGACTTTTCATCCGGATGAATAGAGACCGCCGTTCGAAACAGAAATTCAACTACCTCTATCGTGATTATCCTGCGAACACGTGTACCATCGGTTTCATACCGGTTACTGCGCCATTTTGAACCGTGCACGACCATCTTACGCTGTACTTGGATTTTTCCATAAATCCGGAGTAAATATTTTGAAATAATTTTGTATATATTTCTGCGTAAGCAAAGAACTGCGTTCAACGACGCTCAGGTATAGCTAAGGACTATAAAAAACGGTTAGAATTTCTCTAGGGGGTGCATGGTTAGACTTCCCCTTTTCTCTTTAAAAAAGCCTTCTGCACCACCCCATTAAGTACCAGTACTTAATAAGAACAGTCACTGAGTTTGTAGGGAGATCAGGACTGAACACGTAGAAAGCTTTTCTATTTTTCACTCGTGTATTATTATAATAAATATTCGTTCGTTGTTGGAAGCAAATTCTCTGTTAATTATTCAACAGCTGTTAACCAGTTAACCGAGTTCGACATGTATACTCGTCAATTGAAAAGATCGTTTCGTTGCTAGTAACATTAATAAGTTAATTGTTTGACGAATAAAAGTGTTACGGCTCCTTGTTTTTTTTTTACTTTTCTCATATAATTTATAATTTATGTCAAACATTTGCCCCGTGTTCCTCGCGACTACTCGTTATTGATTGATTTTAATAAGTACAATAAGTTCATTCTTGAAACTAAAATTAGCAGTTAACTGAATGAGACGACCGGTCGGGTAAAAATGCATATCTGAGCAAATATAAACGGTATTAACCCTTTGCAGGCGAAAAGATTTTTGTCCTTGATAAGTGGTATCCCGAAAACTGTCTAACTGAAAAGTTCAATCGATATTGTGGGAATTATTATAATCTATTATTGGTTGTAGCTATTGCTTCTTTTACAAGTATAACACTGTAGATTTAGTTACAAAATATTTATTCAAGTTATTCTACTAGATCAAATGGCGAATGTGTGTCGCTGTTTGAGTACAAAGGGTTAGCTTCTCGTGTTCGAGGCTTTTTTCGAAACAAAAAAAATGGAAAATATTTTCTGCGTTTTTGGTGAATTTCTCACAAAAAAATTTTATTTTTATTTACAATCTAAGCTGGGAGACTATTATATTTTAATATCTCTTGTATCCTTACACCGGAAAGAAGAAAATTTGTTAAACATTGAACTCTGTACTTTTTCTTATATGATACTTTATGAAACAATCGCCAAGGTGCATGCCCAGGCAAATATCGCGATAATATGTTGTTCGATGTCTTTCTCCGGGATTTTTTCTTCGAAAGCAAACCTTGCAATCGTTCCTAACTTCCGTTAGAATAACAGTTAGCTTTCCATTCGATCGAATTTCATCGCAACTGGAGATCGAAGGAAAAGCTTGAAACGAGTCAGATGAAAATTTTCTCTCTACCGGTCAACCAAAGTTTTTATTGCTGAAATCGAACTTTGTGAGAAAATATAAATTTGAAGGTAGATAATGTAATCTTGTCTTGTCTTGTCGATTTAATTCTAGTTAAACAACGTCGCAGAAATAATATGCACGTAACCATAAGTTCCGTTTAACGTAACAACGAAGTTCGTGGCAACAATTAACGAGCATCTCTTGTTCATGATTAATGCGGACATTTATGTTCCTTCTCGCCATTTTGAATTAAGCAGCTGAAACAGAATGTGTTTTTGTTGTCCGAAGGATTGCTACGACCCCATAAAGATAACAAATGCATTACGTCTTTTTCCTTCATGAATTTCAAATGTTCGTCCTCGTGTTTCTTCTGCTTTCTTCATCAGTTCTGCCACGTGTGTGCTTCTGAAACTTTAAATCCGCTTTGGTTATGTACTCCATCGTATAAATTCGTACGCTTTTTCGCAGCTAATCATTCTTGTACTTTATACCAAAATTTGCGTATGCTCTTCAGTTTCTCCGCGATCGCGCTCTAGATATTAATTTATCTTATGAAACATACATTTTCTATATTTATTTTACAAAACATACATTTTTTATATTCATTTTATAAAACATAAATTTTCTATATTTATTTTGTAAAATACATATTGCAATTTTATTCTAATATCTGGGGAAATGTCAGTATGAAATATTGGTACGTGAATTTTCTCTATGTTAGAATACTATTGAGTTAGAATACGGAAGAATAGGTTCTCAGATCGAATGCCAAAATAGAGAATATTTGTAAAAATTGCTATAAAATATAATATAGTCAGACGCTAATAATATCTAATATCTTCACAAGAAAATATATATACTTACATTTACTTAACTTTCGCTGTCAAATACACATTACATATTACATTACATTCATACTATTGTGCAATACATTTTCATCACATATCACACTAAAATACCTAATATCGCAATATGTTGACACAAGATACCTAGTACCATACACACATTGCACATATGTAGTAATACATTATGCAGTAATATCACAAGAATATTTATTATTATTACATTGTTATTAAATACATAATATCACTATATATCTCTATAAAAATAATGGTGTCTCATCATATTGCAATGAAATACCTGACACCCTTTTATATAGTAATTAAATGCCTATTATTATAAAACTGCCTGCTTTCGTCATACATCGTTATAAATTCCTTAGTATCCGTATCAATAGCTATGACTATACGTAATACGGACGTCAATCGCATGGAAAGAATCTATTATTGATAAATTGCAATAAAATAACTAGTACTCTTAGTATAAAAATAAAAGTATCTTTCACTGCTACAAATTGTAGCAAATTGGCTAGAATCTGTATCCATTGCTATAAGATTTCTTAGTACTGGTGTCTATATTAAAGCACCAACCACTGTTATAAATTTCTATAAAATACCATAATGTAGCGATAAATCCAGCATCGCTATAAAATGCCCAGCAACGCTAAAAATGCTCAACATTCTCATCCGCCGCTCTGAAAACACCTAATACCGCTATGTATCTCTATAAATTGCACGGTGCTGCTATAAAATTCCTCGTACAGCTATGAAATACCTTATACAGTTATGAAAATACCTAATCTCGCCGTACATTGTCGGGTACGGAAATTATTGAAACGATACGCGGATAACAACGCAGACTTTTGAACTTCGTGAAAACAACCGAACAGGGCCGACTGTACAATACACAAAAACGAATGTTTATCGGCGCGAAAAACACAGATCGACGTGATCGACTTGGATGGAAAACAAGGGCGCGGCCAGTTCAAGGGCTGCAAGGTTTATTACCGAACGAATTTTCATCCCGGCGGCCGCGTCGCCGGATTATGCAATTTAAAACGAGTTAATTGAAGTGCAATAAGTCGTTAAAACTCTTGAGCAAATTAATTAATATAAAAGCCGGTTAGAATAGCGAGCAGCCAAAGCTTTGCCCCTCGGTTCCTGTCGTCCCTCCTCTGTCGCCCTTAGCGTCAGAAGAGGCAGTAACGACGATGGCGAAAGGTAACGATAAGGTCAGAGAGAGGACGACGGAGGAAAAGTACGGTTAATGAAATAATGTACGCCCGACGTGGTCCTCGAGCACGCAGCTAGCGCGCGGGATTTAACTTTTCCACGAAAATACTTGCGCCGGCTAAAAGAGGCTGCCTCCGACCCCCCGCGGGCCTTTCCCGACCACCCGCTTTGAACCGCGATCGCGTCGAGGGTGACTCGATCGTCGAAATCAAAGGGAACGCGATACGTAACCTGTTTAATTAAGATTCCGGCGGAAGTGCGCGAAAAAAATGACGGTTCGCCAGAAGCAACAGAAATTAATTTTCAACGAGCGGACCGCGCGAACAGTTTTTTTGTACCTCGGATCGGGTGTACGAAATATGACGCGGAAACACGATATACTGAGTGAAGCAATAATCATGCACACTTCGAATATTTGTAATAATATGGAAAAGTGTTATATACACGGTATGTCGAAAAAAGAACGAGACTGATTAAATTTAAATAAAAGATGCACGTCGTCTATTGAAACAATATGTTATCAGGAAACTAAATACAATTCGTGACAGAAGGATAGCATACTATACGAATATTATGTTTTTTAACCTTTGAAGTAATATGTTTAAGGTATCAATACTATACAATATTACCGGTTATGAGACATTGTTTGTACATGCTTTGACTCTCGTTTTCGTTTCCGATCATGCGGGGTTAGTCGCCAACGGTCACCTTGCAACGGTTATTCGTCGAACGATTCCGCCGTGGCGTGCCAATCGACACATTGTTTGTTGTCGAAATGTTCTCCAGTCGTGCACGTCTGTTTCTCGCATTCGCGATAGTGTAGTTGAAATTATTTATGAATAATCATTCGCTGAATTTAGTTCTATTTACGTGTCGCGTTGATATAGACTATTTAATGAGAAGTGAGGGGGAAAAGTAATAATGAGTGGTAACAATGAAAGGTGACACTGATAGGTTACATTGAAGCGAATCGAACGTGAAACGGAGATTCATTTGCATCGAAGCAGGATTATTTCTGAATCGATGGGTAAGTCGCATTTAAATTATTTGTACATTTTTTCATTTAACGTACACAGGAGTTATTACATCTTTTAATTAGTCGATTTAAAATACTTTCCGGTAAATGGAAGAGTTCGTTCGTTTTCAACAGGGAAAAATGTATTTTATCGAAATTAATTTTCCATACTTTATCTATTATTTCTTTACGATTACGAACTACACTATTTTATAAATTCGATTTATCCTGATTATGCGAGTAACTAATTTGTGTATTTGTTATTCACAAATGACGAATAATTCAACAATTATTCTGATTTTTCTATTTATTCGATTTTCACCTAGCAGCTTCCTGCTATATTGTAGGGAATGTATTTGCATCTTGCGATGTTTCGACGGTTCGAGGTGTCGAACTTTCGAGATGTCGAAGATGTTTGTTTTTTGACGTCGTTTAGCACGCGTTCTCCCGTAAAGAACGTTCGAGACGTGTGTTCAAAAGGATGCTTGCGACGCAGTAGTCAATTATACTGTACAACAGCCAAATGATGACCGCCATTATGAAATTCTTATAGATTTTTTCGAGCTGAGTATGAATCTAAAATCCGTTTTTTCTGGGATGCACATTTTTTTAGAAAATTAATGTTAACAAAAATTGCAAATTTTCAATGTTTGAAATTTGTTGTGCTTTTACCATAGCAACTATTCAGTGGCTTTTTTACAGGAGAAAAATCTGTGAACATTCCCGAATAAAACGATATAAATTATTATTACATTGTAAACATTTAAACGTGTTTAAACAATGATCAAAGTAAGAAGGACCCCAAAAACGAACCAATTTTTGTTGATATTTTTAAATTTATTTAAGAAACTATGAGTGTAGGCGAAAATCTATTATCTAGTATTTTCATCATGATTCAATTTTTAGATTAATTTTCCTCTTAATATTGATTTAATTTGCAGCACAATCTGTGAGAATGATATCATCAATTATTTATGTATCGAAAATTTAAACTTAATAATAGAATTAAACCAATCAAAATAACGGTTTTCAGGATTTACATATCATATTACAAAATTATTTTCGTTCTTTTGCTACAATTTTTCTGATTTTTTGTTGAGAGAAACAATGGTTTGTATATGTTGATTTATTCTTCAATATTTACGTACTTTTTTACTTTATAATCAATTTCAACGCTAGAAGTTCGTAATTTATTTTATTTACCGTTTTATTTTATTTTATTTTACAACCACGTTTGATCTTGCATGACCTTCAATGATAGTTGTTGAAGTCGTCTCGACATCGTATATGAAATCGTGGCAAAAAAACATAGCATTCCATTAAAAAAAAAAGAAATAGAGGAGGTCTTGAAATTCCTTCTATGCCTACACTCGCGACAAAATTGTTCGTGTCACAATATGTCTCTCTCTATACCGTGCATGTTTTGTACAAAACATTCTTTCATATCATTACAAATAACGGCAATGTTCAACGTGGACATAGTTACAGTCTGTATAGCATTGTTCGTAAGAAACGTAAAATGGAGCTTTCGTTTCGCGTTACACCCGCCGGCTAAGCGTATTATCCCGATCGTGCGAAAATATTTACAATTCGATTTTCGCGTCTCGTCCGGCGAATGTCGGGATTTAGAATTTTTTGCCGCGTGCCGGATAATTAAATGCGCCAAACACGGTGTCGCCGACAAGCGGGATAATCAGTAATATTATGTACGGTCGCGATCGAATTATATCCCCGCCGTTTTGATGTAATTAAGGGTGGCACGATGCCGTTTTCTGCGAAATCGCAAAAATCCAACGGGGGGGAACCGACGAACGGAATAATCAGCTGCGAGGCAAACGGGAAAGAAAAGCAAAACGACGAATGATTTGCAAATTACTTTTTTTACGCCGACGTCGCTTCCACCCCCGTTTAAGATAATTAGCACTCGTAAAGCAGCGAAACAGCATCGCGTTACACCTGTCGTTCCGGGCAAGGAGATACAACCGCGTTTTCCAACAGTCTCAATTAGCTCGGCTTCACAGTTCGTTAGAGCTTTTAAAATTGGTTTGCAGCGCTGAAATTGCCAGGAAAGTCAACGAACGCGACCGAAACGAACGACGCTGCGTTCTTCGATATCGATTTCGCATAAACGCCAAGATTTTGCTAAGATTTTAATATGTCGTGTGGTGCAAACGAGTCGAATATTTTGGACGTGGTACTCGGCAAATGAAAGAGGAACATTGTAACTAATATGGGTTAACAAATTTTGAATTAATTTAGAAATTCTTTGTTGTAGTCTTTCGGACCTGATTTTTGCCTGCGCGAATTAAAAATCAAACTGTGTGACAAGTAAATAAATAATAATGAATTTTGGACAGTCGGGGTTATTATAGGATATCAGTGTCTTTATGTGATTATATAAATTCAGTTGTTTGTATATTATGTTGCTTAGGTTTGTTTAGGTTGTTTTATTGTATTGAATTTGAAATGAAATAATTGTGTACATTGTAACTGGTAATTTTTAATTCTAATTGTTAGAATTATTAATTTTTAATTCTAGTTTTTAGAATTAATTTTTAATTCCAATTTTTGGAATGTTCGCCGATTGTTAGTGTTATATGTCAACATAAACATTACTGGCATCATACTTTTGAATTCAGAAGAAATTAGAAAAATGTATAAGTAAATGCTGAAAGATCAATTAACGTATACAAAATTACCAAGATCTCACGTTTAAATTGAATATAAAGTTAAAAAGTAAGTAAATGTTCAAGAATAAATCAACATATACAACCATTCTTTAACTCAACAAAACATCACAAAGTTTCAACAAAAGCACGAAAATAATTTTGTACTATGAAATGCAAATACTGAAATCAGTTATTTTTATTGGTTGGTACTTTTACTATTAAATTAACATTTTTTATACATAAATAATTTATGATCCCATTCTCGCAGATTGTGTTACGACTTAAAGAAATATTAGAAGGAAAATAAATCTCAAAATTAAGTCACGATGAAAATATTATACTAATCGCGTTGTTCGCGTTTCAACCACAGTATGCGTCACGAAAGTGATATTATAAAGTCAAGAGTTAACCCACTTCTTGAACATCGTGCATTTGCACAGTTTGTTTCTCCAAATATGTAAACGCGTTCGTAAAGGTATACGTAATACTACGTAAGAGTTAAAAGCATAAGGACAGGATTACGGTGGATTCGGTGACATCGAATTCGGGTTGTCGAGTTTGTTCCCGGTGTTTGCCGAATGCAGTCAAAGTGCATGTGAATTACCCCATTAACCTGGACTCAACCTGTACGCCGTTCAGCGTGCCGTGTAATTAAAACATTCTTGTCACTGTAAATAGAAACGTCACCGCAAACAGAAGCACCGATCATTTCGATTTGAATTCATTTGCCGGCCAAATAAATTAACGCCGCCATGGAAGAGCGGACATCGACGTGGAATCAACAGCTGTTGAACGCCGTTTCTGAAATGCGTCGTCGACAAGCTTGCACGTGAAACGGGCATTTCCATGTGGCTAGCTCGGGGAATTTAGAATTGTATTTGTTGTATCGCGCACTTCTCAATGATTTTTCGAAGCCAGAGCGACAGTTCACACCCAATATAAGAGGGTGGAATAGGTTGAAGTTTTGATCGGTGTTTAACAGGATCAAAATTAAAATATTATATTCACGAAGGGTTCGTCACGATCATTAAGGCAGCTAACAATTTGTACACAAGAATAACATTTGGCGTTGGTAGCACGTTCACGACATGCAAATACTATAGCTGTTTTTGAAAGTCCTTTTATATTTTTAAGTTTACGATTTGTATGACCAAGTTCTTTCGAAGGTCTCAACAGTTAATTGCAGATGACAGAAATGTGAATTTTCCGAGGATCCTAGGACAGGACCTAGGAGACATTAACCAGGTCACCCTTGCTGATAACCTAAAGGAAATTCTGTCTTAGGTTCATTTTCACTTGTCCCACCTTCACGCGACACATCGTACATGATGCCCAATTTCAAACAACGTTATTGGTAAAAACATGAACCAACCAGGACAACCACCCCGTTTTCCTCAGGAACTCCTCCGGGATTTTAGAGCACAAGTTAGTAGGGAAATTCGAGGATTCGAAATTTTGGGAATTTCGAAATTCGCGGTCATGGAAATTCTTCAATTTGAGGATTTGGAAATAAAAAAATTGTAGAATACAAAAATTCGAGAAAACTATCTAATAAACAACGTGAATATAACGCTACTTCGACCACATCCACTCTCGACAAGAAGCCTATAATTACATGTATGCGACCATGGTACATATTGCGACCATAATCCCCGCAATCAATCGTTGAAGTACGCAAGAAATCGGAGTTGCCGATCCGATGGACATTCATTGGCCGGGTCAGTTTCCCTCACGTCACCGGGTCCGGGTGCAAGTTGACGATGTGCGAGTCCCGTGGGTAGCGCGAAGCTGAAAAAAAAACAAGCAAAAAGAGAAATAATGGAAACGGAATACATTTTTTAGCGTCAGCGGTCGAGTCCAGTTGGCGGATTAACGGGGAAAGTGGATAAGCCGGGCGTCAAGGGTTGGCATAGGCGAGGCTAGCTGAAAAGGGAGGGAGGGTGGACTACGGTACTGCCAATAAAACCCGGGGTGTCAGTATATCACGTGGTTCTGGCTGGTCGTGTCCAACGATACAGTCCAATATATTACCCAGATAGCCATGCTAATTCAGCTCTAGCTACCCGCCGATTCCCCGGTTGGTTGCCCTTGCCTCGCATGCTCGTCCGTTTACGCTACCACCCTCTCCCCGTTTCAACCCCTATCCTCTTCGTCCTTCTTCCTCCGTCCTTGCTTCTTGCTCGTGGACCGAGTTACGTTCCGCGTGTGTATGCACGATTATGTGTGCTCGCGTGTGCGCATGTACGTGTGTTTCTACCTGTACCGTTATATACGAAGATGCGTCTCATCATTCCTGCGAATCCAACGATCCTCTGTAGAGCCCACCCTACGTGGCAGGGATTTCAGATGACATTGCATCCTCGTTACGAGGCATTATACGATCCATTCAGATAAGGGAAGATTACCAGAGTCGAATCTTTGCCCGACCAAAAGCCCGATTTACGAACGGCGAATCAGCCGTGTCGTTTATTGTTTGTTTATTGCGACTAAGGGATGAACGAGAGCCCGCGCAAAAAAGGCTCATAAGTAGACTTCCTGTTGGATTACACCCGAACGTGGCTCTTTTTCGGGAACCAATACTCTAACGCGTTTGTCATGCGTTGCATTCGATATTAATCTTCGTTTTTCATTTCTGTCGGGTTTCTAGCGATTAAACGGATGCTTATTCTACTGCTAAAACTATGTGGACACATATTCAGGATTCTCTTTAATTGATGTAAATATGTAATTTCTGCATATGGCGGAGTTGTGTCACGGATTGTTGTACAAAAACGTGATATTATGCACTATATATCCCAAATTCCAGGAACATTTGGGAGTACAGTGCGTTACATAAATATACCAACCCCTCATATTAGGGTGTCCCATAAGTTTCTTCCATTTCTGATATGACACGAAAACGCACTTTGAGAAATATTTTGCAAGTCATCTGCAATAATTTGAGAAAGAGTGAATAATGGTGTTTTCAGGGGGATGGAAAAGGGTAGTAAAGAAGAACAGTTCATATTTAATGCAAGGAATCCACTTCAAAGAACAAATATTCTGTATTAATTTCTGTCAAAAAGGAAGAATCTTATGGGACATCCTAATACTTCCAACGACCTTCTGTTAGGAGCTTATGGTCAATATTCCTTAAATTTTCGTACTGTGTGAACAAACCATCGTGTAACGTAAAATAGACGTATTCACTTGGACATTAAGGTGAGTTACATAAAATATTTACAATAAATATAAACAACAAATCGTGTAAGGGAAAATTGATGTATTAACGTAGACATTAAGGTGAGTTACATAAAATATTTACAATAAATATAAACAACAAATCGTGTAAGGGAAAATTGATGTATTAACGTAGACATTAGGGCGAGTTACATAAAATATTTACAATAAGTATAAACAAAAAATCGTGTAAGGGAAAATTGATGTATTAACGTAGACATTAGGGTGAGTTACATAAAATATTTACAATAAATATGAACAAAAAAATTATGTAAGGAAAAATTGATGTATTAACGTAGACATTAGGGTGAGTTACATAAAATATTTACAATAAGTATAAACAAAAAATCGTGTAAAGGAAAATTGATGTATTAACGTAGACATTAAGGTAAGATTCATTTATGCAACGTAGTATTCTGTATTTTTACATTTTATTCGTGATAAGTAGACCGAGGTCATATGTCCGTACACGAGATCCTACTTGAATTAAAACTTCATCGAATAAATAAAGAAACGAGCATATTGTCACGCGAATAACTTCACTGTTAGATGTTAAACAGACTCGGATTTATCTATCTGACTCCATCAGCCGTTCTTCATCCTCGTCGCGCTGCTCGAACACGCACAATCCCTGCGTTCATTGTTTCACTCGTGCCAGGTTTCCTCCCTTCTTCTCTTTAACTGTACACACTGATCCGAACGCTTTATAGACAATCTGTACTTACCCCGAGGCGGGACAGGGGTTAAATAAACATTCTTCGTAATCTTGCTCTTTAATACACTCTATCTTCACCCCGACCCCTTTCGTTCTCCACTTTCTTTGCTTGTTCTCGTTGCTTTTCTATCTATTTATAGGAGATTGATTTTCTGACTTTTGCACCACGAAAATGTCGTACTCTCGAGATTCTTTTACGGCTAAGTTACAACGAATAATTACTGAAAAATATGAGAGAGACATAGATCGTTGACTTTGTGATATATACAAAGGATCCTTATTATATTGCCACAAATGAAATAAAAATTATTGTTAAAGATCAAACTCGATTGTACCATTGATTTTACGATATGTATAGTTTTTTATTCTTGTATTGTTACAAATAATATTGCAGGTATTGTCGAAAGGGTACAGGATTTAGTAATCTTATCATATGTATACGTAATTTGTTCGCGTTATGTAGCCGTGAATGGAAGTGCAATTATAGACTAATGTAAGGGAGAATTAAACATGTACTTTGTGATGTATACACTGGATTCTCAGTATAATGTAGAATCAGAAATGTTATTGTTTAAGTATGATCATAAACGGTACGTTCAGAAATCACTATAGATCTTCCACCGTTATGATGTTAAAACAGTATCACTTACCTGTGTGAAATTACCTGAAGATTGAAATTTGGCAATCTAACGCGTGCTAGTGTAAAATGCAACGATTTAACATATCTCAATTCAGCACGCGATTACTTAACACAAAATGTTCTGTCGTGTAATGATTGAATGCATAATAATTGAATGTTCCACAACATAACGTGTTGATATCTGACACGTAGAGATCTACATGTAATGGACGAAACCGTGGTGACTCTACATGTTGTAATTCATCGTGTCTTAATGTAACGCGTTGAAATCTAACGTGTACATATTCAATGTGTTATGATGTAACGTGTAGAAATCTAACATGTACATATTCAATGTGTGATGAAGTAGTGTATGGAAATTTAACAAGTGGAAGTCGAGCGCGTAGATATTTAACATATAGGTATCTAACGTGTAGTAACCCAACATGTAATTATCCAACGCGTTGTAATCAAGCACGTGGTTATCCAACGTGCAGTAATTCGTCGCGTCGTAATCTAATGCGTGAAAATCTAACGTGTACATATGTACCATATAGTGATGTAGCTCGTGGAAGTCTAACGTGTAGATATCTACCGTGTGTTACTATAGTGCGCGGAAATCGAACGTGTAGTTATCCAACATATAGGTATCTACCGCGCAGTAATCCAACACGTAATTATTCAACGCGTAGTAATCCAACACGTAATTATCCTAGTCGCAATTTAACGGGTAGAAATCCAACGTGGAGATATCTACCGTGCGGCGATAGCAGCGTATGGAAATCGAACGTGTAAATACGCAACGTGTAGTAATCCAACCTACAGTACTTCAACGCATCGTAATCTAACGCATGAAAATTCTAATACACAAACATTTACCGAAGAATTATCGAGTACGTAGGTATCTAACGTGATTTAGTCCGACAAGCAGTAACCGTACGAATGTCTAACGCGTAAAAGTTTAACGCATGTCGATTCAACCCATAATACAACGAAACCTATCTAACACACAAGGGGTGTCCGTTACTTATTACTACCCCGAAATATCAGTTTAAATTCGCTGACAAATTACATCGCGAAATTTCAAGAAGCAACGTCTGCGTAGAACACAAATGAGTTTAAACGACACGCATACATTATTAAAGAAGTTATTAAAAGAAACGCGAACGGACAGTTGGTCAACGAATACCATGGTAAATTATTAAAGCACTCAGGGAGTTCGCGTGATGGCCGGTTAAAAATAGAGAGAACGGTGGCTCGGTGAAACAAATATTGGAATGCAAATCCAGCAGGTGAGACGAGGGCTAGTTCGTAGAGACTGACAAAGCGTTGCAATCACGATCCACGGCGGGTAATTAGTTAGCGGCGCGTACCGGAGCTTGATCGCTTTCGATTTTTCTCGAGTGTACCGCGCGTTAATTACCGTTCACGATCGATAGCTGCCCGCGAGCCTCGAGATCGCTGCAATGCGTGTGACCGATTAACTTTTTCACACCGGTCACGGACTTTGACAACTTTATGAAATAATTGAATTTTTATGCGACCCGTTTGCCTTCCCTCTTTAAAAAAAAACAGGGCTGCATCGACATCTAGGGGTCGCGACGCCTTGTGTTCGCCCGAACAAATTGTGAACAAATGAACAAAAATGTTTATTTTCAAATAATTACAAATTGCATTACCTAAATCGGTACACGGTCGATCGCGCAATAAATCGGACCAATTATTATTAACTCATTTGATGCCACGATCCTCAAATGAGGATTTGAATGTACATTTTTACATACATTTTTCTTTTATCATTTGCAACAGCGTTACATTAAACAAAATCTGTATACGGTAAATGCTTACATTCTGGTTTTTAAGATGATTTTCTGCTTCAATGTTGACCAACTTGTAAAAGTATTTGATACATAAATAGAGAATCCATGCAGTAGAGTTGAAATGAAAATTTGACAGTTAATGGTTTAAAATATTCATGAAAGTACGAGGTGAATACGTACATTAAAATAGAATGATGTACGATTAAAATGGAAGTTAGTTAAAGTCTGAGCAAGCGATATCGAATTCCTTCGTATATGGAAATGAATATATACAGTCGCTACATTTGGGTCGCCATATTTCGCCATCTAGATTTACGTCATTATTATTATACATAGAAAATGTTTCAGATGAAGTTGAATGCTCTTTAGAGGGATTCATTCTGATGGTACATTTTTATTGTAGGTGAAGGTGTAAAAGAAATATGAAGGTCATTCATGTCTTTTTAAATGGAATCACATATTTTTTATTGTATCAGCTGATACTTCTTCATATTCTCTATAAAAGAGTTTTAATCTATTTGTGTAAAAAAATCATTAGTTTAGGAGATACTTTAATTTTTATGTCCATTTACAGAAAAGGCTCAATGTGGCAAAATGACACCGTCTAGTGATATTTATTAAAAACATAATCAAAGGTACAACGTGATGGGTGATTTTGTTGAGGAAATCGATTAGCGAATAATCTTTCCACATGTGTAGTTCCCTGCTTCATTGATAACATGTCTATTTTTTCTTCTGTAGAATACAACATTATGAAGTGATAATTTACCATATCGCAGTGTTCGCCAGAGACGTAACAGAGACTAAATTTCACAATAAGTAGGAGAGTAAGAATTATCAGCACAGAAAATGCAAATACTTACATTGATAATTCTTGCTCTCCTACTACATGGTCGCATTGAATTCATAATATGGACCAGAAAGTCAGGATTTCCTAACAAATTAGAATTAAAATGTCTCATAAACTAATGATATTTTTACACAAATAGATTACTACTTTTTTGTGTCAAAGAATGTTGTAAAATTATAAAAATATATGATTTTCATAATATTTGTAAAAATATAAAAAAAAACCTTACTGTCCTTCATATGTACTTTACACATCGACTTACAAAAAAAAATGTATCATCAGAATGTGCCCCTTTCAAAACCATTCAACTTCATCTGAAACATTGTTTGCTAACCGCAATAATAATGACGCGAATCTAAATTACAAAATGTGGCGACCCACCCTGTATATTTATGATTATTCTTTAATATTATACGTGCATCGTTATTTTCGATTACCGAGTACGTTATAGGTAACATCCACTCTTGATTAATTTGTTTCGGGTAAATTTCATCGTGCGCAGCGTTTTGTATTTCGTGGTAAGATTTATTGCAAAAGTTTTTTACTCCGTTCTTCTATTTCTTAGCGTTACTTGTTCACATTTTACCCAAGGGGCCCCATAGCGCCGGGTTTTTGAGGTATCTTAATTCGAGTCTGCATTCGCGAACTCGTAGAAGAGCAAAGAAAGAGGGTGGCCATATTGGCGAGCAGAATAAATAACGTTGAATTCCGGTGGAAATTCGAAGCGGATGCTAAGGTTTGTTTATGCTAATTTATCGTACCGTCGTCGCATCTTCGATCTTTGTATCCGAATGTTCCTTTTTATCACCCTGATCTTCTTCTTTGTCGAAGAACTGTACCCGGTCTTGACTGACGTTGTGCACACGAACGCCTCCCACGATGCCCGTCGACGTTTGCCTTATTAGAATATTTTATGTTCGAGCCAATGAAGGAAATGTTCGATGTCGAATCGCTTGAAATTAGCATAACCCTTCGACGAAACTGTCTACCGTTTCTGAGAAGTATTCTCTTCGGTTCCTGAATAATCCTCTATCTTCGATCCCTTCATTTTTAATTTCGATCGATAAAGATATCTCGATCTCAGAAATCGAACAGTTCCTGTTATGGAACCGGAAGAGGATGATGAAATAGGACAGAAACGACGGCGTATGATATTAAGATTTGGAGATATACTAAAAGTTAAAAAGGAACGAAAGGGAAACTTGTTTATAATTTTTATGAATAGGGATAGTTTTTATTTTGAAGTTTTTTATTGATAGGGATGTTTGTAGTGTGAATTTTTCTAAATAGTTTAATTTTTATACTATAGTTTCTGTTAATGTGAAAGTCTTTTTCAATTTTCTTAAGCAGGAGAAAATTGGATTTTTAAGTTTTGTTAAAAGGAATTTTTAATTTTTCAAAATAGGGAAGTCTACTAGTTTATGCTATTTTAAATAGGATAATACCTATATCTAATTTTTAACTAATATGGAAATTCTTTTAAATGTTTGTAAATGGCACGATCCTGAATTTTTATGTTTTGTTAATACAAAATCTCTTATATCTGAATTTTATTAATAGGAAAATTGTCAACTTCGAATTTCTATAGGAAAGTTCGAATAGTAAAGTCAGTAATTCTTTCGTTGCTATTCATACAAAAATTTGCACTTTGAATTCTCATTTAAGAGAAAGTATTAAATTGCTTATACTTTCAAACAAGGGAGTTTTCATTTTTGAAATTTTTTGAATAAGAAAATTTTTAATATAGAATTCCTGTTAATAGAGAAGTCTTTAATTTTTAATTTTTATTAATAGGGGAGCTTTCAATTTATAATTGTTACTAACTTTAAAAAGAACGAAATAGCGAAATAGTAAAATAACATAATAACAGTACAGAAAAACAACGAAACAGCAAAATAACGAAAATCCTAAGTGTTAAAGTATCAAAATAGCAACATCTCAATCCAGCGGAACAGCAAAATAGCAACATAGCAAAACAATATAATAGAAAATATGCGAAATAACAAAATATAAAAACAGCGAAACAGTAATATAGTAAAATAGCAATACAGAAAATTAGCATAAAAGCAAATTACGAAAGTACCAGAGTCCCAAAATACCAAAGTACCAAAGAACCAAAATGCCAAAGTGCCAAAGTGTCAATATACCGAAATATTGACATAACAAACTATGAAAGTCCCGAGGTAGAAAAATATTAAAGGAACAATATTTTTCGAAGAGTACAAGATAGAACAATAAACTAATAGAGGATTAACGAGTGGTCCTAACATTTTGGCCAGAGGCAGCAATACTTCCTGCAACAGAAAACGAAAAACACGAAAGAAATCTAAACGAAAAATACAAGAGAATAAACATCGAAGAGAGGCTGGATGATAACAGGCAAAAATCTCCGAACATTGAAATATACGTCTGCGTATGTTTGGATTTCTTTGCTAGACCCGAAGCAAAACTACACCCTCGTATAGTTTGCAACAACGCTTTATGCTAACTCGGGCTTCAGCCGAGCGTGTGGACACAAGGAAAATCCGTCGTTTCCCGATTCTCGATGACATTCTTTATGGCCACCATTCGTTTTGACCACCCATGTCCACTATCCTCCGGCAAACAATCCGCTTTTCACCTGAAGATCTTCCGGGCGACAAGAAGAAAAATCCCTTAAATCCCTATCGATTTGAATTTCTAATTTTTATCCGCCTCGTAGACTCACCTAAAAATATCAACAACGAACAACGAAGTTATGCGCCATTATTTCACAAACGTATCGCAATTGTACTTTGCCTCCTTTTGCCTAGATTCTATTCACAGTCTTGCGAATTGCAGGTGCAAATCTTACACGCCGATTTAACATTATTTCTACCACGATTTTGTACAAACCTATTTCGATCACAAAGTGTCTTCCGACGCCTTTTCGTTTGAATACTTATAATTGCCAAAACTGATTGGGATTTTAAATTATCAGTTAGATAATTTGAGGAATATATTTATTGACACATTGATGTGTATTTATTGGAGATTTAATTAGGTTGTAAATTCTAGGATAATTCATTAATCTGGAGAATATACAATCAGTGCAGCAGTGTACACTAAAATGTAACATGGGAAATATGGGAATATTAAAGTTATACCGCAACTCCTGTACTTTTTGTTACAACCGAAGTCGAATTTATCTAATCTGATTATAATTGATACAATGCTGCAAAATGGCGTCGATATTTATATGCAAAATGGTTTATAATTGTACACTGTCTATAAATCCTTGAGGTGTCAAAAGACACCTCATGGCAGAAATAAGTATACCGTATGCACATTTTTAGATGAAGGATGATCTGGAGGAAAATGATATCGCTGAATTAATTTAACAACTATTATATGAAAAACCAAATTTAAATTGTGGAGAAATGATTCAACATTGAGAATAATTTTGTTAAAATTTGAAAGTTGTTTTTGGGCACCTCTTGGTAGAAATAGTGTTCAGAATTCTAATAGTAGTGGACTATATTAAATTGAACGAATGCAACTCCGAACAACTAAAGTAACAATTATACTTTATTACAAAATTAACTGATTGAATGTATAAATTAGAGTACGAATCTATAACAACTTGCAATTGTTTTGCGATAAAAACAAATCGTTCCGATTTTGTTTCGTTTCCTTCACATTTTTTAGTCGTTCAAATGTTTCTAAGCGTTCTAACAACTTCGTTCGCTGATCGAAAAATCACCATTGGTGGAGAAGCAAGATGTTATTTATGTTTGTTCGTTTTCCGCGTTAATCACGTTTCGTTTATTTCGCGATGCTCGGTGAAAACAGTTCGGTATTTATTTTGCAACCTGAAATTACCCGTTTCCGCTTGCGCCGCGATTTTCCCGGTGTCCTGTACAAAGATTAGCCCGTCGTTCGGAAGGGACTTTCGAAGATTTAAGTTGCCGAAGAGAAGGAACCGCGGAGGGTTCTTGAATATTGAAGTTAGGCATCGTAACTCAGTGTTAGACAGTTGTGGCGAGCTACCGGGGTCATAAACAACTCGGGAAACTTCGATTGTGAAACTTTTCTGTGAAATAAGGTGGTAAAATAGTAACGGAGTGTACCGATATGCGTTATGTCCGCTGCGTGTCCGTCGGAGACCACCTGTTATCGTACTATTAAAACTTTCGAATCCCTGGATAACTGCAAATAATTTCAAAAATGATATCGAGAGCGCACAGATTTTTTTTCAACAAAAATGGGACACTTTTTTATGTGGCAAAAGATGGTTGGCAAATGTGATTTAACTATTGACACCTGAACGAGAATCACAATTTGTTAAAAACAAAATGTCAATTGTGACGTTTACGAACGATGAAAATAAAATAATTATTTACTATTTTGAACATGAATAAGAATTTTTTAATTTTTATTCATCAAAATAGTAAATAATTTTATTTATTAAATATCTGTATATGTTCTAGAGCATATCACTTTATTAAAATGAAATCTTGTATTTGATATTATAGTATGCAAAAGATGTTTGCTCGCATATGTATATAATATTATATTTATATTTGGTGCAATATATAAAGGATATTGATTTAAAACATACAAGTATGTAATAGTAAAAATGTTTGATGACATGCAAAACAAGCAAAAATATTGATGTTGATGACGGTAATTTGTAATGTAAACATTTTAATGTAATAATAAATTACAATCGATACAAATTAAAT
Organism: Coelioxys conoideus; assembly: GCA_947623535.1. Classification (NCBI taxonomy): domain Eukaryota; kingdom Metazoa; phylum Arthropoda; class Insecta; order Hymenoptera; family Megachilidae; genus Coelioxys; species Coelioxys conoideus. The sequence continues at coordinate 27,347,274 of OX392450.1, read as the reverse complement.
ATGAATTTTAGAATAGTCAACACGATATAAATACTCGTTTATGTTATGTAAAATTGTACATCAATACAGTACGTATACATTATATTAGTGTATTGAATATAATTAAGGAAGTGTAAATAAATAGTTAAATTAGATGTACCTACAGTTTTCTTAATAAAGTGTCGGTACTTAAAAAATAAACAAAATATGATGCATATGTTACAAAGTGATTTAAGAGGGTACCTATATTATCCAACAGGTTGATAAAAGAATAATGCATCTACATAGTAATTTTCTTTATTCCCCGCAATCATAATTGATTAATGGCGATTCTATGTCGCAAAACCGGAAACGTAATGAACATCGCCCACACGTTTCTGCACGACCATATTGTGTTTCTCTTGTGGTGCTCGTGCGTGGTTCCTCGTCATCCATCCTTGTCCTGGCCGGCTTTTGCTCGAAAGTCGTAGAAGATTATTAATAGTTCTGCTCCCGTCTGAATTATCGCGTACTCGACAAGATATGATCGGGAGCACGCGCGACATTCACCGACTTTCGAACACACCTACAAGAAATGATATTCCTTGTATCGCGAAAAATGACAACCACGTTCCGTGCGCTCTTGAAAATATACCGTGGCTCAAAGTAAAACTCGGACACTTGCATATTTTTTATTTATGAGGAGATAATTAGTGTAAAGCTCGAGTTGAATGAATGAATGGAGTGACTTTTATTGTCAATAAACACAACTTTTAATGCCATAATCCACATATATCATCCGAAAACATGGAAGAGAAGCCGCGGAAAATTTGTACACAATATTTGTATAAAAACGTGTTAGATTTATATACATCATTACTTGTTTTTAGTTAATATATTTTCTTAAAAGTACTCTTACAATTTGTGTATAATTATATTTAAGCTTTTGAACAAAAAGAATAGAACCACACACATGTCATGTCTAAGGGAAGCATACACAGCGATCCTATTTTGTTTTAGTACCAACCTCACAAAGTAAAACACGCATACCAACCTGATCTCCCATACCAATGCACAAATAATACTTTCAACAAAACCAAAGTTAAAAATTTGGAATACCTAAATTGTTACCCAAACCCAGCGAACAATAGTCGTCGTAGCAGCAACGTAACAACGATCGAATAGTCGTACGTTAAATTTGAAAGGAAGTAACCGGTAACAAAAGGAGTTGAAGAGGAAAATGAAATACAAGTCAACAGGCGACGGTAGCATGAATTTGCGTAATCAGTGGGCCGTCGGATTCGCGAAAGCTCGCCGGAAATAGGAAGCCCTGCAAAATTCTGTCGAGGATGAAGTTTCTGGTCTATCGAGTGCGACATTCTGTGGCAGTGGTCATTTAAACGCCGCATACTCCTCGTCTGTCCCTTCATCGACAAAGCCTCGCAATCTCTCGTCCGCCGCAGACAGATATTTCGCCAGCTATGAATGGATTTTTCGGGGGTCTTTCCGGTACGGTCGGCCCTTTTAACCGAACAGAGAATCGGGAAACGAGCCTGCGCGTGGCTGATAAATCGCGTACGATCGACAAATTGCTACGATCACCAAGTCATTTTCCCTCGTCCCGTGGAAAATCACACCCCTCCCTCAATCCGTGAAAATTATCACGCTAAAAGGACACTAATCTTTTCTCGATTAGCTGTTTTCGTTTCATTCAGTTTACAGTTTTTTTCGTGATGATGGAGTGAAACACGACGCTTCAGGAAATCATGTTTCCTGAAGTAACGGCTACTTTAACCCTTTGCACTCCGAATTATATTAGGATGTTGCAAATGAAATGATTTCTTTTTAATTTTTGACATTAACTTTTATTTTTCAAATTTTATGTATATTCCATCAATCGAAATAATTTCCATTGACATCAATGCACGTCTGCTATCGCGATACAAGTGCCCTGATGCCTTTTTGCTAGAAGTATTTCCGTATTAGATATGCAGGTATAGTTAAAATGTTTATGAAATTCATTATGATTTTAAGGATGTGGTTATTTACAGATATGTTTGTCATGCTGTAACATTCATTCTGTAGATGTAGTAGCTTGGTAAGAGTTAAGTTATGTTCATTGATTACTCGATTGAACATTGTAAATGATCTTTAATAAATATTTCATGACCTTTTATTCACTTATTTAATGATACTTCATAGTTTATTAATTATTTCATTGAACAACATCGTAACTAAACATTAATAAATAAAAGTATAATTATTTGTAATGTAATTCTTAACAAAATATCCATTGTAATAATTCTGTAAACATACTGCATGTATAAATAGCCAATTGTGTACACATGCTGTATGTATAAATAGCTAATTGTATATACATACTGTATCGATAAAAATAGTCACATCCTTATTTTAAATCGTAAACGATATAAAACTGGCGTGCATTGTCCGGGACGAATAATGAAATAAAATTTGTTCGAATATATTTTTTTTTATTCGAATATGGTAGGAACGAGTTTTTCCCGAGCGTCGCGTTATAAATCACGAATCGGTTTCGATTCTTTCGTATCGACTTCTCGCGATACGCGAAAAACGAGACAAAAATGATACAGAATCCAACGATTCGCTACAACCGCGATCGTGTATAATAAGCTGAAACCGATCGTGGCTGCAGCTGCAGATACGTCGGTGCATTTATAGAAGTACAATGGCCGATGTATCCGGCCGATTGTCGACTATAAATATCGAGATTTATCTCGATTAACGTGCGACCACGCGCGCCTATACGAGAGACCTGTGTCTGCACAAAAATCAGCCGTGTCTATGTTTCTTCCTGTGTTCCGTTATCAACGCGAATAATTACATCGTATACGTGTTTCGCAATTCAATCGAGATATTCCAATTCTTCGTTATAACATAACATTGCAATTTGTTTGATTAATTAATCGCGTTTGTTGTTGCAAAAATATTTCTGCGTATCGCGATGGATCAGTTAATTGGACATAACATGATATTCGTTTAAAAAACGTTGCAGTAATTTGTTTAAGCTAATAGAGACTTTAGAAAGTATTTTAGAACTTATATTAATTTATATATAATATAGATGCTAGTATCAAAATATTACTATTTTATATTGTATGTACATTAGTGTACGTACTAAAATACTTTCCAAACTCATAATTAGCATAAATTTTGTAATTTGAGTACATATATTGATTTATATATAATGTGAAGTATTAGTATTTTAATATTAGTATTTATATTATGCATACATTAGTATAAATCCTAAAACACTTTGTGCTTACATATAATACTATACATAATATTTTTATATAATGCAAAGTATTTGATGAGCAGCTTTTCAAATATTTTCTATTCAGTACTTCGATTACTAATAAATTCAAATGTTTTGTAGGATTGTAGTGCGAACCAAATTTGACGTCCGCCTAATCAGTTTCATTGAAGAAAATGTTGAAATAATTGACGCAACAAAATATCATACAATGTATAATACAAATGTCCCTTGTTATTTTAAATCATTAAATTAAGAATCGGTTTAGATTTCTTGAAAGCGTAACATTACAAAAAAACTTGAGTACAACTATAAACGTGATTCGCGTCGATTTATTAATAAAATTTCTATTGAAAATAAGGATAAGTAGCAATCGGAAATTATAATTATCTCGGAATTATTCACTCCGATGAATTGATGTATTTAACAAATCGAATTCCATCGTGTCAACTTTTTCCTTTCAACTCGTCGAATCCTGTATTATCCGAGAACAAAAAGTTATTTACAAAATGAATTCGGTATTAAATCGTAAAACGAGAACGCGGCGGTGGAAGTTACGAAATTTTTAATTGCCTCGCATTTACAGTCGCCGGGAAAACGAGCCACGGACACAAAATAAATCCGTGATGAAAGTTCGCGCGTTTTTCTTCTCGGCTCGATTCGATTCGATTTGAGCTGATCCATCGGCTGCAATTTTCAGTGTTAATATTGACAATTTATTCATCGTTACTTCGCGGCGAGCGTTTCCCTCCGATTTCCCGACCGAAGAAATATAAACGGTCTTTCTCTCCTTTTTTAATATCCGACGACGGGTATAATTTGTGCCGGCTGGAAGCATTTATTTCGCTCATCGGCACTTGCTATATACATACGTACGTACGCACACACACACACACACACATATAACGTGCCCGGTACATACGAGCCCGGGGTATCGGAGAACGCAGTCGGGCTAATCCCATAAAGTCAATTATTCCACGGGGAATATTCCATTGTAGGAATATCGACGAATCATCGACAGAAAACGAGTGACTCGATTTGGGCTAGGGAGCGAGCGAAAAAGAAAATTAAATTTACCCAAAATTTCTCTGGTGATCGACGCTCGGCCGACGTGCGCGGACTCTCGACATCCACGAAACCCGAAAACAGAGAAAAAGAAATGAAATAAAAGAAAATTCCAACACGTACACCTAACTGCGAATGGGAATGTTCGATAACCAACGAACGCTTTCGAACGTGATTTTGCACCTGGTTTTTTGTTGCGAGGCAGATCATCCGTTAGTTGCGCCGCGTTTTTTAATCATTTAATGATTCATCGACCAGTTAACCTGTTCGGACGCACTTTTAATTTCGATTGCAACGAAAATTTATTATATTTTAAGTAATATTTGCTTAATATAGAAAATGCAGTATAAAAAATAAAGTTCACAATTCAGAATTTCCAATAACAAAATTTGGACGCTTACTATTTATACAAAATCATTATAGTATTTCTGAAGACATTAATAATATTATTCGATAGCGTTACAAATAGTATATTAAAAATTTCCAAAATTGCAAACAAAAAATGTGGACATTTACTCTTTATACAAAAGCATTTTAATTTTTTTGATGAGGATAGTAAATACAACTCGATAGTGTTACATGTATATATTTGTACAAAACAATTTCTTGTTCTCCCAAACAATCGTTATATTTCGTTAAAATTGCTTGAACTACCCATTCGGACACATGCTGTACAACACTTTCGCCACCCCTATGGCAATTGGGATTTATCTTCTAGTTAGAAAACTTAGAAAGAGCACAAATTTATTTTTCTATTGATTTCAGAAAAGAATATAGCTTTCGTATAGGTTATAAATTATTTTATTTGATGATCCAGTGTCTTCAACTATTTAATTTCAGTTATGATTAGAAACAGCATATTTGTGAAATTCGATGCGCTATCAGTACTTAATAATCTTTCATTAATCGTGTGACCCACTGTATATGAAAGTAAACTGATCATCGGCGAATAAAATTGATCACTGACTTAATGCGTTAAGGCTTCTAAATTTAACCCCTTACCATATATTCACGATTCGTGACGCACTCATACCTCAACTATAATAAATTTTACTTTAATTCGCTTTAATCTGGATTACAAGGTTATTTGGAATTTCTACAGGCAGGGACTGCTGAATAAAAAATTGTCATAGTATTTCAACTTTCTCTCTCTGTTTTAATATTGCAACTGTGATTAGTTAGTTCTCAGTGACGCACCTGACAAATAAATCATACAGCAAGGGGTTAAACCCTTAGCACGTTCACTGCGACACGAAAGCAACTACCTAATTGCATTAGGTAGTATTTTCATTTTTAACAAATCTTATCACAAAATTTAACGGTGCTTTGTTATATTTATTTTCCATAGTTTCAAGTAACTAATGCGAGTATTTTCAGTTTAGGAAGTGAACAAATTTTTATTGATGTAGCTATTAAATAGTTGCTACAACGTCAAGCCGAATACAGAAAGTTAAAATGTTAGGCATATTATGCATTCGACGATCATGGATCATGTAAATTATAATTAGAATCGAACATAAAATCTAATTGCATTGAAAATACGAATGTGGTTTATCACATTCGAAATGTAGCGTGCGTCGTGATGTGATCATAAATTTTTAATAGATATATGGACGAAGTGTTTATAGTTTCGTTCATCGAACTTCAGTGCTGAAACTCGCAAATCTAAAACTAACTGATTTATAAACTTTTTATTTTTAACTACAAAAATTGCTAACAGGCTCTTCTTGAAGCTTGTGATGATTTTTTTCAGATAAAGAAACAATTTGTGTATTTTATAGTTTATTTGTTTTCCTGCTTTGCTTTTAATTTCAAATTAGTTACACGTCGGTATCGACGTCCAGCTCCGTTTCGTGCGCACTAACACGATATAAATAAATAATTAAAGACAGATTACTGGTATATTTCTACACGAAATATACGGAAGATTTTTCGCGGCTATTTCGACGGGTAAGTGGAAAATCGAGGAGTAAAAAACTCGGGTGCGAGAAGTTAGAGAAACGAGCAGCGGAGGAGCACACACAGACACATACACACCTCGTAAGAAAAGTAATTGCCGGCAACAGATCATGGGGTCGGCTTCATCATAGCGGGCGCGAGGGCATTTGACCAAACGCGGACGTAATAAAGTTTCGTTTCGACGCCGCAGACCCGGAGATCTAATATAAAATGAAAATAAATCAAAGCTTCTCTCATCAGGCCGACCATTAACTTCCGTTTCTTCGTATCGTTCAGTTTCCAGAGAAATTATTAATAGAGGAAAAACAATTTGCCCTAGTTTAATGAAGGTACACCCTCGCATTTCACCCTTATTATCGATTCCCTTCGCCAAGTAGAAATTTTATAAAATACATTTATAAAGCAGAGAAATCAGGTTGTTTCCAAGTCCTCGTTCTACGAATTTATCGAAATATGGAGCGGAAATTTCCAGGCTCGCAGTTTGTAGTCGAAGTTCGTGCATCGCCAACTCTGCGAACGAAGACTTGATATCTTCAGCACTAAAACTACCGACGTATAATGCACTATTATTTTGATGTTAAAAATGTAGTTGAAAAATAAATGAACAAACGATGAAATATAAATGAATACACCTATAGATTCTATATCTTGATGACAATCAGCATGAATGTCAGGAAGATCAGCGTAACAAATTTTGTCATTTGAAAGAGGAAATTTGTAGAAGGGTCATTTGACCCTTTTGGCAGTTTTAGTGTTAGAGTCCCATAGTGCATGCAATGGCCGGACAGAATAATTTTTAGGCTACCATTTTGCATATTTGATAAAATGAATACCGCAAATCCGTGCGTCGCCCACTCTGCTGACAAATCTTTGGTATCTATGAAGATACATAGTGTCTGGAATTGAAAGGCAGAATCATTTCCAAGTTACAGTTTCACAAATTTGATGAACAATCTGTAACAAATTCAACGAACGAAAAGTAAATCTGTGCGTTGCCGACTCTCCGGTCAAATCCTTGTTATCTACAAAGACGCACAGTGCTTGAAATTGACGGGCAAAATAATTCCCAGGCTACCAATTTGCATATTTGACAAAATAAGTATCGCAAAACCCACAGACGGAACGCAAATCCGTGCGTCACTGACTCTGCGTACAAATCTTTGTCATCAATAAAGACACATAGCGCGTAGAATTGACGCACAGAATAGTTTTTAGGCTAAAAGTTTGCGAATTCGAAAAAACTATTACAAATCCCATGAATGAAACGTAAATTCGTGCTTGGCCGAATCACCGGTCAAATCCTTGTTATCTACAAAGACACACAGTGCTTGAAATTGGCGGACAGAATAATTCCTCGACTACGATTTTGCGAATTTAGCGAAATACGTTAAGCAAATTCCGAATTCCACGGACGGCGCCTAACTCGATTCGTCACTGGCTGTGCTGTGCTAAAAGTGCGAGCTCGCTCGAGCTCATTTGTACGGACCTAACCGTGCACCGGTAATCGCAATTAATTCTGTAAGGGTGGTAAAATATCGAGTAGTCCGGTTCGTGTGCAGGTAAACCAGGCGTTGGCGATGAATTCTTAAGGCACACCTGTTCTCCGTCCCGCTGGAAACGGACTCGTTGATGTCCATCCTGGCGGAAACTAAATTACCTTTCAGGGTGTACCACACCCGTGACTTAATTCTTTGCACCCCCACCCCCCCTCTACACCTCTTTCGTGTTCACGGTATAACGTTAATACGCGCTTTGACCGACTCGTCTCGCTTTCCCCGTTAACGAAGGAAACGAAATGAATGTCGGCATAATTGCAAGGGCAAGAAACGCACTTAAAATGTATAAATAAGAATGAAAAGCGTCGAGAACCGCGTTTGAACGTCGCGCCTCAGGTGCTTGCCTTTTTAATTCCTCGACACACACGCACGCACAGAAATGGACAAAAACGACCTCTAGCCTGCTTTTCCATTTACTTAACCAACCGTGCTCCACATCTGTCATTAAAAAGTTTTGCGAAATGTTCTTCAGCTATGCCATTCGAACAAAGCATTGCCCGTGTAACGATCCTTTGTTTACAACGTGTACAATGAAGGACTTTGCCTCATTATTTTATTGCACAATACTTGTATTCCTTTTCCATTCGCTCGTTAGAATTTTGCGTTTATTTACCATTCCTTTATGCCGCTGTGTTCACTTTAAATACTTTGTTTGTTGCAAAAAGAAACTATCAAAAGAGAGGCGGCAGTGCGTGAAACATACATGGCGGATGTGGGAGCACTTTTAACGTTCAGTCGAGACCGAACATTTATGGAGAAAGAATGTAAAAAGCGTTTCAAATGTTATACGGAGTTATCAAGATGCGCTTATATTGATTTCGTTATAATAAATTAGTGGAATCGTAGTAAGGTTATAACCCTGATTATACACGCGTGTGTCCGCCATTTTTATCGGATCATACGCTGACCTCTGGTGTCGCGTGCAAAATTTACAGTTTTAACCTCTTCAGGGACAAACTTTTGATTTCAGTTACAACAAAAAAATTCAATTATATCTTCATTCATGCTTACTTAATAAAAAAAATGCAATATAAAAAATACAGTTCACAATTCAGAATTTTCAAAAGTAAGTACAAACTCGATAGCGTTATAAATATATTTCTAGACTAAACAATTACTTTTACTTCCAAATAATGTTTATATCTCAAAAACGGTTGACCTTTCGACCAATGTTTACTAAAGCTTTTTTACTCAGTACAGTGTATCCTATATACCATATAAATATTGAATGGTTTTTTTGAACACCCTGTATATAACCAAGGGCATGAAGAGGTCAATAGCAAGTTCTCTCGTTGAATGTTTAACAAATTACTAAAATTATACAAGTAAATAATAATTATAGGACTTATTTTCTTTTACAAAGATAGAGGTGCCTTCGAGTACTTGCGATGATTGAAAATGATTTATCGAATTTTAATAAATAACTCGTTTCGACGCAGAGGACAGAGACTAATTTCGGAGATAAGATATTTCATCTTTTGAGTCGGATAGCTTTCGTGTCCCGAAATCGAACATAGCTTCTCCGGGAGGTTACTTTTAAGAATGGCAGAAGAGAAGGCAGATCATCTCGGTTTATGGGGTTGCGTACGTGTCCACCATAGGTTTGAAGTCGATATCGCATTGTTCCGTGTTATTTATCACCGCCCACAAAATACAATTCCATAGTTCCTCCCTGGCTATACAAGAAATAGATAACGCGACATTTCTTTCGCGATTCCTTTCCCTCTGGCATACTCTTCAGCCGCGTATTTCAGCGAATTTTTTCACGTTCATACCCTAAACAAACGCGAAAATTATTACCCTCGGATTAAATAAAATTCAGATTAAAGAAAGTAGTCGACTAACACGCCGGGTCGAAAGGAAATTCCTGTAAATTAAAGTTCAAAGTATATTTTCGCGTCCTTAAACGCAAACGCAAACGATTACGAGTCCAGACTTTAAACACACGGTTTATTCTGGAAACGTGGGAACGTAATTAATTTACGCAAACTTCTACCGCGCGAAAAATAATTTCTCTGCTTCTGTAAAGAAACGAAAGTATGTTTATGGAATTATGCTGCTTACTGCTTGATAAATTCATCGTATGAAACGAAAAAAGTATAAACCCGGTCTGTACATTCCTTCTAACCGTGTTTATTAAATTTTTTGTTCCAGGTACGTATACGTTTGCATGCTTCCGTTACTCCGACAAATTTTATCAAACAAGTGGTAAGTAGTTTCATTACTTTCATGTCCGACCGAGTTTTTATCGCAATTATTATTTTATGCAAAACGTACTACTTTACGATATTCCAACTTAGGAAAGTTCCGTGTGTATGCTTTCGAACTTTTAGGATTTTACAAAAAAAAAAAAGAAATTTCAGCATCAACAACAGGTACTCAACAACAGGTCGGTTTTGCTCCGACGACGAAAGTTAGGGTTACACTCGATATGGGCATGAGTCGAAAGAGGGATCATTTTATGGTTGTCTTTGGAATTTTCCTAACATCACGGTACATACTTACGTGGAACAGAGCGGCTGTGCATAGGTTTTAATCGCCGACAGTTTTCTGGCTTAAAGAAGGGCGTAGGGTCATGCTCGAAGCACCAGTGTATGTTATAAAATAATTTCGTCTTGTCTCCGGTGTATTTACAATTTGAATTCACGTCTTGCTTAGTTGGCTCACTAGTAGCACTGTACAACAGCCAAAAATTTTCTAAACAACAAAATTAAAATTTTTTTAAATTTTTATTTTAAACAACACATAATTGCAACATTTATATTTTAAAACAAATTTTATCACTTTTATCCTTGCTTCAACGATACAAGTTTCCGGCAACGAGCTTCAGAATTTCATCATTTTCGCCGGTACTTAGTATTAGAAACGGTAAAAATTTGCCGGTCACTAATATGTTAACAATATGTCATTTAGATTTTTTGGTCTGTCGGAATTTTTAACTAGACAAGAATTAAAAATCGTAAACGGGTTTCAACGGCATATATACAGAGATCGATGTCGAGAAAGAAGTCGAAGATGGCGAACAGGTGGAAAATGATTTAGCTGACGATTCTTCGTACCGATTGCGGTTTCTTGGTTGGACGTGGTGGTCTTCGTAAACGGCCACCGACGACGAGTCTCGTAATCAAAAAGTCATTATCCACGGTTATCCCGTGGCTCTCCAAGTTTCCGGTCCCTGGTCCCGACCACAATTCCTCGCAGTTTTCCCCGGCATTGGGGCGATGCGAAACCCAGAGACAATGACACTACTTCATATTAATTTCCCTGCCGATTCCTGGCCCCTTATTCTTTTTGCCTCGCTCGACGTCTCCTCTCGACGTGCTTCCCCACGTTGCGTCGCGTCGCTTCAGGAAACCGCATTGTTACCGCCTGCTTTCATCTTCCGTTTGCCTGGCCAGTTTTACATCATCCACCCGCGTACGTCCTCGTTTCATATGGAAAACTGCAAGGAAGTAGCGCCAGATTTTCATTAATCAAAGCGCGTTTGAAATTCCCCACTGTGAACGTAAACTATAACCTCATTCGCGATTAGCCGAACACCATTCATCGGTGTTATTGATCACTGCGGAGGTTTATGCATTTAGGATAATACAACGTCCACGTTCATATTCGTGGGTAATTATTTATTCAAAATTTACTGATCGATTGAGATAGCGAAATTAAAAGTACGATTATTTAGTATATTGCATAGCTACGATTATTTAACATGATAATTAACTACGATCATTTTTTATTAACATAGGACTGTCACAGTAGATACTTATGTGCTCGGATACATTGCAAGATTATTAACCCCTTGCACTCGAGAGGCGACATTCGTCATTTGATTTAACAACTGTTTTTTTTTATAAATGGCAACAATTTTTAATAAATGGCATTTAACTGAATTTATAGAATTATACACGCGATGTTTGAATATCATGCAACAGATAATATTGGCGATTAATAATAAGAAAATAATGATTTATAAAGAATTAAACTTTTTAACTACAAAGTTTTACAGTTATCATTTGCGAACGATAAGGGTGCTTTCGACTGCAAAGAGTTAAGAATGAAGGTACTTCATCTTTCAATTTCGTCTTTTAATCTATTTGTATATAATTATATAATTTATAAATATCTATATATATTTTTTGATTAATAATTTGACTGCGAATATTCGATGCTGCACTTGAAAACCGTTTTACCTCAAACGCGTCATGTATGATAATACGACACGTTCTAATGGGTTGTATAGAACTACTGCGTGAATTATAATCCACCGAATTACTACACGTAGTGTTACAACGTGCAGAATTACAATTCGTGATGAAACAACATATGGTCACAAAATTCGTCGCCATGTGTGAGTAATTTATCGGCATGCACAACGTACCTATTTATCATATTTATTGTCATATACAACGTATATACAATCTTGACTGTAACACCTATTACCATAGAATACGCTGTACAACCTATTACCATAGAGTACGCTGTACAACCTATTGTTAGCGCACGGTATACATGGGTACCTCCAAATGCACTATTGAATATTTACTTGGGTGATAGCAGTTGCCACTTACGTCAAATGGAAGTCAATGTTCTCGTTACACTAAATGCGGTTGTTTATTAGTTGACCTAAGCCACTGTTCCGATTAGTTCCAACTGATCCCTTGTAACTGATTGTATTCTAACTGATTGCTTGTTGTAATTCTAACTGCTTGTTTGTAATTGATCTGCCTGTTGCAATGATTCTAACTGATTCTAACTGGTTGTGTTCTAACTGTTCTAAGTGGTTGTATTGTAACTGATATTCACGACATTACAAACCACCCTTGTTGACTCTGAGTATCATCCCACTTCTGCCACGAGCATAATGGAGGATGAGAAGGAGTTACTTAAAAAATAAGAGTAACTATAGATACATTGAGTTGATAATGTCCGAGATGTTGAAAAATCCTTGGTCCTAAACCATGTTTCTAAAAAATTTAACCGTCGTTGAGCAGTAAAGCTCAACGGGAAATTTGGTTATATCTTTATGGTACTGATTTGGGTTAGAGTGAATAGTTAATTAAACGATGCTCATCCAAACAGGCTAATATTGTCATTCCTTGATCAAACTGCACACCATAGAGTACACAGTACAACCTATTACTACAGTGCTACACCAGATCGCATGACTATACAAGTTAAATTATAAAGGAACTGCAGAGTACGGGATTACAACATGAGCAATTACAGCATATGTAGTGCTTAATGAAACACTGTGTCGCACAATGCGTTCCAATACAATGCATCAGCATAAAACGTATTGCAATTGCGTGGTGATTTATGTGCGTCGCAGCGTCAGCAATATTAAGTAACCATTAAACAACACGCGGAACCAGTAGATTCCCAATAAGCAGAAAAGTGGACTGTATCGAAATGAATGGATCGGACTTCGGACGATCAGATTTTATTGTGATGTGTACTTGTTAACTGTTGCGTTGAGAGTGCTTATCCGGAGACGTTTTACATTTTACCAAGACTCGGAGCAGGCGTAAAAATTTTGGGAAGTTGGTGAGGGGAAACAGTTCACTATTTTCTATCGGCTAGCTGAATTCAAGTGGAAATGGAAATATCAATGACGTAGAAGCCGTCTGTGTTTTCCTCAAAATGACCGTAGCGAGTAATAAACTTGAGGAGTACCTCGACACGAATGGAAAACTGCAAACAAAAGACTCTACGGTTAAGGCTGAGGGTTCTGACACCCAGATATGACTGACAATAAATCGATAAAAAACTCGTTAGAATGTAATGACTCCTCGGGTTCTATTTCTGCTACGGGTAAAGACTATTATTCTAAACTACGAATGTATCTAAAGGAATGAAAAAAATTTTAAATTATTGTATTGCTGGAAATGTGGACCCAGGTCCAGCCCTCTCGCTCCAATATGTATTCCAAGACCTAACACTGATACTAGTGGATATAGAACGTGTATAAAGATCTTTGCAGACATCGTGAAGGGAAGATGTCAGAGTAGAGAGGAAGACATCGCGCCACGGCCAGGACACTGTTTGGCGATACATTATTTAAATCAGCGCCACGCTTGTTTGCTGTCTCTGTGTGCAACATGTAAATACATGGCGGACCACCGTGTAGTCCTGGTTCGACAGGGGGTAGAACGAGCACCGAAAACGGCCAGATCAAACTGGTCCTCTCCTGCCACCAGGAGAGGATGCTGATGATGGCGTTGGCACGCAAACTCGATTCGCTCACTTTCTACCGGACGCGAGGCGCTTGGGAAATTTGCAAATGCCCGGGCTCGTGGTGGATGATCGAGTAGCCGGTGCCATTGTGTGATTGGTGCTACGATAAAAAATGTTGTCCGCGTTTGACGTGTTATTTATTCGCTAGGCGGTGGCCGAACCCTCCGGCGCGAACGTACCCTCGGCCATTTTCGTATTTTACGCCTCTGTGGCGTGAATTCGAATTATCGGCCACGAGGAGCATTTGCATGATTGCGAGCACTGTGGATTGCGCGCGATCTTACTCGATCGAGACCGCTGCCCTGTAAAATTAAATAACGTCAAACGGCTCGCGGTCATTCGTTTTTGATCCGAGCGAACCGAGAGCTGTTTCGCGCATGATTCTGGAAAATTGAGCTTGTGCGGCTAACTTGGCCGATTTTATTGAAGTTTATGCTTTAAAATGGTGAGAGATTAGAACTGTTTTACGGTACGGTTGGTTTATAAAATATTCGGATATCTTATGTTTTGAGAACTATCTTTTGGATTAGAAGAGTGTCATCGATTGGTACAATTGAAGATCCTTCATTTTGTGTTAGGAGTAACGATGATACATTTATACGATGGTTTTTAATGAGCTTCAAGCTTTAAATTGGTGTAAATCTGTGTCATTCTATAATATTTTTCTGTCGTGAAATTCTCATAAACGCTTTACATTTTGAAATCTTGTGTTTGATGTAGAAGAATGTCATAGTCTCGTGAAAATAAGAAACTCCCATTTTATACGAAGAATATTAATAGGGCACTCATGTCATCATTTTAATCGAGATCGAAGCTTTAAATTGATGTACTGTATGTATCATTCTGTAACACTTTTCTGTCATGAAATTCTTATAAACATTTTACATCTCGAAATCTCGTATTTGATGCAGAAAAATGGCATAGCCTCGTATAATTGAGAAACTTCCATTTTGTATGATGAATGATAAATATGGCACTTACATCATAATTTCAACCAAATTCGAAATTTTGTATTAACGTAGAATATGTGCCATTTTATGATACTTTTATGTCATGAAATTCCGTTAGACTTTTCAGGTTTCGAAATCTGCTATTTGAAATACAAACGTGACATTGCATTTTACTATCCGTGGTTCTCCATTTTGTCTACAGATATTGATGGGTGCACGCACATGGTGGGTTTTACGGATCTTGAAGCATTACCCCGATGTCATGTGCAGTTATTTCATAATGCTTTTCTGTCATGAAATCCTGATGAACTTTATACATGTCGGAAACTGCCATTTAAAATGCAAAAATGTTATTTCTCGAAATAATTGGAGGTTCTCCATATTGTACTAAAAGTGTCGATAGATGTATTTCTGCAGTAGCTTTCATCAAGTTTACATTGATGTAGTATGTGTATCATTTCATAATACTTTTCTGTCATGAAATCATATCCGACTTTCCATGGTTCAAAATTTACCATTCGATGTACACGAATGTAATTTTCTTAGTACTATCGATGATTCTTCACTTCGAGTAACATTGTTGAGGCATTTATTCAGTGATTTTTATCAAGCTTCATGCTTTGAATTGACGCGTTACATGTGTTATTTCGCGACACTTTTATGTCATAAAATTCTGCCAGACTTTTTACATTTCGAATTTCGTGACGGAAGCGTGCAAGTTTCGTTTCTCTATCGAATCGGTGTGGCAACGACCCACGCATAGCGCACGTTCGACTGCAGCGTGAAAAGCTCGCTCGTTATACTCGCACCGATACTTTCTGTGAAAACACGCCACGGCGTAATCTTCGCACCGGTATATCTGTGAAATTTCTATCTTGAAAACGCAACGACGCTTTCAGCATTTGGGAAAGTCGGCTTCGAAACCATGGAAAGAGGAATATTAATGACATGAACGGATTCGCGGAGGACGTTGACACTCGTATTTCGTTGATGAAGAGTTAGGATACGAACATATCCATAGAAACGAACGACTGCATCGCCAATTTCCTTTTTTATTATAATTAACCTAAAAACGTTAAATCTGTAACTTTGAAATTACGATTATAAACTCATAATTTTGAAGCTATAATTATAAACTTATAATTTTGAAATTACGATTATAAACTCGTAATGTTGAAGCTACAATTATGAAGCCATAATTTTAAAATTATGATTATGAACTCATAATTTTGAAGCTGCAATTGTAAACTTATAATTTTGAAATTACCGTTATAAACACATAATTTTGAAGCTGCAATTGTAAACTAATAATTTTGAAATTGCGGCTATAAGTTTAAAACTTTGAAGTTACAATCATAAAATGGTAACTTTACAAATTGCAATAAAAATTAAAAATTAATATTAGAACAGTTTATTACATCACGTGTTCCGTAGATAAATAATAGAATTTATGAAAGAATTCTTCGTAAATCATTTTATTTTATCAATGTAACATGCAGACATTGCTCACGAATATCGAATATCAGTTATGTAATTTTTATATAAAAAGGAACTCGTTCAAATGTAGTTCAACGTCGTAAAGTATCGGCTTCTGGCTGAACCCGGATACCAAATGGTCTGAAAAATTTAAAATGCCAATCAGTGATGTGTTTCAAATATATTTTCGATCGATCGTTGTCGTAAAAGGCAATGGTCCGCCAGTAACAGCTCTCTGCTAGCTATCGAAACCTCTCGCTCACGCGGAGAAATTTCGGTTTTGCTTCTTTTTACGCGGCCTCCTTTGCCTATGAGTATTATCTTAATAAAAAACGGGTGAGCCGTGAAACGTATGCAAAATTGTTTAATTAATTTAATGCAGTAACGGCCGAAAGAGCACTTTTTGCAGACACTGCTGTCAAAAATTTAGAAATATTTTTTTCCGTCGAGATATATTAGGCTCTCCCATAAGTTTCTTCTCTTTGATGTAACATAAAAACGAACTCCGTGGAATATTTTGCAATCAAGTAGTAAATAATATTTCCTGAGAGATTGAAGAGGGCGATAGGGTAGAATACTTCATTTTTAATGTAACAAATATTAGTCAATTTATATTGTGTATATATTTCTATTAAACAAGGAAGAAATTTACAGGACATCCTAATATGTACTAGATTTTAATAAGGGAAAAAATTAATAGAAATTGTTTCCTAACAAATTTTATTCAGTCAGGTTTATAAAATAAAGATTGTTACGAAGTTTCATGAAAATTAACTCATAATTTGCATTGTTATCCCACGTTACAAATCAATGTCTGTAATCATTATTTAGTAATTGTATAAATATGACTATCTGTGACATGTTCTGTACATCAAATACTTTGAATATCAACCATGTTTTGATCAACTTTAATTTAATATATTTTATTTGTGAACATTTCGACAAGCAAAAGGTACTTCCGATTTAACAGTGTTTAAAAATTTGAAAGAATTTCGAATATAACAAAATTGAAATAATTTACAAGGAACGATACGCGTTAGAAACTGCTTATATCGTACGAAATCATTTCGCGTTTGTTTAAACATTTGCAGAAACGGTCAATTTTTATAGCATTGATTCGAACAGGGACGAAGCAACGGGATCCGCTGGATACGGGAAGGGTTAAAGGGGAAGGTCCGCATGAATAATTGAATCGGCGAAAGCAGCGGAAGATAAAGCCGAAACAAGGAAGAAACCCAGGGACATCGAGCTGAAAGCTATCGTTCATTAATTTGCGGAAGCTTGGGTCGTTAGTTGAACAGATACAGATGGCAGATATGTTAAAGTAGGCATTGTCGGGCAGGCAAACGTTATTTGGCAGCGAACAAACGACAATGTTATCTATCGTCCGGTGCGCCGAGCGAATGCTCGAATCGAATATAAATAACGATACGAAACAGCAATCTGTTCCTAATTTATTGCCAGCCTTCATGCAGATTTCTTGTTTGACCCTTGCCTCCACGAGCATTCGCTTTCGATTCACTTTTTCCGTCTTTGTTCTCCGCGACGTAAATGGCGGTATTGTCCACCCGTAATCTCCGATTCGGACGGAAACTGGAATAAACTGCGTTTTATGGCCGTCATATAAACGTACAATATTTCCTCTTCCGCTTCGAGGGGAAATCGCATCTGATTTCTGAGTAATACCGTAAATTTTGTATGGTTAATACTAATAATTGCGAACATTCGGCACCTTAGTCTGCAGGATCAGTATTTCAAATACATTTTAGAAAATATGAATGTGAAATTTCACGATATGAAAAGGGGTTTACATATTCTTTTATATTCATTGATAATAATAATTTTTTTATTTTTGGACTTGTGATCTTGAAGCTCTCACAAAAATTTTTAAACCATATAGCATATTTTTACATAGATAAATTCTCTGGGAAACTTTGTGCGAACATGTATTGGGTAAAATTGGAAAAATCAATTAACACTAGAACTACCAACCAGTCAAAATGATTGGTTTCGGGTTTGGCATTTTTTATTACAAAATTTTATTGCCTTCCTTATGTCAAAATGTCTGTCATGTTTTATTGAGCTAATGAATAGCTGTATATGCTAGGTGATGCTGCAATATTTATTTTTCTACTGTATTTTCAGTTTTGAAGTAAGCATGCATTTAATGCCGATACTTCTAGTATTAACATACCCCGAACTTTCACAGATAATATCTCATTCTTCATTTTAAAATATTTCGCGAACTATTGTTGTATCCCATAAGTTTCTTCCTTTTCTGATACAAAAGATAAACGCTCTTAAAGAAATATTGTGTAAGGAAGCTTCAATGAGACTCAATAACTTAAGAAAGAGGAAATAATTCGGTTTGCTGAGAGATAAAATATAAGAGAAGAAAGTTCATGTTGTTATGCATAGTATATGTATAGATCATGTGGCTGTATCATGATAGAGAAGAGTTCATGTTTAATGCAACGAATCATGCTTGAACAATAAACATTGTGTATTCATTTCATGTCGAAGAAGAAGGAAATTTATGAGACACCCCGATATTAATTTTTTAGACTATATGTCATTTTCTCTGGGACCCCATGTATTCATTGTATGGATGCCAATGGCTTATCAGTACATGATATATGCTAGCTATAATTTACAATACACGGTAAGGATTATTTATAATACACACGAACTACAATTTATAACACATTCTAATGATAATTTAGAAAACATATTATCGATAATATTCAACACTAAGATGGGTATACTAATCAGTCTACCATCATGATTACGATGTTCCTATACGCGGACAAACAATATTGTATTGTAAGTGGGTACAATTAAACAGCAATGTTTTGGTAAAGGAGGGAAGAAAGTTTATCGTTCCACGGCTGGGCAAAGTATGGTATCTATAACGGTGAGAATATCACGCAAGCAGTTTGCGGCACAATGAATCGTTCAGTTTGTATTAATTGCAAACAGGGACTCGTTGAAGGCATTTGACAAAGCAGGAAGTAGCTCGAGTACGATACAGAGAGGGATCCGTGGGTTGATATCGTCATAAACGTTACACAGAACTCTGACAGCGACTAATTTAATCGCTAAGTAATTGTATAATATCCAATTTGTAGAGTAGAGTGCGTGCCGTTCTGTTCCATGCCAAACCACTTCGGTGTTCACCTAAGCGTTTGCAAGCTGTGCAAGTCCCAATTATTAGGGATGCGTACCGTGCTGGCTGGCCTCGCGAAATGCGAGTTTCGCGACATCAGCATTGTCGGCAGAAATGAACATTTGTGAGTGGTACGCCGGTAAGGTATTTTTAGCCAAACAACATAACCTCTGCGTCGGCCGTTTCGAATCGGAGGCCCAAAAAATGTTAATACCTCGATGCACAGAAGATCAGATTATTATTGCTGGCTGACAAACACAGAGTGTCGTATGAACGTACAGGACCCTCGTGTTTTCGATTATTTATATACGCTGCTGAAAGGAAATATGGCATAGAAATATTTTAGGCAAAGATTGGCCAAAGACGTCCGTGAGAAATCATCGTAGAATTATACTCATCTTTTTAATTAAAGCTTAATCTCTCTACTTTAGGAATCTGTAGTTCGATTTTGATGCATCCTTACCACTATAACACTATAAATGTAAGGGCATGTTTGCAATATTGAAAATTACTTGTGGACTTCTTAAAATCATTTTCGCACAATAAGAAAAGCAGTTGAATTTTACTAAGAAAAACGTTACGGACTTTTTCCCAGACCCAATATAATAAATTAATATAGTTTCGTTATTACCAGGTGTATGCATATGTTTTTTCCGGTTGAACTTAGAGATGGCTCGAGCGAAAAGTACGCAGCGTATTAATTCGAATGATACGTCATTATGTTCGTCTGACATTAAACGACAAGCACGTACAAGTTGAGTCCGCCAAAATCTAGTGTCTTTGTTTTATCGTTCAGTGATCATGCCGAATTTTCTGCCCGAAAAAGAACATTTGCGGCACGCATTGCTTTTCTTATTCAATCAAAAGGAAAAGGCTGTTGAATGTTTTCTGGTAGAAATATATGATGAACACGCTCCATCGATTAGAACATGCGAGACATGGTTTTGATAATTTAAAAGTGGCGATTTCAATGTAAAAGTCAGTGAACGCTCTGGTAGACCACATAAGTGCGAAGACGAGCAATTGCAGGAGTTATTGGACGATGACCCAACTCAAACTTAACAGTAATTGGTAAAATCATTAAATGAAGTTCTTTGGTCTTTTATGGCTGTTATGTTAAACTTTCAATATTCAAAATTTTCTAAGATCTACAATAATGTCTACACCCTTGAAAACTACGTGTCTTCTTTACAAAAAAAAATAAAAAAAACTTATGCATACACCTGGTAAATAAAAGCGAAATAAATTGAGTGACAAAAAAACGAAAGTTACTTGTGACTCGCCCTAATACATGGTCTCGATCGAGATCAATACACGCAGTGTCCAGAAGTCAGCAGAAGTCACTGTATCGACCCGAATAAAATAGCCTCCGTTGTTCGTACATCGTGAATCAGTTTTGTCGAGCACAAATTTGTCAATAGCGATAATTCCGACCTCGAGGGACCACCCTGGTCGGCCACGAACGGAAATGCCAGTATCTCTGAGGATCTCCAACTGTAGTAACCGAATAGGTAGTAAAGCCGGGTCTACCGAAATATCAGCGTACGCATATATCGCGAGTGCAACTATTTTCGGCGGTTAGGTACGTACGTAGGCGCAAAACAACGCCGGGGACGAAATGAAGATGACGATGGACGGCGAAAATCGGCCACCCAGCTGGCACCGTTGTAATGGCCTCAATGACTGAATACGAGAGAGAGGAATAAAATTAAAACGACAAAGGTTCTTTGAACGGGACTACCGATCTCCCGACGGACCGAAATATTTCCAGACACAAAAGAAACCCGATAAATCTGTACGGAAATACATCCGCGGCGAATATAGGTTGTCTAAATGCGATGAAACATCAAACGAGATTAAACGTCACGAACGTTTCATCGAGCGTTAAAACGCGGTGATACGTTACCGCGCTTTATGGCGATGAAACAAGTATGTATTCTTTGTGAGAGGCATTTCGATTCATTGTTGTTGCGCACGTATCGCACTCTGTTATCCGGATTTGCAGGCTGTAGGAGTAATATGAATCTCTTACACCAGTCATTTTTTTAGGATAAGTTACTGTTACCGCGTGGGCCAAAAATGATCTGTTGAAATGTGGAAGACTTTCTTTGAATGCCCGCTTCACGCGCAGTCTTAACTACCGACGTGTAATGTACAATTATTTTGTTGTTCAAACTGAAGTTGAAAAATAATTAACCAAACGATGAGACATATATTCATACATTTATTAATTCTTTATCTTGACGAGAATCAGCAGAAATTTTAAGAAAACCGCTGTAAAAAATTTGAGCAATTGAAACAGGAAATTTATGAAACGGTCATTTGACCGCTTTGGTAGGTTTAGTATTAACGGCGAGCGAATTATTGGAAAATTCGAAGGTGAAAAAACACAGTATTAAATCTAACAGTTAGATATGTTAAGCAACAAAAATTTTTACGGTAATTTTTACAAAGTTTGTTTGAACGGCTTGTTTAACTTGAGATGTTTGATCTCGACTGATTGAACTTCGACTTTGATCTAACTCTATGTCGTTAACCTTTCCTGCGTAGTACATTCATTTTGGCGGAGGAGTTTTTTTTGTAACGTCGCTTCTTATTGGTTACTTGAATTTTTGAAAAACCTTGGGAAGTGGAAAGCCGTTCTACTAGGTAAGGTGACTCTTAGGTAAGGTGTTTTGACAGCGCAGGCCGGTATTAGTAATAAACCAAATTTAACCTTTCCCAAATGTGCTGGTCTCTGAAAAATTAAAAATCCTTGCGGACAATAAGTCATAAAATTTGTTCATTTTTACCTATCCCTAATAAACGCTATTTTAACCGAAAATATTGTTCTTGTTTGTTACGCAGTAACAGTTACTTTCCTTGTAACGCAAAATGATTAGCGAGGTCTCATGTACAACGAATGCAAATGTCCTGTGTTGGATGACCAAGCGCATATTCTAATCTAAGTTAAATGTTTGCACCAACAAGTCATCCGAACAACAGTTCCAAAACTTCAAAATATATGAGTCACGGCCTGCAGTAGTTATAAGGGCTAAGACCATCCTCCCCCACTAGAATAAGGTTATATACAGTCTTGGACAAAATTAAGTGGACAGGTATCATAAATAACAAAAGGTTAATTTAATTTAACTAACAATGCCTATAAATCAAAACTTTATTGTACAATTATATACATTAAATAAATGTTTTTTCAAGTCTACAAAAGCATTTCACGTTCTACATTTTAAATTTATTTAAAACATTGTAACAAAACAAAAAATTTTTTACATTTCTGCAATGTCCACTTAATTTTGTCCATGACTGTATATACTTTCCGTGGACACGGGAAGTCAGAAAGAATTCTGTGTCTGGTCAGTACGTTACACGTTGTTGCATTGCGCTCTTTGTTGAAATTGTAATTAGTTGAGTTCGGAGTAAAATACGATTGTATTCGGCTAAACAACAAAGTTCAGCTCGATCTCCTCATCCGGGCTCCAACACCTGCAACTAGATCTTTTTTAGTAGGAACATTGTAATACACTTAACAACGATGATTTTTTATTAAATGATTAGGAAAGAAACCTTTCGCCCTATGTTTACTAAAGCTTTTTTACTCAGTACAGTGTATCCTATATACCATATAAATATTAAATGCTTTTGTTTGAACACCCTGGATAGTTACAGAATCGAATTAGAATAAATCGTGTGAAATTTAAGTGTCTAGTTTGTTCTGCATCATGCAACGCAGAAATCATGATCTTTTGTAGAAAACACTGCAAGTTTCAATCTTGATCCTTGGCAAACACAGGCTCGTGTAAGCTTGTGTAAGCATCGAGTGACTGTCGTTGACGCTTCGGGTATATCAGTCGTCGAAGACGAGCGATGTTTGTACGAAGCTTTCTTTTCCAAACGTGACCGGCTTATAATCGAAAGCCGTGCACCGGCTTCGAGTGTTCCTCGACAATGCGTGATCGGATGTTCCGACGAGGGTGAAAACGATCCAGTTTATTATTCCAACAACTTCGCCATCGATCTGTCTCTCTTCAGGGACTGGCGGAGCGCAAAAACACTCGACGAACATGTGTCCGTTCGTTCGGAAGGGGTTGATACTGCAGTTTCTACTTCGAAATCGTATCCTTCTCGTGTAACTCGCACGAATGATATCGCGTTTCAACGGATTTCACGGAACGGGGTTAGCTTCGAGACCTTCTTTCGCGAATCGCTCGATTGTTACCCGCGATTGAAATCGCTTGAAGCAATTACGGTCTCTTTGAGGCAACGTACTCGGAATATTTATGAACATTTTAGGAAATGTCGCGCTTGCTTTTCTAATTGTGTCATGCCAAGGCGATATATTTCGCAATACTCTTCTTTATTTCGTCGTGTATCGATATATTTCAGTTTCCTTTCGCTTTTGTTCTATAGTAGAGAATTTCTACTAGAGCAATATTTGCTTCGTTATTATACAGCGGGAGAGTTATTGTATTTTTCAATGCACAATGATGTTAACAATTGCGATTCGATCGCTTCAGTTTTACGTGAAAAAAGTGCATACCTATTTTAACGTCTCAGTTTGGAGACACTATATAAATCTTTATTTGATTTTGATTACTTCATTCATCACAAAAATTATGTGGTCCTCTAAATTCCAATGTTTGAAGTCTAAATGTAACCTAACCTCTCAACTCGTCGAAATAACCTTTCTGCACACTTTGTCCTAATTCAACATAAAAAAAGTATAATAATTATTTAGATCGTTTCGAGTTTCTTACATATTATAACAATTTCGTAACGCCTTAAAATTTGGAGTCTGATCGCTGAATGTAACCTAACCTCTCAAAGTTGGAATAGTGTCTTGCACATAAACATTCTGTCCCTTTTGTACTAGTTTAACTTCAGCAATGAGTACAAAATTTTATTCGGACCGTTTCGGTTGTTTTATGTAATACAAAATTGTTGTGACGCCGTAAAATTTGTAATTTGAGCTCTAAATGTAACCTAACCTCTCAAGATTAGAAAAGTGCCCTCCAAAGAAATTTTCTATACCTTCTGTACTAATTTAGCCTCAAAAATGAATACCAAAATCTTATTCAGATCGTTTCGGTTGTTTTATACATTACAAAATTTTTGTGATGCTGTAAAATTTGGAATTTGAACTCTAAGTGTAACCTAACCTCTCAAGTTTATAAAGTGTGCTCCAAATAAATTTTCTATATCTTATGTGCTAATTTAGCCTAAAAAATGAATACCAAAATGTTATTCAGATCGTTTCGGTTGTTTTATATATTACAAAATTTTTGTGACGCTGCAAAATTTGGAATTTGAACTCTGAATGTAACCATAACCTTCAAGATTAGAAAAATGTCCTCCAAATAAATTTTCTATACCTTTTGTCTGAATATAACCTGAGAAATGCTTATCAAAATTTTATTCAAATCGATGTTCCATAGTTCAATAGATGGATCGTAGCCGATAGCTTGCAATTTGGTTTCATACCACGGTATAGTTATAGTTATTTAAACGGCAGCTATTAGTAGTTTCTCCCCTGTCTTTCGTATTTCCAACTACGATTTCACCGTGGCTTTTTACAATAATCGAACGGAATATAAGCACTGATCCGTTTCCGTTGATATTTCTTTTTTGCTGTGTATTCTGTTTTTCGATATTTATAGTTCACCGCGCACCAGTTTCATTTCGGACACTAACTTGCGAAAACAATGTGTACGTAGTGGTTAATTCATTCCCATTGATCCTCTTATACTCCCCAGACCGTGCAGTGTACTTTATCAGAATTCCATTTGTTCTGTCAAAAATAAATCTTACCGGAGCTGGCTTTAATAAAAGAACCGTTCAACTATGTATCTCGTCTCGCGAGTGTAATTGTTTCTCTATAAATCAATGAGAAACATTTAGGGGTCGCGCTGGCCGCAGTAAATTTCCGGCAAAATTTTATGTCATTCGCACGTTCGACGGCAAATGTTCTTCTGAAGAACCTGGAATATAGCGTGGTACTCATTTATGGTGTGGAGAATCAGGCCAGAAATGTCGCTTTGTAAGATTCATGACTGTTAGAAAAACATCGATCAAGATATCGATACAAATTTTCAGAATTTGGGAGTTATGAGCACTTGAAAATTTTTAGTATTCGAAAATTACAGAATGTAATAATATTGAGGAGTTGAGAATTTTGAGAATATCTAGAGTTAGGGTGCTTGAGACGTTGTAAAATTTACGAGTCTCAAAGTTTAAGAGTTTGAGAATATTGAGAATTTTGAGTAATTTGGGAAGTCTGAGAATTTGGGAATTTTAGAACTCGAGAATTTGAGAATTTTGGGAAGTTAAAAATTTTAGAATTTAAGAATTATAAGTATTCGAGAATTTTTAATATTTTAGAATTTAGAGACTTGAAGATTTTGAGAATTTGTGAATTTCAGATTTTGAGAATTTATATATTTTGAGAGTTTGAGAGTTTGCTGGTTTGGGAATATTGAGAGTCTTAAGGATTTGGCAGCTTTAGACATTGAGAATTGCTAGATCTCGAGAATTTGTAGTATTCTGGAATTTAGGGACTTGAGGATTTTGAGAATTTGGGGATTTTAGATTTTGAAAATTTGTATATTTTGAAAGTTTGAGAATGTCATAAGTTCTGAAAATTTGATAGCACTAGAAGTTGAGAATTGCTGAAACTGAAGATTTGGAAAACTTGTGATATATAAACATTTCAAAATTTTGAGAATTCTTAAAACTCAAGAATTTTAGAATTTGAGGATGTCAGGTTTTGGGGATTTCAGAATTCTGAGAACTTGAAGATTTGCGAATTAAAGAATTCCTAGATATTCATAAGTTCGAGAATTTTTTAAATTTAGAAATTTGTGAACTTGAGAATTTGCGAATTTAAAAAGTAGGGAGACTTAGTTCAACATCTTTATGAACATCATCCTGCATTTATTCCAAATTTGCCGCCGTACAAAAAATATTGTAATTATTTTCCTGTTGTTCCTTTTTCGTCGGTGTTGAAAGTTTAGCAGCGTAATACAGTCTCTTCAGGGCACACGAGGGATGAAATCGATCGTAGAAGCGGATTAAGCTCGGCGTGACATCGTAAAAATGTTCTTCTCCACTTTATACATACTTTAGTCTCGCACGCGACATCTCTCACGCATTTACTGTCCTTACGCCGCTTTCGGTAATGCAACCATAAATAACAGAACAGCCTTAAGCAACCCCTTAGAGCTCGCAACACTTTTCAGGCCACCCTGCTGTATCGCACCACGTGCCACCCTTTTCCCACCAGATGTTTCCTTCCGTAGCTTCCAACAGGTTCAATCGAACGATCTATCAACATCCTTCTCTCGATTCTTTTTTTCTTCCATACACTCGCTTTCGAATGTTCAATCAAGTTTTTTTTTATTTGCTTACTATCTGTCACGCGATATCTCGCAGAAAGAGGATTTGGATCGCTTATATCGTCGCGAGTGCTGTTTCTTACACTGTAAATAGCTGATTGAAGTTACAACGAAACACTACTCGCTGGGAAAAATAAATTTAACATTAAAACTATCGACGTATAATGCACAACTATTTTGAAATTAAAAATGAAGTTGAGAAATGAATGAAAAGGCTATGAAACATAAATGGACACACTTGTTGATTCATTATGTTGATGACAATCAGTACAGATGTTAAGAAAACCATCTTGATAAATTTTGTCATTTGAAATGAGAAATTTGTAAAAGGGTCATTTGACCCCTTTGGTAGTTTTAGTGTTAACACATTGGGTGCCACTATAAAACAGTTTCAATTTCTTTGAGATAAATTTTATAGACAATTTTCATAATATTCAACCCTTGTGTATTCGATAAGCTTTTGATTTATTTACCACAATTTTGTATACTTTCTTATGTTAAATGTTTCAACTAAAATTGTATGACTTCATACGTCACCCGTATGTGGGTGACATGACACTCAAAGTGTTAATCACGTGCTTTTATCCACTTTTTAATAATTAGAGTTTATCGGATTTGTTTCATCCGATTCCAGACACAGATACTGACGATGAATTTCACGAATTAAAAATTTAACCCTTTGCACTCAACAGGGGACTCACACTCACCATTTTGTTTAATACAGCGATTTGGAATAGGTACTTTTTAACTAAATCTACAGTGTTGTACCTATCGTGTATCGACATCATGAAATAGGTAATGCCGACAATTAATAGTAGAAAGATAATAACTTCAAACGAAGTCAACAAACTTCAATCAAAAACTTTTAGAGTTGCTATCTACTACCAATAAAAGTACCTTCGAAAAAGTGTTAAAGAGATGAACATCTGAAAATTTGTAAACTTGTAAATTTGTAAACTTGAAAACTTGAAAACTTGAAAACTTGAGAACTTGAAACTCTGAAAATTTGAAACTTGAAAACCAAAAAACCAAAAAACCAGAAAACCTGAAAACTTAAAAACTTAAGAACCTAAAAATTTGAAAATCTGAAAGTCTTAGAGTTGCTATCTGCTACCAATAAAAATACCTTCGAGTGCAAAGTGTTAAAAAGTTGAACATCTGAAAATTTGTAAATTTGCAAATTTGAGGGCTTGAAGACCTGAAAACCTGAAAACCTGAAAACCTGAAAACTTAAAAACCCGAAAATTTGAAAAATCGAATACTGGAAAACCTGAACACTTAAAATTCTTAATTTCAAATCTTGAATGTTAAAAATGGTTCCTTTAAGTATTTCATTTGTAAAAATAATGATAAAAACAGTTGTCATTTTTTCTCTGCCCTAAAGAAAGTAGTATCGTTTTAGCATCGAAATCTCGTTCGTATTCTCAAGTTATTTGTCGCGCCGGGCCGTTCCGTGCATAGGGCCGGCCCTGAAAGTCGACCCAAGCAATCTTCCTTCGTTTTGACTTCTTTTCGTGACTCGCGCGTTGTTTGCGCACGTCCTAGTCGCTCGAAGAGTTATAAGAATATTTGTCGATGGTCGCCACACGACGATACGTGCCAGCACCTTTTTCTCGCGCGTGTTGTTACACGCTCGCGAGGACCTTTTTCTGAAAAAGAAAAAGCGGTACAAAGGGGGGAGGAAAAAGAGTGGTCGTACTGCGACAACCTGGATGGAAAGTCTGTTTGCTTAGGATGCGCCCCAAAAACTGGGCGTTAAAAGCAGTGCCCGACTCCTCGAAACACTCGGAACGACTTACGTCGAGCCTGGGAAACACTGGATAATGCATCATGGCTGCCACCAATGTCAATATTTTCATTATTTCACGAGAAAAATTCGGCTGATTTTTTTTACCACCCTTCGGCCGCAACAAGGGATGAAACGCTGTCAGTCTTGTTTTGACTTTTCGCTCGTGTTTTTCTTTCGTGGAAACGTCGCGGGGAAAATTCAGTACCTGTAACCCTAACAAATTCCTGTCGCCTCGGCGCATAAAGCGGACATTATTGCTCTTTGGGAAATTTATCCCTTTAATGATTCGGTTTGGTACCCCATCTGTTTGCATAGATAATATTCGATGTCTTTATAGTATTTCAAGGCACGTTTTGATCTTCGTCGAGGTTATGTTGTATTATCTAACACTAAAATTAAG
Organism: Coelioxys conoideus; assembly: GCA_947623535.1. Classification (NCBI taxonomy): domain Eukaryota; kingdom Metazoa; phylum Arthropoda; class Insecta; order Hymenoptera; family Megachilidae; genus Coelioxys; species Coelioxys conoideus. Next base: position 27,318,044 of record OX392450.1, on the reverse strand, counting down.
CTGGTCTTGTTGACATTTATGCTGATCGTTCAACAAATTCAGTGAAAGAATATTTACGTATTAACGTAAATATTATATGCGATATAGAAAACTAAATTTTCGGGCGTTTCATAAATAAATCATGTATCGTGTTTCGTGTACAACAATACGAAGCATCATACTTTCAACGCCATGAATTATATCGAAAATTCGATTTAACATGTTGCAAATAAGGTTTTTTATTGTTTTCACTGACATTTTTCCATGTATCTGGGATTGCAAGTTTTCATTTACCTACATTTCAATACAGTGAGGGACCAAAGTATTTGTACACCTCGAATGTAGAAATAAAAACAACAACATTTTCTGTTATTAAATATACATAAACATTTATAGCTGTATATTGTATATTATACTTACGACAACAAATGAACATGACATAATGGCGGAAGAACAATTAACACTAAAACTACCAAAGGGGTCAAATGACTCCTCTACAAATTTCCTACTTCAAATGACAAAATTTGTTGAGCTGGTCTTGTTGACATTTATGCTAATTGTTATCAAGATAAGACATCCATAAGTGACTTCATTTATTTTTCATCGTTTGTTCATGTATTTTTCAACTTCATTTTTAACATCAAAATGATTGTGCATTATACGTCGGTGTGAAATTTTGTTTTGACCGTACGTAGGTTCGGTGCTTCACTCCTAACATTACATAATAATAACATTTTCCACGAATTCGTTATTGTTGCCAGAAAGTATGAAAATGCAACAATTACTGTGTGAAGGGTAGTTTTGAAACGTTTCGTTTTTATAAACTTATTTCAACTGCAGTTTCCGACAAATATAAAACCAACTTTCTTGTACGATCAAACTACTGTAAAATTCAGTTCATCCGCAGTCTATTTATCCGAACAAATAAATGCTCAGCTTCAGTTATACAAATTCGTTGCTGTGCTCTTATCCTCCGTACTATTACTCAGAATATTATCCAGTTATATAATCCTCTATATGTGTATCCCAGTTATACGAACACCTACATAGTCCAATTATGTAGGTTTACATAGTTCAATTATATGAACACTTATTTATATCATATAATCCATTTATGCAAACACTTATTTCCACAATCCATTTATACAAACACTTATTTATATAATCCATTTATATAATTCATTTATGCAAACACTTATTTTTATAATCCAATTATACGAATACACTTATGTACTTAATCCATTAATGCAAACACTTAGTTATACAATACAGTTATATTATATGTTTATCCATTACATAAACACCGATTTATGCAAAAAATATTTCCAAACATTTCGCGTTGCGAATAAATTGTATAAACATTTTTTGCGAAAAGAACAATCGTTGTGTAAACTTGAGAAACATCAACTGCGCTTACACGAAGGACCGAGCAATAATGGAAGAGGAAATTAATGGACTATTACAAGAATATTTAAATACGCGAAGCCCGTCGTCTTCGGATAAATGAAGATTCACGGCGCTGCAGAAACTGAATATTACACGGAAGCTTTTCCTGAAAGCGCGTCTAGAAAAAGGGATATCTGTTATGCAAACGGTGAACAAAGTGGCGGGAACGATTCATGGTAATAGCCATGAAAGAAAGATGAATAGCCGTGGAATAAATAACGTGTGTAGCTTTGGACGCAGCAGCTGAAAGACATTCGTCCGCTTCGACAGGTGCGTAACGGGCCTCTTCCGTGGTTCCCAAGCGAGCAGACACGTACGTTCTTTAAATTCACGCTTCACTCGTGCACACGCCGAACCAGAAAATAAAGGGTCTTGACGGTCACGTTTAAGAAAATTACTGTTCAGCCGTCGGAAAGTGGGACATCGATTACGAGCTTCGGAAATAAAGGTGCACGAACTCGTCAAAAATCTGGCAACTCGTTCGTTGTTCGTGTTGTCGTTAACCTGGAGGGTGGTAATTGTACACCAAAAAATGCTTTGACCAAATACTCCCACTAACTGTTAGATTTAAAACTGGATTTTGGCAAACGTTAGATTTGTTACATTAAATTACAGAAAATTAGTAAGTAGCTTCTGCCAAATGTAAGTTATCCTTGTTTAAAATAAAGAATCATTGTGTGAGTCAGTTGAACACACTTGTTAAAAATCTGGCAACTAGGTCGTTGTTTCTGTTGTAGTTAACCTGGAGGGTGGTAATTGTACACGAAAAAAACCCCTTTCACAAGATACTTCTATTAATTGTTAAATTTAACACTGGATTTTGATGGATGTAAGATTGCTTACTTTAACTTACGAAAATTAGTAAGTAGTTTCTGCCAAATGTAAGTTATTCTTGTTTAAAATAAAGAATCATTGTGTGAGTCAGTTGAATACACTTGTTGAAAATCTGGCAACTAGGTCGTTGTTTCTGTTGTCGTTAACCTGGAGGGTAGTAATTGTACACGAAAAAAAAACGCTTTAACAGAATACTCCTACTAACTGTTAGATTTAAAATTGGATTGTGGGAAACCTTAGGTTTTTTACTTTAAATTCAAAGTACTAGTAAGAAGTTTCTGCCAAAATTCAAGTTACCATTCATCGAAATAAAGAATCATTGCGTGAATCAGTTATAGAAACCCATAAAAAATCTGGCAACTCTTTTGTTGTTCGTGTTGTCGTTGACCTGGAGGGTGGTAATTGTGCACGAAAGGAATGCTTTGACAAAATACTTCCATTAACTGTTAGATTTAACACCGGATTTTGACGAATGTTAGATTATCTTATTTTAAATTACGAAAATTAGTAGGAAGCTTCTGTCAAAATGCAAGTTACTATTCATCGAAAGAAAGAATCCTTGCGTGAATGATTTTATGAATCATTTTGCTTATTTTTATACCATCATTTTTATTTGAATATAAATGGTCATTCATCTATAAATCTGTAAATCTAGTGTTAATGACAGAGCGGACTATATGAATATTGAGCTCTGATCTGTTGCTAAACGAAGGTGAGAACTCGAAGAAAGGATTAGAATATGTAGGAAGTGTCAGATTCCGATTTATTTTAACACCGGATGCTATTACGAGAGGCACTTAAGAAAACTAGATTGTCGCTGCAATCCTACATCCGTTGATTTCCGAGTATAATAAAGCCGAGTAGAGTGTCGGTGGTGCTTTTAACAGTAGATTTACGGAACCTGTCAAAATGGTGTATCTAACATTTATCATTTTCAATTATGAAAATTAATTTCATATCTCGGTCAACCATCGCCGAGATAAAGAATCAGCGTTTCAGTCACTATACGCACTATTCGTTATTTATTTATTTTTATAGTTGAGTTTCAATTTAAGTTTAAATGGCCACGGAACGCCTGAAAATCTAGGGTTAAAGGCTTGGAATTTAGTTTTTGTACATAGTAGGAACGAGGAAACGGACCAATACAGATTGTTGGACTTTAAGGAATCAGGCATATTATTCAAAGTTGATGAGCAGAGATTCAAGGATTGTTTGAAAAATTATGTACGGAAGGATGATTAGGTTTGGACTTGGTTTGAAAAATAAAAATATTGACTATCCTAGAAAGATAAAAATACTAACTGACCTAATTGTAAGTGAGAGAGACCAACCACTGAACATTGAATTTGATTAAACTAAAACTAAATACGAGTTGAACTAACGTCAAATATTAGTTTAATTGAATCTAAATAACAAGTTATCTAAAACTACATGTCAATTTATCTAATAGTCAATATCAATTTATCTAAAATCAAATATCAATTTACCTAAAACCAATATGGGTTTAACCAAACCGAAATGTTAGTTTAACTAACTATTGAATTTTTACCACGCATCTTCTATTTCTCTGAAATAAGTTTTGAGAACACATTTATGGTTCTATTCGGCGAGCAGTATACGCGCATAGTTGCCATGAATCCGCCATTTTATTTTGCACCCTTTAGAAACGGTCTGACGGGATTTTTATTCCACCGACATTGATTGGCCGCGGAGGAAAATAATTTGAAAGAAAAACAGAGGCTGTCGAATAGAAACTGTTTTTCATGCGATGGCAAACGAGCATGTAATATAACGCGCTATAAAACTTGCTTTAGACGATGGAACGTACTCTATCAAGGGATTATATGCATTACTATACGTATCTGTTTACGTGCATCGCGGACAGAAACGAATCTTGATGGTTCGTTATCGTAACAGTGTATGTCGTGTTCCAGCGTCTTGTTACCGAAGTATAATAAATATTGAGATCCTATAGTTGCGTTTGTTTTACCCTCAACGAGCCTAGGGAGAATCGTTGTTTCCCTCGTCGGAGTTCTTGCAATTTTATTACCCTATTTACTGGAAGCATTATCTCTTGGAAATCGGTGGGATCTCGTTTAATGACAATGAAATTCTAACTTCGGAATTTCCGGGGTTCAGGAAGAGGATTAGAGGGTTTTGCAAGAATTTTGAATATTGGGAAGATCGAGATTCGGGGTTATGAGATTTGGAATCGTTGGAACGAAACGAAAGTTTGGAAAGTCGGACTTTAGTGTTTTGTATTTTGGCTGTGTGAGTATGGGCAGCATTGGAACTTCGAGAAATCGGATTTCAGAGTTGAAGATTTTGAGACAGTGGAACTGTAGAAATTAGGACTTTTGAAGTTTAGACTTAGGATGTCTGAAATTTTTTAATTTCGTTCTTGGGTTTTGAAATTAGATTTATCGTTTCAGATTTTCGAGTTTGAGAATTTGACACTTTAGAGCACCGAAACCTTGAAAATTTGGGATTTTGAGACATTGGAAGATTCGAAATTTAATCTTTTTACATATGCATTTAGGGTATTTTAAATTCTTCAATTTGGGCCTTGAGGATTTGGGGTTCAAAATTATAAAGTTTGAGAATGTCGGTCCTTGGAACATCGGATCTTAGAAAATTTTGATTTTACTACGTTGCATTTGAAATTTTGGAATTTGGATCTGTTGAATCTAAAATTTCAGAATTTGACATTTAAAATTCAAGCGTTTGAGAATATGGAAATAAATAATATTGGAAGTTTGTAAGTTTGGAATTTTCAACATTAATACTTTACGAATTTGAATTTTCTGAACTTGGATTTAGGATATCTGAGATTTTTGAAAAGTGGACTTTTAAAATGTAGAACTTCGGAACCTTGGAGCTTCGAAAATTTCAGATTTTCGGACAGTACAACTTTAGAAATTTCGACTTTTTAAATTTCAATAATTTGGTGTTTACAATTCTGGGGTTTGAGACTTTAGAACATCGAACATTAAACCTTCGAGAATTTCGAATACGCATAAAATTGAAACGGTGACAAGTTCATACTTATAAACCGTGAAATTTTAAAACATCGATTTGAATTCTGAAAGATTTGTAAATAACTTTGGGAAATTGAGACATTGACGTGAAACAGTGTCTAGACTATAACCTCCAGATTTGCTTCTAAAAAACACGATTTCATGATTTTTTATAATGCTAAAGGTTAAACCTCGACATCTTCAACCACACATTTCCCAAATATCACAAAAGAATCTTTGCATCCTCCATGTTTCTCCGCAAGCCGCAGCAACAAATGTTTGCAGGCAATTACAAAAATGATTCAAGAATAAACCGAAGGTAACTAAAAATCTGTAAAAACATCCATTATTCAGGAACGTATTAATCGATTTTTCGCCGGTTCCTCGCCGGACGGTATTTCCCGGAGTTAATAATAATACGACGAACTCCGATGTAATCACGAAACCGCGTTAATTCGACGATGCCCGGGATGCAGCTAAGAGTTTAACGAGGAAAAGAGTTTCGTGAACTTAAGACTCGTCGGCGATTCACGATGGCGGGAAAATGTGAAAAGTTTTTGGTCAGAACCGTGCCCCCATCCTCGCGGTGTTCGTGCCCGGCTCTGATATTAATTAACATCACGGTCTCTCGCCCCAGCCGCTTTATCCTCCTCTTTTTTTCTTCCTTTCATTCTTTTCCCTTTATTCTCGCTGCTGCGATGCTCGTACCTATCATCAGCAATACTTGTCAAGTACCTGCGAAACTTTCTGATCGCTTCTTCCGGGCGAAACTTCTGAAGCGTGGTAACTCGATGAGATGGCAAATAGATCCTCCGCGAGCGTGGAAATGTTTGATCGCTGAAAAACATCCGTAGCATTGTTCAAGATACATAAAGCAATAGAAATTTGTTCTCCAGTGCGGTATACGAGCCTGTCTATACCCAGGCCAAGGGATATAAATATTAGCCGGTTTGCGCGAGCATCGTTTAACCCTTTGCACTCAATGATATTTATTTTTTGCCGATATAATAACAGCTCAAACTATGTGATTGAAAAGGTTCATGAATTCTTTTCAAGTTATTATCTCTCTACTATTAATTGCTACTATTATCTGTTTCATTATGTTTATACATCACACGCGCAACACTACAAATTTAGTTAACAAATAGCTTGTAAAAATTGCTACATTAATCACTGTGGTGAGTGTGAATCACCTGTCGAGTGTAAAGGATCGATGACCGATCTATTGAGTTACCATAACGGTGCCCATATTTTTGTTCACGACCACGGTCAACTCGTGCCTACGCTTCAGCCTCTGAGCGCGCGCAATTCTGGCGTTCTGATTGGTCAGTGTTTTTCCTTAATAATTAAAAAATGAAGCCTCATGCAATATTTTTTCAAAGGAAAAAGTTGTTCAGAATAGCCCCATCTACCACCCCTTTCCGGCTCAGACAGTAATTGTGTTTTAAATTTAAAAATTGTTTACTTGATAGTCATCAAGTTGAAATAACGACAGGATCACTTCAGCATTTAAACCTAAAACTTCATTATACTGCAACCGTCGCTGATTAAGTAACTCAGCAATTATATACCCTGCTTATTCTTTCAAACCAATAAAAACTACAACATATTCCAGCCGCTTATATTGGGCGGTGAACTGTCGCGCTGTCTCCGAAAAATCATTAAGAAGAGAGCACGATACAACAAACGGAGTAGAAAATTTCTTGCCGAAGAAGATTACTCGAAGCAGGAAGTCATCTTCGGGGACATCGGAGCGCAAAAAGTTGGCCGTCGGCTCCTCGAATCGGCTTCGTTCGATATTAATTAACATCGTGGCTTCGCCGGCTTCGATTGTCGAGGATCTTATCGATCGCGGTCGAAAATTGGAGCAGAGAATGTCTTTCGTGGGTGTTCGATGCATCGAACGGTGACGGAATCCTCGCTCGGTCCGTCGTCCGTTTGTTCGATTACCGAAAGTTCCACGGCACTTTCGGCTAGGGAGGAGGCACCGGCGGGGAAACAGCAGGATAATTAAAGCATCCTGCCGATAATTGTTATCGACGTGACGCGAAACTTTCTGGAATGCAGTTGTCGATTGGGAATCGAAACGGAATGGGGCAGGAAGTTGAATGCCGGACGAATTCAGCCCCGGCATCGACATGCAAAAGTCCGGCCGGCGTTCCTGATCTTTGTTGTTTACGTCCACGGAGGCACAAGATGGCGGGCCTCGAAGAAAGAGCCCGATCGGGAACTTTTAATTGAACGTTTTGAATCGTACGGAAGGAAAGAAGTTTCTTCGCTCGTCTCCTTCCTCTTCAACCGACTAATCTCCTTCTCATCCTCGTCCCTATTTATCGACTTTAATTGCTTCGATTGTCTCGATATATTCTATGGATCTGACTCGCTGTTGCTCCATGGACACGCTTTGAGCAGTTATGTTGCGAAAAATTTCGTATTAACACTTTGATCCGTGACTTTTTGTCTATTCGAAGTAGTATTTGAACATTAATGTTACTTTGAGAATTGGTTTTTGAATCTTATTGTTAGTTGAAATGTCACGTTTGAATATTAATTTTAAAATGTAATATTTGTATGTTGATTTTGAAAAGTAGTTATTTCAATATTAATAGTGAAATGCAATACATTTGAATGTTGATTTTGAAAAGTAATATTTCAATATTAGTTCCAACGTGACATTTGAATCTTAAACTTGTAGTATGACATTTGAATATTAATTTTGATAATTTAATATTTTAATATACAAATTGAACATTAATATTCAAATATTAATCTTGAAATGTAATATTTGAATGTTGATTTTGGAAAGTAATAGTTCAATATTAATTGAAAAGTAGCATTTGAATATTAATTTGGAAGTGTGACATTTTAATGTTAATTTAGAAAATTATTATTTATATATTGATATTGAAAACTCATATCGGAATATTAGTTGAAAAGTAACATATGAATATTAATCTTGTATAACAATATTTGATTGTCAATTTTGAAAAGTAATGTTTGAATATCAGTGCTTGAAAATAATATCTAAATATTATAATTGGAAATTAATGGTTGACCATTAGTCGAAAAGTAACATTTGAATATTAATCTTGAAATATAATATTTCAATGTTAATTTTGAAAAGAAATAGTTAAGTACTAGTTGAAATGTCACATATGAATATTAATCTGGAAATATAAATTTCAATGTTAATTTTGAAAAGAAATATTGAAATATTAGTTGAAAAGTTGATTCACTAATTTTAATATTAATTTTGAAATGTCAATTTGAATTTGAGTGTCATTCTTGAAAAGTAATATTTGAATACCAATACAAAAGGTAACATTCGAATGACAATCTCGAAACGTTGCGCTTGAAATTAATATCGAAAAATGCTATTTACATATAAATACAGTTTGGTTATTCGAAGCATCGATCTAACGTACTTTCGTTAATTGCCTTTCGATCGAACGTAAAAGATCACTAATTTTTGTCGCGATTCATTAACCCTACCTCGAATTTCGTGTTCACCCCGCAGTATATTAGTTCCCCAGAGTTGCTCGAGGACCCGAAGATCGAAGAGGAGCCCCGAATCGAAATTATCTGGCACCTATCTGGCTGCTCGTTATTTTATTATTATTCGAACCGAAATTTCTTCGATGCGTCGACACGAACCATTTGTCAAGTCAAGTTGAAAATATCTGTAAGCTAAAAATGTCCACGCTCGTGAACCGTAGGCTTTCTCAAACAAAAACACGGCTCATCAATCACGGCTGCTAAGAATCGCGCCTCCTACGTGTCGGGGATTGAAAATACTTCTACGTTCGATTTCAGTCACACTCCGAAGTACGCTGCAACATCAGATTAAGGATAAGGCGCTATGAATATTAAATTGACGCAGGAGATTTATTGCTTCCCTCGGAACATTTTTTAAACCGTATCGCTAATCCCTTCTCGATGAAGAGATTAATGAATACCTTTTCAATATTTGCCCGATACGAACCGAATCTCCGATTATGCGAAGTTTGCAACGTCTTTTCGTGTGTATACGTTCGTTATAACGAGTGCATCGACAACGTGTATCGTTCGTCGTTGACCCCGAAACGCCAAAGGCATTGATAAATGTACCCACCAAACTCCGCTTGATATTTTAATATTTCCCCGAATACTTCAACCCCTTACTCTGCTTAATATACCTTGCTAACCAGCATCCGTCTTTCCGGGGATTAAAATAAATCATTGCCTCGTGCAACGTTTGTGGGACTTGGAGATACACCAACCGGAAGATAAATTAGACCGAATTGTGCTATGCAATCGAAGGATTACGTAGTCTGCTCAGATATTAACTCGGGGACCATCAAATGTTTATTTGATACAAATGTAATTAAGGGTCCTGATCATTCATTGTGTAACTAGTGCTATAATATATTAGGTTTACTGGAAAGTACTTTATGATGCAGTTTTTAATACAATCAACAATCTAGCGATTCTAGCTTCCGTATATGATCCAAAATGATTCATGGAACCGAGTTATTTGATGTTATCAAAAAAGGACCCAGATTTATTAAAAACGGATCATATTGTGGTCTTCATAATATCAGCACCGACCAAAGTTGATCACCCAGAGTGTGTCTTATCGTTAAGATCGAAATCACCTACTTCAAATTTTTCGAAGCATCTCACACACGTTCTGTCCAGAACACCATCTCCACCAACAACTTTTATCAAATTTCCACTAATTGTTGAAGCTATCCGTTTATTAACTGAGATTTTACAACCCATTTTACAATCTTGTCCTGCACTGTTTTGTTTGCTGCGAGTTTAAGAAGGGAACAGATAAAAGAGATATAATGACCATCGATGTTCAACACATATACCACTCTCGTTAATATACACAAGATAGTCTCAAGCGTACGTCCAATAAGCTGAGGATACAGTTTACGATCAGATATTTCTATAATTTCAAATTGCCACATCCCCATGTTTCTAAATCCGCGAATTTGTAAATCCTCAAATACCTATATATCCAATTCTGGAAGTCACCAATTTCTAAAATCTCTAATTATCAGGATCCTTGAGTTCCCAAAGTTCACATATTCTTATGTTTTCAAATTTGTACATTCCTTAATTTCTAGTTACTTAAATCCCTATATCCTCAAATATTAGTCTCCAATGCCGAAAACCTTCAAATATATAGATCTACATCTGCCTACATCGATACTATTCATATATTTCCAAATTTTTTAGTTATCCAAATTGATAAACGCACAAATTCATATATTTATAAATTTCTAGGTATCCAGATTCCTACATCCAAACACTCATACGTTTACAAATTCCTAGGTCTCAAAATTCCTAAATCCTCAAATACCAAACATCTCGGTTCACAAAATCCACAAATTTCAAAGGTATCACTACCCAAAACACCTAAATACGTCGACACTCTTTTTGCATCCACACGTTCCCAGATTTCTACATCTCTGAACCCAGATCACAAAATCCCTAGATCCTCGTATCCGCAGACCCCGAGGTGCCCACAAATCCACAGAAACCAATGAATGACACTCGTGACCACCCCGGACTACTACATTTTCCCTGAAGAAACCACGCTTCTTCTTGACCGTACTCTGTTACTCGAACGAAGTTACTTGCAAAATCGACGTCGAAGTTTAAAACAACAATGTCCGCGATTATTTCCGCAACAAGGTAATATTTAATGAGAGACGCGAATTGGTACCAAGGTTGCTCGGAAGCGAAGGAACGAAGAAAAGGATCTCGACTTAATAATGCAGCGAATCGTCGATAGAATCCTTGACCCGTTGGATCGGACAAGATATTAATGTCCGTGGGGTCTGTTCGTTTTTATTCCGTTCGCGAATGAAGGAACGAGGGACGACAAGGGGCGCGTGGTAAGCTTGAAAAGGGACCGCGATCGACAGGTCCTCGAATTCCCGGGACGTTTTCCGTCAACCGACAGCTCGACGAGGGACGAGTTAATAATAGCCTCCGGTGGACCGACTGTTCAGACACCGTTAATTAAAGCCGGAGGTCCGGCTGCGAGGTCTGACCTTCATCGGTGGCATTTCGTGGCCGGCACCGGGCCCTTTACTTTCTGCCTAATTCGCGCAACAATGTCTATTATTCAAGTTGTCCGTGTACGCGTTATACGGGGTGTCCCATAAATACTGTAGCAGCCGGAATGGGGTGGTAGGTGGGGTTTCTCAGAACAACTTTTTCCTTTGCCAAAATATCAGATGAGGCTTCATTTTTAAATTATTGAAGAAAAACACTGCACCAATCAGAGCGCGAGGATTGCGCGCGCTCAGATGCGGGAGTGTACGCACGAGTTGCTCGTGGTCGTGAACAAACATATGGGCATCGCGATGGTAAACTCATGTATTTTTTTTTTTTTATATATATTAAATATTTTTGTTTAAAACGAGTCATTGAGTCATTAAACCAGTTACTATGATCTCTACATAATTAATATAAATATTTTAGTCAAAATTATAATACTTCTGAGATGAATGAAGATTACTTTGAGTGACTCAATATTATTCTTCTCGCTTCCACTTTAGTTTTAATTTTAAAATAAATGGTCATTACACGTCCGTAAATTTAGAGTTAGAATCTTGAAGTCTTCAGATCTCAGAATCCATTTCCTTGCAATTTTAGAACTTCCGGACTGCATAATTCCCAATTCTTGTGCCATAATTGAAAAATGGAGGCTTAGAAATTATTTAATGTACCCATTCATCTGTAAAAGTTCAAAATTCCTCTCAAAACCTTTCGCCAAACAACACCGCCGAAAAGCTTATTATAAACCTATTATTACCCACTACGGAACAATCCACGTTTCCCAACAAATGATCCTCATTTTCCATGATTTAAGTCCGAGAACGAGCATCGCACGACGAGGACGCTACAATGTAATACTTCATCCCGGTTTCCGCTCGCAAATCTAATTAATGCATTTCGGGATGGTTTTTGAAACAACAGGCAAGATTCATCGACGTTCATTTTCCGGCTGAGATTCAACTTCTTTGTTCCATTCCGCGGACGACCAACTTCCGTTGCTCGCAATCTACAAATATTATTCCAACCTTCCGTTCACGGAGAGCGATGATACCTAACCTCACCCGTTGCCTGTTCCATCGACGGGAATATCCCGTCTTGTTGTTCCAGCGAGAACTCGGTCCAATCGCGAGGCTGACCGTGCAAAAATTCTGTTCGTGGAAGCCGAAGAGGAGGAGTCGTCCCGCGTTTCTCGAAGGCGCGCGAAACACGGTCTTAAGAGGAGGAAAATTGCTACGGGACGAAGTTTCCCTCGCAATTACTGTACTGCACAATTAAAATCTTAATCTAGCCGTGGCAAAAACTGCCACGGTTACGGCGCTATTGCGCCGGAGAATTCTGCGTACGCGTTGTTTCTTCCCCTCCTCACCGCATGGTGTTCGCTGGCCAACTCTCCGCGTGCATTCCCGGGTCGGAAAGAATTTTACGAATGTCCACGGCCGATAGCTTTTTCGGAATTATCTTTACAAAACGGCGAACGCACGAAGAATTCTCTCCGCGTACGAAACGGGACGGTCCCGACGGACAAAGAATCGCTGCGGCGTTGTGCGTCCTTTGTACGAGACATTTCTTTATGATGTTCGTATTTAGAAGTTACGTCTTGTACCGTGCTTTGTGCGCCGCTTTTGTTTTCCGCGTAAACAAGAAAAGCGGAATGCGCCTTCGGCTATTCTGATTTGCAGATTATAATTAAAAACTGAATTGATTCGTGTTACAGTAAAGAAAGTTGGAGAGCCGTTGAGTAAGTTGTAACAGGGAGTTGCGGTTATGGTTGGTTATATAAAAATCTGCTGTTTCCGGAGTTATAGGAAAAAAACTGAATGCAAATGTCATAGATATTAAATTGCATCAAAGGAGTAAAGTTGATTATTTTTTTGTTTGAAAACTGGAAACACGAGGTAGTTGTAACAAAGAACAACACTTTCACGAAGAATGTTCTGGCAAAAAGAAAAATAACAATGGTACATTTAATATTCCTGTAATAACTGAGACATCCTTGCAAATAATATTTTTGTAACAACAATAACACTCTTGTAAATAATATTTTTGCAACAACAATAACCTTCTTCCAAATAATATTTTTGTAGCAACAATAACACTCTTCGAAATAGTATTCTTATAACAATAACACACGTCCAAATAACATTCGTATAACAACGATACCACTCTTGCGAATAATATTCCCGTAACAGTTATAATACTCTTCCAAATAATACATGTATGTCCGTAACATCAATACCCTTCTTCCGAATAATATTGTTGTGTCAATAACACCCTTACAGTAGTCTTCCCGAAACAACTATAACACTCTAATAAATAATATCCTTGCAATAAGTATTGTTGTAACAACAAATATTCTCGTACCAACTAATAACAAGAATAATATTCCAAATAATATTCATATAAAATAAATCGAGGATGAACATCTGCACGCGGGTCATCTTGCCAGCGGCCATCGAGCATCTGGTAACAAAGATGGCGGCGCAGAAGCTCGTCTCCGTTCCAAAGTCAGAAGCGGTTAAACACGCAAAATTAGACACGATTCGGTGGCGTGTCATCGTATCGTCCGAGTAACGACGAATCGCGTTCGATCGTAAAATTTGCCAGCATAGCGTTGAACCGTGCGGGCGAAGGTTAATAACATAAAGCTTGCCTGTAATTAACACGGGCGGGTAAGGTAGGAAAATAATATCTTGGCGAGTTCCGTGGGGTTCTCCGTTGGGGATATCGTTTCACGGACGAGCAGTGACCCGAGGCATTTCGGAAGGCTGGTTTTCGCGAAGACCAGGGAGTTTCTTAATCTCCTCGTAAGTCAGGAGGGCTCCGAGGCAACGAGCGAGGCGTTGCCCCAAGAGTGCGATTCAGCTTTTCAACTAAGCTCGTATTACGCTACCGTGGACTGCTCGTTCGCCGATCTTCGAGACCGACGCGATTTTTCATCCGCGATACGTCCGGATAATTGACAACGTTTTATCTGGAGAGAGTTTCGAACACTCGCCAAGCGGATTGCAACACTGTTCGCAATTACTCCGACATGTTTGGTACACCGCCTCGGCTAGCGACCGATACATAGAAAGGATAGTGTTGCATCACTTTAGTGTAAGATGTATCAGTTTCAGCCTTTATGAATAACCATACAAGACTCCGAAGACAAAACATACTATCCAGGTTCGAAATCTATAATTTTTTAAAGGTAATGGATAAACAATTTCGGACCATCGTGCTCGAGTAAGATAGTGATTATAACTTTGTGTCTGTTATCGGGAAAAAAGTAAATTATATATCTTTAGAGAGCACTAACTTTATTCGATGCAAACATTTGAACGAGCACCACAAATTGATGAGGCATTTTTGTGATTTTTATTTTTGCGGAATTTCGTAAGAAACAAATGATAAATATAAATGACGACTGTAGTTGCCCTTAGTAGCGAAAGTCAAAACATGAACTATCATTTCAAGTAGATTCAGGTTCATTAAATTGTGGCTGAGTCAGAATTAGCGCTGGGTGCTCGAATACGTGCAGTTCACGCAATAGAGTATCAATTGGTCAACGTAGAATTGGTACGTTTCAATTCGCATAAATTTTTATATTCGCACGAATTTTTGGATTAATGACCAACGACTGGAACGAGCGATCATACAAACTAGGTCAAAGGACGATGACAAACGATCAGAGACTGAGTGAGATATCAGCCACTGTCGTCCCATAAGTCGACGAGTGATTGCAACATAGAATAGGGTATGGTTACGGTTGGTCAGAAGAAGAAACATGCAGCTTGGTTCACACGAATTGTCAGCTCAAATTCTAAGTAGATATGTTTCTAACTCGAAGGTTGTTCTAAATCCGACAAAGCACGTACAAGTAGAGTCCTCCAGAATCTAGTGTCTTATCGTTCAGTGATCATGCCGAATTTTGTGCCCGAAAAAGAACACTTGCGGAACGCATAGCTTTTCTTATTCGATCAAAAGGAAAAGGCTGTTGAAAGTCATCCTTTGCTGGTAGACACATATAATGAACACGCTCCATCGATTAGAACATGCGAGACATGGTTTCGACAACTTAAAAGTGGCGATATCGATGTAAAAGACAGTGAACGCTCTGGTAGACCACATAAGAAGACGAGCAATTGCAGGAGTTATTAGACGATGACCCAACTCAGACTCAACAGTAATTGGCAAAATCATTAAATGAAGTTCCTTGGTCTTTTATTACTGTTATGTTGAACCTTCAGTATTCTAAACTTTCCAAGATCTATAATAATGTCTACACCCTTGAAAATTATGTGTCTTCTCTACCAAAAAAAAAAAAACGGAAAAAACTTATGTATACACCTGGTAAGTGTTCCCAGTGTGGGTTGATCGATCGTATCCCCTTGCTTCCGGGACCATCGGGCAATTCTCGAATCGCTGACAGCACACGCTGTCCACTTTTCGTGGAATATCAGGACTTGAACAGGGCGCGAAGTTTGAGAGGACGGGTTCGATGCAAATGGAACAGTGTGTGCCACGTCCGGCCAGCTCCTTTTAACCCTTTGTAAGCTAACGTTCAGGTAACTACAGAATATTGGACGAGCGGCTCTGTTGTTCTGGCGGGGGTTGTTGGCTTGCTAACTGCTCGGTCGACCACCTCTCTCGCAAATTACCTGCAATTTACCACTAAAGTTGCATCGGTACCTCGTTGTCCTCCTCCTCTCCACTCTTGGATATCCATTGCTCAACTCCGACCCTCTCTTTACCAAATAATAGCGCAGCTTTCTGCGCGTCGCTAGGCGTACGGTGTACAGTTACCTCCCCCGAATTCAACGTGTGTCCTGGCAAGTCTGAAGGATTCGTTTCATCTTAATTAGTTCGCTGGACGCATTTGTTACGGTTAATTAATGTTTCAAGAATTTTGCTTGCACGGCATATTGTGCTTTGGAATGTTTAGTACTAGGTTTACGGAACCCGTCAATGTGACGGATCTTGGATTTCTTATTTTTGATTACGAAAATTATTAAAAAGCTTAGGTCAAAATGCATGTTAACTTTCATTGAGATAAAGAATCTTTCTATAAATTGTTTTATGTATTACTCGCTATTTACTTATTTTTGTAGGTCATTTTCAATTTAGACGTAAGTGGTCATTAAACGTCCGTAAATCTAGTGTTAACATGTTCGCGATGCGCTAATTATGCAGTTTTTTCATTTCGAGTATAGCGACGTTTGCGGATGGTAGTATATAATTCTAATTCAGTCAAATTGATTTTAAGTGTACGTAAGATGAAGAATAACTGTGTCTGTTTTGAAATGTTCATGATATATTCCTTTTAATAGCTTTGAGATATGAAGTGTTTTGTATAGTCAGTCTTATTGCCTTGATGCATCATGCGATGGTCACAAAATTGAATGTACGAAAGTAACCAAAGGAAATTTAATTTTAAATTATCATCAATTTATGATATAATATTATCATCAAAGTTATCATCATCAAAATTTAGAGTTAAAAGAGGGAGTTCGAATTTTCTCTGCATACTCCATCACATATGTCTTCATATTCACATTGTAATTCACGTATATTTTTTCTCCTGTTCAATGGACTTAGTCTTACTGAGCATACAAACCACCATAAAATAAATTCGGAAGTAACAAGCAGTATTTAATTAAATCACCATAACGATAAACATACAAATTTACAAAAGGTTTCATTGTATTTTAATGTATTACAAAATATATTTTAACAGTGACATCAAAACTTGCAAAAAGTTTGGATGTGTCCTTAATTTCGTATGAGGCATACTTTTCTGCATTGTCGGTTCAGTCATATGGAACCTACTCGCTACATGGAAATGAATACAGCTAACCAACTACTATTCCATTCCATTGTTATTATGACAAACATTCCAATTTGCAAAGGACGTGAATGTCGTTGCCGTAATTTAACATCAAATATTAATTTTGTTTCTCTGCCCAGTCGGTTCAGTCTTGTTCAACTTCCTGACAAAGATTGTAGTAAATATACCGAACAACATTCGATTAAATTATCATCGCGATATCGAATCGAACTCGCGAAAAGCTCGAATGTTTTCTCCGTGGTTGTGTGTGCGTCGCAGGAATATTAAGTGACGATTAAACAATGCGTGGAACCAGTCGATTTCCAATAAGCGATAAAAGTGGACTGTATCGAAATGAATGGATCACACTTCGGATGACTAGATTTTATTTTAACGTGTACTTGTTTACTGATGTGTCGAGAATGCCTCTAAAACGAAGACGTTTTACATCTCACCACTTGGGTCTCATTTCTGCTACGGGTGAAGACTAGTATTCTAAACTAAAAATCTAAAGAAACGAAAAAATTGTTAAACTATTGTTGGAAATGTGGACCGAGGTCTAATCCTCTCGCCGCAGTATGTATTCTAATACCCTAACACGAACTTTCCATATTATTTTCTTCTTTCTCTATCGCGTAACTCGATTGCGTCTGCGAAGTATAGTGTAATAAAAGTATAAAAACTAAACAATTATAGCGTAGTTTGTACAGGACTGTGTAAACTGGTCTGGACAGCGATGTTCTGAAAGTGTGATCCAATTGAAGACGCGGTAAGAAAATTAACATGGCCACACGAGAGGACGCGTGCTGTGTAAGCATATGAATCAGCAACTATTACGATGTACTAATAAGTCGTGTATTTGAATAATTTGTTAATTGTTTGTCGAAAATATCCGGTGAAATCAAGTAATGCGTTGAAAGTGCATAATGTAATTGTATGCACTGTGTATATCTGCTCTTTTGATGCCACATTGGTCTCATGAATTTATAAAGCGAATAAAATTAACAATAAAGATATAATAAATTTGTTAATTGTTTGTCGAAAATATCCTGTAAAATCAAGTAATACGTTGAAAGTGCATAATGTAATTGTATGCACTGTGTATATCTCCTCTTTTGATTCCACATTGGTCTGATGAATTTATAAAGTGATTAGAATTAACAATAAAGATATAATAAATTTGTTAATTGTTTGTCGAAAATATCCTGTAAAACCAAGTAATACGTTGAAAGTGCATAATGTAATTGTATGCACTGTGTATATCTCCTCTTTTGATTCCACATTGGTCTGATGAATTTATAAAGTGATTAGAATTAACAATAAAGATATAATAAATTTGTTAATTGTTTGTCGAAAATATCCTGTAAAATCAAGTAATACGTTGAAAGTGCATAATGTAATTGTATGCACTGTGTATATCTCCTCTTTTGATTCCACATTGGTCTGAGGAATTTATAAAACGAATAGAATTAACAATAAAAATATAATAAAAATGAATAAAATTTTCGTTCTGCAAAAGGAAATTGTAATCGAGGAACTTTGGTACTTGAATATTTAATAATAGAGAATTTGAATATTTTGGTTTTGTGGAAAGTCAGATAGTTCGTGAATTTGTAAGACCTAACAGTGGTTTGGTATCGGATATCCGTTTCCTTGATATACGTTCGCGATTCGAAAGTTGGTCCACGAACCCCTGTTTTCGTCGTAACGTCGCGATTTCATTATCGAAAGATATATCTGTTAAAAAGTCGCGAGACTCGTTCGATGACGGGGCCTTTGTTCGCAGCAAGAGCGCGACGAGAAATAGGAGAAGCGTGGAAGTCCTCGGCGGAAGTGGCGGTATGCAAATGTCCAGCCTCGGCAATCTGCTTAACTTCTCGTCTCGAAATTTCCCCGACTTTCGCCTGGAGCTTATGTAAAGTCAGCCGTCTATTAATAATGTATTAAGTAATTACGAATACGGAAAAAGAGATGTCGGGGGCCGCAGTTTCAAATACGATTTGCACACTTGCAGACACCGGATAGAAACTGGCAGAAAATCGATGTAGCTCGTCGATTAATTTCCTTTTAGTTTAATCGTCGCTCGACGACAAACACGCGTAGTCATTTCAAAAATAATTACCGTATCTTCGATTTTGAATTATTTAGTCTTTAAGGTTAGGTCGAATGTTATTTATTGTACGCAATTGTATTCATATTTTTTTCAATTATGCACATTCTGGTTGGGTTTCAACTAATTATAATTTTCTGCGTAGTCGCGCTGTACATACTAACTGCACTAAAATGAATGCAAAAGTAAGAAAATAATGTTTCATTCGATTATTGCAACGATGAACAAAATTGGCAAGAAATTTTAATCGTCTTTGCATAGTTTAATATCAGACATCCATTTCCCTTTTCTGCATACATAGTCGGTTCATTGGTGGAGATTTTACCAACTGCATTAAAATGAATATAAAAGAAACAAAGTATTGTTTCATTCAGTTGTTATAACGATAAACATTCGGACTTGCAAGAAGTTTGGATTGTTTTCGCATAGTTTAATATCTGACATCCATTTCCTTTTTCTGCATAGTAGATTCAATCATGCTGAACTTGTTAACTGTCGTTTTCCATGGTTTACGTAAAACGAGAAACTTTTGTGATAAACTGGCTCCCAGGATATCCCAGAGCTACTCTTCTTTGCACCTGTTCGCTTCCAGTTCGGCAGGAATTTTGTAAAATTGCTAGCTTTGGGATTGCGGGATTTCATGCGAATTCTACGAACTACTTTCGAACCATGCGACAGGAAACTCAACTTTCCGTTAACTTTCACCCATTGCGAACTTATCCTTTTTAATAATCCGGCTGGCAAAGTCCGCCATTGCGCGAACAACCTGCGAATTATTATTATTATTTTCTAGAAAATCGGGGTGAATTGAGCGGAGTATAATCGTAACAATACAAAATTTTCTTTTCTACCGTTCGTGTTCGCGTAACTGCTGGAACATTAAAATATCGTTTCCGATTCGAGACTGTACATTTATCAAAGGTAACCGATAAAATTTCACAAGAGGTCCAATCTCATTCCCGTTTACCGAATAAGTAAATTTGATGAAATATCGTCGAAGTTCCTCCAGCAGTTTTGCTAAAAACTTTCCCGCCCTGAAAGCGATCGAATCAAAGTGCTCAAACAAAATTCACTGAAATATTTGATCAACTTCGTAAGTAGCAACTATCATCGATCGCACGTATAATCGTGTCGATGAGGTCAGAGCACCGGTAAGCCGAGCTTGTAATTAAATTAGTAGTAATGCTGCTCGAAAACTTTCGACCTAACGCAAACACTTGATTCTTAAGGTTATTAATGAAGCGTCTGTGCAGTCATTCCTACCTTAAACTTTAAATTGGTGTGGAATGAATACCATTTTACGATAATTTCCTGTCACGAAAGCGTACTACGTTTCAGTTATTAATCAAAGTATATATAACTGTTAATAAGTAGTTGATACATTGCTTTGAGGCTGACAGTTAACCACTTTACATTAGGAATATTGATGTGCGATTATTTCCATCGTATTTCTCGAACTTCAAGCTTCAAAATAATATGCTGTAAGAGCCATTGTGTGAAATCTTTATGCCACAAAAGTATGTCAAACGTTAGTTATTCAGTAGAGTACAAATCACAGTTCGTATTGACTGATACGTCGCTTTGAGGCCAGTGGTTAGGCCCTTTGTATTAAGAATATCGACGATGCACTTATATAGGCATTTTTGTGAGGCTTCAATCTTTAAATCGATGTATCATAAGTGTCATTTTGCAATACTTTTATGTCATGAAATTGCGAAAGACTTTGATGTTTCGAAATTCGTTCGAGCGCGTTCTAAATGGTATCGTCGCTAGACACGACTAATAATCAATCATTCTCTATGGAAGATACTAATGAAGCGTTCATATCATCGTGTTTACTGAACGTTGAGCTTCCGATCGATATAACGTTAAGTGGTGTTTGCCATTACTTTTATGTCATGAATTTGCGAGGGAGACCGTAGATATTTCGAAATCGATACACGCAACAACTCAACAGTTTATTATCGTAGATAAACGCACGGCGCATAGAGGAAGTAGGCACGAAACGATTTTCAAAACAAATCCACGACAAAGCTCGAAACTCCTTCCGGAATTACCGGCTCGGATTTACTCTGCAGAGCTTTCAACCGGGCTTTCTGCTCCTCCGTACGGAAAATGCGCCCGCGAACTTTCCAACGAACGAGTGATTCGATATTAATGTCGTTACGAGTTCACGCCTTACTAACTCCCATATGGGACGCCCGTTTACGGATCTCGCCGGGAACACTGGGAACTTTGCCTTTGCTCGTTGGATGTCTAACGTCGTAATTAATAGCCAACTATTCCCGTCGTCTTTGTTTCAATATCGCGATTCCACGAATATTTTCATCCGCCTCGCTTTCTGTGCGTCAATAATATCAGGTTAACCCATTGACTGCCACGCAAATTTAGTGCGTCTTGCCCTGGGTGCCACGGTTTTATTTTAAAAAAGAACATGAAGTTTTAGAAAATATAATGATATATATATATCACCTAAGTTATACTTTTAATAGTTTTAATAATAATTTTAATAATAAAAACTGATAATCAATATATTCTCTACACTATATACATTTTTCATTCATCCTTTCTAGTAATTCCTAACTCAAATGGCCATTTGTAGCCACTCTAAACTTGCAGCACCCACTACCAGATACCTCGTAGCTGGCAGTTTTGGTACAGACGCTTACTACGAGATACCTCGTAGTTGGTAGTCAATGGGTTAATCGGAAAATTCGGGCCATTTACCAAGCGTATGCATAAGTTTTTTTCCGGTTGAACTAAGAGATGGCTTGAGCGACAAGTGCGCAGCGTATTAATTCGAACCATACGTCATTATGTTCGTCTGACATTAAACGACGAGTATGTACAAATTGAGTTCGCCAAAATCTAGTGTCTTTGTTTTATCGTTCAGTGATCATGCCTAATTTTGTGTCCGAAAAAGAACATTTGCGACACGCATTACTTTTCATATTCGATCAAAAGGAAAAGGCTGTTGAAAGTCATCGTTTGCTGGTAGAAACATATGGTGAACACGCTCCATTGATAAGAACATGCGAGACATGGTTTCGATAATTTAAAAGTGGCGATTTCGATGTAAAAGATAGTGAATGCTCTGGTAGACCACATAAGTGCGAAGACGAGCAATTGCAGGAGTTATTGGATGATTACCCAACTCAACCTCAACAGTAATTAGTAAAATCATTAAATAAAGTTCCTTGGTCTTTTATTGCTGTTATGTTGAACTTTCAGTATTCTAAACTTTCCAAGATCTATAATAATGTCTACACCCTTGAAAATTACGCGTCTTCTTTACCAAAAAAAAAAACGGAAAAATCTTATGCATACATCTGGTAGTGTCGAGAAACTGAAACTTGAGCTGTCGGTAATTGTAATGACTCATGTGGTATTTATTGTTTAGTCTTGACATCTTTCAATGAAATCAGTACATTAAAGTATACATTTGCGACAATAACATTGTTTTCTTCTTGTCTGAATATGGCAAAATTTGTGTCAGATAAGCTAATTTGCGCGAAGTGTTAATTTTTTCCTTCAGTTGGAAGAAAAGTGCAGCTGAAGCTCATCGAATGCTTGTAGAAGTTTATGGTGATTGTGCTCCTTCCGATAAAACTTGTAAGGAGTGGATCCGACGCTACAAAAATGGCGACTTTACTCACACAAAAGACAAAGGACAAAAAGCGTTCTGGACATCCACGAGTTTTCGAAGGTGAAGAGTTGCAGGCCCTGGTGGATGAAGATCCCAGTCAAATGTAAAATCAACTTGCAAAAATCTGGTCAAACAATCACAGTGGATCTCTATCGAGAACAAATTATCCGCTTGAGTCGGGCACTGCACGAAACACCACCAAAATATGAAACGAGACAGCATAAAGTGATTTTGCTTCGTGACAATGCCCGGCCTCGTGTCACCAAGTTGTTAAAGAAACGTTAGAAGCACTTCGTTGGGAAGTTTTATCCCATGAACCTTATTCGCCAGACTGTGTCCCTTCAGATTACAACCTGTTTCGGTCGATGGTACACGCAATTGCTAAGAAATGCTTCAATACATATGAAGATGTCGAAAAATGGGTCTCTAACTGGATTGCCTCCAAAGATGTCTCATTTTTTCGCTGCGGAATTCGCTTACTGCCCGAAAGATGGGAAAAGTCATAGCAATAGGTGGACAATATTTTGATTAATATACACTTTAGAATTGTTTCGTAAATAAATCTTTACGTTCTGCAAAAAAGCTGACGGAACTTTCCGGCTGACCTAATAAATCGTTCGAATGACCCGTCTCACGTTTCAATATTTAATCGATGTGGGTGATCCACATGTTGATAGTACAGCGAAGTTAAGGTGGTCAGAATACTTGAATGATTCAATCGGTGCTGGAATACTAGATTGATCCGGTTAAGGTAATCAGAGAACTAGAACGATTTAGAGTGGTTGGGATGCTTGTTTGGTGCAATTGGTGTGGTTAGAGTAGCAGGTTGATTTGGGTAAAGTTATTAGAGCGCTAGATTAATTCAACTGGTGTGGTTAGAATAGTGGGTTTATTCGGCTAAAATTATTAGAATGATAGAGTGATATAACTGCCGTGGTTGAAGTAACAGATTGATTCAGCTGAAATAATCAGACTATCAGAATGATTCGATTGACGCGGTTAGAGTAATCCATTGATCTAGTTTAGGTATTCAGAATGGTACACTGATATATTTGATGTGTCTAATGTAACATAATAGATTGATTCGGTTGAAGTGATTAGACTGTCAGAATGATTCAACCGATATAGTCAGAGTCATACATGAATTCATCTAAGGCGATTAAAATAGCACAGTGATATAATTGATGTGGTTGGCGTTGTAGATCGATCAAACTGAAATAATTAAACTGTCAGAATGATTCTACCGATATGGTTAGAGTCATACGTTAATTCATCTAAGGTGATTCGAATGCTAGAATGATATTACCGGCGTGATTAGAATAACAGATTGATTGTGGAGGTGTGTAAATGACACAGTGATATAATTGACGCGATTGTAGTAGTAGATCGATCAAGTTAAAATAATTAGACTGTCAGAATGATTCAACTGATATAGTTAGTCATATATTAATTCATCTAAGGTGGTAAGAATGCGAGAGTGATATAATTGGTGTGATTAGAGTAACAGATTGACTCAGGTAAGGTATGGGAATGCCACAGTGATATAATTGATGCGATTGTAGCAGTAGATCGATCAAGTTAAAATAATTAGACTGTCAGAATGAGTCAACTGATATAGTTAGTCATATATTAATTCATCTAAGGTGGTAAGAATGCTAGAGTGATATAATTGGTCTGGTTAGAATAACAGATCGATGCAGTTAGGGTACTTATAATACCACAGTAGTATAATCGATCTGGTTGACGTGGTATAATAGATTGATTCGACCGAAGTGATCAGTGTATTAGAATGGCTCAAGTAATGCAATACTATGATTCAGCTCAAATGTTCATAGTGTTAGAATGATTCAACTGATGCTGTTAGAGTAATATATTTACTCAGCCGAGGTGATTAGAGCAAATTAATCAGATTGGTGAAATAATACAAGAGTCATTTAATTAGAGTAGTTAAAACATCACTTAGGTCCTTCTCTAATATTAAATGATTCGAATGATCCATATTTCCGTGCTAACTCATATGTAACCATGCCTCAGTAATAAATCTCTCGAGTGACCCACACGTGTCTCAATATTAATTTCCATTAGTGACCCACATCTTAGTACTATAACTAGATTAGTTAAAGTGCCACAGTGATTCTAGCATAACGCTAAACGACTCATGTGTCATATACCTCAGTGCTAACACATATGTGGCCATGCCTCTGGAACAGATCTCTCGAGTGACCCACACATGTCCCAATATTAAATCACATGAATAACCCACATTTTAATATTATAACTAGATTAGTTGAAGTACCATAGTGTTCCTGGCAGAACGACATATATGGACCATATCTCAATGTTAACTCACATGTGACCATGGTAGATGCCCCAAATGAATCAAGTATTTTTTAATGTTAAATTGTGTGAACGATCCACTTCATAGTGCTATAATTATCCAACTAACGTGTTAAAAGTATTGTGTGACTTACTTTCAACTACGCATCGCTTATATGACCCACAATCTCTTGTGTGGCCCACTCGTATCTCGATATTCAATTACGTAAATGACCCACATCTTTGCGCTATAACTAGATTAGTTAAAGTACCACAGCGATTCTGCGATAATACTAAGCGACTCATATGGTCCATACATCACATCAATGTTAACTCACATGTGACCATGGTTCAGTACTAGGTATCGCACATAACCCATCCATGTTTCAATATTAAATTGCATGAACGACCCACATCTTAGTGTCATAATTACACAAATAGCGTGGTAGGGGCATTAAAGTGATATAGTTCCAATTAAACATCGCTTGTACCGCCCACAATCTCTTGTGTGGCCCACTCTTATCTCAATATTAAATTACGTAAATGACCCACATCTTAGTGTCATAATTATCCAAATAGCGTTGTTGGAGCAGTAAAGTGACATAGTTCTAATAACACATCGCTCACATGACCCACAATCTCGTACATGTTCCACATACGACTCTCAACGTGTACACGAATACGAAATAAACCGCGAATGATGCAGCAGGGAAATTAAAATTCGCGGAAATTATTTATCGAACGGAACGGCAATTCCATTAATCTCGATAGCTATTCCGCGGCACGTAAATGTAGGAGGGAACGGCGCTTAGGATTTTACAGTCGGCACAGATCGATACCGTTAAAAGTCAAATTTAATTTAACACTTACGCGCAGTTACGCTCAACGTGTTTCACGAAACGTGTTCGCCAGGATTTTAGCTTTAGTTTTAGAGGCGTACACTCGCGGCAGCCTACGATATCGAGTTATAGCCACACGTGACTGCGGTCCGGTACTTATGCAATTAGTAGAATAGCCTTCGCAAATTGAATCTCGACCGCGGGCACAGAATATCGGGATAGGGAGAAAAAAAAGGGAAGTTAACGTTCACGGATATTACGAGCAGACAGATCGTTGACCAACCGTATTCCCTGTAGTCTTAACCGTTTTCAGATATCCAAGAAATTAATTTCTCCCGGTAATTAAAGGATACGGGAAGCTTCGCGGGCCTAAACGGATCACTGGATGCATAACGAACCGTGGAACTCTTTGTGTCGTTACACGGGACGATTGTAATTTCATAATCAGGAGATCGAGACCGAATATTAGTATTAATTGAAACGATCTCACTGTGGCGTTCACGGACAAGATCGTATGCCGAACATTTGGAGGTGAATATGATAGAAATTATTAAGACCTTTGATAGCGCACAAATGCAAATTATTTAAAATTGATCGGAAGTTGCCTCTAAGTAATTGGCATAATGGGGTCTTTAGAAGTGGAAGGTTAATAGGAAGTTTTAAAATCTGAAGTTCGTAGGATTGATTGTTTTTAAGGTCGCGAAAGTTTGAAGTTTTTCAAGGTTCGAGGTCATACGATTCCCAAGCGCAAAGGTTACAAGGTTTTCAGGTTACATGATCCTAAAATTCCTAGGTTGTAAGATTTCAAAAACTCAAGATCCAAAATTCTGTAGATTCCAAGATTTCAAAATTTCAAGTTCTCAGTACTATAGGATCTCATAGTCTAAAAATCTCAAATTCATAAAGTTTTAAAACTGAAAAGTTATAAAAGATCTAGGTCCACGTCCTAGGGAGTATTAACGTCCCCAAAGTCCCTAAACTTTATGGTTCCATAACTTCAGGAAGACGTAAAATCCCAAAATATCAAAATTCCGAAATTTCAAAGCCTAATATTTTCAAAATTTCAAATTTCCGAGATTTCAAAGCTATTAAGTGTTAAATTCCTAAACTTCCAAAGTGTTAAATTTCCATGATCCTACAATTTTAAGTTTCTGAGGTTCGACATTTATAAATTTTTAAGGTTACAGAACTCCAAAGCCTCAAACTTCAAAGATCCCAAAATTCTAAGCATCTAAGTTTCAAAGTTCAAAACTCTCAAAATCCTGAAATTCCAGAGCATTAAATTTCGATGATTCCAAAATTGTACGTTTCTGAGGTTTCAAACTTCTAAATTACCAAGGTCTCAGAAATCCAAAGCCTAGAATTTCCAAAATACCAAAATCCCGAGTGTTTAAAGGTACCAAACGAAATATCTAATATCTCAAACTCCTAAAGTGCAAAAATCTCGAAATTCTAACGTCTCCAATTTCCACAATCCCAAAATCCCCACACCGAATACCCCAAATATTCTAAAATCTCAAAACCCCCAGAACTCCGAACCCCCAAAGTTGCAAATTCTCGAAACCGAAACCATAAATCCGAAAGACGTAAAATTTCAAATGCCCCATTGTTAACCTTAACCTGAGACCCCATCGGACCTCGATATTTCCCCGCGCCAGGGGCTCCAGAAGAAAAATTATCAACATTCCACAATAACGCAATACGACAATCTGAAATTCTACATATATAATTCTCACGCGTGACACGATTAACCCTTTGTACTACGATTTATTAATTTTAAATTAAAACTTGGACAATAGAGAACTTTTATTTATAGTAATAAATAAATTAATAATCTAATACTTAGAATTGATCACACTAATTTCTCACAATATGAAACGTCAATCTTTGTCCATTTTACTTGTAGTCCCTTCTCAAGTCCTTTCCATTTGCAATTACCTTTCAGTTCGAGACTCCGTTTGTTATTTGATTAATAGATTGTAATTTTTTTTCATTATTCATGGATTTCTATGCATGTAACTGCAACTTAAAAAAAAATCACTCGGTCGTTCATTTAATTCCTGCTCTATACTAATTATTCGTTCGTAAAACGAAACTTGTTTTACTTTGAACCACTGTATTCGAAATATTACGTGTCCGAAATAAAATTTGCGGGTGTAGTTGGAAAGTAGAAGAGTCGACGACCCGAAAATGTCGGGGCACGAGCGTTCGTTCGCGTAACACGGGCACGTACCCGCGGGACGTATATATACGACCCGTTCCTGTTAACACGCTATTCGTATGTCCCGCTCTAGATCGCTCTAGTTAACGGCAGGTATTTTAGCGCTAACTACGCAACCGACTCCGCGTTGTTCGAAATGTTCTAGCAGAAATTGCCTGCACCTATATAGGTCCGATTACTGCACGCGCGTTATACGACCGCCATAATGAGATTCGTCTTTGCGG
This sequence comes from Coelioxys conoideus, assembly GCA_947623535.1. Taxonomy (NCBI): domain Eukaryota; kingdom Metazoa; phylum Arthropoda; class Insecta; order Hymenoptera; family Megachilidae; genus Coelioxys; species Coelioxys conoideus. The sequence continues at coordinate 27,289,549 of OX392450.1, read as the reverse complement.
ATGTTGACGCGAAAATTTCATGGGCCGCGGAATAATTGGGAAATATAGGAGACAATCCGGGCAGATTAATCGATCACGACTGTATCGCGGTACCTCGAGCTGTCGCGTTTGCGAAATTGTTATCTCGTAACTGATTCGGCGCAGAAACCGTATCAAAGTGTACGTTGACAAATTATAAATTGGTACGATGGCTCTACACTTCGTCGATTGGTTACACGGGTTTATGAAAATAATGTAAGTCGGGTGTGAAGTAAGATTTTCTTAGGTAAGAATAGACACGTGTGCAAGTTTTTCGGCTTTTGATTAGTAAACTATTGTATTTTGGATTTTTGGATTTTCGTATTTGCGAATATTTCAATTTTCATGTTTATCATTTTTTTAAGGTTAATATTTTTGAACATTTCGATTTTTATACTTGTGGATTTCTAAAGGTTAATATTTGTAAATACTTCAATTTTCATATTTGCAAACGTCTAAATTTTCAAAAGTCCCCAAATCTCAACATGCCCAAATTAGTACGTCACCAAATCCATACTTTCTTAGATTATCAGATCTGCAAATGGATGCTATACCAAATTTCTAAATCCGCAAATTCCTTCGTTGTTAAATCCCTAGATTCCCGAACCCACCCATCTCCAAATCACAAGCTCTCCAATTTCTCCAAACTTTTTCCTAACTTTGTGTGTCACCAAATTCGTGTTTCCAAATCTTTAGATCAACGAACCCCAGTCTCCCCAAATTTCTGTATCGCCCAAACTTCTACGCTGATCAATCTCTGAATTTCTACACTAACGAATCCCAATCACTCGCAAGTAACCAGATCACTAAAAATACAATGAATCCCCATATCCCCGTATACAATGTCCAAATGCCACGCACCTTAATTACCCGAGGTCTTTAAATTCCTGTAACTACATATTGTCAACCACCCCCAAGTGTCCGAATCGCTAGAAATCCCGAAAAATCAGCCGAAGGTGAACCCGACTCGTCTCGGTCGCCATATTTTCCCTAGTGAGGCGAAGAAATACGTCGAAGATGACCAATAGACCATTAAACCGGCTAAGGGAAGTGGAATTAGCGGAGGCACGGGCGATAAATCTGTTGGCCACAGAGGAACGTTGAAAAATAAGGAGGTATAGGGCAAGGGAGGTGTAAGGGGGTCGTCGAATCGTCGAATCACGACTCGGAGGAGGACGCGTTAAGGAGGATGGGCTGTCGCGACGATGAGAATTTATGGGCTGTTCTCGAATCGCGAATACAATTTAAGCGCTGTTGATCCCGGCGTGACAAAGTGGCTCGCATGATGAATGCGAGTGGGCCTCGCGTTTGTTATCCTGTCGTTGAACAGAGACACGTACCCCGGGGTTGGTGACAAACGACGGAAAGAGACGGAACAAGCATCGACGAGAGTAGAATGTACCGGACGAACTGTAAACAGAGGGAAGAGAAGCAAACATCGAGCGAAAAGAGAAGACGGCTACAAAAGAAGCAGAAGAGAAGAAGAGGGAAAACGTGTACGGTGACATGAAAGAGACGGGGAGTGGAAAATGGCGAGGGTGCTGTCGAGTGACATCCTATTTAGTCTGTAATTCGCGAGCCATTCATCTTGCTGTGTACGCTACGATCGATGCCGTTTCCTACTTTTCAACCGCGATCGATGAGACTCGGCTTTATTTCGGGTTCCTACGGAAAATTCGATGATTTTCGGGATATTTATTTAGCCAGATTGTCGGCGGATTAAGGAGCGACCGGATTCTAATTAATGAAATGGTTGGAGATGGAACGTCGCGCGTGTGGACTCACGCGCGTGTTCTATTTCCAACGTGCGTGTCGGAAACGAGGCTTCCGTATTTAGAGCGAGCGGGGTGCTTCAAATCTGAGAACTTGGGATGTGGAAACTTTATGAGTTATGGTATCAGAGATTTGGGAATTATGAGGGTTCTAATTCGAGGATTTGGAAATTTTGTAACTTGGTTGGGGAATTTGGAAGTCTTGGGAGTTGTGATTTTGGGGATTTGAGGATTATGTGATTTCTAATTTGGGGATTCGGAAATTTTGTAATTTATGATTTGGGGATTTGGTATACAGAAATTTTGTGAGCTTTGATCTTGGAGATTCGGAAATTTTGTGAATTATGAATTTGAAATTTGGAAATTTTGTTTGTCGTCATTTGGGGATTTGGAAATATTGCGAGTTGGGATTTTGGAGATTTGAGGATTATGTAATTTCCAATTTGAGGAGTTGGAAATCTTGAAACTTAATAATTTGAGGATTTGGTATACGGAAATTCAGTTTTAATTCTGAGCCATGACATTTAAGGATTTCTACGTTGCAAAATACGAATATTTGTGAATTTTCGGCCTTAAAGTTTCTGAGATTTAAGAACTTTTAAATTTTTAAACTTGGTATTATGGAAATTTGTAAAATTGTAAACTTAGGAGTTGGATGATTTTGAAACTTTCGGGTTATGCGGGTACACAATTTGAAAACTCGAACATATAATAATCTTGCAATTTAAACATTTCGAAATATCAAAACTCGAGCTCTTCAAATTTGACAACACCCGATTCCATAATCTTGAAAATACACGAAATTTTTATATAAATCCACATATATGTTTTGAAATTTCTTTTGAAAATCATAGTTGAGATCATACGAAAACAGTAATATTTAATTATTTTTTCCGATCATTTCAAGTAACACAGAACTGAAACCTTCAGACAGGTATGTTTCTCCTTCGATGTTCATATTTTATTAGTCCCGCGATGTATCACGATTCTGTAAGGCTATTTTCAATCTTGAGTGATCTACACATGAAAGATTCAAAATGACTTCGTGCTGGGTGCATCAGCTTTGTTGTGATTTGTAGCTTGCAGTTCTCAGAATGCAATTAGTCCGAGAGTGCAGTGTAATCAGAAGCAAAATTCATAAACGGACTACTCTTCTATGTATGACTTCCAAGCAACGAACAGCATGAATTAAACTATAATTTATCCATTTTTAATAGCGTATCTTCTATTAATATATGCATTAATTCGTTACCCACGAAACGGCTCGAAGAATTCTAGCTTTCTAACCCGGCAATAAATTGTGCATCTTCAATTATTATTTTAGTATTTCGGGATTCGTGAATTGCAGGACCTTCTTACACAGTCATCGTCATGACAAACATCGTACTTCTCAGAAACAAACAATGAAACATTAAATACCTTCCCAAATCACAAACATCGACACCAGAATCGAAATACGGATCAGATTATTTTTATTCGAGAAACATTTTGTAGCGAGCAGCGGAAATTTTGCTAAAAGCGAGGAAATTTAACCTCTTCACGCTCCTGGCCACATATGCGGACAGTTAGTTTATAACATATGTAAAACTATATTCTTTTCCGAAACCGTTACAAAAATAACTTTATAACCTTTCCGAAATTTGCTAATCAGAAAATAATCAGGGAAGTAAAAGTGTCCTTATGTCCGAATGTTAGGGAGTAAAATGTTTACAAACGTTTAAATTTTTATGAACGTTGGGGAGTAAAAATAATGGTCATGTCTAGAAACGTATTTGCAACACTATCGAGTAGCATTGAATTTCTTAAAAAATATTATAACGCGTTTTATATAAATAGTGAACGTGCACATTTTTTTATTTGTAGTCATTTCTTGAAATTCTGTATTGTCAACTTTACTGTCTGTATTGAATTTTTTCTTATCGAGCAAATATGAATCAGATATAATTAATTTTCCTTGCTGTAAATAAAATTAAAAATTCGGTTCTGAAGAGGTTAGAACATGCAGTGTATGAACATCAGTTGAATTTCGACTACTGAAAACAAAAAATACTTTCACCGACCATATAGAAGGCTTCCGATTTCTACTCGGGACTTTTCTTGGATTTTCCTCCGAGTTTGTGGAGGCAAGCTTAAGAGACGGTAAAAGGACATTCGAAAAAAGGTATTCGACTCATGCGTATATCTTTGTGAATTCGTATTCGCAACTGCAAGAAAAATCTGCAAGCTGTACGCAACGAATATTGGAAAACGTTGATTACGATATGTGTGGGCGTTAAATAACAAGTGCTAGCAAACTTTGCTACGACTCGGTATATTCTCTTCTTGCTGTCAAGATGATTACAGAAAGAATGCCTTAAAAAAGACACTTTTGCCCTTAGAATCCCTCTCGCATAGCCTGTGAACTGTCGATTGTCCTAATCGTTTCTTTCGAGCACCATCGACAGAACACGAATTGCCTAGGTAGAACATTCTCTGTCTTCGAATTTTCTTAGACAACGCACTCGATTAATAAAGTATTTTGTTGACGGTTAATTCGTGCGATTAATTAACTCACCCTTGTGACGAACCACAAATATTGAATTCCTGACAAATCATGCGGAAAAATCTTCAAAAGTCCTTCACGGTTTAATTAATTTGTCACTAAAGTAAGAACTCCAGAAAAATCTCATAGTTACAAGACCACATTTGTTTAAGCAAAGCCTGATATCGCATCAGACGAGCAATCAAAATGGATAAAATATCCCCTAGTCAGATCGGTAGGTACGTGAAAGTTCTAGATGCGTTTATATTCGTTCGACACCATTTATCGGCATTTTGAGATCATACGGTAACAGTACTTGGCGAGGTGTTTACCGGTTCCTTATCGGCGTTCGAGTCTACGGGACAAGCGTTCTTACCACGGTTTAACGCTCCACATAATGTCCAGGGTATTTCTGTTTATGCGGCACGTCGCACATAAATTTGCCCACGGTAATCCATCTTATTTTTCCATTCACGATAGCCGGCGTTCGTCGTAAAAGCTGTTAAATAATACGATAAAAGCGCACCTAGGTAGGCGTAGCTACGGGGCTGGAAGGAAATTTGTAAACGAAGTAACGCCCGATAATCTCGACGCGGGTACAGTTTTCGCGTGCACGAGGACGTTCTTCCGCCCGGGCCGAGAGACTAACGACGTCCTCGCCCTCTTATCTGCTTGGTCACGTAGACCCGGCCAGGGAATGTCCTTCTTTGGCATAGTCACCCTCGACTGGCTCGTCCTCTGTCCTTGTTTGGCCCCGTCGCTCTCTCGGCCCTCCAGGACGAGGCAAAATGCGAGGACGCCGGGGGGATAAGAATCGCTGGGCGTTCTCGGTTAATTTAGCTGGCTAGGAAGTGCCGTAAATAGGAAACGTCCAGGTGACTTCCGGAATCTCTGTGAAGCTGGTAGCGGCCGTGCTTGAAACGTGACTCCGGCCGTTGCATCGACTTTGTACCCGACCACCATTTCACCAGTGTCCAGAAACGTTCGCGCACAGGCCAGTGACGTACGATATGGTGTAATCACCTGACCGAGTGATACCCGCATTGCGCAAGCGCCCATCCATGGAATATTCATGCACTGCAGTTTCTACCTTCCTGTCTTCCGTTACTCCTACGACCTGTCCGTTGCACTCTGTCCGTCGATAACAATTCTTCGAAATGTCCGGCCAGTTCGTCGTCGATATTCGCGATCGAACGTAACGACGTTCGACGATTCATTGTAAACCCTGCCCACCGATGTGGGACGCGGATGCGATTCCTGGCAATACGCGAACTACCCATCCACCTTCAGTTAGACACCATCAAAGGGTGGCGGGGGATCGGTTGATTAACTCCTTCCCGTACTTTGACGACTCTGACTCGTGACGCACTCACAATTCAAATGTAACAAGCTTTACTCATATTTTGAATAGTCCTCAATTTGAAGTTTAGGTCCGACCATAATTAATATATTCAAGGATGGCTGAATATAAAATACTCACAGCATTTAAATTTCCTTTGTTCTTTTTAATATTATAGGTATGAATAGTTAGTTCTGTCTGACGCATCTGACAAATAAATGGCTCGGGAAGGGGTTAACAGTTAGGAAATCGTCACTTGTCTCTATACTGTGTTACGAATTTTAATCTTGGCTCTCTTGGTTATTTTATCGAGTTATGAAACACTCAACAGGATTCCCAGAGCCGTTTGCCTTGGACAATTTATTGTAAATTCGGCCTACCGATGTGGGTCGTGGATGTGCTTCCTTGCCGAAACAGGCATACGCGAAATAAACTACCCATCCACCTCCAGCTAACCACCAGCAAAGGTGATCGGTTGATTATCGGTCAAGGCCTCACTTGTTTCGATGCTGTGCAAGGAATTTTAACCCTTATCGGTCGCTAGATTTTTATACGTGATTCTGAATAGGCTGTAGTTGGTTTCTGTAGATGTGCGACACATTTTCAGTATTATGAGAATAACATGTTTGTTAGAAATTATGTATTTTTTGAAAGAGTATTATAAATATATCAGTTTCAATTAAATATTTATAAGTGTTTAATGTATGATATTTTCTGAAGCAATTTACTGAAGAAGCCATCATCATTATTCTCAATTACAATCCAACCATAGTACGAGTTATTAATATTTTCTATTTCCACGTAATTTTTTTCCACTCGAAGATTTTCTCTCTTCTTAGAATGTAATAAGATTTGATTGCTAGCCTCGCTACTAGAATCAAAATCATTCATATCATCAAAAATATTCACTGCTAGTACCGTTATAGAAATTTACCAAATTTTCTGCATTCATTTCTTGGGCTCAATATATTAAATGTTGACTATAGAATGGTATATCTCTAGAAATGTTAGTTACTCGTTGCTGATGCTTCATTGGCATGAATTTTGACAGGGTGCAACTTGTGTCCTGTAACGTGACATACGTCCGCAGAGCCAAAGTACTGTTGTCACGTGAGAGGTGATTTACGACCGTTAAGGGTTAATCTTGGCTCTTTTGGTTATTCTATCGAGTTATGAAACGATCAACAGGATTCCCAGCGTCGTCGGGCTTCGACGATTGCGAGGATGACCGAATCCAGGCTTTCTGACATTTACGGACTCGTCGTTTAATCCGCCGGACGTTATTGGCCGTGGAGAGCCGTTCGCCCTTTACCGATCCTCCCTTGTTTTCTTTCCTCGTGTTTCTCCCTCGCTGCCGATTAATTACCATCTAGACCACGATAAGAGGCTTTCGAACGCAACGTTTAATCTACTTTAACCGAACGAGCAGAGCGGAAGGTAGAGCAACGGCGTATTATTAATGCCCTGGAACAACTGGTCGATGGAAAAGAGATTATCAAGGGCGAGGAACGTTGGAAAGAATCGGGCAAAGTTACGGGATGACGGTCGGAGAAGGAGAAACGGAAGGTGCCAGGTTGAGAACCGCTTGCACCACTGATTTAGGTCCCTCGTGCCCGGTATAGGTGCACGGTAAATTCTACTAATGGAATTTATCGCGACGTTACGAGCCTAGATATAGAAACTCTCGCGTCGGAGGTACCTTTTTATTGGACTCCCTGCGCACGCCTTGCTACCTGTGGATGTCAATCTTGCCTTAAGGGAAGTATTCCGCCTGTCCTACGTGTTGAAAGAGATTTACGTACTTTTCGAAATTGCTCGGCCACGCCGTTGCATGAAAACGATGCGTTTTTCCGACGATTCAGGAACCTTACATACGGTCGTGGGAACTTTGTTTATTGCGTGCGGTCATAAGATGATTACGGTTATTGAACGTAATTGCTTTAATCATCAAACTCTATATCCAGAACTTTGCTAGATAGCATTATATTGGTTGTCTTGGTTCACATTTTCCACGGGTTTAACTATCTTCATACGAGTTTTTCTATATATATCTAGTTTCTCTTAGGTCTACGCTTCACTAGGTCTGTTTCTCTCTAGCCTCGTATGTCCATGGTATACATTTTTTTGTATCTCGACTTTTTCACATCTAGGTTTCTGTTGATCCAAATTTTTCCTGTATCCAGACTTTCTTTGTTACAAGCTTTTATGTAGGTACTTTTAACGCAAGTATTCCCTAGATCTAGGTATCGGTACGATTAGTTTTCCCTAGGTATACATTTCCATGCTTCAAGTTTCCCTGTACTTAGGTTCCTCTCGGGCGTAGACTTCACCGTGTCCATTTTTCCCTACATTTGAATTTCTGTGCTACAAGTTTCTCCTATATGTTGGTTTTTACTAGACCTAGAATTTAGTCGATTTAATTTTTCCGACGTTTATATTTCTATAGTCTACATTATTATATGTGTAAGTTCTTCTTAGACTTAAGTTTCTCCATGAGTAGATTTCTTCAATCTAGTGTTCTTCAAATGTTTTGTTTCATTTTTAATGCAGATTTTCATTGCTACGTCATCTTCGTGTACCAGTCAATTCTATAATTCGGAGTAATAAAGTTGATATTAAGTAAAATAACAGTAAATTTCAAACCAAAGAAATCGAAGATTTACATGTGTAACTTGTAATATCTTCACTTGGGACAACTCGATCAAAAGTTTTTTTGTCTGTACGCCACAGATCGCAATTTTAGCTCATTTCGTTTGAAAGTTTTAGAGTAGACTCACGAGATATCCTAAATTTGTTATAAAGAGTCATCGAATTGACAGAAAACAGTATTTGGATATTATTTTCGATAATTTTTGACACTTAGAATCAACTGACACCACATCAAAACCTGTAACTTCTCGTTGACGACAATAACTGGTTGTCATTGACGTCTATCGTCGTGAAATCAACAATAATCGTGTCTGGTATTCTTTTCGATACTTTCAAACCTTTATGGATTACACTTGGTACTCAAATATTTAGATACATGATCGAATTCGCGTGAGACACCAGATCCGTAGACCCACTTATCCGTGGTTAAGTTACTAATAGTAATTAATAAAATAATAACATAGTTATGTTAATGAATAAAAGTAACATAATGAAACTAATAACTAAGCGAAATAATAATACATGAGAAGAAATAACAAATTATAATATATAATATTTTATTGATGTTGTTCATCTTATTATATAAGCATGCGCTAATTTTTGCTTAATTTATAACTCGTGAAATTTTGTACGGTTTAACAAATATGTGATATCGACGATAAATTGTTGATCATCCGATCGAAAATAGAAGAATGGAGCGGAGAGGAAAATACGAACTGTCGTTAATTACATATAGAAGCGCAATAGCGTGCGACACGGTGTTTGAACGAAACAATGCGGAACAAAAAACCGTGCTAGCCGGAATGATATTCTGAATAATTCTTCGGCACTTCCGCGCCTACGACTCCGAGCGAACCTACTGAATCCGTTCATAGAGTTTTATCCTGTCTGGCGTGCATTATTCACCAGGCTGAATATTTAAATCACAAACGGGATGGAGGGGGGAAAAGAGAGTTCCGACGAAACTCGGTTTAACATGAGTGGCGATACACAACGCTGCCTTCGGCCATTTACTTATTCAAAGAGTGCAACGACGGATACGTTACGAAACAGGACATTTTTCGGGCCTATCTACCGTAACAAAGTGCCTGTAAAGTATCACCTGGCTACTCTCAAGTACATACCCGTATTATCATTTAACATTTCTTATTCATTGGTGATGTAAGAATTCATCGCATCAAGAACCGTGGAAATTAAAAATTTAGGGTTTGTTGATTTCGAGAAGATTTGAGGAATTCAGATTTTGGAAAATATGGATTTTAAGAATTCATGGATTTTTGGGGATTCAAGGATTCAAGATTTCAAGTTTTCGAGATTTCAAGATTTCAAGATTTCAAGATTTCAAGATTTCAAGATTTCAAGATTTCAAGATTTCAAGATTTGATGTTTTCGAGACTTCAAGACTGCAAGGTTTCAACCTTTCAAGTTTTCGAGATTTCGAGATTACACTATTCCATGATTTCAAGATTTCAAGATTTCAAAATTTCATGATTTCAAGATTTCAAGATTTCAAGATTTCAAGATTTCAAGATTTCAAGATTTCAAGATTTCAAGATTTGATGTTTTCGAGACTTCAAGACTGCCAGGTTTCAACTTTTCAAGTTTTCGAGATTTCGAGATTACACTATTCCAAGATTTCAACATTTCGAGATTTCAAGATTTCAAAATTTCAAAATTTCAAGATTACAAGATTTCGAGAATTACATTTCGATAAATCAGAATTTGGAGCAGTTCGGGAAGACAATAATTTAGGAATTTGATAATTGAAGAATTAAACAATTCAGAAATTTCATAATTAAAAAAATTGAAAGTCGAAGATTCTTACCAATTCAGTAATCCAAGATCTCAAATACTTTTAATAAGTGAATAATTCAATTCTTCCGCTATTCCAGAATTCAATAGTTAACATCAAAACTTTAAAAATACCAACTCTTTCACGATTATTAAAAACTTATGAATGTCGAGATCATCAAGAATTTGAAAATTTAGTCTTCGAAAAGTTGACAAATTTTAGACTAAAAGGATTGCAGAATCGAAGGATCGAAAAATGGAAGAATCAGAAATTCGAAGAATAAAAAAATCGGAAAATCGAAGAATCAAAGAATCAATGAATCAATAAGTCGAGGAATCGAAGAAGCAAAGAATTCATAATACAATGATTTGAATAAACATGTAAACCATTCCAGTAATCCGCAAATTCAGAACCCGTAATTTGCCTACATCACACGTTACCAATACAAAATATAATAGAATGCGTGTCAACGAAAGAGACTCGCTGAACACTTTGACTGCCACATGGGATCAATTGAAAATTGCATTAGGTAGTCTTTTCATTGATAACAAATTTTACCAAATATTTTCACGATACCTTGTTACATTTATTCTTCATAGTTCCAAGTAACTGACGCGAGTTTCTTCAGTTAGAAAATTGAACAAATTTTCGATAATACAGTTGCTGCATCTGTGTAGAAATTTAAGTTGCACCCTAATATGGGTGACCTGGCGGTCAAAGTGTTAAAGGAAGCGTCACGCGATTCGAAGAACGATCACGGAACGTGTCGATCGTTGACGGCAAACGGATTCGTCGATGCGTATCGACGTTTGCAAAATACATGGATGACCTTTGTCGAAATCCATGGATCCCTTTAACGCGGATCCAGTAGAGAGACTGGCTAAACGGCATAACGTGTCGCCCTTTAAGGGCGCCTCCGCAGGAATGCGACGTCGTGCCGACGAGAACGTGACACGCATCGACGAAATGCTGGTTCACGGCGCATGCTAATGCCCTGGCTGAAAATCTGAAATGTCAACTGGGGCAACGTTGAAACGCGAACACGGGACGCCTACCGGGATTTCCTGGAGATTCAATTCGTGACGATTCGTGCCGGACAAAAGGGTGCACCGGGTGGTCCGGGTTCAATTTGAACGTGTATTCTGCGCGGGACCGTGTCGTCGAGGAAAAACGACAATGACGCACGAAATCTGTTACGTTTCGACCAAACGTGCCAACTTTGCTTCGCTTTTCTTCTTTTAATTAGATTTCGCCCCACCCTCTCCGCTATCTTTTCGATTTCGAGAATTTTTACTGATATTTTAGAATTATATGTTCGAAGAAGTTTGGTGACCGACACCGTGGATAGCGATAGGTTTCTGGAGCAAAAATGGAAGAACTATCATTAATTTGTTTTTGGTTGATATGTTTTTTCTTAGAAAAAAACAAAATTGAAGTTTGACGGTTTAAGTAGTCGGGAAATTGGAGATTTGAAGATCGACAGATTTTAGTTTTATTGTCGGGAAAGATAGATTTAGGATGGACAGAATTTTGAGCATTTAAATTCGAGAAGTTGGAAAACTGGGGATTTGAAAATTTGAATATTTGTGGGTTCGAACGTTTGAGCACTATACATTTGAAAATTTGGAGATTTGAGAAATTTGGGAAAGGTTGAAAATTTGAATTCTTAGGGATTTGAAAATATAGAGATTCAGGAAATTGGGAATTCAAGATTGCATATTTTGGGCCTAAATTTTCGAAATTAAGGATCTAGAAGAATGAAGATTTGAAAGTATTACGATTCGAAACTTTGGAATCTCGCGAATCTAGAAATTTCAGAATTTTCTAATTTAGGAATACGGACATTTTGACTTTTGAAAATTTGAAAAATATGGAAATTCGAGAAATGAGGAATTGAGAAATTTGAATGATTGAAAAATTTCAGGTTTAGAGATATGAGAATTATGGAATTTTGAAATTTGTGTAATTAGGAATCTAGACATTTGAAAATTGAGGAATTTGGAATTTTGGACTTATCAAATTTTAGAATTTTGAAATCTTAGAATTTTGGAATTTTGGAATTTTAGAATTTTAGAATTTTAGAATTTTAGAATTTTAGAATTTTAGAATTTTAGAATTTTAGAATTTTAGAATTCTAGAATTCTAGAATTCTAGAATTCTAGAATCTTAGAATCTTAGAATCTTAGAATCTTAGAATCTTAGAATCTTAGAATTTTAGAATTTTAGAATTTTGGAATTTTAGAATTTTAGAATTTTAGGATTTTAGAATTTTAGAATTTCAGAAACTTAGAATTTTGGAATTCGAAAATTCGGTAACTTATAACAACTTCAGGATGTAGTGATACAGAGGTTTATTAAACTTAAAATATGCAAATTTTGGATACTGTTAATTTTGAAATTACTAAATTTGTCGATTCACATGCTTGATCTTTCAAAATCAAAAACTAATTGGTTTTTACCTGATTATATGAATTCTTATAATCTTTACAGTATCAATCCTGATGCAAATGAATTCTACGTTGATCTCAACCATACAGCGACATATCTCTCCTCGCTTTATATCACCGCTCGTCGCGCATAGCCATGAAAAATGATTATCATTCTTTACAAGCAACATAACTGTTATTGTTGAAAAGGTACCATTTGATAATCGCAATAACGGTAAAACAAACTCAACGGTCAAATTTGTTGCAACATGTTCGCACGTTGTAAATCCGCTTTTACAAGCGTCGAGTGCATAGCCTTTTAAAAGCTTTTAGGCTTTTTGATGTATGTGAAGCGTTTCTATCGTAAAAATATTGTCGAAAAATAACTGGCCTGTCTGAAGAGGGAACATCAGCATGATATTTCAGCAAACATGTACAAAACAAACTAATAAATTGTCATGGAAAGTTGTATATTCGTTTGTACACGCGAGTTAACCACGCTTTGCGTCCTATTATTCCGTTAATTTATTCGGTAAATAAATGTTCATACCGTGTAATGGAAATTAAACATCACTCTATCTCCGTGGATTTTTCTATGCCAACTTCACCGCAAAATCCTCGCGAACGAAATATTTGCTCCGTTATAACGAAGCTAGATTATTGCGAAAAACTTCATCTGATTCAAGCCGAAAACCGCGATAAAGTGATTTTCGCTTTGTCGCCAGATTATCATGGCTTGATCGTATTTTTTATTCGTTTGAATTCCGACTTCGCCTTTCGCTTTTGATTTACGGCACGAATATGAAAAGGGAGAGAAAAGAAATCGCAACAAGAGTATTTCGGCTTACAATTAGTTGGGATCTTTCGACGACAGCAACGACGAATTTCATATTTAAAAGCTTTTTCCATAAAAAATGTCATAATCTCCATCATCCCTTTCATATTTTGAGTTTCTGTTTCCTTGGTTATGGATTACTTTAGGTTTAGGTTTTTATACATACAAATTACCCTAGGTCAAAGTTATCCAGGTGCAGATTTTTCTAGGTTTATATTTTCCTAGATTTCAAAAACTCTAAATCTGTATTTTTCTGCATTTATAATTATCATAATTTTGGATTCCCCTAAATATACGTTTTACTGGCACTCACTATTTTCTAGATCAACATTTTACTAGCTGTACATTTTGCTAGATCAACATTTTACTAACTCTACATTTTGCTAGATCTAGGTTTTGGCTAGCTTTACATTTTACTAGATCTAGCTTTTTCCTATATCTACGTTTTACTAACATTACCCCTTTTCTGGGTCTAGTTTTACAAGATCTAGAATTTATCTAGGTTTATGTATTGCTAGCTCTAGTGTTTTTCTGTATCTACGCTTTACTAACACTACCTTTTTTCTGGATCAGTTTTAGCTAGGTCTATGTGTTGCTAGCACTAGCTTTTTTCTAGCTGTACATTTTGCTAGATCTGCGGTTTGGCTAGATCTATGTGTTGATAGTTTACTTTTTTTCTATCTCTACATTTTACTAGATCTAGCTTTTCCTAGGTCTGCATTCTAACAAAATGGTTAACAAGATAATTAAAGGCGAGTATTTATTGGAAAAAAGGGGATGGTTCGAGGGGAGGAGAGTGGTTGAGTAAAACCGTGGCACGACATCGTCGGCAGTCGTCTCGCATCCCTTATAGCGGACTAATCGTTGAAATACGCGCAAATATTTATTTTCCAGCTGTCACGAACAAGCCACTCTGCCCGGTTTCCTAACGGAGCCGAGGCGGATAGGTATGTAGTAGCTAGGAGAGCGTCTGAGAAATACGACTGTTGGATGCATTCGGGGTTTGTACGGTTGCTCTCGTTCGCCTTGCCCCTGGGAACTTTTTATTTATGTTACCTCGCACAGTTGCGCCGGCTCGCACAAGCAAATCAAAATGTTTCCACCGTACCGGTTTCCTCTTTATTTCTCTTTCTCCTACGCTAGTTAGCATCAAGAATCCACGGATCAAACGATCACCCTGTCGTTCGACAAATAAATTTCCAAATACAGTGCTTTTCATAAACATATTAATGCTTCATACTTTCAATGATCTCAGCTGTTAGGAAGGTGTTTGTACTGATCAAACGATCACCCTGTCATTCGACAAATAAATTTGTAAATACAATGCCTTGCATAAATGTATTAATCCTTCATACTTTCAACGATCTGAACTGTTAGGTAGAAGTTTGTTCAGATCAAACCATCACCCTGTCATTCGACAAATAAATTTGTAAATACAGTACCTTGCATAAATGTATTAATCCTTCATAGTTTTAATGGGCTGAGCTGTTAGGAAGGAGTTTGTACTGATCAAACGATCACCCTGTCATTCGACAAATAAATTTGTAAATACAGTAGCTCGTAATAAGTATACCATTCTTTCATATCTTTAATGATCTGAGATTTTGATAGGAGATTTCTACGAATGAAACCATAACACTGTCATTCGACAAAATAAATTTGTAAATACAGTTAGGAAGAAGTTTGTTCAGATCAAACCATCACCCTGTCATTCGACAAATAAATTTGTAAATACAGTACCTTGCATAAATGTAGTAATTCTTCATATTTTTAATGGTCTGAACTGTTAGGTAGAAGTTTGTTTAGATCAAATCATCACCCTGTCATTCGACAAATAAATTTATAAATACAGTACCTCGTAATAAGTATACCATTTCTTCATATCTTTAATGATCTGAGATTTTCGTAGGAGATTTCTACGGATCAAACCATAACACTGTCATTCGACAAAATAAATTTGTGAATACAGTACCTTGCATAAATGTATTAATCCTTCATATTTTTAATGACCTGAGCTGTTACGAAGAAGTTTGTTCAGATGAAACTATCACCCTGTCATTCGACAATGAAATTCGCAAATACAGTGCCACCTGTAAGTACACGAATCCTTTGTACTGAGAATGATCTGAGATTTTGGTAGAAAATTATGATTCGTTGCACTTGAAAACTAATTCACAATAAACATTAAATTGTGCAACAGAAAATCGACGTGTTAATATAAATATTAAGCTGGGTGAAATTTGAGTTTTGTGCGTTTCAGGAATAATATGAACTTTGCGTTTCATAAATATATCAATCTTGATGGTCGTTCCAAAAATATATCCTTACAAAATTTAGTATTCTAGATCGTATTTTTTAAATTCACTATTCTAAGCAACAACTTAATTTGAGCAATATAAGCAACATTTTAATTTCATGTACTCGGTGACATTAGTATTAAGCGATGATTATACACGAAGCTATTATGGTTTCATGTATACCGGCGTATTGTAATACAAACGCTATTAATTGTTTGAAAGGAAAATCTTCTTTTTTATCTCGCGATAACAGAAATTCGCAACGAAGAACAATCATACGTCGCAATAAATTATACGAAATTTATAAGGGCGAAACATTGTTACGAGGAAAATTATTATAGCGGAACGAAGCAGATTAAAAATTGTGCAAGAACGGGGAATTCTCAACTTTGTCATCAGGCTGATGCACATCTCGTCTAACTGAATTCAGACGAAATCGCAAGCAGCCTGAATCACCAACGTCCGCGTTTTCACGAAATCGAATTATGAGGGACCGAGTGCCAGCATCACCACCCTCCCCGACCTGCGAAATTTCACTTCCGTTGCTGGAAAAGGTACTACAATAAAACGGACATTTGATGGACTGTGGAAGGGACCGAAAAAAGGGAAATATACATATATGAACGTACACGGAGAAAGGATGATGAAGGAACACGTTAGCGTCCTTCTTTACACGCGTATGGTGGAAACACATTTCGTATCACATTTTGGAAATGATGCGAATCCAGAAAAATTATGCGCGTAATTGAAAAAGGTCGCAACGAATATTATTTTAAGGCAAGTATATTGCATTACTAATTAGCATGTATCTGTTAAATTTAAAATATTCAATTTTTGTACATTAGCATCGATTAAAATCGTAAATTAAATTAAGTTAAAATTAAAATACAAGTTTTGTTATACATATATGTATATGTAAGTTAAACGATGCAAAATAACCTCAATAGAGGTTGATAATGCTCGACACTAAACCTACCGGCGTATAATGCACGCGTATTTTGAAATTAAGAATAAAGTTAAAAAATAAATAGATGAACAGTAAAATACAAATAGGTGTACACATTAATCCTTAATCTTGATGAAACGCAATTAGAATTTCAAAACAGTCACCTTGAAATGCTTCATAACTTACAATTACAAACTTGTTAAATGGCCATTTTGATCACTTTGGTAGGTTTAGAGTTCAATAAAAAAAACAAAAGATTCTTACTGACAGACATACTAAATAGTATCAAAGTATCGGTGGTGTACGTTCGTCCCTTACGGGGTCCCGAAAATCTAGTAACCAAATAACGAAAATAACTAAATGACGAAAGTAAATGAACAACGAAAATGCGCTAACCCTTAGGATCTTAACCCCTTAACCTATCGTTATTTCGGCAGGTGCGTCAGCCAGTGCAAACTAATTATTGCTGCAAGGTTAAGGCAAGTAGGGAAAGTTGAAATGTGAAGTATACTTATGAGTTGGAAATGCTTGATTATTCAAATTATAATTAGTATTAAACTCCAAGGTTAGTCATGGGGCAAATACGAGTTAAGTTTATTGTATTTGAACTACTACGTGCGTCACGAGTGTGACACGATGTTATAAATCAAAGGGTTACTCCACTCAACTGTGGCAATATAACTAGAGTTCGGTAACATAGAGTGCTGTACAATGGTTCAGCACAATAACGATAACACGCTGCCAGATAATTTTGACCATAAATGTAAAGGAATGTTATAATGACTGGTGAATGAATAAAACTATTTCGAGAGACTCCGAATGTAGTCCAAGAGCGGCAGGAGTGTCGGGGTACAAGGTACTTTTATTTTTATTTGGCCTTTCGCTTTAATTTCTCCCTTTTCGTCGCGGCGCTTTGCTAATGAGGATGCTAGCAGCCAGGGGAGAGTTTGCTGCACGGAAAAGATAGGAACTGCGAAGGCAACCGTCCGTGTCCTTCTCTTTCTTCCGGGTAGCCCGGGCTGCTACTAAATCCTCAACGAAACTGCGATTCTTCTTTCGATGCCGATAAAATTAATTATCCTGTCCGCTCCGCTCTATTCCACTTACTTTTCTTTTCTCGCCCCGTTTCCAACCGGCTGAATCGTAAATTCTGGATATTAGGATTCGGGAATCCCCGGCGAGATCTCGCGTTCTGAGTGTTAAGTACTCGAGGTTACCCGGAAAGGGAGTTCGACCTTTGTAGATATTTTGCACGCTCCTGAGTTACAACGATTACTCGAAGGACCACCCAAATAATTCGGGAACTAATAAGACTTTTTCTACGCTGCGTTTAACCCTTTGCGGTTTCATGACGAGTGTGGCTCGACATGGCGTTTCTCTTGGATCGTAGAAATAATTCGGATAAATTGGTTGATTCAAGGCGTTTTCATTTCTTTGCCACTTGTAACAAATTAGAAATATATTTGTTACGCAATCTGCATTATTAGAATACATTTTATTGTAAACCCACTTCCTCATCTATTTTGTAAGTTAATTAAGGAGCTGTAGAGACTTCATTTTTAAATTATTATGAAAAACACTCACCAATCGGAACGCGGGAATAGTGCGCACTCAGAGGCGGGAGTGTAGGCACGAGTTGACCGTGGTCGTGAACAAACATATGGGAATCGCGATGGTAAACTCATGGTTTGAGTTTATCTGATCCGATATTTTAGCAAAAGATAAAGATGTTCAGAATAGCCCCAGCTATCAGCCCTTTTCGGCACCTACAATATTTGTGGGACACCCTGTATTCGCTAGGTAGAGCGATGTCTAGTTAATCAAGGCTCTAGCGATTGTTTGTGTTACTAAGAAATGTATTCTGTTCTATCTCTTCTAATTATATTCTGTTCTGTCTTGATGTCACTTCGGTCGGGTAGTCTTGACGGGGGTGAATCATTCTGACCGGTTACGAAAATTATGTAAAATCGTGGAAGGGAGGCAAAGGTTTCCCTTCTACTTGAAAATATTACAAATTTTGCTCTTTGACCGTGGCAGGTAATAAAGTCAGGATCACGCTGTCCTTGACTAAGCATGCTAGAAGTAACGGGTTCGAAAGGTAAAATACTAATCTGGCGACCAAATGTGAGCAAGAACGAAAAACGACAGGGAAAATCGCGGGCCTTTATGGCTTCCTGAGTTTATGTCTGCCACGGAGCGGTTCTGGAAGCCTTCGATGGGACGACGGTCTTATGGCTAATTACTACCTAGAAATTTTCAGTCTATCCAAACTCTGAAGGCACCTGAACACCGAGCGTCCTCGAACTTTGCACGATCCGGTTACTTGTCGAACATTCGTCGCGATATCGCGAAAAAAACTAGTAAAATAATAGTCCGTACACCCCGAAGGGCCACCTTCGATATTTGACGAGGTCTGAATCGAAATCCCGTGTCGCGGATATACGATTTAACGCGAAATAAAGGGAGGATCCGAGGAAAGAAATTTCGGCTATCGAATCGTAGCTTCCCTCACCGATACGGCCGTATTTGTCCGTCAGGAACTTACAACGATTTCCACTTACTTCTTTCGGGACTCTATATAGAGACACAATTGTCCTGTTTTTCCTTCCGTCGGCTCTCTCTCTCTCTCCCCCTTTGTTTTTTCCTTTGCATTCCACCTTCTTCCCGCGGGTATCCCGAAATTGTGGGACCTAGGTAACGCGGAAGCAGTCTTCAAGGCGGCGGCGCGTCCGGCTATTTCCGTCTCTCTCGTACAACCTCGAGGGGTGGCATTCCCGCCCCACCTACAACCCCTTTTGCACTCTCCGTCTCGGTGGTGGCCTTTGCTCGTGCAGTCAGTCGAGTCCGGAGGACTTCGCGAATAGCACTTCGACCTTGCCGAGTTCGCTCGTCCACGAACGCGACACATGCTGATCCGCGTTGATTCCTCATCTCGAATCGTTCCTTGCAGACACGTGTGACGATTTCCATTAATCCGGGATATCGGGACACTGGGACCTCGCGGAGATGCTATTTAGTAGCCACTTATTCGTACTTCTTCGAGATCAACAGCTTTTACTAAGTCAGCGTGGTCCTCTACGTTTAATTAGATGAACGTGACACCGCCACATCGTTGTTAAGGATTATTTTGTGGGGTTTCCTTTGTACGCTTCTAATTTCTTCGTTTATGTTTGGTTTCTTCAGCATTTGCCAAGATTCAGCATAGTCTTCTCATTCTTAGATCAGATAAACGCGACATTCAGATGTTCCTGATAAAGGGTTATTTACTGGGGTTTCTTTATATGCTTCCAATTTCTTTGATTATCTGCGGTCTCTTCAAGATCAACATCTTTTAATAAAAGCGAACGTGGTTCTCTAACTTTCTGATCAGATGAAACTGAACATTGGGATGGTATTAAACAGTTATTTGTAGAAAATTATTTCTAGAAATCCTTGCGAGGATTTCTTTGCGTGTCCCTAACTTCTTCAGCGTCCACATATTTTATTCTTATCTAAAGTGGTCCTACGAATCTTTGGTTAAATAAGTATGTCATTCAGATATTATTGATAGAGAATTATTTAGTGGGGTTCCTCGTACACCTCTAATTTGACCATACGTCTTTGAACAATCTAATTTCTTCAAGATCGACATCTTCTGTCGAAAATCAACGTGGTCGTCCGAATCTTTGATGAGATAAAAAAACTTTTGTCATTGAGATGGTTATTTAACAAGGATTTTTTCATACGTCATTGACCTCTTCGGGATCATTTTTTATTGTAAGTCAACGTGGTCTTCTAATTTTTGAATCAAGTTGTCACATTAGATTAATAGTTAATGAACAATTACTTTATAGGGATTTCATATTCCCTCAATTTCTTCATTGTCAATGTGTTTTACCAAGTATTAGTGTGGTTTTCGGAATCGTTCATCAGAAATCTGACATCGGTATATTCTTGATAATGGATTATTTAGCATGAATTTATTCGTATTCGATTTCTGATCTTTTATCGCAATCAAACAATAAATAAAATTTGATTTCTTCAAGATGATCTTTCTTTTACGAGACCCTCCTAATCTCCAGATAAAACTTGTGGCATTAAGATAAAGTCGAACGATCATTTCGTGGAGATACCTTCATATATCCCTAACTTTTCAAGAACATCTTCTGAGAGCCACCGTAGTTTTCTAAATCTTTGATCAAGTATAATCTGTGTCACTAGGATATTAAAAGATCATTTACTGGGGATTTCTTCGTGTATCCTCTCATCGAGATCATCCTCCGTGAGTCAACGTAGCTTTCTCAATCGTTTATTAGACGAGACTCATAACATCGAGATACAATCGAGGAACAATTACTGATCGGAGATTTCCTGCGCCATAGTCTTCTTCAAGATCAATATCCTTAACCGAGAGTCAGCATGGTTTCAATCTTCGATTAGACAAATTCGATCTTAAGATTTTGCTGACACCAAATTATCTAAAGCGTATAATCCTTTGCGAAGAACTTTTTCCGTTTAATGCCTACGAGATTCTCGATGAAGTGACGATATTAATCGTTTGGACAGCGGGATAATTGAAATATTAAAACTGGAGCGTTGCAATATCGATGAGGTATCTCTGCAGTTCGCGAAACGTCCACGCTAATCGATAAATGATGTATCCAAATATAGGTAACTCATTTGTCGATACCGAGTGAAATTCGCTGGAAGCCGAAGAAAAATCCTTGTTGAGGAAGCGTATCTCTCCAAGGTCTACGGTAACACGATACCGGGTAAACACTGAGCGTCAAGTGCATCGTCTCGCCGCCATATTGACAGGCGAACACGTGAGTTCTCTCACCTTGCTTTTCCATCGTCCTTCACTTGGTTTTCCAACCACTTTAGCCGATGTTATCGGAGCACTTTCTATAGTCGGATCCTCGATAACTGGACGATCCCGAAATACCGCATTACATCGACTAAGCTTTAGATTCTGTGCTGACGTCAACTCACCCTGAAGAATTCAACCAAAATAGAACAAACGGTCGCGGTGTGTGTCGCGTAATTACCTGCATCTTATTGGATGATCTCCTGCGTTGCACGGATACAAATAGATGGGAATGGCGAGCGTGATGACGAGGAGACAGGAAAATTTGCTAAGAGGGTAAACTAGAGAACGCTATATCGAGCGGACAGGTTCGACATTTGGTGGCACGTGACTCCAACCTTGGCCTTGAAGGATTGTTCCTCGAGGAACTCGAAGTTCCGAACGCACAAAAGTTCCGTGTAACTGTATGAACTTTATAAGCTGTACATTTTGAATTGTGTGATAAATGACTCTTTAATCGCTGTTTCGGAACACGCGGACGTTTCAAACGTTGACTGAGATTTGTTACTGGCTCTGTGATAAAGTGACCGTGTGAATTTTCTTCGACGTCGTTTTTCTTCGGGGTGGAAACTTCTTTGTTCGGATCTTGTGAGACTTCTTGTTTTCCTTATCAATGTCACCAGATATGGTGACGCGGAAGTCTTCAGGTGAGCAATGTATTTGTAATTATATTTTAACTTTTTATTCCTGAATACATAAATTGAATATGCAATATCATTGTTTAAAATTGAATATGCAGTATTGTTGTTTAAAATTAAATTCATGATGTTATAGTTCAAAATTGAATACATAGTATTATTGCTTAAAATTGAAATCATGATGTTGTAATTAAAAATTGTATACATAGTATTATTGTTTAAAATTAAATTCATAATGTTATTTTTCACAATTGAATATACGGTATTATTGTTTAAAATTAAATATGTGCAGTATTATTTTTTAAAGTTTAGTATATAATGTTACTATTTAAAAATGAACGTGTGATATTATAGTTTAAAACTCTACTTTATATTACAAACAACGTTGTTGATTTAATTTAAAATATACTATCAACATAATACATCAGACGGTTTAATTTAAACGTGGTACTGAATTAAACAAATCTGTAAGCGACAGTGTATAAATATTTCAACAGAAGTTTCTCCGCTGGTTGTGTTTTAATATCTATCTCGCGCGATTCATTCGAAAAGAGAAAGAGTGAAAAAAATTTGTATTCCGTGTAGCAAAGTAATATGTGCGAAGCAGATGGTTCTAGCGAGCGTGTAATGCAACACGTGAGAATAAGCTGTCGAATATATGTATATACATACATATTTCTCTCCTGCATTTTGCTACCGTTATCCCACCTTTATTTTTTGCTGCATTTTGTCGCTGCATTTTCATGCGAGCTAAAGTTAACGAACGAAAATATCGCGCGTTCTGTTTTGTTTCTTCTCCGTATTTATTCTGCAATTTGTACGAACAGTGTTAAACGGAGGATCGCGACAGAATCGAACGATTAGGTTTGTTTTCGGAAAGACGCATTGTCAAATGCGTCGGGCCGTTATGCGGAACATGCTTATGTCACAACGTTTAAACTGATTTGCAGAGAATGAGCGCGTGGTCAGCATACAAGTTATCGTGCCATAGTGTATTTCTCTCATAGCAACGTATCATTCGTAACAACAGCCTGTGGCCATTTCAAGTCGGATAATAGATCATGGGAAATTGGATGATCATAACAATTGCACGAGCGCCGCACTATTCGACTGATGGTCAAAATTTATAAATCAATTAAGCCATTAGTTCTTCGTTCATAACCGATTGAATTATTCGATAAACGAGCATGTGTATTATTTTTGCGACACGGTTGTTGCAAAATCTCAACATTATGGTTTTCAATTTTCACGAGTATCTTTTATGGGTATCGTATGTGTCCCTGCGTGAGATATAATATTTGTTTCAAACAATATTTGGAAGAAATACATGTTATGTATGTATATGTTTACATTTATATACAGTCATGCTCAAAATTAAGTGGACACCGTAGAAATATACAAATTTTTTTTTTATTACAATGTTTGAAATAAATTTTAAATTTAAAACGTGAAATGTTTTTGTAGACATGAAAAAACATTTATTTAATATACAATTTATTTATTTAATATATATAATTGTGCAATAAAGTTTTGATTTATAGGCATTATTAATTAAATTAAATTAACATTTTGTTATTTATGATACCTGTCCACTTAATTTTTCCACGACTGTATATGTTCCAAAACACATATATCGAGATATATTCAATCAATATAACGTTTTTATCTTTTGATATAATATATTCGCTTGCTGCAATTTATGTATGTGGATACAACGAGTACTAAGTATCGAATTTGGGTTTTGTGGATTTGGAAGTGTGGAAATATTGTATTTTGTGGAATTGATAATTTGGAAATTTTTATATTTAACCAGATCACGAAATTTGGGATTTTTGAATGTTCGAAGTTTTGAACCCAAGAATTAAGAAATTTTGGATCTTCGAATTTTTGAATTTTATAACTCGGGAATTAAAAAATTTGGAAGTTTGTAAAATTTAACATTTCCTGACCTTGAGGTTTTTTAATTTGATCATTCGGTAATATTGTTACTTTGTAATTTTGTAATTTTGGAATATTGGAGTTCCAAAACTACGAAATTTTGGAATTGTAGAATTAGGAAACTTAGAATTGTGGAAATTTGTATATTTGTTTGAGATTTGGAAATTTGGAAACTTTTTAATATGGAATTGGAAAATTAGAAAATTCGGGACTTTAGAAAAATAAGAATTTGGGAATTTTCAAACTTTTATATTTGCTTAGATTGAAATGTTCAAATTTGTCAATGATGGAACTTGGAAATTTTGGAATTTGAGTGTTTAGGTAATTCATGACTTGAAAAATTGAAAATTTTATAATTTAGTACATTAAAGTTTGAGAATTTCCAAATTCAAGACTCTACAATTTGAGAATTTGAAAATTTGGTGTATCAAAATTTAAGAATTTGTTACTTTGAAATTTCAAAATTGAGGTTCTAAAATTAACAAATTTTCAAATTAATTATCTTCCTTATTTGGTAATTCATAAATGTCAACATCATATAAATTAAAATTTGGAAGTTGAGGACTTCAAAATTTTGGTGTTTGAGTATATTCGATTTTCATTAATAAAAAACACAAACGATATATGCATGTATCGACCAATCATCCGGATAGTCGGTGAACGGTTGTAATTAACGAAAGTACCGGTCGAAGCGTCCAACGCGAATGCAAATTCAAACACGTACGTTATCGCGTCGATCACCGTGTAACTTAGCCGAAACGGTAACGCAACGACGGCATTACAACGATGTGATTAGACATAATCAAGTACACACGTCGGTCTGTGCTAGGAAGAGGCCAGATACAACTGTTCAACTACGCGACTACATCAAACGGTTACCGGAATGCTTATTAAACCTGGTGATGCGTCATCTAGTAATTACACCGCGTCAATTTCTCCGTAATCATTCGTCGCTTGATCTCTTAAAGGATCAATACTACATTCCATTGATTGATCACTGTTTCAGGTAATATACATATTTACCGACGAGTATAATATCTGCAATGTATTCGAATTCTACTATCAAAAATTTAGTAGTGAGCCTACGTACTCACTCAGCTTGAAATTGTAATTAAAATAGAAAGATGAACGAACGATAGAGTTAAAGATTCTGCGACTTTCCGGTTTAGATTTTGGACTTTGGGATTTTGGAAGTTTAGAACTTCCAAATTTGGGCAGTTGAGATTATTGAAATACTCGGATCCAGAGATTTTTGAGCTGTGGGATTTGGAACTTTGAAACTTTCGATTTTTGGAATATTGGAATTTTGGATGTTTTAAATTTTGGAAATTTGAAATTCTGAATGCTTTGAAATTTCGAACCTTGGAATTTCTAATTTTCTTGATATTTGGAACCTTGGAATTTTTTATCTTTTGAACTTTGGAACCTTGGAATTATAGAATTTTGGAAATTTGAAATTCTGAATGCTTTGAAATTTTGAACCTTGGAATTTTTTATCTTTTGAACTTCGGAACCTTGGAAATTTGGATCTTTTGAACTTTGGAACCTTGGAATTTTAGAACTTTGGGAATTTCGAATTTTGAATCTTTTGAATTCTAGGAACTTGAAATTTTGAATGTTTTGAACTTTGGAACCTTGGAATTTTGGATCTTTTGAACTTTGAGAACTTGAAATTTTGAATGTTTCGAACTTTGGAATCTTGGAATTTTGGATCTTTTGAACTTTGGGATTTTGGAATTTCTGATATTTCGAACCTTGCGATCTTGGAGTTTCACATCTTTGGAACTTTGAGATTTTGAAACTTTGGGGCCATTGATTTTTGTTTTTTTTTGAACTTTGACATTTTTGAATTTTGAATTATTCAAACTTCGCAATCTTGGAATTTTACATCTTCCAAACTTTGGGGCCTTTGAAATTTTTGAACTTGGGAAATTTAGGATCCTAGCACTTTCAAATTTTGCGAATGTAAAGTGCTTGACCTTCAGGAGCTTAATATTTTGAATCTTTTAAAGTCTGGTACCTGCAAATTAGACATTTCGAATTTTTATACTTTAAGGCTTTAAATATTTTGAACTTAGAGATTTTCTGATTGTTTGGACTTAATTTTTTGAAGCTTCTGAATCTTTATATCTTTAGAATATTTGGATTTCGAAGCTTAGAATCTATCGAATTTTAGGACTTTCAGGCTTTGAATTTTTCGGATTTTGATATTCTGAAACTGTGGATTTTCTAATTTTGAGAATCTGTACATCTTTCGAAACCATGGATCTTCCGAATTTTGTTATTTTGAAGCTATAGATCTTCTAAACTCTATGACCTTGGAACCATCTATCTTCCGATCCTCGTACCCTTATCCCCCAACAAGTTAATTATTTTAGAAATTTCATAAAATGAAAAACCGAACCATGTCCGCAATTCTATCAAATTATTTAAAATCCCGCCGTCGTTATCAAATTCCTCGGTTACACGAAAAAGTAACGGGCATCGATCGACAGATGTTCCCAAACTGTCCATAAAGTTGTCAATCGGTATATTCGAAACCAACAAGCGGCAGCCGGCCGGTTCTGGCACGCGTTAAGACCTTCATAACACGTTTGCCTTCTATTTTACACGTTGCGTGTATGCAGAGACACGCCATGTCATATAATATTGCCTCGATAACGCCGGCCAAGAGAGATGATCCGTGTGACGCCCTGAGGGTTTATTACATCCCGGTCCACCAATATTGGCCACTGGTCGATCGAACCAGCTTTGCACAGAGAAACAAGAGCGGCACAGACGGAGAGAGAAAGGCTGGTTGGCTCGAAAAGATTAAAAAGGAACAAACGTCGCTCGTATAGTAGATAACTATGTCGTGATTTTTTGTTTGATACGCGGATAACACTCGTTGCCGGGTTATGGCCACCGTATCTAGATATAAACAACTGTTTCCCTCGACGATCGACTAACTTTTACGCGAGTTACTTTTCACGATTTTTTATCGATCGATATTGTGACTGTTTTTCTCTTTATTATTTAGATTGGTTTTAAATTTGACAATTCGGAGGACGATATTCAACGCTACGCGAATATGATGAATCGTGTGAATTTGTTGGACGGGGTGGTTCGATCGAAATGTATCTGTGTTGCGGCGCATTTGTAACATCATAAAGGTATTGGCTTATGTTTGATATTTAGAAAATTCTTGAACAATTAACAACTGACTCTGCAAAATAACCTCAATAGAGGTTGATAATAATTCGATAAAAAAGAAATTAACAATTGCCTTTTGCAACTGTGTACTATGTGCAATTTGTATCTCCAAATTTTCTAATTTAGAATGTTTTTTAGAGAGCCAGCGAGGTTTATCATTTTGTGACTGTCGAACTGTTAGGTCAAGCAACTTATTGTTAGTATTTTTTACTTTAAGTCATATTGACCTATGATGGAGCAGTTGTTAAAGACGGATCTTGTCTGCTTTTCTAAAATTTCCACAATTGAATGAGAAAGTAATTTAAATACATTATATAGAATTACATACTATTTACTATGAACCACGTGAATTTGTTATATAGAGTGGTACGATGGAAAAGCATCTGCGCAAAATTATACAAAAAACCGATCCCTATAATTAAATTGTACGAGAAAATAATTTAAATACATCGTATAGAGTATGTTGTAATAACATATGTACATGTACCGTACGATCTGCATGATTTTCTCGTATCCATGTTTTTCAATTACTCTACCCATGTGGAGTCTGGAACCTTTGATACAGGAGCGACGCTAGGAAATAATTTGAATGGAACGAAAGTTACCGAAGCAAGGATCGGATTATTAACAGATAATAATTTTCATCGTTGACGAGGCAAAGGCTCGATCTCGTAAATTCGATAAGTCAAGGTACACACGATGCCACGTAATTCAGCGGAAGGCAGCACTACCAAAAATCAATCGAGACCCGTCGTCTGAGGAGTTTCGAAGCGTACTGCTACGTTTCAGGGTTGCTCGAAGGTGGGTTCGTGACTCGTGGAATGAAGCAAAGGGGTCGAACAGAGAGAGAGAGAGAGACAGGGAAACAGGGTGCAGCATGAGAGGGACGGAAAGTCGAATACTCTCACGATACGCCTCGTCCCTTTCCAACTTGCTGGATTCCCGATAAAGCCGTCGAGCATTTGCTCGAAGCCTGCAGTGTACTCAGCTAGTCCGACTTCCGGAAGTTTCATCCCTGAAGTTTACCCTTTCGCTCTGAGGAAGCTCGGAACGTCGGAGGAATCTCGGGGAGGTCAAAGCTGCACGCAAGAGTTTGAGAAGCTGAATAGGCCCGGCGCGGATAAAAAGGGAACGAATGCAGATAACGGGTCAAAAAGTGGAACGTTATCGTGCCACCCGGGATAATCTCTCTTCGCTTCTTAATTGCGAACGATTATTCGGTGAGAATGTAGCGAAACGACTGCGATTTAATTTCCCCTATTCTTTCGCGATTCTCGTACAGAAATATTTCAACACTCTCGTACGAACGACCGAAATTTAATTGCTATTTTTGCAATTTTAACGTTATTCTTCTACCTTCAATCTCTCGTCGAATTAAAAATTCTTTCTCTCAAATATTTATATTTAACGCTCTGCGATGGACAACTTTCTCAACGCGAACCAGCAACTTATTTTTTGTACTTGATGCATTTCTCGCAACTCAAAATCACTTCGCCTATCAATTAACGTGTATAATTGTTATATTTTAATTCTTTGGGTGTCTCCATACTGGAGAGAAGAATCTGTTAAATATTAAGTGCCGTATTTATCTCTTTGAATGCTATTTTATAAAATAATTGTCAAGATGTATCCTATGTGTGCCGTAGTATTATCGCGATAATATGTTGTACGATGTCATTATACGGTATTTTTTCTTTGAAGGGAAACCTTGAAATAATAATGAATTAAATAATAATTAGCTTTCAATCAATCATACGTACAATAAATATGATACGTACTATTAATCAGACATACAATCTATATCATATGTGCAATTAATCAAATGTACAATCGTACATATAGTTAAAACTTTTTCCAAAGTTTTGAGAGTAATAATCTTTTTATCATGACTGTCAAATTGAAAACAAGGAATTTGTTGTGGCGCATTCATAGAATCATAAAGCCGTTGGACTTATTTTTGACTTTAGAAAAATCTGGAATAATCAACAACTACCTTTTGCAGATCTTTATAACGTGCAATTTATATTCGTAAACTTTATATTCTTTATATATGCACCTCCCTTAAATTTTCTACAACCAATGAAATAGTTCAATTAACTTAGTCATTTGTTCACTCCAAGCTGCACACCAATCCTTGCTACATACTTTTTTCTGGAGAGAACATTACTTTTTCTCTTCGGTAGATTTCCAATAACTCTCAAAGAGTACACATCAACTTTTTATATTGATCATTTAAAGTCCGTTGTCAATTTGCGACGTGTTACTATTTTTCTATATCAAGTCTTAGTTTTAATAAAGCACAAACATTTTGCCCTCGTCAGTTGTTTTGTTATTTTTGTCTTTCGAGTGGATTCACTGATTGCACAACCTAACTACTTCATGGTTTATTAAGGGGTTACACCACTCCAGGATTTTCAAAAAATCGAACATTTTTTTTTTCGCTTAAAAGGTGCTTCGGGGTCTTAAGGTACAATATCATTTATAGTCGGGACAATTTTATAAGTGCCTTTATTTAAAATCGGAGGAAAATCTTTTTCGGCCGCAAAGGTATTCTCGCCGAGCAGCGTTCCAGTCAACCAGCTCCTGAATCGCCATTTTGTTTTCAATTGCTTCATAAAAATTTAGTTTAACACTTGGATGTATAGGTAATAAAGACCCGTAAACATATTTTTCATCTTTGTTATAGTTTGTCCGGAAAAAATTCCCGAAATTAGGTAACTTTTTGGCGCTCTAAAGTGGTGTATATCTTAGCCCTTAAGTTGAATCCCGAAGAACATCAATTCAACAGCATTTAAGATCCGTCACTTTGACGCGTTCCGTAAAGCTAGTGTTAAAATACGCACTCAAAGGTGAACATTATTCACCCGGTATGAAAATATTTGATCCCCATCGAAAGTTCTAACATATCGCGATAAGAAATGATTATAAACTTTTCACTGGAAAACGACGTTGACGCGAAGGATCGCAATAAAATGTGAATGCACGTTATGCGCGGGTAATTAATGATCATCAATCAAGAAGTAACGCGTCGTGTCCCGATTCCGTGTAAAGTTCGTAACACGCTCGAGGAGATTCTTCGTTCCTCGACAAGGTAATTAATTTACTGGAGACGCGCAATCATTATCCGTTTCCGATACAACAGCTTGCACGACGCGAGATCTTCGACCTTAATCAATATACTGCGTCACGACAATATCATTTACGATAAATTGAAGATTATCCGTAACGGTTCGGTAGCTTGCAGGAAGTTTATGTCGTGCTAATAAACTTCTCTCCGTGTATCGAACAAACTCGCCGCGTTTACTGGGACACTAATCCGACGAGATTTATAGCTTAAAAGGTCGTTAAAAGTTCCCTATCCTGTAAATTACAATGTGGCACGGACTTGCCAATTACAACGTGATAATTAACCAGAAAGAGACTCCGCAAAACTGGCCGTTTTTGGGGCCCTCGAAATCAAATCCGAAACATGATCTAAATGAGACCTTATGATACCTTGATTCTCAGACAAATATTTCAGCTTGCGTATACGAACGGTTTCAGAGATACAGGGGGTCAAAGTTGGACAAATGTAGGACCTTTCTATGCCAAAATAGGCGAAGTCAGCAGCTCACGAAAGTCATTTTAACACTAGAAGTACCGTTATTAAATACATGCTTACTTCAAAACTGAAAATAAAGTAGAAAAATAAATAAATATTGCAACATTACCTAACATATACAACCATTCATTAGCTCGATAAAACATGACAGACATTTTGACAAAAGGATGGTAATAAAATTTTGTAATAAAAAATGCCAGACCCGAAACCGATCATTTTAACTGGTTGGTGGTTCTAGTATTAACGATGTAGATGTGTTTTAGAGACTGTGTCCTTATAGTATAGATATATTTAAAGCAAAATAGGTGCAAAAAATGATAACAATGCGTTGTTTCCAAATTACAGGCCTTGAAATTCGCCTCATATGTACAAATAAATGCCAAAATTGTACAGATGAGCCATTTCTGCGGTCCGTAAAACCACTTTGAACACAATCGACATGCTTCGTGAGTAAAATTCTATAATAGTTTGGACTTACGTGAAGGATAATACGAGCATACGACGATAAGGATGGCTTCAGAAACTAAAATAAACATCAAAATCAAAGGAAAGGAGCATTTGAGTGACACGTAAAGATAGTTTTTAGCGAGTCTGCACCTATGTTCTTACGATTGTAGTCTGAGCTTCATCGGACAGTTGAAGGAAAACACGGGCACGAACACAATTTAGGGCAATGCTATGAGGGCACAGTCGTTGGAGCACATCTTCATCCTTAAAATGACATCTGTGAGCTGCTGATTTGGCCCATTTTGGCAAATAAAGGTCCTACATTTTTTCAAATTTGACACTCTGTATCTCTGAAACCGTTCGTATACGCAAGCTGAATTTTTTTCTGAGAATCAGGGTATCTTATGGTATCATTTGGACCATGCTTCGGATTTGATTTCGAGGGCCACCAAAACAGTCAAAACCCCGTATTTTGCGAAGGCTCCTTCTTTCGTTCAGATTTCGAATTCGTTCTTGATAAATTTTGCGCGAACATCGTTGGAATTCTGGTACGAAGAAATCGGGAAATTATAGGTACAGTTGGTCGTGATATATTGCCATTTTCGCGCGGACGCATGCTGTTAGCACGTCCCACTGTTTCATGGTCCCATTAATAGTGCTTCTCACCGCCTACTAGTTCCACTAGTGGTGTATTCCATTGTTTATGGTCCCATTAGCGATGATTTACGCCACCTACTAGTGACTTACTCTTACTAATGATGCTCCCTCACTATTTAACGGACCCACGGTGACATTTTCTACTATTTTATGGCTTCACTATACTTTCGACCACGAAATCTCGTTTCTGACCGCGTAATGAAGCCTTCAATCGCGTTTTCTACTTAATAATGATTACACTAATGGCACAATTCCAGTTATGACGTTTTCCCGCCATTGACTAGTGCAACTAGTGCCGTATACCCAGCACTAGCGTTTTCCTCACCATTTAACGTGTCCATTGTGACGCCTTCTACTATTTAATGGTCCCACTAGTGACATTTTCTACTATTTAATGACATATATATGCTTTCGACTACATAACGGTCCCACTAGTAATGTTTTCTGCTACATAGTGGTACCATTAGTGGCACAATCCGAATAATAGCGTTTTCCCACCGTTTACTAGTCCCACTAGTGACATAATCCCACCAATAACGCACTTTCCCTATTTTATGGACCCATTATCGACGTTTTTTACCATCTAATGGTCCCCCTATGTATTCGAATATATAATAGTCCCACCAGTGACGTTTTTTACTCTATAATGGTCCGACTAGTTGCACAATCTCAGTAATTGCGTTTCCCCATCATTTATTACTCCCGACTAGTGACATATATTCAATAATGAGGCTTCTTCGGCATTTAATGGGCACACTGGTGACATTTTTCACTATAAATAATTTCACTATTGACATTTCTCTCTATTTAATGGTCCCACTAGTGGCATTTCTAATCATCCACAGATTTCTATGTCTATCAATCGTGCATGTGACGTTATCCATCACTTAAAGCCTTCATAGCGACGTACACACTATGTAGTGGCCCAACTAATGTTTCTCTTGCGTTGACAGCGCTATTAGTGATATACTCCACTATCTAGTGATCCAACTAGTGATACACTCCACAGTGGACATCATTGTATATTTACTTTCATTTATGAGCTAATTATTAACATTAATCAAATATCAAAATAATACACAAGATATGCAGCCGTAGGAGTTTTATGTTAAACACCAAATTTATTTTCACTGCCGTTAATAAGAGAAAATAAATTATGTACACTTCTTTGAGTTTGTTATTGTTTCTATATATACATTCTTAAATCATAGAAGAACTCATCAGATATTTTCTCCTTATTTTAAAACAAATAAAAGTAATTTAGATTAACTAGTTAACATTGTGACTGTCACATAACCCATACGGTGGTTAAATTGATAATAATCAGTTATTCCGATTTAATCACAAATTAAATAAAGTTAAGCATACCAATTGTCATATTATTAGTATTATTCTTAAATACTAATATTTGTGTTATTAAGCACTTCTTCCGGGAGCTAATCGAAAATGCTCGTTATCAACTATTGATAACTGCGAATAATATGTAACATTATATAAATTAATACAATACAAATATTTAGTAAAATGTATTTTACATATAAACATTACCTGCTCAAATTTTCAACTACATCGAATATAATGATCAGTTAAATGAATCACCCTGTACAGCTTATGCACCCTTAGCACATTTCAACTTGCTAAAAATGCATAAACGTCTATAAATCAACTATTACGAGTGAAATTTAAATCGAGAATCGTGCAAGAGAATCGTAATCGTGCGTTATTTAAAAAAGTCGATAGTTGAATATTGAAAGGTGACTGTGTACATTTTCTGACTACAAATCAGAATGGAGATACGTCGATTTTTGATGAGAAATTTCCGTAGATCGTTCGATAAGGAACAAAAGAGACTGTCAGAATGGTACGTGTCCAATCACCCTCGCTTCCTGCTGGAATTGATTATTAATTGTCGACACGTGTGCCGCGTGCATCCATTTAAATCCCAGACGATGTCGCGAGGACATCGCGTGCATTTCGGCCGCCGATAAAGTTATGCTTGTCCATCGGCTACTAATTTGTCCATCGACGATTGATTGAGCTTCACCCCTCTCTTTACTTCCGGTCAGCATCGTCGCCAAGCAAATTCGGAGAACGATTATCTGGCTCCCGGTTAACGAACGTCGACTGTACAGAATTTTAATCGCGTTCGAACGACGAAACATATCGGAAAACGGGAAAGTAAAATACGACGAAAGCAAATTACGTGGCGCATTCGTAATTAGTGTAGAAACTAGTAAAAATTAACGTCAAAGTGTTACTTGTTTATTGTCGACAATTTGATAATTTATTTCATTTTTTCGAAAGTGAAGCGATATTATTTTATTTTTTATTGAAGAAAATAAATATAATATAACTATATAATGTAATATTATAGTTATTGAAGATATTTTAAATAGAGAAATTCTGATTGTTCTGGAAGTTTCAATTGCGAACATAATTATTGATTTCCGCAAATGTAATTGACCTAACACTTCAAAAATTATAATTAACTTATTGTTAAAAGTATATACGTTTGAACTATAGTACTTTATTATTTTAGTCTTTGTTGCAGAAACTTTATTTGAGTGTATAGTTAATTATTTTTGTAAGTGGAATGTAGTCCAAACATGAATGTAATTGTTAAAAGTAAGCCAAATGAGGAACACTTTATTATTTTATTTTTTATCGTAATAAGCTTCATTAAAAATACCAATAATAATCAATTTTGTAAGCATAACGAACTTCAAAATATAATTTAATTATAGGAAATGCATTAAACAGTGAAGTTTTTATCATTTTTTACTTTTTTATTCCCGGAATTTCAATTAAGTGTACGGTAATTGCTTCCTGCTATAAATATAACAAAGTTCAATTTAAAAAATGCATTACCTTAGGTAATTTTTACATCGTGAATGCTTAAAAATGATTTTACATTTTTTTTTTCATTACAAACTACGTGACGTGTCATTTAAAAATATTCTTTCATCGTATTTCAAATGACTTTGATGTCGACGCGTGATACTGACGGCTAGCGATGTCTTTGATAGATCATCAGAAATATAATTATTTCGTTAATAGCTGTCCGGGGAACATGAAAAATTTATGCGTCTCGATGGACGCGTAACACGCCAATTTCTGATCGTTTAATGCACACGGAATATAATCATTAGTTTTTACTTTCATTCGCGTATGTGGTACTCTGCTGAACGCAATTAAATCTTTATGACTTTTAGCGCGTCAAAAAGTTTGACTATGGTGGATAGCGAATGCCTCTAATCTAGTTTCTGGTAATTTCGTGCAAGCTATAACCGAGAATTAAATTGGAATATAGTAAATAGCATTTCCAACGGAAAATGGCGATATGACAGGAACACATGACATCGTTTGTAATAGGAAGGTGTTGTGCATAATAAATTTTAATTGGAAATGTCATATTTACATAATTAATAATATATGAATGGACGAAATTACGAGTCTACGTGTTTAAGAATTTACGAATATATGAATTTTCTAATTTATGAATTTACGAATTTATGGATTTACAGATTTATAAATTTATAAAATCACATACTTATCGATTTAGAAAGATGATAATGTGGAACTATAAAAATTGAAATAATATTAAATACAAGATTACAGGGCTTCTAATTTTTTAAAATTAAGCACTCAATGATGGAATTTGAGGACTTGGAAATCCAGAGGATTAAAAATGTGAAAATTTAGAAGTTAATATCCAATAAATTCTCTAAATTTTTAGATTACCAAATTCCTAAATTTCCAAATCATAGGTTTTACGAATTCCAACATTTTTAAATAGCTAGCTCTCCGAATTCCTAAGGCCTCATATCTTTAATTCTACAACTCACTACGTCTCTTTTCTAGATACCCTGATGCCTAGCCTATCGATTCCCTAGATCTCCAAATCTGCAGACCCCCAAATTTCTAAACTCTCAACTCCATGGATATCGATATCTCCAGATTCTAAAAGCCGAAGCTTTCCAAATCCCTAGATCCCAAAATCTGTAAACCGCAAAATTTCTAAACTGCCAAATTTATAAATACCTATATCCCTAGATTCCAAAATCAGTAGGTTTCCAAATCCCTAGATTCGTAAAATCCGTAGGTCTCCAAATTTAACCGCCTTCAAACCCCTAGAACTTCAATTGCCTTTGCCCCCGAATTCCTAAATCGTTCTCCAATTTTCAAATCGCAAGAATCCCCAACAATCACCCAGCACAGTGTTGTCCTTACCCAATTTTCCCTCATTAGCACTGCTCTGTCCGGCGACACCACAGTGATATCGTACGCATACTACATATTTGCTATATTTTATACATATTTATTTACATATATCTTCGAAATTTCTTGAACATAGGTAGAACATAGTAGACAATTTACAATCTCCAGAAAATCACAAAAACTGCCGGCGTCAAGCGAAGTAATCTTAATTAGCGCTGCCGGCGCGAAGCGAAGAAATTTTTACAAGGCACGCAGACTGCAAAGTGTTTTCTCGATTTCGTTATACGTCGAAATCGCTTAAACGAAAATGGAGGATCGACCAGAAAACCCAGTCCAGATAGCTCGAAGGAAAGGGTTTGAATCCGCTAGTGTCTCGCCGGAAAGAAACAGATTTCACATTCAGTTAACGCGTTCGAGTCTTTGGCAGCGTGGTTTATGCCAGTTTAACACGATTCACCGATAATTAAGGGGTCGTGGCCTCGTATCCACTTGGTCAGGTCGTAGTCACGCGAACGGGACGTCACGCGAGCCTCTGGAAGCAGTCCTCTGTGCAGACACCGATTGTCACGGCAGCCTGATGCTTAATTATTGTCTTCCAACGGGTGCGTGTCCCCTTCGTGCCACGGGACAGCCAGACCCAGCGATACCGTGCGTGAAACGCCGAATAAAAATAAGGGACACAATGGGTGTGCGATCGTGAGAGCCGATAGAACGGCGCCCACGTTTGCCCGCGGAGCAATCCGTTGTCCCGGGGCAACCTTTCGAGGAGGACCGACCACGGAAATATCCGTAATCTCGATGATAACTATGTCTGACGTGACGGGACAACTTTGCTGAACGCCGGAACCGTTAATCAACGCTAATCCCTAGGGTCTTTCGTTCCGCGCGCTCGATGTTTACCCAGGAACGATCTGGACGGAGTAGGACGTAGATTTTCTGGACAAACGAACGACTAATGTGCCCTGATGTACGGGGTGCGGCTTGTTTACACGATTGTTTGAATAAACTGGGGTAAATGTGGATTAAGTGGTAAACATTTTACTTTCACGCCCGTTCTAGTAATATTAACCCGCACGTCGCTTGTCACAATAGGGTGCTCCATTTAGTTATGACTGTGTAAACTTATGGTCGAATCGTGACGACGCAAGGTATGTCTTTTTGTGGTAGCGGAGAACCAATATTTGGTAGCAATAATTACAATATAATTCTTTCGTGATTATTTTTTCGCGAGTTCTCGTGGTCAACGATTTGTTTTATTTGTATGTGACAAACGTACATACTTATTGTTGAACAGCACTGAACGTTGCATTTAAAATAATATTTTAGGTTGTGCTAAAATATTTACGTTTCAACTTATAAACGCTGATGTGACATGGCGCCTGCAATCAACATTTAGCGATATGTGAATGTGGAACAATTTAGGAAAACTGTATGATATTGACATCTTGAGTTACACATCCGGACTGGATGAACCAAAATACTGAAAGTTTAGAATTCCAGACCAAGTATTACACCGAAATTAAAACGTTTTAACCCTTTGTACTCGGAGGTATTTTTACTGGTAGCAGTTAACAACTCCAAAAATGTATGGCTAAAAGGTTCGTCAAGTTCTTTCAAAGTTGTTATCTCTCTGTTATTAATTGCACTATTAGTCTATGACTAAACATTATGATATTTATACATCGTATATGCAACACGATTTAGTTAAACAATAAAGTGGTGAGCGTGAGCCTGTTGGATTTGAGCGGCCCGCGTATTGCGTCTTCTTTTGTTTAGCGTTACTCTTTCTTGTTGTTATGTTGCTTGGTTCAGTACGTTCGTTATGTAAAGTATGTCTGTGCGTTCTTTTTCACAATATGTTTATTATATCTTACCATATATATTAAATAACAATTATATCCAAATATCGCACATGTGTTCGCATTCACTTACAATACCAGCTCCTGCTAGCAGAGCCACCGTTCGAGCGCAAAGGATTAATAAACGAGACAGGTTATTTATAATTTAAAAATAAAATTTCATGACATCGTTATCGGTTTCTTGGTGGTCTTGGAATTAAATCGCAAATCGCCAACCGGGGAAATAATCTGAGCCAGGCACAAAGATTTCCGGTTACATACGTAAACGCGAAGTCATCAAAGAGCCCATTACTATTCCATTGATCAATTTCCAACGGTTGAATAGGAGGGAAAAGAAGCTTGTGCGAGGTCGCGAGTAGAATCCGTTTGATTTGCCTCGTTTCAAAGAAATCGCCCCACTATGTAGAACCGTGTCATTTCGACTCTCGACTAGTGATCAAGAAACGTTCTCGAAATGAATCACGGCAAAGGAACTGGAGAATCGGTCGAGTGAAGTGATTCGATGAGTGTAAAAGAAGGGAGGAAAAAGGTCGAGAGTTACTTTAGACACGTGCATGTGGACAGAATAAAGTGATTTCGTTCGTATTAGTTCGTCAAGCTTTTGTGTACTCTGTGATCCAAAAATAACCCAATCGTTTCGCATTATTTCGTTCACTTTGTTCACCAAAATTTGCAAGTTCCATCCCTATAAATAACCGATCGTTCTTTCATCGGTGTTGTTAATAATAGAAATTCCATCTCTAAAGAGGGATACACGCTCTTGCGTCGCATTCATGGAATTATAAAGCCATTGATCTTATTTGTAACTTTAGAAAATTCAAGAATGATCAACAACTGCGTTTTGCAGGTCTTTTCAACGTGCAATTTATATTCTTTATATATTCACCTCACTTAAATCTTCTACAACCAATGAAATAGTTAATAATTTTAACGTAGTCGTTTGTTCACCCCCAGCTGCACACCAATCCTCACTACATACATTTTTCTGGAGAGAACATTACTTTTTCTCTTGAGTAGATTTCCAATAACTGTCAAAGGGTACACGACCAAATTTTGATTTTATCTTTAAAATCCGCTGTCAGTTTTCGAGGTGTTACTATTTTTCTTATATGGTGAATCAAGTTTTAGTTTTATTAAAGCACACATTTTACCCACGCTAGTTGTTTGGTTATTTTTGTCTTTCGAATGGATTCACTGATTCCACAACATAATTTTCAAACTTTCAAATTTTTGAATAAAAATTCTGGAGAGGTTTAGGGACGTGCTATATCCAGAAATTATGCTCGTATACAGGTGTTGGAATTGAAGTTGATTCCATGTCAAAATTGCGGAGGCTCAGAGGTCCATAATTCGAAAAAGAGTCAAAGCGCTCAGAAAATATTTTCTTACGAGGATTTTCGGGTTAATCCTAATTTGAAACGCACAAAGCCGAGCCGCGAACGCGTTAATAATCCGTTTTACAAAGGCTAATGGTTTTTTAAAGCGTAAGAAACAGAAGGAAAAGCGGAATGTTTAAATATTGACTCGCACCTCGTTAAAATGGTTGAAAGCTCAGCCTTTCGTAGAAACGAGGGACCCGCCAGTTTATCCCAAGTGTATTTATTTTCATCCGCATTACCGTTGTTTCCAAATCACGCGGAGGATGTTAACAAAGCTGTTTTATTTTCTCGAGCATTAATCGACGTGCCACTCGGAGATGGAACGAGCAAAGGCAAACCATTTTCCTAATTGGTCGACAAACAACTTCCGATAACTGCCGGAGCGTTGCTCCAATTCTTCTTCTTCAGACGAAGAATGAACGTGATGCTTACAGAGTACACGAAACGAATGAAACAGAATAGAATTGTCAGAAATACAAAGGCCCGTATGAAATTCACGTTTTCGATGTGGTAAAATTTGAGATTTAGAGTTGCGATTTTTTAAATTTTGTATTCAACTGTTTCAATCTTTTTTCGTTTATATTTCTGTATTTTTATATTTCTTTTCATATTTTACGTTTACAGATTTCCATTATTTTTAACTTTTTTTTTGGCCAAATTGTGGTGTTATCAAATTTGTATTATTAAATCGAAATTGTTGACTTTGCACTTCAAGCGATCTAAGTTCGCACAATGAAATTTCTAAATGGCATTTTTCAAATTGCAATTTTGTCAATTTTTTATTTCCAGATATCAGGTTTTGAAACTGGAGTTTGAAAATCGATATTTTCGAATTTAAGCTATTGAGCATCTGATTAGGTTTGTAATCAAAAACTTAATACCGCAACTTTCTGTTATCTGTTTTCGAAGTGTTAAGCTTTCAAGTCCAAATTTTTTCAATATGAAGCTGTAAAATTGAAATCTTCTGAATATCAAGCTTTCAAGTTCGAATATTCTCAGTATTAAGCTTTCAAGTTTCAATTCTCTTTATACTATGATGGCAAGTTCTAACTTTCTGAATACTGATTTCAAATTTCAATTTTCTCAACATTTAGTTTCCAAAGTGCAATTCTTTAAATATTAAGCTTCTAAGTTTCAGGATTTTTAATATCAAGCTTTTCAGATTCTAATTTTTTTAATATAAACCTTTCATGTTTTTATTTTTCCAGAATTGAGATTTCTAATTCCAGCTCTCTCAATTTCAATATTTCATGTTCCAATTTTCTTCATGTTGAGCTTTCAAATTTAAATGTAATGAATACGAAGCTTTCAAATTTCACTCTTTTACAATATTTAGCCTTCAACTGCCTACATTCAAAATGATCTATAAAAATGTAAATCTGAAATTTCAATTATTTCAGTTTACAACTTCCTATGTCTCCATGTTGCAATTCTAAAAAATTTAGGCTTCCCGATTGCCTAATCATACATGCTGAAATTATCAACTATAAGCTCCTCAAGTTTCAAATCTTTCAAGTGTTTCCTTTCAAATTCGAGCTTCCGAGTAATTATTTTCTAATATTTGGGATCGTACAATTTTGAGCTTTACTCTTTTATTTTTAAACAACTTCAAACTAATAACTTTTAAATAACATTTTAAATTTAAAACTCTTTTAAGATGTCAAATGTGAATTATTAAAGATGTTACCATCGTTTTACATATTATTCTTTATTTGTAATATTTATATTTATCTATTATTATTGTTTCAGGTTTTGGTAAAAGCTTCTGCACCTAAAATTAAGTTTATATCTAAACTCTCAATTATTTAATTTCCTAAATAAAAAATTTAAAATTGATGATTCCAGTTATCAGTTCTATTCAATGAACTTTCAAGTATTAATTTTCTCCAATATGAACTTTCACACTCAGATCTTTCAATCATACGAAAATTGCAAAGTTATAAGATAATTTTTCCAAGCTTTCGAATTAAAATTATTCAATCCAAGTTTTGAAAAATCACTTACGTCACCTCCAATTTCTCGTTCCCAAGTATCCACGAAGTCGTATTGGAACACCGAAATGAAGCACTCAAATCGAAGCTCGAAAGTTGTAACTCTTCGAAATCCAAGTTCGATTGGATCAAATCAGATTCAAAGAAATCAAGCTTTCCTCGAAGTCCCGCGAACGAAAATTTTCAAACGAAAGCCCCCAAAGCATTGAAAGTCGAACGCGAACGTTCAAATTTAAGCTTTCAGTCGGCAAATAATCCAAAGTGTATGCCGTGTCAATCGCGCATTACATCCCTACCCCAGTTTCCGTTAATACCGAAACGTTCTCCGTGTTGCAGAAACAGTCTTCCGTATAATGGAAATTTCGGATAAGCTGCGACCCGATAATCAGCACTTTACCACGCCGGTTATCCGGCAACACAACTTTTCTATTAAAATTATTGTTGAGATGTATGTTCTTCAGGATTCAACTTAATGAACCACGAAGTAGTTAGGTTGTGGAATCAGCGAATCCACTCGAAATACAAAAATAAGCAAACAACTGGCGAGGGTAAAATGTTTGTGCATTATAAAAAACTAAAACTTGAATTAGCACTTAAGAAAAATAGCAACACCTCGCAAACGGACTTTAAAAGATAAATATAAATTGATGAGTACTCTTTGAGCATTATTGCTAATCTGCTGAGAAGAAAAAATAATATTCTCTCCAGAAAAAAATATGTAGTGAGGATTGGTGTGCAGCTGTGGGTGAACAAACGACTAAGTTAAAATTAAACTATTTCATTGGTTGTAGCAAATTTAAGGAAAGTGGGCACGAACTGCCTTTATCAAATGCTCATCGCGAGGTCACTCTTTATATGAGTGACCTAAGGTAAAAGTGAGTAAACTTATTAAAGATGATAAACGACTTCGACACTCATAAAACAATAAACGGCGCTGACTCTCGAAAGT
The DNA here is from genome assembly GCA_947623535.1 of Coelioxys conoideus. Classification (NCBI taxonomy): domain Eukaryota; kingdom Metazoa; phylum Arthropoda; class Insecta; order Hymenoptera; family Megachilidae; genus Coelioxys; species Coelioxys conoideus. Next base: position 27,247,239 of record OX392450.1, on the reverse strand, counting down.
TATGTTAAATTAAAAAAAGTTTAAGAATATAAATAGCACGCTGAATTTTCTAAAGTTAAAAATAAGCCAATGGCATTATGATTCTATGCCGCAACAATTATCGTAAGTCAAGTGAATCGAGTTTCGCATCCGTGTCAACGTTTCTCCTCGTTCTCGCGCGAAACAAAGGGCCGTGTATTTCGCGAATTGCAACGCGAAGACGCGTGCACGTACGATCGAGAAAAGATAGAAGGAGAAAAGGGAAAAAGAAAAGAGAAAAAAAAAAATACCCGAGAAGATGTTCCGCTAGCTGAAAAAACTCCGGTTATGAAGTAGGTCAACGGTCTGCGGGTGCATTTTCGCAGATGAAGTTCCAGCATTTTTTTTTTTGTTTTTTGTTTTGTTGCGTTCGCGTAGCACGGTTTAAAATTGCACGTCGGATGACACGAAAAGTGGGGGATTTATTTTTCGCAACCGCATCGCTTCTGCGACTCACCCGAGCCCTATCAAACTGTACCGAACACGGTGTATCGTGTTATGCTAACGTTAACATTTTTCACCGTCGCTCGCGCGGATTCGCGTTTCAATGAAAACCTGAATTTCCCGCGAAATGAACGTCAAAAATAGTTACATCGACCCGCGAGAACGACAATCGTGCTTGGTAGCGTTTTTTCGTTTTTTTTTTCTTTTTTCCGAATTGGGCTAACAACGTTGATCACGGCTGCCACCGAGTGGCAAGTTTAACTGTTGGAAATTGCAACAATTACGCACACATCCGTCGTCCGTGGATCCGTTTAACCTCTTCACACCCTTGGTCATATATGTGGACAGATAGTTTATAACCTAAATAAAGCTATTTTCTGTTTTGAAACGGTTACAGAAAAAAATGCATAACCTTTCCTAAATTTGTTAACAAAAAAATAAATGCCAGTTAGAATAACGAAAGCGAAAGTGTCTTTATATGTGTATGTACATGTTCGAATAGATATTTCAATCAACGACAGGTTTTTGCTTACAGTAAGTCAGAATTTGAGCGAAGTATTACCGTTGTTAAGGAGTCAAAATAATTGGTATGTCTAAAAATGTATTTGTCGTTTGTTCATTTCTTTTTGAGCTTCATTTTTAACTCCAATATAATTATGCATTATATGCCAGCATTATATAGTAGTTTTAGAGTTTTTTTAAAATGGTGTTGTCAACATGATACGAAATAGTGCATTCGTATAAACAATTGGTAAAAGCGTTGAAAATTTGAAGCTTCAAATCATATTTTTGGGAGTTGTAAACATCATCATCTCAGTTTTCTTCTGATCGAATTTTTTGATGTTACAAGAACCACATTTTCACATTTTTGAAGTTTTCATGCAATCGAAGTTCTCAGATTTACATTTCCTAAGGTCTGTGCTTTCGCCAACTCAATGCTTCCAAGTTCAAATCTTCACTCTTCAAAGTTAAGCATTTTAGTAGTCGCAGGTTCCGAATCAAAACCCTATCTAAATACTACCCTTCAAATTTTCTAACGTTCAAAATTTTAATTTCTAACTTTCACATATTTAACTTCCAAATTTTCAACTATCCAATTTCGTTCTCTCAAATTTTTAATTGTAACACTAGAACTACCAACTACTCAAAATGACCAGTTTGGGGTTTAACATGTTATATTACTATAAAATATATTATTTTATATTATATTATATAAAATATTGTCGCCGCCCTTTTGTCAAAGTATCTGCCATGTTTTATTGAGCTAATGAATAGTCGTTTATGTTTTCTATGTACTTCTTGTGTTAATATTTAACTTTAATTTCTAACTTTAATTTCTAACTTTCAAATTTCTAACTTTCAAATTTCTAACTTTCAAATTTCTAACTTTAATTTCTAACTTTCAAATTTCCAACTGTAATTTCTAACTTCTCAAATTTCTCGAAAAGTTCGATCTCTCGAGCAACAACAGCTGCCGAATACAAATTCCGAAATCCGGCAATTCCGATTCGTCATTGACGGATCGTTTCCACGAAAGCAGTTGCTCATCGCTTGCAATCGATCGATTAGGAGGGTCGACGTTTCTTCCATGAATCATACCACCACCCAAAAACAGATCCAATTAATATTCCACGGCCGCGATATGCATCGAATTTCATGGTGGTCAGAGGCGAAGTCGAATGCGTGTGGGCGAAGGTGCGTGGCCATAGGAGTGCAACTGCTATGGGACAACTTCCGCGATCAAAACCTGGCTCGTTTTCAGTCGACTCTCGTAGATGGAAGTAGTAAAGTGAAATTAAATTTCTCGCGACAAAATGACGCGTTTTATTCACGCGACTATACGAGCTAGCGTGCACGTGGGCGTGTACAGAAACACGTTTTCTCATTGAACGTTACGCACATGATAATGAAGGTGGGTGAGGCGTCTCGTTTCTGTGACCGGATGTCACGTGGTTCGCCGATGCTGCCCGCACACGTTGCCCCCTTCGCCGTCATCGACATCGAATGACCATTGTGCATCCACGACCGTTCATCCTTGCAACAGCCTTTGTAGATTCACGTATGAACGCAATTATTATCATCCTTCTTCTCGATTTCTTATCTTATATCGATTACCATAGCATTTCTTGAGATCATTTGTACTTTACTGTTCTTTTTAGGGTATTAATAATTTTGTTAGTTAAGCTTTCGCTCGTGTATCATTTTGTTCAATAGGTAAGATTTCGTTAGTGTATTATTTTGTTAAATTTTCTTTGATTTGTTAAACAAGTCAATTTTCGTTATTTATTTTGTTAAGTAGGCAATTGTACCATTTTGTTGCATTGGTAAAATTTCGTTAGTATATTAGGTTGTTAAGTTGGGTTTTGTTTATGCATTACTTTGTTAAGTAGGTAAGATTTCTTTAATGTATCACTTTGTTAAAAACGTCAGGTTTCGTTATTTATTATTTTGTTAAATAAGCAATTTTCCCTTAATATCATTTTGTTAAGTACGAAAGGTTTTGTTAGTATATCATTTCGTTAAATTGGTTACAGTTTCATCGGAGCATGATTTTGTGCAATAGATAAAATTTAATTTAAAATAAGCAAGATTTCATTAGTTATCTTTACACATAATATAAATAACATCTGTAAAAAAGTACATATCATGCGCGCATTACATGAATATGTATGTACACATGTATACATATGTTATACATATGATTATCTTGTATAGACATATTAAATGTGTGTATTATCATTATGCGAATAATAACTTGTATAACATTATATATTTATTTAGAAAATGTTTAATTACAATCGAATCTAGCGTGTCAGTCATGTTTCAAGCGTAAAGGGATAAATAATTTTAAGTTAAAATTGTTACAGTTAAAATTTTAAACAATTTTATTACAAAATAATATTACATTCGTCAAATATAAAATGAATCGAGTGTAACGAGTTGTCAGCCACAAAACAATATCTTCTGACGAATAAAGTAGATTTTAGACGCATCAATTATACCGTTTAATCATCGTCTGCTTCCTGTGGACCATAACCTCAAGGTGCATGTAAGAGTCATCACGGTTTTATGCTGTCACTCATCGTTAGTAAGGAACCACGACCAATATTGCGACTCCATTGTTGTCTCGTTAAGTCAATTGTTTATTACATTAACCTAGTTGCTGTAATTCGAGCTCGTCTCGTTGCCAGCATGTCTTACGTCGTAGACGCGCTATATCAGAAGACGTTGATTATTGTTTATTAACAGCAACCGCGTTAACTCTCTTTCTTGAGGTAAATAGTTCCTGGTTTCTATCGGATACGCGAATACCGATGAAAATGGAAATTCGAGTGACATATGTCAACAAACTTACCGGTTTATTTCTTAAAAAATAACCGTAGCAAATAAAGAAACGAGCAATATCTCGAAAAGATCAGGAAACTGCAAATAAAGGACTTTACTATTAAGATCTAGTAATTACTTTCTTCAATTACTTACTTACTGATTCATTTACTTACTTACTTAATTACTTACTTATTTACTTACTTATTTACTTGCTTACTTACTTACTTACTTACTTACTTACTTGCTGCTTACTTGCTCACTTGCTTACTTATTTACTTACTTACTTATTTACTTGCTTACTTACTTACTTATTTACTTACTTACTTGCTGCTTACTTGCTTACTTATTTACTTACTTGTTTACTTACTTACTTACTTGCTTACTTGCTTACTTATTTACTTACTTGTTTACTTACTTACTTACTTACTTACTTACTTACTTGCTGCTTACTTGCTTACTTGCTTACTTGCTTACTTACTTACTTACTCATATGCTGACTGACTGACTCACTTACTTACTTACTTACATACTGAATTACTTACCCAAATACTAACATACTGTCCTTTTTTAATTACTTAGTTATTTACGTACTTACTTACTTACTTGCTTACTTACTTATTTACTTACTTACTTACTTACTCATATACTTACTCACATACTGACTTACTTACCCACTTACAAACGTACTGCCCTTTTTCATTACTTTGTTACTTACTTACTCACTTACTTACTTAAGGGTTATTAAGGGTTCTGGCAGCCTAATGCGAGTAATAATAAACCAAAAAATATTATTATGTCTATTAAAACTTGGATCTAATCCTCTCGGTGTGGTGTTATGTATATTGATAGATTTTACTTTCAAAGTCCGCACAATCACACTAATACATTATCATATTTCTTAATGTTAGTCTATGTCAATCTATTCTATGAATTTCGTTTATGTTCAAGTTTTAACAACCCTCTGGATATATTACTATTGAATCGTATTTTATATGGCTGCCAAATTCGTTGTCGAATGTGAAATGTTATTACGTGTTGCTTTTCGTCATTCCTTAAAATAAAGTTTTCAACCAAACATCTGTAAATATTTTCCACATGAACCTTAACACATTATATTCTACTAATATATTCATATTGGCATTATATTATATTCTAGCACCTGACAGTCCGTTTCAAATGCCTGATCCTGTACAAAGATAAAAGAATATTTTCCACATAAACCTTAACACATTATACTCTACCAATATATTCATATTGTTATTATATTATATTCTAATACCTGACAGCCTGTTTCAAATACCTCACCTCGTACAAAGATAAAAGAAAAACTTCGGGAAGATGAGTGGCTAATACGCTCGAAGGTCATTAAAATCGCGAAGACGCGGTCTTTTCCGTATAATTACCGTTGTCTGTCGTCGAGACGATAGTGCAGCGTCCATTTGTTGGCCGACGGTGAAAAATTCATCGGACAGAGGCATCGGCGGACGAAAAAAGTGGGAACATTAGACGGAAGATAAACAGCGGGCTGAGGGATCGTTTGAACTTGACAAATCGGGGTGGAAAGGTCACGCGGAAAAAGGGTGAAGGTATCCGGTGGTCCTTGAACCTGGTCCCTCGCCCGTATTATAGCGTCTCCGGTAATGGTTCCTTATGATTTAGGGAGAGTGTTTTCTTAGTTTTCGCGAAAGCGCGGCAGCGTAATCGTTTGTCAAGCGGCCGACGAAATAACAGCCTTGGCGCCGCCTTCTCCTCTTGGTTCAACGCGCTTCCGCCTCTCGTGAAATCCTGTCGCGATATTTTACCGTCCAGGCTATTAAAGACCATTCCGTAGATGAAGAGTAACGACGCGTCCCTCGCATGGCCGACGTCGCTGACCCTCTTTTCCGAACACCCTAACACGTAGCCCGCGAGATCTGACGTTCGCTCGTAAAACGCACTCGGGATCGGGAATCTTGCACTTTTCACTCCCGTGGATGGGGTAGGTCGAGAATTTGGGAGCTGTCGGGTCGATGGGAGCTTGGGAATGTTGTGGACATCGGAAGAGGGGAACTTTCGGGATTTGGACCTTCGAAATACGGAATTTTCGGTGTCCGTAGCGTCGGGATAGCGAATTTTGAGGGAATTCGGGACTTCAGGGCGTTTTGGGGATTTGGAAGCGTGAAAGCTTTTAAGATTCCTTGATGATGGGAAATTTCAGAGGTAGTAAATATGGAAGTTTGATGCTTTCGAGATCCGGAACGTTGGGATAGTTAGTTCTTAAAACTTTGGGACTTTCAAGGTTTCGAATCCTTGTGGGCTTGTAAAATTTGGGGGGCTGTGAAAGTGAGAGCTGTCAGGATTTAGAAGTTTGGAACTTTTGGAATCCGAAACTTTTGGTGTTTGTAGCGTCGGGATAGCGATTATTTGGGACTTCTGGAGATTTTGAGACTTTGGGAACGCGGAAGCTGTTAGTACCCTTGAAGACAGGAACTTTCAAAGGTAGTTTTGGAAGTTTGAGGCTTTCGAAATCCAGAATTATTGGTGTTTGGAACGTTGGGATAGTCACTTCTTAAAACATTGCAATGACCTAAAGTAGAACCTAGAAACGCAAAAATGATTACATCTCCCAAAATCCAGAGTTTTACAACTAATACTCTTTTACATCACACTATCGTTATATCTCCCAACATGTCGTGCTACATTGTCTCCTAATAAACGATAGATAAAGTAAATAATAATTCGAGGAACGAAATGCAAAATAAATCAGCAGAATGTTATTAAATGCAATTCCCTTTGCTTACGTACGTACTCTCAGCAGCTGTGTCTACCTTGCTATTGCATTCCTCTTGTATTTCATCGTTCGCATCCAGCAACGCGCAGTCCGCACATATTCGTGAACACCTTTGTCATGAATTTTCAACGTGCTCTCGAGCTATTCTGCAAGGTTTTACGACACCCTGTTCGTTCTTCTCGAAAGCTATGATCCTTCGGAACGACTATGTCCTACCTTAAATTCCAACGACCCGGCCCGCAATTTTCCATGGCCATTGATGACCCACTTCTATTCGTCCAGTCGCGCCTTCTGTTCCCGTGAAATATTCACATACCTTATTTTACCGGAAACACGTTTATTTTTAGCTTCCCGTTTCTTCGATAACACCGATCCGTTACCCTTTTAATGGACTCGTCTAATATCGGAAATCCACTCGTTGATTGAAATATTGACCCTTAAACGGACGAATGCCGCTACATTCGCTATATTATACATATCCCAGCACATCGAATACTGCCACAGAGGCATGATCTCATATTTCAAGAAATCAAAAACAAAAATATATATATTTAAGTAATTGTTTACTTATTTCCTTACATTTTCTATTTTATATAAATACATTGCAAATCTATAAAAAATGAATTTATAAATGTATACAAATGTGAATGTTACATATTTACGTCTATTTGTTTATTTCAACCCTCGTTATTTTGTAATTTTCACTTCAGTATCATTTTATGGACATTTCTGTTCATATTCTACCTATGGCAAGGGGTTAAGTTATGATAAGTAAATCGTTTATTGTACCATTTTAATAATTGTGTACATATACTGTTATAAATAGCCAATCGTGTATACATACTGTATACGTAAACAGCCACATACAATAAAGCTAATTGAAGTTCATTTATGTTGTTTTACCTCCACATTCCATTACGATATAATAGCCGGTGGCATGAAATAGTTTCAGTATAAAATTGCCGGTCAATAATGTCTTAACACCCACAGATCTAATTAAGTATGTAATATCACGTGGTCCATTCAAGAGATAATAATCCAAACATCTTGAAATCCTGTAAATGTAAGAATGAACGACGAGAGACGTCCATAAAATGTGAATAACCCGAAACACCGTCGAAACGTGTCGCTGCAACGACAACGAACGACGCTGTTCAATTATTTAATTAGGGTCCATGTTCTGTTGTGGCCCCGGGATCGAGCCGTGTTAACAAGCGGCAAATCACGCTTCTGTTTTTCTTCCTTCGGGGTACGATAGCCCTTTTGACAGGTCCGGTGATTCAAAAGGAAGCAGTAAGTAGCTTCTCGCATAAAGACCGTACGTGACCCGGCTTGGTTTACTCTTCGTGGTGTGATCATGAACAGAAATTCTTCTTGCACGCACTACACGAAGCGGACGTTATTCTTCACTAACAGCGACGCGCGTGTAACAGTGTACCTATCGTTGCGAAGCTATTCGTGTGAACAATTTATGTAGTGCCAGAAAATTCTTATGGTGGCCATCTTCCTACCTTGTTGGCCAACTTGCTAGTAGCTCGTCAATGAAGCTCGTTCCCGAAGATGGTATTATTGTATTTGATTGATGAGCTTCGAGAAAGGTATTGGTAATATTTAATAATATGGAGGAACTTAATGCAGAAGGATAAGGATTAGATTAAGTTTCCTTTTATTGGTATAAATTATGAAAATTGAGCTAGTCTGGGTTTACTGAGCGAAGTTTGGCTACGTTCAACTTGATTAATCAAGAGAGGGTAGATTATATTAGTTAGGTTATTTAGGTTACTTTGATCAGTTACATTAATTAGTTTAGGTTTAATAGGTAGACTGGAAGGTTAGGTTACATTATGCCGGATAAATTTTGTGACACACAAATTCGCTAGACAAACTAGCTAGTTATAGTAGATTGATAGGTTAGGTTATATTTTGTCGAATAAAATTCGTGACACGCAAAGGAGCAAATAAAATGAGCTACTTATAGTAGATTGATAAGTTAGGTTATATTGTCCTGAATAGAGTTTGTAACACACAAATTAGCAAGTAGAACTAGCTACTTATAGTAGATTGATAAGTTAGGTTATATTGTGAGTATAGAAGTTTGTGACACATAAATGAATTGTTAAAATTACCTGGTTATAATAGGCTGGCAAGTTAGAATAGATTGTCTTGAATAGAGTTTGTGACACACAAATGAGCAAATAAAACTAGCTACTTATAGTAGATTGATAAGTTAGGTTATATTGTGAGTATAGAAGTTTGTGACACATAAATGAACTGTTAAAATTAGCTGGTTATAATAGGCTGGCAGGTTAGGGTAGATTGTCTTGAATAGAGTTTGTGACACACAAATGAGCAAATAAAACTAGCTACTTATAGTAGATTGATAAGTTAGGTTATATTGTGAGTATAAAAGTGTGTGACACATAAATGAACTGTTAAAATTATTTGGTTGTAATAGGCTGGTAGGTTAGGTTGTATTGTCCTGAATAAAGTTCGTGACACACAAATTAGCTATTAAAATTATCTAGCTATAGTAGCCTGCTAGGTTAGGTTATGCTGTGATAGAGTTTGTTACACAGAAATTAGCTGGTAAACCATTACACAGACAAATAGAAGAATTAATCTTTGTAACATTGTAACGATTAAGCAAAACGATAATCGTTTTCGAACGACCAGATACGTTCACGCGCTGACAAAAAATAATCTGTATAAGCGTGTAGGTTGAGAAACGTTTCGCCCAAGGTTATCTCCGCGTTTCTCTGCCCTCTTCCTCTTCCTCTTCATCGTCTGACCCCTTCGTCTTTGCCTCATCCGCCGGCAGAGCTAGGGGAATGAAATAAATTCCGCGTTTCTGAGAAATTGGAGAGCCCCAAGGGTAGAAGACATTTTCTCTGGACCACCCCCTCCGGAAAACTCCTTATTCCGCGTCATCTGCTTTTCAATCAAGGTCGAGTATCGGTTCGACTGAGATGAGGAGGTGAACTCGTCTCGGAGCCCATAGAAGGTTCGTCGGCCACCTTCCAACTTTCAGATAAAGTTGATATCATCCTCGCAACATTCTCGTTTCAACGACCTTGCGCCTTAGAAACTCTTCTTTTTTAATCTTCCAATCGAAGGGACGAATTACACTGGGGATACGGCTCTTGTGTCCTTTTCCCGATTCACCGTTAAGGCGCAAACGTGTGCCCTCGTGAGTTTTTGTTTCACTAGGAACATCAGTTCCGATTTGATAATTACGACTTCTCTTGTCAACAATTTAGGCATCCGATGTAGTACGCATATTTAAGGTTGATTTTGTTTAGGATCTAAATGACTGGGTTCTTCTGTGTAATTATATTGTGTTTATTTTGAATTTAGGATAATTTTTATTATGGAAATTACGATTTTTGTTACGAATTTAAATATTTAACTTAGTTCACATCTTTAGGGTCGATTTTGTGGAGTATGAAGAGGAAAGGTTCAATCTTTTGGGTAATCATATTATGGTTATTTTTAATTAATGGCAATTTATCCTATAATTGCAGAAGCATACAGGATGAGAAGCTAGAACTATATTTACGAAGTATAAAATTTGGTGTTTCGGAAATTAGAAAACTGACGAGTTCGTAAATTTGTGGATTTTAGAATTCAGAAATTTGAAAGTATCGAAAGATAAAGATTTTGCGGTGTCGAGGAGGATAATTATGGTTAATCTGAGCGATTAAATTTGAGGGATTAAATATTAATCGAAACGACCTCTTCACTTTTTAATCAGAGATTAAAATTTACTTACATCTGTTAACATTTTCACGTTTATTTAAAATTTTAACTAATTGCTAGAATAAAATAAAATTTTAATAAAATGAAATGAAGTAAAAAAATGTGCAATCTGACATTGACCAGACTTGCACGAAGCCCTGGGAAAATTGAAAATCGGAGAATAAGCAGGATGTGCTTACAAAAACTGGGACAAATGAACAAATTAGAAAAGTTTAGAAGAAAAGATAAATTAGGAAGATAAATTAGTGGCGGACAGCGTCACATCCCCGAAGGAAGTCAGATTTGTTCTCGACTTTATTGGTGGAATGTCCGATTATAAAAATCCGAGATCATTGCACGCCACCTTCGGAAAAATGGCGTCTATCTCTCCGCTCTGCGAAATTTCCCTCGCGCGATTGAATACAGATCCTTATCGGGAAAGACCCTTGGAAATTCTGCTGGGCAAAGAAGGGACGAGCTGATCCATTTTCAGGTCGCGTTGCAAGAAGAATCCGAGCCTCTTGTCAGGCCAATAATTCCTGCCGGTTCGATTCAGACAGAATTATCGTGGCCGACATTCCCCTCGATAAAGTAATTCCCTGGATTTAACGAACGAACCACCGGTATTATTGCTGCTAGATAGACGATCCGGAATCAAAGAACCATCGATGGTTTCAGGAACGAAAGATGATATTTTACAGGAGATACCATTTAAATTAATCGGTTGCGCATTACTGGCGGCGCTAAATAAAGTGCTCGGAGATGTTTCGGGAAAATTGTGTTTCGTTCTTTTTTTGTTGTTGTAGATGAGCTGAGTAGTTTATAATTAGTTTTCAGTGATTTTAACATTATTTTAAGAACATTTTAAAAATCTTTTAAGATTATCTTAAGACTATTTTTAAGATTATTTTTGAATCATTTTAATATTATGACAAGAATGTTTTTAAATCGTTTTAAAATCATTTTAAGACTGCTTTAAAGATTATTTTTGGATTATATTAACGTTATTATAAGAATATTTTTAAATCGTTTTGAGATCATTTTAAGATTATTTTTAAATTATGTTAAGTTTATTTTAAGAGTATGTTGAAACTATTACGAGACTATTTTAAGATCACTTTAATATTACTTTAGGGCAAGTATTAGAGACTTTTACTTTTCGTGTTTTTAAATGGAATTATGTAATTTTTTTTTACATGTGTGGTCTTTGAAAAATTTTGCAGTAAATATGTATCAAAATAAAATATTGAGATAATTAACTCTCGAATATGGAAAATCTGAGTGTTCCAAATTCTTCAAATTTCTGAATAAAAAAATTCTTCTGAATAAAAAATGATCGAATTCTTTAAATTTTCGAGTAACAAAATTCTGGAATTTCTCAAATTTACAAGCAATAAAATTCTCACGTTTCTGAAATTCTCGAATTAGCAAATTTCCAGATGTTCAAATTTTCAAATCCCTATATGATACAGTTTCCCAAGGCATCTAGATTCTTTGTCGGCTGCACCATTTACGCAATTTGCCCCGAAATTTGTCAAGGAAGTTTCAAAAAATTTCGTTATCCTTTGTTCGTAACGAAATCGAAGGAAGACCGCAGGAAAGTTTCGGCCCCTCGAGGTGGGCGGCGGTGCAAGAAGGAGAATCATTTGTTATGCGTGACTGGCGATCAACCGAACTAAAATTGTGGTAGAAACAAGGGCTTGTCCCGGGGAAAGTATAAACTTGGAAAGAAACTCGGACCTGGAAGGAATAAAAAGGAGAAACTTGAACTTATCGCGCCCGGGGCGAAATCGCGGAACTTGTATCTACGGACTCGGCGACAAAACGTTATTGTGCTCGAATAATGTTTTATCCAACCCCCGTTTCCATTCTTTTGCCGAACACCTAACTTCGTTTCGATTGAAATATCGATCTCGTCGAGTATCCAGAAACGGAATTAACCCGTTACTGGATGAATACGATTTCAAATTTCAGGGAGCCAAAATAAGACTTTAGATATGGTAGATGAAACGAGACTTTAGATATGATAGATTGTATGATATTCAATGAGTTCTTGAACGATGAAGAGGTACTGACGAAGACTTATTTTAGCTAAACTTTAAATTTTATTTGTTCAATTTTATTTTCCTAGTTAGTAGGTGTTTGATGTTTTCAGTATTCAGGTAGTCTTTTGAAAGTCTAGTATCTGTGAGATTTTGAAGGAAATATTGATGTGGTTTTATTTTGGTCAAACCTTTCATTTTTTTGTCCATCTGTATTACTTGTATTATATATCACATAGCATTTTGGATATCAGAAAACGGTGGTTTTCAATTGTAATGTCTGATGGCATTTAAAAAGAAGCAAAACCATTAATGAAGTTTTATTTTGAATGAATTTCGATTTTAACTTCTTCAGTTCTGTTACTTTAACTTTTCACTGCTTGATACTTTTAATATTAAGAAAACAGTATCACCGGACTTTATATACATTTAAAAAATTGTACTTTTCAAGAAGATATATATCAAAGGCCTAAATTTTGAAATATTCAAACGCCAAATATAGAGATGTTGAAATATAGAAATTATGTGTCACATACACTCAAATTTCCAAATACACAAGTTTCATGTAACGAAACTTCAAACTATAGTCGTGGACAAAATTAAGTGGACAGGTATCATAAATAACAAAAGGTAAATTTAATTAACTAATAATGCCTATAAATCAAAACTTTATTGCACAATTATATACATTAAATAAATGTTTTTTCAAGTGTACAAAAATATCTCACGTTCTAAATTTAAAATTTATTGAAACATTGTAATAAAACAAAACATTTTTTACATTTTTGCAATGTCCACTTAATTTTGTCCATGAGTGTACACAAACTTCTACATATATAAATTCCATATTCTCAAACTTCAATATATGTATATGGTAAATTATAAATGTTCAAATTCGCAAACACACAATTTTCAATTACTTCTTAAATTTCCAAATGGACAAACTGCATATCCTCAGAGTTTTAAACACGCCGTTTCCAAACGCCCAAATTTACAAACAAATCCTATCGAAACATCATCAGCCCCTCAATATCGTCGATAAATCATAAAGTTTTCGAGACCCTCGCAACATACACCGATCGTCTGCGTTCTCCATAAAAGCCTATTCAACTGTTCATTCAAACAGATCCAATCCTTTCAACGTAATCTCCACGCCATACATATTCATGCACGCTCCTGATATCAATGCTTCCTAACAATATATCCATCGCCCTTACCTGCACATCAGAACTATAATTGTTACCAGCAATTCCCTCCTTGCCAATCCCCGAAGTTATTAACAGGATCCATCGACGTAAAATAAATATTCCTAATGCAGCAGAACTATAATTGTTACCAGCTAGTCCCTCCTTGTCAATCCTCGAAGTTATTAACCCTTTGCACTCGAAGATATTTTTATCGACAGCAGATAGCAAATCTAAAACTTTTAGGTTGAAAGGTTCGATGAATTTTTTTGAAGTTATTATCTTCCTATTATACATAGCCACTATTGATTGCTTTATATGTGTATAAATCGTACGTGTCATACCACAGATTTTGTTGAAAAATACCTATTCTAGTTTGAGTCACCCTTCGAGTGCAAAGGGTTAACACTAGAAGTACCGGCATTAAATGCGTGCTTACTTAAAAACTGAAAATAAAGTAGAAAAATAAAAAAATTAATATTGCATCATCACCTAACATACATATATAGTCATTCATTAGCTCAATAAAACATGACAGACATTTTGACAAAAGAACGGCAATAAAATTTTGTAATAAAAAATGCCAATCCCGAAACCAGTCATTTTGACTGGTTGGTAGTTCTAGTGTTAACATGATCCATCCGACGCGAAATAAATATTCCTAATGTAGCAGGCATTAAATCCCGAATTTCTTCATACCGGGAAGAAAATGGCGGTGCAACGGAGAGTCGCGCGAAAGATTAAGCCGGCATTGATAAAAAAAAGCAGGTGGTAGGTCCCGGAAACGTTGGAATAAGGGTGAGAGGAAAAAAAAGAAGAAGAACGGGTAGCAAGAGTGGTGGCGTCGAGAAGAAGGTTGCAGGGGCGAAGAAAAGGAATAAGAAAGAGAAAGCGTTTCCCCTACGGGTCTAAAATCCGGAATAAGAAGTTCCGGGCTGTTGGTAGGTGATAGCAGGCTGAACGTGAAAAGGGGAGGCGAAGAGAGTGTCAGAGAGAGAGAGAGGGAGAAGTAAGCGAAAAGCTGCGAAGGAACAGGGGAGAGAAAAGCGAGATAAATCGAGCACCCGGGGCGACCAGATAAAAGTCACTAACAAGTAACAAAGGTTTCGCCTCTGGCTGGAGGAAGAGGAAGAGAGCGGAAGTGAGCCAGCAAGGGACGAAAGATTGGGCTACATATTGGTTCCAAGCATCTTCTTTTCGTCCGTTGGTCCTTCGAGGCTTTTGTTCTCTTCGGATCGTTCCTCGTTCGACCTCGGACTTTGGCCGGTTTCTCTTCCTTTCATGGAAACTGACGTCCACCAGCCCCGAAGCGCCATGAACCTACAATTGTTTCTTCGACACTGGCTCACCTTCCACGATGAACGCGAAAATCTTCGACCAAGGTTACCATCGTGTTCCCCAAACGATGTTAGAACAATCTCATTCTTTTCAGGGTCTGGCTACCGCTCGTGAGCCGAGCTTTATCGCGTACTCTTCGTGTAATGCTCGTTTCTCTGATCTTTGATGCTCGGTTTTACTTCCGTCATACTTATTTTGAAGTATTTTAATCATGCTGTTAAGGTGCGCACTCTCTAGTTCGTCTATCGATATTAGAATCTCATCGATGTAGAATCTTATTCTCTTCGGGGCTAGATTACTAAGCTTCATGGCTATCATGGTTTATGGTGTTGCCTTCGAGTAACGTTCATCTTTTTAACGTTTGATGCTGCAATTTAGTTCAATTCGAAATTATTTTTGAGTATTCTAAGTGCAATTTTAGGTTGGTTATGTTAAGGTATCTTTTTAGGTTCAATTTATTTCATCTCTTTTAGTTGCATCCAGACGTAAGGTACTACTAAAAACTCTGATCTAGGATATTGGATTCTGGAATCTAGGATATAATCAAGATCCTTTAGGTTTTCACTAGATTTTAGGACTTGGAATCTTTCATCTAATTTTGGAGTCTAGGATTTAGGAACTTCAGGTTTCTCCTACATTCTGGGATTTAGAGTTTAAAACTAAGATATTCCCTTCAAATTATTGGATTGCGGAATTAGGATATTAATTATGGCACTCAGGACCTGGTATCTCGATGTTCTATTCAAGTTGTAGGATTTAGTATCTACAACCTTGATGTTTCTCTTCAATTATTGAATTTAAATTTGGAATCTTGAGGTTTTTCTTTGATATTAGGATATACCTCCTAGGACCTAACAATGCTTATGACATTTTACGATGTAGTATCTACAACTTTGATGTTCTCTCCAGACTCTAAAACTTCAGCTCTCTGACTTTGAAGTTCCCCTTAAATTATGGGGTTTAGGACTTTAATGTTCTTTCCAGACTTTAGGATTTCGGACTTCGGATTTTGATATTCTTCTTCAATTATAAAATTTGGGATGTAGAACCCTGATATTGTCTTTACATTTTGTCTAAACTAAATTTGAGACTTAAAATCTTGAAATTCTCCCTAGATTTTGAAGTCTACCACCGGCACATTGAGGTTCTCCCTAGATTTTACTTATACTCTCAAAAATATCCTCCTATGAAATCCTCTTAGCTCTCGTTAGAATCTTCACAAGATCTCCCTAAGTTCTTTCCTCTCAAATTCTCCCTAAGTTTATCACTAGGATCATCCAACCGAAGATGAAGTGTCACCTAGCCAGTGTAATGTTTGCTAGTGAAATTAAATCGACATAACGATTCTGAATCTCTTATTCTTACGAAATACACGTAAGAACTCGATGTCAACCGCTTGCTCACTGATTCAGAATGAACATCTCTTTTTGTTAAGAAGCGAAGAAAAAGGGATTAGCTTCAGCACTTCTTCGTCGTCAGATTCAATCAAACCAAAAAAGCAATCTCTTTTTACCATTGAATGGAACACGGGGACTTATTCGTCTTCGTCGTTTCGGTGTCACCTCTTTAACCGAGACAGTGATTTATAATCTATAGTTAAGGGTCAAAACTCGACACGTTTTATACCTAAATTCTTTATCCGGCTATCAGAAATCGGTCACAAGGATTAATTAGACTATCTGTGTTATCGATGCTGACTACATCAATTGCTTCGAGGTTTCACACGATTTATTTGAATTTCCGAACTTTATTTTTACAATTAGCTTAATGTGATTAGTTACGTGCGTCAGAGCTCCGCTTGCAAAAGTTTCAACAGGATTACCAATTTTCATACTGCGCTATCCTTCGGTGCAGATTTCACATGCTTTCGCATTGGCCTAGTTTCAATGCAACTTTACGGTTGATGAGATCTCTAAACACGTTTATCGTACCTAGCTTTGATGTATAGCTATATTTCAGAGAATTAGGTGATTAACAGTGAAGCTACAATTAAACTATTACCTCCGTCGGTTAAAAGAATCGTATTTAATAAGCCTAATAAATCGTATCGATGCAAGGATATTATAATGCATACATCTTTCACCAGCACTTTATTCATAATTAACTAGAAATTAATTTTCACGTCTTTTTGTTTCAGGTAAGTCCAGAATGTTTTATCCTGTCGTCACACTATTTCCGATGAAGTAAGTACGCGTTAGTATAAATTACTTTGTCCTAAATACAATAAAGAATAAAGTACGTAACAGTATTTTGTTCGTGTTACCGTACAGCGATATGTATGATGTTGCTATGGCAACATTATATGCTACGTGAATGGATATAGTAGCACTAATATAATATACTAACTGCATTAAATCATAAACATGGACTTAAATTAACGTTAATTTTACTATGACGATGTTGGTTCCGAGTATTTGTAATTAAAAATTTCCTGACACAATGTCAATTTGACTTTGTTCACTTTATTTACTGCATTATGCAATAGTATACTATGTGTATAATTTTATTGCTTCTTTTTGTATATATAAAAGTACAATATTTCTTAAAAAAACATTGCTGAAATAATACTGAATGTGAAATATATGCACAGATATTATCTGCATAGAATAATTATTGGAAGTACAGTTATTACATTATATTTATATAGTACGTTTATTAATGTATTTATAGCATATTGATTGCATGAATTTCATGTTTGATGTTTACTATTTTTCATTATCGGTTATGTATAGGTTTGACCATGAAGTCCATAAACAAGGTCATAAGTAAGTTGTTGCATTTATAATAATTGGACGGGATTAATAATTACTACTTTGTGCTATTTTAATAACTACAGTGTAGTTGAAGTCTTTGAATACATTGTAATGTCTGCGACCCTTGATTAAATTATAGTATCAATGAAATCTTTGATTAAATTACAGTTTCAATGAAATTCTTTAGTTAATTATAATATCTTACAATAGAATGGCATACAGTTATAACTCATTTATAATACAGGTTAAAGTGATTGATGGGCTTATTTAAAAGCAGTAACGAGTTGAATTACACTAGGATTAAATTTGCGATGTTTTATATTTAATTTTATAATTTTAGAATGTAGGTTGTGAGACTGTAATTCACTTTTCAAATTGGCATACCATTAGGGTGTCTCATAAGTTTCTTCCTTTTTTGATGTGAAATAAAAATGAACTTCGACAAATATTTTGCAGGCAATAACTTTATAAAGAGTGAACAACGATATTTCCAAAGGGATGGAAGAGGTTGATAGAGCAGAACAATTCATATTTAATACAACAAATCAAATTTAAACAATGAATATTGTGCATTCACTTCGTGTCAGAAAAGCAAGAAACTTCTGAGTTTCTAATAGTTTTCCAACAATGTTAGAGATATTTAAGATTGACTCAACAGAGTCCACAAGAAGAGTTGTCGAACACAGACAACAATAAATAATATTAAAAATATATAATTTCGTTTGGAGAATTTACAGAAAATTATATATCATTCCTTACGTCTTTAAGATTAATGTTAGGTAATTACGTTTTCAATCTAATAAAAATTTAAATTTAGGAAATTTCAAGAAATAGAATTCATACACTAAAATACAAGATTTACAAACGATGAATAATGGATTTATAATTTCAACATTAAACAACCGACGTATAATGTACAATTATTCTGAAGTCAATGATCAAGTTGAGTTGACAAATAAATAACAAGACGACGAAACATAAATTAATACAGTTACTAACTTTTCATCATGATGGAAATTAGCAGGGATTACAAGAAAATCGTCATAACACATGTTGTCATTTGAAATAAAAAATTATGTAAAATGATCATTTGATTATTGTGGTAGTTTCAGTGTTAACCCTTTGCGGTCTACTCTCTGCCATCAGAGCAAAGAACCATACTAATCGTATATTATTTTAATTTTATCTTGATGTTCATTTTAAGATATATCAGATTTACGCTTCCTATGAAAAGACGTAAACTGCAGAGGAACCAATTCTGTGCTTTCTATGAATTGGAGATCTACTATAAAGATCATTTTATTATATTCAAATAGAAAAATCAAGGCGGCACTAAAAAATAATTATATTTTTGCGGCACATGTTCTCGAAAACGAGGGTTTGATATCGAAGATTACTATGAAAGATACCACACGACGAAAAACCATAAGATATAATTTCAACATAAAAATATTATTGTATAAACATACAGTGGCGGTCATATACTTACGTACAGTTAATGGAATGAAATTTAAAGTTCAAAAAAGAATTAGTACATTTTGTTTTTCGTTCATAATCTTGCATATTATGTTACCGTTCGTTCAACGAAGATTAACCCCTTAACCTACAATTTCTTCGACAGTTGCGTCAGTCAGACCTAACTAATTATTACTGCAGCGTCAAGATGATCAAGAAAATGTGAACTATTTGATATATTTTGGATTTAGCGGTCCGCATTTATTCAAATTATAATTGGTATCGCACTTAAAACTCTATCTTTATGCGAATACGGTTTAAGTTCGTCACTGTCACGAGCCCGACTAGATGTTTCAAGTCAAGGGGTTAATTCCGACAAGCGTATCACCTACGTACAAATTTAATACAACAAAGGGTTGTGTAAGAACTAATAATGATTTAGGAAAATGTTCGTGGGCAGAAATAATAAAATAATGCTGGTCTGGTAAAATTGCGTTTACTGACTGACTCGATCAAGCGTTCGAGAACGAATAAAGACGCCTCGAACGCCCGAAAGCGGCTCGCTCGGAGGAGAGTAACAAATGCCTCTCGATCTGCAAGAATCACCACGTGTAAGAATCGCCACGTTAACAAAGAACCTCGCTGTGGCAAATTCTAATACAAAGGCGTCTTCGTAGAAGCATCGAATTCGTACCGCGGACAATCCCGCCAGCACAGTTATTTTTTTAGGGCGCTTAGGCCCGAAGAAGAGTTAATAATTAATCGTTTTTTCTAATTTAATAACAGTTGATTGGTAAACACATATAATCGGCCGTAAGAAACAAAAATTCGTGGCCGAAATTGTTTCCGTTTCGTCCGTCTTAACAATTACCCGCGCGCCGAATAGTTGGCGGACGTTCCAAATGAGCGTGACGCTCCTGGAAGCCGGGGATCTGGAATTTTTGGCGCGATTTCCGGGTTACGTGGATCGAATTCCAGAGAAGGTCACGGGAAGCCGAGAATTCTCGCAATATCCGGCTAACGCTCGCGATTACCGAATTCAGAGGTGGATTTCTCACGTGCGCCGCTGAAAAGTAGAAGAAGATGACGAAGAGAAAAATGGAAATGGGAAAGAAGCCAGGAGAGACGGCGGATGGTACAAAAGGATGAATCGGCTCTCGCTTTCTCGAATGACAAATGGAGACCACAAGATTGCGCCTGCGACATCCAATTAGCCCGACCTTCACCCTCCTCCCCGTCCTCTTTTTTTTCCCTACACCTACAACCTTCGTTTCGTCCAACCCTTGCTACGTCAGGTGCAGGACACAACGGTTTGCGGATTCATCCTGCGAAACGCTTCGAAAGCACCGAGTAGTCCGACTTCTTCTGTTGACATTTAATCAACAAAAGTCCAAACTATTGTTCCAGTCGGATTCACGCATCGACTGTTATCACGACCTTTGCCTTTGTTCTTATTCTTCTCGTCGGGTGTTTATCGATTTACCCCTGGGTGCTAACTGAGCCGGCAAAGGACGTGCGTGAAATTCCTGCGGAACTGCCTCCTTTCCGGATAGTCTTTTTTAATTTTCTTCGCCGAGGAAAAGGGTCGGCTACACGTACCTTTATGTTCTTACCTTGTGCAGTTACGCTGATTACGTTAATTGTTTTATCGAATTTTATCGGCTTCGAGAATATCGTTTTTCTTCGCTTCGGTAATTCGTCATTTTAGTCGTTTTTTTGGCATTGTGATGGCAAATGGTATGATTTCTATCGAGATGATAGTTAATTAAAGGGGATGAATAAGCAATTTATTTTGTATGGTAAGTTGACACGCGAGTCTGTGGGATTCTTATTGTATGCAGCCGTCAACTTGGCAGATTGGCTGCCATATGTAAAATTCTGTATATCTCAGCAATTTAACAGGTTATGAATATTATGTGTCATGAAAAGTAGCATACATAGGAACCAATGTTCCTGGAAAACAGAAAAGTCAGCTCATAGAAGAAACAAAGTATGAAGTACAAGATATTTTTTGTATGGATACTACGCAAAATTTAGGAATCTTCAAATTTGAGCAGTTGACAGAATTTGAGAATCTAATAATTTGGAAATATAGAATTATGGAAATTTGGGAATTTGGGAATTTGGGATTATTGAAATTTAGAAGTTCGTGAATTTGCAATCTACAGTTTAGTAATTTACGAATTAAAAAGTTACGTAATTCAAAAATTCAACACTTTTCAGCAGAAAAGAGTTTTAAAGTGAATTAAATTTAAAAATAAACAGTAGATATCTAGTATAAATTAGATATACTACATATAGAGATATAGCATAAAACTACTATAAAAAAAGTACATGCATAATAATCAGTAATTAAAAAGCAGTAGATGACTAATAGAACAATATTATGAAAAAGTTATGACCAATCCAAAAGAAATGGTAAAATATAGTCGAAAAATAATGAAGAATGACGAAAAATAAAACACTAAAAAGGAATCAATATAAAGTAAAACAAATAAATAAATAAAAAATGATAATTATAAGACAGTATATAAATAACAAAAAACAATACGAAACAGTATACTCTCGATAGAAAAGTAAGTAAAAATCGCTAAAAATAATAATAAAGAACAATAGAAAAACAATGAAATACAATTTCAAATCGGTAGACAAATATCTAAAAACAGCGATTAGAATCATGTAAAAAAATATTTGTATTAATAGAAATTGGAGATCTTGTTTCTATGAAAATGGCGTCGAAATTGTAGTAGGTACCATTATATCCCCTTCGTCGAAATGTTTATTCTCCCCCGTGTTTCCACTCTCGGCCATTTCTCTAGATTCCAGTGATTAATCATGGTGAATTAATATCTCGTTGCTTCGAGACACCGCGCAGACAAAGAGAGAGATTATTTCCTGCCAGCGGTTTAGTAATTGTGACGAGAGACGAGGCTTTTTGGGGGGCATCGTTGCGTTGAATGCGAGCTGAGAATTCGCCTTTAGCAAACGTCGTTCGCGATCATCGAGAAACATCCCGAAGAAATATTTCAGCGTCGGACAAAGACGAATTCGAACGTTTCTTCGAAATGTTGACACGAATGTTAATAGCGCTTCTTCTCCGAATCGTATAATTAATTATGTAACACCTTGCTGACATTCTCGATTGTTCGCTATCTTATTTTAACACAACTTTATTAATGCTATTCAACTGAGAAATTGGATTCGATCATTTCATACCTTGCTGACATTCTCGATTGTTTGCTAACTAATTTTAACACTAGATTCACGGAACGCGCCAAAATGTCTCACGATATATTCCTTATTTTAAATTACAAAAACTATCAACAAGCTTTTATCAAGATGTATGTTCACTTTTGTCAAGATAAAGGATCATTGTACAAACGAGTTTACGTGTCATGCTTTATTTATTTTCATTTCTATTTTAGTTTCAACTTGAAAATGAATGGTCATTACGCGTCAGGAAATGTAGTGTTAACACAATTTTAATAACTTTATTAATATTATCTAATTTAGAAATTGATTCGATCGTGTGACACCTTGCAGACATTCTGTGCTGTTCATTATTTGATATTGATTTTATTAACTTTATAAATATATTCATAGTTATTATTTGGCTTAACATTAACATTTTTTGTGTCGTGCGACGATATATTGTTGCATATGCAATAACGACTTCGTGTTTCGATATAAGCAATTTTGTTATAAATAATTGGAAATGCCGTATTTATGTTTTATACTGTCTGTTTGCACAATGACTTAACAATCATTCTTCTTATTCGTAAATACCGTTTATAAAAGAAAATTAATTTTTTTTTAATTATTTATTATCTACGTTAACAGATGTATAGGAATAAAAATGTTAATATAAGTCAATTTATATATTGGAAATCAGTATTGAATAACCATATTATATTTATATACCATGATCGTCAAGATTTGAAGTAACTTTCGTTTATCGAAGATAGACATTTTTGGGTCAAATTTGATGGAATTTATGTTACGATATGGAGGAAGAAAGTTCTGTAGCGCGATGAAACTAAAAAGTATTGTCTGAAGCGGCGGGACTGGCTTCGCTGCGCTGCAGTTTGCATAATTATCCAATAAAGAAGAACCTATGACGCTATAAAATAAATAGAGCGATTCTAGCGTAACCTCGAGAACGCTGTATAACAAACGCACACCCATAAAGGTAATGAATTTTTTAATCCCCGATGTTTCAGGCGATCAAATAAATTTGATAAACAAGCGAAAATTTACTTTAACCCGTGGCACTTTCTCTCGCCATAAAAATCCACGGTTAAAGGGAAATATTCTCCATGAGATTCGCGTAGGAATCTGCGAAGATTTTACGTGAATAATAAAATGATGAAGGAGCAAGTAATAAATAACTATGAACAGTCATAGTAAGACACTCGAGAGGATATTTGCTCTTCGAAGAAATTAAATAATAAGTATATAAATTTCAAGTCAGTCAGCAAGTAACAGTGGGATTTATTTAACAGGTACATTATTTCGTAAATGACACCAAGTAGGATACAGTACAGAAGCAAATTGGAATCATTTAAAATAATTTGGATAAATAAAATAAATTAATTGATAAGTAATGTAGAAATTTTATTTTGTATATTTATTGGAACAGTGGATTATTTTGATCTACTCGTAGAATGGCAGAGATTAGAATTACAACGTTTTGGATTACAATGTGTGATGTAACAATGCGTGGAATTATAACGCAGGGAATTGCATAGCGAGAAATTACACCGCGTGGACTCACGACGCGTGGAGTTATCATGTGTCAAAATATAACGCGTGTAATTGCAATACTTAGAGTTGTACAATGTCGAAATATAACTTCAATTGTAGAACTGCAACTTATGACGGTATAGCGTGTGGAATTACGAAGCGTAGAATTACGAGGAATGAAACTGCAACGCGTGAAATTATAACACGTGCAATCACATTGCGTAGAATTACGATGCATGAAATTATAATGTGTGGAGTCATGACACGTGACATTGCAATGGTATAGTTACGATGGGCGAAATTACGATGCGCGGAATTGCAGTACATGGAATTACGTCGCGTGGAATCGCCATACATAAAATTACAATTGCAAAGTGTCGAACTTGAACGCGCGCAATTTGGTTTGTAGAACTATGACTCATAAGATCACATTTCATAGCGATATAACGCGTGGAATTACGAGGTGTAGAATTCTGATCGATGAAATTACAGTACGTGGGATTTTATAATACATGGAAATATCGTGCATGGAATTATGACGCGTACAATTACAATGCGTGCAGTTACGATACGATGAATTACAATGTATAGAATCATAATACGTGCAATAGTGACACGTGGTATAAGAATGCATAGAAATATAATGTGCGCGAAATTACAACGCGAGGAATTTCAATGCGTTGAATTATAATACGTGCAATGTTACAACGCGTGGAATTAAAATGTATAGAATTACAGTACGTGCGAAGTTAAAACGCGAGGAATTACATTATTTTGAATTGTAGAATGTGTATAATTACAACGCGTGGAATTAAAATGCATAGAATTATACGCATTAAATTATACACGTACTATATTATGTGTGAAGTTACAACGCGTGAGATTACAATGTACGAAATTAGAACGCGAGAAATTATGAGACGTGGATTTATAATATGTAGAATTACTATAAATAGAATTTAAATGCGTTGTATCGTGATATATCGAATAACAACGCGTGGAATTATGACACGCGGAATTACAATTCGTAGAATTGCGACGGGTGAAATTACAACGCGTGAAATTACAACGCATGGCGATATAAAGCGTAATGCGAAATCGAAATTTCTCGAGATCCTAATATTTCTAAAGTCGATAAACATGTTTTATCAACAACAACACATTAGTCCTAAATACGATAAAGTGAATGGTCGCTTACTGTAAACTGTCCTTTAAATATTTTTCACGTTAGCAGCTTATGCTACCCTCGCCAGAATCCTTGTTAGTTGTTTCAACGAGTTTAGTATGCAAATTGGTATAAAGGGTATATGCGCGTGGGATGTAACTCAAGTGCGGACACGCGAATAATGAGGGGTATGTTTTACCCTCGGGGGTAGAATGTTTTACACTCAAGCCGCTTATGCATCCTACCCGATCCGAAAAATCGTCGGTACATGCGAAAGGTATTAGCAGTTAAATTTACGAATGTTTTGTCCGTCTCTCTCACGCATAAACTATATTACATACCAACGCGTATGGGCGCCGTTTAACGAAATTATTCGTTTAATAATGAAGTTGCAGACACGAATGCGTTTCTTCAATTATAAATCAGGCGAGTTTACATTAGTTTATTTAAGCTACTTTGCGTGAAGTGCTCGTCGAACGAGTTGCAGTATGCAACGGTTATCATGTGTGATATTATTCGATGTACGGGGTGTGCCAATAAAATCTGTACACGACGAAACAATTTTTGAGAAAATTACAAAAGAGGACCTTTCTGAATTCGTATTTCTCGTATTTCAAATTGTATATTCGTAGTTCTTTGTGTAATTTTATTCTATTCGATCCGACAGGTGGCGCCGTGGTTGACGAATTTTCGTACTAAAATTCGTAAAAAGGGACGTCGAATTTTTATACATTATTTTATCGAAGTAAACATTGTATACACTTTCTATTAGATATTAAAACAAATTTTACGTTTCTTCTTAATTCATAGACGATTTCGTGTCTTGAAATACCTTTCGACAATTCAAGTCATTAGGAAGTTGGGTTGCCTTCGAGGATACAAACAGTTGAAATTCTTTTCTTTATTTTTAACGATGCTTTAATAATCGTATCTATAAAATAATATACAATTCATTTTAATACAAAAAGTAACATCTGAGGAAATTTAGTTTGCGTACATCCTTCAGAATATGCAGAATATAAAATTGAGTATATACAGAATATGAAGTGAATGAAGCATAAAAAATTATGTATTTAGGAAGTTAGGTTGCTTTCGAACATTCCAAAAGTCGAAATGCTTTTCCTTCTTTTAAATGATGCTTTAAAAACCATACATATAAACTAAAGTACAATTTATTTTAATACAAAAAGTGACTTCTGAGGGAATTTAGTTTGTGTACACTCCTCAGAATATGCACAAAACAAAATTGAATTTGTGCAGAATATGGACTGAATAAAACATAAAAAATGTGTATTTTAAGTCTCGAAGTCGATCTAAATTTCCTCTGGATTCTTTTCCCTAAGAATCCAATAAAATTGTAAGAAATCATTCGAAAGAGGCAGACGATTTATTTCTTTTTTTGCTGCTCTGCCAAAAATGGCGATATCCATTATCTCGGGTCTCAGGGATCGATTATCTCAGCTCCGGGATGCAATAACCAAGCAGCGACCCACG
The DNA here is from genome assembly GCA_947623535.1 of Coelioxys conoideus. Classification (NCBI taxonomy): domain Eukaryota; kingdom Metazoa; phylum Arthropoda; class Insecta; order Hymenoptera; family Megachilidae; genus Coelioxys; species Coelioxys conoideus. The sequence goes on along the minus strand of OX392450.1, from coordinate 27,220,771 downwards.
CTATAGATAATCGTCTCGTAATTCACGTATCCAGAGTCATTATTATTCATATTTCGAATGAGACCACGGTTAGCGGAGGCAAATTGCCAAGCCAAGCCTGGCAAATACCACGTTTGCGCCCTCGTACGTGCATTACGTAGAAGTTTAGCTTTTCATCGGACATTATGTAATGTTTTGTAGCTTATATATATAGTAACACCGTGAAAAGAGCGTGTTTACTTTAGAAGTTAGTGTAACTCGTTAGGCAACCGAAACCAAGAATGCCCTTCCTTGTTAAAGCGAACCTCCGTGAAACGTTCTTCGGCCTTCGAATTTATGATCGCGGTTATTTGGGTCAAATATTTCCAAAATGATGCATTATCAAGAAAATTTAATTATCGGTTCGTACAAAGAAATTTCGGAATGTATTTCCTGACAATATATTTTCATTTTTTATTATCTCGTTGACATTTTATTGGGATTTCTTAATTTCGTTTTGTGAGATTTTTGCTTCTGAAAGGTTGAAATGAATTTTAGTTGTTACCGATGCTATTATAAATTTATATTAATTTATGTTATTATTTATACGTTTAGAAATTTATGTTACTATTTATACAATCTCAAAATTATATATTTATTTATACAATTATAAATTTGTATCATTACTTGTGTTGTTTCTTATACAATTACTAATTTGTATTATTTGTCATAGAATTACAAATTTATATTATTACTTACGTTGTTATTTATACAATTACAAAATATTATCACTTATACAAATTTATATTATACGTTTACTTATACAATTATGAATTTATATTAATTTATGAAATGTAATATGAAATGTGATATTGTGAACTAGTTTGATATCGTTCAGAAAACTGTTATTGTTTACTCTATGAATAACCGATAAGAATCAGCTAATCATTAAAAAATAGTCATTGTTTTGCTATCTTATGCGCATACAAAATTTGATTACTCATCAAATTAGTAAAATAGATTAACCGCTGACGTGACATGCAAAAGCCTCACTAATAAAATATATTAAAAAGTATAAAATAACATAATAAGTCTGATTAAGTTTGATAATTGTCAATCGGTATTATTTGACCATCAAATTACCGTCCAACATTTGTTATTATTTATACATTCTCTCAAAATATATCAATTCTTTATTAATTAAAAGCAAAGCCATCATACCATAGTTATATAAACATTAATAAATTTGTTTCGTTCACGGTTACAGAAGCAATTTACAATTAAAAAATAAGAATTACTATGGCCAAAAACGGAAAATAATCTTTCATTTATATATTTTCACAGACTGATAGAACCCCTTACAGTAATGAACGTCTGCGCAAAATAATAAAAAACAGATTGATTCATAAAAACACGAGTTATATCAAGCAGACAATAGAACGTATAATGGTTAATAATGAACGTAATCGAGCGCATTCGCAAGTATTTTATCGCGTCAATTAATCCCCAATTATGCAATGGAATGCGTTCACGGGTAGTCAATCATTCTTTTACCACGCACCCCATACGTAATGGGGTGGTCGATGGCCAGAAAAAGAACAGAAGGGATTTCAACGATCACGCGAGGCCCGTAAACGGTTATCGCATCACTCAACCGGAAGTTCATTCCTGGTGGCCGGAAAAAATAGCCGGATACGCGTGTCCCTGTAATTATGCTTCGTAAAATCCAGCAGCTTTCTTGCGTGCCTGCTGGCCAGATTGGATCGTTCCCTTGCGAGATGAGACCAAACGTAAAATTTAAATCCTTTTCGTATAGTTACCTGACTTATTATGGGCTCACAGATAATTTCCTTTTGTTACTAATTCATCGTTTGAGGTGTTACGTTCATTTGTTAATGAAAAATTTGTATTTAGTAGTCGAAGTTATGGCACAGTGGGTTGCAAAATATTTGAGGTTATATTATGGCAGGTTTTTATGAGGTTATAGTGAGATTCTTAATATTTGAAGTTATAAAATAATGAGATTTAAAATATTTGAAATTATTTTGTAATATCTTTCAGGATATTTCTAGTTATTATATAATACAGTTGGTTTGAAAGTATATATTTCATGCTACGAAACGGGAACTGTCACTCAAAAATTAAAAAAATCTGAGAATTCGGAATTGTACAGAATTAATATCTGGTAACTTGAAAACTCGAATATTTAAAAATTTACAAATTTTGAAACTTCTAAATCTAAAATCTTGAAAAATTGGAACTTTCAAATTAGCGAATTTAGGAATCAGAAAATTTAAAAATGAAGAACTCACAAATTGAAAAATGTAGAAATCAATGAACTTGAAAATTCAGAAATTTCCAAATTTGGAAATTTAGATATCTGATAAACTTACAAATTTCGATATTCAGTAATCTAGAAACTTGCAAATTTAAAAATTCACAAATTTTGTACCTTAGGAATGTATTAACTTGCAAACACAATGAAAACCTTAAAAAATGCGGCAATGTAAGAAACTAAAAATTATATCACCTTTTGTCTCGTTTTAGTCAGAAAAGTACCAAAATTCAGTCAATAAATATTTAACAACAGAATGATCAAAATAAAAAAACTTTTGTTCTTCCATTATTATTCCGCGTACGCAGCACCCATTAAATTTCTGATCACTTCCTTGTCAGTGGTTCTTCCCACTATCGGTGAGAACAATTTTTCCCCTCATACCACGTACAACCATTTTCGATTATATCGCTCACATCCATATCATTTTCTTCCATATCGTTACATTTACCGTAATCAAGCTCCTCCGATTCAACGACCTCGAAAACCTGACGCCATCGGCATCACAATGGTGCAAAAGTTGAACAAGTTCGTAGCCACTAAGTGCACGAAATCGTTATAGGATTCTCGTTTTATTGTTATTTCAACTGCGTCGAACGGAAGCACCCCTTCAATAGCATCGTCGTATCCTGTCTCCCCGTCTCGTCCCTTGACCGCCCGTTCGAAACTCCCACTCCCGTCACCCTTGAAAACCGTCCGCATATTGCGCATGCATAATTGAACGTGTTCAAACAAATAACAAAGTTTTCGCATACTGATGAGCAGAGCTACCGCATCCGGATTTCGGTTGCCACCGAGTGGCAGTGACATATTTTCATTTGACACGCAGGGACAGCTATCCTGTTTCTCGGCATTCCGGAAACGCGGCCGATCGATCTTCACGCCGGCGGTTCCCGAGGATCCGAAATGTCGAACAAGACGTTTTCGACACCTGGGGATATCAACGAAAAAGTCATTCGTACCGATGCGACACAAATTAATAAATCAAAGAATTCTAAACTTAGAAAATAATCGCGCTGTAAACCGAATTCATCGTTGTTAGTTTCTGTTTATTACGGTACACACAATTAACCCCTTGTGCTACGATTTATTCAGCAAGTGCGTCAGACATAACGAACTATTAATTGCTACAACATTAAAGTGATTAAAGAAAATTCAAATGTCAAGATTGTTTTTCCCATTTAGTGATCCTCGGATGCGCAAATTACGATTAGACCGAAGTTGAACATTCAAGCGTATTAAAAATATTAACAGTTCAAATATTATTTGAAGAACAAGTGCGTCACGGGTGTAGCTCGAAGTTGCAGAGCAAGGGGTTAACCGTTTGAACTCGAATGTATTTTTATGGGTATCAAGTAGCAACTGCAAAATATTTTTGTTGAAACGTTTCACGAATTCTTTCGAGAAAATGCCTATTCCAAACTGCTATATTAACCAAGATGTTGAGTGTGAGTCACCTTCCGAGTGCCAAGGGTTAACACGTTGACTGCCAGGCGAAAGCAACTGAAAATTACAATAGTTAGTATTTTAATTTTGAACAAACCTTACCAAATATTTTCACAACATTTACCATTAGACTTCTAGTGTTAATACTAGATTTACGGAACCTTTAAAGAACGAAGAACCTTTTTCTAAACTTATGTATATATTATCCATTATTTTCTTATTTTTATAATTCATTTTTAATTTAGACATAAGTGATCATTAAAATTCCATAAATTTAATGTTAAAATTCAATACAGTCAACACTCTTAACATTCGATACAACAAGATTCTGTAAACACTTTAAACTTTGCGCACATAAATATCCGCAATGATATTCACTCGTTACCATAGAATATTTAAACACACTGTTTAATTATTAATAAATACAGTTATTTGTTGTTATCCATCTCGAAAGATACCGGCGTTGATAAGCCCGCGACGATCCGATTCGTAGAAATTAATTTTTACGCTCGTTTAAGGCCAGTTTTAAGAAACTTTTTGAATTCGTGGGTGTCCCTCTTGTTCGTACGAATTTCATTCTACTCGACGCAGGCTGCATATTTCTCTATCGAGGTGCAAATCTCCTCCTGTCGATAACTTAGATTATGCCATGAATAAATTGTATGGTAACGCGCGGTGACAGAAGGCAGAATTCCGGGTGAAAAATGTGGGAAAAATGTGTTGAGTCCAAGTTCGGTTAATTCAATTGTCAAATTGTCGTGATGCGGAATTATAGTTTAGGATGTTTAGGTTTGTAGGTTTAGTTTGATAGATTTTTGGATATGTACGTTTGTCATAGTTTTAATGTATTTAAGTACTAAGTTTTAAGGACTTGCGACGGAAAAGGGACAAATAGGTTGGCTCTTCATTGAGGTATTTGCATATTTAACAAATTTTTATAGTAGATATTTTGACATTTATATATATTCAGGTTAAGAATTTTTCGTTTGGAAATGTAAGGATCTGATGTATTTAGGAATCGATTTGCGAATGTGACAATTTTGGGATTTGAAAACTGGGCGATTTAGAAATTTGATAATTTCGGGATGTGGAAACTTTTTGAAACTTTAATATGAAATGTGGAAATTTGAGAATTTTGAGGACTTCTGAATAAGTAATTTCAGATAGTAATACTTTGAATATTTTGAGATTTGGATGTTCGTGAATTGAAGAATTTGCAACTTCGCAAATTTGGGAATTTAGAAATGCAGGATTTTAGGGTCGTGGCATTTTGGGAGTTTAGGAACTTATGAATTTAGGAATGCAGAAATTTAGAAATTTAGAAATTTAGAAATCTAGAAATTTAGGAATTTCGGAGTTTATGAATTTAGTATTATAGGATTTTAAGAATTTATGAATTCAGGAATTTCAGAATTTAAGAATTTAAGAATGCAGGAATTTGAAATAACTGAGCCAAATATATTTTTGTTACATCATCTCGAATAACTTGCTCTTAATCCAATAAATCGCGTGGGTCACATTGGTACGAATATTTGACCGGCGTTCCAAAGCTAAAAAAAATCCTATCGCAATATTCGGCTCTCTGCAAATTGTTCCAAAATTCACCTTGCATCGAATTGTTCCAAAATATATCATTCCACGACTAATTCTGACAATTTTCTACATTTTTCATATGTCCCTAAATTAGTCTTCTAACTCAATCGATCGCGTGGACAGAAATATTTTCCCTACAGTTCACAAAGATTCTGAGCCCCAACAAAAAATATAGCTTGCCATAAATTATTCGAACTAATTAGTATCTTCATCGTCTCGTTTCTAATTCGGTCGATCGCGTCAGCATCTATCGCGTTCGCGGTAAATTCGCAAAACAGTAGTCGCGGGTCGTTCCCGTCCGGCAGGGAATTCGGGATCAGCCGGTAAAATATTAAACTCGAGGACAACTAATCCGGCGGAAGTTCGCATAATGCGACGTCGGTTTTGCCGGGGAATCGAGAGACGGTGGTGGTAGCCGGTCAATCGGAAACCAGGTGACCGAGTTTCGAGATTCCTAGCTTCGCTTTTACCCGGACCTCGGTCGTCATCCTCGGCATATCGAATTCTTCACCGGACTCCGTGGAATGCCGTGGCAACCTTTCTTAGTCCCCCGTCTGTCCCTGTCTTCCATCCTCCTTTTTCACCGTGCTGAACAGTAAGGAAATAATCTGGAATACTTTGGTGATCCGCGAACAACCCCGTCGCCACCCACATCGGATGACCCAGTTTACGCTTTCCGGTGAACACTCGGCTAACAAGTTCGCCGAGCAGCCAACGACGCATAATAATTCTGCACTGATACGGTTTTTGAACTTTATACGTTACTTGATACAAGTTCGGGATCAACTTTCGCCGGTTTCGGATGGATTACCGGCAGAAAACTCCCGCACGCATGAGATCTCGTATAATGTTCACGGTAGTCGAAACCTCGTGAATTTTAACGCCGCCGGGGTGGAACGCGGAGGCTGCCGCGGTAGCCGATGAACACGTTAACGAATCCGAGTGGAATTAGCATTTGCAGGTTTTTGTGATTGCGCGAGACGATTAGCGTGTTAGGTGTCGACGCGCGAGGGAGAAATTTGTGTGACGGGTTGTCACGCGATGGGTTGGCAAAATGGGAACTCGGGTATTTATTACGAGATGGATATTTGTAAATGTGTAGATTTCGAAATTTCTACATTTTGATATGTGAATACTAGGATATTTGGATATTTGGAAATAGGGATATAGGGATATTTGGAAAATTGAACATTTGAAAATTTGGAAACTTAGAAACTTAGAAACTTGGAAATTTGATATTTGAAAGTTTGGATATTTGGGAATTTGAAAATTTAGACGCTTGAAATTTGGATAATTGAAAATTTGGAAATTTGGACACTTGCAAATTTGGAAAGTTGGAAATTTAGACAATTGAAAATTTGGATATTTGGAAATTTGGATACTTGCAAATTTTAATATTTGGAAAATTGGAAAATTGGAAAATTGGAAAATTGGAAAATTGGAAAATTGAGAAATCGGAAATTTGAATATATGCAGTAATTCGAGGCTCTGATGATCTAAGGACTTGGATATCTCAAAATTTGAAAAATAAAAATTTTGGAAATTTGGAATTCTGGAGATATTACCATATCGATATTTTAGCTTCGAAGACTGGAACTTTTGAAATTTGAAGATTCAAATATTTCGGAATTTGAAAACCGAATCTTCTTGAAATTATCGAAGAATACAGGAATTCGGAAATTTGGATATTTATAAATCTAAAAATTGGAGATTTTTTAAATTTCCATGTACCTACATATGTCTTAGTTCACATAGGTCTTCACATCCTCGTACACATTTCGCAACAATAAAGCATACATTATTAACACATGGACTGCCACACGGAAGCAAACGAAAATTGCATCAGGTAGTATTTTCATTTTTAACAAAATCTTACCAAATATTTTCACAATACTTTCTTATATTTATTTCCCATAGTTTGAAGTATCAATTGTGACTATTCTTAGTTAGATACATGAACAAATTTTGAATAATGTAACTGTTAATTATCTATAGAAATTTGAGTGTCACCCAAACATGGATGAAATGGCAGTCAAAGTGTTAATACAAATATATCAGCGTCGTTCTAACGTCGGTGAAGTACAGCAGCATCAAGCGATCCCTAACGTCTACTATGCATCACGGAGTTATGCGACAGTCGAATGTTTTCAAATTCCAGATATTAGGGCGATTTAATTACATAGGAACGGGTTATCGATTGCGTTCCGCGCTGGAATCTGGGTCAGTGTTATGAAAGGGTGAATTAGAAGCGCGGAACAACGGAAAATGCAGCTGCTAATAGTCGAACCAACTCCACATTTCAAGCTTTTCTACCATGGATCCCTTTTAGTCGTGAGACTGAACTATTAAGGCCTCGACATGCCACGTGTCTGCACTCGAATGCTTCATTCACCTTCACAACGCACGATTTCGAGCTGACTCCTATTCAGCTGCAAGTATTGGATGTACCTGTGTTAATTTCGACAGCTTTACTTTCCGCCGCAACTATTTACCCGTTTAATTCGCAATGCCTTCCTTGCGAATTTTATTGCTTTGAGAATCTCGAATTTCTGGGGAATTTGGAACTTTGACGTCTTGCGACCCGTGGCATTTCGAAATTTCGCGATTTCCATCGGATTTTGAAATCTTGATACTTTAGGATCTACACTCTGTGGGAACTTGAGACATTCGTGATTATGACTTTAGGATTTTAGAATTTTAGTATTTTAAAATTTTGAATTATGGAATTTCAAAATTCCAGAATTTTAGAAATTTTAAATTTTGGGATTTTAGAATTTCAGAATTTCAGCAGTTTGGAATTTTTGAATTTTAGAATCTCAGAGTTTGGGAATATTTCAATTTTAGAATTTTAGAATTTTAGAATGTTAGAATTTTAGAATTTTAGAATTTTAGAATTTTAGAATTTTAGAATTTTAGAACTTTAGAATTTTAGAATTTTAGAAATTTAGAATATCAGTGTTTTGAAATTTTAGAATTTATTAGTATTATGGGATCTGTAAGTTTCGGGACCTTGAAAATTTAGAAATTTGGCACCTAACAGCTTCAGAAAGCTCAAATTTTGAAAATCTGGAACTTCAAAAACTTGCAATTTCCGAAACGTTGTGAGTTAGTAATTTTGGAAAGTTGACACGTTGAAAGTTACGACGCGAGTAAATTCCCGCTCATCATCATCCGATGTTGATTCCTCCGAAAATCAAGGAAAGGTCAAAACCTTTCGGCAATATAAAGAGAGCAAATACCCGCTCATCGTTCTCCGATGTTGATTCCTCCGAAAATCAGGGAAGGGACGAAACATTGAAATCGTCAGGGATTTATCGCGGTGTCAGTCCGAATATGGCAAGTTTTTTTTCCGCTGTCTACGCTAGCTTGCGACGCCTGGCGTCTCCGGCTTCCGGCTGGAACGTCATGCGAGCTCTCTTATTAAAGGTGGCGATTTATCGCTAGTAATAACGGGTGTGCGGTCTGGCGGTGCACGGCCAGCGAATGTCTCCCAGAGAGAGCATTGCAGAGGCACGAACGCCATTCTTGGGAAGGTTCAAGGTGGCGAAAAGTAAAGGGGGTTTATTCATGGCCGACCTTTGCGTCTCACGAATACATGCATACATCTGTGCTCGCATACACGCGGCTGAAACGGCCCGTGAAACGTGCTAGCTTCGCTGAATTAACAATATTCCCAGACATTTTCGGATACGTTGACGTCGTTTCAAACATAACGGAGAGGCTCGACTGTAACGAGCACCAGGATTGATTAACCACGCCGTGGAACAAGTCTACTTCTGCTTGGGCTGAGCAAACGAGTCAACGTCCCGATCCCTCCACGAAGGATCAGACCAGCCTTAATTACCGTTGATTAATAGCTTCTTCGATGGATTGTCGGCTAACTCGACGTAGGTTTACCATGATTTTTCTTCGTTGCCATTTTACCGAATCGTTTTACGGATATTGACCGACGTTTGGACGTTTGCGATCGTGGACGTATTTGGATTTTGATTGTGACACGTTTCGGGAAATCTGCGGGTGGTTAACTTTTTCATTCGGAAACTGTTGATTCGAAGACGTGGAGAAAATTGGAAAATTTGTTCGCCTTTTTAACACGTCGACTGCCATGTCGTTCAGGTATGAGTGACACTGAAATTTCTATACAGATTTAACAGCTGTATTACCAAAAATTTGATCACTTTTCTAACTGAAAATACTTGCATTAGTTACTTGGAATTATGGTAAATACATACAACAAAGTAGTGTGAAAATATGTGATAAGATTTTGTTAAAAATGAAAATACTACCTAATGCGATTTTTAGTCGTTTTAGTGTGGCAGTTAACGTGTTAAATTTTCGGAATTCATAAATTTTGATCATTTCTGAGGCTTCGAATTCTTGCATTTTGGAATACACGAGTTTTTAAATGCACTAGTGCTTCAATTTTCGAATATCTAGGTTCTGAAATTATCAAGTTTTCAAATTTATACATTTTCAAATTTGTGAAAGGTAAAATTCTCAAATTTTTCACATTCCCGTATTTAGACATTTTGAAATTCTATATTCTCAAACTCCGAAATTTTCAAATCCTTGGGTACACAAATATTGTACATTAATCTCCATATTTTAAGTTCCTAAATACCCTGGTTTCTAAACACCTACATTTAAAATGTCTAAATTATTAAATGAACAAATTTTGGAATGTCTGACGTCGATTAATGTAAATTGTTAGAGGATCGAATTCCCAAATTCCTAAATTCCGAAATTCTCAAATTCCTAAATTCCTAAATTCCTAAATGCCTAAATTTCTCAATTCCAAGTATCTAAAATGTTGGAGATTTGAGTGCCCCAATTTTAAAATTCTCGAATTTTCAAAATCTCATGTTTCCAAATTTCTAAATCCCTTTATCCTGAAATCTCAAAGTTTCTAAATTTTCAAATTCTCAACGCCACAAATTGCTGAGCAACCGACTTTATAAATCTCCTAAATTTTCAAAGTTGTAATTTCCTAAAATCTAAATTACTAAATTTATAAATCTCGACATCCTCAAATTTCAAAATCCCGATCATCAAATATTCCAAAACTCGAAAGCACCAAATTCTCAATTTCCCAAATTCTCATACTCGAAAATTTCTATATTCCGAGTTTCCAAAAATATTTGTTCCCCTAAATCCGACAACGGACAAGCATCCTATATCATCTTAAAAAGATTGTCGCATCTGCGCTTCGAGTTTTACTCCAAATTATGATTTAAACTCGCGGCGTTATTCGCATGGTCCCTCGGGGTGTTTTTATTCGTCCATTACTTTTATCAGCTAGTACATCTTTATTCGCGAGAAATAATGGTTCATTTATTTTCATCGTGTCACTCGTCACCGTCGTGCTTCAACCTACCAACCTGGTATTAAAGAACATCTTTCGGATGGATGCCGGTGGTAAATGAGATTTTAAAGGACGTTTAATTGAAGAGCATCACCGGAAACGTGTCATTCATTCCGACAGCGATGAGTCGAGGACACTGATCGAAGATCTGACACCGATTCGACTCGTACAGGATAATGACAGGGCAATGAGAAAAAAAAAGTAGCCCTCGAAGGGAAAAAACGGAGCTATTGGAGTAATTCCAAATGCGAAAAACAAATTCGATGCTTTTCAATCATGATTACGGTTGTTCGATCGTGAAAAGCTGTTGACGAGCTCTGTCAAAGGAAGTCTTATTGTGGAGAAATAAACAATTCAAAAATGAAAATCCGTTGTAATCGATAACGCGTGGTGTCTGCCGACACAATCGTACGATTCTGCATTTGAAAACAGGAGAAATATATATAAAATACAATTTTTACATTCGTCGATCCATTTTCGGGAGAATCGAGTTTGAAAATTCTTCGAAGTAGTTTTCAGAAAATTCGTCCACATTGAAGTTCTAGATGTGAACAGATTTTAATACAATTTTTATATAGCTAGATATACTTTTTAATGTTACTCAATTAGATTTTTGGGAGGTGCTTAAGGTGCAGGATATTAATATTTTTATTGTAACATATTCCATATGGGCTTTCACGAGAAATCGCTATTTCATTGTTTTCATATTTTTTTTACAATTTAAAGTGTTTAACAATAAATTCTCGTTAAAAATTTGTGTAGCAAACGACAAATTTTTAATGAGAATTTATTTCTCTTCGAAATAGTCACTGAGTATCTCGCTATAGAGAAATAGATCCATGAATAAAATGCATTGCTCGTGCGTCGACCATGATTAATTAACAACATGAAGTTCTAGCGTCCACAATTTGAAATATATAATTAGAACTGATCAGTAAGTCATTAATAAATTCTCCGAATCTTGCAATACGAGTAAATTTATAATCAATACTATGCCATCTATTCATCTGCTTTATAATCAACATAACATGTATTACTATCAATCAAACGTTCATATTTTTCATCCCTTTATCGAACACAGAAAAGCAGGAATAAAATATTCAAGTTTAATCTTCTCGAAATGGCTGGCACATACAGAAAAAATTTCTCTTACATTTTTGTCTAATTTTTGCACACAGAATCACCTCCTACTTCGTTATACAACACACATCCTGTAGAATTACATAAAAATACTAAATATCGAATGAGATACAATAAACATTTAAACACGACTTACTCGAAGGAAAAATAAATAATTTGAGCGACTCGAAATCTTCACAAAATTGTGAAGCACTTTTTTCGACCCAGCTCTTTGATACGGTGTCTACAGGAAACGTATCAAACATACGAGAGAGGAAATGACTTAGCTGTAATCGTTTGTTTTTCGGCGTCAACCCCGTCGAAACGGGCTGCCATAGCACCGAAATAGATTATAAACGTAACGTTTCAGCCGCCATAAATATTCACGGTTAACGTTGCCAGTCGGCTCTTTTCGTCCAAAGGTTTGCCCCTTCTTTTAAGAGGGTCTTTCGCGAACTGCTTAGTCGTCCAACGCAGACATTTAATTGGGATAAGACGGATTTTTGTGCCAGGTGGCCTTTAATTGGTCCACCATCATTACGGGTGGTCTTGCGGTTCTAATTATCGTGATTATGAGATATTGAAGCTTTGGAACTTCTCGGGTCTATGGGGATCCTCAGACTGTGGGGCTCCGGGATTTTAGAAGATATGGATTTTGAAACGTTCGTTAGGTCGCATATCGCCATTTCAGAGCGAAAGTATTTGACCTTGTGCAAAGAGTATATTTTTACAATAATTCCCGTGTTTTCGTTTCTTCGTTGTAAGTAAATTGTTTCATTAATGGTAGTAGCAATAAGAATATTCAAGTTTTGGAACTTCTGGGGTCGATGGGGATCCCGAGACTGTGGGACTCCGGGATTTCGGAAGATTTGGATTTTGAAATGTTCGTTAGGTCGCATATCGCCATGTCACAGCGAAAGTATTTGACCTGGACCAAAAAGTATATTTTTACAATAATTTCCGTTGTTTCGTTCCTTCGTTGTAAGTAAATTGTTTCATTAATGATAGCGATAATAAGACCCAAGGGATTGTTACATTCGATCGAGTCCTTTTAATTTGTTATTAGTTGTTTCCGGTTACCAGAACCCTTAATCTCAGCAGGATGGTCTTTGTTTTCAGTTGTCTACTCTGTTCTATCTATTGTCTATTGCTCGGGTTTATTACTTGCTACGGTCACTTTGGGCAAAACTCAGTCTCGCTGCGTGCGTCGTGTAGATTTCTACTTATTCAAGAAATTGTCTAGTCAATAGCAAATTAGAGAGTGCTAAACTCAAATGTTTTCCAAAAATTGTACGCCTACATCGAGTTTTTGTGAAACGGAAAGCAGCTTCGAAGAGACATTCTAAAAACATGCATCGCACAAGGTATATTAAACAATACGTCATTATAGTAAGAATGTACATAGAATGTCCACATAAGTTGTACATTTGTCAGAAGTCCTTAGTGATAGCATCGCGTCGTTTAATGATCGCTAAGTGAGTTGACGCTGCAAATTTTGGGAGCACGGAACCCAGAAAATTTGAACCTCGAGAGGTTGGAATTTCGCAAGGTTGGAATTTTGAAAAGTTGAAATCGCGAAAGTTTGGCACTTTTGAGAATTTTGGGGCTTTGAACTTTGGAAAATGGAAGTGTTGGAAGTTTGGAGTTCTGAAAGTGCTAAGAGATTCAAATTTTTAAAGTATGTATCTACGAAAGCTCAGAATTTTGAAATCGTAATATTATGGGATCTTTAAGTTTCGGGAGATTGGAACTTTAGAAATTTGGAACTCCGACACCTTGGAACTTCACAAAGCTCAAATTTTGATCGTCTGAAACTCCAGGAATTTTCGATTTCTGAAACGTTAAACTTTGAAAGATGGAAACGTTGAGAGTTTGGAATTTTGCAAGCTTGAGAGCTTTTAGATGCTCGGAATTTTGAAAACACAGAATCTTGGGACCGCTAAGTTTCGGGAGCTTGGAAGTTTAAAAATTTGGAACTTCGACATCTCGGAAGTTCACAAAGCTCAAATTTTGATCATCTGGAACTCCAGAAATTTTCGATTTCTGAAACGTTGAACTTTGAAAGATGGAAACGTTGAGACTTTGGAATTTTGGAAACTGGACACGCTGAAATTTTTGAATTTTGACAGCTAACAACGCCGAGAGATTGAAATGTTATAAGCTTTAAATTTGGTAATTAATAAATTTATAACAACAAAGGTATTCGTAACACAGAAAGTGTCAAATTTTATTAATATACATCAACGACAACGTAATTATTAATAAGCACAAGTATACAGAATTATAATATTAATAAATGGTGTTGTGTTTAGTTTCTAGTTCCTTCAGTTCTTCGAGCTTCCTCTTGTTGCGCGCCTTCCGTGTAATTCCAGTCTTGTATCTTTGCAGAGCCGAACAAACCAAATACAACGAATGCGGACACTTGAGCAGCAATTACGATCCACATGACGTACCTCCATCGTTGTATAGTGTGCTGTATCGTAAAGACACAAGATTAATTGATAACAGAAAATTCGCCTTAATTAGCGGCCTGATTTAATACGTGTGAAGTGGATTGTCTTATATGGTCGTAAAAACGGGGGACAAAGGAAATATAAATTCTCACGAATGCATCTTTAAGAACGCATTAGTGACAGTGAGGTGGTAAAATACTGTTTTATCTGTGGCTTGGGTTAAATGAAGTTTAATTTACGAGTTCTTGCTCGGAGAATTTATGGTGTGGCTTTTTAGTTAAAACTTTTAAAAAAATCGGTGTGAACTTTTTTAAACTTTTCACATTCCAATTTTAACGTTTTAATAAAGGTTATTAGGGAATAATAAGATATCAAATATTAAGAATACGAATTAAATTTCAGAATTAAGAAGCGAACGAAATTTATTTGTCAGGTGCGTCAGACAGAACTAACTATTCATAGCTATAACATTAACCAGTTAGCTGTGTTTGACGACTATACCCGTCACGGAGATGTAGCAGGATTTTGAGTATACTCCTTGATCACGTGTACCTCGCTAACCAAACAAGAAAATATTAGCAATAATATTGAAAATTTTATAAAGTAGACCCATCTTTTTGACTCAATATTTTATCAGCGACACTTATTGTGTTATTGACGAGTATACCACAAAAGTGGGCGCACAGCTAACTGGTTAAAAGAACAAAGGAAATTTCAATGCTACGAGTCTTTTATAGTCATCGATCCTTGACTACACGAATTATAATCGTACGTAAACTTCAAGTTAACCCATTAACAGAGTATCCCGTGACAGTCACGGGCAGAGCGTCAAGTACCAAACGGTTTATTCCGTTGTGTTTATTCCGTACGTATCCCTTATTTTAAAATCTATTATACACGGACTACTTACTAACAAGGTACATATAAAACACGTTTCTTTACATTTGTGATTACATGCCCAAGTATTTCGAAATATGAAAAAACTTGACACGTTTAGACCAGAATTCGTAACTTTACCTCACTACCAAAGGGTTAAGGAGTATCAAAAATTTAAGTAATTTGAGCTGTGAGTGCGTCACGAATCAGACTCGTCAATGTACAGCAAGGGATTAATGACCTAATAGCATTGGACTAGAGAACCGATCGAAATGCGAATAAGATTTAGTGTTGTCAGATTTGAACAATAATGTTACGGGGGTGATTCGACGTTGCAAGCGGAAGGGTTGTTAAATGGGAAAACATACGAAGAAAAGTATTCAAAGTTGTTTTTTGACTCACCCCATGTTCCGTAAGGGCTCCCACCAATGCCGGCAAGACAAATGCTGAGATCGTTCCGGGAGTGTTTGTGATTCCCATTAGAATACCTGCGTAATTCGGGGCTAGGTCGTTCTGATTACAGAGATGCCCGACGAAGATCGCACCGCAGAGCACTATGCTCAGTATCAACAGTACTGTTGATCCTGCACGATTGCAACCGATGTATGCGATTATAATGAGACAGATACTCGGCGGAATGCAGCCTGCAAAACAAACGCAAGTAATTATGTAACCGCTCCGTAAAATCTTTCGCGCATTGCTCGAATTTACGGAACAGGTATTTCTAAGAAAACAGATTCTATTCAAGGTCTCAGAAATCGACTTGTCTAAGTCGATAGAAAGATGGGACAGTATGAAAATTATACTTGACGACCCCAAAAGTTTATCCTAATCTAGCTTAGCCAAAGTATAATTTCCCATTACTTAAATTGCAATTTGATACAGACACGTCTACAATTTCATTTTTATTTTACGTCGAGGCAAATGCCATTTCAAGTACATCTTCATTTCTCGGATGCAATTATATATTTATTAACTGTAGAGATTTCTAATAATTGTCCTAGACCTTAAACTGTATATTACCTAGTCCCTCCTCACCACAGTATATTCCACACTTAACCCTTTGCATTCAAGAGCATTTTTACTGTTCATAAATAGCAACTGTAAAATTTTCTATTTGAAATGTTTGATGAATATTTTTGAAATATTACATTTTTGATACTAATCGCCAATATTATCTGTTTTGCTACATTCAATTGTCACGTACTATACTACAAATTCAGTTAAAATTTACTTATGTAAAGTTATTATGTTAAATCAAGTGGTGAATGTGAGTCACCTTTCGACTGTAAAGGGTTAACGGAATTTCGGTCAAGAACTGTGGTTATAATTATGCACTCATCGACCTTCGAATTATAGTTTCGTCGAACTCACTTATGAACACCGCAAGCTTTCGTCCGGTAGTCTGCGACCAATATTCCTTCCGCAACCCCCAATCCAACAGTCTCCCGAACAGCGGATTCACGATGGTGTTCAAGAGATAAGGACTGCAACTTATGGCAGCATTCTGCGCAATCGAATGATCGTCTTATAAAACGGGCGGCGATCCCGCAACGGCGTTATCAAACCTGCTTACCGATTTCATATCGAATCGCAGTATCTTGTTCATGTACAAAGGCAACTGCGTGAGCAAAAAGTACCAACAAAAGTTCCCGAACGTGTTCGTGTAGACCAGCGCCCAAAATGGCACCGACGTGAATATGCTCTTCCAGGGTACCTTCGTTTTCGAAGAGCCGGGCGCTCTGTGACCGTAAGACGTCACGATTAGCTCTCGTTCCTTTTCCGTGATGTATTTTTGCGTTTCCGGATTGTCAGCGAAGAACAAGTAGAACACCACGCACCAGATTATCGGCAGTGTGCCGTGTATGTAGAACACCGCCTCCCATCCGAAGGAGGCGACGATCATACCGGACGTGAAGATGGATACCACGGTTCCGAGAGACGTCCCGGCGTAAATGATACCGACCCACATTGATTTCTCTTCGTAGACCACCCATTTTCCAAACAGTACGTTTACCACGGGCAGGTTGGCAGCACTTACGAGACCCATCAAGAATCTCACGGTGTACAGGAGGGGCAATATGGGGGCCGTCACCGGAACCAACAGGGTGAAAAATGCGTTGCCGATGACACATATCAGCAGTACTGTTTTTGTGTTAAAGCTGTGGAAAAGTGTCGCTTGAGTTAGGCTACTGCGGGTGCCTTGGAGTGATGAGAGTGAGTTGGGATATTGTCGATGAGTCGGGATGAAGTTGTACGTGAGTTAAGGTATTGTAAGTCTCTTTCGATGTTGAGGATGACTTAAAATGTACAAGACGAGGTAAAACATTGAGGATGACACAGACTGTTGCAGATGAATTAGGATGTGGACGATGAGTTGGCATGTGAAGAATCACATAGGATGTGAAGAGTGAGTTAGGACATTAAGCTTCACTTAGATGTGGAGGACGAGCTAGAATTTCGAGGATTACATAGACTGTTGCAGATGAATTAGGACGTGGAGGATGGGTCAACATCTGGAGAATCACTTAGGATGTGAAGAGTGAATTAGGACATTGATGTTCACTTAGATGTGGTGGACGAGCTAGAATTTTGAGTATGACATAGACTGTTGCAGATGAATCAGGACGTGGATGATGGGTTAGAATTTGAAGAATCACTTAGGATGTGGCGAATGAGATAGGGTATTGAGGTTCTCACAGAATGTGAAGCATGGGCTAGAATTTTGAGGATGGCATAGACTGTTGTATATGAATTAGGACGTGAAGGGTGAATTGGAATGTGGAAGATTACTTAAAATATGACAAATAATTTTAGACATTAAGGTTCACTTAGAAGTATGAGCTAGAATTTTGTGGATGGCATAGGCCGTTGCAGATGGCCGAGGATGGGGAGAATGAGTTAAAATATGGACAATCAGTTAGAGCATAAAGAATGATTTACGACGTTGAAGATCACTTAACACATGCAGAATGAGCTAGAATTTTGAGAATGACATAGACTGTCGTAAATGTGGAAGGATGTTGAAAACAACTAAGAGTATTGTAGGTAAGTTTGGATTTGCAAATCAATGAATATTTTTAGGATCTCTTAGTGTCTTGTGGATCACTTAGAATGTGAAGGATATTGAGGATGACTTAGAAACTTGATAGTGAAATAATATATTAATGATAAATGAAGGTTTTGCAGATCATTTTGGATGACGAAGATGCTTCTGGGCATAGTAAACAAATTCAGACGCTTTTAGGACGAGGGTCACTTAGGACGTGAAGTTAAGATGTTGCAAATGATTTAATACGTCGATTCTTACTGTTATAATTCATTCTCAACACCTTAAATCGTCTTTACCATCCTAACTCATGCGTAATATTTTAAGTCTTGAATATACTAACTCATCTTCAATGTCCCAAGTCATTCTCAGTATTGCAAATGTACCACAACATCCTAATTCGTTCGAATATGTTACATCGCAACTGACCAAGAGTTACACAACGAATAAATATGAGTATAGAATTGTCACACAATTTCGATTGTTACATACTCGATATTTATATAATAGCAAACCGTAAATATATCCAAGATCCGTGTTACCTCACTAAACGGAATGCAGTTACTCGAACAACACAAGTACTATCCAATTCAAGACACCTTCCGCAGCGATATTCATAGGGTCTAAACGTTGCGTGTCGAACGAACACTTATCACATACCCGCACCTTACACGACAGTACACCTCATAAATGATTATTACCGCTACCCACCTTCATTATCTCATTAAATAACGCTCTGTCAACATCACTGATAACATACAGAGCCGTTCCGTTATTGAACAAAAAAACACATCGTCACCGAATCTCTCCGAGACGCGTCGTTCGAGAGTGTCTACAGTAGACTCTCGTTATATTGCCCCGAACTTCGAACCGCGAAATATTCCCTCGATCACTCACCGGTCGGCGAAGTATCCTGCAGGAGCCATGCCCACGAGATACCCGGCGAAGTAAATGCTGATGACCAAACCTTGCTCCGTGGTCGACCAATCGAACGGTCCATCGATATCGACCGATCCGACTTCCTCATCCTCGAAGCCGCACTCGTTGGACGGATTCCCCACGTGCTCCTTGTCCGTCTTGGCTTTGACCATCCCGACAATGGCGGTCGCGATGTTGACTTTGCATCCGTAGATGATCATGTTCGCGATGCAGAGCATGATGGCGAACAGGAACCTAACGATCTCCGCTGGAAAGAGAACGCGATTACGACCGGTCCGGGTTAAGTTATGTCGTTCGAACGCTCAAAATGGCAATTACACGCGGAACAACGGGGGGTAACTGGGAACTATTAAAACGTTATCGGGGGAAAGTTAACCGTGGCGCTATATTGACACTTGGTGCCCGGGCTCGTGAATATTTAACGGGATAAATTTGCATGAATAACGGGCGGAAGGATAAAAAATTATTGCCAGCTCACCCATCTCGCCGGATCTCGTGGTTGAACGTGCGCGTTTAGATCTCAGATTGGTTGTTCTCCGTTCGCGGCGTTGATAACCATTGTACGCTTTCGATCCGCGATCTGATACGGCCTCATCCGCCCACGTGGTTCACCGACGACTATCGAATTGTCGTTAAAAATGACGGAGACGAACGATAGCTAGGATTATTTCGCGACGTTGGATATCTTCTCCTCGAACTCCGATTTGTATGGGTTAGAAAACACGGATCGCACGTGGCGGTGGCCTTTGTTTTTCGTGCCGTCATGGTTTTGGTCACGCACCGGGTAATCGTTTTAGCTTTGATACTATTTGATCGGATAAATTATTTATTGCACTTTTTGTTTGGGACGCGATTCGTTACGTCGTTGACGAATTTGGAAAAATATGAAGATTTTGGTACTTTGTTGTTTGACTTAGATGGTGATAGGGATTAATCAATTTTAGTTGAAATTTACGCCAAATTTACGTCGAATGTTCAATATACTTTTGTTTAATGTACAGTTCGTACAGGCGGTATGTCTGTTTCTATGACGTAATATGGAACGTTATTATATGACGAATATAATTATATTTAATGCGAAGGCGTGTATGTTAGCTTGAGGAAAAATAAATTTTAAGAGGTCTCTGCTATAAAATTTATATTTCTTGAGTTGTGTCGTTGACGATACCTAACTGTGATTTGGTGATATATAGTAGTTGGGAAATTGAAAAATTTGGAGATCTGTAATGATAGAAATTTAGGGGTAATTTAATAGTGTAGTTATGTGCTAGTTTTTAATAAAAAATTTAATAAAATTAGTAGTTGTAAGTAGCAGTTGTATTTATAGTAGTTACAAAGTGTTTATATTTTATATAATTATTTTACTATACTTTTAACTGCATTCAAATTGCTATTCTTGTATTTCAGATTTGGAAGTAACGAAATTTGATTATTTTAGATATATGGAGATTTGGTAATTTCGTACATTAGAAATTTAATAACTTCGTCATTTATTAATTTGGCAATTTGTATATTTGTTAATTTGATAATTTGGTAATATAGAGACTTAGTCGGTTGTTGATATAGTGATTTAGTAATTGGTTAATTTGGTATATTGATAATTTGATAATTCGATAATTTAGTAATTTAGTACTTGAGCAATTTAGGAGTTTAGTAATTTACGAATTTAGGAGTTTAGTAATTTAGTAATTTTGTAGTTCAGTAATTGTGTAATTCAACAGTTTGGTAATTTAGTAATTTAGTAATTTAGTAATTGAGATATTTAAGTATTCGGATATTTGAATATTTGAACATTTGGGTAGTTGGAAATTTAATAATTTGATAATTTCGTAATTTGATAATTTCGTAATTTAGAAATTTATAAACTGGGAAATCTAAAAACTTATAAAAATAACTATCCACGAGTTTAGAAATTTGAAAAATTAGAAATTTAGGAATTTGTAAATTTGAAAACTTAAATTTGTAGCTTTGAAGAGTATAGTAATGGAAAAATGCAAAAGTCCGTACATTCACAAGTTTTTAAATGTGCTCTCATTTCAGTATGACCTTAACTCGGAAATTAACAAATAACGATTCTATATGTAATTATAACATTTCCACATTCGCTAAGTATGAACATATGAACTAAATAAAACATGTAGATAAACTTAACGCAAAATGGTTAAGAAATAGAACTCACTTGAACATTCGTTAGCAATATTCACATCATTAACGAACATATATATTTATAAATATAAAAGAATAGTAACGATGTTTTTTGTTGGAGCAACTTTCACATTACAGTTAAATGATGGGTTCAAGCACTGTTCTTCTTGTTTTAATTAATGACAGTATTGTTCTTATCTAACGTTCGCAGCAGTGTTTGAAGAAGTATCGACCGCTTAAAAGTTTTTACTGTGCGACATCAACCTGTTGAACGTTTCCGCTGTACTATATATATGTTACATTTTCATCGGGTTCTATATGAATCTACTAACATCAACGTTTCCTATCGGCGATTAAACCGCTATAAATACCGAATTACCATATATGTATGTATTACGTGTGTAAACATTTAACTTTCTTAACAGGTGTGACGCTACTTTGAATACTAATTTATCGTACACGATAACAATCGGGCATGTTTCATCTTGTTAGCAATATCTCGTTGCATTCTTGAACGAAGGTTCATTGACACCGTGGCGCTAATTAATTATTGATATAACCATGTCATTTTTATCACCGAGTTTACATAATATCACCGACAACGCGAAAATTATGCGAATTCCATTCTGTTTTTAAAACGTGCGGGCAGTGAAGTATTTACGTGTCGCAGTTTCTTCTTATTATGATATTTTGTTATGTATTATTTTTTTATTCATTAGCGTTATTGATTCACACCGTTTGGCTCGTACTTCTGATTCGTTCTTTCGATTTTATTGTTTATTCATTTCTTCGATTCGTACATTTCATTCGACCCTTTTATTGAGTTATCGAATCAAATTTGGGAGTTCACTTGTCTGGAGGTTTACATGTTTGGGAATTAGATTGTTTAGTTTTAGGAAATTTGAACATTGAGTTTTTGGTAATTGGAAAATGTGAAAATTCGAAAACTTGGATTAGAGAATTTAAGAATTTAAGAATTTACTTTGAGACTTTAGATGGTTGATAATTGTATTCTTTATTTGAAATGGGGAATTTGGTAATTTGCAAAGTCAAAAGTTTGGAAACTTGAATTAGAAAATTGGGGAAATGTATAATTTTTAAATTTGGGAGGTTTCAAGATTTGGATAAAATATTTCAATCCCCGTATTTTTATAATCAAAAACTGGAAAACACAGTGATTCAGAAAATCAGTAATTAAAAAAATTGTATCTTCGAAAATTTGGGAACATATTATAGAAAGTTGGGAATTTGAAAATTTATGGATTCTGAATCCCTGAATTTTGAAATTACCTAACTTGTTAAACCAAATGATTGCATTGTAACTACATTAATAATTTTGTATTGAAATTACAAACTTGTTTACATTAAGCGTGTTTCTCTACAAATTCTATAATTTCTTAAAAACACTATATTGTCGATAAATATTATAATATTGCTATAAATGTTGTAATTCACTTGTCAACGACATAATTCGTTTATAAATTAAGTAATTATCTATAGATCCCATAAATGTTTTTAATACTATAATTGCCAATAAATGCTATGACTTCCAAAAAGTACTATATTATCTATAAATACTATAATTTTGCTATAAATGTAATTCATCTGCCAATGACATTACTTGTTTATAAATTCATTATTTAAAGATCCTATAAATGTTTGTAAATACTATAATTTCTCCATAAATGCAACCATTTTGCTATAATTGCTATAACTTCTTCTTAAATGTCCACAAATTTGTCTACAAATGCTGCGATCCATGTTCAACAAACGATAACAGCCGTTAGAACGTTCATCCTACACGTACAAGAACAAGCAACCAGTTTGAGGAAGAATAAACACGAGGGAGCCTCACAAAGGCGTCATCACGAACGACGCTGTGACGGATTGTACGATCGTGAATTCGTAAAAAAAAGTGTTAGGACAAAACCGGTCTAACGCTTCGGTAGCCATTGTTCGGTAACGTCGGTCAGCCACTTTTCCAACTGACAATTTCTCCAGGTCAGAATGTAAACACGCACCACTTCAAAAGACCTACTCGAAATAGAATCAGTCAAAGGATGACACTTCTCGACGGTGGAATACCAATTAGCTGCTGGAAGCTCGTGCTACTAACAAGCGTGATGCTCTCTTAACGTTTCTGGACCACCTACCGCGAAAGTAAAGCGATACAAAGAGAAATTTTCGTTCTTCTCTGTGTGTTTTTTTTTTTGTCACATGGTTGCTCTATATACGACCGCGACTAATTATAGCGGCCGTTGCCTCAGTTCCTTTTTTGCGTCGCGGTATAACATAGTTCTGCACATAGTTCTTTAACTAGAGGGTCTACGGACCAGGTGTCTCAGGCGAATTCGAATTTGTAGCAAAAAGTTAGGGTACATCGGAGTGGAGTAAATATTAAATTACAGCGGAGTAAATATACTGGAACAAGAATTGGATGCATTGTTTTAAAGTCGTTTCGAATGATTAAACGTGGCTGGAACTAGGGGGAATGGGAAAACGATACTAAACACGATTATTGCTGATTTCACGATGAGTGATGTCGATGACGACCTAATATTCATCGGTGACGAATTACAGAGCTTTCGGCATGTGTAATATCCCGACGTTGATTTTAACGACGGTCTGGTGAGAAAATAAATTAAAGTCTTTTCTCAACCAAAAACAAATAAATATATTTATAATTTATCAGTATCAGAGACGGATTGGGATGTGACCGACAATGTTAATATTTCGATGTTTACTCTTTGCGAGTTATTGGAATTCTGCTGGAGAGACAAAATAATGTTTCTCTCCTGAATAAAATACGTAGTGGGGGTTGGCATGTCGCTGGGGGTGGACAAACGAAGACGTCAAAATTAAAGTAATTTCATTGGTGATTGAAAATTGAAGGGAAGTGGGCAAGAACCGCCCTTACCAAATACTCAGCGCGAGGTCACTCTTTACCTGAGTGACCTAAGTAAAAATACGACGTCGTTTGTCACCTAACGGTTAGATACTCATAAAATAATAAACAGCGCTGGCTCTCGGAAATCATGCGAAATTAAAATAAGTTAGGACGATAAATTACACGTTGTAAAGAGCAGCAAAGCAGTTGTCGAATATTTCTGAATTTTCTAAAGTTGAAACTAAGCCCAATGGGTTTATGATTTTATGAATGCGCCGCAACAGAAAAACTTTACAATATAATACTAAATGGGATTCAACAGCATGTTTCTAATCGATTCTCTGTATGAAAAATGATCAACAACGATACCAAAACACGATCTTTTATTGATTCGACGGCGATGACAAGATTGATAATCCTTTTAAATTCTGTTGTTGGATCGCCATGAAAATCTAGACAGTAAATTTACAGTATCTCGTGAGTTTACCCTTGAAATTTCAAATCAAAAGACCTAAAATTGCGATCTGCAGTGTATAGACAAACAAACAAATGTAAATCGAGTTCTCCCAGGAGTCTAACTACGTTGGGTAAGTTGTTTCTGTCGCATAGAATTCTTCATGCGTTGAGTTAAGGACGCGTTGAGTTCCTGATACATTTAGTTCCCATCTCGCTGAGGTCGTGGTGCATAGAATCCTTGACACGTTGTGTTATTGACGTATCGAGTTCTTCGTGCGTTGAGTTTGCGCCCTATTAAGCTTTTGACGCGTTCAGCTTTTGATGCGTTGAGTTTCTGACACATTGAGTTCCGAACGCGATGAGCTTTTGTCATATTGAGTTCTTACCTTGTCGAGTTATTGGCGCGTTGAGTTTCCAGTACGCATAGTTCTTCACGTGTTGAGTTATTGACGCATCGAGTTCTTCGCATCTTGACTTCTTTTATGCTTTGAGTTCCCATCATGCCGAGATCTTGGTGCATAGAATCCTTGACGCGTTGAATTATTGACATATCGAGTTCTTCGTGCGTTGAATTTTGGACGCGTTGAGTTCCTGGCATGCTGAATTCTTAACGCGCTGAATTCTTGACTCGTCAAATTATTGACGCATTACATTTTTGATGCATTTAGTTGACAGACCATTTTATCGCTGAAGCGTCGATTTTTCAATACGTTGAATTCTCTGCATGTTGTATTCTCGACACATTTAGTTCTCGTCGGGTTTAATTCTCCATGTGTTGTATTCTCAATAAATTACATTCTTGCCGTGTTAAGTTTTCGATGTGTTGTATTTTCTGTATTCAATTCAATTTGTATTCAATTTTCAATGTGTTGTGTCCTCGATAAGTTGAATTTTTGTCATGTTTCATTAATGTATTGAATTCTCTGTGCGTTTAATTCTTAATGTATTAAATTATCAACGCGTTACAATCTCGACACGTTGTTGTCTCTATATATTGAGTTCTCCACATATTGCATTCTCAATGTCTTGAATTCTTAACGCGTTGAGATCTCGGAACGTCATGTGCTCGACGCACAGAAACCTCGTCATGTTATATCGCCACCCACTCTATACTTAACACTAATAAAGTTTTATAATTCCTCACAAAATTTTTACTTGTTTTTAAAATTTACTCATAAGTTTTAAAATTAATTTGTAAAAATATATAACTTTTAATATAACTAATAAAATTGTATCTATCCTTATAACATTTTTAGATGTTTTTAAAATTTATTCATTAGTAATGAAATTACTATAACACATTACATTGACACGCATTGTTATTTGATGCGTTATATTCTTAACACGTGATATTTGCGACACGATATATTCTCAATTAATTATATTCATAGCACACCATATTTTTCACGTATTCTATTTTAAATATATTGCATCCCAGTTCCATTGCACAAGCGTGTAAATCACAGCATGTCATATGATAAACCACTAACGCTCCTAGACGTGTCATACTATGTCGCAAAAATTATCACCGCCTACCAAAGCATACAATTTCAAACATGCAAGTACTCTTCAAGTACGAGCGAAAATGATGCCATTGAAGTATGCTAAAGCGTTCTTCAGTTCGCCCAGTTTACACAGCTCTCAAAGTCAACGGCAACTTCCGTTTGACCGAAGAACATTCAATGAAATGCTAACGATGATGGATGACCAACGACCTCCTCCTGTTCTTCTTGTTCTTCTTCTTGTGTAAACTAACTCTGAAAAAACGAATAGAAGACGACGAATTCCCGGTTGGACATGAGCGGCGTTCAAAATTGTTTCACAACGGTTTCGGCTTGTAATTAAGCATACGGTATACTATTTTCCATATTCAAATTAGCCGTTGGGAACAAATTCGAGCAACTAACGGAAATATTTATGGTCCCGATGATCCAGTTTCTTTGGACGAGACCTAATTCATGCATGGCACCCGTACCGATCCTCTTTTTCTGTTCAAATTCTTTCTCCAGACCCTCGTCCGTGCATTCTATTGGGACTATGAATCATGCTATATGACAAGTACGAGAAATTAGCTGGAATAAATAATTAGAACCGTCTATTAGTATCGTCCAAAGGATCATTAGCATTGTAATTTACTTAGGAATTTTGAAGGATTATCAGTCTCCTAAATTTGGTAATTTTTAATTACATTGAAATGGATACTTTGCGTGTTTTAGTTGTGTGATTTAGTGTGCTACAGGGTCATTTGTGACCTGTAATAATTTGATATCGAGCGAATGGGTGTTTACCATGGACACTGGATTTTCACATTCAGATTTTTTAGTTTAAAGACTTTAAAATTGGGACATTTTCGTATACTACATCTCAAAGTAAGGTTATAGTGATGGATTTGAAGTGTAATTCTGTAATTGCTTTATATTTAGCTGGAACATCAGTTCCAATTATCGTTCGTGAGCTCCAGCATTTGAATGTAATCTATTTAATGATTGAATGTAATGTATTTGGGCTGTTTTGGAGGCCAAGGTCAATGTAACGAAACATCAAAAGTTTGGACGCTCGAAAATCAGCACTTGTCCGGGAATGGAAGAAGATTCCACAATCTCTCGTACGGGCAGCGTGCGATTCAGTCTTTCACCGTTTGAATGAAATTATTCGTGCAAAGGGAGGTTATATCGAGCAATGAGCATTAAATCATTTTCTTGAATGTCTCTACTATTTTTTTCCCTCGGATAAAACAAAATATTTAAAAGTGTATCTGCTGCAGTGGTTTGAAGTTGTAACAGTTCATTCCAGCCACCCTGTACGTAACAACACAACGTCCTATACATCTGTTAAATGATCGATTAAAAGTAAATAAAATAGTTGGCGAATACACGGTGTCAGTTAAGGGTTAATCGAATCACCCTTAACCGAAGTAGATAGAACAGACACCCTTTATCGCATTAAAGGCGTCGAGACGTCAGCTGTACACTAACTGTCAAGGTTCCTGGCCACTCACAACCTTCTCGCCTTTCGGATCAAACTGAAGCTTCTTACGGATTTTAGAAGCGAACGATATGATCCTCTTAATATGTCCCGTGGCTTACGGGTATTATGATATTCCCTCCGTTCTTTCTTATTTTTTTATCGCGGGTAGAACCTAACCCTCGGGCTAAGCCGGACGACGAAGCCTCGACGAACGTCGGCTTACATGCATATTGATGATTTGCTCGTAGATACTCCATATATTTACATGCCACCAACGAATTCAGATACTTTTTTGTTCATCACTTGTGACAATTATTCGACAGCTTTGTGTTACACGATTTAGTGAACTTCGATGAATCTCTTAGAGACCGTTAATGACGCATTTATTTGTTCAATTTCAAACATTTAACCCCTTAACCTACAATTTCTTCGACAGTTGCGTCGGTCAGAGCTAACTAATTATTACTGCAGTGTCAAAATGATCACGAAAATTTGAAATCTTTGGTATATTTTGGATTTAGCGATCTGCATTTATACGAATTATAATTGGTATCGCATTTACAACTCTATCTTTATACAAATACAATTTAAGTTCGTCACATTTGAACTGCAATAAACATGTCGAAAATACAAATCATTAAGAGTACAATGTAATTAATAAAAATTTGTAAACGACAAATAACTTGACCGAAGTACTTGAAAAAAGTCAACATTTAATAATAAAAATTGCATAACAAAAATTAATAGTTTTAAATATTATTTTACTCCTATTGTTTCAATGGTTTTCGTATCTACCATTCCTTTGAAAATTCTGTGTAAATACTTCTTCCGGAACATCCGACTAAATTTTATTACAGGTGTAGAAGCACTTGTAAGAAAATTAGAAATCAACGAATAGTCGGTGCAGGCCATATGCTTTTTGTCAGCGCTTCCCCTCCTTCAGGGAAGTTCCTCCGGGCCCTAGTGCCCTAAAGAACGACCTGACTAACGGGGGTGTCCTTGGTAACGAATATGTGTCTCTGAAGACATTCTAGGCTTTCGCCGAGAGCAGAGATAATTGTTGGATTTTTGCAGAAATCCTGTATGATATTTTGAAGGAATTTTACATTGCTGTGAACGTTCAACGATATTTAGGTATAAGTTAGAGCCATAAAAAACGGTCAGCGCGAGCCCTGCGCCGAGGTCGTAGCTGACCGTTAAGAGAAAGCAAGACGCTCTCTCTTCTAGGGGGTGCATAGCTGAACTTTCCCTTACCTTGTATAAAATAGCCTTTTTGCAGTACAACCTAAGCAGTCGATTCGGTAACAACACATTGTAAGGACAGTCCCTGAATTTCCAGCGCGTTTCAGGACTGAACACTCTGTACATCTTTTCTAATTTTACTGTATATATAATAAATATTCGTTACCGTTTGTTGGAGGCAAACAAACTCTGTGGATGATTATTCAACAATAATAAAGAAAGATAGTGTTCTCAAATACGCCCACAACGTTTATTCAGTGAAGTGCAAACTTCATCGTTCATTCCATTTTCCTTTTAATCTTACACACTTCAAACAGGGATAATAAATAAACAAACTTTTGATCATTAGTGCGTGCCTCGCACATGTATAGGTTCTTGCAACAATAGCTTTGCACTTTACTCCAAATACCAATGCGTTTCGTATTCTATAGGTTTTAAAGTAATTTTTTAAGTAAACAAAAAAATGACTTTTTTGTCTCCATCTACATAGAGATCCCCCCTTAAAATATTGTTTCTCGCGAGGGAAACAAACCGGGGAAAAAATAATTGTTCAAAGGTATTTCACAGCTTCTGTAAGTCAGAAACGCGGGGCAATCTGATGGGCAGCGTAACGAAATCAAAGGGTCACGCGATACTCGCGCTTATATTCTTCAATCGGGCTCGTGAATCGCCGGCTAAGATAAGGAGCAAAGAGGGGTGAAAAGGGCGATCGTTATCACGGCAAAGAGACAGAGAACCCTTTAACTTCGGAATGTTATCGCGGGGAAACAAAGTTCCTCTGGAAAGCATAGTTCATTCGGCTAAGGAAACAGTCGGACCTGTGTGTGTCTCCCTGCGGGACGCCGAACAGTTCAAGATCCAACAGATACGGGATATTAAAAGCGACATTTTCCTCGTCCCGGCGATAACTTCGATTTTGCAACTGACTCTCGGCTCGTGCAGACAGAGAAAGATAAGAAGCAGGAAGCCGGGACTACGTATTCTGACATATTTCATTCTCATTGAAATTAATTTCCCGATACCGGTATCTTATTTCCTGTTAAACACATTATACATTAATACGAACATTACTGACTTCCGGTAGATTAATTAAGGGATAATATCCGATTCTTGGAAAGAATTATTTCGAATCACTGATATTCGAGTAACAATTTCATAACTGAAAAGTATTTCGGAATAACGCTTGTGATATATTAATGCAGAGCTAAAAACATGAGGGAAGAAACTGTAGAGATGTTTTGATTGTATTTTTGATATAATATGGTTGAGTGTTCATCTCAAAGGGATGTATAACTTTGGAAATTTACTTGCGAAAGTTTCAGAATTTACCTATTAATGATTCTGGAAATTTATACGAAAGCATCTAATTCGAAACTTGGTGATTTAAAAGATTTGTACGATATAGAATTTGTATGTATGAAATTTGTATGTTAAGAAATTTCTAAATTTAGTAATTAATGATTCTGAAGATTTGTAAATTTATATATGAAAGCACGTACATTTGAGATATAGTCATTTGAAAAATTGTGTACATTTCTAGATCCAAAAACGTGCGACTCAAATCTTCTAAATATTAGAATTAACAATTTCGAGAATTTTGTACAATAAAATATTTCCAAACGTAAAAATTGGTAATACGTAAAGTTTGTGAATTTAAAAACTTCTAAGTATAATAATGTGCTATTATGAAAATTTATAAATTTTTAAGCTTATAATTGCAAAATTTGAAACTTTATGGTTTGCACACTTGTAAAATTGAAAACCCTTGATTTGACGCTTGTAATATATTAATGCAAAGTTAAAAACTCTATGAAAGAAACTATAGAGATGTTTTGATTATATTTCTTATATAATATAGTTGGTTGTTAACTTCCAAGTGATGTATCAATTAATATTGGTAGGAACGATATGTGTATATAATTATATTTTACAGGGATTTCATGACAAAGGTATCTCTAAAACAGTACTTGCGATACATGAATGTAAAGCTTGAAGTTCAAAGAAAACGTGGATATAAACAATTTATTAATATTATTATTATAGGACAATTAGCTGTATTAACAGTAGAATGTACTTCGTTAAGTAAAGAACACCAAAAACAATTTATAATACGAAACAATCTCGAAATAGAGAAACACGATTTTAAGTTAAAAACTGTATTAAAAATTAATATGCATGTGCTCCTTCAATATTCCCAACACAAAATGGCTGATCGTTGGTTACAGGAAACAATGAACAATCTAAAGAGGTATATACAGATTGACACGGTTTCATAACGTAAAACCGCAACGAAACAACGCCGGCGACACATCAATTTTGAAGTTGAAACCGCGATGAAAATATTTATATAAATTCCCACGGCAATAGGAGCAAGCATGATGCAAAATTTCAAAGGCATCAAGAACGACTTTCTTTCAATCGTTCTTTCACACTTGACCCAGTTACATCCGGCGGGCACGTCATTATTTCTACAATTAAGAAGCGCAAAAATTGCGAAAACGAAGAATCGAGTTTTTTTTTTTCGTAGGAGGAACGCGGGTCTGAGGAGGTTGTTTTAACGAGCCCGCGACTCTTTTCCCGCCGGTTGTTTGATCTCGTCCGCTCCGCTTTTCTTTCTTACGTCTCATCAGCGACGCTCGCACCTCTTCGTGCCGCTGCATCTCCGAGCAGTTTGGAATTCACGAGAAGCTTTCAGCCTCGCTCGCATCGTCATCACCGTCAGTTGCTATAATGAGGACATCTTGTACCGCTAACAAGACGAGTGTCATATCTCCTTGTAGCGTAGGGATCCCCGTGTGTCTTCAAAACGACTCGTCTCGCCTACGAATATTATAATGCGGTCGACTAGCAAATACGCTTAGTCGACGAAACTGCGATCCACGATTTCTCGAAAACGCTGCAGGGATTACGTACGGGAACGACGACGGGAATCAACCGTTTCGTCGTTGTAACAACTCGTAGACGTTTCGCGTGTTACCTCGTTCGTTTACAGAAATCGTGATGCCGGCACGTAGCGAGATTCGTTAACGTCACGGAGGACTTCTACGTACGCTCGTAGGAATTTCGCGACGTTGTTCGTCAGGATCACAAGTTTTGCAAAATGCGACACGGTGTATAAATATTAGGTTGTCCCATAAGTTTCTTCCCTTTTCGATATAACATAAAAACGCACTTCGAGGAATACTTTGCAAGTAATCAACGAGTAAGTGGTCTTTACTGAGGAATAAAAGTGGGCGATACAGTAGAACACCTTGTATTTAATACAACAAATCTTAAACAATAAATATTGTGTATACATTCCTATTAAACAAGGAAAGAATTTACGGGACAACATAATAATTGTTATTTGAAATTATGATACATAATAATGCAACGCGGGACGAAGAAATAAAACATGTTGGGATTGCACCGCATAAGAAACGTAGTATGACGAGGTGGAATGTGTTAGCCGTTAAAATAGGATGTCGAGAATATAACGACTCAAGAATACAACACATCGAGAACACAACGCTTTAGAAATACGGTACTCCGGGAATTCTACGCATTAATAGTATAACACATACAAAAAATAGCGCAGTAAAGGCATCATGTGCTCAGAACACAATGCATTGATAACACAACACACCAAGTACACAGCGCTTGAGAACAGAACACAACCAGTGTACAACACAGCCGGAGTACAGTGATTTGGACATAAAGCATGTCGAGAATCCTATGTATTAATGATATCGCGCGTGGAGGTTGTACCATGTCAAGAACATAACGCATTCAGCACACAACGCCTCGAGGAAACGATGCGCCTACAATACAGCGCGTCGGAAATTCAACGCACAAAAGAATACAACGCATTGGAAAATCGACTCGTCGAGAATACAACGCACAGGAACTTTGACGCGTGAAGAATACAACGCATAGGAAATTCAACGCATCGAGAATACAACGCATAGGAAATTCAATGCATCAACAATACAACGCATTAGAAATTGCTCGCGTCCAGAACACAACACATTAGAAATTCCATGCGCCGATAAGACAATGCATTAGAAAATCGACTGGTCGCGAATACAATGCACTAGAAATGAAACACGTGGAGAATACAACGCATTGGAAATTAAACACGTCGGGAATACAACGCATTGGAAATTCAACGCGTGGAGAACACAACGCACTAGAAATTACATGCGTCGAGAACACAACACATTAGGAATTCGACGCGCCGATAATACAATGCATTGGAAATTCGGCCCCCTGAATCATACAGCGCATTAAAAATTCGACAAGCTGAGAATACAGTGCACTGGAAATTCGACCCGTGAACAATATAAAGCTGAGAACTCAACGAATGAACAGTATAATGCGTAGAGAAAGTAGCGTACGAGAATATAACGTATTCAGAATATGAAGCCTGGAAAACACAACGCGTTGGAAACGCAGCGCGTCCGAAGTATGATACATTAGAAATTGGATATCATGAATTTCATTTCTCTACACATTGTGTTCCCTTGGCGTTACTTTATCGACGTATTGTGTAAACGCGTCACATTCGTAAAGCGTTGTGTTCTCAGCCTTGTACTACCTCGCACACGATTTCCATCGAACCAAACGCTCATTAATCACTGCATTCGTAGATTAAGAGCACAAAATCGTCTGAATAATCGTGCAGCGAGAAGTAACCCAGTTTTTCCATCGTTCAACCGAGTAATCATTTATGAAACCGATTCAGGGCAAGATTACGCTGATATATCATTATTTACAGATCAATGGTTGTTCCTTAAATGAACCGTAGAAAGGTTCCATTCGAATCGATTTCCCGTACAATTCGATTCTCCGTTCGTTCCTTTCTTGGATTGTACACGAACGAAAAGATAAGACGCGGAACGGGGGCAACGAATTAAAAAATAATAACAATAAGAGAAGGAACAGCGAGCGATATTATCGCCAGACGACGTATAAATGTTGGAAACGATTCATAAGGAAGAATAAACGTGTTCGTCGACGGGGTAAATATCCGGCTTTAACGAAGCGAGGGATAGTATCGATCGTCCGCGGTATCTCCTTCCCGCGTCACTAATCCTAAATAAGGTTTATAAAATAAAGTAGAACGAGTCTGTGGAGATCGATAACCTAGGGGGAATAGTAAAGGTTATTCTGGGCTCACCTGAGATTCCCCGATATGGTCGGAGGTAATACTTTCTTGCCATCGCGAGACCTCTCCGTTCTTCCCACCCGAGACCGCTTCATACTTTCTTCATCTTTAATAGAATCTCCTTATAATTTATTCAAAATTCTTTGTACCTCGTCCGAACCGTAATTGTTCACCTACTATAAAATTCTTATCGATTTCTCCCGTCCGATCCGTTTCATGCATAGCCCGAGGGGGCAAATAAACGAGCTTGTATGCACCAAGAATTGAATAACCTTTTGCTCACGGCAATTATTCTTGTATTTGCATAAAATGTAGTGAAACTTGTTACTCGTGAAACTTCTGAACAGCGGTATTTACTCGCATTGCCTCCGACATTAACATCTCTTTAAAGCGAATATGTGTTTTTAAGAAATTGTATTTACGGCAATTAATTCAATTGAATTTATTTATTTAATTTTATTTCGTTAGTTTATTTCGGTTAATTCAATCTTATTTCGTAAATTTAATTTTATTTTGTTCAATTAATTTGACTTAATTTAATTTCACATCATTAAAATTTAATTCATTAATTTAATTGGAGTTAATATAATTTTATTTTACTAATTTAATTTCACTTAATTTAATTTTATTTTGTTAAATTAATTTGTCTTAATGTTATTTTATTTCGTTTAATTTGACTTCATTTAATTTCATATCATTCAATTTTATTTCATTAATTTAATCTTACTTCGTTAGTTTAATCTGACTTTATTTAATTTTGTTTCGTTAATTGAATTTCACATCGTTCAATTTCATTTCGTTAATGTAATCTGGCATAATTTAAATTTATTTGATTAATTTCATTTGACTTAATGTAATTTTATTTCATTTATTAAATTTCACATCATTTAATTTTATTTTTATAATTCAATCCGGCTTCATTTAATTTACCGTAATGTAATTTAAAGTGACTTTAGTTTAATTTCTACAGAACATGTACATACTGTCTAATTAAGATCTGTGTACTTATTTTGTTGCTGATAATCAGATATATTGTTACCGTCAACGATATAATGTTACGGTATGATACTATAATACAAATGAACTATAATTTTCAATTCTGTCTCTAGCATACCGAAAGTGAACTTATTCGTTATTCGGGAGATTTATTTATTCGTTTAACCGTTTCATTCGTATTTTAGTCGGCGGCCATTTTCGTAAACGCGTGTACTATACGTAATTGAGTATACGTAAAAGGAGTAATGTTGTTCTTGCCGGTGAAGTCTGTTAGCCCCCGTCTATTTCAGCGTTTCGCACGTGCTCATATTTTATTCGATACCGTTCCACAATATCCTAGTTATTTTCAGCAATTTCCCGTTTCCCGCCAACTAGAGCGGAAGAAAAAACAATCCGTTCCAGCCACCACGTTGAAATTACCAACTATTTGATTCATTTCACGCTACACCGAGTAACTGACGCGCGAACCATTTATACAGACATTATTTTTATGAAAGTCCGAATATTCATATATTTCAACGATCGACCGATTAGATGGACCTTTGTTTGTCCGCCATTACGATTCATAACGATTCGATTCGACGATACACGAATTCGAATGTTCTCGTCGCGTAGCGAAACCTCTTTGCGAGGACTGTTGAGACAGTCCTTGAATAGCATTTTGTAAATTAATACAAAGTTAAAGTTTTTAACCCTTTCTATCGTAGCAGCAACAATGTGCAAGGAACCGGTACTGAGTCAATATACAATAGTTCTATTAACTTTTTCTGACTTTGACCAATCCGAACATAGTCCCAAATTTTATAGTTCCACATGTTGGGTGGAAGTCGAGATGATGCTTGGATTTGTTACTTACTACGGTAATTAGTGAAAATTTGGACACCCTCGAAATGGCACTCGGGGTACAACGGTCCTTCAATTACCGTGAGCGAAGAGTAAAGATCCCCACTCGGTTAAAATATCACCACCCCACTTTTGGAAAAAAAGTACTTGCAACTACCAATAGCGAATGTACCCATCTTTGCAAACGTGTAGTCAAAAGTTCATAAATACGTTTACCCAGAAACCTAAAGACAGAATTCAACAAGATTTGACATATTTAACATATTCGATAGACTGTCTACCAACAATTAACAGAAGATAACGGCGAACCTTGAAATTAACACATCACATCGGATATTCATTCGACCATTAGATTTCATACATTTGACGTTAGATTTTCGTACAGTATACATTCGACTTAGCATTTTCATACATTAGACTTCATACATTCGACTTGATACATTCGACTTTTATACATTCGTTCTTGCATTTTCATACAGTATACATTCAACATTAGACATTGACTTGTTGGATGACCAACGCTATCCCGTAAACACCTCGTCACAGACAAACACAACAGACTCATCCTCATCCAAACATACTAGTCATATCCTTACTCATCCTAGACCTCGCACTGTCCCTGAGTCACACTGTCCCTTAACCATCATCCCTACCTCAACCTACTACCCGCAACAATATATATGTAACCCTACATTGTCAAAAACAGTTAGTACTTATAGTCGACCTTATACAAGTTGTATCGAGTTTCTCTTCGAATAAAATAAAGTGTTGTCAATCCAACTGGAATCCAATAGACTTATCGCATTCTAGTTTAGTACATCGTAGTTGTACTTTAAATTTTATACACTCAATTAACCAACTGATACTAAAGTATAACTGTTACTTTAGTTGTTCGAAGTTATGTTCAATCATTTTAATACAGTCCGGTAATCTTAGTTGTTGGTATATCCATTAATCCCACGCGCCGTTTAATCGTCACTAAAATAATTGTTGACGCTGCGACGCATATACAAATATCAAGCTAGTTGTACTTGTTTAATCTTGAACGTGAAGGAAAACTTGTGCGCAGCACGTCTTACGAGTCGAACAACAGCAATTTCCCCCACCACAACCTATTTATTTTACAAAATTCTTCCAAGAATTAATTCCGAAGAGTACTCGCTTCGATAAGTCTTGGGAGCTGCTAGAAGAGTTCACAGAAAGCCGCACCCTCGTCCACCTCCCTCATTACTCACACCAAGCAGTGAAATTAAAAAAAAGCAACGCATCTTTCACTCTCTACCGCCTAATCCTTCATGTTAGATCACCTCTATGAATCTTATCCGAGGTACCTCTTGGTCGTAGTTAGATCTCATCGATCAGATCTAGACACCGGTCCACGATACTGTCCCGGCAGATGGTACGAGTTCCGTTCGAGACCCGTTTTGATCTTGAGGCATGTACACGCGTGTACACATACACTTTTCACGAGCCGAGCATGAATCGGTATACTTAGTCTGCTCTCTAAATACGCGAACTGAGCTTCTATGTTTACCTTGTGGTGATGTTTGGCCATATGCATTGTTTATTCTGTTTTTTGGGGACCCACTTGATCGTCAGTAATCGTCACACCGTTGAGACAAGCAGAGTATTTGAATTTTTTTGTGGGTCCCCTTTTGGTTTTGTCGATTATGGAGATCGCTGAACAAATGAAGCAATGACCCAGTATACAATTTTTGGTGAAACTTGAGAGAAACTCTCAGGAAATTCATGAAATGTTCATCACTGACGACGAATCATGGCCCTGCAAGTATGGCATCGAGCTGAAATCGCAGAGTAAGGCAAGGAAAGCAAAAGAGATGAACCACGAACGAAAAAATGTCAGAAGAGCCGATCAAAGATCAAGATCATGCTGCTCGTTTTTTTTGTTGACATTCATAGTGTTGCCCACCATGAATTTCTTTCTGAAGGACGAACAGTGAACGCTGCCTTCTACGTGGAGGTTCTTAGACGCTTGACGGATCGTGTGAGACGCGCGCAACCAAATTTGTGTGAGGTTGATGGATGTATGCTGCATCATGACAATGCGCCTCCACATTCAGCAGTGAATGTCCGCGAGTTTCTAGCCCGTGATTCGATCACCATGCTCGATCATCCTCCTCACTCCCCAGACTTAGCCCTCTGCGACTTTCTTCTGTTCCCGAAACGCAAAATGGTCATGCAGGGGCGGCACTGGGACGGCGAGGTGACGACAAAACGTGAAACGACGAGGAAGCTGAAGAGCCATACTTCTGAGGGCTTACGGGGATGTTTTGAACAACGGAAAGGGAGGGGGGACAATTGTACTGCTACCAAAGGAGACTATTTTGAAGGGGATAAGATTGATGTTCCTTAAATTTTCTAAAGTAAAGTTTTTATGAACTCGGTTCGCGTGTTTGTTGGCCAGACTACGTGTGTACCAGGCGATATCGCAAAGCACACCGGTTGCCGAGATTTTCTCGTCGTTGAATCCCTCGGGCCAGCTTCTCATTACCCCTTGCCGATGCCGCGTATCATGGGTCTCGTGATGCCGGGGATGCGCTCGTAATCGTAGCTCCAGTCCGCAACAAAGGAATTGTTATTAAACGACGCGGAAGGTGGAGGATGACCCTCGTGGACAGTTCCCGAGAGGACGAACGGATACGTTCAATTATATCCACCACGGAGCCATTTTGTGATGGGAATATTTATTAAACGTTTACGCACTCGTATTTTCAAAACTTCGTGCTCAAAAATGATGCTCCGCGTATACAATTTTCAAGTGCTTTTACGTTTTAGTAGCGCTTTTTATGTTAACAATTTAATATGGTACATTTTAATGTTTGTAGAAATTGATTCGTTGCTTTGAGGCCGACAGATAGGTACTTTTTACGAGGCATGTCGGCGGAGAGCTTATACAGCCGGTTTCTATACACTTTAAGCTTTATACTGATATGACACAAGTGTTGCTGTGACATACTTTTATTATGAAATTCTGTTACAAGTTAAACAACGTGCCATGCACATTGCCTGTAGCATATCATAACTGATGCATCGTTAACTGTGATTGAAAATCTGGCTATATTCGATTAATAATATTAATGAAAAGATTAAGTAGTCATATTCTTTAGATTCTATACTTTAAATAGATATTTCATAAATGCTATCTTGGAATACTTTTATGTTACGAAATCCTGTGACTCTAAATGTCTCGAAGTAATTGATTGTTCGATGTCACTAGCAGCTAACTATTTTGAGTTGACAATATCGATAAAACGTTAATGCATATTTATTTTAAGAAACGTTTAAGCTCTTTAATGAGATCACACATGTTTGATTTTGAGGTACTTCGAGGTCTTATAATCGTGTTATACAGTAACTAATTAATAAACCACTTTTCGCATTCTACAATAATTGATATGTACCTTCAAGGCTTAGGATCAATTTCATTCTATTGAAAATACTTAACCAGTTAAGTGTGTTTGACGACTATATCCGTCATGGAGATGTGGCAGAATTTGTTGTCTCGATGAGTATACTCCTAAATCACAGCTAACTGGTTCATCAAATACGTCAATATCAGTAATAAAATTGTCTATTTTAATATACCCATCTTTTTGACCCAATATTTTAACACCGACACTTATTCTGTGATTGACGAGTATACTTACTAAAGGGACCTCCACAATTAACTGGTTAATCAATAAATATTTACACAGTCATTTTTAGCAAAGGTTAATTTTGCGATACTTTTATATCATCAAATCGTGTGAAATGATGCCAAAGAGAATATATCTCACCGTTTATAGTAAGTGATATGTACATCAAGCCAATGCTACCACTTGTCTACTAAGAGTATTAATTAAATATTTACGTATACAAATAATTTTATATTATCAAATCATGTACAATGATACCGAACAAATCTCATTGTTTGCAGTAACTGATACATCAGCTTGAGGCCGATAACTGTCCCTTATATGCTATGCATATCGATTACATATTTACCTATTAATTTTCAGAAAGCTTCGAGCTTGAAACTTGCATACCACAAGTGCTACTTTGCGATGCTTTAACCGGGTAATCGCGTCAGAAGTGAACCGGTGTATCGATACACCAAATGTTCACATCCTCGTAGCAGCTGTACGGCTAATTCGTGCCCATTATGAAGTAATAATAGCGAATCTTATTTTCTACGCCACTATATTTTCGTGCAGACCGTAATCACCGTGAAGTTCGGAGCAGCTCAACTCAAACAAGCAATTTGAACTCTGTTCCCCAATAATAAAATCGATCTTAACTCCACCCTCCTCAATCCTGATCTCGTTAAGCACAGGTCATTAAAAAAAAAAGAACAGACACAAATAAGGAAGAAAAAAAATGTAAGCTTCCGAATCTTCGATAATTCCCGGGACCGAATTCGACGGAGTCCGATAATCATGGATGAAATACGAGTCCCTGAAGGAGGTTAGGTGTTTTTAAGAGTCCTTAATGAGAGAGCGTCGCTGACTGGTTTTAACATAAAATATCTATCTTAACGAGAATCCCAGGATAATTGCTCGAGCTTTGACGTTTGAAAGACGCGAGCTTCTTTCTTTTCTATTATTGCATTCTTTCGCTCGTTCTTCCGTTTCCTTTTCCACGTCAATTTGCAGAAACATACGTCCGAGTACTTAGATAAACGATCATTAAAGAGAACGGTCTTACGTACCAGTTCTCCAGAGAGAGAGAGAGAGAGAGAGAGAGAGTAGGGAGAGAGAACTCATTAGTACCGGAAAGTGTCAGGATTCGTATGGTCGAAAGACAGTTACGGTTCGACAAACTTCACTTCCTGTCGTTCAACGTTTCTTCCAAAGGATTAATCGTGAAACTGTATCGAAATGGTATAGCATTTGTGTAGCTTTACTTTTATCCGGGGAAATTAAGTGAGCTCTTTTATTATCGCGCGGAAATTGAATATTTATAATTTCGTGTTCGCATAGAAATTGGAAATTGAGCGCGTGAGGACATGGTGCATGTGAGGTCACGTCACGGGTACTTTCGGTCATCGACGGATAGTCGACTTCGAAGTTCAGGCATTTTGAATTATTTTGTCTTTAGACAAAGAAATTTGAAAACTGGGAGAAGGAAGCTGAGAATATGAAATTTGGATATTTTAGAATATTTTATGTTCTTAAAATTTTCTTCGCATATTTTCAAATTTATGAATTGATAGGATTCGACCATGATATACATATATGGAATTCTTGAATTTGATCATATTTAAATTTGTGAATATATATCCAGCTTTAATAAGTTTTGTAAATTTATAAATTTGTTAGTTTCTGTATTTCACTATTCTAAAACTTAAAATTTTGCAAAATTTTCAAACGTTGATATCTTCACATTTGTATTTTCCTTGTTTTCACATATTAAAACTGTAAAACTTCCGACATTTCGAATTTCTACATTTTCGAATTCCCAAACTTTTAAATCTCTAAGTTTCTAAATTTCCAGATTTTCAAATCAAATTTCCAAAATTCTCACTTTCCAAATTCCCAAGTTTCCAAGTTTCTAAATTTCCAAATTTCTCACTTGCCAAATTTACAAGTTCCCAAAATTAGTTTCCAAATTTCACACTTTGACTGTTTTCGAGTTTTAAAAATTCTCACATTCCAAATTTTCAAGTTTCTAAATTTCCAAGTTTCCAGATTTCTCACTTGTCAAAATTACCAAAATTCTAAGTTTCCAAATTTCTTATTTTCCAAACTTTTAAATTTCCAAATG
The DNA here is from genome assembly GCA_947623535.1 of Coelioxys conoideus. Taxonomy (NCBI): domain Eukaryota; kingdom Metazoa; phylum Arthropoda; class Insecta; order Hymenoptera; family Megachilidae; genus Coelioxys; species Coelioxys conoideus. The sequence goes on along the minus strand of OX392450.1, from coordinate 27,179,196 downwards.
TCTAAATTGCTAAACGTCCAAATTTAAAAAATTCTAAACATAAATTCCTTAATAAATTTCCAAATTCTCAAATCTATATATTTCCAAATTTTCAAATCTGTCAATTTCCATATTTCTAAATCTAAAAATTTCTAAATTTCTAAATACCCAAATATAAAATCCAACACACAAGCAAAAGGATTCCGTCGTCCAACTTTTCATCGAGTTAAACTCCACATTCGCTTGAACGTAGAATGAATTACTAAAGTTACTCGCACAGTTGAATTATTCATTTGCAATTACTAACGCGATAAAGACTCGTCGAAACGTTTATCGAATTTGTAAGAAAAATTGTTATGGGGTGTTCATTCTTGATGCCAGTTGCAACTGGAATTTCCGGAAGCGTCATCTTTAATCCACGAAATCGTTTACGTCCGCGTAAGTACGTGGAAGAGAAGAGATACCCGGTCGCATTTCTCTTCGGGTCTTATCTGGAATCTTGGCGCCAGTAGCTGGCTACGAGCGGAAGTTGAAGCACAGGCAAGTAAGAAAAAGGTTTCTTCTCGTCGGTGACAAAACGCGAGAGCAAGGGACGCTGGGAGAAATTACTCCCTTGAAGGACGCGAAGGGTATACACAGCTGGAAATTAAGCTTCTATTAACTTTGACAATATCGTTGCTTTTATTAAAATATTACTAGTGAGTCTACAGATTAGATGCCTCGCGCGAATCCGAATGTCTATTCAAAATTTACAATACATGCGGTAAATATTTATACAGGGTGTTCCAAAAGCGTTGAAAGAGCCGGAAATGGGAGGTAGGTGAGGTCATTCTGAACAACTTTTTCATTTGCAAAAATGTCGGATGAGGCTTCATTTTTAAATTATTAACGAAAAACACCGACCAATCAGAACGCGAGAATCGCGCGCCACGCGCTTCGATCGCGGCCACGGCCAATCATAACTCGGGCCTACACTTCTGCCTCCAAGCGCGCGCGATCGTCGCGCTCTGATTGGTCGGTATTTTTCGTTAATAACTTAAAAATAAAGCCTCATACGACATTTTTGCAAATGAAAGAGTTGTTCTGAATGGCCCTACCTACCTCCCATTTCCTGCTCCTTCAACACTTTTGGGACACCCTGTATACAGAGTATTTCACCTAATTTGACCACCTGAAATATATCGCTCATTTTGTATGATAGAAAAAATGTGAGGGAGGGGAAATATTCTGTTCGAAGGGGCCAATACAGTGGTAGGTCGAATCTTATGCTCAAGGTTATTTTTTTTTTTTTCGATATTTGAAGGTCATCGTATTTTTTTTAAATGGCACTGCAACGTCAAGAATCTGTAACATAACCTGAAATACGATTGCATCACAATGTTACGACACGGAGTATATTAAAAAAATATATAAAATACTATAACGATCAATACACGTCAAGTTATTAACAATTATTATTGAAAAGCGAATAATCAAAATGCTTCGAAATGCAAACAGTGTGGTTTTTGTTATCGAAACGAAATGTAAACTTTTTATTATTGAAAATACTAAATCATTTAAACCTCCATGTAGCATGGAGGAACGCGAATTTTACGCACACGTCAATTAACGGTTTTCAGTGCCGTTAACTCGTCATTCCGGCCTCCCGAATCCTGTATTATTCCCGTGTCAATTAAAATGTTTTGTTTTAACAATGGGAACAAAAGACAAAGTGGTAAATGAATTGTATGTCGGTGAAATTCCAAACGAAGCAGCACACTGTGGGATATTCTATCCGAAAATCGATGCTTCACGGTGCAAAAGGATATATAAAAGGTCAATTGACAGGCCATCATCAGAGTTCATTAACCTACACTGTGTTATTCGTAAATGATGTAATGTTGTATAATAAGTGATCGATCTTTCCATCAAAAATTTCATCGTTCCATTATTTATATCTTGATTAGACGGGAAACGTGTTCTCCAACATGGACCACGTTGTTTCATTAAAATATAGTAATGAATATCTTTGTGAAAGAATAATTTATGAAATGTGTATGTTAATATTTAGTTTATATAGATTAGTTGTTACGGGTTGCATTCATTTTAGTTTCATTGTTATAGTGTATTTTGCTATGTACGGCAATTGGCATCTTGCTTTTGAGGCCGATAGCGCCATAAGCGCTTCTTCGATATACTTTGATGTCACGAATTATCATTACAAGTTTTTTAACCTGATAAATTAACCTGATAGAAACTTCATTGTTTCTAGAACTGCTACATCGTTTATTGTAACTAGAAATGAGTCATTTTGTGCATCAAAAGATGAGACTTTAACATAATACGTTATAAGTTTCTAAATTTCTAGATTTTTAAACCAAATTTTCAAATTTCCAAGTTTCCTAATTTCTCACTTGCCAAATTTGCAAGTTACCAAAATTCATAGATTTCCAAATTTCACACTTTCCCTGTTTTCAAATTTTCAAAATTCTCACATTCCAAATTTCCAAATTTCCAACTTTCTAAATTTCTAAATTTCCAAATTTCTGACTTGTCAAATTTGCAAGTTACCGAAATTTTAAGTTTCAAAACTCCCTAATTTTTCAAATTTCACACTTTCCCAATTTTCACTTTTCAAATTTCTCGGTTTCCAAGTTTTCAAATTTTTAAATTTCTGCATTTTTGACTTACCAAATCTGCAAGTTACCAAAATTCCATGTTTCCAAATTTCTAAATTTTCAACTCCTTAATTTTCGATGTTTCTAAATTTCTAAATTTCCAAATTTCCTAATTTCGAAGTTTCCAAATTTCTTACTCAGCAAATCACCAAGTCTACTAGATTCTAATTTTGTAAGTAAGTAAAAGTTTGCGACATAAGTTTCCAAGTTTCCCATCGCCCAAAGTTTTCAGTTCCCAAATTTCTATATTCTGAAATTGCTAAATGTTCAAATTTTCATATTTCAAAAATTCTAAACGTATAAATCCCTTAATAAATTTCCAAATTTTCAAATCTATAATTATAATCTGAGCGTATTACAATGTAATCTAAAGCATTAATACGATTCACTTATTTAATCGCTCATCCAAGAACACTATAGATAAAACTCACAAAATACATATAGAGCATTTCAAAATGAGTGTCCATAGCAACGAATACGGTTAACAAAATGGCGTAAAGAGCCGCTGATCAATTAACCATCTTAACCCACGTGTCACGGGTGTAAAAGCACACCTGGTGTAGCATTAAAGACGCAAACCACCGTCGGAAATATGTTGTTTCGTGTAAGGAGCGCGTAAACGTTGTAAGAACAGGGGTACGGTGCAGGGAACCGGATTAAAGCCGCATCAAAAGCGGAATGGGATATATAATTACATTAGTCCCGTACTATCGGTTGAAAATAATAGGTTAGACACGGTGTGGCGCTCGCCTATGCGATAATTAGGTTGTATCGGGTTCGTAAGCTGCGTTCTAAGCGGATGCGCAAACGTATTAGGCGCCTTGAAACACGTTACGTTCTAATGGCACCCTATTATCTTTCGTTATTGCTGGAAAGTGTTAGCTACGTTTTTTCTCGAGCCTATCTTAACTGCCAGCCATTAATAATTCTCCCTCTTTCTCTTCTTTTTACAACGACAACACAAATTCAACTTACGCGTGGCTATCGTTAGATCGATATGTAATCGATTTTCTAACGACGGTATTTTGTTCGTTTCCTGTTGAGAACCGTGTTAACACGTTATGTTTGTAGGGATTTTTCTAATGGAGATAGGTAAGGTTTGTCACGTTGTACAAGTTGCACGTTCAGGTATTTGGAGTTTTCGAGTTCTGTAGATTTTGGACATTAGAAGTTTGCGATTTTTATATTTTTGAAAAGATTTTTACGTTTCGGAAGCTCGGCTCTTTAGGTCTCTGAAATTTTAGAGTTTTGTACAGTTTGGTCTAAAATTGATCACAAATGGATATTCCTTAAAAAACAATATTAAGAGCAATCTATTTAAAAGATGATAAGGATAAATCAGTAAATCAAATTTACACTTCTGGGTCGGCCATTAGTAATCACCACGTGAGGTCACAGCACGTGATGTTATAACGCGCGCAATTCGAAATGTGGAACTTGAACTGATTAGTACGCCGTTTATACACAATGTTATTCATAATTAACACCAGTTTATTTGTTTATGATACGATTCATAATTAATATCAGTTGATTTATTTATTACATACTTCATAATTAATATTAATTAATTTATTTATTACGCAGTTCGTAAGCAATATCAATTTACTTATTTATTACGTACTTCATTATTAACATCAGTTCATTTATTTGCTACGTACTTGATAATTAATATCAGTTGATTTATTTATTATACGCTTCATAATTAATATTAATTAATTTATTTATTACGTACTTGGTTATTAACATCAGTTTATTTATTTATTACGCAGTTCGTAAGCAATATCAATTTACTTATTTATTACGTACTTCATTATTAACATCAGTTTATTTGTATTCTACGTACTTGATAATTAATATCACTTGATTTATTTATTACGTAATTCGTAAGTAATATGAATTTGTTTATTATGTACTTCATAACTAACGTCGAGTCATTTATTTACAACGTACTTTATAATTAATATCAGTTTGTTTATTTACATCATCACCTACATACCTAACACATATTAATCGGCAGCTTACATCTTTCACCCATTTACTGAACATTCTAATACAAAAACAAACGACATGTTTGTAACTAGTAAGTCAAGTATAAGAAACGCGCATCTTTTAACCTAGCTACGTACCGATAAAACTCTGATATAAATTTTATCGATAATAAATGTCAACTTCACGCGTTCGTCCGTGAACATATTTTGCGGAGCGGGGACAGGAAAGTTTCTTGGTCGTCGAGTTACGATCAATTTAGGGGCATAAAGGAAGAGGAGAAGTATACAGAGAGAAAAGTACTTACGTCCTCCAATGAAATCTCGCGTTGCACCGGACGAAATTATTTAAAGAAGACTGCTCTTTGAAAGCGTTCCCTCGCGGGAACCCACGAAGGGGAACGAAGGGAGCATCACTCTTACAGTCGTAAGAAAAGAGATCCCCGTTCCAGCCCTATAGGCAATTTGACTTTTCTGCCCTTTGAGTCAATGATCCCGGTTGTAAAGGAAGAATCGGTCCCGAGTAAATCTCTCTATCGCGAAGGCCTACAGGATAACGCGATGCTCGGAAAGAAATTTTCTTTTTCTACCCTTCATATATGTACATATGTTACGTGCCGGGGTTTGAACGGCGTGAACAGCGCCGAGAGATTCAAATGGTAATTATGCCACGTAACTTTTATTAATTTTATAGTCTCGTACACCCTGAGCGGGTAGGATGTATGAAAACGGGAACTGTCACTAGAATCTTTTAGGTATATTTATATAGCAATTATAGCAACACATTTTACGGAACACAATTATGTATTACAAGTTAGTTCTCTTACAATTGTTTTGGTCGCGAGAATAAAGAGCGTAAGTGTGTCTATTTCTTGTTGCACGGTTTTGACGCACTGGCAATGCGGGGATTCAACGTTGAGTTAATTGATCTGTCTAATGGAACTGTTCGATGATTCTATATGGTTGATGTTGAAGGGGACTTAGATCCAATCTCGCTAATAATAACTCACATAGCAGCCAAGTGTTCACGTCAATATTGAAAATTGATATTGTCCACCGAATATACGAACGAAAGGGTTTATATACTAGTTGAAAGGGTTCCGTACTGTGACTATAATCATAAATGGGACGATTTTGTCAAATATATCCAGGAACGGATGCTATTATTATTTAGATTATCGGGCCTGGCCAGTTTTCGGAAATTTTAATTGCAGATGCACTTGGCTAATCTGTCGGTTATTTATTTCTAACAAGGAACATATCGAACCTGGGCACTCCCATTTTAATGAAACTTATGTGGAAGATAGCCCTCAAGAAAATATTTTACACGTATTTTTTTATATCGGCCATCGTTCACGTTGAAGGGGTGATATCAGCCCTCAAACTTAAGGGTTGAAAGTATATTTTTGGGAATATCTCCGGAACTAAAAGAGATAATGGAAAGTTTTTTTTTTCAAATTATGAGTCTTTTACCCTTTGCGCTCCAAGGTATTTTCTACTGCTGGCGGATAGCAACTGCAAAACTTTGGTTGAGAAGTTTGATGAATTAGTTCAAATATATTATTTCTTCATTTTTATTTGCTTCCATTAACTGTTTCATTATGTTTATACATTATATGTGCAAAGTTATGGATTTAGTTAAAAAATATCGATTCGAAATTGCTGTATTAAACGAAATGGTGAGTGTCAGTCCCCTTTGGAGTGCAAAGGGTTAAATAGGGAATTATTCCGCAAAAGAAAATTTTAATAAACCTCATTCGTTTAAATAATAAATTGAAAATTTATAGTTTTTGTGTAATTTTTTTACTGCATGTTAATCTATTTTCTTGTAACTTAGTGTATATAAACTATGGACTAATACAGGGGATACGTGTTTTTTAAATTTTTTGTTTTTAGCGAGGATTATTAGTTACATAATTTGAAATCGCCTCTTGTGAAAAGAGGCAATCAGGCATGGTTTGTTAAAAATGTCATAATTTTTACAATCTTTTACAATATTTCCAAACATTATAAACCTCTTTATATGTCGTTAGTTGACTCCTGAGTGATTATTGGATGGATCACAGATATTCACTATCCTCACCCTTTCAATGTGAACGATGGCCGATATAAAAAAATACGTGTCAAATATTTTCTTGAGATCTACCTTCCACATGAGTTTCATTAAAATCGGAATGTTCAGGTTCGATATGCTTCCTTATAAGTCTAACCCCAATCGATCTCTTATTGTACAAAGGCCTACTGTTCTTCGAAATCAGGGGTTATTGGTCGTTTAGACATTTCTGATTGTTGTGATGCTTTGGGCGAATATGGTGGCGAGTGAGCAATTATTTTCATCGACAACCGTAACAATATAAAAAAAACCTCTAATCTGTCAAAATAAAAAAAAAAGAAAGGAGGGAGACGCTTAGCCATTCAGGGGCGTACGTACGCCGGAAGTACGTTAAGAAATATCCACGTTTCAAGGGGAATGAGATTGTTCAGTTGGTCGGGGAATTTTCGACAAACTTTCTTTCACGCAAGTTTCGCCGCTTCCCGGTATCTTATATTTCCGTCGATCCTATAAGCTAACTTCTGAAACTGTGCTCAAAACGTGATTCCCGTTGCCGTTGTGTTTTTCGACGGTGTAATCAAAAGTACGCAACTTGTAAACTGGGTTACCGAATCCGTATACTTTCCGCGTTAACTTTACTGTCGTTATTGGTCGGCCAGAAATCATGCTTCCTGTTTAAGCACCGAATTCATTTTATCCTTTAGAATCGCGTTCGGATTCCATCGCAATTTTATTCCATTAGACGGTAAAATGTGATAAAGACATGCTACGATATAATCGTCTGTGATGTAAGTGTTTCGTTCATTTCAATTTTATTATTTTAGAATACTTTACATATTCCCGTATGTGGTAGTTCATATCTTGCTTTGAGGCCGACAGTTTATCATTTTGCAGAAAAAATATTAACGAATGGTTTACACCCTCGTTTTCTACACTCTTAAGCTTCGCATATGTGTACAATAAATGTTTTTCTGACATTTTCTTAATGGCCGGAAATTGTGCTTAATGTCACGCAACCTGATCGATTTCATTGTTTTACCAACTAGCTATATTGTTTATTGTAACTGCAAATTTGATATTTTGTAAGTAAAATATTGATGAAATAGTAAAAGTTAGACAGCCTGACAGATTGCATTGTTTTACCACCTAGCTACATCGTTTATTGTAACTGCAAATTTGATATTTTGGAAGTAAAATATTGATGAAATAGTAAAAGTTAGGCAGCCTGATAGATTGCATTGTTTTACCACCTAGCTACATCGTTTATTGTAACTGCAAATTAGATACTTTGTGGGAAGATATTTAATCAAATAGTCAAATATTAATTAAAATTTTTATTTTTAATCTAATTTTAACAACGTTTACGCTTGAAATTGATGTGTCATAACAGTTATTTTGATGTATTTTTATATGACGAAGTCGCACCTAATTATAAATGTTTCTAAATTATTGTTCATTGTAACTAGCAATCGACCATACTGTGCTATGAATATTTATGAAATGTTTTTGTAGTTACTTCTACTGAACTCAAACAGTATAGAAATTTATAAGTGCTATATTACGAAACTATGATCATATTAAACCTTAGCTACCTGGCAGATTTAACTATTTATAATAAATGATAAACTGCTTTGAGGGCAATGATAAATCATTCTCTGACCCGAATATTGATGAAGCCTTTACGTAGTGACAGTGTATATACATCAACCGGTAAATTAATACACCATAAGTGCCGTTCTGACAAACTTTTATGTCATGAAATTGAATTGGAAATTAATCAAGTCGACATTACTATTATAACTGTAGATATATTAGCTTTGACAACGTCAAACGGAAATCGTTGCAGACGAAAGCAACCATGTTCACTGTACCAACTAATGCTTTATAATAATAAATAAATTCATAATAAATAAAATAAATAAATAAATTCATATTTTTTACGAACTACGTAATAAATAAGTAAATCGATATTAATTACGAACTGCGTAATAAATAAAGTAATTGATATTAATTATGAACTATGTAATAAATAAATTACACGATTATTGGTACATGAAATTTAATTGTCAGTGAATTGGCAACGTTTTTTACGCAATAACAGTTATCGCAGGAGGATAATTCGAGCCATTTGGAACTGCAAGTTTCGTGAAAGGGGTTGAAATTGGCATTCTCACCGACATCTGAACGTAGAGATTCGACGTTAGATTTTGGACACAGGATATTAGCAAAGCGGTAGACGCGATGAGAAATGCGCAGGAATTTCAGCTTGGAAACAATCTCCCCGGGTTGTATTATCTGTTTCTCTGTTGCACGAATTCTCCCTTGCAATCTTGTTGGCTCGAGATAAGACTAATTACCATTGTATCCAATGGAGAATGGCTCGTGTACACCATCGCCCTTGGAAATCTTAACCCTTAATAATATCGCCGCCACTCGACAAGCTATGCACAACAAATCGGTTAATCGCGTTTAACCGACAACGTCGCGGAATTTCGCATAAACTATTTTGATAATCCGGTGTATTCGATACGCGTGACGCTTCGAAGCTCGCATTTCAAGTTCGCAGTCTTCAAAAACACACCACATTCGAATCACCTGAATTCACTAATTTTAAATACCCAAAATTCGAGAAAGAAACTTCGTACATGCTGTGTAAGGGCGAATCGCGAACCAAGGACATAATTATAAATTTTGTTATGATTGAGGACGTGGGTGAGTGGATTAAAAGTACTTCTGCTGCGAGCGAAGTTTTAAATACGTGAGCTAGCCTAATCATCCTCGGTGGTTTTCTTAGCGCAACGTCGATTCCGCCCTCGCTAATGGTTTGATGCCGACGAAACCAGCCGCGAACGTTATGAAAATTTACGGATTTTAAATGCCCGCGAACGCGCACCGGCGTTACAAATTTTTGCTGAAACTTTCTGTTGCCCTTCCTTATCTCCGTTTATGGTCGAGTGCCGTTTCAGAAACTGGGCTAACGCGGGTATCTCGAAACGGACGCATCGATCTCCCGGGACGCTCATAAAGACGCGGAGCAGGACGACTCCGGGAGGAAACAGGAGCTAGAAAAGTAGGATACAATTCAGGAAATTGTGGTGGACAGTGTCTACACGGGAAAAGTAGTTCATCCCTCATGGGGCTAACTATCCGTCACTGTGCCACTACCGCTAACTTTCAGACACTTGATCAACGTGGAACGACCAAAAACAAACAGTCTGATAACGTTTCAGTTATGTTGTACATCTTTCATGAACGTCTCGAACAAATGGAGACGATGAAAAGTTGCGGGAAGAGGACGATGTTGATACAGTAGAGTCTCGTTATATCGCCACGAAGTTCGCCATGTTTCGTGTGCTATGGCGGTTAGGGGCCGTTCTAGTAACGCCATTATGCGAGGGCGCCACTGTGGGGTTTTAGCATGATTTTTCACTCTCGAAACATTGATAAAATTATTATATTAGATTTGTGTTCGTATTATATTTTGTTGACGCATTTAATGTTGGGTTTGATTAATGTACAGTAGGTTGAGTTACATCAAGTCGAATTAGAGTTTATTAACCCTTTAAGGTTGTAAGTATTTTTACCATTAGTAAATGGCAACTGTAAAACTTTCTGATTAAATGATTTGATCAATATTTTTGAAATAATCATATTTTGTTGACACATGTAATGTTTGATTAGATTAACGCACATTAGGTTGAGTTAAATCAAGTCGAATTAGAATTCATTAACCTTTTGCGTTCGTAAGTATTTTTACCATTAGTAAATGGCAACTGTAAAACTGTCTGGTTAAAAAGTTTGGTCGATTACTTTGAAATAATCATATTTTTATTATTAATTGCCAATATTGCCTGTTTCGCTGTGTTCAAACATCCTGTGCATAATACTATAAATGTAGTTAAATGTTATTTATTAAAAATTGTTGCACTGAGTCAAATGGCGAGATAGAGTTGCCGCTCAACCGCAAAGAGTTAATTTAAAATTGTTTTTATTTGTATATGTGACGTATTTAGTTGTTGAAATATAATGCTAAGGAGAATAAGGCTAGAGTGAAGAAGTATAAGTACATTAGGTTTTGTTACATTATTTTTATATGTGACATATTCAATTCGTAAAATATGATATTCAAGATATAAGAATCAGGTTATGTTGTTTTAATAATAATATAAATTATGTTAATAAGATGTGTACATAATTAATTCAGTAGATAAAAAAACACGCAACTATTCAAAATGATCCACCTGAACATCAAAGATGTCTAATAATTCTACCATGTTTTTTATGTTTAATATTAATATTTAATGCGTATTGCCCTACTGTATACACAAATGATGTACTGTAATGATATACTGTATACACAATTGTATGATGGAAATTTGAATAACATTCCGTAACATTTCTCTCTCAAACCAGAGAAATAGCACTAATTGGTATAGTCAATAAATTCAATAAATGTAGTTACTAATTAAAAATTCAATGAAATTCCAAGCTCTACGCTACCCATATCAATGTAATATTGATATAGCCAGGTAACCTTTGACAGTATTCGGCGCATTAGCAATTGATAAACACGAACTTTCTGGCGAATGAATGATAAATGATTGAATTTCCGTAACCAAAAGTCACCGCGTCGGATTAATTTATTTATATACAAAGTCAGTGGTAGACGGTCGTCTTCCACGCGGAGCGTTGGTCCGACGGTGACAAAGAGAACCAGCGTCGGGAAAGTTGGTAACTTTATGCTCCGCTTGTTTAGATTGGGCAGGAAAGCCGTTCCTCGGTTCTCACCATTGTTGGTAATTTGGCACCGACTTCGTTACCAAGCAGCCGGTGCCGACAACGATTTAGCTGTAATCACGGACCTCTGGACGAGTTTCCTCGTCTCGAAATCTCAGGAACGTCCAAGGCTGTTCCTGTGTTGTGCTCGTATAGGCATTCGCTAAATCCCTGGATCGAATCTATAGGTTAAAACCATCAACGACACCTGGTTACACTCGACGGTTCACCCTTTCGCCGCGTCTCCTCTGTAAACTCTAATATGTTACTTATTAAAATTATTATAATCAAATTTAAGATATTGTAACTTAAAATTATTGTGCAGGTTGAATAAATTGACTGAACGTTTCATAAATAACAGAGAATACATCATTTTTATTTGTTAAGTACGGTAAACGATGTTTAGGTTGTCGTAAGGAATGAAATGTGTCGCGCTAACTTCTAATGCGATTTCATGACAGAGAAGTATCACAAAATACAAATTCTAATACATCAATGTAAAGGTTAAAGTGTAAGGAAAGTGACCGTATAAACGACTGGTTAACAACTTTTACATGAATGGTCTAGCCGTCGGCCTCACACCATTGTGTCACTTTCTACAAATATTAAAAAGTATGTTGTTTGACAGTTAACATTTTACACGGTTCAAAGTCGTAAAAGTACCTCAAAGTAGTCCATACACTACATCATTTTAAGAATAGAAGCCCACGAAATATCACTCTGTACACCGTTCATTAAAATTCTGGGACATAAAATGGCTGATAACCAGTTATATCAAACTATGGCCAACTTGAAGAGATGTACCATGCGAGAGGATTTTCTGACATAAAAGTGCCTCAGAATTATATTTCTAGTATATTGATGTACAATCAGTGGTTTAATGGACAATTCTATTGAAAGATTTCATCAATATTTTTAACAGCAAGTTTAACAGCAAATTCATTGCCAGTCTATCAATTTCCTTTCGAAGTATGACAAAAATACGAAAGTGGCAATGACTATAAACAAATTTCAAATCAGAAACATGTTTATATCAACATATTTTATTTCATTTTTGTGCTCTGTACATTCAAAAGGTGGAATTCACAGGTCACGAAACATTCCATACATTGTAATTCGAATAAAATGTTTTAACAAGATTCAAATGATACAAATTTTACAATCGAACATATTAAAATTGCGAATACAACGAAACCAGAATTATTTAAATAATAAATGCGTATTAATTAAAATTCCGACTCAATGATCACTTTTAATTGTACGCGTACCACTGTTCACTGAATAGTTATTTTATTATGAAACCCGGCCGCTCATACGTGTACGCGTTCCATTTCTCTGTTCCTCGTAACTTATCGAGCAGCGGTAACTTCCAAAGGCAATATAGAATTCCGCACTGAGTTTATGTATGAATGTATATCATCGGCAAAAGCAATATTCTAACCTGCATCGCGCGTTTACGAACTGGAGCGTATTACTCGTTAATCAAAGCTCGCACCTCGCACATTCGCGCCATTTTATCAGCTGCATGTCCCGCGGTTTTTAGTCAAAACGGTGATATAATGTAAATTGAAATATTCGCTCGACGTGAAGGGTGGCTGTAATAATTAATTTCGCTAGAACGATTATACAACCAGCTACCATCTTAATTAAGGAGCATCGGTCAGGTTCCTTTGACGTGGACTGAAAACTAACGTTGGAACAAAAATTCGAGCTCGAGCAGTTGTTATAAATAATCGAGCGTTCTTAATTTCACGATCACCAGGTGCGCCGAAGCACGCTGTAACGAGTAAGAACTTATGAGCCATGAAAAAAATGGAAAGGGGGTAAATGTACTGTCGGGTGCCTTACAAGCTATCTAGCAGACGTTTAGCCAACGATCCCCTTTGCTTGTTCCACATAGAGAACACTATAGTCGAGAGCGGAACTGGTATTTCTGGGGAAAATGTGGCAACCGACGGGAAAGACGTCGATTCGCTCATTGATTTTCAGAACTTTAGATATTTGGAAGCTTGAGGGTTTGGGAAGTTAGCGATCCGAATACCTGGTTCGCGAATCTGAATATTCGGAAATTTTTATACTTGTCGATTTGGGTATTTCGAACTTGAGAAATAAGAAATTTAAATAGTTGGGAATTTAAATACTTGAACATTTTAGAACTTGAAAATTAAGAAATTTGAACAGTTGGAAATTCAGGTATTTGTGAATTAAAGAACTCGAAAGGATAAAAATTTTGAAATCTATGTGATTTCAGATTTGGGGATTCAGAAATTCAAAAATCCGGATAATTCAGAACTGGAGACCTGCGATATTTAGAAATTTAGGAGGCCTGAAATTTGGAGACTTAGGTATTTGAGAATTCGGATATGTAGAAATTTGAAGTATTGAGAATTGAGATATTTCAATATTTGAGAACTTGAAACAATAGAAATTTATTTGAGAAGATGCAGATTTGGAGATTTAAAAATTTGGTAGTATAGGAATTTGAAAAATGCAGAACTTGAGAACTTGGCCATTTAGAAAACAAAAAAATGTGGCAGGTCTGAGAGTTGGAGAGTGAGAAATTGGAAAATTTATGTATTAAGAATGTTGAAAGCTTGAAAATTTCAGTATTCGGAAGCTTCAGAAAATTTGTAAATTTGGAGGGGTAAAAATTATTAAATTTCAGTGTTTTGAGATTTGTAAATATGACAACTAGCAAATTTGCAAATTTGAGAATTTCAAACATCGAAAATCGTGAAAATTTCGAAACATAAAAATTTCACAATATGAGAATTAAAAAACCTAGAAATTCAGAAACATAAATCATTAAAAAAAATGTGTGAACTCCCAAGATTATTAATTTAATTCCTCAAACTTGATAACAAATGTCGAACCATGTATTGCAACTCGAATTTTCTATTCCCGTTAAATCCGTCAAGTCCTCATAAAGGACAATTCGTCACAACGACAATGTTTCTCCCCAATTTCGTCTGGTAGCTCGGTTGTCACGATACGTTCACATGCATGGTTATTGGCTCGAGACAAAATTCGCAGAACGCATGTAAGATTAATCGCGACGTGCGAAAGTCTGTTGCTCGCGACTGTGAACACGTGTTGCCCATCCCGAGACAACTTGGGTGGTTTTGGGGCCATCGAAATGCTCGATTAACATGAAATTCACGATCCTCCTTCGTGACGATGTTTTTAACATCTTTGTATACGAGCTGCTAACCAAATCCATTCGATATTTCCATGCCACATAAGCAACGTTATATCCAGTGAACCATTCTTAGCAAACTGTTCGATGACTAACCTATGATTCAACACGGATAAACATATACGATATATCCGAAATAAGTTAGTCTACCTCGTTTTCACGTTTCTTATGCAAGTTCAAAGATCTTAGAGAAAGTTTGCAGAGACACTAATGTCTCATCTGGGTTATGAAGTAACGAGAAAGTAGATTAACACTAAACCTACCGGTGTATAATGCAGCTTTATTTTGAAATTAAAAATGTAGTTGAAAAATGACTAAAAGAATGATGATTAATGTACACATTATCTCGGTATAAGGTATAATGTACCTTATCTCGGTGAAACTCAACATGAATTTTAAAAATACTACCTTAATATACTTTATTAAATAACTTAAAATTACAAACTTGTTAAATGGTCATATTGACCGCTTTGGTAGGTTTAGAGTCAACATTTAGTAAAACAATTAAACAAAAACTATAAATTTTCAATATATTACTTAAACAAATGAGGTTTATTAATATTTTCTTTTGCGGAATAATTCGCTATTTAAAGACACACGATTTAAAAAAAAAGCTTTCCATTATCTCCTTTAGTTCCGGAGATATTCCTAAGGATATACTTTCAACCCTTAAGTTTGAGGCCTGTTATCACCCCTTCAGTGTGAACGATGGCCGATATAAAAAAATACGTGTCAAATATTTTTTTGAGAACTATCTTTCACGTAAGATTGATTAAAATCGGAGTGTTCAGATTGGATATGTTCCCTTGTGAGATACAGACACATCAGTCATTCATGGGTTGCGAAACCCATTTATAAAGGGTATTCCACACGTCTGATTTCATGTCTGATTCGGATAATTTCAAAATGTAAATTATCAAATTTCTAAATAATCTATTTACAAATTTCTAAATGATACGTTCTTGAATTCACAATTCTTGAAATTTTCAGAGTATCAAATTTTTGTTTCATTCAATTTGAAAATTTGACATTTACATTTTAATGTTTAAAAATTGTCAATTAATAAAATTTCTCAAGATTCTAATTTTAAAATTAGTAGTTTCTAAAAATTTCGGAGATTCAAGTTTCCATGCCGTTCGATGTGAAAATTTGATATTGTCAATTGAATATCATCATATTTCAAAATATTCTATTGTTAACTATCTAAATTTGAAAATTTCTAAATTATCTTTTCCTAATTTTTCAAAGTATCGTATTTTTCTACCATCCAATTCGTTATGAAGTTACAACAAAATAAATTAACATTTAGTGAAAAAATTAAACAAAAACTATACATTTCAATATATTATTTAAACGAATGAGGTTTATTAAAATTTTCTTTTACGGAATAATTCCTTATTTAAAGACTCACAATTTAAACAAAAAAGCTTTCCATTATCTCCTTTAAGTTTGAGGGCTATCACCCTTCAGTGTGAACGATGACCGATATAAAAAAATACGTGTCAAATATTTTCTTGGGAACTATCTTTCACATAAGATTCGTTAAAATCGGAGTGTTCAGATTCCCTTGCGAGATACAGACATTTTAGTTATTCATGGGTTCCGATATTTATAAAGGGTATTCCACACGTGCGCCGCGTAAATAACGCAAAATGGCCGTTATTCCTTCAAAAAGTGCCGCGTTCTCTTTCGAATTCCGTTTTCGCAGGTGCAATTTATCTGCGTTAACGCGGGCAGAGAATTTACACAGCGAAAGGATCACGGGGATTGTGCATTAATCGGGGCCCAAAATAAAGCTTCGAGATTTCGTGCCGGGATAATCCATCAATGCTATGCGGGGCTATTAATCAAAATCATTCGATCCACCTTTGCCGTATACTTTTATTCTTATTAATTAGTCTGCTCGAACAATGACAAGCCACGTTCGCTCGTTGTTTCAGATAGAAAGGTGGGACCGTATACGATCGTGAAAGAGCGTCGTTGCTTTTGAATATGGCATACTGAAAGAGTAGGAAGGACGTAATTTGTCAAACGCTGACGCTAAGCCGCTTACTTTTGTCGTGTAACGTCGCTGCGTTTCCTATGGAGAACGAACGTTTGTTTTATGCCGATCGGTTAACGCTAATGCAATAGCAATATTTAACTCGGTTGTACTGAGAAATTATAATCGAAGTTCAGGGGGGACCTCTGTGTAGGTGGAGTCAAAAAAGTCATTTTTTGTTTGTTTAAAAAGAAACTTTGAAACCTATGGAATACGAAACGCATTGGTATTTGAAGCAGAGTGCAAAGAGCTAGTGTTTTACAAACTAGCTACATGGTTTACTGCAGCTGCAAATTACATAGTCTGTAAGTAGAAAATTTATGAAATAGTAAAAGTTAGACATCCTGGTAGATTTCATTGTTTTACCATTTAGCTACATCGTTTATTCAAACTGCAAATTAGATATTTTTTAAATAGACGAATTGATGAAACAGTAAAAGTTAAGTAACCTGATAGATTTCATTGTTTTACCATTTAGCTACATCGTTTATTCTAACTGCAAATTAGATATTTTTGAAATAGACAAATTGATGAAACAGTAAAAGTTACGTAACCTTATAGATTTCATTGTTTTATCATTTAGCTACATCGTTTATTCAAACTGCAAATTAGATATTTTTTAAATAGACGAATTGATGAAACAGTAAAAGTTAAGTAACCTGATAGATTTCATTGTTTTACCATTTAGCTACATCGTTTATTCAAACTGCAAATTAGATATTTTTTAAATAGACGAATTGATGAAACAGTAAAAGTTAAGTAACCTGATAGATTTCATTGTTTTACCATTTAGCTACATAGTTTATTATAACTGCAAATATGATACTTTGTAAGTAGAAAATTGATGAAACCTTAAGAGTTGAACAACCTGATAGATTTCATCGTTTTACGAACTAGCTACATCGTTTATTCCAACTGTAAATTTGATATTTTGTGAGTGGACAATTAATGAAATAGTAAAATATTAATGAAATTTTGTATTTCTAATCTATTTTAACAACGTTTACTCTGACTTTGACGTAATATAACAGTTATTTTGCAATATTTTTATATGACGAAATCGTACCTAATTATAAATGTTTCTAAATTAGTTATTGTTCATTGTAACTAACAACCGACCATACTGTGCTATGAATATTCATGAAATGTTTTTGTAGTTGCTTCTACTGAACTCAAACTTCAAATTTATAAGTGCTATATTACGAAACTATGATCATATTAAACATTAGCTACCTAGCAGATTTGACTATTTATAATAAATGATAAACCGCTTTGAGGGCAATGACAAATCATTTTCTGTTCAGAATATTGATGAAGCCTTTACGTAGTGACAGTGTATATACATCAACCGGTAAATTAATACACCATAAGTGCCGTTCTGACAAACTTTTATGTCATGAAATTAAATCGGAAATTAATCAAGTCGACATTACTATTATAACTGTAGATATATTAGCTTTGACAACGTCAAACCGAAATCGTTGTAGACGAAAGCAACCATTTTCACTGTACCAACTAATGCTTTATAATAATAAATAAATTCATAATAAATAAATACATTCATATTATTAATGCAAACACAATATTTAACTCGATTGTACTGAGAAATTATAATTGAAATTAAGGAGGGACCTTTATGTAGGTGGAGTTAAAAAAGCCATTTCTTGTTTTTGTTTAAAAAATTAATTTTCAAAATTATAGAATACTAAACGCGTTGGTATTTGGAGTAGAGTACAAATAATAATGTTTTATGAGTCCTAATGAGAGCTATTCACAATAATTAGCACTGTAGAATTATTAGTAATATAGAATTCCATTAATTGGTCAATGGTTAGTAGACTGCTATAATTAATATCTACAGAATGAATATAAAATTCTTTTCCTGGAAATATGAACATGGATTTTCAAACAATTAATTCGAATAATTAATTTGTGATGTAATTGTATACTTTCGGTCATTTGTTTAATTTCATGTCTTAATTAAAATTTGGCCGTTTCACGTTATACGACGTTTTAAATGTGGTCGTATTCACCGAAGTTTCGAACAAAAGCGCGTAAAATGAACTGTACCCAGAATGCGAAAAAGTTAATCGAGTTTTGCCTGGCCTCATCACCCCATTCATCGGGTTCCTCCTTATTAAGGAAGCCAACTGTGGAGCCACCCTATGGAATTCGACGAAGAATTCCGAAATTGGGATTACATTGGAAACGATCCACCCCTGGACGAGATTGACAAGCACGGAAAGTAAGTTGGCGAGTGAAAGGAACGAGGAAATCGAGTGGTGTGACACTTGGCAACTGTTCTGCGGTTATTGGAACTGTATAAACTGTTCACTCGCTCGTGAGGGCCGGTGATGTGCTATGACGAAATTATTGAATGTGTTTGATACAGGGAAAATATTAAAGAATGGAGATTTTTTTGAGGATTTGAGGATTTCTAAGTTACCTAATCTTAGAATTTTTTAAATTTCAAGTTTTCGAATGTTTGGATATTGGAAACTTCCAATTTACAAATTTTTAGTTTACAAGTTACCTGATTGTGCAGTTTTAAAATTAAAATATTTTACAAATCTTCAAGTCTTCAGATCTTTAAGCTTTCGTGTCCATAAATCTTTAGATTTTTTAGTTTTCATATTTTCAAATCCTATATTATCCAAATCCTCAAATGTTTAAATCTCTATATCCCCAAGTTCTCAAATCCACAAATATCTAAATCCTCAATTTCCCAAATTCGAGAATTCTTAAACGTACAAATTTCTTAATTGTCAACTCACCAGATTCTAAAGTCCTCAAATTTTCAATTCTAGAACTTCCATGCTCACAAATTTTCAAATTACGAAATTCCCTACTTTCCAAATTTCTGAGTTCCCAAAGTACTAGATCATCAAATTCTCAAATCTCTAGTTCACTGAATTTCTCGACCTCCAAATTCCATAATCCCCAGATTCCTGAATTTCTAAATGTCTACATTCCCAATTCTCCAAATTTTAAATCTCCAAGTCGTCAAATCTCTTGACCCTCATTTTCCCAAATTCCCCAATCACTCAATTCTCAAATTCCGAATTCCCCAATATCTAAATCTTTAAAATTTCCAAGTCTCCAAATACCCAAATTTCCAAATCCCTAAATCCCTAAATCTCCAAATACCCAAATTTCCAAATTTCCAAATTTCCAAATTCCCCGATCTCGAAATCTCTAAAATTCAGAAGTCTCTAAATTTCCAAATTCCCCAATATCTAAATGTACAAAATTCCCAAGCCTCAAAATCCCCATATCTCCAAGTCCCCAGTTTCCAAATTCCCCAATATCTAAATCTCTAAAAGTTCCAAGTCTCCAAATAACCAAATCCCTAAATCTCCGAATTCGCAAATTTCCAAATTTCCAAAATCCCCAATATCTAAATCTCTAAAACTCCCAAGCTTCCAAGTCCCCAAAATCCCCAAATCTTGAAATCCTCAAATGTCTAAATCCCCAAATCTCCAAATACCAAAGTTTGCAGACCTCCAAACTTCCAAATAAACAAATTCCGAATTTTCCAAATCCCCAAAATGCCTAAACCCGCAATATACAATACACTCTCTCTACATCGCCGCGCGTGCAACAATTTCGATCTTCCAACATAAATACGCGGCGAATCAATCACCAGTACACAACCATACGAAACTCTGAAGTTATCGACTAATTTCTAAACGTGCAAAAGTGCATCTAAAACAATGCTAATGAACGGAACGTAACATTAGTTTAATGGCCGTTTTAATAGTAACCGCAAATGGAGTTGTACAGCCTCCTGTGTATAATGTTCGCATTACCTTCGCATATATTCATGATGAATGAACCACAAGGAAAAATTTATGTTCTTCTTCCGTACGATCTAAAACACCACTAACATGCGCATATTGCGCCGTTAAAGGCATTGCATGTACAACCAGATACCATAGAAGACGAGGTGAAAATATTGCTCGCACTGATTGAATCTCCTGTTCGCTGTACAGTTAACATTCAACCTGACGCTTAATGTGAAATTCACGATTTATTTTCATTATTCGTGCACGTCAGGTTTCAGCTACGTAACCACGCGCTCGAACAAATGATTCATATTGATGAAGATTGTCTGGCAATGTTCGTTTACATTCAATTTTTGTACAGTCTTTTAGTTTTGTATCATGTTCCCTTCCGTTTTTTATTGAAAAAATTGTCAGGATAAGTTTGCAGCCATACTACACGTGCGATGCCTCAGTGATTCTTCTATGTTGAGCCTCACAGATTATAATTAAATGAGGTTTCATGGATTACAATGAAATTTAGGATGACAGTATTATTTGTTCTGTATTTTAATTTTGTATTACATACCTCTTCATTTTTCTTTAAAATGTGATCAGTATACGTTTGTGATCGCACAACATTGTGATGCTTTTGTAATATTTATGTAAAATTATGTAAAATTGTTATTTATATTGGAAGATCGAAATTGTAGCACGCGCGGCGATGTAGAGAGAGAGTATTGTATATTGCGGGTTGAGGCATTTTGGGGATTTGGAAAATTTGGAATTTGTTTATTTGGAAGTTTGGAAGTCTGCAAACTTTAGTATTTGGAGCTTTGGGGATTTACAGATATGGGAATTTGGGGATTTCGGGATTTAGAGATTTGAGGATTTGATGATTTGGGGATTTTGGAGATTTGGAGATTTGGAGATTTGGAGATTTGGAGATTTGGAGATTTGGAGATTTGGAGACTTAAAGACTTGTGAATTTTAGAGATTTCGATATTGGGGAATTTTTAAATTTGGAGATTTGGATATTAGGTGATTGGGAGATTTCGGGATTGTGGAATTTGAGGATTTGGGGGTTTGGGGACTTCTGTATTTTAGAGATTTAGATATTGGGGAATTTGGAAATTTGGAGATTTGGGGATTAGAAGACTTGTGAATTTTACTACCGTTTTGGGCCTTATGGTTTATAATTAAATTACGCCACGCGGATTGTAATGAAATTTAGAGTGATAGTATCTTTTGTTCTGTGTTTGAACTCTACAGTGCGTTCTCGTTCGTTTATATTTAAAAAATGATCGAAACACGTTTTTAATGTTACTCAATGTGTGATTTTTTAGTAAGGATTTTATTTTGGGCCTCATGGTCTGTAATAAAATTTAGAGTGGGTCGATACGTGAAATAAACGTGTAGTATTTTTTAATTCGTATAAATATGAGTGAGGGACAGTTTTGCAGAATTTTTTAATACAAAATGGAGAAAACAAACATGAACAATCGCAGACGAAATCGATCGGTTTCCGTTCACGAACCGAGTGAAACGAATGGTAAAAGCATCATAGGATTATTCACGAGCGAATTTATTGCACAGTCGATTGCTCGTAACAATGCTTGGCGACGTACAACCATAAAATTCACGAAATGCTATCATTTCACAGTGCGTGAACATAAGGAAGAAAGCACAACGATATGACTATATTTCATCGATGCTATTAACTGCATTTAACATCTTCGCAAGGATCGACCCTGTTTTATGTTTATTTACTCGAGCATGGTAAAAAGGATACTCTGTACATTTTCATGGAAAATTCTCAAACGTTTACAAAATCATTGTTATAATTGTTATATCGTAAAATTATTTGTGTAAAGAATGCAATTATGCATTTAAATTCATTCGTGGGCAATGATTTCATGTCTGATTTGGATAATTTCGAAAAAAATACTATTTCGAAATGTGCAAATTATGAAATTTCTAAATAATACGTTCTTGAATTCACAATTTTTGAAATTTTCAGAGTATCAAATTTTCGTTTCATTCAATTTGAAAATTTGATATTTTCATTTTAACGTTTTAAAATTTTCAATTAATCAAATTTCTCAAGATTCCAATTTTAAGTTTTCAAATTTCTAAATTGTTTCCACTAAATTACTAAATTACTTAAACTGATCGGTATAATTTTCTTCATTTTACTACGCGAATAAAAATAATTTATAACGTAGATCCACAAATTTTTATTTTAGCGAAGAAAATATCGAATCGGTACGGTGCATAGAAATTGTCTAATAAATTTTCGAAAAGTACCTGAGGCTCGTGTGTCCGTATTCCCTTAAACTTATAAAGCCCCGAAACAATTTTATCGTCGTGAAATGCATTATTCGGTGGTCGAGGAAAGAAACGCGTGTCCGCCATGATTTCAATAAGCTCGCGGGAATCGAGAACACGGAGGATCGTTTGCGTGTCGGTAAAACCGGTGACCGTGCTTGCAGCGTCCCTAAAATATTAAACGATCGAGTGCAAGCTGCAGTATGCACTCGTGCATCGCTGTGTATATTGCGAGTGCATCGTGGGCGCATGCATGCGCTCTGTGCGTCAAGCTGAGTACACCGATTTACTATTTTACTGGACCACCATGTACCAGCATATTAGCTCGGCTCTGATGACCCTGCTTGTATAATTAGCAAGATGCTGCAGAGGTTAAACGTACACAGGATAAATATTATAATTAGCGTATTCCATGAGACGCGATGCATTCACTTGATTATTCTTCGTACGCGTTGCCGGCCTCTTTGATCATTCGATTTATGCCGATTGGAAGGAAAATAATATGGGGATTGATCGCGTACAAAATGTTATCACGATTTAATTAATAACTTTAATTACGTTAATTATCGTTTGGCACTTTTAGAATAATCTTATTGATAGCGTGGTCATCTACATGAGGAATAATACGCTGTTAAATATTGATTAATTTGAAAAATAATATATCAATCGACAGGAAGACTGATATATTGATCGACATGAAAATAATGTATTGATATGCACTAAGATATGATCAAAGATTGTTGCAACATTTTGTGGTAAGTTTGAATTATGTAGATCGGCAAATGGAGGATTAGGTTATGTGTGTACTTTATAGGTTAGGTTGTGGATATTATGGATTAGGGAATAGATACATTGTAGATTTGATTATGCTTATATTGTGGATATCGTGAGGTTTGCGTTGTAGATTTGATTATGTTTATATTGCAGATATGGTGAAGTTTGCATAGCAGATTTGGTTATGTTTATAATGATATACTGATGGATATGAAACATGATACATTAATTGATACGAAGATCATTGACAAATAAAAAGAATTTGTAAAAACTATGATACGTTTAAAGAGGAGCAGAGTGTTTTATTGCAGGTTTTAATTGCGTGGATTACAAAATAGCAAGTTAGATTGTGTATTTATAGATTATGTTGTGCATAATGTAGATTGAAATATAGATGTATGGTAGATTTGATTACATTTATAATAATATATTGATCGAATAGAAAATAATATGATGTACGATATGAAAAACAGTGTATTGACTGATATGAAGAATAACATATTGATTGATACAATATATTGATTGGTATGAAGAACAATATATTTATAAAAACTACGATATATTTAAAGAGATCAGAATATTTTATAATATGTTTGGATTATATGAATTAGCGAATGGTACGTTATGTACATTATGGATTAGGCTTTGATTATATTGTAGATGATGTTCCGTTTATATTGCAAACTATTTTATGTTTCATACTGTAGGTAATATTACGTTTACGTTGTAGATTAGATTACATTTCACATTACAGTTTACGCTATGTACATACCCCAGATCAGACTAACGACGAACAACATAAATGCACAAATTTCATGTTACCACGTTTAAATTCGAAAATGGCAACACTCCCAAATTTCAAACTCGATATCAAAACAAAACGTAAAGACTACGATATACTTAAAGAAATCAGAATATCGTATAATATGTTTGGATCATATGAATTAGCGAATGGTACGTTATGTACATTGTGCATTAGGCTATTATTATATTGTATATTAGGTTATGTTTATACTGCAAACTATCTTGTTTCGTATTATAGATTATATTACATTTATGTTGTAGATTAGAGTACATTTCACATTACAGTTTATGCTATGTACACTCCCGGACAAAATTAAGTGGATACTGCAGAAATGTAAAAAATGTTTTGTTTCATTACAATGTTGTAAATAAATTTTAAGTTTAGAACGTGAGATATTTTTGTAGGCTTGAAAAAAACATTATTTAATGTTTTTACATTATTTAATATATATAATTGTGCAATAAAGTTTTGATTTATAGGCATTATTAGTTAATTAAATTTACCTTTTGTTATTTATGATACCTGTCCACTTAATTTTGTCCACGACTGTACATACTCCGCATCAGACTAACGTCGAACAACATAAATGCACTTTCATGTTACCACGTTTAAATTCGAAAATGAACAATACTCCCAAATTTCAAACTGGAAATCATGGCTGTACCTCATCGTGCATCGACGTCCTTGATGCCATCAGCAGACACTTGATCGGCTCATCGAATCCCTACTCCCTAACTTCAGCCAGCTAATCTGGACAAAATGGTGCTCGTTAGAGTATCAAGCATTATTAAGACCCATCGAAAGTGTAGTAGGTTTCGGGTGTACGTGTTAGATGAACAGGTCGTTCTCGCTGAAGCCGTGAACGATTGGTCGATCGCGCGCCGTTAATTCCTCAATTATCCGTTGGCCAAATCGAATCCTCATTTATTAATTAACGCCGCGATAGGTGCATCGGCTAGCCCCGAGTAACGACACGTATTTTCCGACGAAATTGGGCTGACGCGTCGTATAGAGTGCGCGTTGGGAATCATGCGAGTTGGGAGTCACTCGATTTGACCACCGACGAACGATTTTCTCTGTGATGCCGACTGCCAGTAACACAATGGTGGTGCGGCCTCGCCAGGGGACACCATCGCGGCAATGCTCGCCATTATGCGCGACTACGGGAACCGCATAAACGAGTTACATCGTTATCGAACGAGCCAATTGTAATATTTACCGGACACGGGCTGTTACAGGACGCGGGACTAACGGACTGGTAGCCTCTAATTCGATTGTCACCATAAATAGTTGAGTGGTTGAAGGAATCGCCATTATCGTTATAATAAAAATCATGACAACCGATAATTATGAGAGTGGTGTACGTGAAACGTTTAACACTAGAAGTGCCGGCAGTAAATGCATGCTTACTTCAAAACTGAAAATGAAGTAGAAAAATAAATAAATAAATATTGCAGCATCACCTAACATATACAACCATTGATTAGCTCAATAAAACATGACATTTTGGCAAAAGGACGGCGATAAAATTTTGTAATGAAAAATGCCAAACCCGAAACCAGTCATTTTGACTGGTTGGTGGTTCTAGTGTTCAAGAAATTGAGTTCGAGGAAGATAGTGATAAAAATGGATTACTCTTAAAAATAATTAATATATATTCATGAATCATTTCATTAAAATTATTGTTTCTTATAAAACTCGTACTTTTTATCGCTTTAAGTCATTTGTAGATCATTCAGTTGATTTTGAAAATGGTGCAAGACAATTCGATCTTCAAAAACAACATTTTCGTACGAGAATCACGTGGAATTTCACGTTCATAATAAATGTTCATTAATCAAGACTAATACAATTCTAATTTAATATGTTGCATAATATGAAAGTATCTTTTAATTGATTCATAGGTAATACATTAGATATTTGGAAACAAGAAATATATGATCTAGACCACTTTCATAATTATGGCCACATATAATAAAAATCTTGACAACCGATATAATAAAAATCGTTGCAACAAACAACCCTTTGTTATTCGTTAGACATAAATACAAGTTGAGATCCATCAATGTTATTTAACATGCGATATAAGGCGTAAAATTCGATTTATTTTAACCAATAGTTTGTAAGTTATATTATATACAACCTAACTTACACCGTAGATCTAACATACCACATAACTGTTATATAATATACACAGCTAACATCTAGCATCTAATATACACAACACTTACGCATAATTTTAAAATTTTAAAAATTTACGTATAATTTGTATTGTAAGTTGTACTGTTAGCTAACTTTTGGCCTTACAATGTAACATAACCTAAGTACATTTTCTGACCTTAGATTATGACATAATCTAAGTAAAAATTTATGCATAATTTCACTTGTAAGTAATTCTGCTACCCACGAACCAAATTTCTATACAATCACGTTGCAGTATGGCATAGCATAAGTAAAAATTTAAGTACAATTTAACTTGCAAGGTATACTACCTTGCTACTGCTACCCACAAACCAAATTTTTATACCAAGTTTGACCTTACAGTGTGGCATAATCTAAGTGAAAATTTAAGTACAATTTAACTTGCAAGGCATATTGCTACCTATGAACTATATTTCTATACAAGGTTTAGACGTTGCAGTATGGCATAGTATAAATAAAAGTTTAAGTACAATTTAACTTGTGAGGTATATTGCCACCCACAAACCAAATTTTTAAACGAAGTTTGACCTCACAGTGTGACATAACATAAATGAAAATTTCGGCATAATTTAATTTGCAAGCTACACTGCTACGACTCAAATTTCTACACAAAGTTCTAAAATTGCGAAAAGTGTTGTTAAAAAGTGTCCTAGCGCGGTGTTACGTGGATTAGGTGTGCGTTACAGTCAGGTTATGTAATTTTTTGTACGAAAGTGACGCACGAAGGTAGACTGCAACGATGTCGTGGAGCATAAAAAAAATGAGAGCATAATTCCTCAACGACAGTCGCAACGTTTTTACCCGGCTGTGTACGACAAGGAGCTAATGCCAAGAACCTAAACGCGGAGGTTAAAGACCATTCCACTTAAGGGACCTAAGACAATGTCTCAAGCTAGGAAAATGGCGGTAACATCGTCTTCCACGAAGTGCTTTCTTGCTTCGCGCAGAAACCTTTACAACAGACACGCAGAAACGAATACGATGCCGTGGCTGGCGAAGCAATTTGAAATGCGTTGCGCTTTACTTAGCACTTAAGACGCCACCTTTTACCGGTCCAATTTCCACAGCAACACGAATTGCCGGTCGTTTCGATCTTTCTTTCGAACATTTACACAGTGCGTGCACACGCCACGGGTCCAGCTCGTCTTCTTTACGATAACACGAACGCGTGCCATCTCCCGCGAATCTATTTACACGCGTACATACTTTGTTTTCATTGCTCGGCACAAGACCACTCCATTAAACCGCGCGAGGAAATGCTGTTCAACGCGTTCGCTGGCATGCTTTTCATGCAAACTTCGCTTGTTCTTTCGAGAAATGAGGGCCGCGTGTTATTTCATTGAACGTTGCCTTCGAAACATCTTTTACCATTTTGGGACAAAAGTCATGAACGTTGCTCGAAGTAAAACTCGGACACTTGCATATTTTAGAATAACTTTTATTAATCACTTAGCTGTGTCTGATGAGTGTAGCTGTCATGGAGAAGTGGCAGGATTTTGTGTCATGATGGGTATACTCCTCAATTACAGCTATCTGGTTCACCAAATAAGTAAATCTTAGTAATAAAATTGTCTATTTTATAAAATAGACCCATCTTTTTGATCCAATATTTTAACAGTGACGCTTATTCTGTCGTTGACGAGTATACTTACAAAAGTGTGCTCCACACTTAACTGGTTAATCAGTTAGCTGTGTCTGGCGAGTATAGTTGTCATGAAGAAGTGACGGGATTTTGTGTCATGACGAGTGTACTCCTCAATCGCAGCTAACTGGTTAACCAAGTAAGTAAATATTTGTAACGAATTTGTCAATTCTGTAGAATAGACGAATCGCTATAGTGGCACACTCAGTGACTCACTTGATCCCGGTTTGATTTAAATGGCCGTCTTGATATGTTTTGTTCCACACTATTTTTTACCTTCACAACATTGTAAATTAAAATTAAACCGTCCAGGGGAATGCTGCTCAACGCTCGGACACTTGCATATTTTTGTTTCATGAAGTATTGTAATAATTAATGTAGAACACGAATTAAATGAACGATTGGTAATTTTTATTAAACAGTTAGCTGCGTTTGACGAGTATGGTCCTCATGGAGAAGTGACGGGATTTTGTGTCATGACGAGTGTACTCCTCAATCGCAGCTAACTGCTTAACCAAGTAAGTACTTTGTCAATTTTATAAAACAGACATCTTTTACATCCAATATTTTAACAGCGACACTTATTCTGTGATTGACGAGTATACTCACAAAAGAGGACGCCACATATAACTGATTAAGCTGCTGTTGTACGCATAGAAATCCATGAAAAACGAAAACAAAATTACAGTGTATTATTCAAGTAACAAAGTATGAGACCGAACGGAAATTCATCTCAAACTGAAACTCGGACAAGTGGCGACGTCGTAATTATACAGTTGTGTATAAACCGAAAATGAACGAAAACAAATGAAGTATCCCTTACTTCGCCATAGAGTACCATTAATGGCAGTGTTAGTTGTACTGGAGATCGTAGATATTAATTTGCTTCTGTGAATTTTTGTTTTCCAATCTGAATATGGATAGGCAATCTGGACCAACGTTATTTGAACTTCGGGAGCTCGTTATAAACCATTTCAAAGACGGCTTATCGGTCCGAAATATTGCAAAAATAGTGAAACGAAGCCGCTCCACAGTTCACGTTGTAATAAAACGATTCAGAACGAATAATAGCGTGGTAAACCAGTCCAAACTAAGCAAACGAAAGATACTTACAGAACCCGAAGAACATTGTCTCGTAAGATAAATATAGAAAAATCCAAAATTGAGTGCTCCTTTACTATAGAAACAAAGAGATATCTTGGAAAGAAGCAAATTCAGAAACAATAAGAATAATATTGAGGAAGAACAATTTCAATGGCAGAGTCGCCCGAAGGAAACCCATTGTAAACCAAAAGAATTGTTCGAAAGGATTGCAGTTCATAAAGCTTTACAAAGATAAAGATTTTTCATTTTGGAAGACTGTATTGGATGTTATAAACATGTATCAAATGTTAACTATTCGATTGATTACTCTTCGATATTTATGCTGACGCTTTGTGTTGAGGCTGGCAGTCTGCCATTTTGTGTTGAAAAGTTGGACGATCACTTTACACAGTGTTTTTTGTCATGCTTCAAGCTTTACACTGATATATCATACATATCATGTTGTAGTATCTTTACGTTACACAGTTGTATCAAACATTTGGAATCTAATACATACTTTTTTGTTCGTAGTAGTTGATACATTGTATGGAAACAGGGCGTTAGTTAATTTGTACTACGAATTATGTTAAACAGTCCACATCATCTTCCTCGTAAAGTACCAATCTTCAAATAAACGTATAACACTTTGCTCAACTTTCATGTCATAAAACAGTGTCAAACTTTATTCTTTCATACACGTGTCAGTGTACACATGGATCAAAAATTTAAGAGCTTGCTAAAAACTAGCAAATAATTTTGTCTCCATAAAACAAATTCCAAACCTCGACGAGAGTAATCGATCTCCGTACACGGGTAGCTGAAAATACCAAGTATCAATTGTTTCGAAACGATATGGCCGCGCAGGGAAAATAACAAATTTTCATTTCCGATATCGTCGATCCTCTCTCGCGCACGAGAAAAATTTTTCAGAAAGAAATTTAATTCGCAGTGAATGAAGCAGCCGCTAAATTGAAAGCGGTTGTCCCGTCGATGCATAATTTTCATGAAACGAGTACAACCGCTTCCCTGTGTTCCTCGAACGAGTGCTTTTCGCGTAGCCGGTTTTTCATTCGGGGATATCTTTGAAGCCCTTCACGCATGAAGCACGCAAGACTAAATTCGAATGGCATTATTCGACGCGGACAACGTTAACGAGACATTTAATTGTGAGGCCGTTAGCGTACGCGGCTGTCAGGCAGGGCGTTTAGCTCTTTCGCGAACTTCTCAAACGGAAAAGTGATGACCCGCGTGGAGGCCACGCGAAACACACGCGGGTCGTTAAAAGTGTAATAAATGACGGTGACACGGCGTGCAACGTGTGCCATATTGCGCTTCCAAACCCGCGGTACCTGCTCCCGGCAATAAATATCGTTGCCGGGATCTCGTTGAAATTGCTGTCCCGTGGAATTCTTTTGCCTGGACAAACGGGAACCCGTCCCAAGAAATATCTCGGTCGAAGAAAATTAAAATATGGTCGTATACCTGCTGTTTCGGCGCGAGCAAAGGTTTTATTTTGCTTTTGAAAGAAACATTCTAGTATGCCACTCGCTGATTCAATGGCGGGTGAATATTATAAAAAATGGACACTGATTTTGCAGAACAAATACTTATTTATTAGAACTATGACACCGAACTAATTATGTTTGATGTTGAGTGTGTTTTGTTTGATTTTGGTTGAATTGTTGTGTGATTCTAACTGAATGTGTGATTCTGTTTGACTTGTTATTCGATTCTGGTTGTTTTTTCCATATATTGCCTTATTTAAAACTTCTGTTTTCCCTTCCGTTGCGCGCTTGGCGTGGTATATTTTTGAAAGGAGAACAGAGTTTTTGCATTGGGGAGGACGGTGGTTGTTTGGAAAATTTTGGATTTTTCCAAAATTCGATGACGTTCGTGTAGGTGCCTTAGAAATCGTTAATCTCCAGGTCCGGCTTACCTTTCGACCTTTGGGTACTCGAGGCTTATGGCATGGCCTGTGCCGCTGAAGCCAAAAGATAATAAGGTGATGAGGAAAATAATGAGGAAATAATGAGATTTTCTGAGAGACAGAAGAGCGTGTGGACTTTAGAAACTAAATACAGTGTATTAATTTCATATATAAAATATAAGAAACTTATGGGACATCCTAATACATACTTTCAATTTAACACGGATCTACAAAAAGGGAGACTAGGAAACGTGTTCGGTATCGGGTCAACAGCTGACCGGGCAATATCCCATTCGAAACGTGTAATATTACACAATCGGATCCGAACGCAATAAGGTTCGATTTATTATTTATTACCCCTAAGCTTCTCGCGGAAAGAAAATAACTCCGTGAAAGTGTGCAGCGTGAAGTAAGGCGAATTACTCGGTGGTAAATCGCGATATTGACACTCGTACGGAGTTTCTCGTTCTTACGTCTGTGGATAAATTCTCGTCGACGTTTTATCTGATCCAAGAATGGCGGTGGTAACGCGTGGTGGTAGTGACGGCATTGCAGCTCGTGTGTCTCAACCCCCATAGCGCTCGTCGGAGTTCCACGGTCGTCGTGCAGCCAAGCGGCGAGGGATTTACTTGTATTTTATTCAGCCACTTTATTCCGGGAGTTGTCACAGTTTTACATTTCCATCGGCTGCAGACAGCACCTGGCGCATCGCGGGCTATTTCTATATACACCATACGACGTTTCACCATGATACGGATATCTCATCAGCGACTCTCTCGACCCTCCCTTTTCCTCGACGGACTTGCTAATCGTTTTATGGTTACACGATGGAGAATTCGTACAAGAAAACGTTGATTTTGTGACTGTTTTAGCATCGAGGTTGTTACATATCGAACGACGAATTTTGAAGCGGCGGAAATGTGTTCTGAATTCATGACAGAAAAGCATTACCAAGTACCACTTGTGGTACATCAATCTAAAGCTTAAAGTGTGCAGGAAATGGCTACATGAGCGCTTTATTAATATCCTTTACATAAAATAAACAGCTGTAGGTTATCTGCAATGTATTCGTAATTGCAATATGTACTCTGCTCTGTACTTCTAAAACAATTTCATGACATAAAAGTATCTCAGAATAGGACTTGGGATATCTCAATTTGAAGCTTAAGAAGTGACAAAAATAACCGTATAAATTTCTTATTCATATTTATAATATGAAGTTGTTAGCCATCGGCCTCAACGCAACGTATCAATCAATGTAAAAAGTGAAATGTATTAGATTTCAGAAATGATTTCGTGACATAATAATACCACAAAATACCACTTATAACACATGGATTTGAAGCTTCAAGACCAGCAAAGAAGACAATATAAAAATTTTGTTGAAATTTTAATCACAAAATGGCTGGCTCGTCATAGAAGCGAGCTATGTCTCATCGAGTTTACGTCTCGCCGTTATTACCGTTCATTGATACCGTTAATACCGCTAATACCGTTCATTGATTTAAACAATTAGCGATTCGCCACCGCCACAGAACTCATAATCCCAGTTGGCCCGGGTAGATTTACGAAAATTATTGGGGCTTGCCACGGGATGCAGTTTTATTATCTCATCGCGTTAGGATCGTACAGCTGTACCGAAAGGCACACCTGATTAAGAATGCACCCCTCCAACGATATCCATGACCCATGGTTAGGGTTGGTGACATTAATAGCGGCTACCGTCCAAGATCCGACCCCTTCAAGGCGTCTTATATTTAATTCAACGCGACCGCTAATTCGCTCCGACGCATATTCAATCATTTCGAGGCACATACACGCATACACGTATACGTATATGTATGCACAAATACGTGCCCCCGTTAATGTCTTTATTCGCGTTCAACGTTCATTTGGGTTAATAGTAGAACGATGCGGGTAACCGCGCCACTGAAGTTACTTCTGTAGAAGCCGGTTGCGGAAATATATTGTTTATTCATTCCTAGTTACGTGCCTCTGTGCAAAGATATTACGCTGTAATTTAACCTCGTGATTTTAAAGGGAACGTAACGTTACGTAGAATCCAGTGGGAAAATTCATTGCGATATTCCTCTTATCCTTTGAGCAACGCACAGCTCGTGAGGCCGTACAAGGACTACGAAATGGGCTGGAATAGATGATATGGAATGTGTGTGAGCGTAACATGTGTGAGATTGTGCGATGCACCGTGAGGTCGATATAAATGCGAGCGGGACAATATGGACGTAGGTGATATAGCGTGAAGCCTGTGCGAGGTGGACACTTGTATGTATGTTTGAGGCAACGTGAAGCGTCTATGTTTATAATGATATGGCCGTACGTCAAATAATATTTAGCACGTGTGAATCGATATGAAGGATGCGTGACGCTATGTTAAGCGTATGAGGCGATATTAAGATTTAGGCGAGATATGAACGTTGGATGTCCTGTTACTGTTGCGATTTCTATATTCTTATATTCCTACATCCCTATATCTCTATATCCCTATATACTTATACATATACTTAAATGTATACGTATGTACTTATACGTATACATATATCCCAACATTCCTACATGTATATTCCTATATTCCTATATACCTCATCCACTATATTCCTATATCACTATATTCCTGTATCCCTCCATTCCTATACTTCTCCCTAAAAATTTTGATATTTATTAAAAAAAAAGTAATAATAATAGAACTATGATAAAAAAATAAAATTTTTAAAACAACATGGAGATCATGAGGCAATATGAAGTTCACACGAAACTGTATAAAGCGCGTGAGGCAGTACGAAACAGTGGTGAAATGTAAAGTATTCGATTTGTAATTATTTTATCTTGAGTAACAGTTCGACAATTAACAGATGAAATGTTATACGATGTTCTTGATGAACGAAATTTCCCAACCATGTAAAATTAATACCCGGTCGTTTGATCAAATCGGAATTATCGTTGAATTAACTATCGGCAGGACACGTATCCAACAGAGGTACATTATTGGATCAATCGATTCGGCATTGAAGTCAATAAATGGTGTAGTTTGTAATGCCAACGGCGTGCGATTAATAATTACGATTAATTAGGAAATCATGTTGAACCGGTGGCAACCAGCAGCATTTGTAGTAAAAGCAAAGTGTATGATGAGTCCTTGTTTGATGTACTCTGCTGTTTGTGTATCATCGCGCTTCAATCATCCTCACTTTTGGCTGATATTATCGAGAGCAAAACTTTGCTTGCGAAAATTTATTGTAGTTATGTAACTAATTTTGTTCTATCGTTTTTAAACAGATATTATGCACATTGCGAGATCGGTTGGAGGAATAGAGATGATATTTCGATACTTATAGTTCTCTGTGGTTAGGTCTTCGACAGTTTCGAAACTTGAGAATATAGAAATTTGAAACTTTGGGATTTTAGGAGTTCGAACATTTAGAAATTTTGGTATTGTGAATTTGGACATTTTTCAACTCTGGAATTTAGGGGATGAGAAATTAGGACATTCGAGAATTAGAAAATGTTGGGGTTTCAAATTTTTTAAATACGGTATTTTGTCACTTTTCAGATTTGGGTATTTAAACATTTTTTATTCCAGGTACTTGGCAATTTGAAAATTTGGAAACTTAAAAAATTTAGGGAATTTGAAATTTGTGAACTCGGGGATTTAGGAATTTGGAAATTTCGGGATTTAGAGATTTGTAAATTTGTGAAATCGGTATAATCGACGTTTGGAAAATTTAGAAATCTTTATATAAGAAGATTTGAACATCCAAATATTTGTACGTTTAGAAATTATTAATTAATTTATTTAAAAATTAAGAAGTTTAACTACCCAAAAATTTGAAAGAGATATAAATGTCAAGTTTCCAATCATTTCCAAGTTATCATATTCGTGAATGTTCCGGCTTAAAAACGTTTAAGTTTAAGAATTTAAATAGTTAATACCTAACAAATTTTTAATTTAAGAAACTATCAAATTTATTACTTCGATGATTCGTTTTGACTTTCACGTCGAATCCCGTCTTTTAGACACTGTAATGACGATGTAACTAGGACTTCGTGTAACCAATAATTCACGATTACGTTTAAAATTTCCCAGGCTCATTTAAATTTCAATTATTTCCCGATGCATAGGCGAGTTTAATTCGCAGACTGCCATATAATGTTCCCAATAAATTCAGCCTCAGATATTTATGACCGCGCTCAGGGAATTTTAAGTAGATTCGCTCTGTTTCTTCGTTTCTTCCCCGTGACCCATTTCAAACAACACCGCCTTTTTTTTTTTACAATTCCTTTTTTCGCATATCTTACAAAGGAAATTATCGCGGCACCGAGGTTTCTTTAAATAATGCATTCGAGGCAGCATTTCGGCACGAATAAATTTAACCAAGAGAAAAGTTTCTAATACTTCAAGAATATCTGAGATCCTTTCCACGATATTTCACTTTCAAGCAACGTCATAATATATTAAATGTACTGCCACCTGTCAACAACAAAGCACGCCACTCTGTCACTGTGCTCCTCGAGAATGACCATCAATATACTTTGTGAAGATTATCCTTCCTTCCAGCATTGGTCCAGCAATTTTCAAAATGGACTGAAAAACAGGATTATCGTTTTCCCTTTTCTTCAGTCACGTTTGTAT
Source organism: Coelioxys conoideus (assembly GCA_947623535.1). Taxonomy (NCBI): domain Eukaryota; kingdom Metazoa; phylum Arthropoda; class Insecta; order Hymenoptera; family Megachilidae; genus Coelioxys; species Coelioxys conoideus. The sequence goes on along the minus strand of OX392450.1, from coordinate 27,143,339 downwards.
TATACGAACGAAGGAATTATACTGGGTTGTCCAATATATTTTCGAGTTTTTTTAGACAGATATTTGACTGTGAATCATACGTATGTAAAATGTAATTTCATTAAGGAAAATATTGTTTCCTCGATGTATAAGGAGAATTGTTATGGACCAAGATCTTCTTTTAATAAAAATTGACAAAACGCTTGTACATATATTCCGTTATGAATACCTGTAAATTGATGGATTGAACAAAGAGGAGTTTATGTAGTCATTTTTGATGGACATTAAGATTTCAATTGATGTGGAATAAGGGTAATTTTGAAATGGTTGTCATGAGATTGTAGTACATATTACCTACTTAATTGTACAACTTTTCAATGTTTTAATGCTGTCTGCCATTTTGTTTCGATGCCTAAGTCCGCCATTCTGTACTAAGAATATTGACGTTCTGTTTACGTAATCTTTTTCATACAGCTTTAAGCTACAAATTCATGTGTCGTACGTGTTATTTTGCAATATATTTGTTATAACGTTATCTTAAACATGTGTAACTTAATACATCATTGTTTGTTCCCAGATTCGTACTGAAACAGAACGTCAGCCATTTTGTATCAAGAATTTTCATAAACTGTTCTCGGAACTTGTTGTAAACATCTCATACATGCCATTTTTCAATACTTGTATGTCATAAAATCGTATAAAATTTTATTCGCTCATTATATTAATAACCACTAGAATACACATGCAGCCTGACTTTAAAAGCTTACCAAAAACAGAAAAATAAATACCTCCTTAGTCAACTAATGATTCTTTATGAAACAAACACGAAATAATTGTCTTTTCCTTTTATTAATTAACAGTCTTTGATTATAAAACCACATTATAAAAGAAATGTAATCGAAAAAGTAATGATTTACAATAATCACGTGATCACATGTCACTGAAGCAACTTCAAAGGCTGTTCACTATGTTTTTACGTAGTCCATAAAGCACTCGAATCGTATTTTTTTCTCAGTGTATCGTAAAATGACGTAAAAATACTGAAATAATTATGATATACAATGTGTTCCATAACTAGGTCACTGTTGAGTAACCGCGTTTACACTTTTACAAATTCGGAAACAGGACATTCAGGTCACAAATATTTGCAAATATCACACGCAAGCGTGTCAGCAACGAAAAATAAAACCAAGTATGCATGGTGAAATAATAACAAATATGAAAAATACGTTATATTTACGCATCGTCAAAAGGTTTTCGAACATCGGCAAAACAAAATATCCTGCCGTGTCGTTGACATTCGTTCGACCGACAAATTACAATGTATGTGGTGCCAAAATGAGTTAGTGAGATCGTTTGCAGCCGTTTGTCAGATATTTATCTGTCAGATTTAAAAAAAATTGCACGATTCCACATGAAATGTACTGTTTCATGTTTGGTCACTTTCCTCTGACGCAATAAATACTTTCGCGTCGTTATTAAAACATAACGACCTGGTTCTATACGGATCTAGGAATCGAGAGGTTTAGAAGTTTAAATGTTCTGTGATCTAGTTATACAGGGGTTTAAGGATCTGAGAACATACAATTCTGGGTATATACGTGTGCGGATCTCACATGGGTTTTAGATTGCCATACGCATGTTTTATATCATTATATTCCTCATATATCCACCAGACGTTATATCACCTACCTTAGGTTTTACATTATTTCACTATATGTTTCATATTACTCCATGTGTTCCACATATCGCATCACAGATGCATCATGTCACATCCTATATGTTTCATATCGCTTCACACGTTTTATATTACTTCGTGTCATCTAATGAATGCATGGTGTCGCCTTCTATATGCTACATGTTACTTCTCACGTAGCACATCTCTCAATGTGTATCTCATATCACAATACGAACGCTGCGTATTATCGCATTTGTATGTTGTATTTAAAGTATGTGTCAAATCATATGACATCGAGTTTGTGTTGTCTGGTATCACACTTTTCATATTACCTTGTGTATGCTGTATACACTGTGCTCCATAATCCCTTATATATGTGTCATATCGTTCCACATATGCTTCCACCATCTCGGATGGGTTTATCATTGTATCACATGTACTTTGTATCATCTCCGATGAGTTCATATCATCTCGGATGCGTGAGGTGGGTATATGTATTATATCGTCCCTCGTATGCTTCATATCATCTCGGATGGGTTTCACATTGCTTCACATGTGCATATCTTGTACCGTTGTACCGTTGTACACATTTTCTGTTACTTTACGTCGTCTTAAAGTTACATGTCGCTTGATATGTACTTCGCTACGCTTTTCACATAGCATGTCACTCCATACATGCCTCATATCGCCTCATATATTTTGGCTATCACATCGTATATGCTTCATATCACTTTGTACATACTTTACATCGTGTCACGTGCGTTCCATATAATCTCACTCGTGTTTCTTACTACTTCACATATGCTTCATATCATCTCACAAACGCATTGTGTCACCTCCTATATGTTCTACGTCGTTCACACATTCCGTATTGCTTCATATCGTCCCGCAGACACAATATGTTGCTTCCTAGATGCTACATGTCGTTTCACACGTAGTATATCACTCGACGCGAGCCTCGTATCGTCTCTTATAGACTGCGTATCATCGTACGAGTGTTTCTTATTATCTCGCACACATTTTATATCGTTTCACGCGTATCTCAAGTCATCCGACACGTGTTTCAAGTTGTCGGACACGCGTTCAAAATCGTTCGGTACGGCCTCACGCGTTTCATATCGCCGTGAAAGCCTAGTTCGTTCTCTAATTCGTTCGCATTTGACTTCCCCTTCCTGATTTCCGGCTTCCTATCGCGTCGTATATTCCAGTCGTCTGTTCGCAATAAGAATGGGCCGATTTTATTCCTGAGGGCGGCAGCTGCGCGGCTCCCAATAGCTGTTGGTCCGCGTCGAAGCGGCGATTTCCAGGAGCACGGAGACGCGGCTGCTCGTCAGACGGAATACTAATTCGGGATCGGAGATTTACAGGTTCTTAATTTCGTAGGTAGCTTTTATAAATTGGAGCAGCGTGGCGCGTTGAAACGCCAATGCAACGGCTACGCCAACCCTCGTTTCTCTCGTTGCTTTGCTTGTTCGAACGGCCCGCCACCCCCTACCACCCCCATCGTTTGTCCCGTATCGTCGGGAATACTAATGACACGCCGCTGGACTAATAAAAATTGTTGCGACGATTCGTGAGCGAGGTAAACTACAGTCGGCGTTTTCTGTTTTTCACCCCGCCCGGCGCGAGCCCGATAACACTGTCCAACAAATTTTAACCCTTTGCACTCGAGAGGAGCCTCACATTCGCCATTTGACTTAATGTCATAATTTCAAATAAATAACTCTTAGCCACATTTATACACGGGATGTCTGAACACAGTGAAATAGACAATTTAAAGGATGAATAATAAGAAAACAATAATTTCAAACAAAATTCATTAAGGATTCCAACTAGAGAGTTTTGCAGTTGCCATTAGTCAACAGCAAAAATGCCTTCGATTGCAAAAGGGTTAACTTTTTTTCGATGTTCGAAAATCCGATCAGTGATTATTATAGTTTCTTGTGCTGATTACGAATCCACAATCCGTGTTTCACTAGCACGTACAGTGTGCGTTCTTCGGGATTCAACTTAAAGAACCACGAAGTAGTTAGGTTGTGGAATCAGTGAATCCACTCGAAAGACAAATAAGTGGCGAGGATAAATGGTGTGCTTTATTAAAATTAAATCCTTGACTTAGCACTTAAGAAAAATGGTAACTAACAAATGGCAGACTGAGAACAGAGTTTAAAATAAATAAATTTGTTTGTTGTGTACTTTTTGCAGGTTATTGGAAATCCTGTTGTATACTGGTTGAGAGTTGGTAGAAATCTAGTTGTATACTGGTCGAGAGTTGTTAGAAATCCAGTTGTATACTAGTTGAGAGTTAGAATTCTAATGAAGAGAAAAAAAATGTTCTTTTCAAAAATTGTACGTAGTGTGGATTGGTGTGTTGCTGGGGGTGAACAAATGAATAGGTTAAAATTAAACTATTTCATTGATTGTGAACAATTAAAGGAAAGTGGGCAAGAACCGCCTTTTTCAAATGGTTTTCCTGAATTTAATATGACCTGAGATAAAAAGTACGTTTGTTACCTAACGGTTCGACATAAAATAATAAACCGCGCTGGCTCTCGAAGGTCATCCAAAATAAATAAAGTTTAAGAATATAAATTGCATGTTACAAAGAGCTACAAAAGGCAAAAGATTCTGGAGACTTCCCTGAATAAAATGGCATCTGCCTTTTATGCATTCTGAATATTTAAACATGCAACGTCGTCGCTCCTTTCGCCGCCGTTCTCATATCCGCGCTAAATAGAAAAAGCTCCGATTTTCCGCGTTTCGAAGTTTCGAAAATAACGTCGCGAACCTGAGAGGATCTCGCGCTTTACGCGCGCATTCTCGTCCCGCCTCTTTGTTCCGAAGAAAATAAAAAGGGAGCGCATAGAGAATCGCGCAGAGTCACGGACAAACGATTTATGGATGGACGTTACTTTCTATGAAAACTTTCGCAATCTCGTTCAGGTGTGCGGCGCAGGTTAGGTAGGATCGGGCAATATCAAGTTACCTCGTTAAATTGGAAGGGCTTGGTTGCTTCCTTCTACTCAGAAATTATTCCTTGACTTACACTATCGAGACACCCCCGTACATCGCGTTCATTACCTTTGAAACCGTCGGTAAGAGATATTAATTTTTCATTACTATTCTGGTAATGAATCAAGAAGAAACCTTTCAGTAATTGACATTGTGTGACGCGCTTCCATAGTTATAGCTTTCTCTTTTACTAGATGATGTTTCGTTAAAGAGAAATGAATTTTTTGAGTTACACAAGATGACATGTCAAGTTACAAAATGAATTTGCAGATGGAAGGTCTCTGTATCAATAAATGTAGACTTCGTAAAATGCGATACTCAAAAAAAAAATTGTACGATAGAAGATATAGGGTAAAATGAAACGCAACAAAATTTTGTAGGTAACATGTATACAACATTCGAAGGAAAAAATTGAAGACAAGGGAAATATTCTAAAAGTACCTGGCCATCGAATTTGGACTACTATAAATTTTCAGCATTCTTCACGTTTTCCGAGAAATTAAGGCCTGTTCAAATTATAATGATATAATTCATTATCTACTAACGTAATACATTACTACTGCATATAAGATTGTTAAGGGATGTTGATATTTTGTATTTCCACTATTTTCTTTGATGACAGCTTGCATCTTTCCTGGTGTACTCCATATACATTGTTTGATTGTATGCTTCATATCTTAATTACCAAGTAGGTACAATTGTTGGTTTCTACTCAGATAATAGGGTGTTTAGAGAATTGTAAACTAGTCTTGTGAGTGGGTTTCTCCAAATCTAACCTCACACGTTACCGATACTTGAGCCTAATGTAAACATCCTCATTGACCTTAATCGTTCATCATTTACACAATTTGATCATTATAAGATAGTAACAGAACAATTGCTATATATACATTGGTATCAACAGAATTTAGTAATAACTTGAATCACCAAAACAATTTTCCACATAGCTATAATATTATTGCCATCAAAATGAAGTTTTCGTACGTGGGCCTAATTCGATGGCCAGGAACAAGTGGACTTTTAAACAATCTACTGCTCGAAAAATTTTGTCCGTAGGAAACTTACTTTCTCTGAGGTAAATTGAGTGTGTCACCGATACAGGTGCTCTACATGATGAGCATTATACCACGATGAGGATTCAACTTACGCGACGCATTCGGAATTCGCTGAAACAAATCCGTGAAAAAGTTGTATCCGAACAGAGCGTCATTTATTATTCACGGTCGTAGAAATATCCTGGAAATTCTTTCTCCGCTTGCTTGCTCAATTATTTCAGGCCACTCGCGTCTACATGCGTACGTTACGGAGTGATGGATGACTCGCTGAGAAACCCTCTCTTCGGATTGCCTACCCCTTTACCCACCCTCGTTTCTACCACCACCATGGTCCCCGTTGTATCCTTGCGTGACTCTCCCTTGCCATGGGAGATGCCGCTTGAATAATTACCCCCACGGTGTACTAAACTCCAGTCTGGCTACGTGAAATCCGAGCAGTGAATTCGCCAGACCGCGGGTGCGGTACTTTAAGGGCTAGACCGTGCAGGTGCTTTAAGGTCGAGCTTCTAATTAATACGTCGGGAACGACGGGTTCTGGTCAGGTTCTGAGCAAATTTTGCTGCGTTAATACAAAGCAGAGCTCGACGGGCAAGCTTCAACAATCAAAGGATGGAAGAATTCGTTGGGCAAGTACGCGTTGCGGTCTTCTCTACGCTGACACCATAATATCGTATGATATTGTTCGCCTTTTGTCTACCGACGCCGAGATCGATTAATTTCGGATCCTCGATGCAACACGTCGTTAGCTACCTAACAAAATACATTCCGTCGTTCGCAGTAATTGATACGGCGCTTTGATACCGACAATTAGCCATTTTGTATTAGGAATGTTCACGTGGAGTTTGTGTAGCGAGTTTCTGCGTAACTTAAGCTTCAAATCGAATCGTCAGTGTATTATTGAGGTACTTTTCTGTCATCAAACCATGTTTGGAGTTAATCAAGTTGATGCATATCATTCTTTGTTCTTAGTGCGAACATAGTTCATTGTAACCAGCAGTTTTAATCACTTGCTCTTATGAATATCGATGAAAACTATCTACAATTCTTTTTATTAAACCTTGAGCTTTAAATTGATGTTTAATGAGCGTCAATTTGATATATTTTTATGTCATGAAATTCTGTCAGATGTTAGTTATCTAGTAGGACACATTTTATTGTTTTCAACAACTGATACGTTGCTTTGTCGTCAACAACTAAACAATTTGTGGTACAAATATTTATTAAATGCTGATATAATATTTTCTTTATGCTTCAAACTTTAAATTGATGTATTGAGCGGACAATTTTGCAATACTTGTATGTATTGCAGGAATTAATAATACACAATGTCCTATTAGAGACAAACCATATGCTATGTAAAGAAAGAAGTAAAAGCAGTATAACACTTCGCTACTAATAAAATCACTATCATCATCGATGTGCTAACTCCTCAAGTGTCTCATTAATTTATTTAATTAACAAATAAATCCTGAAACTCCTATTAGTTGCACGAAATTGTGTAGAAGACAGTGGAAACAATTTAACATCGTGCCAAGAAATTTACCGCTTCGAAATGCGATTAAGCCTTAAATTGATAAAACCACGGTACTATTTTCAGATAAATTTACCTGATGAATTGAGGTCAGATGTAACCTGGTAGAGTACATTTCGCTGTCCATTTAATGAACAGATTGCCTTAATGTCGACATAAATAGACCGTTAAATAGACAGTTAAAATGCATGGAACGTTCTGTCGCACTTTCGTGTCACGAAATCCTGTCGGAAGTTTAATATATAAAAATCGAGAGCACAAATTGTTCAGCTAGAACGAAATCACCGTCGTCGGCGATTCAGCAAATACATTATCGCCGGGTGCCAGTATAGTTTGTTAACTGATAAATCTGGAAATTGCCGATGATCGTAAAAAATTGAGTTACGTGTACCTCGGACGCAATCTAACGTTACGATAGGGGATCACCAAGTTCGGGATTCGATTTTACGCTGGTGCCTTTTTTTCAATCATCGTAACAAGGCGCAGAGTGACGGATAGGTCGATCGTAATAGAAGGGGAACGGTAACGGTGGATCACCGCGCGAAACCGAATAAGCCTGTCCCGTTTCTTTGAGGCCGAGGAAGACGACAGACCGAACCTCGGAGACACGAAGTCTCGGCACGTCGTCGATGAATGGCCTGACGAGACTTCGCGAGACTTTGTGAGACAATCGCTGGGGAAATCTGGGGCTGATCTACCCTTCGTCCACGTCTGGACTCATCCTTCTGTCTTTCAACCTATACGCTCGTACGCTCTGTCCTGTCCTATTTCGTTGACCTATCCTCGCCGCTTTTTCTCCCACAGGTCGTCGTGCGACGTTTAATCGCAGCCAACGTCACGCGATTAAACGACAAAGACGATTGTCTTGGGTTAGTCACCCGTGAAATGACCGGACATGCTTCAACATTCTGCTGCAACGCGACCGCCTGGGTCAACGCGATCGTTCTCTGTCAACAATGGCACTTTTGGGAGCGATACCAGTTAGGAGTTAGGGTTGACGGATGTGCTTGATAATTGGAGAAATTGGGAATAGCTTGTTTGGGGAAATGCTTGATTTTGCTTTGGCTGGAATACCGGGCCTTACGAGCATAATGCAATTTTTTTACATACAGGGTGTCTTTCAGAATGTTTAATAAACATATTTAAATATATTTAGTTCAATAAATAGGTTTAACTAAATTTGTTATAGTTTAATAGATATATTTAAATATATTCAGTTTAATAGAATTATATTTGAATGTATTTACTTACCTACTAGTTATTCGTTCTCATTTCTGAAGCCCCAAACGTAGTGAATTATAGGGTATTGTCTGCAACATCTACGGATGTAATATTAAATCTTTTTATGTTTCAATATCTCCTATTTGACTGTTCGTCTTTACGAGATCAAAACAAATTTTGTTATATGCACGATCTCTTAACTTCGAAAATATTTACTATATTTAATTACTAATACTCCATTTCAATATCTACAGCCCCCAACACATCTTCATATTAAATCTTTTCCTATTTTAAAATTCGTCGACTTAATTGCACGACCTCACAGTTTTATAGTATTGAGCGTCAATTGTGTACTTTACAGGCAACATCAATTTCATTGCATGCAGTTTGAAATATCTTCAAAAATACTTAAAATATTCAATCAATATTTCCTCATTGTTCCTTCTACAGCCCCAAGGGCAGGGGCTATGAAACTATGGCTATGAACTTCACAACGGATACAAATTTAGTTACATTTTTTAAGAATTTTAAAAAATCCTTCGAATGTGAGGTCAATATTTCCAGATTCTCATCTTTAGAGCCCCAAAAGCAGAGACTTATAAAGCTACGATTAAGAAGTTCATAATACAAAAAATTTCGTTATATGCAAATTGAAAAATTTGTGAAAATACTTACAATATTAAGTCAATGTTTTCTTATTCACACCTTTGGATCTTCAAAACGGTAACTATGAAGCATCAATTGTGTATGTTGCGAATTTACGTCAAGTTCATTGCACAGTGATTGCCATATCCTTACATGCATTTAAAATATGCTATATTTCCTCATTCTCGCCTGTGCAGCCCCGACAGCAGGGAATTACGCCGCGTGGACTGCGTAGTTTGCACTTAACAACAATTTAGTTGCACAGAGATCGATATATCTTTGAAAGTACCTACGATATATGATCAACGTTTCTCTACTTGCACCTTCAAAGCCCCAAAAGCTGGAAATTATCGAAAGTATGAAACGTCCGCAAATTAACGAATGAAAGTGTCAATAACGGTTGGTCAAAATACCTCGCAGAAACAATGAAACGTTCGAAGTTACAAAGGAATACGAAAAAGGGGGTTTTCATACATAGTTGGTGTTGTCGTTCGCAACTCGGTTCCGTCATAAATAATTCCTTCTTGACTAGATACAGCGCCGTGTTACTCCGTTCTGTGCAGTATACATTAGCCGGACAATTGCCGATGCGTCAACTTTGCCCGATAATCGATCCTGGATATTTCATTATTCACAAAGTTACGCAAACTCGTTCCGGTCGCTGACCCAGAAACTGCTCGTTACGCTGGATCGCGTCTATGACTTTCAATGAATGGTAACGTTTCCATGAAACCTGGCGACAGATCGTGCACGACAACTGGAGAACGGAAGAAGTTCATTCGGCGTTGTTACGCTCTCTTTTGGGGCTGATGGCGAACGCAATTAGTATTCGTGCAGACGACAAACGCGCAAGGTACGTTTAACGCTGCGCGTTAAATCGGTATCTTGTATTGCCGGTATGCGTTATAACGAAATTAGCAAATGTATGAAGATAAAAATATCAAGCACGAATTTAACAATTTTTGAAGTGCATTGTTTATCATTTTTATAAAATCTTCAATAGCTCTTCGGTTTATAAAGTCACAAAATATTTAAGAAGCAAAAGAAATTGATAATTTTTAACACTGAAAATACCAAATGAGAATTGACTACGTTAAATGACAAAATTTGTTAAGCTGGTCTTCTTGATATTTGTGCTGATTGGGATCAAGATAAACAATCTGTAAGTGTATTCATTTATCATCATTTTATCTTCATTTTTAATACCAAAATAATTGTGCATTATACGTAGGTAGTTTTAGTGTTAAATCTTCACAAGAGGTTCAGTATACAAATTGAAGTTTTTAAAGGGAGAAATTGATAGTTCTTAAATCGTCGAAATTACAAGTTTTTACTTTTTATTTTTTAAATAGGAACATTTTCGAATTTTGACATTTTGAAATACAGAAATTCTGAAGTTTTGCTGTATCGAAATTGTGGAATTTATATATCTAAACGATTAATGGTCTAAAAGTTTGCTATTCAGATACATGCAAATAATACGTTTTCGAACATCCCAAAATTCAAATTTCTAAATTTACAAGTTTATTGAACATCTCTGCTCTTCAGAAATTTGCACATTTCTAATTTCCACATTTTCCAACCTTTCAAATTTTTGTCGCGTTATGCAAACAACGCGTTGCACTCTTGAAGTGTTGTATTTTCAACGTGTTATCTTCTCAGCTCGTTCTATTTACGATGCGTTGTGTTCTCGACGTGCTGTGTCGAACTTTCAATTCATTGTGTTTTCAATGCGTTGTCCTCTCCATGTTTCGAATTCGCAGAACGTTTTACTCTTGAAGTGTTGTATTTACAACGCACTGTGTTTTCGGCGCGTTGTTTTTCCAAAACATTGAGTTCCTAATGCGTTGAGTCTTGAACGTGTTGAAATCTCAGCGTGTTGTATTACTAACGCTTTAATTTCTCGGTGCGTTGTATACTGGATAGATTATATTCTCAATACTTGCTATTATCGATAGGTTATATTCTCCATACCTGTTATTCTCGATACGTACTCTGGATATGTTTTATACTCAGTGCGTTTCATTGCCTATGCGTTGTGAGCTCAACTCGTTGTATTCGTGATGCGTTGTGAGCTTAACGCGTTGTATTCAAGATGCATTGTGAGCTCAAGATGTTGTATTAAATATGCGTTGTGTTCTCAACGCGTTGTATTCGAGATGCGTAGTGAACTCAACGCGTTGTATTCCAGATGCGCTGTATTCAAGATGCGTTGTTAGCTACACGCATTGTATTCAAGATGCATTGTAAGCTCAACGTGTTGTATTCAAGATGCATTGTGAGCTCAACGTGTTGTATGAAATATGCGTTGTGTGCTCAACGCGTTGTATTCGAGATGCGTAGTGAACTCAACGCGTTGTGAGCTCAAGGCGCTGTATTCAAGATGCGTTGTTAGCTGCACGCATTGTATTCAAGATGCGTTGTAAGCTCAACGTGTTGTATTCAAGATGCGTTGTTAGCTACACGCATTGTATTCAAGATGCATTGTAAGCTCAACATGTTGTTTTCAAGATGCGTCGTGAGCTCAACCCGTTGTATTCTCAACTCACTACTACAATCCAACTGAAATATCGCGAAGAATGCGTTGCATGAAACGCGATCAGTTTCATTCGCGTCTTGTACGTTTCAAGAAAGAAGATAATAGATAATAGATGAAAGTCTTGCGACATATTCAAATGATTCCCCTGACAACTGACACGGTGCGTAGGTAACTTGTTCGAAGGGAAAAGTTAAATACTACAACGGTTAGGTTCTTTAAGGTAAAAGTTGAACCGAAGTCGATACTACGTTTCATGAATATTCCAAGCAGTCACTTGTACTTCATCCGCTCTCGTTCCAAGAAAAACCATCGTCGATTCCATTGTCACAAAGATTTAAAAATAAAAAGAAGGAGGTATAAGAATAAAACTCTTTGGTCGTAAAGTTACGGGAGGATATTAAAATTTTCTTGGATGAAAGCAACGAACAAAGTAACAAATGCAACGGGAAAAAATGTAAGGCGCCACGTTGTTTTGATCAGTTATAACGTCCGACACTCTGCATAATGTAATAAAACATAGCGTAATAAAACTTGGACAACAAACTTGTTATACATCGAGAAAGTGAAACTATCGTTTATGCTGCTCTGATTTTAAGTATGAACTTGCTGTGATAAAACAAACAAGATATTCAACATTATGATCTTTTGGTTTATAAACTGGTAATAACAAACTAATAACAATTATAATGTAGTAATAATAATTACTTTTTAAATAAAGTAAAACCAAAGCATAACTGATTCATGAAATAAGTAACTGTTATTAAGTGAATAATTGTTTATTATTGTTCAATCATGTTATATATTCATAAATGATTAAAATATAGAATTCTTTATGAGGTTTATCCGCTGTTGCATGAGTTTTATGATTTTTAAATACTGTATTTTTTACCTTTTAAGGTTGAAGAGTAATTGGTTTAATTAAAACATAACTAAAAAACATAGTAAGCAGTTACAATAATTAAAACATAAAATTCTTTATTAATTTTGTCCACCGTTGCAAAATTTTTACAATTTAAAAAGAATGCATTTTTGACTTCTCATAATATAAGAATAACTACAAGCAACGATGTAATGATATACGTGCAAAATAATTAAAAAAAATGCAAGTAATATAATAATATTAAATAATATTAACCAAATCACGTGTAATCGCAATATATAATATAATATATAAATATGTGCAATAACAAGGAAATGAGGATAAATTAGTATTACAAGAAACGGAGGTCAACAATTGTTTCTTCATAACAAATATTTATTAAGAAATACAGGATATAATATTACAAATTTAATATACTTGTATTAACACATATAAGATCATCAATAGCAAAATAAATTACAAACAACGACAAATATTTCCATTAATTTTATTAACCACAAAACTTGCAATTCAATTATCTTTAATAAAATATAACTGCACTTATTGAATGAAATAAAACCTATGTTCAATACAATGTAACATTATTTTATATTATATCAGAATACAACATAGTTTACCTTTTAAATATAACTTTACTAATATTATTATTAAGGGGTTACACCACTCTAGGATTTTCAAAAAATCGAAAATTTTTTTTTTCGCTTATAAGGTGCCTTGGGGTCTTAAGAATAAGGTACAATATATAGTCGGGAGAATTTTATAAGTGCCTTTATTTCAAATTGGAGGAAAATCTTTTCTGGCCGCAGAGATATTCCCGCCGAGCAGCGTTCCAGTCAACCAGCTCCTGAACCGCCATTTTGTTTTCAATTGCTTTATAAAAATTTATTTTAACACTTCGATGTATAGGTAATAAAGACCCGTAAACATATTTTTCATCTTTGTTATAGTTTGTCCGGAAAAAATTCCTGAAATTAGGTAACTTTTTGGCGCTCTAGAGTGGTGTAACCCCTTAATTTGACAGGAGTTTAATGAGGAACTGTTCCTTCACAGATTGTAACAAATAATTTTATTAGAATAATTATAACGTTATTTATAATTCCCGTTTCAAACTGATGCTTATATCGAGTTTCGGGACGTGTTTCGGAGTAAGAAATATTGTTCCCGTTGAAGAAATCGTTCGACTCGGATAAAATGTACTTATCACCGTCTCAAAGAAACTGCAATAGTTCAATTTCATGTAAATCTCCAGGGGTATTCCTGGCATGCTTGGTTCAATCGTTGAACCGTCTGTTATCGGGCCAGGTCTGTTTTACGATCGACTCGAACAGCTTCCTCCGCCATAAACTAAATAAGACTCATACGTTTAACAACTTCATTCAAAATACGTGTATTCAAACCCATTCGAAATACCGATTCTTGTAAGTCTTTCAAATACGAACGTAACATGATCGATGTACTTTTTCAAATCATACCTTGTTTTTGTTTTAGTTTATTTTATGTTCTTTCTTTTTGTTATGAACATATTTTTATAGTGAGAAAATTACAAAATTTTTCTGGATATTAATATTTTGGAGACTTTTCGTTTTTAAAAGTTCAAATTGTTGAGTAGCAAATTCACAAAAATCCAACACTGCAAATACTCGTATGCTAAATTTTTATATTGTCAAAAGTGTAAGTATTTGAATTCCAAATTTCCAAAATATCCAAAACTTCCGATATTTGAAGACCAAAGTTGTAAATTTTCAACATTCTAAAATTAATATACTTCAAAAACCTTAAGGTTCTGTATACCCAAGTTTCCAAATTCTGATGTAATGATATTCTTTGAATTTTAGAAACTTCCAAATTATTAATTTGCAGATTTTCAAATCCCAAATTTTCCAAAATCTCAAGTTCTCAAAATTCCGACATTGCTATATTCCCAAATACCTAAATTCTCAAATTACCAAATTCCCGAATTCTTAAATCACGGCAGCAAGATCTAAACCTAAAAATTTCTTATTCTTCAAATGATCAAATTTCCAAACATCTCAATTCTCTAAATCCTCAAATCCGTAATTTCGTACATCTCCAATTCCACAATTGTCAAATTTCCAGACTCCCAAATTCTGAAATCCCCAAAATTTCCAAATTCTCAGATCTCCAAAAATTAAAAATGTCCATATCTCTGAATTTCTGAGTCTCCAAAATCCCTAGTATCCACATTCGTAATCTCTCAAATCTTCAAATACTCAATTTCTTTAATTCAACAACACTGAATGTTCCTTCTTCTCAAATTCTCAAATTACGACATTTTCCACACTTTCCAATACTCAAATTCCCCAAATCCAAAACAACTAGATCTTCAAATTCCAAAAATCCCCAATCCAAAATTCATCGATCAAATTGAAACATCGCTGTGATTTGCGACTATAAATCGAAAATTCCTGATAATTACACAGTACACAAACCGTGGATAACCGTAGAACATCTAGTTACGTGGATGAACGGATAATATCAATGTTGTGTTCCCAACGGGGTCATCAGGGGTCAGTGTAACATGTTGACCATGAATTTTGAAAGCTCCGAGGCCGCATAAACCGCCTCTGGTCCACTGAATTCGTCAACGTAGCCACGACAGAAATTCGTGTTCACCGTAGCGCAGACAGGAGAGCACGAAACGACCAAATTTGCATTCTTGACCGCAAATAGTGGTAGCAGAGGGGACAGGCACAAAGATGGCGGCACGTCCGAGCAAGGAGACGAAGCTAAACTGGCACAAACGAGCTAATTTGCTCTCGTTAGTGTGACTGCGTAACATCGTCCTCGTTATGAGCGGCGGCGTGTTAATTACACTTACACGTTGTCCGAACAGGGTGATAATGCATCCGGTCATCCAAGGTACCCTACGGCATGCGTATACCTCCACAAGTGGAACAGAAACCCAGCCATATTCGTGAAATGCCGAATAATGTCGCTATTTTTGCAAAATTATGCCCGAAATTATATCTTCTTCGAGCTCAATGAGAATCGTTGATTCTGGTAATTCGATTCATGGTCACGACAGTTATGGTATATTAATTTTAAGCTGGAAACAACATCAAAATGTCTATATAAACGTTACTCTATTATTATTTACAGCTTTGTATGATTATACCACTTTTGTTTCATTATTGTCTGGCCGGCGTGTATTAAATAGAAGATTTTTGCCAGAATTCTGTGAGAGAACGGTGTGGCAAAATGATATGTGTGATACGCCAGTTTAAAGCTTGAAATGTAGAGTGAATATGAGTGTAAACATGTTGGTCATATCTTTAATCCTAATGAGTTAGTTGTTGGCCTCACAACGATATATCAATTACTACCAATAGTATATTGTATAAGTAGGTACAGTCTGACATAATTTTATTATATAACAGTATTATAAAGTGACGCATATGGTACGTCAATTTAAAGCTTAGAACTCGTGGTAAATGTCTATATAAACCTTTCATTAATAATCTTAACACAAAGTAACCAACTGTCGTCCACAAAGCAACTTAATTACCAAAGACGCTGAAATGTGTTCAAACAAATATGTAACATAAATAAAATTTCTTGACACCAAAGCATCGTTAAATGCATCAAGGAGATATCAATTAAAAGCTTGATACTCGTTCAAAAGGATAATATAAATGTATTATAAATAATCCTGATATAAAACAACTGGGTGAAAATTATAACGAATATCGATCGATCACGAAACACTTTCGTTGTTCTACTCTTTCGTTTATAATTTACTGTACTGTAATTTAAATAAGATAGGATCAAATATAATTTATTGAATACGAAATTGAATATTTCTTCCGTTCGCGAAACGATTTTAATTTACGACGGAATAGTATTATTTCGCAGGTATTCCTTAATCCTTCGAGCCGCGTCTTAAGAATTTTTCATCCGTTCGGCTCTCGAACGTCGGCGGTGCTCCTCTCCGCTTCCTCAATATCTCTTTCCATTAGGATCGCTAATCGTTTTATCATCTCAAGATTAATGGGATCAACGGAGCGCTTTTAATTTCTGTCGTCAAGAACCCACCGCTTACGTCAGCTCCTTCGTCGGCAGAGGGAAATGAAATTCTCGTTTCATATTCCAGATTGGAGATTCTTTTTCTGCGGATCCAAGTGAAGCGCTTATCTCTTCGCTAAATATATGTATATTGAAATATACGGAAACGTAAGCATATCGTACATCTGCGTTTCCGTCGTATCTACGAATTTTATGCCGCTTTAACGTTCACGATTAAACGCAATTACGCGAGTTTTTCAAACTTACTTCGATAATTTCGTTTAGAGGTTAATGCTTTGAAGCCTCTATTAATATCACCGTTATTAATATCGCAGTATTAATTACAACTCTTTGTGAACTATTCTTACAAATGAACCTTATTTATATGCGTGGAAGTAACAGGGAAATCATTAGGTGAATTGAGCCTATAATTATGAAAGTGGACCAAGTCGAAATTTAAAAAAAATTAGCCTATCAGTTCTTTCACCCCACATTATGTGAAACTAAATTAACTCAACGTAATTTTTTCGATATTGTCAAAAATGAACCCATAGGTAGTAGCCATTTTATCAACATTATATGGATTTCATTGAGTATTGATTATGAAAGTGGTCGAAGTCAAAAATGAAATTATATTTTAGCTGAAAGAGGAAAACCAAAAATATATAACAATATTAAATTACTTCCATTCTACACCTCCACTAAACCAGCAAAGGAAGAAAAACATAAAGATATTACGTGTTTACATCCCTCCATTTATTCAGAATCTCAAAACACATAATGATAAAAGGCTGAAATGATAAAAATGTATTACTTTAGAAAAATAGTTAATAAATGTTAATCAATTATTTCACTAAAAATATTGTTCCTAGTAAAACTCGTATCTTTTTGTTGTTTTAAGTTATGTATAGATCATTCAGTTAATTTTGAAAATGGTCTAAATCAATTCAAAGTTTGAAAACGTCATTCCAATTATATAATCCGACCTGCAATATACCCAAAATACAATGTACATTTTGTATATTAATTAAGAAAGTAACTAAAAGAAATTCAAGAGTGCAAAGGGTTAATACCTGTTACAAAAAGTCGCGGAGGTAAAAAATAGTGTGAAAGGAAACACATGAAAGTGGTAAATTAAATAAAATAGCTATAAATTAATAGAGTAGAAGTATAGTGGATCGTCGAGGCATAGTTTAAAAGGAGCATCGTAAGTAAACAAGTGGGGCTTGCGGGAATAGCCGTGCGCGCTTCGTCCCTGACTCGGAATCCGAGGCACCCAAGGATCGAGGGTTCGAGCCACGGTCCCGGCAATTCGGATTTTTCGAAATTAGACAAATAAATTCATAGTACAAGGAGCTCGGGGAGGAGTGGGGAGAGTGACGTAGGGACAGTACGATAGTAGGAGCGGGGATGGGAAGAGTAGGGGACGAGAATCGTAGCTCCTGAGGCTGTGGGGAATTTCTGATGACGTCAGGAACTAGAAAATGAGAGCGATCGACCAATCGTGGCCGATCCCCAAGCCACGTGATAGAAAATCACGTGACTTTCAAGGCCAAGGAACTAAGAAATCGGAGAAATATTCGTCTGAAATTTGCTTATAAGCAAATTTTCGAGCCTCCAAGGCCGAAGCCGAGGAGTGGGGGAAACGGGTAGTGGTAATGGGGATAAGGAGTGGTGGGGATCGAGAACATAGCTCCTCGCAGACAGATTTCCTATCGAAATACAATTGAAATTCAATTTTTTGATGGTTCAATTCCAATTTTTCTTGACGACTTGAATATGTATACTTTATACTTTAATTTTAACACGAATCGGCATGTTAAAAGGAGCATTTGTTATATTTATTTAAACGAAAAAAGAAGATTCATTAGCTGCTACTGTCGTATCAAACACAAACGTTGAAGTTCGAACAAATCCGCTTCCCCGTACTGTAGAGTTCGCGTAAGAAACAGCACCGTAATGGGTATATTAAAATAAAATTTTTGATGATTGAATTATAATTTTTCTTTATTAATCTCTGCATTTATTTTCTTCATTAATCTTACATGTAAGATTTGCTGTCTTATAATTTTATTGAAAATTATAATTTTTATTGAAAAACGTAAAAAAAGAATTTCTTTAAATTTTGTCATATTATATAACAAATTAACGAAGTCAGAAAAAATATTTTATAGTAGCCCAATCCTTTATGAATAAAACGAAACAAAATTTAACTCAATTGGACTAGTAGTGTTTCAGAAAAAAAATTCGTAAGTGATGTCTATTTTCGCAAAAATAGGCAAAAACTGCAAATTTTGAAGGCTTGTAATTTTTAAACAAATTCGAAATCGACAAAATGTTGACTTAAACTCCCACTAATTTCACATAGACTATAACATATTTTGATTAAAACAAAATCGTAGATGGTCACAAGTGATCGATTCGGCATGGAATGACTGAAACGCAACACTGTTCACCAAAGTGTCAAAATTAGCAGAATGTAGTCTTTCATGGAGGGTCGGAGGAGATAAGGAATTACGAAGGGCCATCATCGTATCGGTTCACAAGACGGCCTTTAAACTCTCCCTAGTTTCTTTCGCTCACGAGAAAGTCCCGCTGTGCTTTTGGATCTTCGGTGCTCTTTTTGCCGGCGGACACGACGCATTTTCGGACTTCGACGGGAAACTTTCCCGCGAAACTTTCGACACTCTTTGCGTTTCACCGGCTACGGAAGACACGGGACCATGAAAGGAAACGTACGTCCCTTTGACGAACGATCGGCGATGGGCGTGTAATTTTCTGGGAAAGTTTGATCCCGAACAGGGGAACGGATAGAAGTTTAGAGGCTGATGAAACGGTGTAGGATGTAATTGGAAAGTTCATTAAATTTCTGCAGACGGGCAACTTGCTGCAAGAAAGAATTGTATCGTTCCGACTGTTTTCTGTTCTCAACTGTATCTTCGCTGCGGACTGTAAAAGGTTGCTACGCCATCTTCTGAATCACGCCAATCATGTTTCAGGAATATTCATCCAAATGAATTCCGAATGACAAATTATAAGACACGTGCTTGAGGATCATTCTAATGCAATCCTTTATCACTTTTCATAATAGAGAAACAACACGTGCTTGTTAACGCATATTTATATAAAAACCAATTAAACAGAAATATAACAAAAAGTGAAGATCGGTATATTTAACTATCAGGTACATGCATGTATATAGATAATACAATATGAATATTCAAATAAAAACGAAAGTACAAACGTTAACATCAGAATATAAATTTAATGTTCTATATTTAAACATGGAATTCTTTCATTTTTGTCGAAAACGATGCAATAACCACGTCCTAGCATCGTGATGTCAACACGGAGTGTACTACAAAGTGAATTAAAAAAAAAATGTTGCAATACCACCTTGAGGCCGATATGCAAGAGAGATGCGACATCGTGTGTTACGAGATTTGCTCTGAATGCCGGCATCAAAGACCAATAACGCTACTGAACAAACCTCATCGAAATCTGCGGATAATCTGTCGGCCAACTGCAGAATCATGGAAGGACAGCTCTCTGCCTGCTCATCTTTAATGTCCGACAGTGTTGATCGTTAGGTCGATGCACCAACATTAGCCAAGTATTAACCTGAAATGAACGTATAATGGCCTTTGGTCGAGGATTTGATGTCAGCATCCAGGATCGAATATCGTATGACGTTTACCAGCACGCATGTTCCAAGGTATTGAGTTTACATTATATATACGCTTGTAGGGTCGTTAAAATTAAGCGATATATCGATATGCGCATCGGAACCGGCTACGGACGTCGTGAAATTTCAGGGGAGATATCGATTTGATGCCGCGAGAAAAACTCGTCGTCGCGGTCACACCGTTTTTTGACTTACGAACTTAAAGTCAAAGGTATTTGCGTTGCATTTTTAATTTATGAATTTAAACTTAAAAGTATTTCCGTTGCATTATTGATTTATGGATGTAAAGCCGTGAAGTTTCTAGCGAGATATCGTTTTGATGCCGTCAGAAAAACATGTCAGCCTTGGTTGCAGCCTTTCTTTCACTTACGAACTTCCAGTCAAAAGTATTTGCGTTGCATTTTTTATTTATGAATTTAAAGTCGTGAAATTTCAGAGGAGATATTGTTTTGATGCCGTAAGAAAAATGCGCCATCGAAATCAAAGCATTTTTTTGACTTACGAATTTAAAGTCAAAACTATTTGCGTTGCATTTTTGATTTATAAACTTGAAGTTAAAAGTATTTGTGTTGCACAAAAGCTACGTATTTTTCAAATAAGAATTAAATGCCTCATGTAGAGATATCATTGAAAGCTTGAAGCACTTTGGAATATTAAAAGAGAAGATGCATGACAAGAAGGAAACTACTTAGGTGTGGAAAAATAATAATCAACTTACAATGACTTCAACCGCAATACGTCAATTTTTAAACTAACTGATGTTAGTAACATGGAGACACATATGAGACACGTTTGAAGCATTTTGATCTGTGAGAGTGATAAATGTTTAAAAGATAATCTTTATACCTGAAATAATAGTTCAAGTAATTGCATTTCTTTCAAACCGATGTTACTAAATATTCGGTGATATTAATGCCTCATAGACGTCCTCAAGTCCAGTTTAAAGCATTAGATTCAGTGAAACCACAAATGGTGCACAAAACTGAAACGATACACGTACTTAAGTACTTATATATGATAATGTTTTGATTCGAAGGGATGGAAAGTTATATATATTTGCAAGATAGCCGTGAGGTCAACGTCCGACAGATTTGAATAAAAAATTCTTCCATTTTTGGCATTAACAGGAAAGTAAAAACTTTTGACTTCGAGGAAATGAATTCTTGTTTCATCCCACGACGGAATCGAGTTTAACGATCCCCGGCACAGCCCGAGGCTCGAATCGATCAATTTCCATGAAGCATCGATAAAGGAAACCGGGTCGAAAGAGTCCCGGGGGAGGCCAGCGTAGGCGGGGAGCATTCAAAATGAATTCACGAAAGGCGGATAGGATTCTTTAGCGGGCAATATGGGCGAATATGGTCCGGACATTTGCAGGATAAAAGGTTGAAGGTCGGTACGCCAGGCATGCAAAAGCTCGGAGCGTTGGCGAGTCGACGGACCCCTGACCCGTCGAACGGAGCAGAATCGCGAAGCACGAGATGGCCACCGAGAATCGAGGAGAAAAATTGAATTATCATAAAGAAATTGCGTCCGAATATTTCGTTCGGTTCTATTGAATGCCAACGAGTAGATGAGAAGGCATCGATAGGTTTTTCCAATATCGGCCTCGGCGACATGCATCGGGAATTTTAAGAATCAACCCCATCTTTTAGTGCCGGTTTATGGATTTGTGCGTACGTAACCGTTCCACCTGCACGAAACTAAGGAGATAAAGGTGAAATTGACCCCGGATCATACTCTTTTCGAACGTTACTCCTTCAATCGCCTCAATGTAGGGCTGAAAAGGCAACCGGAATTCGATTGTCCCGAATCCTCGTTAAATTTTCTTCTCTTTCTCGAACGTGTTACCTTTTGAACCCTCTATCCCGGCTCCCTGCTACTAACCAGCATATATCGATCCCAAAATTTAGGGGATATACGCGTCTTCGTTGAGGCAGATCGTAACGTTCGATAATACCGTTCGCATTATGGAAGTTGTTGAATTCCGCCTTTGAATTTCTGAGGATACGTATTTATAAACTTTCGAGTAGGCGTTCACAAAGGTGGACACGTTCGCTATTAATGGTTGAAAAGTATGTTTTTTTTTCCAAAAGCAGGGTTGTTGTCTTAACTGAGTGGGGGTCGTCATTCCGCACCTACGGTAATTGAGTGTTCATTACAGGGTGTTGCGGCACGAACTTATAAATCAAAGAATTATAATCTTAGAAAATAATCACGCTATAAACCAAATTCATCGTCGTTAGTTTATGCTTGTTACGGCACACACAATGAAAACACTTCAGAGTTTTTCATACTGTAAATGGCTCTAGCCATCCTAAAAGATTCTGAACTGACTCCTAGCAAGAATAAGTTTATGAAGCCATTGAATATTTTACGTCCTTTATGATCGTCTTAGTATCAATTGTTCCTTTTTTTGTCACTTACTATTGTTATAGTGTTTCGTTATCCTCAACATGTTTTGGTAAGTTCAAAGAGCTTCATAAGGCTATTTACCTAACACTGTTGATGCGTTGCGAATTCCCATACACGTCACTCGTGAGTACACAAACATGTGGAAACTATGAAATGTAGGACTATGTTCAAATTGGTGAAACTCAGACAAAGCTAGAAAAGCTATGATATTAAA
Source organism: Coelioxys conoideus (assembly GCA_947623535.1). Taxonomy (NCBI): domain Eukaryota; kingdom Metazoa; phylum Arthropoda; class Insecta; order Hymenoptera; family Megachilidae; genus Coelioxys; species Coelioxys conoideus. The sequence goes on along the minus strand of OX392450.1, from coordinate 27,120,462 downwards.
AACATAAATTTATAAAATAATATTCAAGATCCGTTTTTACAGTCCTCTTAAAGAGGGTTCGCTACACGACAGAAGTAGCAGCTAGAAAGCCGCACGTTTCGTTAATAACATTACACATAGAGAACCATGCAATATTTCAGTAAAAAGAACACAGTATACCATAAAAAATACCCCTGATTGCGCTCGAATACTCAAAGCGATTCTGAAGATAGGAATCTGTTTATATCGTACCATGCGAAAGTGTTGCATACGCTATGTCGCTGTCCTTGATGCCACGAGTTCAACTGGAAAGTCGCAACCGATTGAATCATGCAATAGGGCAATGGCTAGTATAAAACATGCTGTTAAAAATGTATTTTGTTGCACTCGGATACTCGAACCGGTTTTCGAGATACGGTGCTTCGAAACGCAGCGTTCGGGATTACATTTGCGAATGTTTATGAATGGCGATTGAAATTCTCGATAACGTAAGCGAGTTGTGACCTACTTTTTCTCAGGATGTGCGTACGTCTCGGTAGTAATAGTAAAAAAACCGGTTGAGTCAGTGATCGGCCTTGGCTAGGTCATCAGCTTGAGATAGGGTAGGTGTGAACGTACGAGCGTGAAAAGCAGTTATGCGAGCGAGTCGCGAACAGTAGGAGAATAACAGACATTTCTCTTTAAAGTATGCTATCTCAGAGATAAGTAATCTTATTGACACGAACAAACATTCAATTTAAAGGAGGTGTCTACTTTATGACCATGAACTTCATACTCTGTGACGATTTGTTCTTTTAGCTAATTTTTAAAATAAGAGTGCGTGTACTTGGCGTTATTGGTAGAGGATGGACAATAAAAGTAATAATTATACTGATATTCGTATTTAATCGGTTTATATAATAAACAAAAAAGACATGGAGATAGCTAATATTTTACGTGACAAATATACTCATCGAACAATTTTAACAAAACCACATTTCTCGCAAATAAGATGTTTTCTAATGAAATTGTGTAATAAAAATTGAATTATTGTTTTAAATCAGCTTGATCCTGGATGGTAAACGAGGATTTACGGAGAAACTGAAATTTGCTTAAGAAATTTTTGGTGTTATTGGTAGAAAACAGGAAATAAAACTAATAACTGCATTGAAATTTGTCTTTAATCGGTTTATGAATATAAAAAAATGGTGATAGTTAATATCTTACGTAACTATTATGTTCTTCCAACAATTTTAACAAAAATACATTTTGCATAAATAAAATGTTTTCTAACAAAATTGTATATGTTAGATATAATTTTTGGTAAGCTAATAAGACTGTTCTATAACGAGGTTCTGGGGTAAGTGCCAAGAGGTCAAGCTTCGTCCTCTTACCAAAAGGCATTCCTGCCTTCGCCACTCCGTGGCCAGATCCTTAAAGAACAACACCCCTAAGCAATGCAACGTCGGGCTGCTTGCCTTTTCCAGAACATTCCCATGCCTCTTTTTAAACAATCAACCCGGAGACACTCGATAGCTACATGACTTCGAGTCACTGACCATCGTCGACCGCCTGGGTTGCCATTCATACAAACACCCTATCATAAATCGTCCAAAAGCAAAATAGCGGCGGGCTAATTGCCTTTGTTGATCCACAAAAATACGTTGCCGCTAACATATAATAAAAATTGAATTACTGTCTTAAATAAGCTTGATCCTCGACGGTAAACGAGGATTGACGAAGAAACTGAAATTAGCTCAAGAAATATTGCCGTTTGTATAAATTACTGAAATCGTTGCGTACGGTGGCGTAATGTGTCCATTGGTTAAATTTATGATTAGGAATCTCGATTAGCGCTACTCTCCAGAGATCTTCTACGTCTTATATAATACATTTGGTATCAATTTATCTACAGCATATCGGATCGCATCTATAAGAGTGGTCTCCTCCCTCTTCCTCCTTATTTTTCTGCTTCCCAAACTTCCCCATTATATTCGGGGTGCCTCTGAGGGGCAGACGTTATCCGATTATTTGGTCCGGCATTTTCCTGCCACGGCACAAATGCATTCTTCGATTACCGCCTATCCCGATTGTATTTTCTTAAGTGGTATTTGCTAGGACAACTTTGTCCACTTTCTTCTAATTGTCGTTCCATGTGTCATTCTTCCAAACGAAAGTAAATGTCGCAGTGGACATTGAACGTAGCACGTGGGCACACAAAATTCTATTCGAAATTTAGATTAGGTTACATTACTGTATTTTAGGTTATGTCATATTGCCATAATTTACGTTTTGTTACATTGATCCAGATTAGATTATATTGTATTGCTCTAATTTAGATTTTGTTACATTGTTCTTGCTTAGGTTATGTTACATTCGTCCAGCTTAAGTTATGTTACATCCCTCAATTGTAAGTTATATTATATTGCCCTACATTATTTTATGTTATGTTGATCTAGCTTAGGTTCCGTTACACCGGTCAGTTGTAGATTATATTATATTGCTCTAGTTTAGATTATGTTATATTGCACTTCTTTACATTATATTAGATTGCTGTATTTTAGATTATATCACATTGTTCTAGTATAGTTTAATTACATATACTATAGTATAGTTACATTGTTCTAATTGAGGTCATCTTACACAGCTCTAGCTTATTAAATCAAGTGGATCATTAATAATTATATTACAAATCAATGAATGTTAAAATAGTCTGTGCAGATTAATAACCCGATTGTCCAATTAATCAAAGTCAAATTTAATCGATCACCGATGCATTAATGTTTTCATTACGAGAATGCTTTCATGAAAGATGCATCTCGATGGAAATATCCAAGCGTGAGGCACGAATAGTCGATCGAACCGAGTAGTAATTAATAAAATGAATCGTTTGCAGGTGGTGACGTGTATCCGTGTGATTGTGACTCCGGGAAGGAGTAAGCATCGAGGTACATGAAAGAAGGACATGAACTACTCTCAAGGTAAGCAACTCGATTTCGATTTTGGAATTCGACCAGTTTACAAGTTCCATTAAATTCGATGGAACGCGGTGTTGATACTCGGTCTGTGTACACACGTATACGCGTGCACAGGCGTCAGTCAGACGACGCGCACATGGAAAATTCGTCGAAGGTTTGTCGTTGTCCGATCTGGAGGTAGAAGCTCGAAGCCAAGCACCGAGCGGTCTGAAACTGTTCGGAAATTCACTCAACTAATCAAATACCGCTAAAACCGCTAAACAAGTTAGGTTAGCAATCTACGTGCTCCGAATGGCAACTTCGAACTGCTCTGCGGCTGCGAAGCGCGAAAACGCTCGCGACTGCTTCCGCAATCCGCATTGCCGGCTTCATCGTCGATGGAATCCCTTAACGAGGGGAAACGACTTCGACGTAAACGTTTCTGATTCCTTTCATCCCCCCGTGAAACATTACGTTACTCCGAATCCGAAAAATTTAGTCAATTACCTTTGTTGCGGCGCGTTCGTACAGTCATAAAGCTATTGGGGTTGTTTGCTCATTTTAGAAAATTCTGGAATAATCAACAGTTGCCCTCTGCAGCTCTTTACTGCGTGCAATTTATATTCTTAACCTTTTTCTAACTTAGTGTGATTTTCGAGAGTCAGCGTGGTTTATTATTTTATGTCGAATCGTTAAGTAACAAACGTACTTTTTACCTCAGGTCATATTAAATTCTGGACGAGCATTTGAAAAAGGCGGTTGTTGCCCACTTTCCTTTAATTTTTCACAATCAATGGAAAAGTATAATTTTAACTTAGTCGTTTGTTCACCCCTAGCATCACACCAATCCACACTAGGTACATTTTCTCAGGAGAACATTTCTTTTTCTCTTCATCGGATTTCTAACAACTCTCAACCACTATATAACAATATTTTCAATAACTCGCAAAGAGTACACAACAAACAAATTTATTTATTTTAAACTCCGTTGTCGGTTTGCGAGGTGTCACCGTTTTTCTTAAGTGCTAAGTCAAGGATTTAGTTTTAATAAAGTACACTATTTATCTTTGTCACTTGGTTGGTTATTTTTGTTCTCCGAGTAGATTCACTAATTCCATAACCTAACTAGCTCGTGGTTCATTAACTTCAATTCCAACGAACATACAATATTTTATCAGTTTATCAGTTGTTTTTGGAAACACCGTCGAGTATAGAGAGAAACTGTTTATGAATCTTTTGTTGTGTGTACCTTAAAGAACACGAAGGCACTTTTGTATTTTTCCTCCGATATAAAATGGCGGAAATATAGGTGCCTCATGGCAGTCATTTTTTGGTTTACGGTCTAATTTGTGTACAGAATTAATGTATCACTATTTCAATTCGTAAGAAAATGAAAAAGTTATTATTATTGACGTGAAATTTACTAAAGAAATATGTAAGAATCTCGTCATCTTGACGATTCGTTTCGATCTTCTTTTAAATCTGAACACTTCGTGGTTAAAAACGTGATATCTCTTTTCAAATGTTCATTTTCACAAAAATCAATATTCTTGCATGTTTCTATGTATTTATATAGTAAATATTATATAGAAATACAAGTTCATGCATGCTTTTTCTGAATTAAAGTAGGATGCAGTTATTCAGTGAATTATATTACGTCCTCGAAAACAGCCTTTTTGAGGCTGTCGAACACTCCATCATTCTGTTAGCAACGAAGAATATAAAAATTCGTGCGTTTAGGTTAAAATATGTTGACCATAAGTTTCCTAGTCGATTTTGTATTCGTCATATGGTTCTTTCGAAAGAAATTATTCGATACGGACGAAACGGTATCGACGAACACAATGATACATATCAGTTCCGGAAGCAGGCAATAAATTAAATATGAGTATGCAAATGGTGCCGAGCAGAGCGATCCGAAGATCGCACGGAAAGACGTTTCTAAACGCGTGCCACAAAGAGAAATTTTAACCAGAAACTGCATTTCCATTCACGATTCTTTCATGCACGGACCCCAGTATGCATTTCTAACATCGCCAGACCGATCGAGCTAATTTGCATCTCTAACCTTCCACGTCTGAAGTGGCTAACTCGAGTCGAACGCAACAAAGAGAAGAAGAAAAAAAAACAGAAGGAATTCGTTTCCCTAGCGATCTGAATCGGTTTAGCGGTCGCGCATTTGCATGTGAATGTCCATAAAGGCGAGTGTGCATTAGTATGTCGTTGCTCGTCGGGGACAGGTAAGGATAGATAACGTCGCTTGTCAAATATGAGAACAATTAGGGGGACAGAAAAGGGTCAGGAGAAAACATCTTGACGGGCTAACCACACGTGTCTTTCCACCCTTGGGAACAAAGTGACCCGGCCCGTTCGAACGTGATGCTCCTACAATTAAAAACTCGTTCGGTTTACATAGATGCTCTCCCGAGACTTTTTGTTTCCGTACATAGGAGGGTCGCCACGGGTCTTTTACATAATGGCTTTTCCAGCAAAATTAAATTCTTTGGGAACCGTACGATGAATACTTTCCTAGATATTTCTTCGCTCCATCATTAGTATAGGACGTTAAGTATTTACTATCTATCGATCGGTCTTCTTACATAATCACGCCAAATTTATTCACTTTATAACGTTGGTACATTAAATTCTATTAATTATTCTGTTGGTAATTTTTGTGATGTATAAATACATCGACTCTTCGTGTGTTCAATGGTCTGACCTCTAGGAGACAATATTAGTTAGTGTCCCTTAAATATTAATTTATAGTATGAACCATAGTTTGTGTAAAAGTGAACCGACATAAATATTAAGCTGGGTTACAAAAGACTTTTAGGCATTGCATAAATAGTAGCAACCTTGCATTTTATAAATAATACTAATCTTGCGTTTCATAAATAATACCAACCTTGCGTCTCATGAGTATACCAATCTTGCATTTCATCAATATGTATACTAATTTTGTATATTCTCTTTATGTTGGCGCCAATCGAGGTTCACAAGTAGACAAATTCATTATATCATCTTGATGTTTTCATTTTACGTTCGTAAGGTTCGTCTATAAAGGTTAAAAAATGAAATGTCACATGGAAACAAACTTTCAGGCAGAGAGAAGGCCATGGTCGATGCTTTTCACATTGCAAACAATTGCTATTGCCGATTATGTCAGTAAACGACGTAATCATGCTGGGAGGGGGCGTTTAGTCTCCCAAAAGTGCCTCTGTGTTAAAATTTGCGATTAGCTTCTAACTCGATGTCATTCATTCCACTGCGAAATGATTGCAAATTAACTGTTACAAAAACCACCGTCTGTAGAACAACTATAGCAGCTCTGTAGATTGTTAGGACAAAAATGTTATTTAGTCGACACCACGACTAAACAACCAAAGATAAAGCCACTATTTCGTTAGCTGAAGTAAATACAAGTACAGATTGGGGAAATGTTAGTAGAAATATTTATTTTATAAGAAACAAATGTTTTGTAGTTGCAATCTTTCTAGGTTATATTTAGTTAGATTATAAAATGTAAAATACAAAATACAAAATACAAAATATACAATATGTACACAATGTACAATATATAATATGGAATATACAATATAAAATATAAAATATAAAATATAAAATATAAAATATAAAATATAAAATATAAAATATAAAATATAAAATATAAAATATAAAATATAAAATATAAAATATAAAATATAAAATATAAAATATAAAATATAAAATATGAAATATAAAATATGAAATATAAAATATAAAATATGAAATATAAAATATAAAATATGAAATATAAAATATGAAATATAAAATATGAAATATAAAATATGAAATATAAAAGAATTTAATCTAAAAGGACAGAAATAAAAAATTCTCAAAACCCCATCGTAAAAATATCAAATTTTCAAAATCGAAAATTCGTATGCACCAAAACCGTAACATCCTAAAATTCCAACATCGTAAGGTATACATACATTTCCAAAGCCCCTACTCTCGTGTCGATGGAGGTAAATTAATTCCCATAAATTATCATCATTCCCGCGATCATTGAAATTTCGAACGCCATCGTCCCTCAATGCCCCGCGTAATGAATTTTTCGAAAGAATTGATATTTCATTGGATAGAAGCGTCTAGCGTCGGTATTCCACGATCGATAATACATCCGATTTGGAATATTGGATCGGGCACGTCTACGACCCTTGGAGAGCGACCCCGCGATCAAAACTTCCTTCAGAGGGGTATAAAAGGAAATTCAGAAAAAGTGGGCAACGCGCCAACGTTTCGAATAGAAGGCAAATAATGAATTTAGTCTCTTTTAAAGAGGCTATTGACGGAATCCATTGGTGTTCCTAAACGCATGGCCGATCGTGCGAGAGAGCCAGAACCACCCTCGTACTTTCCATCCCCTCCACCGTCCCGTAACGTAATTACGAAACTCGTCGTCGACCGTGCCAAAGGGGTTGTTTCTTTGTCAATTTTTTCCCCGCCGTCCTCTGTGAAACCGATGTTTACTCGGATCGCCACTTCCGTCATAAATCTCGATCGCTCGTGCGATATTATGATCGTGCAATCGTCGCGAGAAACGATGAAGTTTATTCAGAAATTTCTACGTGATCACCTTCCCTTTCCTTTGTTAATTATTTTTATCTGCACGGAGATTTACGTGGACATAATTTCGGAGGATTGTTAATTTTGGGGGTTAAATTTGTGTTACGATCCTTATTACCAAGTTTGGTCATTTATACGAGAATTTTTGTGAGGCTGGAGAAGTATGATATCGAACGCATTAGAGGTAACATTTGCGAGCATAGTAATGTTTCAAGGCAGAGACTTTCAACCCCTTTCATATATCAACCCCTTTTCAAAATTGGATTTAACTCCGCAACCCCTTTCTACATTGATGAAAAGCAAGAACCAGCTACAAACACATTTTCTATTGAAATTCGTGAATAATTTTAGACGATGTTGTTCGAAGATAGGGTGGAATTAATAATAATAAAGTTTGATGTATTAAAGTGACAAATTTTTTAAAGAAAGTAGCTTTTTTATACGACAATATATAATTTGGTATATTATGGTTTCGGTATTATTCGTACATACACCGTAATGTAACATGTATACTATTATAGTAATACTGTGTACTATGTATTACATTTTATTATTATATTTTATTATATCACTGTTAATATCATTATATATATTCCTAAAATGAAGATATGTCCGTCAAGCATTCCCGTCTCCCATTCTTACTTAAATGAAAACAATGGTATAGTTAGTTTTCCGCCTCTTAACCCCCAAGAAAGAAAGTTCAAATGCTATTTCAGTTTTTTAAATATGGCACCAAAGTGGTACCATCGGCACCCAATAGATAGATTTTGTATGGCACCAATGTGGAGTCACCGGATGGCATAGTGTTAACGCTAGAAATACCGTCATCAAATGTATACTCACTTTAAAATTGAACATGAAGTAGAAAAATAAATAATTAAATATTGTAGCGTCACAACAACAACGTCCTAACAGACACAACCATTCGTTAGCTCAATAAAACATGGCAGATATTTTGACAAAAGGTCAGCCACAAAATTTTATGACATAAAATGTCAAACCCGAAACCAGTTATTCTGACTGGTTGGTAATTCTAGTGTCCATATCCCTTGACCTTGCTATAGAGAAGCCTGTATACCGTACAAAAGAACAAATTCCTATTACCTCATGTACAGCCGGCAACCCACAACTTGGCCGGTGAGGACTACCTATTGTTTACAGTTTTCGGGTCAACTAGTATGCGTGACCGCTTGAACCAATAAATTCCGTCGCCAAAAATGCGTGAGAAAAAGTTGTGGGTTGACGGCTGTATCTGGAATAGCAGGAATAAATTAAAAAGTAGTCGATGAAACGAATAACGATTGAACTTATGTGTTTATAAATAGGATATATTTATAGGGATGACCTCTCGGTGACGGTCCCTTCGTTACCGACGCGGTTGTCATTGTTCCGTGGCTGTAATTGAATTCCCAAGGCAGCCGGTGGCAAGCAATCCTCATCCTCCCGGCATCAGCAATTCGAGGGCACCGTCGATTCCACGTTGAAACTCTACGAGATCCTGATTTACCCCATTCAGCCGGGAATAATGCGATATCCCGACCCCGAAAGCCACGTCGAACCTCACTTCGAACAGGGTCATCTTAGCAGGGGTTAGCCGTGATCTCGTGCAGTCGATTCTAAATGTCCGTTCTCTCTGTCGCTTTTCCGGATGCTTGCCTTGCTGCACGTGATTTCCATCTTGAAAACCGGATGTTTTATCATTTATCGCGTACCGTTACCTATCTGATAAGGTGAAACTGGTGCTTGTTTAAACGGTGGATTAATTAAAACGCGATGAGAAAACGGCCGGAAAACGTACACTTTCTTCTGTGGTTTGCCCGTTTCGAAATACCGTACGGACCTCGCAATTATAATTAAATGTGGAGATCGAGATTAACCGTTGTTAATTAAATTTGTACAGTTCTCCATTTGTTTCGGTAAGAAATTTATGTGTTGCGTTATTTTGGTGAAACGATCGGTTGAAGAGATTATAAATAACGATATAAATATCGTGGTAGAATTCTTGTGGAAACATTGTTTGAGGTTAGCTCGTGGTTTGAAAGGTAGCACGAGAGTTTTGGGAAATTAAGTCTGTCTCAGAGAATGCACTGAAAATGCATTCGGAGCTTTCAGAATGCAACGAGGTAATCGTGGTTAATGAATAAAAAGCATTCTTTAAAGAAGTTTTGAATAGAATAATCAGCTCGATGTTGTTTCTATTGTTGACAGTGTACTTGTTAGATGACAATTTTCTTCAGTCTGACATTTTTCACTAGAAAATGAAAAATAACATTGAAAATTATTATAATACTTTCAAAATTTATTACAATTTCAGAGCCTTCTGTTATTTTTGTTTTGGATTTACTAAAAATCACATTTTTACATAATAATTTATTCCAGACATCGCATTATAATATTATCGTGTATAATAAGGTTTCCTGGCACCAAAGTACCGTAAAATATCGCGTAGGATGTTCGAACTTAAAGTATAAAGTTTCACAAAAAAGACTACATAAACATTTCATTAAAATTCGTAGTAGGATATGATTAATTACTGACCTCAAAAAGCAACGAATTAGTTACTATAAACACTTAGCTAATATTTGACACTATTTTATAAGAACCCAACAAAATGGCACACGCGATGTATGAATTTAAAGCTTGAAGTTTTATAAAAATTACTATGTAAACGTTTAAATCCTTAACACAAAATAGCCAGCTGTTGGTTTTAAGGAACAACAGACGAGTTACCATAAACTATTAGATTGGCTGACAGAATATGCTGACATACAAATACCATAAAATAGAACGTTAGATATATCAATTCAAAACTTAAAGTTCTATAAAAAGGACAACGTAAACATTTTGTTAAAAACTAGAATACAAAATGGTGCCTGTCAGCTTTTAGGAACAATAAATGAGTTTTCATGAAAAATAAGGTAATATCTCACATGATGCGAGGACATGAAAATACTATAAAATAGAACTTGTAGCGCATCGATTTAAAGCTTAAAGTTCCATAAAAATGGTTACGTAAGCGTTCTATTGAAATCTGTAACACAAAATGGCCGTTTATCGTCCTCGAGGCACAATGGGGAAGTTACCAAGAGAAATAAGATTGACGTCTCATAGGATGCGGCGATATAAAGACAGTACAAAATAGAACTTGTAACACATCAATTTCAAGTTTATAGTTCTATAAGAAGGACTGCACAAACATTTTGTTAAAACCCGTAACGAAAAATGGTCGGCAGTTGGTTTTAGGGAAAATAGATGAATTACGTTAAACTATTAGATTGGCTGACAGAATTTGCTGACATAAAAATATCATGAAGTAGAACAGATGATGTATCAATTTGAAAGTTAAAGTTTTATGAACAAGAGAACGGAAACATGTTAAAAGCTAGAATACAAAATGGTCACTCTTCTCCCTCAATGGACGAGTTACCAAGAGAAATAAGATAGACTAATGTCTCATTATGTGTGATAACATAATAATACTATATAATGACACTTGCGGTATTTCTAGCTTAATTTATTATTAATTTAAGGCTTAAGATTTTAAGAAAATATGTGCATAATCTCTTTGTTAATATATTTAACACAAAATCACTGGTAAACACATACAGCAAACAGCAGCGCGGATACATTTTTAAACGCGGTTGTGTGATATTTAACCCTTTGCACTCGAATGGCTACTCACAATCGCCATTTACCCTAAATAAATAATTAACTACATTTATAGTGTTACACTGGATGAATTACTATATTTTGCCAAATAGATTTACGTCATTATTACTACGCATAGCAAATAGTGTTTCAGATGAAGTTGAATGGTTTTGAGAGGGGCACATTCTGATGGTAAATTTTTGTTTGTAAGTGGACGTGTAAAGGACATATGAAGGTCATTAATGTTTTTAAACATCCACTTACAAAAAAAAATTTCCATCAGAATGTGCTCCTCTCAAAACCATTCAACTTTATCTAAAACATTGTCTGCTATGCGTAGTATTAATTACGTAAATCTAGATGGCAAAATGTGGTGACCCAGCCTGTATATGTGCTGTCTAAAGACTGTCGAATGGGTAACAGTGACAATCGATGATATAAAATGATAATTTCCAAAAAGTTCATTAAACCTTTCTGTTGGAAAGTTTTCGAGACATCACGTGGCAATAACAAAGTTCCTTTCGTGTGTAAAACATATCGAGTTACTTAAGTTTACTCAAGTTTACTTTGATCATTGTTTCAACATATTTAAGTGTTTACAATGTAATAATAATTTATATCGTCTTATTCGGGAAAGTTCACAGATTTTTCTCGTGTAAAAAGCCACCGAATAGCTGCAATGGTGAAAACACAAAAAAAATTCCCAAAGCTGAAAATTTGCAATTTTTTGTAACATTAATTTTCTCAAAAAATTGTGCGTCCCAAAGAAAAACGGATTTCAGATTCGTACTCAGCTCGGAAGAATGTATAAGTATTTCATAGTAACTATCAAGAAAAGTAGAAAAAGTCAAAATTTGTTGTATATTGTTATGGGCATGTGTTTTCTGTTCCATTTCCGTGCCAATACAGGGAATAGATTTTGAAGCGTGTTCATCGTTAACGTTTCACGTGATCAAATGCAAATCCTGTGTGTACGGAGTTTCGATCGAGCGTTCTCCTGTCTCTATCACGAGATTGACGCCGTTTACCTCGAGTCATCGAGGACATGGTGCGAAGGGTCTTTGTTGCACGGATTGTACCCAGATGCGGACGCACGCAGGAAGCGTATAAACACGCGGTCCACGCCGCCACGAACCTGCTGTCTCCGCCATGACTGATGACCGGCATTACGATTTGTCAATAACAATTGTCCCGGGTATAACTGCATCGCGCAAACTGCAACTGATGGCTAACATCGATTGTTCACGTCGACGTAACTGTCCACCGCCGAACTGACCCATAACGCATCCGTACCAAAAATCTGCCGTCGACAGAAACCGTCCTGGAATTCCACCAAATAACCTGGAAACGTTGTTCCCCGTAATACATTGTATTCCGGCTTTGATTGCTCGCAATAACGGTGTATCGATTACGTTTGAGGCATCAGCTATGACGGCTTCACGCGGCGACTGACGTTCGCTAATACTGATAGACCATCTTCACCTTTAACACTTTGACTGTCGTGACACGCATATATGGGTTGTTAGGTCTTGGAATACTTATTGCAGGAAGAGGATTAGACCTCGGTCGAAGTTTTCTTCAATACAATAGTTCAATGGTTTTTTCGTTTCTTTAGATACATTTGTAGTTTAGAATAATAGTCTTTACCCTTAGCAGAAACAGAACCCAAGGAGTCATTACATTCTAACGGGTTTTTTATTGATTTATTGTCAGTCATACGTGGGTTTCAGAACCATTAGCCTTAGCCTTAGAGTCCTTGTTTGCACTTTTGGATTCATGTCGAGGTACTCCTTAAGTTTATTACTCGCTACGGTCATTTTAAAGCTTGAATTTTAAAATTTCATTCCTTTGTTAATTGTTACTTATGATATCATGTTTGAAGCACTACGGCCTCACGAATTGTTGAACTTCTGCACCATATAGTTTTCAAATATAAATTTTTATTTTGCTAGTTTTTGTTGCTAATAGAATAGTAACACTGTTCGGAGGTTTTCTATTTTGTTGTATATATTACTTGATTACATTTCACTAGGTGAGGCATTCAATGACCTCACAGGAGCCTCAATCCATTAGTGATTCTGATATATACAAATATAGTTAGTTTCGAAATGTGAGTTTTCTGCTTATGATCTGATCACTGCACGAGTTTGCTGTTATTAATAATGTTTTAATTTTATTCTGATTTCTGTTGTAAATACTCAATTACCATGGGTTTGACGCAGTCGGTGGCCTCATGTGACACTCAATATGTTGAAAATTCAAATACTTAATTTTGAAATTTAGGATATTAATATACAATCTTATATTTTCAGCAAAATGGCAGTTGCCTTATATCACTCGATCATTATGTATCATTTGAGGCATTTATAACCCTTTTGTTTAATTTATGAATTTATGTTTTTGAATTTACAACCTCGTATCACTTGTAGGATTGTAGGTTGGTTATATTGGTTATACTCTGATACTTGAGGCAGCGATTAATGATGACCTCATAAAGAAACCATATACCCCACCGATAAAAATGGACAATTTTGAAACATATGCATTCAACGTACAACATTATATTATATGTAAAATTGTAATTTTTCTTGACACATTTGAGGTACCGATTACTATGGCCTCACGCGACATTCAGAATTTTTAAGATTCAATTACCATATTTGCAATTTAATTCTTTCAATTTATAACATTTTATTATTTCTAACATCGCAATCCTCTTCTATGAATTCTTCTGTAACGCATGAGGCATTAATTATCGCCGACACGAGACGCTAATTAAACGCGGAAAATGCAAATAGGATATTTTCATGTTTAAGCTTTGAAACCGCAACCTTTTATCGTTTATAAAACATTAACGTTATTTGAAATTTGCTACGTGTTTGTTTTTGTTATAAATTTGTAAAATTCTCTGCACCAGACAGGTATTACAGTCGCGCGTCGGCCTTAATTATCAGTTTGACGCCAATACGGCTGTTCCACATTCGAGGCAGATATTTCACGATGCAATGCAATTTTCCCGAGTTTCTTTCTGCGTTTTCGAGGCGCCGCAACTAGATAAGCCGTGATTCGCGGATCCGCTGTTTACTCACGGCACTTTGATTAAAAAAGAAGGCGCGAGATTCCTTGCTAACGAGACCGCCACGCGACGCCCGAGGATTTTTTAATTAAAAAACCGAGGGAACGCTCGAAACGAAAACATTCAGCATCGGTGGCAATCGTGAGCGACGATCTTTCAGCGCCGCGAAAAAAAAAAAACTAGGTCGAAAACAGTGAGCTTCGTGTATTCTTTCGCGGAATGCCTCGTAGCGAAATTACGAGGTGAAACGGAACGACGGGAAACTCGTTAAGGTAGGCAACATTATCTCTTATTTGCGGTGGAAAAAAAAAAGAACACGCGGAGAGGGAGACAGAAAAAAAAAAGGAAAAACATTCGTATTATAACGCGTGTCCATCTGTTCGCTGTCTTATTTTCTTTTGTGAAAGCCGCGTAGCCGTCGGCGTTTCGTGTTTTTCCTCCGCGAGATGAATCAAATTAACTCATTTGTTATTGCTTTTGTGGATGATGGATTATTCGCAAACGCGCAGCTACTGTTTCTGGTAATAATGTGTATAATGAAATTTTCGGATCTCTCGACTTTTCCGGATGTCAGGATATTGGGGTTCCTGCTATGCATTTGAAGATATCGCAATTTCGAAATCTTGAGGCACGAGGATTTCGGTAATTTGACATAATTGACTATTAAAGGCACTGAAAGTTCGGAGGATTGAAATTTTAGAACTGTAGGACTTCATGACTTCGAGGCATCAGATATCCTAGAATGCTTGGGAGTTTTCAGATTTTGTTGGGTTGAAACTTTGGGATTTTTACATTTCGAGATGTGTGGATCATTGAATTTGTGAGTATCGAAGTTTTAAATTGTTAAGACTCTGGAACTTGGCAACTTTGAGACATTGATTAACAGAGCCTTGGAATTTAAGGACCTAGGACTTGAAATGTTTAGATTTTTATTGCGAGGCCTTGGAATCTTTGGACCTTGATATGCGAAGCCTTTCAAATTAAAAAATTTGGAAATTTTTAGTACTTGGAACCTGGAAATATTCAAACTCGATGACTTCACGACCTTTAAATCTTCGAATACTGTGCCTTTGACTCCTAGAAATACTGAAAATACACGTCAAGGCCTCCGGAAGCTTATAACCCTTAAATTCCAGAATCTAAAAACCTTGAGGGTCTGAAACTACACTTGACCAACTAACCAACATTTCTAATCTTTACATTAATAAAACTGAGAACCCTTTGACCTTGAAACCCTACAGTCCGAGCACCACGTGTCCTGAAACCACGCAAACTTCGTGTCTTATACCACGACGATATCGTATCTCCGAATTTTAAAAAATTCCCGTTATCGTAATACTTCGATCGCTGTTTGTTCAATACGTGATTGGGCAGTTTAAACTGCGATCGTTATCGGAAATTGAATTCGACGTTCAACGCGATTCTCAATCGGTGGACAGTTTAGTCGGTAACGAAAACGAAAAAAGAAGGAGAGAAAAGGAAAAGAGGTCAGAGGCAAAAGTGAAGGCTCGTATTGTGCATCGCGTGAGATGTTTCGTCGTCCCTTTTCGACCGTTCGTTTTATTTTTATTTTTCAAGGAAAATTTATCGTTCGTTTACTCATAGCTGTAGTAGCACGCGGAGCCTTGGGGGAAAAATTGCCGAGTGTCCTCTCCATTTTCTTCTCGCTCCCTCGGCTTTTCTTTCTTTTCTTTTACTTTCCTTCCTTTTTTTTTTCCTCCCTCGCCGCTTTATTCCTCCGCAGTTCGAGATTTCTATCTCCTTTCCTCTCGTATTTTCTCTTGGCCAGAAAATGTTATACGCGAGGACGGAACTGTGAAAAATAGAAAAACGTACGAGGTATGAAAAACAAACGGTAGGAAATATCCGGACAGAAGTTAAACTTCAATTCCTTTTTATCATCGGTGTTTTTATAAATGAGTCCCGTGAACCGAATCGCTCGACAGTCGATTTTCAATCGATCTTCGAGAAAAATTCATTTTATTTCACTGGTACGTTTCGTTTGTTTCGTGTATATTGCAAAACTTCGAGTATTATGCCATGCTTTTTTTCGTCATTAAATTAGGTTACATTGTAGGTAATCTAAGTATGGTGCATCCGCAATTTTGTATTTTATTTCGACAAAGAAGTTGCAAAACTAAGTCGAAGTATTAATTAAATAGTCCTCGAAACCGTCAAAATATTTATTCGCTCCATATCCTTCAAAATAATTATTGAAAATCGGCTTAATTTCGACTTTCTATATAGAGCCCCCCACTCCTTAATTGTTGCTCTTATAAAATGTGTATGTTATACAGTATATGAGGACATATGCCGCGTGCGTTCTTTTCTGTTAGGTACTTTAAATAACTGCAATCAATTTGAAAACTTATTAGTTGTTTCATTGGTAACAAAAACTTATAAATTCAATTTTTTTTATTCAAAAATAATTATGTTATATAACAAAAATATGTCACTGTTTACGACACTACGCTGCGGACAGCTTTCCACTGCGTACACAATAGCAGCTGTTCTCTATTTTTGAAAAAAATTTTTAAACCGTATGCCTGTACCTTCTATTTGAACTAACAGAAGTGTAAAAAAATTGAAAATTGACAAAGTTATTCAATGTTGAAAAAAATGTTCACGCTTTACTAAAAAAATTTCATGATTATTTGCAGAAAATTGTTGTTTAATATTATCTTTTATATAATATTGTGAGTTCAAATAGAAGCTACACTAATAAGCTTTAAAATAAACATCGAATCGTTAAAATCCGTTGACTACAACTGTTTTAATCGTGCATGCAGCGTCACACAGTCTTCGCATTGCCAAATATCTGTCTCGGCGCGCGCGATCTTCCAGAGGCTGTAACTATAAAAGTACTTCAAATTTCAACCTGAAACTTTGACAAAATATTTTCGGACATATGTACTATTGACTACCATAACTTCCAAAAAATCAATTTTTTGGACTTTCTAAACCAGGTTCCCTTAACCCCTTGCCATACAATTTATTTTTCTGGTGCGTCAGTCAGAACCAACTATTTGCAGCTATAATATTAATACGAACAAAGAAAGTTAAATTGTTATGCGCACTTTATATCCAATGATCCTTGATTATGTGAATTATAATTGTACATCAACGTTACATATAATCGTATACAAAATTTTTACCAATATTTATTACGTTGCATGTGCGTCACGAGTGAGACTCGTCAAAGTATGGCAAGGGGTTAAACCCTTGCACTATGTTTCATTCGGCAAATGCGTCAGACATAACGAAGTATTCGCTGCTAAAACTATAAGACGACTGAAGAAAGTTCGAATGTCAAGACTATTTCACATTCAGCGATCCTCCACTATACAAAAAAAAATTAGACTGAAATTGATCATTGATCCGTGTTAAAAATATAAACAAAGTTTACCGTATCTGAACTTCGACTGCGTCACGAGTGTAACTCGTTATTATAGAGCAGGGGGTTAATTTCGTCTTTCTACATAGAGGTCCCTCCTTAATTTGTTCCGGAGTTCGCCGAGGCACATGAGATCGAGACATTATTTCAATCTCAGGCCAAAGCACATAACACACGTACCCCGTTTATGTATTCGTAACAGTCGGGAGCGCAGCAACGAGCGCGAAGCTTTTGCCGCAGAGGAGTGATTAAGCGAACGGGCGGAAAAGGAACGTTAAAAACGCACGTGACGATGAGTAGGTAGAAAGGATGGATTAGTTAGAGGCGGTAGGTACAGCGAGTGTGCACGTCACTCGATAAGAAAAGCCACGTAACGTGACCTGTTGGCCAACGCGGCTGCAATTGCTGTCGGCCGTTAGAGTGGTTGCCATTTAAATTTCATTACAAACCTAAACTGCGGCGAACGTTCGCTCGCAAGACGGTGCCTGGTTGTAAAAAGTGTAGGCCATGCATTATCGAACTGATAACGGCGCTGCGTTACCAGCCGGCGCAATGACTTAATAGAAATCCACCGAACTCGTAACCCGACATTCTACGAAACGAGCAATTTCACCGATTTCCATGTACGCACGCCGCCGCAATTCAGCATAATTGCTCCGCCATTGATATAGTACACCCTCTGTACCAAAAATAACCGGAATCGCTTTTACCCTGTGCGGTCCTATGTCGAGCTAAGCTCGACATCGCGTTTCTCTTCTCTCGTAGATAGAATTCAGATAAATAGATTGGTTTGAAGACGTTTTCATTTCTTTGCCACTTGTAATAAATTAAAAATATGTTTGTTACGCACCCTGCATAATTGCAATACATTTTATTGTAAACTCACTTCTTGATCTATTTTCTGAATTAATAAAGGAGCTGTAGGTGAAAGGAAGCACGGTCCGCAAAGGGTTCACCCCTTGCGCTATGTTTCTTTTGGCAAATGCGTCAGACATAACGAAGTATTCGATGCTGTAACCATAAGACGGCTAGAAAATTCGAATGCCAAGACTATTTTGCATTCAGCAATCCTCAACTGTGCAAATCAAAGGTAAACTGAAATTGAACATTCAACGGTGTTCAAAATATAAAATAAGTTTACCGTATTTGTATTTCAGGTGCGTCACTAGTGTAACTTGTTATTATAGTGCAAGAGGTTAACACTAGGGCCATTCTACGCCGAATCGGTCACTTTTTGACCTCACCGTCTGCAATTTTGTTTTAATCGAAATATGTTATAGTCCATGTGAAGTTAGAAGTGGTTTAAGTCATCATTTTGCCGATTTTGGATTTGTTTAAAAATCGCAAGCCTTCAAAGTTTGCAGTCTTTTCCCAGTTTTGCGAAAATAAACTTCGCTTGTGAATTTTTTTCTCAGAAACTACTCGTCCGATTGAGCTAAATTTTTCTTTGTTTTATTCATAAAATATTGGGCTACTGTCAAATATTTCTTCTGACTTCGTCAATTTGTTATATAATATGAAAAAATTTAAACAAATTCCTTTTTTACGTTTTTCAATGAGGGGCCCGTAGGATTAAAATTTAAGGAACATATGAAAAGTGTGTCAAATGACTTTTTTATGTCTTTTATTGGAATTGTGTTGAGATTGTTCGTCGTTTTTTGCCAAATATTTTCATACAATGTCTTTATACAATTATTTTTTATCGTTATCTGTAAGATATTTAATGAATTATTATTTAAATATGGTCATCGACCATGCACGAACTGAAATACATACAAGGTAATCAAGTTTACCAAAGACATCGTTACTTTTTTAGGTAGATATACGAATTAAGACATTGTCCACATATTTTTGAACCACAGTACATATAAGTGGACTGTAGGATTTATAAAATGTATGACTTTGAACTATAATGATGTATCGTATAATGTATCCTATATGATTAGGTTAATATTCATTATGGCAAAGGCTTAACTTCTTGCCATACTTCGACGACTCTGACACGTGATGCACTCACAGTGCAAATGTGATGATTTTTGTTCGAACTTTTAGTACGTTTCATTCGAAGTTTGAATTCAATTGCAATTTGCAAAGGCAAGGGTCCCTGAATACAAAATTGACGTAACATTTAAACATTCGTTATTTGTTTTAATACATACAGCAGATACGAATAGTTAGTCTCGACGCATCCAACAAATAAATTGTACAAGGGGTTAAAATCTTCATTTATCATAAAATCTTAAAGGGTTGATTTTCATAATTGAAAAGAGTAAATGTAAAATTTGTCTCACACCGTGCCATCCGTCACAATCGCTCCTGACATCCCCGGCTCCGCGATTAAACGGCCCATTACTTCAAATATAATAGCGACTGTACATTCATTAAATGCGATAAATTCGATCAACAGCGTCGTGGCTCGGTTATAATCGCGTTAATTTGAAATCTCTCGAAATTACATCCGATTTGGGCACCGTTTCGCTTAGCCGAGCCGGCAAAAAGCGAGATTCGAGCTGTGTCTCTGAATGGGTGGACAAACGAAGAGGCGCAATAGGAGGTTAACGTTCACCAGAAGCTGCACCGGCCAAGAACCGGAGGCGTGCTCGAGGACCTCTATTGAATTAACTCCATTCAACAAATTGCTCTCGCATTATGCTGGATCACGCTTGAGCTAAGTTCCATCCCCTCGTGGTGGTCTCTCTGTCACAAAACGGCCGCGGCGCGAACGACGACCAAGTCTTTGTACGATTGAAATTCGTATCCTGTTGCTGCACGCCGACAACGCCCCTTTTGTAATTCGTCAAAGACCGGGCTTCTTCGACCCCTTCAATTTTACTTCGTCGACGGAAATTTCGCACGAACCCCCGGAATCGATCCGTCCACCACTTGGTTGTACGTAGTCTGCCCAATAAACACGCGAACCGAGTTCATATAAACTTTATTTTACAAAATTTAGAGCACATCGATCCTTGTCCCCTTTTGTAGCATTGCACTTGTCCCACCTCCATTTCCCTTGTTCAAGACAGCCCTGGAAGTCTTCAGAAGTAAGGCTCTTCAGCTGACTTGTCGTTTCACGTTTTGTCGTCACCTCGTCGTCCCAGTGCCGCCCCCGCATGACCATTTTACGTTTCGGGAACAGAAAAAAGTCGCAGGGGGCTGAGTCTGGGGAGTGAGGAGGATGATCGAGCATGGTGATTGAATCACGGGCTAGAAACTCGCGGACATTCACTGCTGAATGTGCAGGCGCATTGTCATGATGCTGCAGACATCCATCGCCTTCACACAAATTTGGTCGCACGCGTCTCACACGATCCCTCGAATGCTTAAGAACCTCCACGTAGAAGGCGGCGTTCACTGTTCGTCCTTCAGAAAGAAATTCATGGTGGACAACATCATGGCCAGGAGAAATTCATGGTGGACAACATCATGGCCAGGAGAAATTAAGGAGATACACAGCCCGATATCATTTTTTCAACATAAAACAATGTCAAATGACACTTACGACACATCGATTTAAAGCATGAAGTACAAGAAAAATGATTGTATGCATCATTCATTGAAGTTCGTAATATCAAATGGCTGAACGTTGGCCTCAAAGCAATTACCACGAACAGCAAAGAATATTTTATTAAGTACCTAACATTTGATACGATTTTATGTGACAAATGAATTGCTAATTGATACTTACGATACATCGGTTGAAAGCTCAAAGCTCAATGAAAAGTGTGTATAAACGAGCGACCAATATCTTTAATACAATTCAACTGGTCCGTAATTGAAGTACGCAATTTATGATTCGATTGAGAGTTAGCAAGGATTTGAATAAAGAATCAGTCATCTCGTATTAATTACAACGACGAAACCTTTACGTGGTTATTTTCATTAAAGCTTAAGCTTTGAATCAGAGTGCCATAAGCGGCGTTCACGATACTTTCATGCGATGTTTGCAATAAAAATCAGCGATACATAGATAGTGCCTTAAAAACTTACATTACCGAACGAATCAGGTTATAATATTTCGTCCATTTTCGCGCGGAACGGAGGTGGCTGCGAAATGGTAATTTTTGATGGAAAAATCGAACGCGATAATTGAATCGCGTGAAACGAAAAAATGGGGTGAAACGAGCTTCATCGTCACCGAATATCCGGTAAAGGTTTGAACTAGTTCGGGATCCCTGTGCAATTTTGTTTCATTTTATTTCCTCCTTTTTGCATCAGAAACAAATCGTGTTCGTTCTACTCGTCGTTCGCTCGTTCTCTCACTTTTTTTTGTCGTCCTTTTTCCTTTCACTCATTACCCTCCCACCTTAATTTCTCTTTGCCGTTCACCCTCTTTCGCCAGTGTCCGACGTTTCTGGCTGCTTGACCATTATTTACACCTACCCCCGTTCCCCTAGCCTTGTTCAAGCTCGATTGTATCCCAAGCGTAAATAAATGACCCCGTGATTTTTAATTGGACTCGGCCGGGCACTCGAGTTCTTCAGAATAAACGAGCTGTCCGACGAATAAGATCGCGACAAAAGTTGAAGAGGGGAACGCCGATTTTCCATTCAACTTTCCTTCACGAGGTTGCTCCACGGTGTACCATTAAAAATGGCTCGCAGCACCCTTGCACCGCCGGTTGTCGAACTATAACGATTTAATCGACGCGTGGGATGCTGTTTTATGGTTCGATTAGTCCTCTGTCGGGTATTTCATTCTTTTTAAGGGTAAACATTTGTGAACCCATTCCATGGGCTAGTAGTTCGTTTCGAGACAAGTAAATTGACTCGTGACGGTGGTTTGTGGTTTATTTAATGATTGATGACTGTAGATAGTTAGGCTAGATAGATTGACTATGGATAGCTAACTGTAGATAGTCAACTGTGAATAGTTATTCATCAATATGGGGATCAATCGTTAGTTACAATAGTTTGAGAGATAACCTGTTTTACTTCCCACAGTATGTAAATTCACGAGACCTCCAATTTTTTTATTATCGAGATGGCACTGTTAGATGCTCGTGGTTTTCCAAAAAAGGCAGTTTTGCGCGCTTTTGCAAACAAATACAAGTTTTAACTCAAAAGACCACCCGGATAGTTCGGAACTAATGCGACAATTTTCTACACTACGATGAATAGTATTTACTCACTATACGCGAGGAAGATTTTTGCCTATCTATGCTATTTATTACTATTTTGTTTCTATGTTGCTGTTAACTATGTTTGTCTGCTTTTACTGTGTGTTACTACATGTTTGACTAACTATAACTGACTGACTAATGATAACTATGTATTTACTCTTATTTTTACTATCTGATGGCCTAACTATAACTATCTGTTGACTATGATTTTTACTATCTGATGCACCAACTATAACTGTCTGAGTGATTAACGATAACTATCTATTTACTATAATTTGTACTATTTAATGCCGCTAATTATCTTTAGGTTCGAAGTCAACTCGGTATGATCGATGATCGATGATCACACGTTTTTTTTTTTTGCAGCTGCTAACTTTGAGGGTTGCCCCTTAAAGATACGGATGCAGAACACATTTTGTTGAGTATCTCGGAAACTATTAGTGCAAAAAGATTTGCAAAATTTATATTTGTTTAAACGATGTGGTAGAAAACATGATATTTTTTTCATTTTCTTTGTTGTATGTTAGTCTTTTTTACGGGCAAATTGGAATTTTGATCTTAGCGTTATGTAAAAAAATGTTATGTTTGGCACTTTTTCGTATCCCGTGCCGTCCGAAGTACCAGATAGCATATAATGCACCAAATACCATGGTTTATCCGGCTTTTATTAATTACATTATAATATGCTTTGTTAGTTGATCCTTAAAATAGTAATAATAGTAAAAATTTTTAAGTAATGACATATATAAAACTTACGTGTGTTGAACATCCTACGACAAGACAGCGAAAGATTATAAGTAAAGCTTCAGCCTAGCTGTTGCGTAACCCATTTTTTTTTTTTCAAATCTTTTTGCACTAGCATATTCTCTGTTCGAAAACATAAATTTCGTCGATTCATAGTATTCTTCTATCTCTAATAGTTTCCGAGATATTCAATAAAACGTGTTCCGCACCACTAACTTTGAGGGTCGATTTCAACCCCTCAAATGAATAGCAGGTACAAAAAAATACGTGTCGAATATTTATCTGAGAACACTTCTGTTATGTTTCATCAAAATACGGTGAGTGACACTTGAGTATGTTTCCTTGTAAGAGGTATGATCAGCTCTCACAGCGTAATTTCCTAATTTCCAAAGGCTCAATTCTAGAATTGCCAAATTCCCAACTACCTACATTCTCCTAACTCTAATTTCACGAATCCCCGCGTACAAAAATTCTAGTCTCGACGAAAACCCGTTTCCCCTGTCTTTAATGCCTCAAAGAGCCGCGTTCGCGTTGTCGCGACGAGCCACGCGCATTGCCTCCAAGACACTAATGCCGCATTTCAATGGACGCGTCATCCTCTGATCATGATCGTTAACCGTACAGCAGACAGCGTTAACGTTTCAGAAGTAAACGAGATCCGTCAGATTACAGAGCTCTTCACTTTTCCTGATTTATAATAAGACTGATCCCCGTCGGCTCGCTACCGAGGGGTTGCTCGGAAATCTCTCAAAGTTTTAATTACTCTCGCGTGGGTGCTAACGTTCCTTTTTTCCATCAGTGTTTCAGAACGACGATTCCGTGACGCGTAGCTACTAAATCCATGGAAACTTGATAACGGTTAAAGAGGGCCGGCCAAGTAAATTCCTTTGAGTAATTAACGTATTCCCAAGCTCCGAACGGACGAGGGCAGGGCCAGGGGGGATGACGCGAGGGAAGGGTTGCAGGGTAAAAGCGCGATTCCCATTTTGCATGGCGAACGTTAGAACTTGTCCGGTTTAAGCCAAACTCCCTGCTCTATGGTTCCGTGGACTTACGCCGCGCAACAACCTCTAGTCCCGCGCCGTAACTGGGTCAGAGTTTCTAGCTTACCACAATCAGATATACGTATATGTTTCAACATTCTTCTCATTGACCCGATGCAGCTTGAATTCTCACGAATAATTCGAGGCAAACAGAGTAGCTTCGTGTCACGATGCCGGCGAATCACGCTTCGAACCACTGCTAACTTTCCCAAGCGCTTTCGTGACCGACGATTTCTCGTGCCGCTTGGAAAAGATTAGCGAATTTCGGATTACCTTACGCTGTTTCGTATCTTTTTTTTTGCTACGGTTACGTTTTAAGAGTTTGATATTAATATATTAACCCTAAATGGAGTAGACGTAGTTCGGGTTCACCTAACGCTAGGATCAAGCTATTTTTCATACAAACAGAAACTATATACGAAACACGAACGTAGCGAAGCTCCAACGTTTGCTTGTTTGCTTATTTATTTATCTGTTTATTTTGTGGGTAGACTCATGGGACACCAGAATTTGCTATATCAATTTTGCTGTGGTAATATATTATTATCTAATATGTTGTTAACGAACACCAATTCACTATTATCTGTACTAGATACATATATGTCCACATGCAATCGTAGACGTTCCTCTGTGTTTTAAAGTAGGTTTTACATTTTCTGGTTTCAAAGCTGATAATTCTAATAAATAATTGTATTCATTCTAGCAATTTTAATACTTCTAAGAATTCTAGCGATTTGAATAATTCTGATAATTCTGATAATTTTGATAATTCTGATAATATTGATAATTCTGATAATTCTGATAATTCTGATAATATTGATAATATTGATAATTCTGATAATTCTGATAATATTGATAATTCTGATAATTTGAAATTTGAAACGTACTAGAATTCGAACCTAAAATTCGAACTAGAGAATATATGAATGCATCGTGAGCCTTAATTTGATCCTTTGAAATAAAACATTCGAAAACCGCGCCGATCGCAATTGTCACCGTACGTTTCGTTTTTGGCTCGATCATTTTCGAAACGCGGCATCGAAATCAATCTCCAAAAGCATTACGCGGCGGCGTGCATTGATAATGACACTTCGGTTTCGCTGCGTCAACTTCAGTTAATTGATTCGTGCTGGCTGGTTGGATTATTGCCACGGCAATCATCTACAAATCCCGAACGGTGTATGCGTGCGACGATCGTTGACCGAGATACATTTAACAACTTCCTTGAAAGCTCACCAGCGTCGGTATAACAATAAGCCCCCGTTTCCGCGTCCGACAAAAAGGCGATTCAATTTCATGGCCACGTAACGCGTTGTTCTTATCATCGTGCGTTGTTTCTCATCCTCTCCTCTCCCCGTATTTTTTCCCTTCTTTCGGAAGCACTCGGTTCGACAAATCCGTGACAAGAGAGCCGAGAAAATCAGCAGAGATGCGCTTTTCTACTGACCCAAATTCAACATTGGCCACGTAGCTGGCGGTGCCGAGAACAGCCGAAAGAGGTACGCAGGAGAAACAGAGATGGGAAACCTTGTACGTGGGTATACTTCGCAATCTGCATATCGATTTCCCGTGGAAATGCGTTATTCATGGGAAACGGAGTCGTACGTCGTGGAAACAGAAGCTGATACGCGCGATCGCGATACGCCGAGCCCATTTGAATCGAGACTGAACGACGACACACCATCTTCTTCTGACAGAACGAGCTGGAAAAGAAAATTCGACGGGATGGATCGAAAACATCGACGGAAATATTTCCTCCTCTAAGAATTCCAGGTATACCTGATGTAACTGATACACTGCTCGCCCGGTAAGTAACCGCTCGATAAGTGCACGACACAACATCCTCCGACGGAACGAGATGAAAAAGAAAATTCGACCAGATGTATAGAAAATAGTGTCGGAAAAATTTCCCCCTCAAAGAATTCCACGTGTATCTGATGTAACTGATGCACTGCTTGTTCTGTAAGTAACTGCTCGATAATTACGCGGTACAACATCCTTCGGCGGAACGGGGATGAAAAAGAAAATTTGACGAAATGCATCGAAATCAGTGACGGAAAATTTTCTGTTCTAAAAATTCTATACATATCTAACGTAACTGATGCACTGCTTATTCGATATATAATTGCTAGATAAATACACGTTGACATATCACCTCCTGACGGAACCAGATGAAAAAGAAAATTCGGCGAGATGCATCGAAAGTAGCGACGAAAAAATGTTCTCTCCTAAGACTTTCAGGTTGTAGCTGATGTAATGGGTACATTGTTCGCTTGATAAATAACTGTTCAATAAAGAACTACCCGATAAGTACGATACAACCTACCTTCATCTGAAAGAAGCAGATGAAAAAGAAAATTTGACAAGATGCTTCAAGAATAGTGACTCTTCTAAAAAGTGAATTTCCTCTTATAAGAATTCCATGTTATACTCGATGTAACTGATAACATTATTCGCTCGACAAATAACTGTTCAATAAATAACCACTGGATAAGTACATGACGACACGCCTTCACCTGGGCCGAAAGAGAAAATTCGAAAGCAGTGACGGAAAATTTTCTCTTCTAAGAGTGTTAGGTTGTATCTGATGTAACTGATACGTTACTTGCTCGATAAATAACCGCTTGATATACGTTAGGAACGCCCACTCACACGCATTGCTGACGCGTACCTATTTTATCGTGTGGTCTAACAGCTTTTGATCACGGAATCTTAATCCGTGCTGTAATCAATTAAATCATATATTGTGGTTTATTCGTGCAGTATATAAATATTTATGTAAGAATATGTGACATGTTCAAGGTGGATAATGTAGGTTTGTAAAGCAAGTTTTAGTAAGTTTATGAATTTTTTACAGAATATGGTACATGTATCTTTATAATTTACACTTTTCTGTTCCTCAATTTTTATATTTATCGAATAATTATATTCTGATAGGAATGTATTTGTATTTTTGTATTTTCGAGTATCTGCAAGCCCAATTTGTTATAAACTATCTTTGTATTTTTTAAATTCTATTTCTCAGAAACCTATGATCCTACATGTCTGTACTCACTAGTTTGTATATTACACTTCTACATTTTCAGATTTCCATAATTTCAAGTTTCTATGTCTCCAAATTCTATTTTTTAAATTTCTGTAATTCCATATTTCTACATTTTCTAAACTTTATATATCCCAATTTCAATAATTCCCGAATTTCTACATTGCTGCAAATTTCTGCAAACTCTAATTCCCTATGTTACCTAATTTTTATAATCTGTAAGTCCCTACATTTTAGTGTTATCGCTTTCAGTACATAAAACTTTGAAACAAACATTCAACTTTGTACTTCTTAATCATAAGTGCTATCATGTACGACATGTTGTAAAGATGATGCAGTATTTTCGGTCCACTATTATGGAAATACAAAGAAAACAAATTTAATATACGTTTTCAAAATAACATTGAAGTACTCTAAGGAAGCAAAAACGAAAAAATGAGGAATCTAACAAAAAGTCGATGTCTCTGTTATTTTATATTATGCTAATTATATTAATACGACTAAATAGTTCAAAATAAATATTGAAGCGTTCAATAATGATGCGAATCGGCATTTTGGAACACCCTGTACAATTTAACGCATTTGTTTCTCAATAATTTTCCCGCATGCTACAATATATTTATTTGTAACGATACCGTAATATAAATATTGATAACAAGAAATTTGCAAAACCTTGATAAACTGGAGTAACTGTATATTATGCAAATAAATAAAATCATACGCGCTGAAAATAAATTCCACTCGCGGAAAGTAATGCCAAATTAAATTTACATTTCCAATCAGTTGTGACAATGAAACCATTTTTTTTATACGTATTTTATTACATTTGTACACCTATTTTAAAAACATATAACATTCATTCGTTACAGTACTGTTCGTTATTACATAGAAAGTAACAAATTACTCCCTTTTCCGTGTATAATTAAAATGACGACTCTATTTCAATTCCCTCCACCGTTTCATTACAGCAATTTTTTAAATAAATATGGGAATCCCAAATGAAAATTCACGTTTTTAACGATAAACGTGGCCATTTGTAAATTACTCGAATGAAAGGATTGCGGCGAATGGCAAACAGCGAGGAGAAACGAAACAACAAAGAGGAAGGATATTTATCCTCGTTTTACAGGCTGCTCTTTGGCGAAAATAAAAAAGCTTGAAAACGCCATGAGCGATTGTTGCTCGAACGGGTTATGCGTTTTAAATGCGCTTTATTATAAGCATCATTTGTTATCTGTTTAAAAATGACAATGCCTGGATAGGGAGGAGGTAAAGTGGATGAAAGCAAACCGGAGGAACGATTTATCAGGAGGAACGGTGACAGGATCAGTCACCTCCTCTGTGTTCATATTCTTTCTCTGTTGTTGTACCTCGAATCTTTTCAAGATATCCATCTTCGAAATAATATATTCCGCGTTGTTTGAACGTATTACCAAAACTAATGTTTCTCCGTCGTGCTTCTTCCCTCGAAATCATTTTAACCCCTATGTTGTGCTGAATTTATTTACAAAACAATTCCATTAGCGCTATTTATCATAGAAACCTCGGAGTTCCGGGTCTTCGAGTCTGGCGACGTTAAATATTTCCGATTCCTGGAGGACTGAAATTTGAAATCTTGGGAGTTGAAAAGATTAGTTTTGGGAGATTGGCCACGAAGAAGTTTGGGACTTTGGCAGTTTGGGACCTTAGCAATGCTGAATTACAGGAGGTTGTGACTTAGTAAAGTGCAAACATTGGAGGATTAGGCATTTGGAAGTTGAAGATTTGGATGATTAGGCATTTGGAAGTTTGGGACTTTAGTAATTCGGAACTACAGATGTTTGAAACTTTGCAAGGTTCGGTCATTGGGAGATTAGGCATTTGGAAGTTTGGAATTTTAGTAATTCAGAACTATGGAAGTTTGAAACTTCGCAAGGTTTGGTCATTCGCAGATTAGACATGTGTAAGTTAGGAATTTTAGTAATTCATATCTATAGAAGTTTGAAACTTCGAAGGTCCGGTCATTGGGAGGTTAGGCATTTGTAGGTTTGGGACTTTAGTAATTCAGAACTATACATAGAAGTTTGAGACTTTGCAAAGTCTGGAGAGATAAGGTATTTGGATGTTTGGGACCTTGGGAATTTAGAACTTTCTAAGTTTGGGATTTTGCAGGGCTCGGATATTGAGAGATTAGGCATTTGGAAACTAGGGACTATTGGAGTGCAGACTTACAAAATTTGGGACTTTGCAAGGTTGAAACTTTGGGAATTTAAAACTTTCAACGTGTGGGTCTCGGCAATGTTCAGACATTGAGGTACTAAACATTTGGAAGTTCGGGACATTATGAGCGTAAAATTACAAAATTTGAAACTCTGCAAGGATCGGACTTTGACTGATTAGGCATTTGGAAGGTTGGGACTTTGGAAAGTTACAACTTTCGAAGTCTAGGACTTCTCAAGGTCTTTTCAAGACATTTGAGATATTCGGAGTTTGGCAATTTTGAACTACACAAATTAGGGATTTGGAGAGTTTGGGCATTTGGGAGTTTGCAACTTCGGAAGGATGAGACACTGGGAGTTTAGGAAGTTTGGGGCTTTGCAAAGCTTGGACTTTGGAAGATTAAACATTCGGAAGTTTAAGACTTTGAGAACATAGAATCACAGGAGTATGGGACTTTAGGAAGTTGACACTCTGATGAAGTTCAAAATTGTAGAAATGTGGGGCCTTGTAACTCTGGAACTCTAGAAATTTAGAATTTTGAGAATTCAAATTGAAAAAAAAACTTTATAAACTTGAAACTCTATGAGTTTGAACTATAAAAGTGTAGTATTTTGTGTGAGAATTTATATAATTGGAAAGTTGGAAAATTACAACTCTGAGAATGTAGAACCCCGGAAGATCAAGTCCTTTAGAATTCCGAAAGTTTGAATCTGCTAATTTCAAAACGTGGAAGCATCAGATTCCCAAAACCGATCCATCCATTACACATTGAACAATTCCGACTTCGAACAACAGCCTTGCTCCATATTTTAAAAGTTCCAAAGTAATATGACCCCGAGAAGGTAAAATGCTTGAAAATTCATGAACCCGGAGGAGCGTGTTAACCCCGTTCGTCGAAGAAAATGAAGCGACAGTGTCACGAAGTCGCATCATTCTTCGCTCGGTTAAGGAGAAAAGCGTCGAGCGATCAGTTTGCAGAGTAGACAGACAGCTGCAAGGTAATCTGTCAATTTATCCGTCAACGAAACTTTTACTGGGTTAACGGTACGCTCGCACGGGAAGAACCGCGATATATATTCTTCTTCTTCCAAAGGCTGCGACTCGTCGCACGAGGAGGTCACGTAACCTTCTGATCTTGTTCCAAAGGGTATCGCTACGAGATCACTACGATGACGACCCTTAGGAACAAGCGAGTTTTTCGAGCCCTGACACGAGTGGAGCTCGTTATCGGGTGGTTCGACGAGATTCCCTCGATCACTTTACCCTTCTGTCCATCAACAGAACCCTGAACTTGAAAAGAGTGTTCTTTCGCTTACGCCGCCATCATAAAAGCTGACTTTACTTGCGGGCTTTCGGGGTACAAAGTGGTTTATACTGTCACCTGAGGGCACGGGTCTTAGTTATTTTTACGAGTTTTTTTGACATTCTAAGAAACTGGCAAGTTTGGATCTTCAGCAGTTTCGGATTCTAGATATATGGGATTTTGTAGGGTTGGGACTTCGGGAGGTTGGGTAGGTGGAATAATTGAGGTTCAATGTGATTGGAAAGGTAGGAATTCGAGACTCTGGAAGATTTGATCATTGGGAATGTAAGATTCTATAAGTTTGTAACCTTGGGAGATTGATCACATACAATATTGAAGCTTAGAGAGACTGAAAGTTGAGAAATTTGGGTCTTGGGAAGATTGGACTATTAGGAATTTAGGGTTTTGCAAATTTGGGACTTTGTGAGTTTGGGACTCTGGAAGATTTGATCATTGGGAATGTAAGATTCTACAAGTTTGCGACCTTGGGAGATTGATCACATACAATATTGGGGCTTTGGGAGACTGAAAGTTGAGAAATTTGGGTCTTGGGAAGATTGGACCATTAGGAATTTAGGGGTTTGCAAATTTGGGACTTTGTGAGTTTGGGACTCTGGAAGATTTGATCATTAGGAATGTAAGATTCTACAAGTTTGCGACCTTGGGAGATTGATCACATACAATATTGGAGCCTTGGGAGACTGAAAGTTGAGAAATTTGGGTCTTGGGAAGATTGGACCATTAGGAATTTAGGGTTTTGCAAATTTGGGACTTTGTGAGTTTGGGACTCTGGAAGTTTTGTTCTTTAAGGGGTCAATCACGTGGAAAATTGCTACTTTGCGAGATTGGATCTTTATAAATTTGTGACTTTGGAGGATTTGATCATAAGTCATTTAAGATTCTACAAGTTTGTTACCTTGGAAGATTGATCACATAAAACATAGGGCCTTTGGAAGATTGAATAATTAGCAATTTATGATTTTACAAGTTTGGGACTTCGGACATTTTGAACTTTAGAAGTTCAGTATTTTGAGAGTTTGAGATTTTGGTCACATAGAGAATTAAGACTTTGGAAGATTGAAACTATAGATGAACTCTGGAAGCCTGGATTATGAAGATTTTAGGATTCCAAAAATTTGGGGCTGTGTGGGTTTGGGATTCTGGAAGTTCTAGTTTCTGAGAGTTTAAGCACGTGGAAAATTAAGATTTTCGGACGATGAAATCCTAGAAATTTGTACCTCCGGAAGACTGAATCTCTAGAAATTCGAGTCTCCAGAAAGTTACATCATTAGGGCATTGTGCTTCTATAAGTCTGGAACTTCAAAAGTTTAGAACTTCTGCAAATTAGTACTTACTAAAACTAATTTTACGACTGTGAACATTTTTTGAACTTCTGGAGTTTGGGTCTCCAAAAGTTTGAAACACTGAGAGTGTGATATGGAAAATTGGCTTTGGAAAAATAAACTTCTACAAATTCGGGGTTCTGCAAGGTTCGGCCATAAGAAAACTAAGTTTCCGCAAATTTGAGATTTTGTGAATTTGGAAGTTTAGCAGTTTGTGTATCCAAAAATCGTATACGGAGATTCTCGATTTCTGCACCTGATGGCATTGTAAGTTGAGAAATTCGAGACATCGGACTCTCGAGAATTCGAGATCTTGGACTTTCAAACTCCGAAGGATTTAAACTTCACTTGTAACATAGAAACCTAAGCGATTGAAAGTTTAGACGCTTTGTTGTTTCGAACTTTGTGAGCACGAAACCTTGAACGGAAATTTAGTAGTCTGTAACGTTAGAAGCTCGGAATTTATGATCTTTCATTGGATAATAGAATTTGCAGACCTTTACTAACTTAACAGTTTGAATCCCTAAAATGTTTTATCATAAACTACTCGATTACTAACAGCTTAGTACTTTGAAATCCTGAAATATAATTCGTGATGGTATTAAATCTACAGAACTCTGTTTCTAGATCATCGTTATAACCTAAAACTGTTAACAGAGTTTTGAAAACACCGCGCAAGCAGTTTGATGATATTTTAAATAATCAATATAAGAAAATTATTCGCAGAAAAATGATAGTGGTGGTTAAATTAAAGTGACAGCTACTAATACTACCCTTGACATTATCACAGACACAGTACTAACTACAGGGAACAATTATTTCACACACTATCATAACACAAGTGCCAAATCTTGGATCATTGTGAGAAACTTAACCAGTTAGCTGTGTTTGACGAGTATAATCGTCATGGAGAAGTGTCATTACGAGTATACTCCAAAATCACAGCTAACTGGTTCATCAAATAATAAGTCAATATCGGTAATGTAGTTAATGTCTATTAACTACGCTATTACGCTATTCACTCTCTCTCAGTCACGCTGTTCACTGTTATTCGCTGATACTCGCTGTTTCACTGTTTCGCTGTTCGCTAAAGACTCTGATATGCGCTCACTATTTCCACACACCCAATTACATACAGCAAAAATATTCTCATCCTACAGTGATAAAATTGTTTATTTTATAAAATAGGCCCATCTTTTTGCTCCAATATTTTAGCACCGACACTTATTCTGTGATTGACAAGTATACTTATAAAAGTGAGTGTCACAGTTAACTGGTTAAAGCGTGAAATCATCACGACAATCAATAGGTGTTGAGCAGATCACTACAATCTGGCCTACTCCTTAGCTAGAATAGATATAATAAACGACCCGAAATGTGAATGCGGCCATGAAAGGCAGGACATCGACCACTTATTATGGCAATGCCATACGTTCGATGACCAGAGAATAAACCTGATCAGTGCATTACATAAATTGAGCTTCCAACTTCCTTTTTCATGCAACGTTATACTTCAAAAACCTACAACAGCTATATGCAACGCCATACTGTCGTCTCTCAAAAGCTGCAATTTATTAATCTAACTTAGCACCAGGAAAGGCATTTCAATTGTAACCGCACAATTCATGCATTCCTTCGTTTATACATTTGTTTATGTAAAATATACATATGTAAATTAACACTTTGAGTGCCATATCACCCAGACACGGGTAGCGTGTGAATTCATACATATATCTATCGCTAATTTTAGTTGAAACATTTAACATAACAAAATATACCAAATTTTTGCAAATATTAGGTTGTCCCATAAGTTTCTTCCCTCTTTGATAAAATATAAAAACGCACTTCGAGGAATATTTTGCAAGTAATCAAGGAGTACATAATATTTATTGAGGAATGAAAAAAGGGCGATACAGTAGAACACCTTATATTTAATGCAACAAATATTGAACAATAAATATTGTGTATACATTTCTACTAGAAGAGGAAAGAATTTACGGGACAACCTAATATATTACAAAATGTCGAATAAACCAGGGTAGAATATTATGAAAACTATCTATAAAATTTATCGAAAATAAAATTACTTCCTAAAAGAAATTGAAACTGTTTTAGTGTGACACTCAAGGTGTTAAGTGATGCAAAATGACATCAATAGAGGTTGATAATGCTGAAAGAAATAAAAAAATTCTGTTGATTATGTTCATCAAATATTTCTCATAGCGGAGATAGTTTTGGGACGAGGATGAACAGACGAATTTACCTACACGCGAAACTAGAAGTGCCACTTCGTCATTGCCTTACGGTAACGGTTATGCTTCTTGAAAGTTTACCAGTTTGCCGAGCATGCTATCTTCCTGTCTCTGTCCCATGCAACTGTAGATACAATCTTGTGTCCTCTTCTGCGTCATACACGTTGGACCACTTTCAACCCTCCTCGTAGTGCTGTGCCTCGTTACTAAGAGCTAAGTTGTACATTGCTCTACTGTGGTACTGTATGAAAAAAAAGGGACAAGGGAAACGTGGCGATATGTATAAGGTGTCCGGTTTCAAGACATCAGTTACGAGGGGAACTCTTTAAGTGTTACGATCAGTCATTTATCAAACTTGTAGAAAGCATTGAACTGAATATTTGGGTAAAAGTTGCTGTATACATTTTTAAGTACTACATACTGATAGATCCCAACATACACTGGCACAGAAAAACTCAGAAGGAATACATACTGATGCACGTAAATCACAAAATATCATTTACTTAAGTATTCTTTTTTACTTAAATATTTTATTATATTAAAGTACCATTGAAGTTGCTAAGAATTATGCCATAACATTATAACTATACACACGATGTTGTTGTATATTTTAAATAATGAAGATAATTTGAACATTATAAAATTAAAAAAAAATTAAAATTTAATTAAAATTAAAATTATTAAATTACTAATTGTGGCAGGGTGTCATAAATGAATGACATTAGGAAAATTTCCTCTGTTAATCATGTATTTTATGAACAGGGTTAGCTTCAAATCCGCCATTTGGAAAAAGTGTAACCTCTTCAATTCTTATTAAAAAATGTAACCTTTAATACAGTTGGGAATTTCTCAATTATTAAAAGAGTAATCATTTAATTCTATAACAGATAATATTTCGTGACATATATTTAAATGTTTGAGAGAGAAAAGTACGTATTTATAAAGGAATTATATTGCTGCTATATTTGGTTTTGAATAAAAAAATAATTTGAAGCGAGTCCGACCTAGTTATTAAGAAAATGAAATGCTTTAATTGTGATGTGATATGCAGTAGGAATTAATAATGTTTGATTAAGTTGATTTGATTGGCCACTCATTCACGTCTAACGTTTAATTCGTAATTCGATACTGTTTGATTAAAAATTGAATTGCTATTGATTATATGGTTGTTCAATTGCAGGTAACTGATTAATTTTTAATACAGACTTCTAAAAATAAACTTTCATTCAGTTCGAGACTTCTGGTGACATATTTTAATTAATATTGAAATCGTTAGTTCATATTAAAATGTAATATGTAATCATTCGTTTAAATATTACGCAATATGTAATCTGTTCCGATGAAGAATTAAAAATTTAATTCTTGATTCAGTCATAATCAAAGATTAAAATTAATTCTCACTTGATTCTATTATAATCTGAACACGTGCGATTCAGATAAAAAATACATTTTTACCGAAATGAAAATTCAGGCTTCAATTATGAATCCGATCGCAAAAGATGAATCTAATGTAGAATTATAAAAATTTACAAGTAACTATTAAAAGTTAATAGTTAATTGAAAAAGCTCTTAATTAAAATTACGTTACAATCTTTAATTTAACAAGTTTGAATTAAGCATTAACCTTTAGTCTTCCATTGACAATCTCACTTTACTAATCAGTTCAATTAATTGTCACTGAGTTCGATAAATATTTGGTTTGTAATTAATTTGTCATTAAATCCATCTATCAACAGTTGCAATTTCCCGTTATGTATTAACAATCACAACATTAAATTGTAAATGAAGCAATTAAACAATGTATTAATTAAAGAAGTTCTTAATTAAAATTACCTCTCGATATTTAATGTGATAAATTCGAATTAAACATTAATCCGCAATCTTCACTCAACAATCGCATTTTACTAATCGATTCAATTAATATATTTCTTCATCAAATCGATCGATTAATGATTATAATTTAATCGTTAAATCTTTAACAAAGCAATTAAGCATCACGTAACCTCACAACGCAATCGCATCGATATCGGAAGAACAAAAAACTCACGTTATCTTCCCTAAAATGATCAGGTTTCCAACCCTTTCTTTTTTCCTGTCAGAAATGACGAGAGCCACGGTCCCCCGTCTTTCTGTTCCTCGGTCGTGGCCTAATCCAACGGACTTAACTGCTCGACTTTACGTATTCTGCGGAATTAGAGGATAAAGATTATTAAGTGACGGGTCGAAGGGTCCTTCGAAATGAAGGGACAGCCGGAAAATCCTGGCTGACGTCCCGTGAGATCTTCCCGTTACAGAAGATCCTCTTCGGAACAAGCTCCCGTTTCAAATAAAATTTTCCATTCGCCGGAAAAAAAAGAAGTTGACCGAACCGTCCGTCAGTTTGAAATCTGAACGTCCGTCTACTCCAACGAGGGTATGTCCTAACCTTTGATCCCGAGTGGCCGGAACATGTTTAATTAAACAGCATTTGGAGCGTCGGGATATTTTGGAAATTTAGAACTTTTGAAGTTTGGGACTTTGCAAGGTTCGAACATTGGAAGATTGGGCACTTGGCAGTTTGGAATTTTTGGAGCATAGAATTATAAAATTTGGAGTTGTGTGAGGACTGCACTTTTGAGATTAGACATTTGAAAGGCTGGGACCTTAGGAATTTAGAATTTTCGAAGTTTTGGATTCTGCAAGGTTCGGATATTGGGAGATTAGGCATTTGAAAGAGTGGGACTTTGGTGATTTTGAGCTACAGTAGTTTGGGATTCGGGAAGGTTAGACATTTGGAATTTCGGAACTCTAGAAGTTTCGAGTTATAGAGGTTTGGGTCTTTGCAAGGTTTGAACATTGGAAGATTGGGCACTTGACAGGTTGAGGCTTTTGGAGCATAGAATTATAAAATTTGGGGTTGTGCGAGGTCTACACTTTTGAGATTAGACATTTGAAAGGCTGGGACCTTAGGAATTTAGAATTTTCGAAGTTTTGGATTCTGCAAGGTTCGGATATTGGGAAATTAGGTATTTGGAAGAGCGGGGCTTTGGTGATTTTGAGCTACAGTAGTTTGGGATTTGGGGATTTTAGGCATTTGGAAGTGTAGAGTCATCGAATTTTGGGATTTTCGATGTTTGCACTTTGGGAGATTGGGCGAGTGGAAGGTTAGGACTTTGGGAATTCAGAACTTTTAAAGTCTGATACTTTGAAAGGGATTTGACTTTGGAACGTTAGACATTTGGAAGATTAGGACTTTGGTAATTTTGAATTACAGATGTCTAGTGTTTCGAGAGTCTGGGCATCTGAAAGTTTGAGACTTCGGAAGGTTGGAACTTTGCATGATTAGAATCATAGAAGTTTGAAACATTACGAAATTTGGACTTCGGCGATTAAACACTCGATAGTCTAAGACTTTTGGAGTATGGAATCATAAGAGTGTCTTTGAACTTTTGGGACTCAGAAAGACTAATTTGGACTATTGGTCCTTGAAACAATGAGACACTAAAAATTTGGGACTCTGAAAGTTTAGACCCTTCGCAGTTCAAAATTCTAGAAGTTTGCTACCTTGTAAATTTACAACTTTAAAAATTTCGAACAGCCGAAAAATCCTGTTCGTCATCCCGTCAGATCTTCCCATTTCAGAAGATCCTCTTCTGAACAAGCTCTCGTTTCGAATAAAATTTTCTATTCGCCGGAAAAAAAAGAAGCCGAACCGAAGGGTCCGTCAGTTTGAAATCTGAAGGTGAGTCTACACGAACGACGGTATACCTAACGTTTGATTCCGTGTGGCCGGAGTATGTTTAATTAAGCAGCATTTTGTCGGTTTCGCGTTCCAAAACGCAGGCGCTTTAGTTTTTTGCGGGTCGGTCAACCGGATGTCACAGGACTCGCAGCAAAATTACCGGGCTACGAATTAACCAGACATTAAACGAGGTACGGTCTTTCGTTTGACGAAATTCGTAAATGCGTTAGGAAGTTTCGGTGAATTACACGGTCCAGGAGAAAGTTTTCCGGTAACTCGGTCTCCTGTATCACCCCTTGAGAAAGTTAGCCGCACGACGCGTAAGTCCCTCCATGTCACGTAATCGTATAGTGATCATGTTAATCGGCTAACCGATAAAGCAACTTCAGCCTCGGTTACCACGATCTAAGTTGATCATTCTTGGTGATTTTAATCATCGACAATAAAAATATTTGTTGTTACTCCATTTTATTTCTGCACACATCAATTTTGGTACGCAAGCGTTTCGTGCTTTGCGATTGTACTAATTGTTTTGCAATTGGGTTACAAATCTAATGCAAATATATACAATGATAGGCGGTATAAAATAAATATACAATAAACTGTATGAAACCGTGTAAAAATAATATCATGCTTTAGAAAAATAGAAGTAGTGTGCATAAAATATATAATACATGGTGTAAATAACGAGGGATAATTACATTTCTAATTAAATATATAATTTATACATATAATATGTATGTATTAATAAATATATAATAAATAAATTGTATGAAATACTATAAAGACGGTATGGTACTCTGTAAAGATGGAAATGATTTGAAAGAATTTATTCATAATTTAAATAATGAGGTTGAATTGTATTAAAAATATAATGCAAATAAATACAATAATAGGTGGTACAAATTAGTTCGCTGCTAATAAGTTACATGAAATAAATAATGTATATAATTTAAATACTGATGAATGATGACATTAAATAAATACAATACTAAATTGTATATAATAAATAATGTGTAGAATTGATCCATAATATAAATTCTAACGAAGAATGATATTAAATATATACAATACTAAGTTGTATGAAATAAATATACAATAAATTGTATAAAGTAGTGTAAAAATATTATGATAAAACTAGTTGGAAAAATTGATTAGATTTGATTATTGAAGCTTACTTGCAAAATATTCTTTGAAGCACGTTTTTATTTGATATCAAAAAAGGAAGAATCTTATGGGACACCCCAATACATGTTGTAAATAATAAGGTAGAACAATATATTTCAACTTTACTGCAAATAAATACAATAATAGGAAACCACACTATAACTTTGATTATAGAACCTTACTTGCAAAATATTCTTTGAAGTACGCTTTTTATTTCATGTCAAAAAAAGGAAGAATCTTATGGGACACCCCAATACATGATGTAAATAATAAGGTAGAACAATATATTTCAACTTTACTGCAAATAAATACAATAATAGGTGGTACAAATTAGATGTGTATAAACAAACAACGACGTACACATTGAATGGTGTGTTTCTACACGCGGTGGGTTTGAACGATTGCTTTAGGCCAAGCACGTAATATCCGCAACTGGGTTCATGTGCCCCGGTTGAAATCGGCACGGCTAATAATTACCACCCTTGAAATTCTGTTGCCTTCGCGTCACCCTTCGCGCCATTTCACGGATCGCTAAGTTCACGCAGCGATCTCGAAGGTGGCCCAGTATGAACCCAGCCGGCTGAGTGCCTTCACTCGCACCCGTTCAGACATCTTGCCTGCGGGGCTAAAATCTTGCTGGGGATGACTGCAATTCAGTGAAATTGAGGGGATGAAATCAGCTTTCACGTCACTCAGTCGTTACATTTTTCCCGTCATCCGTTTTCCGATGGATACACGCTCGATCGACGTCGATATTATCCCAGAAAATTAAGGACAAAATACAATCGCTTAATTCCTTCTTCCTTCATACTTACATACACACTGATATGGATCGGAAATAATTTTGTTCTCTCTCTCACCCCCTAGATCAGTCAATGTTCTTTTCAAGTGGATCAGTTTTTCATTTTCTTCTTTACACAAATTTTTGCTGTGGGGTCATATCGCTTCCATTTTAAATTACGTATAATTTTAAAATACAAAAAGTAAAAGCATTATACAGATGGGATAATCCAACATATTTTAAATATAGAATTACAAATTTATTGTCATAAAATCTATATTTACCATCATATTTATCATCGATCTGTATTTTGAAAGAAATCATAAAATTTTAGCAGAAAAGTAAACACCATATAAATAAAATGAACCCCTATTTAATTAATAATATTTAATCATTTTTAATAGCTTCCTTGATACTATCCCATTCTCCCTATAAGGGTTGAGATATTCAGGTGATAATTTCTTGTTTTTAAATGAACACATGATCCTGGATTTTCCTTAATTCACCTGCCTCTCGATGAAGTGAAAATGAATTTCATTTGAGAAAATACCTGTTCACATGAGTAGCAGCCTCCAAAAAGCAGCCACTTTAATTTGTTAGCAAGAATACCTACTGATCGTCGTAATTAAGAATTGTTCCACATTAAAATCTTCCCAGTTGGTCAGCAGATGACCCGCGGGTCATAGGTTACTGTCCACTGCCGTAGATAGTTAGTGTATGGCGTGAAGAAATCCTCTCGAAGTTTCATTCCAATAATTTTAATTTAAGAGATTGTTCAAGAAGAAAATAGACTAAGGAAGTCTACAGAAACATATGTGTAAAAGGGGACTTCGACTTCGCTATAAAACCGAAATGTATTTCAAATGTATTTTCATTAATAATACCATAGTACAATAGTTACTTATTGTGTATACCCTGAATTATTTTTGTAAATTTTTTTTCGTTAGACATGTTCAAGAGGGGTGAAAAACCGCTCGCATAACATAATTTCAAAATAAACGTTCACGACAGAAAGTAGCACATAGGATCGCGGGAATAATCAGGAATACAAATTGACACGAGGGTCGTTGATTTCGTGAAATTCGCAGTGTCCGGAGCGTTAATAAATAAATACCGATAGGTCGATTTTGACTGATTGATTTGTTATTAATTTGAACGCGACAACGATGAACGGCAAGTAATTCGCGCGTGGAAGTCGAGAAGAGACGATTTCGAACTGCACGAAGCACCCTTGAATTAAACTACACAGAGAACACCGATATTGCAGGCTGCGAATGTGTTCAGCTATAAAAGATCGTTTCAGCGCCCCGCAGATTGGCTATTAAAACCTTCCATACGAAGTACCTCAGGAGCCCCGTTCACTCCTACGAAATCCCCTAACTTCAGTGCCGGTCGAGAAGGGTTGTTTCCAATTTTCCTGAATTACGCCCGCCACGACGAGATGCGTATAGTTGATAAAATTCGTTTTCAATCCCTCCTTTGCGAATGGATGGCTTAATATCGTTGTTACTCTAGCCAGCCCGTTAAACAGCCTGTTACCGAACTTTTTAACAATTTCACTTTCACGTCATTGAACGAGCTTTCGATCGATGCTTTAGATCGAATCGGTATATTCGTGTATTCGAATCGCAAGATCAAGTACCGCTGATAATCGAATATTTAAATATTTGAATCTTAGATTAGAATACGAGCACTTTAATGCAGGAGTAATCGAGTGTTTGATATTGAAGTTCGAATTCGAGTGATGCTCGATTAATTGAACATACTGGTATTCTCATATTCGAATTTTAGATTCAAGATCTACTAATATTTCAATGAGACAGTGTTCGAATATTTCTATTAATTTGATATTTGAATGTTTGAATAATTTTATACGTGAGCATTGGAAAATAAATATTTTAAATATTCGAATAATTCAGTGCTTAAATATGTGAATAATTTGATATTTGAATGTTTGAATAATTCAACATTTGTTACATAAGGTGTACTTTAAATTTACAAAGAGTGTATAAAAACAGTAGAATAAAACTAGTCTATTTATTTGAAAATAATCCTGCTTCTGTGCAAATGGTTCCTCTTTATTGTGACGTTTAACCGATCCTAATGTTTCGTAAAAATAGTATGCATTCCGAATAGGCGATGTCACAGTCAGATCAGTAAACTAACTTTACTTCACTGTCACTTTTCAGCACCATTTTTCACTGAAATATTTTGTTGTCACTTTTCACTAATTTCTTAATGCAATAACAACGATTAACGAGCGAATGCACCCAAACGATTATTAAAAAATAACGTCAGTGTTTGCTTTTTTCTCTTTAACTAACACTGTCCAAATAGTTCAAGCAGTCGAATTACGAAATGGAATAGCTTATCTCAAACGCGTAATACAGAACGAAATTTAAATTTAAACCCATCGCCATTAAGCAGCCCTCAATTTCTCGGTAGCTTCACGTCTGATAGGATCCCGTGAGTAACTCAAAACAATCGGGCCAATTTCACGGTCGATTCTTTGGTGACCCTTGCATACTTAATCGGTAGCCGTCTTCGTCGGACATATAATTGGGTTTTTATAAAGGCCTGCAGGACACGAGGAGGAAAAGAATAGAGTCTGGGTATCTCGATGTTGGATATTCGATGAGAGAGACCCACCACGATAAGAAAGAAGCTTCTCATGAATACAATAATGGCGCTATGCCTTTCCAGCTACCAGCCACGACGTCCTGGCTTTTAATGAGGAACATTGTCAACGTAGACTACGTTTACCAAGAATCTGTATCTCCTGCTTCTTTATTAATTTCTACGGGTAATAGAAAACGAACCACTCGTTCGTTTAATGATCGATTTATCGAATTCCATCGGTGCAATTTCTCTTGCTTTATTTATGAAGCCCGATGGGAAAACGCATACATTTCTACAGGAAATTTCATTAAATTGCAAATACGTGTTCTTGCATTAATAAATAAATAGAATATGTTTGTCGTTATGCAACCTCGACACGGCAATTATACAATGGTCGATTAATATTTAATTGATGGAACAGTTCTTATAATTAAGGTGTAATATTGTGAAAAATCTTGATGCAACTAATAAGGATACTAAAATTCGGATTATTCCAAGAATTTTAGTGTTTACCGATTTCTGTAAATATCGAGTACGATTTAAATATGTTTTGAATAATATTTGAACGGTTTAAATGTTCAACATTTCTCTAAATAAGACTTATCTTAGTTATTC
Organism: Coelioxys conoideus; assembly: GCA_947623535.1. Taxonomy (NCBI): domain Eukaryota; kingdom Metazoa; phylum Arthropoda; class Insecta; order Hymenoptera; family Megachilidae; genus Coelioxys; species Coelioxys conoideus. Next base: position 27,076,872 of record OX392450.1, on the reverse strand, counting down.
ACTGAAATATTATTTAAAGGAATAGTATTATCTAAAATCTATACTTCACAAAGATAGTAAAAGTAATAAATACATTAATTTGATGAAAGTGATATCTTAAATACTATTTAAAGGAGCATCTCCTTTTATGTACACAAACTTATTCACCGAAGCAATAAATTAATTAATGTGTTAAATGTAATATCTTGAGTATTTAAGATCTCAAACTTATAAACTGAACGAATAAATTACTTAATTTGACAAAAGTGTTTTGAAATATTATTTAAACAAGTACAATCTCCTTCTATGTCCTCAACCTCGTAAACTAATGAAATAAATGAATTCGAGGTACTATACAAAATAGTGTCCCCCTGTATGCTAATTTATAAATCAAAATATTAAACGAAATTACAGATATTGTCATCTGTATTTGAATGTAAAAATACAATAATGAGGCCTATTAAATCTGCCCCGTCAAAAAAATGCAAAAATTTAAATTTGTAAATATAATGGCACGGGGGTGAAAGTTAATATATGGGTGTATCATAGAGGGTGGTTGAAAATGGAAGATTCTACTGATTGCTTTTTTCTCTACTTAAGACATAGGTCAAAAGTGTCCCTTGTATCGGAGGGTGGAGACAAACGAGAAATATCTGCATACATCACTCCCAGGGCGCTCGTAGATTTTTTTTTCTCTCCACCCACAGAAATGATCGTCGTCTGATTTAACGACGAGAAGAGGGTTGACTTGGACGTCAGAGTCCTCTTGTTAGAGAGGTAGTCAACGAAGTTTCCGTCTTTGGTAGTCAAGCCGGAGGTCCCTTCCCGTCTACGTTTCCACCGACTCATAATGAACAATTAATATGCAAATAGCGATTACTTGATTCCAAGTTTGGCACTACGTTTTAATGGCCTGTTCGCCAAATCCTGGATCGAAATCGGGCTGAATTTTCCACTACACGCTTGTTTCTCCTCTGTCAACCATTTTCTTTCGTATATCGTTATCAGCCTATGGATAAAATCACGTATTTTATCAATATTTTATTATTGCGCAGTAGTTTCTGACAATTTTGTACCATTTCTCGCTCAAATAACTCGGTTAACATTATTAAATGGAGATAGTTTTAAACGCACCTATATTTAAGTTGCAAGTATCACAAATTATGCAGATGACAGAGGCAGAGGATTATTTGGACTCTAAAAAATATTAGGGTGTTTGGGACCTTGTGATGTGGGCTGCAGATTTTGAAACTTTGATGCATTAATCGCTTCGTGTTCAAATAATGTTCTCTTTGCAAAGATGGAGTCGTTTCATTTTTACCCTCTTATTTGTATATAAATATTATAATTTATGCAGATGTCAGGGGTGAAGCATTATTTAGATATTAAATTAGCGTTAGGCACTTCGGAATTTTAAAATGTAGGTCTGACGCTTTGGGACTTTGGGATATTTATCGTTTCTTGCCCAACTATTGTTGTTATTTTTACAAAGCTGGAACTATTCCGTTTTTAGCCTTTATTTGCAAAAAAATATTGCAATTTATGTAGATAACAGAGGTCATCCAAGCTGGAATTAATTTTTGTTACTGTTACTGTTTTTAGAACTTCTTTAAGTCTTTAACACTTTGGAACACTGACAACCTGAAACTTGGTCTTGAAACCTCTGTTATTTTAGCACTTTATGATCTTGAAATTGTTTATTCCTTGAAACCTTTAATACTAAAACTATCAAAACGGTTTCTAATTTCAGATTACAGCAACTTCTATTGTGGTTTTCTTGTAATCTGTCTGATTTTCCACCGAGACTAATTGTAAGAGTTAATATGTACATTAATATATGTTTCACTGTTTATTTATTTTTCAGCATTATTTGTAATTCCAAAGTAAGTGTGCATTATACGTTGGTAGCTTTGGTGTTAAAGTTTTGACATCCTCGAATGTAGAAATTTTTGATCATCGGGAATCTTCCAAAACCACAGACCATAGAACTTTGGATACATTTCAAAATTTTAATACCGCGTTAGTACCTCGAAAGTTTGAAGCGTTCAAATTTTGGGGCTTTGAAATGTTTGGACTTTGGACTTTGAGATTGTGAAACAACGTTGAAAGTTTGAACTGTTAGAGATATTGAGACTAATTGCATAGACTAATAACCTTGAAACCTTAGAACTTTAATTTCTGAACGTCAAGACCTCGAAATCCAAGAACTTTGAAACCTCGAGACCTTCAAACACCAAATTTGTAAAATTTCGAGATCTCGTGATAGTCGCAGCGCTATGTAACGTCGAAAGCTTAAAGCATCACGACCCTGTCCGTTCCATAAAATAAAAATATCGATGATTTCGGCAATAAGGCCATTTCTCCGCTAGAATGGAGGAAAATCTCGTGAGTACGCTCGAACGTTCGAGCAACTCGAGCGTAGAATATGAAATGTTAAAGGCAGTGGGACGGTAGGTGGTGCAAGGCATACGCGGTGAACATTTTGACCCGGTATAGAATGGCGCAGGAAGCATAAGTACGTGCATGGCTCAGGGTGACGAGCACAGGGCAATCCGCAAAAAGTTTCCGCTTTACAATGCTACGCCGCGGGCGCCTTGATTCTCGCGCGATGCGATACCGAAATGTGACTACATTCGTGTAACCCCGCCCTTCTATCGCCTCCGTGTTCCTTTTCCTCGGAATTTGGAGGCGGCATTGAACCAGGACGAAGCCACCGAAATGTATGCACGCCGCCGGAGCACGGTAATATCAGATCTATTTTACGAGCGCTGGAATGCAAAGGCATCGATGTTCGCCACCCTCGATGATTCACTGTTACTTTTAGCCTTAGCAACTGGCGCCATTGCGCGAATTTTTATTCGTCCGGATATCCCCGAACCGTGGTCTTTAGTTTCTGCCTTTGTGACTTCGGCTTCCGGAATTGTAATAGGGAAGTGAACAAATCGCCGGTATATTTTTCGCGTGATGGATACGGGCTAGGTTCGATGTTCAAATTACTTTTGTTGTATTGTATGATGAGAAGTATAAGGCGCTGTGACGCGAAATGGGGCGATAAAAGGCGAGGAAAATGCAATCATGCAACAATGCGTTACAAATTAACAGGCGGTATTTCAAGGTGTGGCAATACAATGTGTGATAATATAATGCGTGGAGAACGGAACACGTGGTGATACAACTTGTGACAATATAACGCGTGGCCATACAACACATGGTGACACAACGCGCAGCGATGTAACGCGTAGTGAACACAGTGGACTTTAAATACCACTCGTGACGGTATATTAGGTGTCGACTAGCACGTGTGGTTATACAATATTTGTCAACTACTACGCATGGCGATACAATGCGTGGCCTACTATGCGCCGTGATACAACTCAGGATAAATGCATCACGTGGCAATGTAACGCGAGGCAAATACAATATATGACAAAGGGTGGCAGATACAAAGTGCTGCAGGTATAACATGTTGTAATGAAACGCGTAGTGATTCAAAGTGTGGCAATGTAATACATGGCGATACAACGCGTGCTACCTACTATGTGTGATGATACAACTGAATATAAATGCATCGCGTGGCAATGTAACGCGAGGCAAGTGCAACGCGTGCCAATTTAAAGTGTAGTAAGTACAGCATGATATAATTGCACGCATGGCGAATTAAGCTCGTGGTAAATATAAAGCGGAGTAAATACCATGTCGCCATATAACACGCAACGATGTGAGTCCTGGAAAATATAACGCGTGGTGATTACCACGTGCAGGAAATTCAACACGCAGCTAATATTGTGCACGATGATACGTTAAATGCTAAGCGTGGCGACATAATTCAAGGTAAATGCAACGAAGGGCGATATAACGTGAGGTAAATAGAACGCGTTATGAGCACCGGGTATAGCAAATTTAACACGTGGCATGTTCCATGCATGAAAAATTCAACACGTGGCAGATTTAAATTCACATTGAAATTCCACGTATAGTGAGTTTTAGATAAGGCGATATAACGCGTGATATACGTAATGCATGACAAATATAACGCGTTGGAAATACCATTCAAAACAGACATAATGCGTAGAAAATACTATAGGTGATGATATAACACCTGTCAGATACAGTGTGCGGCAAATACAACGTGTGACAGGACACGTGTCAGATACATATAGCAAATGTAACACATGATTAATACCAAACTTGACGATACAACACGTGATTATGTAAAATATTGTGGTACAATTCTTGCTGATATAGCGCATGGTAATAGCTATAATACTAAATGACATAACGCATTATGATACAACTCATTATGACATGAAAGAGTATCTATGTAACACGTGATACTGTAACGCTTGTGACATAGCACGTGGCGATATAAGTAATAAATTCCATCTAAAACATTGTTTTCTCCGTTTTCGCCGAAAGTATGTTGCGGATTATTAAGATGCAAGCTGTCACGAAGCTGGGATTCGTTTTTTTTTCTTCCTTCCAGGTGATTTTTCTCTTTTTTTCACCCTGCGGATACGTACACCCTGGTGTGATGAAAAAAATTTTGCGGGGATAGTGGACGATGTAGCACCCCTGCGGCGGAATATAAATTACGCAATTTGTATAAAGAGCGGAAACTACTTCTGCTTCGCTTGGAACTCCACTTCGTACAGGATGTTTCAAAGTGGAAGGATGAGATCAAATTTCTTAAATCAAATGCTTACATGTAATTATTTAAAATGAATGTTATCGAAAGGGTTAATTGTGTCACGGTACGAAATAAAATAAGCTTATGTAAAACACCTTTGTTCTCATAGAAATGGTACTAACATGTGACGTAACCTAATTTTATTTCTAAGACCAAGTATCTTAAAAATCAAAAACTTAAATTCATGTTGTATGACAATTTCGACTTTGAAAAATAAATTCGTCTTTATTAATATTAAGTTCTATTAATTCGTTATCATTAAAGTACAATTTTTTAAGGGAGATTTTGTATTGTAGAATATAAAAATCAGGAATGAAATTTTGTGTTCAACGTGCGATCTGGTTTCCGCAACGTTTATGGCTACAATATTTGTTAAAATATCTGAGAAGCAGAATTATTCGATCTTTTATCACTCCACTATTAAGAAATCGTTTTATCTCACTTTGCATAGTATAGTTTGGAACATCCTGTAAGAACATAAAGAGATATGCGGGCGGCGTAAATGCTTTTATGCTCAGCAACGTCCGCGCGATCAATTCGAAGTCCGGATCTCGAAACGCATAAAAGGAGTTGAAGAACGCGCAATGGTGAGGAATAAACAGAAGAAGAGGAGGTGGCAAACAGTTTTACAGACAAATATACACCGCTTCGAAGTACATGTTCGAACGTTAGCGTTTCCAGCCGCTAAAATATGCGCATACATTTAAGCTTTCAATAAAATCCGTCTGATTTTAATTGGCAACAATTTATTCAATATATCCGAGTAAAGATACTATTTCTGCTACGTTTACATATTCCGAAAACTTGAACCACGTAATATTCATAGAATTTATTCTTAAAGATTTAAATATTAAACGATTTATATATATTCTTATACGTTAATCAAATTAACGTGCAAATTATTATATTCATTGAAGAATCAATAAAAGACATTTAAAAGGCGTTATCTTAAGGCCCTCAAAGAAGTGTTAATATTTTGATTTAGTAGTAAAAAGTCTTTCGATAAGATAGTTGTACGAAAGTTCAATAGAGAGATAAAGAAATGTACATATTAAATGAGTGAGAAAATGACTAGTAACAGATAAGTAATCAATTACTCAAGTTTACGTGCAAGAAACTTGATTAACTTTATAGATTTATATGTTATCACTAACAATATAGTAATCTTTTCCTAAACGAATAGCAAATTTGAAATATTCATTACGAACTAAGCATCGCAACTTGCGAAGTGGATTGAAATTTTAATCCGCCATTTTGTGACGTCATTGCGTGCCTGCGCGAACCGATTCAAAATTTGGAGAGACATATTTTGTATTTTCGCGGACACTATGGTATACATTTTTAAATAAAAAACACGTGAAAATGTATAACTAGTTTTTCATTTTAAAAGCAGCATCCCTTACGGAGAAATTCAGCATCACTTAGGCAATGCAATAATTCGATACGATTTTAAAAGCATCAGGTGCGGTTGCAGGTAATGTTCGAGTGCAGCCACGCAGCAAGAATGTCATATTAATCAATTAGCCGAACGATGGGCGTACAAAGGATACCGAACGGTTCGGTCCATTATGCAAGTAGAACCGTGGAAACCCTATGGACCTAAACCAGACCCTTCATGGATGTCCCTCAGAGGTAACCTAGGATGTAATAGACGGAGCGTATGCAAATTAGTCGACCAGACTAACGCACAAGGGTTAATACTTAGCACGACGAAATACCGACGGTGATAAAATTATCGCGTTAAATTCCGACATAATTTAATAATTTTTCTTAATTCCCCGTTCGTGCAAATACACGCCAATTGTAACGTTTCGATCGTTAGAATTTTCGAGGTATTTACAGCGTTACATCACGGGAATCAATGTAAACTGCACAGGCTGACGATGAAATAGTAGTTTTATCGTGTACGGTGCCCGGAAACAAGAGGAATAAAAATATTTGCCATTTGAATCGATGTACCGTCGTTCTTTATCGATTCGAATTACGATTGATATCCGATACGAGCTTTTGCCCTTCCACGAGTCAAATTCCAATTCCTTGTTATCTATTAACAGGATTCATGCTATACCGCGATATACTTAACTATATTAACTAATCTAAGTCCCAAAATTTCAGGATTACGTGGTTTCTATTTCCCAATGTGCTTAGATTCCATGGTTTCAATACTCTAATTGTACAATCTCAAGGTATTAAGATTCTTTGGAGCCAAAATCTTATGATTTGAGGATTCCAATTTCGTATGGAAGCAATCTTCCAGGATTTCAACTTTTTTAAGTTTAAATCTCTCAAGGTCGTAATATGCCAGATTACCAATTTCCCCAGATCCCTATCTCCCACGTCCCTAACCTTCGAAGTTCGCAATCACCCAAAATCCGAATCCCACAGTTCCAATCTTGCAAGGTTTAAATATTTTAAGGGTCCAATCTTCCGAGGTTCCAATTTGTTAATGTCCAAATTTCGCAAAGTTCAAATTTCCCAAAGTCACAATCTTGCAAGGTCCCAATCACTCAAGGTCTAAATTTCTGATGGTGTCAATGTTCCAAGTTCTCAATCGTTCAAGTTCTCATCCTCGCGACGTCCTAATCTCCTAAAGTCATGATCTCACAAGGTACCAGTCGCTCGTGGACCCAATCTTCCAAAGTCCCAATGTTTAATCGGTCTCAATTTCCCCATGTCCCAACTTTCTCAAGGTCCTACTTTCTGGAACCCACGTTCACTAACAGTCTTAATTTGCAAACGTAATATCATCCAGAACCAATGTACCTGTAGTCCAAGTATCCCAGTTATTCAAATGTTCCGAAAGTCCCACAGCTCAAACGTTCCGTGATTCGCAAAAGTTATCAAATTCGCAAGTTTACAGATTCCCTAGCTTAGGTCCCAGAATCCTTTACACCCAAATCCCATAGCCTAACGTCCAAATCCCAACACCTGTTATGTTAATGTAACGAAATTTTATGTTCTAATTTATGTTAATCCCGTACGTTAACACGAACGTTATTAAAGTAACGCTTCAAACGCGACAGAAGCAATAGAAGCTTTTCGGTATCATTTGAAAATTTCCCACCGTGCTACCGCGAATTAAAACTTTTTCATCCATCGTGCCTTTATTCTTCGAATTCCGTCAAAAAAACAGATACAGCGATCCGTCTCGTTGATTCGCCGTTGCGTATCGAACAGCCAATCGAACGTTTTTATTCAAAAGTTCCCCTTTGATGTTTTTGTTCCTAGAATCACGAGTGAGAAGTACCAAACGCGGCGCATCGCGTATTTTCCCTCATTCAATTTGACGACTTATGAATTAACCCTGCCATTCCGGTTACGTCGTTGTCCTTTGAATAAGGAGGCTACGGTTGAATGCGGGGGCCAATTCATCCCCGGATTGATCAGAAACCCATCTGCGATATGACGTCGGTTCTACTTCCGGCGTCAAGCATTTTTTTTTCTCTCCCGCTCGCGCATCTCGTTGAATTCGCGAAAAAGCAAGCAACCAACGATCGGTTCACATAGATCGATACCTACCGGCGAGTTCCCATCGACGGCCATTTGAATAAGCAGGCTTTGCTTTTTTTTTTCCTCCTCGTTCGATTCTACTTGACCCGTGGACGCAAGGGCGCTGTCGCTAGAGATCATTTGATGCTCCAGCCTGTGTACAGTTGGCAACCTGTCCTGCTTCATCCCCTTTTGAATACACGGGACTCATCGTCCGTGTATGGCGAACACGTGTGCGGGAATCCGTGTACGTACGTGTGAAGTGCGAGTGTGTAATAGCTGCGCAATCGAGTCCCTCGTCAATGAACGAACTCGCCTCTATTTACTTGTTACTTCATCATTGGAATTCGTACTTCTCTCCCCCGTGTTTTGCAATCTATCCGGCCACTGATTTACACGGCTGCGCGAAAAAAGAAGAAATCCAACGGGAGATAAATCTCGTTCGGGGGGGTAGCTGCCAGACACTCAATGACGTCCTTTTATGGCATTAACGTTGCCTACGCTGATCGATAACGTCATGACCACCGCCTGTACGCGTGTATGCATGTACAGGGTGTTCAGAAATAACCATTTATTAAATTTAATGTATTTATGTAAGACACTATGTACCGAGTACAAAAGCCTTAGTGAACGTAGATCGAAATTTCAACCGTTTGTGGGATACAAATATTTTTCTGTTGACAACGTGTTTCACTTACTAGCTTCTGTCAGCGCGTGTTGTGTTTATACACTGCTGAATTGTGTTCGATTTTATTAGGTATTTCGTGACAGAAGATTTCATGTGCAGTCAGTCATTAACACTTGACTGCCGTGTCACCCATGCGTGGGTGACGTCAAAATACTGTACAGATTTAACAGCTGTGTTATCTAAAATTTGTTCCATATTCTAACCGAAGGATGTCGCATCAGTTACTTGGAACTATGAAATATAAATATAACAAAGTATCGTTAAAATATTTGGAAAAATTTGTTAAAAATGAAGATACTACCTAATTCAATTTTTAATTGCTCCCACGTGGGAGTACATGTTAAAAGAGGCACTTAAACATTTTATAAATGTTTAGTGCACAATGAATATGATTTAACATGTTATAAAGATGTACTTATGAAACTTGTTTCATGAATAATTACTTATAAATGATTTATAAAACTTCTTAAGAAACTAATTCACTTTCCAAGACTTTTGTTTGTGATTCCATTCATTTTTAGCAAACTACAAACAATAAGTTTTGTTTGGCAATAGTTTAACATCGATTGTCTGTTTCCGTTTCGGTGCTCGTATTTCAACTAAATAATGCTTCTACTCATCGTAAATGCAAGCGCAAAACGTGGTATCAAATTTCAAAATGGCCAACACATTCTCTTCATATAAAAGTCATTGAACATGCACAGGGAATGCTAGTGAATCGAATTTATAACGAAAGCAAAATATACGTGAAGCGTGGATAGTTAAAAGCTGTCACTGGTAGAATGTAGAGAAATATTCATTAAAAAAGACTTGTAATTGATTACTCAATAAATAATTTAGAGATGAACGAACTTCTAAAATTAATTTATGTAATGTACTTTCAAAATAAGCTAGAGCTACTATACAATACTAATAAACTTGTAAAATGAACTTACAAAATCAACTTACAGAATGAACTTACAGAATGAACTTATAGAACGAACATACAAGATGAACTTATTGGGTTGAACTCATGCAAGAAATATGTGGGATGATCTTGTAGAAAATTATTTTACAGAATAAACTTATTAGAACCAACTTAGAGATAGAACTTATAAAATGAACGTATAGAATTAATTTACAGTATGAACTTACAGAACTCATATACAGAATAAACTTATACACTGAACTTACTGGAATGATTTCATAAAATAATGAACTTGTAAAAAATTATCTTATAGAATTAATTTATTTGAACGAATTTGTAAAATGAACTTACAGAATGAACTTATAGAATGAACCTACGAAATGCAGATATTGAATAAATTTATAAGAATTACATGGATGGAATTTCCATAAAATGTGGATTAACACTAGATTTACCAGACAAGTCCAAATGACTGGTCTTGCAATTTCAATTCAAAATACCTATTGCTTGTGACATTTTTGTAAAGTAAACAAAAAAACTGGAAATCCTACCAAGCACTTTTTCTAAACATCAGTCAAAATGACTGATTTTGGTAGAAATAGGTATACTCAAATAGCTGGTAAATCTAGTGTTAATCCATCGCCCAGATAAAACTATAAAAACTTCATCTCGTAGCATCGTTGTCTTCGCACTCTCGCGCAACACAGCAAAGGATAAAGGTAATATAATTTCCCGTAACAGTAATCCAGCAAAAAAAATGGAGCAAACTTACAATTTCAACCGGCATCGCGCTCATTTTGTTTCTCGCACGCAAAAACAACCAAATGGCGAGTAAGTTCTTTTGATCGCGGCTGATATTCCGTGGTCTATGGGACGCAAGTAGTCGTGTCAGGGTTAGAGAAATTCAATAGAGCATTTAATGGCTACTCAGTCGGTGCTCGAGTTTGCCCAAGCTTTTTGTCGGTTTGACTGATTGCGTCGCGCGTGCCGCGCGGCAAACGTTCGGATAGCAAAGGATTTTATCGTTATGAATTTAATTTTCGTACAAACAGGACCCCTCCACGTCGGCCCACTCGACGGAAACAAGCGTTACGTGCCGATGCAGAGCCGGTGCACAGAGTACTTAGAGGAAGAGGGTAGCAAACGCTCGAGTGCCGTGCCGTGTCCCGGCTGGTTACCTGTAATCCAATAAAACTGGGAGACTCAAACGAAATTTAATATCCAATACCATCAAAAGTCGTTGGAATTGTTTCGGGCTAGTTGTAACTCTTGTCGGTGTACTCGACGCTATCCGACCTAACCCCCTGCCGCCCCCCCATACACCCCTATGCAGACCCGTCCGTTCATTCATTCGTTCGAACGATGCCGAAACCACCCACGGTTAGGGGATTAAAAAGTTGCGATATTCCGCGATTTTATTTAGGTACGCGAATTTCGTCGCGAGTTACGGAACACGGCGAACGGGAGACAGCTTGTTGTGCGCGTGGTTGTTATTTGAGGGAATAAAAATCATTCCGGAGGTGTATTTATGCGACGCAACAATTCCGTCGCCGGTATAATGAAAACGGATTACGTTCGGAAATTTATGCACCGCGGAAACATTTTTCATTTGTTTTTATCGCTGAATTCGTTGTTGAGTAAATTTTGGTTCGCTGTCGGGATGAACATGTAGGAACTTCTGACGACACAGCGCCGTGCATAAATGTACCTCTGATATTTTTAATTGTCTTATTGTAGGACATTGTGGTATGTACTCCTTGAATGCTAATTCGTGGCGTGCAAACAATAAATTGTGTAAAGGAAAATTCGGTGGAGGAAAGCATAATAAAAAGTCTTACTGGTAGTATAGTGTAGTATACCGGATCGAATTTTTAATATCATTAATGGATGTGAGGACGTGATAAATTACTATGTTTCATATTTCTCTACATGATACATAATAAAACGATTTTTCTTAAACGATTGGTATATTTACGAAAACTATGCAAGGCAGTTTTTAAGTGAGCTGAATATTTATATTAACCCTTCGCACTCGAAGATATTTTTATTGGTAGAAAATAGTAACTCTGTCAATTATTGGTTGAAAAGGTTGATGTACTTTTTCGAAGTTATTATCTCTGTATTATTAATTATAACTATTAGCTGTTTTAATATGTTTATATATCACACGTGCAACACTATAGATTTAGTTAAGAAATGTCTGTTCCACATTGCTGTATTAAACAGTAATTAATGAGCATAAGTGAGTGTCAGATGTCATTGTAATCATACAATCATACATTGTATCGTTTACAGACTAAAAATTAGTATCTGAAGAATATTGGCCAGCATCAGAACAAATGGGATAGACATTTATAGAAGGGGTACATTTATGCAACTGTATTTGAAGTTAAAATGAAGTGCCGTATTTATTACCGAACGTATTAAGCGCAAGATTTAATTTCTACCATATTCGAAAATTGTACTTCTTTCTTTAACAGCGATAAAAGAAGTTGTCGAGTTTTTCTTTGCATAATAAAAGATTCGTTTTTGAATACTGAATTCATAATACGAAAAGTAGGAAATTTTTAATACCACGGAAGTTGCGGTTATTTATTCTTATAAAACTTCTATTTCGTGTAATTTTGTGTCCTGGTAAATTATAATGGTTCGTCGTAGTAGGTTGTAAATATAACGTTTTAAGAAAGGCTTTAGTGAAAGAGAATTGGGCAGAATATAACACATATCTTCGAATTACCAAGCAAATCCGACGGAAGTATTTACCCTATGGTAATCTGCTGGACCACCAGTTTATCCTTTGCGGTGTAGACACATTCGTACTTATCGTTATTAATTAGTGGAACGTGTCCAGTAAGGCTGGACAAGGGTCGAATTATCTCGACAAATCCGCTTTTCCCAGTTTAGGTCTGGACACGAGTTATCGTGCATGTTTATTTCATTTCTGTTGCATCGATAGGAGCAATAAATTGTGTGCGGCAGAATTAATAAATCAGTAATTTTTCAGTAATAAAATATAATTTTAAATCGTGATGTCCAAGGATTTGGAGATTTAGGAAATCGAAACTTGAGGGATTTCATAATTTACGGATTTGAGATTTTGAGAAATGGGGAATTTATAAATTTGGAAATTTAGAGATTTAGACATTTAGGGATCTGGAAATTTGGGAATTATAAATTTATAAATTTAGGAATTTAGGAATTTGATACTTGAGGGATTTGGGAATTTAGAGATTTAGAGATTTAGAATTGTAGAGATTTAGGAATTTGGGAATTTGGGAATTTGGGAATTTGAGAATTTGGGAATTATGAATTTGGAAATTTGGGAATTATGAATTTGGAAATTTCGGAATTTAGGAATTCGATACTTGAGGAATTTCGAAATTTGGGGATTTGTAATTTAGAGATTTAGAAATTTGGGAATTTTAGAATTTTCGATTTTTGAATTTAGAAATTCAGGAATGTAGGAATTTGATACTTGAGTAATTTGGGAATTTAGAAACTTAGAAATTTAGGGTTTTGGGAATTATGAATTTGAAAATTCCGGAATGTAGGAATTTCAGACTTGAGAGATCTGGGATTTGTGGCATTGGGAATTTAGAAATTTAGAAATTTAGGGATTTGTGAATTTTGAAATTTTGGAATTTGATACTTGAGGGATTTGTGAATTGTGGGATTTGACAATTTAGGGATTTGGTGAATTCGATATTTGGAAATTTGTTAATATCAGAATTGTAAAATCTAAAAATATGGGAATTTGCGAATTTTGTGACTGTGAATGAGGAAATTAAGTAATCAGAAAATTTTGTGATTTTGATATTCGAAAATTTAAGTATATAAATACTTTTGATTTATAAATCTGAAGATTTGAGGTCAACGTGTTCTTATTCATGTACAAAGTACATGTCTTTACAATATAGTAATTGACAAAAGAAAACAACAGTTTCCCAGAAGGAATGTATTTTATTTAAAAATCGATTACGCTCATGTTTTCAGTATAATGAAACGAAACATCTGTCACCGCGTTAACGGTGTTTCTATAGTGTCCCATGCCTGATCGCTGCGTTGTATGTTCAAGTGTTTAATTTCACTCTGTAGGAGAGCAGTGGAACAGCTTGAGCGGTCTCCTGAAAAGATATACAATCTTCTACTTGGAAAAACAACAACAACACGTGTGTTTCCTCTATCATCGTAATGTAGAACTTTTGAATTTTCTTGTATTTTCGTGGAAACATATTGCCCCCAACATATTTAAAGTAAAAACACGAAATATTTTATTAAACACATATCGAAAAATCGAATCTCCTATTATTTCACAATATATTTCTTTTTCACGCTATGAAATTGTTGTGGACATTATCATTATTTTATGAAAATTATCAAGATTTATAGCAATTCATTTAAATAGCTCACAATTTATGTGGGTATTTATAATTGAAAAATTAAGTTTAAACTATTAGTAACTGCACAAATTACCGGGAAAAATTTGTAAAACATAATTTTTCAGGTATTAATAAATTGACTTTAATTTTACAATTTCTGTCAGTTTTAAATTCTAAATTCCACAATAATGAAAATCTTGTATTTCTTCCACAAAAGAGTTTGCATTTAAAATTGCAATAATTCAAATATTTTAATCAAAATTTCCTACAATGGGGTCACGATTGACCCGCGGTCGCTATTTGACGATCAAAGGAAAATAGACAGAGCACTCTCGCGCAATGATTAAATACTTCGACAAAGAGGAGGAACATAAAAATACTGTTCTTCCGGTAATTGACGGTAGAGAATTTGTTTCGGTGAGCAGTGAAAAGGTTTAATGGCGGAAACGTAAAAATTATTTGATTAAGAAATCGTGCGCCGGTTAAGAGACAAAAGTGGTTCGAATAAAAGGTCCGGAATTCAATTGTGGTTTGTCGAAAGTATTTTTTCCGCCCGGTATTTTGTTGTGTCGACAATAACAGTAGATCCGCTTAACGAGCCCCTAAATAAGGGAAAGTAATTTCATGTGTTTATGGTTGAATTACCGCAGGGCGGAGAACACCTCCGGAGGCAATTAACGCCGACTTCGTAAAACCGGCACCTCCGCCAAGCACCCAGAACATCCTCTGTAGAAACGTATCCGCAATACAGGACACGATGTATGGTGCACGCATATACACGGTAGCGACCTTTTACGAATAGGCAACCCTTCGTTGTCCTGGTGAAACGAACTAATTGCTCTGGCCCAGAATAAATATAACCGCACCAGGGAAATAGGATCTTGGTTTTGGATGTAGACCCGGTTAATTCGCTAGCCACAGGGAACCATCGACTACTTAATTGCCCTCGTGCTAACTTTTCGGGTCACTGGTAACCTTCACTTCTTACAAGCTATGCGGATACTAACATTAATTATGGAGAGATACTTTATGGGCAGCCGGAATCGAAAACTATCGCTGCAGATGGTCGGGTAAAGTGGGGTGCAACGTAGACTCATTTTAGACGAATATGTGTACGTGTATGAAATGCAAGATTTTTTAATTACAGAATTTTCTGTTCGAGAAATAAGGTTATCGAGGAATTTGGGATTTACAAATTTGGAAATTTAGGGATTCGGGATTTTGGGAATTTAGGGATTTAGAAATTTAGGGATTTGGAAATTTGGGAATTTGGGAATTTAGAGATGTAGAAATTTAGGAATTTGATACTTGAGGGTTTTGGGTATTTGAGGAATTGGGAATTTAGAGATTTGTTAATTTGGGTATTTAAAGATTTAGAGGTTATCGTGTTTTCGCGGCTTCGAACTCTTTAAATTTCTAAATTTTTAAATTCCATAGTTTACAAATTTGCAAATTCCCAAATTTCAAAAAGTACCAAGCTTCACAATATGCAAATCACTGGATCCATAACTCCCTCAAAGTTAGTAATGTCCTCAAGTGAGTAAGCCCTTATATTTCTAGATTCCATAATTTCTACGACTTCAAATTTCTAGGTTGTTACATCCCTGCATTCCCTAATCGATAAATCACCAAGTTTCGAGATTGTAAAGTACCTAGGCCGTCATATTTCTACACCTTCAAATTTCTTCAGCCCTAGATTTCTGTATGACTAGATTTTCAATTCCCAACATTCTAAAATTCCTAGATTTTGACGTACCTTGATCCCCAAATTTCTGTGTCCTCACGTCCCTAAGCCATCAAACCTCTAGAATATACTAAAAATATTTGATTATAAAATATCGAGTACTATTACAATTCTAATATTCTAATTGTAGTAACTGTTCGAAGGGTTCTAAGGAAAGCTAAGGGTTCCAAAAAGGAAACAAACATCTGGACGCGGAGAAATCTTTATTGGAACTGCGTTTTACGATCGTGTTTTAATATGTCGCGAGGACTCGCGCCCTCTCGATTAACATTAGTATACATAATTACCAACGTCCGGTATACTATATAATATTCTAATGTTCGAATACTAATATTTGAATATTTGTATACTTGAGTAGTTGAATATTTGAATATTTGAGTATTTGAGTATTTGAGTATTTGAGTATTTGAGTATTTGAATATTTGTATATTTGAGTATTTACATGATAAAGTACTAAGTATTTGCACATTTGAAAACCGAAAGTTTACGATATTAAACTATTTGATTATTTAAATATTAAAGTATTCCATCATCGGTAGTAATCAGATTAGTGATTAAATTATTTAAATTTATTATTCGATCGTGTGTTTCGATACTGACATATTAATAAATTCGAATCCTAATAAATCAAATGATCGAATGTCGAAATACATAAAAGCAGTATTATTTGTAAGACCTCGAAAAAATATTTCGGGATCGTAAAAATAAGCAATTACCTTCGCTACATTTATTACCATTATATACCTGTTATAACCATAACGAATCACTCTATCGTTCGCCGATGGGCTTCGCAACAACCATCGTATTAATAACGGCCATCATTTATCTCCACCTGCAAAAAAGGACGACAATAAATTTCGGCTGTCACAATTCTTTCGCGATAGTCTCTTTTAAAGTGGTCCGCTTTAAATGCTCTTCAATATCGTGGTAATAAAAACAAATAAACAATATTTGAAAAATCAAGTGGCACCAGGAGTGCTGGCAACAAAATGGCACATACAGAATCGAGGATTTCGGCCAAAAATTGTTGACTATCGTTGTTGGCCAGCGTAATAACGCGTCAGGTCGACGAGTGGCTAATAACTATCGGACCATGTTGTGTAATGCATCAACGGCCAGCAATTAAAAGCTGTTTTATCGTAATGGCTGTACCGTTACAATCATCGTCGCGCTACCAATAAATCCTCTCCCTGGGTGAATAGGTTACCGCATCGTCCATGCCTTTTTGTTCCTTCCTTTTCTGTTTACACGTTGTTATTGTTGGTCATGCGGCTGAAAATGATCCCTGTCCCCTTCGCGGTACACGTGCGTATAGTAAATAAAAAAAAAAAATACGAGAACCCGTGACGGGTGGCTCGCATCGTGATCTCACGTGACATCCACCTATTCTGACCCATATGGTGCACGAAAACCGCAACTGCCGAATTAATTCTAACCGATACACGTTTTAAACTTCTGTTAACGATATTCTGCGGAGTTTAGTTCGATTAACTCTTCTACAGATTGTTACATTTCTCTTGAACATCTAAATTATTTTCGCGATGGAAGATACAGAGGAATAATTTATAGAAATTCTTATAATTATAAGACATTTGGTGATGACAAAATTCGTTCCATGTTCACTGTACACATTTGATTATTTTCTTCTGAAAGTAATTGAAATATACAATTTTAGAGGGGCACTGTATATGTATAATTCACAACGAATATATGAGACATCTTCATGAAACTTGATAATTTTTTTTTTTAAACAATTTCATGGAAAAAATAATCGGAATTAGAGTATGCACCTCGTGATACTTCACTTGGGTATAAACGAAAGACCATTTCGTTCATAACTAAATGGACCAAACAAATAATATTAAATAAATCAATAAGTATGTCGTGAAATCTGTTTTTTTTTAATGAACGCCAGACAATGATTTCAGCACGAAATGCAATTGTTGGAAAACAAAATATGAAACTGTTCGTTCATAAAACAGAAGATAGAAGGTGAAAGAGATTTCTTTGTCGAAAACTTGATAACAAAATTAAGATGTTTAAAGAGCGTATAAAATAGATGTCAATAACAATGAAAGAGTTAAAAGATTACCTGGAGTGTTTGAAGGAATGAATTTAACGGCTAACACGTTCAGGACTATTAATCCTTTCATCGTGCAACAGGAAGCACCGACTCTGCGAACAACCGGCTGCTCTTAAGCTAACGGACTTTCAAAATCCTAGATTTCACGGATGGTAGCATGGCTTCTGGCGACATCGCACAAATTGGCATCTTTTCAGTCACTTGGCTATTCGAATTATTCAAATATTCGAATCTCAAATCGCGATCCTACCGATATCCGAATATTCCGGCGTCTGAATTATTCAAACATTACGAATTCAACACCGAATTCTATCCACCTTACATCTCGATTCTACTATCTGTTTGAACTTCGTTTTGCATATAGAATTACGTACAATTGCTATGAATTACAAGAAATTTCTAAACGCAGTGTCGTAGTTTATGAATTTGAGAACATTGGTAAGGTATTTAATAGGCAATTTGGAATTGGCACTTTTTGTCTAAGTGTTTAGCGATACACATATGATATATACACATAATGAAATAGCTAGTAGTGGCAATTAATAATAGAGAGATATTAACTTCGAAAGAATTCATCGAACCTTTCAACCAAAAAGTTTTAGAGTATCTATTACCGATAAAAATACTTCAACTACCTATGAACGGCCAATACCTCTTACTACCAATAAAAATACTCTAATGTGAACTGTTAAAGCCTTACAAATTTTTAAATTTAGGGACTTTGAAAATTCAGTTATAGAAGATATTTGTGAAATAGAAACTGAGAATATCGAATTCGATGAATGTCCAAAAGTAAATCTTACAAATCTTGTTAGTTTAGAGAGTCACTGGTGCTCTAATAAAGAACACCTTAGCTCTGTCACCAAAATCAATGTGCCTGGGTCCGTATTCATACTTAAGAGCCAGTTGAGCCAACTTGTTGCAGATCCTGTTGAGGATACATGGGAAGCAGGTTGCCAGAACTAATCTCTTAGTGAAAAGGACTTCATTCTAAAATGTAAAATAACAAACCAGGACGACATATTGTCCTGCCCAAACCAATTCTTACATCGAACTGATAAAAATTAAACGTTTTCTAGTACTTATACCCATACCTTATATACCTTATACCAATCTTTTTAGGTACACTTACATCTCTTTGCGACTTGGATGAAAAACATCACCGGCAATAAAACATCTTGAAAATCCCAACTCTTTTCTTACGCCTGAAGAGTCTGTTGATTGGGGAGTTTTCTTCTTATTATTTCATTTCAACAGATCCAGATAGTCATTTTCCCGTAAAGTGACCGTTAGGTTATCTATCAATTTTTGGCAAACTTTTTACTCTTTCAATCGTTGAAACGCGCAGACGTCCTTTCGAGTCGTTTTCAATAAATCGAATATTCCGTGATACCAAATTCTATTTAATTAGCACACGACCAACCCGTATCCCAAATAGAGAATTTAGAAATTTATGAACATATATAAACTTCAAAATCGAATGGTCGCCTATTCATCGGCCTCGATGCAGCATTCATTCGTGCATGCACCGCGTGCGTATCGCAGTTTTCAACTAACGCGAACGCGGCCGCATTTCCCGATGCAGTCTGCAAAGAGGGATGAATCGAAACCGTAATAAAAAGGTAGGTAGAAAATCGAAACGGTAGATCGTAGCAAACGTGTAATTTATGGCGTAGGCGCATTCAGAGCAATGGACGATTTCATGGGACAAGGTGGGGTAGCGAAATAATTGGCAGGCTCTGTAGGGTGCTCCCTTACATTCAACATCGCATTACGTAATAACCAGGCCGGTTAAAGAGGGGAGGAGCAGGGTAATTTGCAAGAGGGCGAACCTACGTGCAACTAGGTAGAGAAAAGGCTTGCTTTTCGGGGGGTTGATAGGGGTCGCGTACACCCCTTCTGCCGTCCGGCAGAAGATTTAAAACTGGCGCGACTCGCTAATGACCATTAACTGCTTGTCCTACGCTCCACCTACCCGCTGGCACACGCTTGTCGCGTCGTTTTCTGTGTGCGTGCCCGCTCTGTCACGCTCGCCTTTTCCCTTGGTCCCGCGTTACAGAAACGGGACGAGCGACGTCAACCAAACCCCCTCTTTTGCGAGATTTATGCACCGGATGTGACTCGGCTTTCATGCTTTATAGCTTTCGAATGTTAGCCCGCGCACGAGTTGCCCGCTTCCACTCGCGTCCGCTTTGTGTTCCTCGTTCGGGAACACGATTCTCGCCGCACCGAACCGCGAACGCTTTCTGCGATAAAAACTAGAACTAATCGGCGTACGTATTTTCATTACCTGTATTCGTCTTTGATGTAATGTTAAATTGCGAGATATTCTCGATCTCTGGAAGCTTAATGGCGAATTGAACTCGTTTCGATGTCCACATTGGGTTAATACCTGGTTGAGTCGATCACACACTTGGTCACATGTGTGCCTATAATTATGAAAGTGGCCTAAGTCAAAATTAAAAAAAAACGAGTTTATCAGTGATTTCACACCACATTAGTTTAAATTAAATTAATTCAATGCAATTTCTACCATATCGTCACATATGAACCATTAGATAGTGGTTGTTATTTCGACATTATATGGAATTCATTTTATGTTAATTATATACCAGAGATGTATATTAAAATTTTAAATTACTTCCATTATGCACAACAACTAAACCCTCCACTTCTTCAGGAACATTTTAAGAACCTCAAAACGGATGATACAAGCCTAAAATTATAAAAATACATTACTTTTATATAAATAATTAATAAATGTTCATGAATTATTTCATTGAAGTTATTGTTTCGAATGAAACTCATAGTTTTTGATTGCTGTAACTCATTTATAGGTGATTCAGTTAATTTTGCAAATTATCTATGTCAATTCAGACTTTAAAAATATTTCTGTACGAGAATCACTGAAAATTTCATGTTCATAATAAATTTTCATTAATCGAGACTAATAGAATTCTATATTAAAATGTTGCATGATATACAAATATTTTTTAATCCATTCAAGTGTAATCCATTGAATATCTGGAAACAAGAAATGTGTGACTTAGACACTTTCATAATTATGGGCACATATGTAGACTAAGTTTACATATGTAGTTTTAACCTACATAAAGCTATATTCTTTTCCGAAACTGCTCCAGTAATAAATATCTAATCTTTCCAAAATTTACTGATCAGAAAATAAACCCCAGTTACCATAATGGAAGTAAAAGTGTGTGTATATGCACACATATGCACATGTCCGAAAGGATAATTCAAGCAACGACTGGTTTTCCTTTGCGAGCAGTAAACCGGAACTTTAGCGAAGTATTGCAATCATTAGGGCGTAAACATAATTGTTATATCGAAAAATATTCAACACTATTGAGTAGTATTTACTAATATCTTCAAAAAAATCATAAGGTGTTTTGTATAAATAGTAATCGTTTTCTTTATTTGTAACTATTGTTTGAAATTCTGAATTGTGAACTTTAATTTTTTTATTAAGCAAATATGAATTATAATATAATTACCTTTCTTGTTGCAACTGAAATTAAAAATTCATCCTTGAACAGGTTAACTATCAAACTGTGAAGTGACCAGCTGACGAGATTATTTGCAAGTATAAAATTTATTGAGATTTTTCTCTTTCCATCGATATTAATTTTTATCGAGATGTGGGATTAATATGTGTATCAATTGTCTGATAATTGGTCTCGACGGAAATATAGCACGTCGGTAAGTGGAAAACGTTTTTGGTACAGCTGAATTATTTAGAGGCTGTTAGAGATTGATCAGGTGTTACCGTAAATTTTCTGGTTATTCATAATCGGTTACGCATGAATACTGCAGTTATTTGCAGCTACGAAATCAGTTAGGGCCACTTACTTAGTTTGGAGCTTGTAACTTCGAAGTAACTTTGAGACTATGGTACTTTTGAGACTCTGTAACACCAACTTCCTACTCCGCGGACTTATACGAAACTTTGTATCAACTTCCCACGTTTGCAAACCCCGCGACCAAAAATGCATAATAAACTGGCATAATATCTTAACGCAGATGCTTATCTATCGATTCTCGATTATCTGCGCTTTGCATTCGATGTATTTGATATAAATATTTTTGTTAATACTGCCTACTTTGTATCGATCTTCCGTTCTATTGTTTTATCGTTCTACCTTTTAGTACTCTATTCTTTTACTGCTCTTCTAATGTACTGTTTTCTTATTTTGTTATCCTACATTTCATTGTTCTATTGTATTATTATTGTACTACTTCATTTTTTTACTATTTGACTATTTCATTACTTTATTGTTGTTTCATTTTAGTACTTTACTGCTTCATACTGTTTACACTATTTTACTGTTTTACAATTTTACCATTTTGCTATTTCACTGTTTTACAATTTGATCGTTTTGCCATTTTACTACTTCATTATTCTACTACTATACTATGTATGACTTTATAAAAAAGAATATTAGAGGGAATTGTGTATCCCTGAATACCAATCAAGTTTATTATAATACATTTAGTTGTGGGAGCAATAGCAGTCCACATTTTCCCTGTGCTAATTAGATGTACATCTGAATATGAAGAAATTAACAGAGATTACCTCATTTATTCCATTACATACACATAATTCTATGTATTTTAAAATTACAAATGTTCAAAATGACCTCCATCGACATTAAACTGAATACCATTCGCGTGTTTGATATTAATATTGGTGTACATGTAATAAGCAACCTCTGAATTCAATGATTTCACCCGGTATATTTCACATAGTGTACAATTTCCATTACAAACATTGCTCTGTTAATTAAAACGTGACACAGTTTAACAAGATCCGGCAAAACCACAAAATGTGCTAGCAATGTATCCGTCGGGCCACACATGTTAACAGTAACCGATAAAGAATGTCCTCCAATTTTCGAAAATGTCGAACGTCCGCTCAGCCGTCCATAATTATCCAAAAATACCCGTGTCACGTGAATTTCCCTCGCGGTTACAATTAACGAAGGCAACGCATCCGTACGTCTACGCGTTTAACCAAAAATATCAAACTCGAGCAGGTTTCACGGAACACGGGATCGGCTTTTTATTAGAAATTAGCCGGATACGTTGGCGCAACAACAGATGCCGTTTAACGGGGAATGTTTCGACACGGCGGTTGTGCATGAACGTTATCAGACCTCGAAGATCCGATTGGACGATAGTTTTCCGTGGTACGACGCTAGCACGATACAGAGATATTTGTTTGATGTCGCGTGCGGCGTACAAACATCAGCTGAATACATTCGGGGCGATACTCGTGGCGGATTTGCGCTCCGTGGGAAGCTGGCTTGTGATTTTAGCGAACCGTCGAGAAACATACTATTAGAATGCTTTTTAGCCAGCCGGCTGAGCTGCTCCTCGATGATTAGAACAACGAGGTGATCCGAAGTGAAATCGCGTCAGCCGACAGCCTTACGACCTATATTTATGAGAGGGAAGTGTCGCTGCGATTGCTCTTGTGGACGATAATGTATGGAGGTTGTAGTATTCGCTCGCATGAATACTTTATTCACATTTACATTCGGTACAGCAGAATACCTATTACATATTCATTTAATATCTGATGCTTTGATGTTCTTGATCTTCTGAAGTGACAGCTACACACGGTTCTAACACAGAATAATATTATAAACAATACTATGTTTCCAACCTTACAATTAACCCATGCACTGCCAAATTTTCACTTTCATTTTCCCGTATGAGTTGTACATTTATATGTTACACATTTGTATACGTTAGGCGACATCGAAGCAGAAATTAATTTTGGAAACTATAATGTATGTGTTCGCCGAATACACATTTCATTTGATATAACCCTATTGGAAGTAACAAAAAATAATATATATGAAAATATATATTGAAATTCCCATTTTGGAATCGTTATACCAAATGAGTTAATGCTGTGGCTATTTATAAATACAGTGTATACAAGATACAAAGATTAGTTAGTTAAGTTATGTTAAGTAAATAGTTTATTATGCCATTTTAATAATTGTATACACATACTGTATGAATAAATAGCCCAAAATTAATGTAAGGTAAGTAACGATATGTTTGTACCTTTCAAATGACAATTTCGCACAGGAAAATGTTTTTATTCTACAAAAATATTAAATTGTTCGTCGAAAATATTACAATAAATTATGTTATAAACAATGTCACATTTCACGTTTTAAAATTTGTGTAAAATAAAATGTAACGATATACATGATATATATTATAAAAAAGCTATAAATTCACAGGAAATATGAGAAAATTGAATACAAATTTATTGTACTCTTTGCTGGAGTTGAACTGTGATCGCTAACGTTGTAGGAAAGTATTCCATCGTTATAATCACAGCAATTTTTTCGTTGTACTTTCTATGTAACTGAAGTACTAGTTCCGTACAAAGCTTTAAACTAAAATATGTCCAAAACGATTGTTCATTGTGTAAGAACTTATAGGGGTTTTGTTATTCCCTTGTTACACTGTTTCACTAAATTTCCATTCCAACGTATAATTTCAGATCATGTTCTAAAAAACATAATTTAAGAAATACTTGCATTGTTCGAAATAATGCAAGACATTTTCGGAATCCTATTAATGATTCAAAATAAAATTTAATGTTTACACACAAATCGATGATATTAAAGTTAATAAGAAACTTAACCCGAGGCTATCTTAACACTTTGATTGCCATGTCACCCATATATATATGACACTCAAATTTTTATACAGATTTAATAGCAATATTATTCAAAATTTGATCACTTTTCTAACTGTAAAAATTCGCATTAGTTACTTGGAACTGTGAAGAAAAAATATTTTTGGTTCAAATATTAGTTTGTTCAAAATGAAAATACTAACTAATGCAATTTTCAAATGCTTTCATGTACCAATGAACGTGTTAACCATAAATTTTTGTGTCCGAATATATCTCAACAACAAATACCGAGAGCCGATAACACATATGGAGATAGTTTGATCATAATAGTGTCCTAGACAAAATATTTCAAGTTCGCCATGTTGGATATTGCAACGGATTACGCGCATACACATTTGTATAGAGCAAGGGTCACTATAGCTAAAGGAATGGTTCTACAGTTTATGGCACTCTTCTCAAGTGGCAAGGACCGAGGAAAACCCGAAAACAGTCAGTCGTCATCGAGCCATAGCAGAGTGCACAGTATTTCCAAATTCACAATAATTCTTAAACAGTCTCTAATTATTTTATTGCCCATTTTATATTCATTCACTTATATTGCATTGTGCGGACTACCACTGTATATTTGTCTTTACAAATAAAGTTATTCTTGTGAAACAAATAAATATTCCAACACGTCAAAATCAGTGAATCGATAAATTAAATAATTACCGCGATCACAGCACTTGTATTTCTTATCAATAACGCGGTGATAAAAGATTCTTGAACGAAGTACGCAGCGAATAATTAATTCGGTGAGAATTTCACGGATGCTCGCGGAGTTCTTACGTCTCGACGATTACCCGGAAATCCTGTTAATAATCGAGAAAGTAGCGGGAAACGTACGGGCTCGACGAAGGTGGAAGTTCGTCGCTCTATAAATCTGCTCACACTCACGATGCCAGCATCTACGTACATGTTCCCGTAGATAGGTACAATAAGATCGTAGCAGCAGCTTCGCGAGACGTTTCGAAAAATAAATGACGGGGAAAAATATTCGCAGCCGATATAGGAACCGATCAAATTCCTCCAGGAAATTGCCTGTGATATTACGATGGTCTCGCGCCATTCCTCTGCTTCCCTTTTCTCTTTCTCCTTGGATCTCCCGTCTCTCTTTCTCGTTCGTCTGTCATGCCTCACGAGTTTTCTCGTCCTCGAAGACGATCTTACTGTCCCCAGGAGAGTCCCTAGCAGCCTCAGGCTGGAGTTAGCTCTTCGGCCTCTGGCGAATCCGCGTATCCTCGATCTACTGTTAGCTTCTGTTGAATTTTCTTAATTTTCTCTTTTTAATTATGCGTTTATCGATGGATTTTTTTTTAGATGTTGTTCTCTCGAATTTTAGATGATTATGGTTTTGGGGAAAAGATGGATATTCGTTTCGATAGTCAAGGGTTGTTATTGGAACCGTATTTAACCTGTATTATTGATTTCAGCTTGCAAATTACTGAGCTACATCAAGTGCGGTTGATAGGGTTTTGATATTCGAGGATATATATTGTTTAAACCTAATTTCCGTTACGTATGGGATTAATAGGAGTTTGATACTTCGGTAGTTGTTCGGTTAGGTATGGAACTGTTATGAGTTCGCTACTTTCTTGTATTGTTGGTTGAGGTTTAGGTTATGTATGGTATTATTTTACGAGGTACATTTATGTATTTATACGAATCTATTTTTGTTCAAGTATGAAATTAATAGGTGTTTGGTAGTCCTCTGCTAAATTAGGTTAAGTATGGAATAATAAGAATTTAATACTTCTGTTCGATTAAGTTCAATTTCAAATATATATAAAACAAGAGTTTAATAGTCTTAAATGTATTTTACGTATAATTTTGTTTTGACATAATGTGTAAATATATGAACTATAGTATGAGATATTCACATGTTACTTTAAGTTTGCGAAAAGATACGTTAGGTTATATTAGGTATTAGATTAATAGAGCAACATGTTATATACAATGAAAATATTATGTTATATTTATGTTCGATTAAATTACGTTAAATATCATATTAGTACTATATTAAATATAATATAGACAAGGATTGTTGATGTCACATATGATTAGGTTTAGATTAGGCTTAACATTGGGCCTATTCTAAATTATCCTTCCCATTTTCCAAATTTCCTACTTTTCAACTTCTTGATTTCTAAAAATCAAATTTTTTAAGCAAAATATTTTCTATTTCTCTATTGGCGATTTCCTAAATTTTTGAATTTACAATTTTCCAAATCTCTACATTCTCAAGTTTCGAAATTTCAGAAAACTAAAATTTGAAAGTTCAAAAATGTAAACATTCGAACGTGCACTAGATCTACACATTGCAAATTCACAATTTCGTAGCATGGATACACAGTATAGATCATAGTTATAGAACCCAATATTATTAGGTATTTCATATTTGCACGAAAATATCGCTCTCGAAAACGAATTCCGCGTGTCCAAAATTTCGGCATGAAATTTTTCATCGGATATTTGTTGCAATTAAAATTCAGCGTTCGAGGCTCACGCTTCGTCAACCCCGCCGGAAATTGATAGTCGCGGATAGAGGATTTCACATACCATTGGCTGGAATGCACGTTTGATGCGACATTCCTGATTTCGCGGTTCTTTTCCTTTGCATGCACCAGAGCGTGTGTGACCTTTGACTCGGAATGTAAAGGAAATCTTCCGAAGGTATGCTCTCGAGATATGTTCCTTGGAGAATTGTAAAAGTAAACCGCGTCTATCGACGATTCGCCCCATCTTTATCGAGAAATCGACATTTCACATTTATCACCAGACGCGTAGATAGCAAAAACTATTAATTAAAATATTTTATAACTCGATGTTCCTCCGATGTCCGTCCATCAATACCTATCCACGTATCTATCAATGTCTGTGTCTTAAAATTTTAATATACACTTATTCACAAATATATATTTCATAAATAGATTTCATTCAGAAATATGTATTGTATTTATTAATTGCTCTTTATAATTAAGGTAAATAATCCAACTATTGAACACGGAAGAGTATAATTGTTTAAAACTGGTCACTATTTACCAATATGTTTAAATGTTTCTACAAAATTGTAATTCAATGTTAATCCCACTTAGTTTCTAAGTAAGTCAGTTTTTAAATAAAATACAGAATATTTACTAAAAGATTAATAAAGATTGCATTTGGTATGATATTCTCATTGTCGATCATCACGATATTTGATTATTAGCATTATATAAACGAAAATTAATGTATTCTATGATTATGCTATTAATTACACGTTCTTCGTAAATTTTAACAAATTATCTTATATTTATTTTGTAAATTTCCAGAAATTATATTTCTTGGTGAGACTGATTACTGTATACTGCAAAATAAATATGTACTCAGCAACTTGTCTCGTAAAAATCTGTAATTATACTTGCTAACAAACCTTAGTAAAAAGAACAATCTTTAAAATAGTAAATAAAGTACTGTTTGAAGAAAAATGGCAAATAACATATGGGGATATATTATGGTTCCGACAAGTAGATCGGTGTTAACAAAATGGAATAAACAACTCTACCGTACCAATTTACCGTACTTGATTTATACACATTCGAAGTAAACAAAATAGGAGTTTTACTATGCATCTAAACGGGATTCCAGCAAGGGACTTCGAAAGCAGGGACGAATCTTCCCGTTGGCAGCCAAACTCCTTATTCCCCGTTGCTTCTCTGGCTCGGGTTAGGTCCACGTATCAATGTTTGTGGCGACACTAACTAGAAGAGCATATTTGCCGTGTAGATCTCGGTTATATGCAGTCCAAGTTGGCCAGACGAAGAGCCACTTACTCGGTCTGCCACTCCATCTCCGCCTCAATGGAACTATGTCATGCTTACCAAACTGTTTGGAGTAGTGGCCCAGAGTGTATCGAAGGAATCTAAATCCATGTTACAACCACTTACGCTCGAGCCAAGTCGTTCTTCGATAAAATTAAATCCGATTCCGTTCACCGAAACTCTGCTTTAACGTTACCTATCATCCGATCGGACGTCGAGGTTAAAACATAATTCACAATTTCTGTAGGTACCAAGTTTATCCATTAATGTACGAATCGGGCTTGAAACTGGAGCTACTTGATAAAGGGATTGAAAGGGGTTCGATCGAGAAGGGTTAACCGATATGGACAACGAGAACACTCTTTAGAACCTTTTGATAGTGTACAGGACGCACAAAAAGTGGTGGTCGAATGTTTTATTTGTGGAGGACCATAGAATGCAAAGGTAACCTTGTATTGTATCTCGTATTATGCATACTTAATCTGTATGTATGTTGCATTGCTCATAATATGCAAGTTATAGTAAATGAAATATAACGCAATCGTAATCAAATGTGTTTACATTTTATGTAATATACAGTTGATACATGTAAGCTAACACAGATCTAACGTTGTATATTCATTATATTATAATTCATTAACTTAACGCAGATGTATCCTCATATGTACATTATATTATATATAATATCCAGCTAATTTATATGAAATTTGATATACACCTAACCTAGTATGTAGTCTGTATCATGTACTGTGTACACGTAACGTAATGAAAGTACAGAAAATATCATTGTCGCAATAACTGATTTCATTTAAGCCCTAATACATAATATGCCTAAACCTACATTAACGTTGCACCTATAATTTGCACCCTATGCTATACTGTAGATATTATACTGTTAGCACTATATCTAGCTTAATATATTCTAACTCAGTACATATATTTTGTATACTAAATGCGTTAGTATTAGTATGCTGTATTTAGATCCTAAACTATAATTTAACTTTGAATCCACACTAACATTATATCTACTATTTGTATTACATATTGTAGGTAATGTCTAATTAAATTATTATAACCTAAAGTACTTACAGTAAATATCATATACATACATATATACAATTAGAAATGATTTAATATTATTGTTAATTCACACTAAACATTACAGCCAACTTACCTTATCCTAACCTGGTTTGCTCCAAATAAATATTACATACTGTTTCATTAGATTGGAGTTGAGTTACAAATAATGTCAGACATAATACGTTAACTCACAATACTAGTAACGACTTAGATAACCTAACTACAGATGCAACCATCCTATTTGTACCTCAAATCTACTTGAACTAAACTCAGATTTGCTCGAACCTAATGTAGGTTAAGTTTGATACGTATCGAGTACAGCTTTCAAATTATACACCTTACAAATTTAATATTTGTTTAAATGAATAATCGCCTGTGCACATATTGTAACCTTAAAGTGACATCTTTATAATTCGTGAACGTTATCGACACTTTAGTAATTCGGTAGCATTATCGACACCTCGGTAATTCGGTAGCATTATTTTTTGATCGCACTGTACATAATCTGTCTTCCCTTCACTTTTCGTATTTCGCTACGTAAATAGTGGCACGTGCAAACCACCGTGCAACCCCTTTCTGCTCGTCGCTTCCGAACCCTGAGGCCTTTCGGATCCGGTGCTGTTTACCGGCACAATATTTACCCGCGACTTATAACCATCGACTGTTAAGCCGGGTGTAAAGCGGTTACACGACGTGCCGAATATATATTCATATTTATTTACACACGACAATCTGTACACGTGCACGTGTATGTTGTTTTATTTGATTTAGCTTAATTGCAATGATCTGAGCGTTGTGGGAGGTCCTGTTGAATCGCGGATTGATACGTCACTGTGCTACGCGCGATCGAAGGACTTGTTATTGTTTCCGTTACATCCTTGTTTACATTGTTCATGACCAATTCTATTTCGTACCACGTGCTCAACAAGTTTGTACGTCCGGTTTCTTGTATGACTACCACATTTTGTGACGCGAAACGTATGCACGCTTCAATTCGTCCAGGATCAAGTTAATTAACATGTTCGACACCGTAGAAACGAGGTAGAGTAATAATATCAATTATTGAAATATTTTGGCCGATGTAACAATCACATTCTTTGTGCCGGTTTAACTTCAGGCACTGTACTGCTGTTTCTGATATCAAATTTTGTATATTATTATGAATTTTTTGAATTTGTAATGCTATACTTAATATTTTTATATTAAATTATAAAAATATTATTTCAATATTTTCTTGATAATACGAGTACAATTTCATAAAGAAGATAATCACTATGTGTAAAATGTGTAATATGTTAAATGCGTAAATACATGATATGAAAATCATTTAATACTTTCTTGATATTGCAAAGACAATTTTACAACGAATAAAACGAGAATTTTTGAACGAATATTGTCGATAATATTAATTACATAACAGGATAAAATTAGGACGGTTAATGGATGTCAGGATGGTGATATACCAATCAAGTTTTGACTTTCCAAGCTCGGTTTCCCTCGTTGTTTGCCTTGTATTAATATCCTGTTCAGTGAAACGTTTCATGTAAATATTTTCACTATAAAAGTCACGCGAAATAATTATTGGGTATGTTACGTGCGTGCGAATTAATGATTCCATAATGATACACTCACCTTTATGGTCCCCCGATGTTTGCGGATGAACGATTTATGGATATTATCCTCTTTCATTTAAACGATACATACGATAATCAAATACCCTTTCGGCACCACCGTCATGATATCATGTCTGTGTAATTATTGTCGTTATCGCGTCTCACACATCTAACTAGTCATCAATTCGAATGATTTGCCATACGTCAATCCACCGAAAATTAATATTTATTCTAGTTCTGGAATGAAGTTGACACTGGAAACTTCATTTCCACATATTAATCACAATTTAACAAGTTTGCTTTACGTGTGTCGCGTACAATTCGAAATTATACTATTCCTTTTTAATTCGTTGAAATTTAAAATATTTTTGAATGCCTGAAATTTGACATTGGAGTTCAACTTCGTCTTCTAATCGATTACAATTATACATATTTCTGAAAGTAGAACATTTCAATTCGGTATCCTCGAAACGAATAAAGGACTGAAAATGGGAAGATAACAATTTAAGATGCTTTGTTATTAATATTTTAACTTCATGCTGCAAATTCAATAATACGATACCCAAATAAAATATTTAATGAACTCAGAACCGCGGATTGACGTTAGAAGATCAATTACAGCTATTTCCAAATGTAGTGTGTGTGTGTGTGGCGTCCATGGTTTGATATCAGCTGCATTAGTATCGGCGATTGCCATGATAACGTGTATTAACGATTATAAGAGATATTTCAATAAATGTTCTAATTAATCTATTTCACAAAATACAAATGAAGCTTTGTCCAATAACAATTAATTTTCCCAAACATTTTAATTCTTGTAGAAACTATTTATTTATGCAATGTAAAGATTAGAGTGGATTCCGATGTTATTATTGCGGTATAATTGAGGTTACGTAGGCAGAATTCATTGCAATATACGAGTATTGGTACGCGATTTTGATAAATGTCATATTTGTGACATTCGGGAGTATAGTTGACGTGTAAAATAAATCTCCCAGAATTATCAGTATGGTTCACGATATTATCTACCAAATTACGTTCATTATTAAACGTTCACAAATAAAGTGCATGAACAAACTGATTCTGGACAAAATTGTCTATAGAATATATGTGAGTAGTACTACCTAGTAGGTAGTATTAAGTGGTATTTACTACCTAATACAATTTTCAATTACTCCAAAGTAGCAGTCAACATGTTAAAACACGTTGTCAGAATTATTTTCAGGGTGATTTTACAAAATCGATTTTAATATTTTTAACAAATTTTACCAAATATTTTCCTGATACTTTGTTATATTTATTTTTCGTAGTTTCAAGTAACTGATTCGATTATCTTCAAATACAAATTTTGTATAATACATCTGTTAAATCTGTGTAGAAATTCGAGTGTCACCCGTATATGAGTGACAGGGCGGTCAAAGTATTAATAAAAATTTCCGATGGCAGATAATTTAATAAAAGGTCGAACTGTCGCGACCGTTACCATAATGGTCGGAAAAATTACAATTCAATTAATGCGTGGCAACGCGTGCAGGCACGGAAGGAACAAAAGTGTCCGCACCCCCGTTTCATCGGGTTCGCCGTTGTATTTTTCGTGCCGATGCACATGTCAAGAGCGGTCGCGTTATATTGCCTTTAATTGTGCGCCGTATTTGCCGATATGATTGCGGAGGTAAACAGGGTGAATTCAGGCCGGTTCGTCGAAAGGAAGAGGAGCCTTTTCGCAGCTGTCATGGACCGCGCGAGTCCTGGTCACGTGCCTTACTCAAACACAGTCATCCCCTAAACACGTTCGGCTCGGCTTACTGCTTTTCATTTACCCAGACCTCTTCCGATTTCCCCCCTTGGACTCTTCTGTGCCGTGGATCCTTCGTTTTCAACCCCTACCACGGCATTCGACCCTCCTTTTCTTCTCCCGTGTCTTGTACGTTCGCCATTCTGAATCGACAGATGTCACGGAAGGGCAAACACGCCTGGACGGACCTGTCAACGTGGGCCGACGTCCACGCTAATCGTAATTAGAATCCTAATCCGTGCCGGTGTCGTTTTACGTGCAAGCTTAGAATATTAATAGCGCGGGAAATGTACCGTGAAAACGTTCGTGTCGAGATATGAACTCGAGTTTTGACAACTTATGATTCGGTTCGTTGGGTGTTCGCATTCTTGGTGGCAAAGGATAGTTTGTTTCTGTCAACCCTTTGACTAGCATAATTACGTTATTGTGCGAATTTTTGAGACTATCCTGATATAAGGTAAAAATTGATAAATAATGATAATACAAACCTGATTTCGCGTGGAAAATTATTTGTCGTTGACAAATTTTGATGGTTTCACCAAGTCAGATACAAATACGAAATACTATTTCAATTACTATTTGAATTTGAGAAACAAATTATTCTATATGCGGTTTCATCGTGAAATTGATCTGAGCGAAAGGGTTAATACTCGATAGAATGTTATGACTCCTTGGGTATTATTGCTGCTGCGGGTTTAAAAATCATAATTTTAAACTTTACAGAAGTGTCACAACGCTGTATATTGTATCAGTAAAATTTTAGGTCGACGATCAACTGTCTTGTTATTATCCTATTTTTTAATGCCTAGCAGAGGCCTCAATAGTTTCTAACAATGATCATTTTTTACATTCGGACATTAAGAGTTCTGTAGAAAGTCAGTGACATAAGGAACTTCGATAGCGAGATCCAATACTCTCAGAGAGTTTTTGGAGACTGATAATGTTGAATACTCTAGGAACTGTGAGCACTTTCAGGATTATTGAGACTCGGATAACTTTAGTGACTCTGAGCATTGTTACAACTTCAAAGACTTTGGAGTGCTTGGAAATCAAGAAAGTGTAGAAAGTATACAAAATTATAGAAATTATCGAAATTATCGAAATTATCGAAATTATCGAAATTATCGAAATTATCGAAATTATAGAAATTATAGAAATTATAGAAATTATAGAAATTATAGAAATTATAGAAATTATAGAAATTATAGAAATTATAGAAATTATAGAAATTATAGAAATTATAGAAACTATAGAGATTGTAGAAATTACAGAAACTATAGAAGTTCTGAGAACTTTAACTAATTATGATTTGAGACATTGAGATCTTTGACTTAACCCTTTGCAGTCGGAAGGCATAGTATACTTATCACTGTTATTTATTTCTATATTTCTTGAAATTATATCGCTCGTTTATTCCACTGAACATGTTTAAATTGCACAACAGTTATTTGTATCCTCCGACATAATAGTTGAACGATTCGATTTAATATTTAAATGCTCTAACTCGATATCTGAATACTCTAAGACCCTAGGATTGGAAGTTCCGGGATCCTGATACTAAAATTCTGGATCTCCAGAGATTTCCTGTTTGTTTCGACAAATGAATTTCGTTCCAATTTGTTCCATTGAGGGATTTTCATCGAGTTCCACGCGAAATTTCGCGAGGCAGGTTGTTTTTTCGTGTTTGTTTCTCGTAATCATCATTTTTCTCCGTTCCTCCGTGTTTATTCTTCCAAACAAGCCCGCTGCGCTGTTGCTTGTATTCTCAAGCTGTTACAGAAACGGCCGTGGTTACGATAATGATCTCTGTTGCGCGCTGTTTGCTTTACCTTTTAAAGTGTTTCCCTCTGCCGTGGTAACTATAATTTCCCTTTGGTCAAACTGCAATTCATCCGTGACGCGTTACGGTAAATTTCGTTGTTTGGAAAATAGAGCAACTGCAGTTGCTCCACGGTTCAACGATAATTTGGCGACTTTCAAAGCAATCATTAACCAGTTGAATGTTCCGTGAACCAACCGCCATTTCTGTGCATTTACCGAAAATGGAACTTCAAAATGTTTGATCAAATGCGCCGACTAAATTGCGGCAACGCCACTAAAAAAACATTCTCAGATAATTTCCCTTTCCCGTCTTCGATTAACACTCACGATAATCGTCGACACAAAATTCGATTCTACGCTCCGGAACCTTCGATATTTCCCTGCGTCGGGGGCTCTAAAGGCGCGCCAACGAATTTCGAAGGTCTAACGAAATAAAGAAGCGCGTAGGTTCTTTCAGTTCATCGGGAGCTTATCCAGCGGGCAAGTATCAAGTTTCGAGTATACATTGCGGTACAGCGAGTATATAAAAGAAGATTAAAAACGGAAGACAATAGCAATAAAGAGAGATGATCACGGGCAAGACAGAGGGCAAACGGATGAACAAGCAGAAAGAATAGGAAGGGCAGAAGCAGCGAACCGAAGTAAAAGGGAGGCTGGCACGATGTGTAATCTACAATCCAATCTTAAGTTAAATGAGAGAAAAAGAGGGAGCAGCAGCGACGGGGAGAGATTTTGCCAAGAAGGGTCGGGTGAGGGGGGTGTGAGAAGACACGAGTAGGAGAGGGACACGAGATAGTCAAAGATAAAGGCGCAAACCGCGCGATTACAACACGGAGAAAGAGATGCAGAAGACGAAGAGAATGCCTAGGTAGAGAGTCCTTGGCATCCATACTCTTTACTCCGGGAATCCCTTCAGGATCTCTCCAAGATCTCTTCTCGCACTGTCTGCAGAAGTGTGTCGGCACGGAATAAAGGGTAGGGATGGGGTCGTCGGGGAACAGGGATAGGAAAGGGGGAGGGGCGATGGGGGGCAGAAGAGACAGCACAATGCGCACAAGGCTCGCGAGACATTGTCACCCCCTTCTTGATTCCCTTTTGTAACCCCTCCCACCCCACGTTCGAAGCCTCCGAAATCCTGGAGACACGTCTTTGTTTCTGGTCTCTCGAGCGTGTGAAAATTCTACCTAGCACACAAGCTGCATTTAGGACATGGCGGATCGTTGAGGATGTTCAGGAAACGTCGTGTGCCGAGCGAATTATCCCGGGCTAATGACACTTCCGGTTAGCTCCGTAGCAACCCCCTTCGAGGTTAACATTTTCCTGCTACTGATACTCGACTTCGATACGAGATATTTTCGCTTGTACAGTGTGTTTCGTAACCACTCGATAAGTGTCCGTCAGCAGCGTCCCTGTCTTCGATATGAGATACTTTTGTTTATACAGCTTGTTATGTAACCGCTCGATAAGTGCCCGTTAGCAGCGTCCCTGTTTTCGATATGAGATACTTTTGTTTGGACAGCTTGTTAGGTAACCGCTCGATACGTGCGCGTCAGCAGTATCCCTGACTTCGATATGAGATATTTTTGTTCGTACAACTTGTTATATAACCGCTCGATAAGTGTCCGTTAGCGACACCCTTGACTTCGATATGAGATACTTTTTTTTGTACAGCTAGATAAGGGTCCATTAGCAGCCTTCCTGTATTATAATTGTGAAAGCATTGTTGCCTGGCTTAATAGCAAATTGGTATATGTATATCAAATTAAATTTTGAGCTAAATTATATTTTTGCAGTTAGTTGTTCATACGATCACCAGTAACAAATCATACATTTTGCGGCATACACATGTGATGATGAAAGGGATTGAACTACGAACTATTTAGTATCGGATAATTTTACTAATACAAATAACTAATTAAATCACTAATGTTGACTATTTAAATTATTTCTAGATTATTTAACCAAATTTCTTTATGAAATTATACAGGGTACTATAACACGGTAGCAAAGCTGTTCGTGAATAAAGGATGTTCATAGGTTTCAGATCAACTTTCCAGATCAAATCACGATCAGTTTTCAAGATCTGTGGTCTGAATCGGAACAAGATCAGGTTTTAAGTTCTACTTTCAAGACGAGATCAACATCGCATATCAAGATGAACTTTTCCATCAGTCGATTGCTCAGAACATTATTGTATATACGTAAATTACTGTAGAAAGCTAGAAGCGATGAGATTTCATACTTTCCTCTGTCTAAAAAATTGTACGACCAAATATTATCGCTCTCCGCGCATGTGTACATTTACTCTAAAAATGATAAACTTATACGAAGGATTTAATTAATATATAGCAGTCACTCTAATCGTATTACTTTAATGCTATAATATGTTATAATATCAATGTTAAAATATTAAAATAAGGTTTGTTACAATTTAACTATATATTTAATAAACTGCAAAATGGAATGATGATGTGGTTTGTTCGACAACACGTGTACGTTTTCATTGCGTCATTCGACGTGTCAAACTTTTTAACGACCGGATGATAAATGTTAACAGAAATCCATAACGAAAGTTCGTTTTGAGTAAAGCAATGGCGTCTCGGAGTGGATAGACGGCCATAAACCGCCACTAACAAACGCATCTAACGGATTAACGACGAACCAATTTGCAGTTCGCATTCATCCACTAATACCTTGGTAATGTCGTGATAGAGTTAGCAAAGTTTCTAGGAGTGTCGACGAGGGTACATCGAGAACACATCAAGGAGGATACATGACTAGGATACACACGTGCAGGACTAATCCCTCGATAAGTCGTTCGACTCAAGTCCCTAGTTAGTTCCCTTATGAAAGAGAAGGGCGTTGTCGATTCTGACGAATCAGCCGGTCCTTGCTGTCTTTCAAAGTGTCAATCGTCTCGATGAATCAGCTACATCGACTTATCGACAAATCTTTCGTAAAATTAACATCGATAGCAACATTTCAAAATTAGCAAGCTTGATTCGGTAGGTACCGAATTTACGAAAAAGTTCTGTTATGTGTAACTAAAATTTTAATTTTATAATGTGGTTGGATGTGTAACTAAAATATAAGAGCTTAGTTATTATTGATATTAATCGATATAGATACATATTATTATTGTGATTGTTACATGAGGTATTGCTTTTTGATTGAGGAGAATTATTATTGGTCAAAATGTTCGATTAGTATCTTGGCTTAGGACATTAAATTGGTGTCGTGATACAAGTTACAGTTCAAATGTGATTAACTTAAATCATATTTGCACGAGGAGTAAGTTTTCAGTGCTAATTATAATTTGTACAATTCGGGATCGGTAAATTCGAAATGTATTTAACATTTCAACTTTATTTATCTTCATGTTCCAGAAATTATTACATAGCTGTAATTGTCACAATTGAAAAAATTGTTGGTTGAGGGATTAGTAATCACTGATTATCCATAACTGTGCTATCGTAAATTATGTATTTCGATATATCAAATTTTGGAAATCAACGGAGACACTTGTTATCATTTAATACAATATTATAGTATCCATGTCCCATTTTCGAATATATACAATGTTCTTACCTTTATGAAAGTTATGATAAAATTGAATAAAATAGCATAAAATTGCCTAATATAATTGTCAATCTAAGCGTCTCTCTCCATTAAAGAATATCAGATAATATATGAAAAACTCCATTATATTCGGCAGTATATTTTTAACGCTAAAACTACTAAACGGTCAAATTATCGTTTTACAAATTTCCTATATCAAATGGCAAAATTTGTTAATAAGGTTTTCTTAAATTCTCTACTGACTTTTATCAAGATAAGGAATTGACATGTGTATTAATTTTTATTTCTTCGTTTGTTCATTTATTTTTTAACTTCATTTTTAGCTTCAAGCTAAAAACAAAAATAACAAATTTTTGTCAAACTACTACCCCAATACGTCAATGAGAAGAATGATCGTTGCCTGTTTAAAATGTGTAATATTCCGTGGTCGGTTCAGCAACGAATAAGTATAACTTCAACACGAGAAGCGCCGCGGGGTCTGATTTAAAATAATTATAATTATCGGTGATTTATGAACGCGTGTAATTGCACGAAGGTGAACAACTGGAAAGATGGTTCATTAATCCGGAACAATTCACACGGTTCGGCCGTTGTAGACCGTTCACGGCGTTTCGAATTACAAGTGGACAGAAAATTGGCTGTAATCGGGGCCATAGGAAATCTCGCTAATGACACTATAAAATTACTTATGGCACATTGACTCCAGTGACGGGTACTAATTCTAACGCCCGGATAATGAGACGCAATGCGGCGAGTAAATAACGCTTAAATACGCGTAATCGGCACGCGCGATACGTCGCGTCGCTTCGTTGTTAACGCGAGATATTGGAATACGAAAATTTTATGCGTTTAAAACGCGTTCCACTTTATCCGATTGCGTGGAAACTTTATAGGTATACGACTCGTTTCCGCCGTTCGTTACCGCGGACGTGATTCGCTCTCGTTATATCGCCGTCGTGAGATTTTTACGCGTACACCGATACTTGCCTGTTACCACGATGCAAGCAAATTTGTACGAACTGCGAAAATATTAACACTAGAAGTACCGGCATTAAATGCATACTGACTTTAAAATTGAAAATAACGTAGTAAAATAAATATATAAATATTGCAGCATCACCTAACATATAGAACCATTCATTAGCTCAATAAAACATGACAAATATTTTGACAAAAGGGCGGTAATAAAATTTGGTAATATAAAATGTCAAAACCCAAACTAGCCATTTTGACTGGTTGGTGGTTTTAGTGAAAATTAAAGTATAAAGTATACGTATTATGTCGTCAAGAAAAATTGGAATTGAACCATCAAAAAATTTAATTTCAATTGTATTTCGATAGGAAATCTGCCTGCGAGGAGCTATCTTCTCGATCCCCACCACTCCTTATGTCTATTACCACTACCTGTTTCCCCCACTCCTCGGCTTCGGCCTTGGAGGCTCGAAAATTTGCTTATAAGCAAATTTCAGACGAATATTTCTCCGATTTCCTAGTTCCTTGGCCTTGAAAGTCACGTGATTTTGTATCACGTGGTTTCGCGATCGGCCACGATTGGTCGATCGCTCTCATTTTCTAGTTCCTGACGTCATCAGAAATTCCCCACAGCCTCAGGAGCTACGATTCTCGTCCCCTACTCTTCCCATCCCCGCTCCTACTATCCCACTGTCCCTACGTCACTCTCCCTACTCCTCCCCGAGCTCCTTGTACTATGAATTTATTTTTCTAATTTCGATAAATCCGAATCGCCGGACCGAGACTCGAACCCTCGATACTCGGGTGCCTCGGATTCCAAGTCGGGGACGAAGCGCGCTCGGCTATCCTCGCAAGGCCCACTTGTTTACTTACGATGCTCCTTTTAAACTATGCTTCGACGATCCACTATACTTCTACTCTATTAATTTACAGCTATTTTATTTAAGTGACCACTTTCATGTGTTTCCTTTCACACTATTGTTTACCTCCGCGACTTTTTGTAACAAGTATTAACCCTTTGCACTCCTGAATTTCTTTAACCTACGTTCTTAATTAATATACAAATTGTACATTGTATTGTATTTTGCATATATTGCAGGTCGAATTATATAATTGCTACGAAACTAATGACTTTTGTATAGTAATTTTTTTTTAATTTTGAAGTTTAGACATTTTTCAATTATTAAATGATTGGATGGAGTGAAACAGAGGTACACCGCGTCGTTTTCCAGCTTATTGTGACATTAAATTTCGACCATCCATTATTCTGAAGAGCTCATTTTAAAGGGGAAGCTTCTCAAAGGGGACTTTGAGAATGTACGGACCTTGGGTACTTCCAAATTTGGGACTATAAATGCTTGAGGCTTTTTAATTTGGGAATTTTAGGATGTTAGGACTTTGTAATTTTTAGATTTTTAAACTTAGCGAAGTCGGGACTTTCGAATTATGATATCGAATTCTTATGTCATTAAGAAATTGAGTCATCAGGATTTTATTTCCTTTTACTCTTGAAGTTTTAATATCTCGAAATTTCGTAATTATATAACATAAGCCTTCAAATTTTGAGATCTTGATATTTCATAAAATCGATACCTTGTTTAATAATTTACCTGCATCACAATTTGTGGCAGTATAACCAGAATTTTCTGTATTTCAAAGTAATCGATTTCCACCGATATAACATTTCAAGCGAATCGAGCGAAATCACTATTTAATTTTCGTGGAATTTCTTTCCATTTACGAAATATCGTGAACAGGTAGTCGAACGATTTCTTGTTAAAACGTGGTATTAAAACGAATTGATATTGCTCGTTAAAAATATTACGCTTTTATTTCCATGCCGGTCCTTTTTTTTTATTCATTAACTCGATACTCGATTGAGAGGATATTAATTCAACATCGAGCGGGATTAAATCGATAAACGCGCACCGTTGGTCATTTCATCCACGTCGGCGAAAAATAAACGGCAATTTCCGGCAATCTTCGAAATCGATAATCCCCGTCGATCGTCAAGAATTAAAAAAAACACGAACGTGACGCGGTCTAAGAAACTTTTTGCCCAAGAGCCATCCGTCAAACTCGCGCGTGCACCCGCGGCGAAATATTTAGAAAATCTCGGCTGGGTCTCCATCAATCACTATCACCTGCTTGCAAATCAACTACCATTCCGTTGACAGTTATTAAAATTCACGAGCGTACGCTTTCAATTTTCCTACGGCCCGCTTCGACGAAACAGAGACCAGATATTAAACGAACAGATCCTTTACCATCGACGAAATCCTTAAATAATTTGTGACCTCGATATGCAACCACCACGTCCCTGCCATAATACAATTATTTGGTCCAGGTTTAAGATAACGAGTGAGAATGAGGTGAGTAAATGAGTCGAACGCGTGAACGTTTTCAGAGTGAAGTGTTTGCGTGAAAACGTTTGGTCGAGGGGTTCGAGTGTCGCGTTGGGTGATCTAGTTCGAACAATACCTTATCATACCCGTGTATCGTTCAACGATTGGTTTAGAGAGAAAACGACTCGGTTTTAGAGAAGAAGGAATGATTTTGGGAATGCGTTGGATTGCAAGAAGGTGAGGGTAAGGTCGTGAGATCGTATGAATGCAGTCTGAACGGATACGTTAGTCAGTTAGTCGTTGCTATTCATAAATGTAAGATTATGGAGTGACGCCTCTCTAAAAATAAAAAAAGAAGGTGATTTTGGGGAATTTTTAAAGCAAAAATCATGGACAAAGAAGCTCGATTATATGTATATGTTTTGAAGATGGTTTTAAATTTCTTTTGAACAAATTCAATTAAAAATGGTGGCTGCAAGTGCTTGCAAGCAATAACAACTTTAAAACAAAAAATCACAAATTTTCTGATATTATATACCATGATCTATGGAACAGTAAAACAATATTAATAATTGTTAATTTGGTGTAGATATGAGAAAAGTTTGGAAAAAATGATGGATAATTTAGCATTAAATTGCTAATAATAAATTAAGTAGATAAATGACAAAAAAATCCGTACGATGTTCGCTGAGTTATGTTATTTTGCATCTTTCCACAAAATTTCAAGTCGATTAGTGGAAAACTTTTCAAGTTACCTATCGAGTTATGAGGACACTGTCGTTAGGATGGTCGTTCTTTAACACTAAACCTACCAAAGCGATCAAAATGGCCATTCAACATGTTTATAATGTTAAGCTACAAAGTATGTTAAGGTTTTTTTGAAATTCCTCTTGATTTTCGAAATAAAGAATTATTACGTATATTGATCTGTGTTTCGCCGATCGTTTACTTGTTTTTCAGCTTCATTTTTCATATCAAAATAAACGTGCATTATACGCTGGTAGGTTTAGTGTTAACACACTTGGGCCCGGAGAAACTTCCCTCAGGAAGGTGAAACGCTAATTCAGACAAATCGACTATTTGTCAATTTATAATTTTCTAACATAAGGGTCGGTCAGATCAGCGGAACAAATTGTTCGGAATTGTTGAACTAAGCAAGTGTGTTAGTTGAACCTTGCACGTCCTTTTCCATAAATTCATCGGAAAATCGCTGTTTTCGAATCGTTCTCGCATTTCCGTTCCCTTTGTCGGTGATTCGCCATGAAAATTTGACGACAACGTGCAAAGTTTGAGAATTTCGCGGCAACCGGAAAAGAAGACTGCCGAACAGGAGCACTGTACTATCGGGTTTGCGGTGTAACCGGACCCGGAAGCTGCACGAGCCAACCTTTTCCGACCCTGCCTCCTCTTATTTCGCACGATTTCCCCAGATGCTCATTGGCCTCTTCCCTAACACCGAAGCTCGTTCCTAACTTCCAAGTGGCGAGTTTATTCTCCTCTTTTCTGCCACCTTCTTTTTTTCCACCCCTCGTTTTCTCACCACGCCATACTTCCGGCTATGGAACCATCTATTCTCCATGTGCATGGATTCAACGAGATTACGCTTGGAATCTGCTTTTTTGATTCACTCGAGTAATTAGCAGGTCGATGCACAGTCTTGTGTCGTTAAAAATAACGGTTATATGTACCGAAGGTTATACTTCTTTATAATAATACAAAAGGAGTAACGCGCATAACACTAGATTTACTGATGGATTTTAGATTTCTTATTTTAACAGTAGAATTACTAGCGTTAAAAGCAGACTTACTTTTAAATTGAAAGTTCGGTAGAAAAATAAATAAGTGAATATTAAAGTGTCAACTAATATATAGAATCGTTCTTAACCTCGATAAAATATGGCAACATTTCGACAAAAGTACTGCAACATAATTTTGCAATATAAAATGCTAAACGTAAACCAGTCATTTTGACTGGTTGGTAGGTCTAGTGTTAAATTACAAAAATTAGTTGAAAGGTTTTGTTGAAATATAAGTTATCTTTGGTCGAAATAAAGAATCGTTGTGTGAGTTCGTTTACATATTGTCCATTATTTACTTTTTTGTATACCTTAGTTTCAATTTAAATATAAATGGTCATTAATCGACCGTGAATTAAGTGTTAAAATACTTTTATGCTTGCTTAAAATCAAATTTGTAACATTTTAGTTTATCACATATTCAGATATAATTTAATCAACTTGTCAACATACGCTATCATCAAAAGATATTGAATTCAAAGAAACGATTTTGATTTATCGTTTAACGAGTAACTATTCATTTTTAATAAAACAAGCAGTAAAATATACCGTATGAATGGATGAAAGCAAATGCTTTTGCGTCATATTTCGATACTCTCTTTATTAAAATG
This sequence comes from Coelioxys conoideus, assembly GCA_947623535.1. Classification (NCBI taxonomy): domain Eukaryota; kingdom Metazoa; phylum Arthropoda; class Insecta; order Hymenoptera; family Megachilidae; genus Coelioxys; species Coelioxys conoideus. Next base: position 27,032,783 of record OX392450.1, on the reverse strand, counting down.
AATGGCCACTTGATAAATGACGAATGAGAACTTTTAGTCTAAAAGTTATTAACAGCAATTATTACATTTACACTCACAAATCATTTCTTTGGTTGGACCAAAATGTTGTAAAATTTATTATTACAAATTCTCTATATATAAGATTAATAATTCTAAATTTGAAACACTTTGTTCCATCCAGTTTGAAAGTAATTTCCAGAAACAGGTCAACCTACATTTATGTCCACATACAAGCTACCACATTGCTTGACCGAAATTTTCGAAAATTTAGCAGTATAAATTCTCCATATATAAGGCCAATAATTCCATATTTGCAGCACTTTGTTCCATTCAATACGGAACTATATGTTCAAAAACAGGTCAAGCTACGTTTATGCCCACTCGCAGACTACCCCTTCCGTTGAAGTAAATTTTCCAAAATATGGTATCATAAATTCTGCATATATAAAATCAATAATTCCGAATTCAGAGCACTCAGGTCCATCCAGTCTAGAAACATAAGCTCGAAAACAAGTCAACATATGCACCAACGCACTCACACAAATACGTATTCAACAATCTACAGAGAACATTGCATTTTCTCTTGCATTTCTCAGCGTTTCGTGTTTCTGAATCAGAAAATGTAAAAGCGTAAGCGGAGAGGAATCAAATTTTGACCAACTGCTATGCTGCCGATATTCCGTGCATAGTGTATGTGTCAGTAGGATGTAACGTGTGCAACCCGATATTTTTAGAAAAGTATGTTTGGAAAATGTGGATCAAAAAACGTTCACAATAAAAAATGTAAGATTTTAAAGCGCGATCAAGTGGAACTAGAATATTGTACACCTTATACTTTCTGAGATTTCAAGGTGACTATCAGTATTTTTTTCAAGATCAATGTGCCTTTCATTTATGATAGTGTTCTAGTTGATGGAAATATGAATCGAATGAATGTAGTAACTTGAGCTTCGGTCCATTTTCAGTTGACCTTCCATTGACTTTTAGTTAGCCTTCAATCGATATTTGTTCGACGTGAAACTTTAAACAAAAATTAAACCTTCAAATACTCGGACTCAAAATATGTCAGAGATATCAAATTACATCTATTCTACATGTCCTTAAAATTCCATTTAAGACATATTTTCTGCACATTTAATTTAACAAATTTCCTACACAATTAACACGTTTTTCGACATAACAGGAACTGAGTTAACCCTTTGCACTTCGACGTCCTCTCTGAGCGTGCATTGCAATTTTTTAGTGATTATTGGGAATTAACTTATTTCAGTACAACTTTTTCAGAAAAGAATGTTTCCCTAAAGTTTGCTGTTGAAATGACGCAAGAATCAAATAGAAATATGGTACAACCACTATGATATATTAGTGAGGCTCACATATACATATGTAGCAATGAAGGCGTCACCTAAATAGAGCTTTATACAATCGCGTTAGTGAAATAAATACACAAACGAACAGTAGTAATCGTCATATTACTCAATCAACAAGATGGCGTAGAAATCCCATAGGTAGCGATAGCAACATAAATAATGTGAAATAAAGTATGTCCATAAATGATATATTGTCAAGTGAAGAATGGGAAGGCGTCACCGAGTCAGATGTTGCTGCAGCAACCATAAATTTTTATTTTTTTGCAAATATATGTTTCTCAATTCCTGAAAAATTAATATAAATACAATAGCATTAAAATACTTTACATGAAGAATTAAGAATGATCATGATGATGGCCTCTTTAGTAGATTGTTGCAAAAAATATCATACATTGAAAACTTACAAATAATTAATTGAAACTGATATATTTGTAAAACTCGTTACAAAAATACATAATTTCTAGCACACCTGTTATTCTTATTAGACCGAAAACTTATCACAAAGCTAAAACCAGCTACAACTTAGCGAGAATTACATATATAAAAGGCTATACAAAGCTGTACTACAACGGGCAAATTATCACTAGATTCACGGACGTGTAAAGATCATTTACTTTTAAATTAAAACTAAAGTAGAAAATAAAATAAATAAAGTATGACACGTAAACTGACTTATACAACGATCCTTTATCTTGACAAAAGTTAATATACACTTTGATAAAAGCTTCTCGATAGTTTTTGTAATTCAACATAAAAAAACATGCCATGAACCATTTCGGGTTATTCAATATGAATCTAGGGTTAGAATAGCCGCATTATTTCGAAGCGCAAATTGTTTCGAACGGCAGTGTTCCGCAAGAAAAGGTAAAAACAGACAGAGTTACCAGAAAGTCAGCGGCAATTTATTTGATAGGCAATCCGTCGCGTTAGTTAATTCCCCAGCGCATGCAGTGAAACGAGCTTCGATTTAGCCTGTAAAGTGCGTCATGAAGCGTGACCGATCAAACGGGACTGCGATGTATCGCGCGCGAGCAATTAATTTCCTCCATTTATTACCCCCGCCCCGCTAACATTCCCGTAAAAAAAGGATGGACAAAGGGCGGAGGGTGCACGGGTAGGGGGGCTGGGGGGGTGGCAAAAAAGAGAGAAACGCGTAGGGAAACCCGTCACCGTAGACCGGCAAACATTGACGGGGTACGGCGGTCGTAAAGGGAGGCTCGCGCATTGGACGGGGCTGCTCCTGTCGACTAATCTGTGTGCAGGGTGGTGCGTGACGTCACTGATGACTTATGGCGGTCATAAATCAACCCATTGAATTTCGCAGTGTCGATATTTCGTTGCAGTCCCACCCCTCGATCCTCTCTGTGCCGATCGCCTCTGGGGAGCAAGCTTGACGAGGCTCGCTGGCAGAAATAAAAAAAGTCGCCTCGATTCACGGCGAAACACCTCTGCAACTCGTTTCCGGTTCCTGTTCAAATCCGGACAAGGATATAGCGGATAATTGCGCGAAATCTGATCCTCGACAACAATGATTTCTATTAATTACGGATTATTGACGTAATGAAATTTCGACGCGTTGTAACGTGTTATTTGATGTATCGGTATCGGTCATAGAGCGTGCATCGATGTTAATAATCGTACTTATGACATTATTAATATCGATATTCGTGCTGGTACTGATTTTAGTGCTAGGACTAATGTTAGCAGTACCTGTATCAGTGCTAGTACCAGTACTTATAACAACGATACCTACATCGATAACAGTGCCACTACTCGTATCTGCAGTATCTACATATGTCATAGTAACACTATAGTTCAGTATATTAATACGTGTACCAGCACTAAATACATTAATACCAGTGTACGAGTACTCATATCCACGATATTTATATCAACTGTATGTTGGCCATGCCTGGGTTATATCACTGCCAGTACCAATGCCAGTACCAATGCCAGTACCAATGCCAGTACCAATGCCAGTACCAATGCCAGTACCAATGCCAGTACCAATGCCAGTACCAATGCCAGTACCAATGCCAGTACCAATACCAGTACCAATACCAGTACAAATACCAGTACTAATACCAGTACTAATACCAGTACAAATACCAGTACAAATACCAGTACAAATACCAGTACAAATACCAGTACCAATGTCAGTACCAATACCAGTACCAATATCAGTACCAATATCAGTACCATTATCAGTACCAATATCAGTACCAATACCAATACTAATCCAGATACCAATATCGGTACCGTTACCGATGTCAATGCCAATGCCAATGCCAATACCAATATCGACGTCTGTACCAGTATCAACACCAATATCGAAACCTATAACTTCCTCCGAGAGGAGGAAATACTTAAGATCAAAATAAATGTCGTACATGTTATTTCGACGAAAAGTATCGATCGAATGGCAAAGAGTTATTCACGTCACGGCCAGAAAGTTGTAGGGTTAGGCCGTTCTTCAATTAATTCAAGGCAGCGCGACACACACGCGCACGTGCGAGGTGTGACCGCTGTCATATCGATATAATGATCATTCATATTGATGGAAAACCGGGCGGGACCGGATACGCGTGACTTTCTTCGCAAACATAGGCAGGTGGCCTTCGATTCACTGTGCAATATATTTGCCGATCAGATGATTATCCGTGTTACGTGCCACCGATACGCGTGTTCGGATTATTTGCACGTCGAAAGAATGAACTGGGATTGATCGAACTGAAAGAGACCTATTAAATTCTCTTCGCAATATGAACACGAAGATGTACACAATTCATGCGTTAATCTGTTCGGGACATTCATAACGTCACCTTCAGAATTCAAATATCATTCGGTTGTTGAATTTATCGTCAAATTTCGTTAGACGGCGGCGACGCACCTGGTGCGTCTTAGGGAACACTCCAAGGGTTCTCTAGTATTTATGGCATTTTAACCTTTAACGCTCCGACTTTTAATTGTAAATATCGGCCGACAAGTCCAACTTATTCTCATCGTACTTCGACTTGCAAATTTTTAAGTATCAGATTTCGAATGCTAAACTGACGTGTAAATAATAATATTGAAATCACTCAAAACAATTCTTATTCATCTCGGAAGTAATGGAATTTTGATTAAAATATTTATATTAATTGTAATAACGCTGTACATCGGTGATGCCTGAGAGGCACACTTGGAGCGTTAAGAGTTATAGAAAGGGTTAACTTTCGATTGCTCGAAAGTTTCCAAAATTTGATAACATTCGACGCTTTTAGAAATTTGTTGCAATTCAAGGATTATGAAATTTTCGCAGTTTAAAAAATTTTTTTAAGTTTGCGAATGTTTTTACAAATATTATATTATGTTATATGTATATTACATACAAGTATCATATATTTTGTATATATTTAAGAATATGTACAAGTTTTTCAAGGTTTTCAAAATGTTCGATTTGCAAGACTTTCAAAATCTGCAACCTTCTTGAGGCTTTCAAAATGCTCAACATTTTCAAGATTTCCAAAACTTTCATAATCTTCAGCTTTTTCAAAACTTTTCAAATCTTTGAGTTTTTCAATACTTTCAGAATCTTCAGCATTTTCAAGACTTTCAAGGTGTTGAACAGTTTCGAGACTCCAAATCTTCTAGGATTTGTAGATTTTCGACGCTTCCAAGTCTCTCCAAGCTTTTCAAGATTTCCCAAAATTGTCAAGGTCGTGAATATATCACTGCCGTAACAAAATTCGAGACGCGCTGTCCGCACATACGCGTGCGTATTTTCCGAGTGAGTGGTGGCCACGCACTAATCACAATACCAATTAACACGTCAGGAATACGGGAGGAGTTCTTTTCCGTTCGCCGCTTAATTTATCGCCGAAAGGATACAGCGGCCTTTTGTTCCGCGTGGGACCACGTACAGCCATGCGAGATCGACAGCGTGGCTCGTAAATTTTCTCGATAGTATCGTCGGTGCGTTCGGCGTCGGGGTCGAATTCCGAAATTCTATCGAGATCACGTATCGAGACGCGTCACGCGAAAATCGCCGAAGACCACGAGCGAAGAACTTGTTACGTGCCGGGCTTTGAACAGCGTGAAAAGCGTCGAGAGATTCAAATGATAATTAAGCCACGTAACTTTTATTAATTTTATAGTCTCGTACACCCTGAGCGGCTAGCATGTATGATAGCGGAAACTGTCACTAGGATCTTTTAGGTATATTTATATAGCAATTATAGCAACACATTTTACAGAACACAATTATGTATTACAAGTTTGTTCTCTTATAATTGTTTTGGTCGCGAGAATAAAAAGCATAAGTGTTCACGTCAATAATGAAACTTGATCTTGTCCACCGAATGTATGAACGAAAGGGTTTATGTACTAGTTGAAAGGGTTGTGTATGTGACTATAACCACGGATGGGACAGTTTTCTCAAATATTTGGAGGAACGGATGCTGTTATTATTTAGATTATTGTTGTAAGACCAACTCATAGACAACAAGATAACCTATCACTGCATTGAATCATCCTGCGCAAAACATCCTGACTTCACTCCTCAAACGCCAACTCATCTAGCCTTCTTAGTCATCCTGTTCTACGCACTCTGCCCTTACAATAGTGTAAGCATAGGCTTGTACTTCGATTACTCACCCTCATTTCGATACATATAACTAGCCCTCTTTCGACATTTAGTTAGTCTTCCATAATTTGTCCTTGCGTGCGGAACTTATCGTCACCGAATAAAGCCTCCAAGTTCGTATAACAAGTGTTGTACTTATTCCCTCATCCGGAATTCAGCATTATGGAGCCTATTGTGTTTTCGGAAATTCAAATTGCAGATGCAATTGACTAGTCTATCGGTTATTTATTTCTAAGGCTAATCTCTTATCGTACAAAGGCCTACTGTTCTTCGGGAGCGTGGGTCATTAGTCATTTAGGCATTCCCTTTCCTATTGTTGGAATGCTTTGGGTGAATAAGGTAGCGAGTGAGAAATTATTTTTGTCCGCAACCGTAACAAACTAAAAAACAGTCACGCCTAACATTTCGACTCGGAATCGCAGTCAGAAAAAGACGAGTCCTCCCTTCAGAATTCCAACAAACGCTCTACTCGGTTCCAAGCTACTTATCGTCCCCGGTGACTTCGCGGTAATAATTTATACAATTAGCCAGCCACATCGTGGCTCGCGAGACGTCTGGTTACCCGTGTATAAATTAAATTATCAAACACCGCCATCCTGCTCCCTGGCCGATTGCACTTTGTTGTTGTCGACCAGGCACGAACAGGTATAAATATATGTAGACGCGTACGTACACCAAGTACACGAGTGTACACTCGACTGCAACGTTGGCTTCCGTTAGATAAAGGAACGCGCGTTAATTTCGTCAATTTTTAATTGACGCGTTTTCCTGTTTTATCATTTTTTTTTTTTTTTTTTTTTTTTTTTCTTGACGTTCGAGTTGTCAAGTTTTTGGAATCCCGGGCTTGGCAATTTTTAAATTCTTGAATTTTTTAACCTTTGGGAATTGTGTAGACCTTAATGTTTTAAAATTTGTTTATTCTGCAATTTTCAAATTTGCAAGTTTCTAAATATTTAAAAGCTTATATATTCAAATTTTTGGAATTCTCGAATTTAAAAATTTTCTACATTTGCACGTCCTCCATTTCTTGAATGTCCCACATTTTCAAGTTTCGGAGTGTCTACATTGCTCGATTTATAAATTTTGCATTGTGGACATTTTCAAATTTCTTATATTCGCAAGTTTCCAATTTTACAAGTTTCTAAATTCCTGCATTCCTAAATTCCTAATATCCTAAATTCTCCTAAATCTCCAGTTTTCTAGATTACTCGATACGTCATATTTCCAATTTTTCTAGTTTGCAAATTTGTAAATAAATATATCACAATCATTTCAATTGCTCGAAGTTTTCAAATTTCGAAATCTCCAAATTACAAAATCTGTTAATTTGTAGTTTTTATATATATCCAAATTTTCAAATTTTATCATCCTTTAATTGCTAGACTCAAAAATCCTTAGATTTCCATATTTTTTGGTAAACGAATTCCAACGTCCGTAAATAATGAATTCCTCAAACTTTAATCCCTGAAATCCCTATGTCCTCAAATTCATATATCCCTGAATTTGTAGATCTCGAGATTTTTTAATCTCCAAACCCCTACATTCTAATATTGACAGATCTTCAAATCCGGAAATTTCTAAATTCCCTCTTCTTCACATTTCGAGACCTACAAATTTCTAGATTCGTAATCTTTTCGACTCCAAATCTCTCGATTCCCGTATTGTTAGATTCTCAAATTTTGAATTCGCCAAATTGTGAGATCTTACCATACCTATGCCTTCAAATATTTAGGTCACCAAATTTCTAGGCTGCCAAATTCCTAGATTTCCATGTTTCTACAGTTATATATTTCTGTGTCTCCAAATCCTGAAGTTCCTAGATTCTAAGGATCCTACATCACCAAATCCTTACATACTTAGATCTTCACATATCTCCATAAATTTTCAGATTCACAAATACCTAGACTCTCAAATTGCTATATCGTCGAATCCCTAGATTGTCATGTCCATAAATTCTGAAATCCCAAGATTTCCATATTCCTACATCCTCAAATTCTCAACCCATTCCTAAATGTTCAACTTCTAAGAACTCCCTACATCCCCAACTACTTATACTATCAAATCCCTGAATTCTGGTATCCGTGAATCCTGAAATTTCAAAATGTCAACGTACCCCTGTATCCAAATCCCTAAATCTCCAGTCCCTGAATAGTCCCTGGAGATCTGCCGACTGTGGGAGTCGGGTAGCACATTTTCCCTAGGGTACCAGATTTGTTGTTGACTGTACGATCGCATACCTTCACGAAACTGTGGCGGGCGTGTGTGTGCGCACGAGATATCGGTGTGCTCACGCCGGCCGTGTTTACGAGCACAATTATACGCGTTCATCCGCTCGTGCGCTGGCGTGTGCACCCAGGAACCAAGAGTTTCACATGGGTTTGCACGGAAAGGTGGTTGCCGGGGCTAATTCCAGAGGCACGCGAGCCTAGAATCGATGCTCGGTTCATTGTCTTGATTTATACTTGACTTGCGTGAAGAAGCTAATTATTGCCCGGCGGCCCCGTTTGTTGCCCCCAAAAAATCAGCGCGATGCGTAAGCAATAAGCGAGGGAACAAAATACGGACGTGTAAAGGATCCGAGCTGATGTGATACGTCGGAAACGTGGACTGACCTGTGCAGTTTTTAATAGTATGCAGCGTTTATCAACGGGCGATGATTAATATGCGACGCTTAATAAATCTTCAAACAATATATGAAGCACATGTTTCGCTCGGTTTTCTAGTTTGTGAGCTTAGCTGGTTGTGTAGTTTGTGCTTAGTCGGTTCAGTAGAATGATGTTTTTGTATTCAGTAGCAGTCTTGTAGTGAGATGTCAGTTGGTTTTATGAATAGGTTTCAATGGTTTCTCGAGCTGGTACAATATTGATCAGTAGAGTTTTGGGACTTGAGATTTATAAATATTGAAACTTTTGCATTTTTGAAGTTGAAGGATTCGTAAATTGGGAGATTTCAAGTTTTACAATTTCGATGATTTGGATATTCGGAACTGTGAAATCTTAGAATTTTTGGGCAATGATGTTTTGTCACTATAGGGTTAAGGTATGGACTTTTAAACTTTGAGATTTTGACTGTTTGGAACGATTGAATTTTTGAACCTGCGAATTGGAGTTTTTGAACTTTGTAATTTTAATTTTTGTTGTTGAGGATGGAATTTCGGCACCTGGGAATTTTGAAATTCTGCAATTGTGCAACTTTGGGATTTTTAAATTCTACGATTTTGAGATTTTGAGTTTTTGTGATTGTGTGATTTCTTAATCTTTTAACTTTCTAATTTTTTGATACTGGTTTTGGAAACATTTGGAATTTCGAAACGCGGCACTTTGAGATTTGGGTTTTGAGATTTGAAGCAACGAGTTTTTGAAACTTTGGAATACTTAGATTTCGAGTTCTAGGATTTGGTAACTTTGGGTATGTACAGCAAAAATTATTGAATTTTTGAACTGTGAAATATTAGAATTGTCTTATTTTGAGACTTTAAGAGCATTTTTTACAAACTAATGTCACAATTTCTGCTGTTTGCAAGTTATTTTAAAATTTGGAGCTATTTTTCAAGTCAATTTAAATACTTGAGCTTTTTGAAACAATTTTATTTTTACTTGAGCCTTCCTAAGTTATTTTATTTTTTAAATAAAACATTTCAAAATTCTTAATAATTTGAAATTTTTATGATTTTGAAATCTCGTAAGCAGAGTAGGGATGGTAATAAATTTATAATAAACCACGTAATCTCTAAAGATATTTCCACTCTGCGGATCCCATTATATCACAATTATATGAACGTCCTTAATTTTTCTATAACTTTGGAACATTCGATTTCCACATTTCTGAATTTCTGAACGTCCAGTCTGCATCACATACAACAAGACCCAAATTGTAAGCTTAAATTTGATTATCTCCGAGCAATAAGCTCACGGTTAAATGATCAGTCGCCAAGATTATGTTGGCCAGCGAGCGTTCAGCATCTCCAGGATCAAATAAAGCGTTCAGACGGACTAATAAAGACACATATCGGTCATGGTATCCCCTGGCCGTACATTCTTCCCCAACATAAAGATCAGCAATGGCCCATGTAATTCGTTGAAGGAACGTAGCGGGTCGTCTTCGAGGAAAACTTAATTGGAAGACGAAAAATTAAGTTGATTCGCGAGACCGATGGCTCCATTTAATAAGGGCCATTTATTTCTTAATTCGAGTACAGGCTGACTCATCGATATACCCGAAAATCGATACGATTCCGTCTCACGAAGATAAAACGTATAATTCTTCGATTCTCTGTATATACGTGGCTGGGTCACTTTCATCAGCGACACTCATTATTAAAACAACCGAATTTCATGCATTTGCCACGGTTAACTGGTAATTACATACATAGTAGGTTTTGCCTGACCTACTTCACCGCCGCGATGCATTATGCTCGCTATTGTATGGGAAACTGCGGAAAGTTTCATAGAACGACCGAAAAGGCCATATACGGCGCAGCGTAGATCTCTGTTCAAGTAGACAGAAACTAATTTGAAACAAATCTTATCTGTGGGAAACTCGTTTGTAGCAAATCTTTATCAGATCCGATGCAATTACCATTCACGGTAAATTTTCATCGAGTTCGATTATTATCAGTTACTCCTAATCGAGTATTAGTTCTTAACAACATTACCTCCGGCTTTATAGTCCTCGGATTTTGTCATAGTTATTAAATTTTTTCATTTTTAACGGCAACGCATTTTCAAAGTCTTTCAATATTGATTCGAAAGTAACATATTTTAATGAACTTTATTTAGAAAAAAATAACAGTGTTGAAAATTTGTTACATTTTGTGAAAGGACAGTTTGGGAATTGTACCTGCATTGAACAGAAAATATTTTTAATAATTCAATTAATTATAAGAATTGTTATTCATTTATGTCTGAGAGAATGTAATTTACATGAACGTTATATAATTTATATGAACGTTATATTATTCTATGCACTTAGCGTGTAATAGAATACAACGAAGGGATAAATATCGTCGAAAGTTATTGCAAAAGCAGCAATACTGAAAAGATAAAACATACAAAGTAAACATTAAAAATAAAATTACCATATTAATATGAAAATTGTGTCAGAAGCTTGTAAATACCGAGTTTCTTAAAAATATATTATGTATCATTTAAAGTGTATACTTAAAACATTTTCTGAACAACAATTGATATTTGTTAAATGTTAAACCGTGGAGATCAATGTTAAATTTTTAATGAGGCGAAGAATAATTGTCTGTTAAATTCTAAATACGTTTAACAATAACTACCTGTTAAATTTCTAATGCGACCAACAGTAACTACCTGTTTCAATTTTAAATAGGATAAATACTAACTATCTGTTAAATTTTAAATATGAGGAATAATAACTATCTGTTAAATTTCAATATAATAAATGAGAATTGTCTGTTGAATTTTAAATATGATAAACAATAGTTATTTCTTAAGTTTAAAATGAGAATGTAAATTACAGTTTCAAAAATTGATAAAATTGATCGGGGACATTTAATTAGAAGCTGTTTAAACCGAAGCATGTAAACGATAATTACCAAACACTGTACACTGTTTGCACGATGGGTGCGTGTATATGTACGGTACACAGATCAAGACATAAGTACCATAACCGAGCACTCTGCAACTCGGTGGATGTACCAACCACTCGAGTCGAATTCCCTTTTCTCCCTCTGACTTTTTCCTCCCTTACCGAACGACCGCTTTATCTACCCCTCCATTCTGTGTACTATGCAAAGATTTACTCAACAATACATTCTATGAGGCTGCGGTATCTTACCCTTCTGCCAACGTGACAGCTATCAAGGATCAGTTTCGAGATGACTCACTTGTAACGATATCCTTAGCCTTTTCTGCATACCACCTGTGTCACTATGCTCCTGCACTGTATAAATAACTTCCAGATGTTAAATTAGTTCGATTCGTTCGCATATTTTTCACTATGACATGCTTCATATGTATTAGATACAGTTGTTGTGCGTATGAAATCTCTGTCTTTGAATTGTAGTAATTAGTATTCGAGAAATTATTTTAGTGCTTCAGACCTTGAGGGTTATTGGGGTTTTGAAGTTTCAACTTTTGGAACTTTTAAATTTAGGATTAATGGAATTTCTAAGTGTATCCAATTTTGAATACGAAAGTCAAACTTCTTAGCTTCAATTTTTATGCACATCAAATTGCTGAACTTTCTAATCATACGCTAATTCAATTCGTACGCTTATCAAATTCCATAGTTTCGAATTTGGAATCATTCCAATTCTCATACGTATGAAATATCGTAGCTTCAATTTATACGCACATCTAATTACCGACCTTTCGAATCGTACGCTAAATCAATTCCCACGCGTATCAAATTTCCATGGTTTTAAATTCCGAATAAGTTCAATTCCCACATGTATCAGATTTCATAGCTTCAATTTCGTTATATATCAAATTTCTTAGTTTCAATTTCTGTGAATATCAAATTTCTTGGTTTCAATTTCTGTCGATATCAAATTACTAAGCTTTCAAATCAGACATGAATTGAACTCCTGCCTGTATCAAATTTCTGGTCCATGAAATCTCAAATAATTCCAATTCCCTCTGTCGTAAAGTATCCAAAATTCAATTCGTACGCGTATTAAGTTCCAAATCGTTAAAACGAACAACTAATTCAATTCCTGCGCTAACGATACAATAACGATCTCCGCCTCGTCGAAGTGGGTATCCGTCCACTTTCGGATTTCCTCACGAACGAGCCATAACATCCATGTTCCCCGTTAATTCCCGTAACTCCGTGAAACAGAAGGAACGTAAAATTTCGCAAGAGGACATTTCCCGCATCCGAATTCCGTCTGAACGCGGCGGGCTTCTAACAGAGTGTAACGACAAGCTGAAATCTAGAAACAGGTGAGACAATGGGGTCGAACGTGTATGCGTGCGCGAAGTGTCGGGGAAACGGGCAAGCTGCAAATCGCGTGGTAACGTAGGAACGGGTAAACGAGAGAGATTCGTCGCCGTTGTCGTCTACGAGGAAGACGACACGAGAGAAATCCGTTTTCACTTTTCGTCCTGAATCCCAATGCCGGCTGCTTGAGAAACGAACGAACAAAACGGCCGGGGCCACCGGTGGCCACTGCACCCGCAAGTCAGCCCGGCATGCAAATGCACCCTTTCCTCCTTTTCTTTTTTTTTTAACCTTCCTCTTTCGTTCCAGCGTTCGTCGACGTTACCCTCGCCTCGACGAGCCCCAAAGCCTCGCGATACCAAGAATATCTGCATCCTCGAGTCCCGTGGGACGTGGTTCCACTTCTTCTCTTTGTTCTCGTATTTTGTTTTCCGACCCAGCCACCCGACAAAGGCGGCAAAGCACGCGGATTCTCGTCGAACACCGATTCCAGACACGCCACTTTCGACCGTGCATGATGGTTAACGCGTCGATTTTCGCCGTGTCGATCGAATTAACGCTTTGCGATAGATTAACGACTCTTTCGAGAATTTGAGAATTTGGAAATTTAGCAGTTTAGGAGTTCAGGAATTTGAGAATTTGGGAGTTTCGAAATGTAGGGATCTGGGAATTTGGGAATTTGGGAACTTGGGAACTTGGGAACTTGTGAACTTGGGAACTTGGGAATTTGGGAATTTGGGAACTTGGGAACTTGGCAACTTGGGAATTTGGAAATTTGGGAATTTGAGAATTTGGGAGTTTCGAAATTTGGAAATTTGGGAATTTGGGAATTTGGGAATTTGGGAATTTGGAAATGTGAATATTTGGATATTTGGATATTTGGCAATTTTGGTGTCAACGTTTCGACATATGTGGCTGTTGAGACGTGAGCGAAGTGAATTTCGAAATTTGAAACCTTGAAAACTCGATACGCGTAGGAATTGAATTAGCATACGATTCGAAAATTCAGTAGTTGAATATATTCGAAATTTTGAACACGAGGAATTTGATACGCGTAAGAATTGAATTAGTATACGATTTAAAAGTTCAAAAATCTGATATCCGTCAGAACTGATGCTAAGGAATTTGATATGTGTAGAAATTGAAACCAACAAATTTGGCATCCATAAAAATTGAAAGTATGAAATCTGAAACGTCCAAGAATTGAACTTATTCGCAATTTGAAACCTTGGAAATTTGATTTGTGTAGGAAATGAATTAGCATATGATTTGGGGACTTAGTAATTCGATATCCGTCGAAATTGAAGCTAAGAAATTTGATATGGGTACAAATTGAATCCCAGAAATCCTACAGTCGAGGGAATTGAATTTATTCGAAATTTGAAACCTTGGAAATTTGATAAGCGAGGGAATTGAATTAGCACGTGATAAGAAGGCTTAGTAATTTGATATCCGTTGAAATTAAGACTCGGTAATTTGATATCCGTTGAAATTGCGGCTAAGAAACTGAATACCCTTACAAATTGCGATCAATGAAATATGGTAACACCATCGAATTTATTCAAGTGTTGATTCGCTTAAAATTACAACTAGCCTTAACCTTAAAATCTCCGAAAGCTAGAAGCACACGATTCCAATATTCTTTAACACTTTGAGTGCCATGTCACCCACACATGGATTACGAATTCATACATAAATTAAATGAAACATTTAACGTAACAAAGTATAACAAATGTTTGCAAGTATATTAAAGAATATCGAATAAACCAAGGTAGAATATTATGAAAATTGTCTATAAAATTTATCAAAAATAAAATTACTTCCTAAAAGAAATTGAAACTGTTTTAGGGTGACACTCAAGGTGTTAAGATCTAAAGTACTGAAACAATTCCACGATCTCAAATGACTAAAATCGGAAACAAATTGCTTACATTCGTCTGAACCGGTTCTATCAATAATTTCAATTTAGTGATACAAATGGTGTAGCGACACGGGTACGAGTAAATTTCGCCGGGTGAGGCCATTCGTCACTCGATTAACCGGGGGCCAGAAGGTGTGAAACGAATTAAACACGGCCAGTGGCAGCCCCTTCTTCATGGCTCTACGAAACCCTTTCCAACCACGTTTCTCTCGCTTCATCTTTCAAGCGTTTCGCGACACGCAACGAACAATGAACATTGGATACTCGAGATAGAAAATGTGGGTGGTCGGAGGTGGAGGCTGGGACCGAGTTGGCTCGTGGATCAGTAGATGATTACGAGGTCGTAAATCTTGCCGGTGGTTCCAGAGCACGGTCGGCGGTCCTCTGTACTGTGTCACGTTGCAAAAATGCTGCTGCCCTTTCACCGTTACCAACCTCGACCTCTTTCTATTTATTTATTAATTGAAAGTACATAAATACTGCATTGAATACACGCGGCGGACGTATTCGAACTTCTTCTGGCTACTGTCTTGAATCAGGATAAAATTACTTTCGTTATAAATTCGTTTCGATACGTGGAATCGGCGATGGCGCATCTGATGCGTTGCGTATTACAATTCAGCTCTGTTATATTGCAATATTTTTCAATTCCTAGATTTCTAGATTATTAAATTTTTAGATTGCTAGGTTTCTGAATTTTTGGATTTCTATATCTCTTGATTACCAGATTTTTGAATTTTTTGATATCTAGATTTCTAGATTATTAGATTTTTAAATTGCTAGGTTTCTGGATTTTTGGATTTCCCTATTTTTAGATTCCTGCATTTCTTGATTACTAGATTTATGAATTTTTTTATATCTAAGTTTCTATATTATTATATTTTTAGATTACTAGATTTCTGAATTTCTCGACTCTTAAATTCGTAGTTTCCTAGATCACTAAATCCCTATATTACTATACCGTTAATTATCTAGACTCATCAACTTCCTAGATATCTGAGTACATCGATTTTTGCATTCCTATATTCCATATCCTTTGATTCCCAAATTCTTTTTTTTTCAAATTCCTGGAATTTCAGACTTCTACATTCCCATCTCATTATATACCTATACATATAGTGTACATTGTATACATACTTGTATCACCAAATCACTATATCACCATGCACCGATCTTTCTATATTCTCATGTCCTCATATCTCCGCATATGTACATATGTATGTTCCTCTAACCCTTTCTCCTTATACATATCCAAACGACTATTCTTACATTCCTCTACACATACCTATATCTCATATAATTTTCCTTAGATATCTATATACTTGAACCTCTATATCCACATTTCTTTCCCCATATATTCTCCATATTCCCCCTATATCCTTTACCTCGAACCGCTATGTTCCATTATCCTATACAAAAGCTAAGCGGACGCACCTGGTGCGTCGCGAAAAGAGTCACGCGCTGTCACTCCTGACGCACCTATTGCGTTCTTCATTATTTTCCACAAAGTCACGATTAATCGCTATTAAAGTCGACGTAGCATAAGTAACGCGATCTATACCTACCAACTGACCCTCCTATCTATACGGTTCGCATTATTTTTTCGTTGATCGCGATTCAACAACGTACACAGTGGCCACCGATAAACGCTCGGCCGGTTAACGACCCATGGTTGGCGCGAAAAACAAAAAGATCCCCTGGCATTTGAATTTCGTGGTAGCCGAAGCGTGACGGGATTGTGTGGGTCTCGTATATCCAGATTCGTAACGAGTATAATATAATCGGTATCGCGATCGTGCCGCACCATCGATGCGTGATACAGTCGGAACCGTTTCGACCGACGCGGGAGGGATATTCGATTTGCCCGTTGTCCGTGAGTAAGGGCATTAAAGGATTAGGGTGAAAATCCCTGAAATTATTAGGCGATATCCAAGTGGAAAATGGAGCGCAGTTCGGAAACGCTGACTGGTCAGCGGAGTACGGATTGTCCATCTGTTCCGGGGGACGATCCGATGCTCTCTATGCTAAAAGGTCGATCGAGGTGCAGGGATATCCCTGAAGTTTTTAAATTAGGGATCTCACCCCACGATCGAACGAGAACATTGTCGCGAGCCCGAACGAATATCGTCGCTGTTAACGGGAACCTCCATGTAGAACACCGAAATTAAGTCGCTTTTCAATCATTTTTTTGAAGGATAAGGAGTGAATAAATATTTCGATAGTTTTGAGGTTTATTTAAGTAATACTTCTACTTCATTTTGGAATTTCTTTGTTGAAATAAAATACAAAATGGCGGAGGCACAGCCTGTTGTGCTAGAAGCATCATGAAGCGACTTCTAAAACGGTGTACACTCTACTGTCTGTATTTATTATCCAAAACAGCCAAAACGAAGAAATGTTATTAGTATGTAGTTGTAGTAAATGGATGAACCTAAGATATCGAAAAAATATTAAAAATTGAAAGAATGCAGAGCTCTTTTAGTTTAAAAACTATCGACGTGCAATGGACAATTATTTTGATGTTTAAAATGCAGCTGAAAAACCAATGAACAAACGATGAAACAGAAATTATTACACTTATAGATTCTTTATTTTGACGACAATCAGCATAAATGTCATGAAGACCAGTTTAACAAATATTGTCGTTTCAAGTAGGAAATTTGTAGAAGGGTCATTAAACCAATTTGGTAGTTTTAGTGTTAAATGACGAATGTAAGGCGCCTCACGAGTGCAAAGGGTTAATCCACAAAATCTGCCTTAAATAATTAACCGTTCATGCACTACCAATTGTTGTTAAACACTTTGAGTGCCATGTCACCCACATACGGTTGACGTATGAATTCATACATAAATCTATCGCTAATTTTAGTTGAAACATTTAACATAAAAAAGTATACAAAATTTTGGTACATACATTAAAGCTTATCGAATAAACAGAGGGTTGGATATTATGAAAATTGTTTATAAAATTAATTGAAAATAAAATTACTTCCTAAGAGAAAGTTAGACTGTTTTAGGGTAGCACCCAAGGTGTTACAGAACGTTGCCACACTTTTTAGACAAAAACACGGTTCAATAAGGACATGGGGGGTTAATTTATGCAACTCTATTAAATAAATTTTTATCTCTGTGTGTAAAACACGCTGTATGTATTTTAAAATCAACATTCGGTCGGATCGAGCAGCTGACGTCTAAACAGAAGATCGTTTCATATCATCGGGAGCACTCATGTCCATTACGTAGATTATTAAACCGAGCATCGTGCCACTTTTTATGGTGTCCTTAGAGCGAATCGAATGTACACGTATCCGCGGAAGCGTGTATTTTCGGAGCGTTTCGCGAGTTGGCAGGTTGAAAGATTGAGCCCCCCCTCGCCGAAGAAGTAAGTACTTTCCCGATCATTCAATGAATCTTTCATCCAACTATCGTAACATCGACGATCATGGATTCCCGGTTGCAAGGGTATCTATCTCGAGAGCACCATCGAATCACGAAGTGAAATCTCAAAGGAATCCATCGCGCGATATTACATAAGCCAGTCCATTAAACGTTATTACTAACGGCGAAAAAAATTCAGCCCGACCATTCCCGTGTTATTGGACCTTCGTCCGCTAATGGCATCGGGAACATATGGACAAATATTCTGGACTCTTTTTATATTGCCATAGATAACGACGAACGAACTTCGTTCGAATCGAATCTTGAGTCTTCGTGTTCCCGAATTCGAACGCTGCGGAATCTCAACGTCTTCTTACCTGAAACTTTCCTGACTTTTCAGAATTTACGGAGTCCCTGAAAGTTCTTGAGTTTGTGGGATACACGGAGTTGTCGGAAATCCCTAGATGTCAAAGATTTCTCAGTGTACACGTAGTCCACAGAGCCTCTAAAATCTCTAGATTTTAGAGTTCACGGAATCTCCGAAGTTTACAAAATTCTTGAAATTTAGAAAGAGTGTAGGATATCTTGAAACTTAACACTGAACCTACCGGCGTATAATGCAGGTTTATTTTTAAATTCAAAATGTAGTTGAAAAATAAATACACGAACGAAAAAATACAAATTAGTTCCTTGTCTTTGTAAAAATCAATGTGAATTTCAAAAAAGTCACCTTAACATACTTTATAACTTAAAAGTAGAAACTTGTTAAATGGTCATTTTGACCGCTTTGGTAGGTTTAGTGTTAAGAAGCCTTGAAGGTTCCTAGAATTCCTGTAAACTATACAATCGCTAGAGACCTTTGTTCCAAAGCCGACAAAGTTTTAAAATATCCACAGTGCTATTTTCTGAATCCTCCAATACCAAATTCAACAAATTCCAAATTTGCTAATATCCAAATTCTAAAACTGAGTTTTATGATGTTTGTCAAGTTTGTCAAATTCGTTAGGTTCCAAATTTGACAAATCCAAAGTTTGCCAAGTCCCAAATTCGTCAAATCGCAAGTTTGTCATTTACAAATTTTTCAAGTTCCCAAATTTGACAAATCCCAAGTTTGCCAAGTCCCAAATTTTTCAAGTTCCCAAATTCGACAAATCCCAAGTTTGCCAAGTCCCAAATTCGTCAAATCGCAAGTTTGCCATTTCCAAATCCATCAAGTTCCCAAATTTGTTAAGTTCCAAATTCGACAAGTCTCAAGTTTGCCAACTCCGCAATTCGTCAAATCGCAAGTATGCCATTTCCAAATCCATCAAATTCCCAAGGTTGTCAATTCCCAAATTCGTCAAATCGCAAGTTTGCCAGTTCCAAATCCATGAAGTTCCCAAATTTGTTAAATTCCCAAATTCGAGATATCCCAAGGTTGTCAAGTCCCAAATTCGTCAAACCGCAAGTTTGCCATTTCCTAATGCATCAAGTTCCCAAATTCGCTAAGTTCCAAATTTTTTAAGTTTCGAATTCGTCAAATCCTAACTTCGTCAAATTCTAAATTTGTTACGTCCCAAATTCGTACTAAATATTATGAGTTATGAGTTATGAGTTATGAGTTATGAGTTATGAGTTATGAGTTATGAGTTATGAGTTATAGTGTATTATATTGTAGATTGTAATATATAAGGTACCCATTAATACAATAAAATTGGTTAGGTTACATTGGTTATGTGTCCACTAAATTCTATAATTTCAGTTTATGATACATTATTATACGTTGTAGTATACTCCATATCAGGCCGTCACATATAGATTATTAATTTATATAATAAAATTGCTAATTTTACGAACTCATAGAGTATACATATACATGTATAAATAATAAACGAAATACCAATTTCCATATTGCAATGTACACACAATTTTTTAATTTGAGGTTATGATACATTATTATAAGTTATAATATATTCCATGTTATAGCGAAATTGTTTTGTAACATATAGATAATTAATTGTATACGGCAAAATTAGCAATGTAGCGAACATGAAACGTGCAATTTTTATAATCCGAAGAAAAGTAATGGGAAAGGAATAAACATAAAAGACTAATTGAACTCGGTTCGATCTGGTCGTTCTCCTTTAAATCTCGAAATCGCACCCAACTGCGAACCCAGTCGTGTGTTTTTTTTATAGACCCCAGACCCGATGGCTATCGGATTTTACGGTAAAACAAATGCATCGGCCCGGTAATCCCGAAACTGTCCTTCTGCCGCCTCAATTTATTTTATAGTTTTGTTTTTTTTATCTCCGAGCCTCCACCCCTCTCGCGTTTTTCTCTATTTCCTCCGTCTAATCATGCCTTTGCTCCGGCTGGCTTTTAATCGAACCAACTGCATTCGAGGTATCGCTACGTGAAACACACGTCGAGCCCTATCGAAATTACTATCTTTTGAAGCCGACATAATTCGAACGCCGTACAAGAATTAACAGCGAACTTTTACAACAAGTAACTAGAAATTTCTTTAACGCAGGTTACAGTTTACAAACTTGCAATTCTGTAACTTGTATCCATTTATAGAGATATTCGGATCAGTTGCAGTCTCTAACTTCAGCTCCAGTTTGGAAATTTTAGGACTGATTTAGGATTTTAGAGAGTTCAAAATATTTGGACAATTTAGCAACTTTAGGAACTCTGGAGACTCCGAGGAGTCTACGAAGCTAGGGAACTGTGCACGTTTTAACTTTTGGATCTGGAAGAGCCATAGAGATTTGAAGGATTCTGGGGACTTCCGACAATTTTGGGAAGTTTCAGGAGTCAAAGATTTTGCGTTATTTTCGAAATTTTAGAGATTTTGGGAATTCCGGAGATGTTGGCGACCGTGAAAGCTTTGGAATCTCGATAGACATCGAGGACTCGAATGATTGTAGGAATTCAGGGAATGTTGGGCCTGTAGGCTTTGGGCCTTGAACTTGGGATTTGATGAATTTGGGAGTTGGGAAAAATGGAATTTGTCGAATTTGAAGATTTAAGAATTTGGAACATGGCAAATTTAAGATTTTAGGAAGTTGGGATTTTACGAATATGAAACTTAACGATTTTAGGGAACTTGATGAATTTGGGAGTAGGCAAACTTGGGACTTGTCAGTACTAAAATTATATAATTGGGTGCACATAGTAACGTATAAATTAATCATTTGTGTATACATTATAATGTATGCATGTGTGGCAATACGCTATGCTTATGTAAAATTAGTAATTTTATTCTGCAAATAAATAGTTTATATATTAAAAATTATAGTGAATTTACATGTTATCATAATCTATAGTTAGTAAATTAACAACATACTTTCATTCTTACTAATAAAAATCGCTGTTCACAGCTTTGCAAAATTACTAATTTTATTCTGCAAATTAACATTAAGATTATATTACATATTATAATGTAAAACACGTATTATACATAGCATCGTATGAATACATTATAACATATTATACTATATCATATCCGAAAATTCGTCGAATTTAATGTACAACATAGTATACGCGTGTTTATAAAAATCCCCCGCGATATTGCAAACTTCACTTTATTAATTAACAATGAATAGATTATAAATTATAATGTACGGATACGTTATACCATACTGTAATGCATTATAAGCTATAATTGGAAAATTTCATTTACGGCATGGTTTATGCATCTGCGCCGATATTAAACTGGTTACAGAATTTGTATGGTATTGCCTAATTGACGAACAAATCTGCAATAGCAAACGCAGGAAAAGCATCCTAACAGGGCGGTTTACACACGATGCAGCGACGTCGTTCCACGCTATTTTACGCTGAATCTATTCGAATGAGCCAGCTCGCTTGAAAGTTTAAACGAGAAGGAAGTTAGGAAGACTTGTTATCACGGTCGTTTAATCATTGTGGATTATGTAATGGGAAGAATGTGCGGTTAATTAGCGTGAGAAGATATGAACTTTTAGCTCGACGATTACTCCTCATAGAATCTTCAACTTACTTTAATACCACCATTCATCTTATAACCTCCGTGGATTACTGCTTATGTTTATATAGATTAACACGTTGCGCGGAGCTTTTAAATTAACATTCTTATGGATGTGATGTGATGTAATGTTAGGTTTAGGTTCCAATCCTGACGAAAATAAAGTGGGTTGTCTTTGTAAAAGATCGGGTTAACCTATGTTAATGTTGCATTAAACTTAGTTCAAATAAGACCAAGTTCCCTTGTAGAACGCATTAGTATTCACAGTATTTCATTGATGATTCATTTCTGTTTATCGGTAGAATGTCAAATCGAATTTTTAACGTAATTCGTGAAAACAAATTTAGTTACAAATTCGTGTTAACAAATTTAGTCGTTCGAAGTAGGAAATTTGTGAATGGGTCATTTGACTCGTTTGGTAGTTTTAGTGTTAAAAATAAATGGTCATTTCACGTCAGTGAATGTAGTGCCAAATAATCAGGAATATGGTTAGATAAAGACTGCTTAATAAAGTTCGAAGGAGGGTAGGTGCGAACGTGATAAAAATTTGCCAAAGTTACGCAACTTGTCTCGAATTCGCGCAATCCCCCATTTCGCACTTTCCGCGTGTGGAATTCCCTGGTGAATAGTTGTCGGACGTGTGCCGTTTAATGCCGCGGGCGAAAACATAAATTCCAACCAAAAATGAATTGGACGGGCGTTATTCGTATCGAGCCGCGAGGTAAATGCGCGCTGAACCGAGCGTGTACGCGCGTCTACGTGCCCATCGGAAACAAAAATTGCCGGTCTCTTTGTGGCGGTGTCAGCCACTACGTTCTTTCTAATTGTTAAGGCCAACAATGCCTTTACATTTAGTATAGATTTTAGAATTTCTATGTATAACAATTAACCGTCGTCCCATCGAAGGGTACAATCGAAGTTGCTATTTGCCAACAGTAAAAATGCTTTTGAGTGCAAAGGGTTAAGTTTGGAATATACTGTGAAAAGGAGAGACTAGGTGATATACAGTTTAAGGTCTAGGACAATTATTAGAAATCTCTACAGTTAAGAAATATATAATTGTATCCGAGAAGTAAAATGTACTTCAAATGGCATTTGCCTCGTGTAAAATAAAAATGAAATTGCTCGCGTATCTAAGGGTCATTCCATGCCGAATTGATCACTTTTTGACCTTGTTTTAATCAAAATATATTATAGTCTATGTGAAATTAGAAGGGGTTTAAGTCATCATTTTGCCGATTTCTGATTTGTTTAAAACTCACAAGCCTTCAAAATTTTCAGTTTTTACCTATTTTTGCGAAAATAGACATCGCTTATGAATTTTTTTCTCAAGAACTACTCGTCCGATTGAGCTAAATTTTGTTGTTGTTGTATTCATAAAGAATTAGGCTACTATAAAATATTTTTTCTGACTTCGTCATTTTTGTTGTATAATATGAAAAAATTTAAACAAATTCTTTTTTTCTGTTGACTTTTCTTTTATTTGAGCTTAAGTTAAATTCTCATAAGAGAATTATAAAGCTGTACACGAGGCTTACAATTAATTGTACAAGCGGTTATACAGATTTATGGGATTAATATTTTTTCGTGAAACATTATAGTAGAGTATAAGTAATTTCATGATAAATGATATTTTACACTTCTGTATTGTTTTTTTTTTGAAAGCTGTAAATTGCAACACGCTTCGATGTTCGATTTATGGAGCAAGGATTTAACATTAAGCGGTGGAAATAGACCGAGTTTACTTAACTTTTCTATTAGATCGGTTCTTTGGAAAATATGTTGGCAACCAGTGATTGATTTAACAGAAAATAAAATACTGTTAAATGACGTACTATTCATATCGACGATGACATGTAAGTCGTTGACATATAGCAGAATGTATTTTCATTACCTTGCAATAAACATTATTCAAACAAGAATTTATTGCACAAGAGATATTCATATGTCACTGTATATCAATTTTAAACCTAACCATAATCAACCTGTATACGTTCCAAAGCACATACGTCCTAAAAAGACATAAATATACGTTCCAACAACATATAAATAAATAAATAATTTTTATTCTCTACTTATTTTGGAACAATACAAATAATTAACTTCTTCCACTGTTAACAGCGGTGAACAAAATGGACAACCCATCATAGTATTAAAAATATTTATTCAAATGAAACTTCATACATTATCTTTTACTTCACACTCTTTTATTACGATCTTCCACTTCGCATACTAATCAAACCGAAATCCAATATCAACATGATATTAGTTAAAATATTAATAACACGATGTTAAAATATGGTAAAGAATGTGTATATTACTGACGTGACAATTTCGAAAGAATTTTGAAAGATTGCACGTACGTTGGTATTCTCCTTCGATAATTATTGATCGGTCCGATGAATCGCGATCTCGTTTTAATAATTTCTCGTTTTCCGGAAATCATCCGCGACCGTTCAATTTCACAGTTCCATCCCGGATATTGATCCTCGGCTCGCCAACTTCTCCGATCGTTGATTCATTGCTTTTAAGAGGATTGCATAAATATAATAAAATCGCGGTCGAGTTTTGGCGGCGGGGTTTTATCAGCTCTCGCATAATTGTCCGTGAACGATATCGCGGAACGCACGGTGTATAATAATCGCACGACGATGATTCTCGTATCTGCTAAATTTTAACCACTGTTTCCGCCGATCCAGTTTATGCAATTATCGTCACGCGTTTCCATTCTATTCCTCCTTGCAAATTGCACTTCTAACTGTACACGCGTTTACACCGATCGGATTCGTTTGGAACTCGTCCTTCTGTTCTTTGTTGAAACAAAGTCATTAACTATTATTGTAATATTACTAACTATTGTTACTACAATGTAATTATTATATTAATAAAAATTATACTTACATTGTCACAAGTTAATACTAATTTGGTTATATAATTATAACCAAATACTATGACTGTATTCTAAGTATATTGTTCTATATTATAATTATATTACAACAATGTTATTATAATTATTATTGTTACATTCTAATATAACTAATTATCATTATTAAATATTTTTATAAAAACAATTTTTCAAAGAGAAAGATTTCTGGTGAACACAAGATCTACTCGATTCAGTAATTATTTATGATGATTTGAGAATTGTCCTATTATTCTGAGATCAAATTGAATTGATTTTAAGACGAACTACATAGAATAATTACTAATTTAATCATAAACTCAAAACTAATAACAATGATTGTAATTAGTAAATGAGTAATAAATAATAAACGAATTCTGATTGTTGGTAATCAATATATATAATCTTGATATTATATGCATTGTACAAAAATTTTTCTTTCCTTTTCAAAGAAAATTGGTAACAATGAATAATTATCTAATATTTACATTTTGATCATTTAATAATTATTCATGTTTTAAATTTGTTTCAATTAATAGTTACTTATTGTTTTAATGTTATCCAGTTAATAATTACTTATTCTTTACATTTTTTTCCTATTAATTCTTTTTTTGAAATTTTGTTCAATTAATAATTCTTTATTTTTTTAAATTTTGCCCAATTAAAAATTATTTATGTTTTGAATCTTGTCTAATTAATAATTATGTACTTTTTAAATTTTGTAAAATGTTCATAGTTACACTAACTTTCACGGAACACCTTTTCAATTCAGTAATAAGATACATTATTTAACTTCCAAAAATGGCAACAATGTCGAGTTAACAATAAACAATGCATCTTACATTACGAATCAAATACTTTCTACGTTACAGACTTCTCCAAAGAAAACTTCGTAAAATTGCAAATTTCCATTACATATTTAAAACAGAAAAGAACAAGGAAGGTTTTCGATCATTTTAACGAGAACTAATAACATGAAAAGTTCATTTATGTAGCATAAAATAATACAAATAATGTATTAACATTATTTCCCTTCCACGTTTTACCTGCAACGTGAAACAATGAACAGTTAAATATTGACATCCCTTACATCGCCGATACCAAGAAGAGAGAGAATGAAACCTCGATACAAAATATTCAGATAGGAAAAGGGTCGTCGAATCCGCCATTGAACTCGCAAAACGTGTTTGTCGATCAATTTGAAGCAGGTAGCAACTTTTTCTCGATCTATAAGCAAGAAGATCGGTACATCATTCTGAAAACCGTGGCCTACGTTAGAAGGGTAATGTGTAATCAAAGGGGGGTAGGGTAAAGATGGAAAAGGGACAGTGGTAGCAGGGAGGAGTGGAGAGGGAAAGCAAACAATTTATGTTAATTAACGGTGGCCTTTGCTCGACGTTCTGTGCCAGTCAGATGAGAACGATACGTTGCTTTGCTTCGTTGAAAACTCACTTGACGTTTTCCGTTGCGTATTTCAGAAAACGTGGCACGCCCTTTGATCGCTTTTAAGGCACCACTCGCTGTTGTGCAGCTTTGTGGAAGCAACTGGTTCGAAGAAAAAAATGAAATAAACGGGGACAGGAGGAAGAAGGTAATAAAGTATCGTATGGCGGGGACCTTTTGTTGAAATTTCTATTTAAAAAGGTAATTAAACAGTTGAACGATCGTTTCTACCATCGGCCTAACGAAAATGCATCTGAGAAACCACCGTTGGTATTTTATGTTCGTTTATTTTTGTCGCTTGCCATGATTTTCAAACACGTTTGTTTGTAACTGGATCTTGGGAAGTGGAGAATCAAGTTCGGGATTTTGATATTTTGTTGTTGATGGATCATACTGGGATTTTTGGATTGAGGCTGTAAGATATTTTGGTTTCGTTATTTTGGGATTTGGAGATTTCGGAAGAAGATTTGGTGAAGATTTTTCAATTTTAAAATTGTGTTTAAGAATTTCCTGATTATTGGATTTTTGGTTTTTGGGGTTTAGTGTCTTTGGAGTTTTAGTATTTGGGCGTTTGAGGATCTTGGGAATTGTGGATATTTTATGGTAATATCGAGTCTATGGTATTTAAGAATTTGAAGATTTTAGTATTTTAGGATTTCAGTATTTTATGATTTTAGGATTTTAGGATTTTAGGATTTTAAGAATTTAAGTTTATGAAACTTATAGGATTTTGGAATATTACAACTTCTGCATTTTAAGATTTGAGGACTTTTGGACTTTCCTATTTTGAGTTTTCGGAGTTTTAAAACATTGTTTTTGATACTTTGAGATTTAAGAATTTTGAAATTTTCACTTAATGGATTTCTGTGATTTTAGGTCTTTACAACTTTGAAGTATAAGAATTTCGTAATTTTTGCTATTCTTTAATATTGAGCAATTGTGATTTAAGCTGTGAGATGTGGATATCAAATTTTTGTCGTTTCTTCAGGCCATAAAATCGTAGGATTTCCAAATATTGAGACCTTAAATGATTGTTAACCCGTAATTTAAATGTCTTGAAACATTGATATTTTGATCTTGACAACTTAGGATCACATGGAGCTTTGAAACCTTGTAATTTTAAGACGTGAGCAAACTTCCATTAAACTTCATAATTTTTTAAATATAATTTTATGCAAAAATTACGCAGTGTTCCAGTTTTGGGCCAATCTCACAGAACACCGAAAACTAAGTATTGATTACCTCAGCCTTTTCTGTATTTGGTCCGTAGAAAACGTTACATAAAAATATCAGCAATAGACAATGGGTCGTTTTTGTCCGCCACGAGAAAGAGAAATTGCTGGAAGTATTGATTACGATTGGTATCAGGAAGCCTGACAAAAAGGTGGGTCCGTCATCAGGAACCAGTAATAAGATAAGGTCTTGCAGCAGTTCGTTCATTAGGAGCGATAGGGACGAACACGAAACGGAAGTAGCCTCTAGATTGCCCAGAATAGAATGGTAAAAGTGGTAACGAGAACGGACGATATTAACGAATACAAAAAACCCTAGCGATACGAGTCGGTTCTATGAATTTTTTCCAGCGTTTCGTTTCCAAATGAGATAGCCTCGAGTTTCCACGAAAAAAGTAGATAAGACACATGTCCGGAATCAATAGACCGCTTGTTAATTAAATTCTCTGGGCGAGCGGAGGAAATAATTAAACGCGACGATACCTAGACGGCATCGTACGTAAATTCGAAACCGAATTACTCGCGAATATCGCCGGAAATCCGTTCAAACGGCAGATAAATTTACAGAAACGGAGGAGAATAAAATTGAAATCGCAGATTTCTTTTTTTTTTCATTCGCTGTATCGGAATCGTCTCTGTAGCTTGTCACCCGCGGACATCTTTATTCCAACCCCTAACTTCCGGTCGGGTTGAAAAGAACAGGCCGGTCGTGGAAATTCCAACGTTGGATAAAGAACGAAAATGGATGCCGGAATATTGGAAACCGGCTTCGGGGTTTTGACTCCTTGAAATATTCATTGAGCCGAAGGCCGTGTTAGCATTTCGTCGCTTTCCCGCCCTTTCTTTTTCCCTTTCGTGGCTAGCCAGCTGTAACTGCTCCTCGCGTACATTTTCACCTGGCCATTTCTTTCGTAACTTCGTTCTTTAATAAAACGAGAAGATTTTTGCGATTGTACGCCCGCGAACGCGGGGGAAAAATTCAATTTACCCAACGCTTCGATCAGCTGTAAGACGTACAAGTACTAAAATAATAAAGGGATTAGTATCAACCGTCATTTTATACCCATTCTTACAAATGACGTATCAGGCGAGAGTTTGTCTTGTTACTTTACGACGTATCCATTCACTACAAGTTCAAAAATTGAAGAGATACAACAGAAGCAGTGAGCATCAAGAACTAAATTCGCTAATACTGCTATCTGCTTGATGCCGATCGAATACTTGAATATACAGTTATGCTCACACTTTTGATCAACTAGAAACCTTTACGACGTTAAAGTCAGATAAAGAAAGCTAGATAACAAAAATTATATACGAACACTACAATAAGTCCAGTACATTAAATGTTTCAATGAACAGCGAAATGTTAAAGAATTAATGTGTAAAATGGTTAATATCAATGGTTCATTTAAACATATTCACGCAAATAAGGTATGAAATAAAAGCCTGTAACCTGTAATTTTATTGTATAAGTATTTATCTTCATAGGTTAAATCTTTTAAAAGATATGGCTAAAAATGTATGCATCAAGACTCGTTCATAGAGCTACTTGATGCCGATCGAACGCGTGAAAATAAAGTTATGGTCACGCTTTTGATGAACTAGAAACCTTTAGGACGTTAAAGTCAGATAAAAGAAGCTAAATAAAAAAATTATATTATATATCAACAGTACAAAAATTGAGTACACTAAATGTGTCAATAAACAGCGAAACGTTAAAGAATACATTTGTAAAATGATTAATATCAATGGTTTATTTAAACATATTCATGCAAATAAGGTATCAAATAAAAGCTTGCAACCTGTAATTTTATTGTGTGTGCATTTTATCTTCATAGGTTAAATCGTTTAAAAGATATGGCTAAAAATATATGCATCAAGACTCGTTCGTAGAGCTACTTGATGCCGATTCAACCTTTCGTATACGCTTTAATTCGATTCTAAAATCGGAGAACATCGGGATGTTTCAATTATTAGAAAGGTTGTTGAGAAATTGTGAATATTTTGCGGCGTGTCAACGAGGGTTAATCGAACAACAACACGAACATACGGAAATATTAGTCGATGCAAGATCATGAGTGCGTTCGTCCGCGAATGATCTGCGAAAATATTGCGCCCAACGATGAAAGTAGCGCACTTTCGGCTGGGAAATACGAAAAATTCGGGTCGAGAGGATCCTTCTGGCGTCGTTCAGCTGCAATTTTTTCCCTTCATTTGTGCGAGGAAACGAATGCAAAAAAAAAGAAGAAAGGAGCGCGTAAAAATAGGAAACGGACCCACTTTTCTACCGAATGAGAGGAAGTTACTTATCTCTTATCCTCGGGCAAGCCCCGTTGCTACCCGCTCGACATGCTCCACCTTTAGGTCTTTCATTTTCTACGGCGATTCACCGCTTAAACATAGTTGCACGCCTTGCGCGCGTCGAATTTACGAAATTTACCAACTGCGCCGCCTGAAACGCGCAAAATTGCATCACCTAAATTTTCCCGACAACGGAAAATTTTTCATTTCTGACCCAGTACAACGTACACGAGTTTTTATATCGTTCTCTCCGCAGGTAACAACGTGCCGGAACACCGTTAACGATTCAAGTTGCTCCATGGAGGACTGTCATTGCGACGTTCGAATAAAAAAAAATAATCACCGATTATTTCCTCGACCGTTCTTATTCGCTTGAGCGGAGCAACGAAATTTTAATTAACGCGAATCAAAAATCACGGTTATTTAAGCACGCTCGGGAACACGGCCGTCCCTTGAAACCAAATAAATATCAAATATCCATTGAAAGGATTCAGCGCATGAAGCAGGAATTCAAGCATGGAAACAAAGACGTTAATCAATGTATCCGCGATATAACTGGCGTAATCTCCCCTTTCAAGCTTTGCTGCCACGCTGCCGTCTATAAAGGAAGATTAATTCAAATTAAAATCCAATTTGAGCGGTGTCTCTTATTTCCCTGGATCGAGAGGAGGCACTCGTTATGCTTTGGAAAGCACGACGCTTGTTAAGTTCTCATCGAACTCGAGAACCGTCCGTTCTCATCCTTGTTTCCTTCTCGTGTCTTTCGTCACCTTGTCCCTTTGTCTCGGAAATTTCGCCAATTATTACTCTGTAACCTCTCGACGAATGCGACAACGTGAGAAATGTTGCGTGCCACCGTTAACATGAAGGATCCCATCAAAACCCGTTTAACGCTTTGAGTCAAGGTTCTTCGAAAGAGGCAGCCATTTTTCATCGAAAATATCGATAGCCATTTACGTCATTAATTTCTTTAGATTTTAAGCTTTAAATTGATGTATCACACGTGCCGTTCTGAAATACTTTTATGTTATAAAATTTTATTTGATCATAGATACTTGCTAGAGTAAATTTCAGTGTTTACAGCAAGTGATACCTTGCTTTGAGGCCGACAACTGAGAACGTTATGTTAAAAATATCAATGAAACATTTATGGTGCCACTTTTGTTTGGCTTTAAGCTTTACATTAATGTATCATGAGTGACTTTTTTGGATACTTTTATGTCATGAAATCAGCTCGGACTTCTTGTGTTTTGAAATACATCGTTTCATATGTAGGAATGTAACTATTTAAGATAAGGAATAACCGGTCAATTTGTAAAAGGGATGTTAATGATGCGTTTGTATTATTATTCTTGTATAAATTTAAGCTTTAAATTGATGTCTCACAAGTGGTATTTGGAGGTAAACTTAATACATAAAATTATCTGAAACTTACAACGTTCCAAAATCAGGAACTAGTAGTACGTATGCATCACCGTATGAAACATGTCATGTGCTCGATATATTTGATCCATACAACATGTTGCACATTAAACACAGCCTAATTTATTTATTTAACAAAGTGTAAAACCTACAGATGCGATATTTACAGCCAACACGCTTAAAATATACTCGTATTACAAAGTTGATTATAGATTGTAATGCACAAATCTCAACAATTAAGTCTAATCGAACGTCTGAACCAAATTTCGTGATTTTGTGATCGTGTTGTTTCAAAATCGACATCCTCGTTCGATTATACCGCCAAAACTGTACAAAAGTTCGCCGACACCTGTCCAAAACGCTCCGTCGTGAATTTTCTTTTCGGAGCCGATTCGTCCTCGTTGAATATCCGTTTCTCGCAATAATGACGGAAATGACGGGAAGCGCGCGTTAGGGTGCAGTCCAGGTTAGGCAAGGTTGCAGAGGATACAGACATTAAGGGCCTAGGGTGAGGTTATTCCACGAAGATCGTCGGAGATGGCCGAGGACTGAACGTTGCGCGCGGCGCCCCTTCACGATCAATACGACAACCCTTGTTGTAATACCGCGTTGCTAGCCGTGTGCTACGTCGGTATAACTTTTTAACGAATTTTGCTGCAGCAATCGTCCTCGAGTCCCTCCCCGATTCTCCTGCAACCTCGTGTATCCACGAATCAGCTGACCGAAGAGCCGGGGACGCTGCTGGAATTCGATGGTCACTCGGTTTATGAAATAGTTTCGTTCGTTTTCCAGTTTTGTGTCACTGGGTCACTCGCTTTCTCGGAGAACGAAGTTGTAGCTCTTCTGCTGCTATTCACGATGAATCCGCTGTCATCCGTTCACTGCTTCAACGAGAAATCTGCCACTCCTGGTTCCTTTACACGATTGATAATCGAAGTGCAAATGATCGAACATAGATCTTGAAGACATACAAAAATGTTGCAGATCGTTTCTTAGAACTTTCATCGAGAGGAATGATTGCACGAGAGCATGCTTATAAATTTAGGATCAATATTGAGCGAATATACATGAGTGTCTACCTATGACAGTTTGATCCTAATCGAGCGTAGATCACTATTTGTTCTGAAAGGGGACTGATCGCGGTTGAATCACACAAGTTGATGAACGAACTACGTCCTGTAATTCAGAACTTTTGATATTTTGGAGTAAGCGTATTGTTTAGAGTTTTTCGAGTAGTTTGTAATTTTCGAAGATAGTCGAAAGAGATTAAAAAAATATTGGCTTTGGAGCACCGATATGGGTCACGGATTCCTTAGGCAGTGTATTCAAGGCAATACCGTTCCCTATTCGAAGATCGCCTTAGCTCCGAACGCAATTATTAAAAAATTCCCTCCTTTCCTTCTACGGTGAGGTTCAATATCATGGAAATTACTTGTCTTGCTATCCGAAAGCTTCGAATCTCAATATCAAAGACATGATTTCTTTATTGAAACGCGACAAAGAAATTGGTGCACGGAGGCCGGCTAATTAAATTCAGCATAGATTTCATTAAATTAAAATAAATAGCTCTTTCGCTGAATGCATGAATAGTGGCGACGATGAAAAGCTTTCAGATTTCCTGCACGAACGATTTTATTGCGACTTTTGCGGTTCTCTTCTCGCCCTTTTTTTATTCTTTTTTTTTTTTTGGACGCGATCGCCGCGACACAGTCCGACATGTTTTATTCAGTAATGATGAAGGTACTTCCATTCATCCTGTCGGCGACTTTCCGTCTTTCATTGTTTCGATACTTCGATTTATTCATCGCGATTCTATCGAATAAACACGGCTCAGAAATTTTTGTTATATTGCCGCGGATGAAGCTGTTAAGGTAGAAACTTCTGGTAACATAAAGAATACACTTTCATAGCTTTCATAGATGACTGCATTTCATTCCTGTCGATATGAGGCCGGAATAGTGTGAGGCCACTTCTTTTTATGTTAGTAAAGAAGAATTAAGGGGCAGTGTTGATATAATGCAATACCGATATAAAACATTATAAGGCATACGTTATAAGGCAGCCATAGTATGAGGCTATAGCGATGTGGAGGCGTACGACTGTAAGGCAGTTGCAATGTATGACAGAAGGCATATGAAGCATCGGCGAAGGGAGGAGGAAGTAACCTGAGGCTATAAAGTTGTGAGGCAGCAAGAACATGAGACAATAGTGACATAATGCAAAAAATAAAGCACCAACAATGAGAAGCAACAGCAACTTGTAATAATAATTGTGAAAGAACAGCAATGTGAGGTAATAACAATGCCGAGGAACAGATCGCGGCAGAAACAGCAATGTAAGGCAATGACAGTGTAGAAAAACAGCAACGTAAGGCAATGCTAATATGAAACAGCATCGATATGAGGCTACCACAATGTGCACTAACAATAGCGTGAGGCAGCAATGTCAGCAAGGCGAAGAAAGAACAACGTGTAATGAATGCAGTATGAGGCAGTAATAACGTAATGAAACAGCAATGTTGAAATAACAATGTAAAATAAAAGTAACTTGTAGTAATGACAATGCGAAGTTAGAGCAACGTGAGGCGATGACAGTGTGAAGAAACTGCAGCGTGAAGCAATAATAACGTAAGATGACAGCAACGTGAAGCAATAATAACACGAAGTAATTACAATATTTATCAATAGTGATATGAAGCAATAGCAAGACGTTATTTAAAGTAGTATCGTTGTTATGCTACGTGGATGTGAGGCAGTATCTACATAACGTTATGAGGATAAGGGACAATGACACCGTGAGGCAGTAAGGGTGAGGGTCCATAGGAACAGAACGAGTAACCCAATATAGAACCGTCATGTGTTCATGTCGTAACAATGTGAAACAATAATAATGCAAAATAGCTACAATATGAATGAACAGTATTATGAAGCAATAGCAATAAGAGGAAGAAGATACTTGAAAAATACCGATGTCACGTCGACATGAGGCAGTATCTACATAACGTTATAAGGACGTGAGGCAATAACAACATAACGTTATAAGGATGTGATGCAGTAGAGATGCGTGACCAAGAGAATCGAACGAGTGATGCAATATAAAATCGTCATGGCATAAGGTCATAACAATATGAGGCATATATGTATATCTAATACAGAGATGTAAAGAGAGGCAATGCTGAAACACGGACGAGTAAATAGACGGCTGTTGGTAAATCTTATCTGATTTTAAACATTACTCACGCCGTTGGCATTATCCTCATCAACTATCAATGTAATTATCGCGGAACGGGATTTCCAAGAAAATGAGAGGTCTGAAGTGGCAAGGGCGGTGGGAAATGGAAGCACGATAAAGGGAAAGGGAAGGACGCCGGGAATGAGAGGGACAGGGAATAGTGGAGGTGGCAATTTCCAGTTATAACGGCTAATCCGTATTTCATCGTCTAAACGGCGCTCGTTCGTCTTCGTTCCTCTGCGGTTCAGAGAGCCTGGATGGAAGTCGGAGTCGAGTCGCAGTAAAATATAATTGGGTTTCGGGGATTATTCCGCGGCCTACGTAGATCTCCGTGCGACTGGTTCCACTAGGTGTTCCTTTTGCCCTCGAACAGCATCCTCGACAGCTCGTCCACCTGAAGAATTGCAACGAAGCATCCTTTTCCATCTGCGAATTTATTAATCCCACCATCGCTGAAACTGCTCCAAATGAATCAGAGATGTACTCGACTTATCTGAATAAGAACAGAGATTTTAATTAACATGGCGTTTCAATCGTTTATACCAGTATCTCTATATGTATATTAATGTATTAGTGTATAAATGCATCGGTATACAGGTACGTACCGATCCTCCAGTGCACCCATGTGTCGATATGCCAATACTTCTATATGGCATTATATCAGTATATCAATATTTCCATATGCCAAAGATCAGTACACCAATACTCCTATTTACTACTATTTTACTGTAGTAATGTATCAATATATCGATATTCCTATATTCCCTTATACCAAATCATCAATACCTCAATGTAGAAATATACCAATGTAACAAATTAACAATGTGCCAATGCACCAATATATTAATGTATCAATGTACCAAAGTTCGTATTTATCAATGCACAAAAGTGTCACTACACCAACTTATTAATATTGCTATATGCCATTACACCAATATATCAATGTAGCAACGTATCAATGCACCAAATCAATAATATTGCTGTATGCCACTGCACCAATGTATCAATGCACTATGTATCACTGTAACAACTTATTAATATTCTAATATGCCAATGCACCAATGTATCAATGTATCAATCTACCAATATCTTAGTATAATGTTGTATACAAATACCAATATAGAATATATTAATGTATCAGTGTATTGATATTATCCTACATCAAAATATCAATCTACCAGGATACTAATATGAAGAATCATTATCAATGTTCCAAACCCAGTGAACCAAGATATCAATAACCAATCCACAAATGCACCAATATTTCATTACACCAAAGCTCTATTGTACCAATTAAAAGGTATAATATACCGATGCATTAATTTATCAACGTATCAATCTACCAAAGTACCAATTAGCAATTATTTTGAAGAAATCGTCGATTGTATGTTAATTGTTGTAAAAATGTATTGTAACCAATTCAGTGAAACGAACAATTGCATCGTTAAAATCACATTAATTCAAACTGTTCCGCGCAGTTAATCGATCATTGGAAATACGAATCCGCAAGTGGCAGGCATAATTCATTTATCGAGTCATTCGTTTTGCATCAGTCTTCGCAAACATTGCCGAGTCGCTGCGTCCCGCTGGTAATCGTGCAACAATAAACGAATCAAATGGCAGGTTACAATAGGAGAAGTTCAATTAATCAGGTGATATAATTCGTATTAGTTCGTTCGGGAATATCGCGGTGCAGGAACATCGAATAATAACGGAAAGGGGAAGGGTGAAATCAGGGAAAAGGGGTAACGATGTCATCGATACAGCGAAACGAATGATTTCATCGGGACTGGTTATCGTAGAAATTTCATTTAATGAATGGCTAATTAGATTGTCGCGTAGTTAACGGTCTCGACTTGCGACAAACACATTATGCAAATTGATTTATTGGACAATCGAAAATTAAACGAATTATGTACCGCGACATTCATTCCGGCTCGTATCGTTTGGACGAGATGTTGTTAGGGGAGATGCGTGTATTAGGGTGGACTTTTAGAAATTTTTGCATTCCAGGACTCGAATTCCGGATCAATAGGCTTTTACACTAGGCTTTCCACGATTACAATAGTTTTTTTAACAATAACAGTAGGTTTTTACTAATTTTTTAAGATTTTTGATTTGAGGATTTTACAATATAGAAGTTTGGGAAGTCGGGAATTTCAAAATTGTCAATTGATGAGAATGAATGAAATGGATGAGAATTAGAAGATTTAAAAATCATGAAAGAGAGTTTGGATATTATCGAATTTGACGACACGAAAATTTCTAAATTGTAGTTTCTCTTACCTAGTTGTTTAAGGTTTATTTGTAAGGTGTATCAGTCAGAACTAACTAATCATATTTACAAAAATAAAACAGATGAGGTTGAAGTGTTATGTCAATATTGTACTCAGCAAACTTTGACTATGCAAATTATAATTGGACTTTACTTGGTATTAAAAATTTCGGTAGGATTTATCGTAGTTCGAGCGTGAGTGCGTCACTTATCAGACTCGTGAAAATATGGCAAGGAATTAATTTAAAAAATTCGATAACAAACTTTTTGACAAATCCCAATGTCTGCAAACTAAAATTTAGAAACGTAACTGCACGATTTAAAAGTTTGAGAAACCGAAAATTTCATAAACTAAAAATTCGAATTTTCAAAAATTCCACCCAAAAATGTTACAATTTAAAAAGTGTACAAATCTTTCATAATAATTATTTGTTCATAAAAACTTCAGGAACCGAAGTCACATTAGCAAACGGACACACTCCCGAGTTTTGACACTAAAACAACTGACGTATAAAGGACAATTATTTTGAAATTAAAAATGAAATTGAAAAATAAATGAACAAACGATGAAACATAAATGAATACACTTATTGATTCCTTATGTTGACGAAAATCAGTGCAGATGTTAAGAAAACCATCTTGACAAATGTCACTTGAAGAAGGAAATTTGTAAGTGGGTTATTCGACCCGTTTGGTAGTTTCAGTGTTAAGAACGCGTATTCGTCCGTAAATCGAATCGAAGTTCGATACAACAAAGAGACAAACACATTAGCCTTTGCGGGCAAAGAGCAGAAGGCAAAAAGCATCCATTGAACGGGTCTCGCACAGCCGGTCGGTGCTGAACGTCAGTCAATTTTCTGCTCGGCAGCGTGCAGCACAACAAGTCGTAAAAAATTTGCGCATAAAAAAGGAACAGAGTGCGCTCGAAGCTAATGAGAAGCTACCGATCGTCACGCTTGCCCGTGCCTCGACCATGAATAATTAAGCGACGGCCTTGCCATAATCCTTAGACGTGGACCGTAAAAAAGAATTATTAAAGCGTGCCCCTCTTTTTCCACCCGGGATCAGAGCTGTTCAAAGGATCAAGCTGGTTCCCCGGCACAACACTTTTGTATGATATCAGAATCATTGGAAACCGTTGGAAAATTTGATAATTATACTGTTCGGGATAATAGACTCATCGTTAAGTTTAATTACCTTCCATCGATTTTAATGACGGACATTTTGGTGATGCGTGAGATCGACACCATCTTGTTCTGTACGTGTTACCGACATTTTAATTTGTGAGATTTGCCTTAAATTCCGAAGACTTTATATTGTTATATATTCACCATTATAAGCGAATATGTTGGTATATGTTTAATATAATATATGTAATCGAATATATTCAATGTAACATACTAACATAGTATACTAATATGTATATTAACCCTTTATGCTCGAGCGGCGACTTTCACTAGGCCATTTGGATTAATGTAAGAATTATGAATAAATAAATTTTGCAGATTCAATTCAATTATCAAATTAAATAATACAATTTTGGAAATTTCAATAAAATCTTTTACATATCGTACATATTACTTTTGGAAAAATGTCTTAATGCCTTAATGACAGTTTCTACTATTTAAATAAAAATGACATTTCTTAAAGATGTTTTTGAAATAACTTGTTTCGAATTAGTGACAAAAATTAATGTTTCTTTTACGAACATCCAAAAATATTGACATTGACAAAATATTTCAGAGTTATTGAAATTGTAATCATCGACTAAGTATTATTTTGCAAATATAATAATTATCAGATTAGAAACACATTTTTACCACATCTCTGAAACTACTACGTACGATAATAATATGTGTGAATAAAAATTGTTTAAAACGAGGACCTTAACAAAATATTTCATGTTGATTGAAACAAGCGTGACATTTTGCAAATATTAGGGGGACCAGAAAGTAATGTCGTTTCTGCGCGTGTCAATATTCCTTTCCTATTTATCAGTTCATGGTGAACTTCAAAGGCGGCATAGAAAATTTGTACAATAGATGCCAAAAGCTTGTTGAAATACTGTAGTGGACTTTAGAGACTTTATTAAAAAAAAAAGTAAGATCAATTCTTCCGATGATTAACAAAATGTTGTCGGTCGTTGCAGCGAAATTGCTCGTACGTATCGGACAAACGTAGCGCACGAAAAAGAAGAAAGGACCGTTGTGTCCTGGACAACAAACAACGCGCGCGGACCACCGCACCTTTTTTCCGCTCGTTACACGAAACATCGGACGGACGGTAAATGTTCGAGGACGTGTTTGATTGCTGGCAACACTTTTGTCGCGCATTTCAATCCGCGAACTAGAAACAGAACCGGTGGACGTGGTTCGATTCCCATTGACAATGGTACCGCGGCGAATGATTAGCACCGTTGTTAACTACATGACGGGGATAATGCGTGTTACGCGCGTGCGGATCAAACGACGGTACTCGTCGATGAAATTGATTTTAATGTAAACACAACGAACCTGTTGTTTCGTAGCTGCGTTGAAAATATCATCGGTTGCTTATCGTGTGGACAAGTTGTTGAAATTGTTGTTCTTCGGCATTCAACTTATTGAACCACGAAGTAGTTTGGTTGTGGAATCAGTGAGTCCACTCGAAAGACAAAAATAATAAAACAACTGACGGGGGTAAAATGTTTGTGCTTTATTAAAACTAATTCTTGATACAGCACTTAAGAAAAGATAGTAACACCTCACAAACTGATAACGGACTTTAAAAAGATAAATATAAAATTGATGTGTACTCTTTGTGAGTTATTGGAAATCTGCTAAAAAGAAAAAATAATATTCTCTCCAAAAAAAAAGTATGTAGCGAGGATTGGTGTGACGCTGAGGGTGAACAAACGACTAAGTTAAAATAAACTATTTTCATCGGTTCTGGAAAATTTAACACTAGATTTACGAAACCCGTCAAAATGTCGGATCTCAAATTTCTTATTCTCAATTACGAAAATTATTAAAAAACTTATTGCAAACTGCATGACAACATTCATTGAGATAAAACATCTGTCTACGAATTAGCTCATATATTATCCATTATTTAGTTGTTTGCATAGTTCAATTTTTATTCAGATATAAGTGGTCATTGAACGTCCGTAAATGTAGTGTTAAAGGAAGTGAGCAAGAACCGCCCTTACCAAATGCTCGTCGCGAGGTCACTCTTTACCCGAGTGACCTTAGGTAAAAAGTGCGAAGTGTGCTTTATTAACACGTTCGTCGCTCAGCGTGATTAGACTGAATTATAATTTAATTGGTATCCTTGCTAGAGCCAAATTCATATTTATTTTTATAATTATAGTTGTATTTATATTTTTATTTTGTGTATTTTATATTTGTATATCGATGCTTATTCGATTAAATTCTTGTGAAAATCTCAATTTAAAATGCTATTTAAATCGAAGACAAAGACCGTCACCCATATTTGGGTGACGTGGCGACGAACGTGTTAACACTAGATTTACGGAACCCGTCATAATGACAAATCTTACATTTTTTGTTTTTGATTACCCAAATTATTAAAAGGTTTATGTCAAAATGCATGTGAACCTTCATCGAGATAAAGAATCTTTCTATAAACCGATGTACACTCATGGACAAAATTAAGTGGACATTGTAAAAATGTAAAAAATTTTTTGTTTTACTACAATGTCTGCAATAAATTTTAAATTTAGGACGTGAAATGTTTTTGTAGATTTAAAAAAATATTTATTTAATATATATAATTGTACAATAAAGCTTTGATTCATAGGCATTCTTAGTTAAATTAAATTAACCTTTTGTTATTTATGATACCTGTCCACTTAATTTTATCCACGGCTGTATGGATTATCCATTATTTACTTATTTTTATAATTCATTTTCAATTTAGTCATAAGTGACCATTAAACGCCCGAAATCTAGTGTTAATATCCTTCCGTAATAAATTTTCCGTATAAAATTAATGCTAGAGGTGCGCATGCATCCAGGGTATTCATTTTCTGCAGTAACCAGGCGATGATTTTCTTTTCCAATACTTGCAAGCAAAGTTTCAATATTTCAAAACAACTTAAATCTTGTTCTCTCTATTAGTTACATACACTACCCGGTGTTCGATGTAATCATTTTATTACACGAAAACGCGAGCGTACAACTTTTACTTTTCAGCGGCTATCGTGTTAGCGGTAGTTCTAGCCTCACCCTGAATAACGTTTCGTTTTTTTCAACCCCTTCCTTCATTTTCCCCCGGTAGATTGAATATGAAAAATTGAGTTTGCTTTGTAATCGGAGCAAAAGAAATTGAAATTAACTGGAGATCGAAGTGGAAGATAATCGAAACACGTAAAAAAAAAAGGAAAGAAAGAGCGGGCGAAAGAAAGAGAGGACCGATTGGCCATCGGTTTCGTCTCGTATAGAGATTAATTACCATCGGGCAATTGCTGGTAGCAGCGAAAGAGATTCAACGAACATATTCGTAGCACGTTCGATAACGACGATTGATGATGAAGTCCGTTACACTGTGGTAGAAAAGTTCTCCCATGAATGAAGCCAATTTATTGAATGGTTAGTTATTGGACTCCCTCTTTTTGCCCGTTCTTTTCCGTTTTTCCCTCTGCGTACATTTTCGAAGATCTCTCAATTTTTGTTCGATACCATTTTACGCAACAAATGTCGGTGATTATAACGATATTTTGAATGTATCTTTAATTACTACGTGTTATATTGTCACGCATCGATGTACATTGTACACTGTTCCTGCACGAGCGTAACAACCCTCTCATATTTTCGAAAATATCAGCTTTTGGTACGAAATTGTGATCGTTATTCCTTTAATACTAATTGAAACCGTATTTAATAATGCACATCCGTTATGTACTTCAGAGTTAATTTCTTCCTTTGAAAATTTCTTCTGTTGTTTCTTTTATTCTACCAACAAAGCTTGTTTTCTCTGTTCGCCCAACTATTTTTTCTTTTCGTCCTGGTACCATTTAAGAAACTACACGGCGGTACGGTTTGGGCCACTCACCGGCTACTTTATAGTTTTGCTATATTTAACAGCAAAGTGTATTTAGAATTTTTCATAAGAAATGTACTCTTACATAAGTGTAATAATAAGCGCGATTAAACTCTATTTTATATTATGCTGGAATATTTAAGTTTCAACGTATAAATGCAGCTGTCACGTGGCACCTACGTTTAACATTTAGCGAGATCTGAATGTGGTAACATTTAGGAAACCGATACGATATTGGCAACTTCCCCTATATATACACAGAACTTTTACTTCTATTATGGCAATTGGGATTTATCTTCTGGTTAGTCAATTTAGGATAGATTACAAATTTATTTTTGTCAGCGTTTCAGAAAAGATATTCTTTTATATAGCTTTGTATAGGTTATAAACTAACTGTTCACACATGTGACCAACAGCTCGAAGAGGTTAAGGGGTTCAATTTTTGCGTACGGTCACCAAATTCTTTAACACGTTGACTGCCACGCTAACGCAATTGAAAATTTCATTAGATAGTATTTTTATAATTAACAAATCCTACCAAATATGTTCACAATATTTTGCTTTATTTATTATTCATAGATACAAGTAATTAATCCTAGTGTCTCCAATTAGATAAATTAACAAATTCTTAGTGAATAAATGATTGATTCATATGGAAATTGAAGCGTTACTCATATGCGGATGACGTGGCAGTCAGTGTTAATTGGCACAAGAAACCAAATAATAATATGATACAATTACTATGACATATGAGTGAGTCTCATTATACACACATAAGTATGTAACATATGAATCCATGAAGGCGTGATATCTAAGTAGATGTTTATACAGACGTGTTAGAAATAATGAATTCATAGAAAAACAGTAGTCGTACCCGTAATATTATTCAACCAATAAGACGACGTAGAAATCCCATAGATAGTAATATCGATATAAATAGTGCAGAACAAAGGATGTCGGTAAATGATA
Organism: Coelioxys conoideus; assembly: GCA_947623535.1. Lineage (NCBI taxonomy): Eukaryota > Metazoa > Arthropoda > Insecta > Hymenoptera > Megachilidae > Coelioxys > Coelioxys conoideus. The sequence goes on along the minus strand of OX392450.1, from coordinate 26,989,772 downwards.
ATATATCGTCAATGAAGAATAGGTTTCAAGAATTTGACACCGAGTCAGATATTTCTCAAGCAACAATAAATTTCGATTCTTTTACAAATATACGCTCCTTACAAATTCGAATAAATACAATGTTATTTTTACTTGATCTCAAATATACCTATATGAGGGTTCGTAAATATAAGTTTGCGACAAAGTGGCACCGAGGAACTGCTAAGTAATATTCAGGTTCGGAATGCAAATATCATTTACAATACAATATCATTTTCGAATACGATTCATTCATATTAATAGATGATTGAGTCATATGTAAATTGAAGCGTCACCCTTATGTGGATGACATAGCGGTCAAAGTGTTAACGCGACAAGAAAGCCAAGAAAATCGAGCTAATGTTTAGCGAAATCCGTGCGTGTACCGTGTTCCTTTGGTCCATTGCACGTAACTAGAAGTCGGAGTCCCGTTATCTGTCCGTTTAATCGTGTCTGGATAGGACGCAGCGGAAATCCGGCGCTCGTCTCTTCGTATCAGAGATGAAACTCCGCCAACGCGCGCGTGCACGCTCGTTTTCCCGAAGCGAGCCCGCCTCGATACTACTCTTTCAGCTTCGTGTCCCTCCTCCTTCTGTATCGTGGCAAGCGGATATTTGCACGAGGCTGAGCGTTTTCGTCCATCTTTCAGCCGAATACGCGTGTGTCCTCTTTCTCTTTCTCTTGCGGCCAGAGCCGAAAGCCGTTTCTTTTATCTGCTTATCCTTATCCGCGCGGGCTGCTTGAAACCGTCACGTTTCCCCCGCCATGCCCTTCTTCCCTCTTCTTGTCCCTTTTGCCTCGCCGTAGCTCGCGCGTTTCTTCTTCAACAACGGTTCCGCGTGCGGTCGTTTCCATTCTCGTTAGCCGAGCTTCATGCACAATGCAGTCATTCTCGTTCCGTGTTTCACTCTGCCAGCTATTTTCTTCTGGTGTGCCCCCTCGCTACCTCCCTCTCTGGCACCCGGGCTTTGGAATTGTAGCGCTTCCGGATGTACCCGGTGCTTCGTGTGTCCCTTTTTATCGACGCTCTCCTCTGTCTACGTGACACCTTCGGTCCTAATTTCACTCTTGTCACGGTGGTTAAATCACCGCCGACACAAACACCAACTGTTCCTACCGCGTAGATCTTGGATCGGTAACACCGACTACTATATTGTGGATCTTCGTACGTTTGAGAACATATCAATGTCTACTACGTACGAATAAATCGTTTTATCTATGAGATACACAGTGTATGACTTATGTTCGTTTCGGAGACTTTGATATATTGCAAAGCTTCAAAAATTATCACCGTGAGAACAATACAATTCGCATAGTACTATTATAAACGTAATCATACATGGAAATAACGTGACGGTCGGTTTATTCCGGTATAAAGAGGACACTAATATGGGGACATCGAGTATAGAAAAAGACGAACGTGGGTGCATGAAACCGTGGAAGTAAACTTGCATTCAGATTGTCTGTCTCGAAAGCGGACAGTTATCATTACTTCCGGTCGTTTTCTCAATTAATCGCGCGGGAACGTTCAGCCGGTGGTTCCCCATTCTTTCCAGGCGCATTAACTCATCGAGCGGCTAATGCGTATTCTCTTTAGCGAGCGGCAATTATCGAACGACGACAATTATACGAATGAAACCGTTCGGCCAGCAGAGAGGCATAGTTCGCGACGAAAAGCCGGCATCGCCCGATGGAAAGCCGCTTTAATACGCGTTTGCACGCGTCGCACGTGCCTATAGGCCGGATTGTTCCGTGTCGGGACAATCCGCGCTCGTGGGTGGGGTTGAAGTTCCAATAGCTGTCGAATTATTGGCGAACGATTAAAGCAATGTAAAGTCTGCCACCCCTCCCACCCCTAAACGCGTATTCGTCCCACGACGAATAATTTAAGCGTGCGATTGCTGGCGGGCAAATAATGTCCGTACGATAAACAACAGGCCCGCCGACGCAAGTTAATCGCTCCATTGTCTGATTGCGTGGACGTGCGTGAACGAATTCTATTGGTACTCTCGCCGCTGAATATGTCTAAAGCCCGGCCACGAATTTCTATACCGTTAACGTGCCAACGTATGCACGCGTGTTTGTGAATTCGCCGATGCGCATACTGTCACCTGCCCTGCTCCCTGTTTAACCTTTCGATATCTTCGCTGTGGCGGCTGGCCGCGTGATTTTAACCGATCATTATAAGTGCAAAAGGTCAGCACTTTTTACTACGTATACGGTTGAGAAAGCTATTTTTGAGGATACCGTTAGATTTTCTTTAGGTATGTTTTGCAGTTTTTCGTCGACGGTCTTGTAGCGGTTGACTGCGTGATTTTAACACTTTGAGCGCCGTGTCACCCAGACACGGGTGACGTATGAATTCATACATAAATCTATCACTAATTTTAGTCGAAACATTTAACATAACAAAGTATTCAAAATTTTTGTAAATATACTAAAGCCTGTCGAATAAACCAGGATAGAATATTATGAAAATTGTCTGCAAAATTGATCGAAAATAAAATTATTTCCTAAAAGAAATTGTAACTGTTTTAGGATGGCATCCAAGGTGTTAAGCGATCATTATAAGCATAATAGGCCAGCACGGTTTACGACGTATACGGTTGAAAAAGCTATTTTTGAGGATACCGATAGATTTTTCTTTAGGTATGTTTTGCAGTTTTTCGTCAACGATCTCAATAGCTACGTAGGGCGTCATAAAACGGGGATTCCGAAGGGACCACGGTTCCGGGCCAGGCGGTCCCTGACCGTGCAGGAGTAAGGAAAGTGGTCATCAGGAATCCTGCTACATTGCCAAATTTCTCGTTTGGAAGACACCCCCCCACCAAGGGTTGTCGTACGCGTTGCAGAAAATTATGAAGAGCGAAAAAGTCAGATATAATTAGACAGCCGCGTTACACACTTCGCCTTGAAAATAAATAAAGATACCGCTCCGTCCGAAATGAAGATTCTAATTCTTCGTCTCTCACCAACTCCTAAAGTCTCAGTACCTACGTACGACGTAATAAACTAGGGATTCCAATGGGACCACGGTTCCGGGCCTGGCAGGGGTGATGTAAGTGATCATTGGGAATCCCGTTGCATTGCCAAAATTTCGTTTGGAAGACACCACCGCCAAGGGATATCTTGTGCGCTCGAATAAATCTGTTAAGTGTGCGAACGCATAGTTTAAAACAGACAACCGCGTCGAACACCTCGCTTTGGAATAAATAGATATCGCTCGGGTCAAAATAAAGACCTTGCTTCTATTTCCTTGACCAACTCCTAAATCGCTGTATGGGGTGGTCGAAAATCGTGTCCCTCGGGCATCGTACCGATCCATCGATTCTGTACTCGCGGCGAGGACACTTTGATGAAAGGCGAGAAAAAATTGACCTTGACCTTGATCTCGAGGTTTGAGGGCCTTTTAGCGTCGCGACGCGGAGCACACTTTGGCGGAATAAGTCTTGAAGGAAACGTGGGCCAGAATGGGATTGTGTCTCTTTACATTCTGAATTGTAAGAATACGGTAATTTTTGTATGTTGACATTAACGCATTTGTAAACATGTTAACTCGAAAACTGCGGAATTTCAGAATTTTGAAATTTTGAAATTTGTATAGCTTAATAATTTGGTGACTTGATGACTTATCAATTTGACAAATTCCTAACTTGGTATCTTGGTAACTTGGTGACTTGGTAATTTGGTAATTTGGTTATTTGGTAACTTTGTAACTTTGTAACTTTGTAACCTTGTAACTTGGTAACTTGGTAACTTGGTAATTTGCTATCTTGATAACTTGCTACCTTAATAACATTATCGTTTGATAATTTATTGATTTCCCAATTTGGTAATTTGGTTATTTTGTAACTTGGTAATTCAGTAAACTGATACTGTGGTAACTTGTTAACTCAGAAGCTTGATAAAGAGCTTTGACATAACTTGGTGCTTTGGTAACTCGGTAACTTGTTAGTTTGGTAATTTAGTAATTTGACAAATTGGTAAGTTGTTAACTTGGTAACTCGGTAGCTTGATAACATGGAATTTTGTTAAGCCAGCAACTTGGTAACTTGCAAACTTGGTAATTTGGTGATTTGATAATTTAGTAACTTGACTAATTAATAGCTTGGTAACTTGGTATTTTGATAAATTGATAATTTATGGATTTATTTATCAATTTATCGATAACTTGGTAACTTACTAACTTGACAATATAGTAATTTTTAAATTGTATAATTTGGAAATTGAGTAATGAAAATATCGTGGTAATTTAGTATCCTGGAAACATAGTAATCTGGCAATTTTGTAATGTGGTAATTTGGTAATTCAATAATTTATTAATTAAGCAGTTGCATAGTTTATTAATACAATAATTAGAAATTTAGAAATTTGGAATATAACTTGGTAATATATTTATTTGGAAATACAGAAAGATTCATTATTATGAAAGTCTTTACGATTTTTCGCTCCCTAGTCAGACCTCGATACCAGACACAAAATATAAAAATCTCGAACTCAAACGAGCGAAAGAACCAAAACATTCGTCCGGGGAAAAAGAAAACTTTGCGCGGTTCGTAATTTCCATTCCATTAGGCCGAAACGATGACAGCTAATTAGACGTCGGGCGTATTTGTCTTCGGGTCTCGGTTTCGGATTAGGGCGCGCAAAGGGTTTCGCTGGAACGAGTCCCGGTCGCGAAAAAGAAAGCAAAAAGGAAAAACGCGGAAACAAGATTTGAGTAGCTGAACCGACGATAGACGGATTATATTTACGTATCAGCGTGTCGCGACAGACTCGAACCACGCACGGAAGCTCGCTGAAAAGACAGCTTTTACATTTTCCGAGGGAACTTCACGGTTACGTGATGCAGCCAGACGCAGGTTCTCCGCCTCTGTTTCGCTCCCTTTTCCATTTCTGCTCCTCTCTTTTCTTTCCGACAGCATCGGGAAAGTTTCGCTAGTTGAGCGCCAACTGTTCGAAAGTTAAACGAACGACTCCAATTATGCAGCCCAACGTTGCAACGAGCCCACGTTCCCTCGCTCACGGTCGGCGGCTGTTTATTTTACAAATTTATTATTGGCACTACGTTACGAGGAATTGCCAAACTTGCTCGCTCACTTGCTTACACGAATTTGCCTTCTTTGTTTGTGCACCCAAGTATCTTTTCTTACGGCTACCTCCGTTTCTTGTCTCCCGATATACTTGCGCTTGTGTTTCGAATTTAATTTGATGCTGTGTTCCTTCCCTTTACGCGATTTTACTTCGCGACCGCTGAAATAAAAAAGAACTTAATGTGACGCACTCATATATCAGAGTAATTGTACCATATTTTTATTTGATTTCGTGTCTCGTTTAACACTTTGACTGCCACGTCATCCACATATGGGTGACACTTTAATTTTTCTATGAATCAATCATTTGTTCACTAAAAATTTGTTCATTTACCTAATACACTCGCATTCATTAGTTGGACCTATGAATAAAAAGAAAACAAAATACTGCGAACATATTTGACAAGATCTATTAATCATAAAAATACTATCTAGTGAAATTTACAATTGCGGCTGCGTCGCGATCAACATTTTAACACGTTGGCTGCCACAATGATGCTGTTGAAAATGTGACTCGTTACTACTTCGATGGTTCATAAATCTTACTAAATATGTTCATAATATACTGGTCTATTTTTTATTCACAGTTCCAAGTAATTAATACGTGAGAGTAAATGACCAAATTATTAATGATAAAGATGATTAATTCACATGGAAATTTAAGCGTCACCCATATACGAACGACGTGGCAGTCGAAGTGTTAAACAGAAAACTCTAGAGAAACAAGCATTTGTTAAAAAGTTGCGCTGGTGTAAGTTGATTCCCAATGATCACTAAGAGATTTGATGTCCCTCAGAGAGGACAGCATAGTGCAAAAGGTTAAATATATCCTGTTCATATGTCATAGTAAATGTACGATATTTTTATTATTATTTCCTGGGCCATTTAAACAGAAAACTCTAGGTAAACATGCATTTGTTAAAAAGTTGCGCTGGTGTAAGTTGATTCCCAATAATCACTAATAGATTTCAATGTCCCTCAGAGAGGACAGCGTAGTGTGAAAGGTTAGGTATATCCTGCTCATATGTCATAGTAAGTGTACGACATTTTGACTTTTATTTCCTGGGCAATTTAAACAGAAAACTCTAGGTAAACATGCATTTGTAGAAAAGTTGCGCTGATATAAGTTGATTCCCAATAATCACTAATACATTTGATGTCCCTCAGAGAGGACAGCATAGTGCAAAAGGTTAAGTATATCCTGCTCATATGTCATAGTAAGTGTACGATATTTTGACTTTTATTTCCTGGGCAATTTAAACAGAAAACTGTAGGTAAACATGCATTTGTAAAAAAGTTGCGCTGGTATAAGTTGATTCCCAATAAGCACTAATAGATTTCAATGCTCCTCAGAGGGGACAGCGTAGTGCAAAGGGTTAATCAACGCGTAACGCGTTTTCGCGAAATTATCCATCAACGATCGAACTCGAGGAGAGACAAGCAATCTATCATCACCGGGCCTGGGCCAAGAGTCGTCGTTCTCTCAAGCATGATAACGATCCGGCCTGGCCGTATAACGGATTATGAAAAGGAAATCCGACGCGCGGTCGTCCATCCAATCAAATCTACAAATAGGAATTAACGTTAAGCCGCGTACAAACAATGCTCGACCCCGATTGATTGACTTTTTGCTCGTCTCCCCCGGGTCGTGGGCAGCGGTTTCGCGTGTTCCGCGTTCCGGCCTGGCCCACCATCGCCATTACCATCACGTAGGGATAGCCCCCCTTTTTTGTAACGTAGCCGCCCTACAGGGGTGCAAGCATCTACCGGTCCCCATCGGTTAGTGCGGTAGGGCGTGATAATCCTGCCGGAGAATGAGATCGCGCGCCGTCCGATCAGATTCTCCCGAAAAGCACTAACTTTCGTCGGTCCTCCTTATCGGATTACCAACGGGATCCGCGCGATTGAAATCTCCGGGTGCGCTTCTCGATCGGTGGCTTCGATTCGTATGGAGAATGCAACGCGAGGGATGGATATTCACTCGGCCCTGTCGTTGGCTCGCTTTGGATGACCGCATGTATGCATATATGATCGACAATTTAACTGTACGAGTTTTGTATCATCCTGCTTCTAAATTTTCAAGCTTCCGGATGTTTGGATTTTTGTGTTTTTAGATCCAAGAATTACCGAATAGTCGTATTTCTAGATTTACGTATTCAGGTATCTGTAAATCTCAGAAACCTGCTGCAAATGGCTGAAATATCTGTGGACACTATTTCATAGGTTTCCGAGTTGCTAAACTCTCTAATCTAAATTCTCTGATTCTTAGCCCGTCAAATCCCTACACTTTCATATTCGTACATCCTCAAATCCCCATATGTCCATATTCGTAAATCCCAGTGTTCCTAGACGTCCATATTCGTATATCTGCAAGTTCATAGACTTCTGTACCCACACATCTCCAAATCCGTAGAATTCTGTATCGGTACGTTTTAAAATCCCTAGACTTCCATATTCGAGGATCACCAAATACTTAGGCTTCTATAGTCGCACATCTTCATATCTTCAGATTTCCATCTTTGTAAATCTCCAAATCCCGAAATTTCTATACTTGTACATCCAAAAATCCCTAGACTTGCATATTTGTACATCCCCAAATTTCTGGACCGCCACAATTCATGGATCTCTAAATCTCAAAAATTTGTATATTCGTATATCTCCAAATCTCTCGGTTTCCATATTCGTACATCTCCAGATCCCTGGACTTACATATCCCGACATTTCCAAATCCTAAAACTGTCGTATTCGTGCATCCCCTACTCTCAATAGCCTCAAATCTCGAAATCTCTCTAAACACCAATAAACCTCAAATCCTAAAACTCCTATATACCGGAATCCCCAAATTTTTAGATCGTCACAAGTCCCTAAGAGCGAACGAGTGACAGTCCCCCTTGCTCTCGATCGGCACGTTTCCCCCAGGTAAGTCGGATTCGCCCTCGACCGTTCAAATACACTTTTAAGCGTTCCTTATAGTCGGTTCGGGATGAACAACCAACTATAACGAGCTCCGTCGGAAGAATCAGGGACGCGAAACGCTCGAAGAGCAATCGTCGAAAGTTTTCAAGGTCCCTCCTCGCGCAGTCGAGTGGCATAAGCCGGAATCAATGAGCTGGCATGTCGAAACGGCAGATCATAATCATTTACGGACACGTCGCGAAGGCACGGCCGCCTCCGTTGTTTCTGCAAGGGCGATAAGAATAAATTGACGATTTCCCCAGGCAGATTAGGCGAACGCGATCGTTACGCGATCCTTATGGCCCGAGAGGGTCGACAGCCGAAACTAAAAGATTGCAACGGAATGGCGAGCCCGCCGATAATACTTTCACCTAGGACGTAAACCCTACGGTCCGGGTGAAAGTGGCAGGACCCACAGGAAACTGCCCTGGCGCCCCTCGAAATTCGCCGGAATACATATCTATACCTGGGGAGCCGTTAACTCCTGGACGACTCCCGAGGGACGCCAACTCTCAGACTCATCCTGGCCGGGCCACCTTCTGCCTCTCTTGTTCCACTCGATCGGGACCGTTCTTCCACTTCATCCTTGTTATATAGCCAGACGACATCCTTCCGATCTTTAACATCTCACCTTGCACGATCATTTGGAACACCTCCGGACTACCGTGTTTATCTTCCTGTCTTCTTTACGATCGTCCGAATAAGGCAATTTGGACGTGTTTATCAGAATTTATCGCCGCCGGATTACTTCGCCGTTACGGGACGTTAAATAAGATTGACCAGCAATGTATTTCTTCATCTTTTCAAGCGATAGGCTTTTCGGTCCGTTTGTTCGAACACGAATCTCTGGGTGTGCTTACTATCGGATGCACCCATTATTGTTTAAGTTATTCGATGATAGTTATAAAATCATCACAAATAATCCTCGTGTAACACGGTATTTCTACAGCACGATTCACTATAACGTGATTCGAGAATTGAGTAAAATTATGACATATCATGATAAGTAATGAATACTATTAACCCCTTATTGCACATCTTCGAGTCTGACTCGTGACACACTCACGGCACAGTTATGAAAATCTTACTAAAATTTTTAATAGTCTTCAACTTGATGTTTAAGTGTAATAACAATTAGTGTAAGGATACTAAGGGTCGCTGAATATAAAATACTCACATTTTAATTTTCTTTGATCGTTTTAATATTATAGCTATGAATATTTTGTTTGGCTGACGCATTCAACAAATAAATTGTACGGCAAGGGTTTGAAAGCGAACTTTCTATCTACTTTGAAATTAGGGAAATCCCCCTTGGTTAGTAGAACTTAGCGATGACAAAGAAAATATCATTTAATTTATATTAATATGTGATACTCCTTTAGAAAATTTTAATAAAGATATTTATTTTAATTACGAAAATATAATATGTTTTTTAATTTTTGGAACATTACCTTCCCTTTTCGTCCTAGTTGTTCGCTATACATTTGGAAATCCAGGTATCTGTAACCTTGAGAATTTCTAAATAATTATGTTAGAAGTTTAGACACTTACCTTTTTGAAATTATAAATACAGATATTTCTACATTTTGAAAATTTCTAAATCACGAATATCGGAAATGTATTGAAAATGTTATTAACACTTTAACGACCGCACGTCTATGTAGTCAAACGTCGCAAGGGCCGGCAGTATTTTTGAAGAATTAATTTAATAGAACTTCATTAAATTCACGAAAAAGTTAACATAAAACAAAAAACAACAACAATTTTTTAACAAATTTAATATTTCTCCTTTGTATGATAATTATTAAAGCAATCACCTACATGTAATGGTATTTTACATGTCTTAAAATAAGATATAATTTACGTGGTACACCACTGTAGTGTAAAATCTAAAATTAAAAATAGGCAATAATTACCTAAAATCAAAGACGTGGCGACGAAATACGAAGCCAATAGCAATATCCACACTTGTTTACAATCATAAATTATCACACAGAGAGTATGGTACTGGCTAACAACATTCGCCTGGCATCACACACATGTTGTGTGAGCGGTCGTTAAAGTGTTAACATATTGGATCCGTAAAAACAAGGAAATAATGCTATACTTACGGAGTTTCTAATGAAAAGTTGCAAGAAAAAGATGAAGTGATAATTTACATACCTGAAAAATGTCAAAACGTACCTGTTCCACAGCAAATAAATAAGAATCGCGATTCCGTTATTACGCAGCCATCAAAACGTTGATCTGCTTATGGCAAACGCGTTACGGAATATCGTGAATTCCCGAACGTGGGTGGAACGTAAGCGGATAGAGCGCGAGCAAAAAGACGGGGCAAAATGATACGGGACAGGGTGGACGTAGCAAAAAACGCAATACTAATTTGTCCAACATCGCGAACAACCTTGGTTAATATGTATGATGTACGAGTGTCGTGTTACGTGTGGTCGATGTCGCGTATCATCTTTATCCCGGCATAACGAACACGACTTTCTTGTCCTCGGGACACCGAAACAATGGTCTTGAGGTTGTAAAGGGTGGACTCGACTTGTTAACGAACTTCCCTCTTGTCGTGTTCCGCTGTGTGCGTGTCTGATTACGAAACTGGATACAGAGAAACCGAATCAAGCTATTCCACGCGACAGACGTAAAGGTCTCGGGTCAATCGTGACCTCCGAAAAATTACGTTTCTCTCGTTACACAGAATTTTTAACCGAAATTTTCAGCCAAAGCTCTTTCGCGTATCGCAAACGTAATTATCGCGGACTAATTTCGTCCTATCTTCTCCTCTTTCTCGTCTCGACTATAGTCTTTCGAGTCTTTTCCGACCCAGTTTTACACGCTTAAATTTAACGCTGTCAACAGAAACGCTCGCTTCCATTTCTGTCAGGTAAACTATTAATTTACTTGCTTTTGCATGACACTTCAGTATCGTGAGTTGTTACGAATAAGATGATAAATTGCTATACAGAAAGAAGGACTGTTATAAATGAATAAGAAGTGTTATAAAGAATTAACAGCAGTTATAAATGAATAAGAAGTGTTATAAAGAAATAAGAACAGTTACAAATGAATAAGAAGTATTATAAATAAATAACAGCTGTTATAAATGAATAAGAAGTGTAATAAAGAAATAGAAACTGTTATAAATGAATACGAAGTGTTGTAAAGAAATAACGCCAGTTATGAATAAATAACCAGTGTTACAAATAAATAAGATTATTATAAACATAGTTAAGGTGACCGTAGCAGGTAATTAATTTTGATGCAAAAGACATCTCCATCGCTTTTAAAAAGAAGATGAGAAAACGAAGATGGATTTACATTTGCTTGACTATCTGATATAAATGGTAATTGAATACAGAATTTATGAAATGAAAGCAAAGATGTGACGGTGAAATTTGTTTATAAAATCCTGGTTAATGATTTCCCGATAAGAGTCGATCGATACGAAAGAAGAACTCGAAGAGAGTCGGAAACTAATAGCGAAGAGACAGAGAACGTCGGTAAACATTAATCGAATCCTTTAATCAAATTCAATTTCATCTCTCGATAGGCGGTCTAAAACAGAAAGAGGTTGCTTATCGATTCAAACGACCACCCTTTAAGCGGGATCAGAGTCAATTCGCAGACCCTGGGGCTCAAAGAAAGAAGAGATGAGTCGATTGAAAGGATGAAAGGTAGAAACGATCTGAGAATAACGTAGGAAGAGTCAGCAAGTGAAACGGAAAGTTTGCAAATTTCTTGTCTGAATCTTCCTCTTACCCGAGAAAAAGAATTGCTATTAAATGGTAGTCAACTGAATCGTATAAACCCGGATTTAAAAATGTCAGTACTTATAAATTTGAAAGTATTTTTTATTCAAACATGCACGTTTGGAGTATAGAAATTTGAGAATCTTTGGATATCAACTTTTGAATTTATATTTAAAATTTAGATGTTCTTACGTTTGAAATTTGCAAAGTAAAATACTTATAATGCTTCACAATTTCTGTGTTATAAATTTGGAAATTTTTGTGTGAATCAGAGAATATCTAAATTATTAATTAAAAAATTTAGGTGTTCGAACATTTGAAAATTTCCAGATTATTCATTTAGAAACTAAAGTACTTGTAACCTTGAGAGTTTCTAAATAATTAAGATAGAAATTTAGATATTTATTTCTTTGAGATTATAAATATAGATATTTTTATAATATAAATTTGAAAATTTCCAAATCATGAAATTGGAAATGTAGGTAAATGTAAATTTCAGATTTTCCAAAATTTGAATTGGACATTTTGATTGTTTGTATTATAAATCATATGGGAGCTTCTGAATTATAAATTTGCAAAAATCTGCAAATCGCGAAATAAACCAATTTTATTTTCGACATTGTGATGAACCCTATATGCACTCATGCCCTATGATAATAAAATCAGTGCTCATAACATTCTATCTGAAATCTGAAAGCACTGGTTCTAATATCTGAACACATGAAAAGAGACTGTGTAAACCATAACCCGCGGCACTATACCGAAACTCTACTGCAGTAACAGGTAGCTAACCGAGTACTTGCGTGAAAGTTAAAGTATCCCCCAGGTGTTAACTGCAGAAACTACATACAGGGTGTCCTAATTTTTACCACCCAACTTTACCAACATATTCTATACGAAAAAATAAGACAAAGATGTTATATTAACATACGATTTTAAACGCCTTATCAGAAAGTTTTAACGGAAATGTAAAATGACTTTGGCCTAATTCGCTTTTCAATGCCACAAAAAATACTTTTCCGTCTTGTACGTAAAACTTTACTAACATGTATATTTTGACATCGCATCTATGCATGAATAAATAGTATCTTTCATATTCTCTTAATAAATTTTAATAACACATTGAAGAATCTATGTTTATAGTAAAAATAACATTTCATAGTATAATAAAAGTATGAAACAAGAATAACTAGGTGTGTATATTATTAGATCGTTAATCTATAGATTTCAATCCCTAGATTTCTGAATTCCAAAATTTCCAAAATTCGACGTTCACAAATCCCTAGATTTCCGCATTTGAAAGTTCTTAAAACCCTAAATCTCAAATATCTAGATCCTGAGGCTCGTGATCGCAAATCAATAGATCCATAACGTCTAGAACCAAAGTCCGTAGACTCCAAATCTCCGGATCCTCAAATTTTTAAATTTCTCAAATTTAACGGTGATATATCCTTAGATTCCAAAATTTCAACGTCTGCAAATTCCTAGATACCCAAATTTCAGCGTTCACAAATCTCTATATCCCATATGTCAACATCCAAGATCCCTATATTCCAAATCCACATGTCGCAAATCCCTGTACCCTAAATCTCTATATGCCTAATCTCTATATCTCAAATCTCTATATACCACACTTTTTTATTCCAAATCCACGTATCTCAAATTCTTATATTCCAAATCCACATATCCCAAATCCCTATATTCCACATCGCTATATTTCAAATTCATATATCCCAAATCCGTGTATACCAAATTTCTACATTCCAAATTCTTATGCTCTATATCCTCACATTCCAAAAATGCTTTTTTTATTTATAGTACGTAGTAGAGTTATACGACCAAAACTGGAACACCCTGTACGCGATACCAAAAGGCAGAGCAATCCATTATAACTTTTATTATAATTTTTATTTTTATATTTCTGTTATAATTTTTGAATAAAGAATTTCGAACCCTACATCAATGTAACCTTCTCTATTTGCACGAATGGAATATGTTTATAAAGTGCTGTAGTAAAAACCTGACTCCCTACGCACTCCTAAATTGTATACCTCACATAATCCAAGTTTTACAATTCTATCTCACCGAATGGGTAACTGAGGGGTGCATCTAATACAATGCACCTAATAAACATATTCTACCTTTATGATATTAAAAAAATCCTATTCCTCGCGTTAAAGTAACACGTTCCTCATACTTTCGCGTACGAAAAAACTTTCTTCTCTCATTTTGGATACGTAGAATACATGAATAAAGTGTGGCAGTAAAATTCCGGGCTACGTTCGGCACATCCTGTCCTTAATAGCGCAATCATCTTGCCGGTATCAGTGATCTTTACCGCGACGCGAAATCCGTGGGTCCCTGAAATCTGGGATTGCCTGACACGGTAGAAATTCGAAAACGCGGAGAATAGAAGCGGTCGTTATTGTCGGTGCAGAGCGTAGCACGAGCAGCCAGCGCGGATAACTTCCGGCCGGTGAAATTGAACGGAATAACGCGCGAGGCTCGACGTTTCCTTTGTTCCGACGGATTTTATCGCAGGACCCGTGTCCACTTCTGTCGTAGTTTCGTTAACCTCGGCCGGCATTACCATATTCCTCGCTTTAATATTGCTTTACGTACCACCGGCGTGCACCGCGCGGAATTACTTGGTCGCTCGTTGCGGCACGGTAATCCTGCACGTACAAGCGTACTATGTCGCGTCGAAGCACCGAATTAGGCGGCAAACCTGGCGTCAGGAGACGATCAAAGTTACGACGTCGTTACACGGATCCGCGTACCGCCCACGCAGGACACGTTAATGGTAATTGCATCGATGGATGCCTATCCGTGTTAATTTATTGGCCGCCGAATACCCCGGGAGTTTCGAGGCTCAGTCAGCTACTTTGATGATTGCCGATGACGATACCCGATATCTGATGCCGCCGCCGAATGTTGCTACGTTTCTGGGCTCAATGTTCAAGTTACCATCCGACCTGCGCCTATAGACGTTGTACACAACCTTGGATATCACCGTAACTATGCTGCATGAACGATCCATTAGCATCTATGCAGGCTGACGCTCTAATACGTGGATTGCCGATTACGTTTGCTAACGAATCTTGAATTTCACATACGGAATACGCCGCTTGAGGTCTTAGCGATGAATTCCATTAGCGGGTTTTGCAGACTTGAGCGTTCATTTGCAATTTTATTCGCGTGTCTAACGGTATCTTGTTAGGTGACGACACTTGTAGGCGGATGATGCTGAATACGTTAACAGATTTTCAATCTGAGATATTGTACTTTCATTTGCAGCCTTATCGATGAATTTCGTTTGCAGGTTTTGTAGATTGAGCATCGATTGATTAGTTTGTTGCTATGTCCAGATAGCATCTCTTTAGGCCTAATCACTAATAGGTGGATTACTGGTAAATCCATTAATAAATCTAGAATTTGAAACGTTGACCTTGCTATTATAATCTAATTGATGAATTCTATCAGCAGATTTTGCAGATTGAAGTATTCATTGCTAGTTCTACTGATGAGTCCAAACAATATCTTTCCGTTCTAAGACTGATGAGTTTACCAACAAATATTGCATTCGGAATATGGATCTTGATATGATAGTCTTATTAATGAATTCTGGTACTATAAATCATGGTTTGTGGCACTGATAAATAGCTTTACTATTGTATTAACTTTCACTAGCAGCCCTCCAGGCCAGGGCACTCACAAATGGATCATTGATAAATTCCCTAACATATCCGAAATCTGTGATGCGAATCTGATCGTCGTACTTTTATTGATAAATTTCAGTAACGCATTTTTCAGATCGAAGCACTGACAAGTTGCTTTATCGGCGAGTTTATCAATACACCGCCAGGCTGAGGCACTTACAGGTGGACACCGATAAATCAGATAACAAATATCCCGTATTGATATATGGAACTTGATATAATAGTTTTATCGATCAGTTTCGCTGATACGAACCGCGGTCTATGACACTGATGAGTAGCCTCACTGATAAATCTCACTGATAGCACTTCAGACTGAGGCACTTACAGGTGGATTACTTCTGAACACACTAACAAACTTTCAATCTAAGTTGTGGATCTAGCTTTATTGAGTCTCGAGCGTTGTTACTGAGTTCCACCAGCGATCTACAAAACATAGATACTAATATCTATCTATACACATTTTTGAGGTTCTTCAGCGATTCTTAAGATTACTACGAATTGATTACGAATATTAAGATTATTAGTTAATTAATTACGAATATTCCATTAAAAAATCCTTGACATGGATCGCGTTCCTTGAATCTTAACTCGCTCGATCACAGTATTTCTGAAAATGAATTAGACCCATGTTGCACACAAACTTTAGTGGGCTTTAAACTAAACAGATCTGGTATATTTTTATTAATAAATGGATTACACCATGTACAAGCATAACAAAAATAATAATAACTCAATTATGAGTACACCTATAACATATGAATATAAAAATAATAATAACAAAAATGTCTCACCATTCATTACCGGGCATAAAAAAGTGACACATTTTTAATCCCACCGTGGTCCAAAGAGTTAAAGCTTATTAAGTTTCGCAAGCTGTCCAAACAAAATACCAACAATACAATAACACGCTACCAATCATACCTCGAAAAATGAATAAAACGACTGTTAATTATGAGTCTCACTTGCTTCGCCAAATTACAGTATGGCTTCCTAGGGCATCGTAGCCGGCAAATTCAATTACCAAATCCCCAGTCCAAGTTCCCGATAAGTTCTCCCTGATGAGCCTATTTTCAACGCACCATAGAATACCCATGGAAGTTGCGTGACTCGACCATCCCAGCAACGAGTCACTTTAAAACGATTTCTCGGCCGTTTCCATTCGCCTAGTCTTCCCGCGGCGAGCCAAAGTAATTCCGCTGGATGGCGGAGAAGCTTTTGGCAGACGGGCCAACAGTGGCCCGTTCGATGCCGCTAGGAAGACAGGGAAGAGGAACGGGAATCGAGAGGGACCATAGGACGTAACTCAGACGGTGCATCGACTATCTACACCGGTAGATCTGGCATCCAACAATAAGAGCAACGCCCACTCACACTAGCCGGGACACTATGATGTGTGCGTGTCTGCAGCGAGGTTGTTGCGGCTGCGGCTCTCCTGCACGGGGGTTCCATGGGGGATCCTGTATGGTCGGGGAGCGCCAGAGACAGGTAGATCGCGCACCCACCATGGTGCACACATAAACACGCGTCGAGGGGTGGATCGCGCACAATTACCTATTGTCTGATACAGAAATTTATGTGTGGATAGGTGCTGGGGCCCACGTAACTAACGGTCAGGTCCGACAGAGATCCACTAAATCCAAAGAGCCGCGACCGAGTATAAAGGTGTATACTCACCGGTTCATTCGTTTGGAATAATTGATACTGATACTGAGCCATAATATCAGGTTGATACGAAGGACTCCTTTGTACGAACACGTATACGTGAATTTGACAACTTCTCGATTCCTGAATTTGTTGGTTTTTTTTCGAGTTTGGGAGTTTTTGAATTTATGAACTTTGAACTTGCAGTTTTGGAAATAACGCATTTGTAAATTTTTAAATATTCCAATTTCTCAATTTCCATGTAAATCTCTAAATTCTAAAATTCCTAGGTATGTAAATTATTAGATCTCAGAACTATAGACCTCCAATTCCAAGATTCCCAAATTCTTAAATTCACATATTCCTAGACTCTCAAATTTCAACGTGCACGAATTAAAAAATTTCTCAATTTTGACGTGCACTAATCTTGAGATTCCAAATTTCAATATTCTCAAACTCCTAAGTCTGAAATCTCTAGATCTGTCATCCATGGATCGTAAATTCATACTTTCCGAATCTCTAAATCCCAAGTCCATAATTTCTTAAAATCCCTAGGCTCCCAAATTCCCAGATTTTCAAATTTCGACGTTCACATATTCTTAGATTTCCAAATGTTAATATCCTAAAATTCTTAGATTGTCAAATTTTGGTATTCACAAAGTTGTACATTCTATATGTATCTGTACACCCCAAGTCCCTATATCCCAATACATGTATTCCAAATCCACATATTCGAAATTGGTATATCACAAATTCCATATATCCCGAATTTCGATATTCCAAATTTCTATATTCTAAATTCCTATGACCCAAAATCCTATATTGTCAAATCCACATGTCCCAAATTATTATATTTCAAATTTCTAGATTAAAAATTTTCTACATACTTATATCACTTAATATTTAAATCCTTTCATTCCCAAATATCAAGAACCCCAAATCTCTACATCCTCCAATTTCTGGACCTCCAAGTCTTAAAATCCGTTACTTCCTAGGCCTCCTCTTTGAACCCACAAATTCCTAAATCTCCTTTCTACACCTGTAATACTCTAGACTCTAAAATTGTTATATTTTCAAATCCTTAAATTCAAATGCTTCCACATTCCTACATCCCATATTTCTAGATCTCTGTGTCTCGTAACGCTACACCTTTACACCTTGACCGTACAATCCCTATATTCCCAATTGTTCCTCAAATCTCAAAGTACTATCTACTTCTAGTACTAGTTCTATCTAAATCCTAAAATTCTTGAATTTCTGTATTCTTAAATTCTTAACCCATCGTCAAGTTCTCTCATACAATAATAAACTTTCATACGAAAGGTTTCGAGAGTATCTAGCTGTGAAAATTGCTGCGGTCACGGTCGCCAATGTGGATGCACCTTAAGATCATGCAGATAGGCGACGGATAGGGTAACCCAGGGACGTGCTTTGTGATCCGGAACCAGCGCCTGACAGGAGCCAGACCGTTGTATGTAAAAGACCCGTGTGTAGCTCCTTGTAACCGCGTAACTAAAGAGAAAAAGAGATCGATCGCGGTGCATCATTCGCCACAGAACTCGTCGAGGATACACAACCAAGTTTTCTTTGCATCCGTTGCTCACGATCCATTGGTCCTGTTCACGTGAACAGTCGCAATAACACTTCAAAAAACTTTTGAAACTTTCATTGAGACGTGGTTGATGCGTTCAAAAAGCATACCAAAACTCCAAATTCATTTGGGGGATCCTTGTGTATCGGTCTTGATCTTAACGATTTTCTATCGAACGGACAAGAAAGTGCATTAACGATATTTGAGAATCTTTGAAAGTATTTCGTGGGTTTTGAAAGCATCTCGAAGGTATTTATGACACTTCGAGAACAGCTTTGTTCACAAATTTCCACATTCTATGCGCATCTCTACACCCCAAGTCCCTATACCTCAAATACCTATATTCTAAACCCTTATATTTGGAATCCCTGTATTCCAAATTCACATATCCCAAATCTCTGTATTCAAAATTGGTATATCACAAATTCCTATATTCCAAATCTCGCAATTCGAAACTTCTTTATCCTAAATCCCTATGCCCCAAATCTCTATATTCAAAATCCACATGTCCGAAATCTCTACATTTCTAATTTCTAGATTATAAATTTCTTATATACTTATATCACTCGATTTTTAAATCCTTTCATTCCCAGTTTCCAAAAACTCCAAATCTCTAGATCGTCCAATTTTTTGACCTGGATCTAGGTGATGAGATTAGCGGGAACGTTTTTATCGGGAAAAATGTTGAGGCATTTAACGGACGGCGATGAGATACGTTCATACTACGCAAGTTTTAATAATCCTCACCAACTAATTCTAATTATATATAAACGTTCTCGCGTAGGTAGCGCGAAGTTTCCCCGAGTACAGAAATTTGACGATGGAAGCACCGCAATTTCCGGCTCACCTCTGCTTCACGAGATCAGAAATTCCTCGAACGCAACGGGATGTGAAATTCATTACGATCGGTCTTCTCCTTAATTAAATAAGCTGATTGAAATTCACGGATCACTTTTACGCGAATACGAATCATTCTGGAGATGATAACGCTTGGATCATGAACCGAATTGTGCGCTGTTCTATGGTTCTTTCGAGCCGTAAGTTATTTATAGCGGAACTTAATTAAGTCACTGTTCTTATTATATTATAATACTGTAGTAAAATAATATCGAGATTTGCAAATTTTAGCTGTTCGTATTCAAGCTATGAAATCAAAATATCTTGACTATCGAATTTATATTTTTGGAATTTAGAATTTCAAGTACAATTTTTTTCAAATCCAAACTTCTAATTAATAATTTTTTTAATCCAAGTTCTTAATTCAAATTTTGACAGATCTACGAATCAGAATATGAATTTGTTCCAAACTGAGTATAACAATTTTTATTTTTGCTAAACGTTCAATTCTTTTAAATTCATTCTTTGAAATTCCAATCTTACGAAACCGAAGCTTCTAATATTCACTTTTTATACGAAATATTCAATCCTTACTACCCAATTGTTGTGCAAAATATTCAATACTCAATATTCAATTTTGATTTCAAATATTTGTTTTTAAGAATCGAAGCTTTCAAACTTAAATCTTTTTGTGCTTCATGTTCTAAGACAATTTTGATAGCAATTGTTAAATAAGTGTATTAATACTTTTACCTTGTTTATACATACCTTCCTAAATTTTAATTTCTTCAGTTTTATAAGCTCCTTTAATATCAAATTTATGCCATGAAATTCTAAATACATCGAATTTAATATTCCACACTTCAAGTTTCACAGATCTAACCTCGCAAACTTCGATTGTTTCAAATCTAACCTCAGAAATTTCAATTTTCTCGAATTTAATTTCCCAAACTATAACCTTTTCGCATCAAATCTTTCACATTTCAAGTTCCCCAAATCTAACCTCCAAAAATTCAAGTTTCTCAAACCTAACCCCCTAACCTTCAGTTTCCTCAAATCCAATCTCCCAAATTTCAAGTTTAACCCAAATATCGATTTTCTCCGTATTTGAGCTGGAGATATTGCGAAGTAAAATAAAGAAACATTCCAGACGATTAAAAGAACGAGAGAAAAATCTCGACAGGTTATCCGCGAAATTCGCGCAGAAACGGTCAGTAATTTTTGTAAAGCGGCCGCGTCACATTTACGTGGCAAAGGGGGAAAAACTGTTATGGTCGTGGCGTAACGTTGTCCAAACAAGCATCGCCAGCAGGTGCATTAAAACGCCGGCATAGGAATGGAAAGCAGCAACAGCGGCAGCCGTCCCTTATTTACCCGTGCGGCCTGGCTAGGCACTTAGTATTGTGATACTGCCGGGGTAAATAAAAAGCAGCATTGGGGGCTGCGACCGGTTCAAAGGGCGAAGTTTAAACACGTACGGTCAGGCCTGGCGACAAATGAAGAGCACCGCTATAAATTGTCTCGTGGTACTTCGGAAATAAATATCAAGGTCCTTTCTATTTTCTTCTTCGGTCAACTTTTCATTTATGGCCACAGATAGTTTTCCTTTCAACTACTAAGGACAATTTAGTCTAAACTGGTTTTCAGAATTAGCAAGTTTTTCAACATCCGTTGAATACGGAAGAAGATATCTTAAAGAAGAACAATTATTTTAAGTTCAGCTGTAGGTATCTCATATTATGCTTTTCGGTGTTCGGTATATTATTATCAATTGAAACACGATGCATTTGTCATTTATTTTCTTGCAACGGAACATGCAGTAAGGCTTAGAATAGACCTGAGGATCAGTATTATCTTCTTTAAACATCAATAAGATCATGATGGATCAGTTAGTCTGAGACCTGTTTGGGGGACTAGTATCTTCTTCTTTAATAGCCTGAATGTTTCATGAGAAGATGCAGTTAATTTAGGTCCACTTCTAAAAACCAGCATTATCATCTTCAGCAGTCAATGGGTTTTCATGAATTGAGATATGCGACACTTGTCATTCATTTCTTTGCAAAATCAACCGCAGTAAGACTTATTGTTAGAGTAGACTTGAGGATTACCTTCGTCAGCAACCTGTAACACATATATAAAACCACAGTCAGTCTAAAACTAATTCAAAAGGCTAGTTCTTCTTTAATAGCCAGAAAATTTCAGAAGAAGATACAGTTAATTTAGGCCCACTTTTAAAAACCAGCATTATGTTCTTGAGTAGATAACAGGTTTTCATGTTGTTGCGGAAGAAGATGCAGTAAGGATTAGAATAAACCTGAGGATCAGCATTACCCTCTTTAGCACTCAGTAAGATATACATGAAGAATCAGTAGTCTAAGACTAGTTCTGAGAACCAGTAATTTCTTCTTTAATAGCAAATAAGTTTCACAAAGAGATGCAGTTTAATTTAGGCCCAGTTCTGAAAGCTAGCATTATCTTCTTCAACAGTCAGTAGGTCCTCATGAACTGAGACATGATTCATTTATTATCAACTTCCTTGCGAAAGATATAATAAGTCCTGTAGACTGGTATACTCTTTTTCTTGCAGCACCGAGTCCCAGAAGAATTACTCTCTTGCTCGTCAATGAATAAATCTGATATTAGCTTTGAAAACTTATATTCTCCCGTTTTGAAAGTAGTAGGTCGAGTCATAAGTAACTTCCGTTTTTCTGTCACACATTTATTTCGCTCTCATTTAATAATGAAGTTATATTAATGTATTATATTGGGCCTGGGAAAAAGTTCGTGGAGCTTTTTTTAGTAAAATTCGACTATTTTTCTTATTGTGTGGGAATGATTGTATTTAAACCAAATATCCTCCATTATTATCAACAATGTTTCGGCATTTTTCGGGTAGAGCCATGATGCCAGATAAACTTGTATCTCCAGATCGAGTTTTTACAAACCAATTTTGCCTTGGCACTATTTCCTTGCTTAAATTCGAAAAGCATTACATGACGAATATGCAATTTTTGACGCTCCATTTCAGAGGTTAAGAAAAGCGGTTCAACGTAACATGCATCACACAAAGCAGTTGAAGGGTTAACTCAATCTTCGTCTATATAGTGAACAAAAAATTCGTTGTCCCAGTAACTCATACCGGGTAGATACGAATTCTACTTAGCTACACCGGAAGTTACTTACGACTCGACCTAATAATTAGCCGCAAAAGAAGAATCAACTGATCCACGGCCATTTCGATGAGGTAGTTCTCTTCTTCAGCAGCGAATATGTTCCAGACTAGTTCCGGGGGATATTATTCTGTACTTCAGCGTCTAGCAAGTTCTCATGAATTAAGACATGATGCACGTGTCGGCCATTTCCTTCCACGTGCGAAGCAGTCGACTCCCCATTTGCCGCGGCGACGTTAAGCACGCCATAGATTTATGTAAATTCGGGAGTCAACACGAGGCTCGATAAATCTCGATAATCGGGTCGATAGTTCACACGTGTCCGAATACTGTTACAGATAAGTCACGTAAGCACACTCGGGATTTGCTTGAACGGATATCACCGGCCTTCCCTCCCAGTTTCGATGGCCCTAATCCTTCTTATCGATCGGCTTAGACGATCATCGGACGATCTTCTTTTTTTCTCTCTCTCTCTTCCTTCCGACGATCCTAATTGAAAATTCCAGCCAGCTTTGATTTATCTGCTTAAGCTAGATCGCCTTTGCCGATGTACATCGGTAAATCACGTCGTGGATATTCTTATCTCGGGTGTTTCGTTGTCGAAACAGAGAGGATCTGATTTTCTGCTTTACCCTCCGGCGTCCCGTAATTGATTATACTGTGGCGAGTGATAACTCGACTACGTTATTAACCCAGTTTGAAATATGGACACGGAAATTATATGGTATCGACGTCTGCTGGATACGAGTGGTGCACAAATATGCTCTATCGGCGGGAGTCGTTGCCGATCGTCGTATCAAATAAACGTGTACTTTTGTCGATAAAATGTGTCGTTCCGATGCAACGATACAAAAATTAATTAACCTGCATCGAGTGTTTTTCTCCGGCGCAATTAACCTCGCGGCGCTCTGGAATCGATGACCCGGCGTCGCAAAATTTCGCGCGAAATACTTCTATCTGTAATAATTCTCGATACCGTAACTTTAACACCGATAACGTTTTCGGTCAGAATGTAAAATTTGTCCTCGAGCAATAGGGAGAAATTGCCAATATCGTACTGGTCACCTAAATCGTACCACGTTCGAATCTCGCTATATACCGAATGCAGGCACCACGTAACAGCATCGTTTATAAGTTGAAACGTAAATATTTGAGCATAACCTGAAATAGTATTTTAAATGAAACGTTTAGCGCTGTTATTAATTGCATTGAACACTTATCGTCGAATAAAACAATCGTTTCAACATGACAAGTGTAATATACATTTTTAATTGCAACATCTCCTAAACTATTAGCTTCGCGACATACATAATCAGTACCTTTTTATGAAGAGTATATAGTTGCATCGTTTGGTGCATAAAAAAGTATCGCATTCCATATAAAAAATCAAAGTTGACTTCCATACATCTCCGACGTGTCCATCTATGGAAAAACTAATTACATCAGAAGATGCTCCAATCGACACAATTTAAGTTCCCTATGAAAGATTTTTCGCTACATGCAACAATATCGAGGAAATCAAGATGTGGAAATTGGTTGGACACCCTATATATTTACAAAACTACATGTTCCATATGTTTAAAGTAGTTCAATACAATTATTAAAGTGTTCAATACAATTAATAATGAAGTAACGAATTTAAAAAGTGAGATAAGACTATTAGTAAAACTTTGATTATACTTATTGTTATACTTGTACAACTTGTATTATTATATTTATAACTTATATTACATGTACATTTCTTATATACACATGGAAATTCTAAATGTACGTTAATATTCGCTTTGCTGTTAAATATAACAAAATTATAAAGTAGCCTGTGAGTAGCTTAAATCTGTGTAATTTCTCAAAACGTACCAGTACGAAAAGAAAGAAGAGTTGGACAAAAAGAGAAAACAAGATTTGTTGGGAGGAGGGAAGAAACAACAGAAAAAATTTTCAAAGAAAGAAACTAACCCGGAAGTGGATGAGGGATGTGCGCCACTAAATATGGCTGTAACCAGTACATCTACAAATATTTCTGTATCACTCAATGAAAAGATTCTACAATTTAACAAGTTCAACTTGAAAATATGATACAATGTTTAGGATGTTCCATTTGGATTCATAAGTTTTGTGCATGCGTATCACGAAAAACCAAATGTTATTATTGTCCTCGATGTTAAATAAAGTGCTTTATTATCAGTCAGTCGAATTATTGTATAAACAAACATAGATGCGATTTTGGAAACTAGCAAGTACGATTTAGGATGCCGGTATTCTAAATCGTACTTTTGGCTCATTTTTTACAAATGCTTGTGACGTTATAACAACTGCTTTAAAATTACCGTTCATGTTATACATAGGTCATTTAATTGGTACTCTATACAATTTATAAGCTAAATTCTCACACACACTCGCCATAACAAGATATCGCGGATATTTTGTTAAGTGGTACGGCTTTGGCAACATTCTCCTATGTAGACAATTATTATATAACCTATATAAAGCCATATTCATTTCCAAATCCGTGACAAAAATAAATTCGTAATCTCTTATTTGAAATAAAACTGTCTGTATATGTACATGTCCGAAATGATAGTTGAAGCCACGACTGGTTTTCCCTTGCGTGCAAAAAGCCGGAGTTATCAAAGTATTACGATTGTTAGAGAGTAAACATAATCGTTATGTCGAAAAATGTATTTGCAATACTACCGAGTAGTATTTGCCGACGTCTTCAAACAGATTATAATTTGCCTCTAAGCGCAACGATCACGGTTTCCGCCGCGTATTATTGCACCGTCGGTCGAAGTATCGTATTAGAAATAATTTTAATTCAAAGCAAACGATAACGATGCAATTTACATCGCGAACACCATTAGGTCCCTAAATTCGTATTTTTATCGTGAAAAGTTTTACGACGGGCAGAACGGGCGGTGGCTGGCGCGGTGGTGAAATACGCGCGGAGTTTGAGCAGCGTAAAGGTCGTGGCGAACATAAAGTCGTACGTTATCGGTAACGCAATTTGTGGGACGCATAATGTTGCTTTTATGCGGTGCTACGCACCGTGTATACGCGTCGCGCGTACGCGTTATGCGGCAACGCCTGTGATAAAGGCGTCTGTGCAGATAGATAAACGTTTGTCCCATCCTCCGTTAATTACCCGCTACGTTATTTAGCATGCGCCCGTGTATGATGCAACAGATCAGAACGAGTTAACCCAAACTGCTGTTCAATTGTCCGTCTCGTTCGAGTCCATTACTATTAACGTGAATTCCTATTGAAAATGAAAAGCGGATAGCCGAGCTATGGTCGGTTAATGACGATGGATTGACAGTGGATTGATGGCGACGAGAAAGTGGATTAAGGTCGTATTATGAGGAGGTTCAAACGGATAGAGTAGACGCAGACACGAAATGGCCCACCGAACCGACTATGCACGGAACCGAACCGACTATGCACAAAACATAACCGTCTTCTATCAAATGCAAAACGTTCTTCGACAGAGCAAGAAACGAATTATGCACCTTCTAACTTGTTTTTAACACTGGGTTTACGGGACCCGTAAAAATGACGCATCTTAAGTTGCTTATTTTCAATTGCGAAAATTATTAAAAAGCTTATGTCGAAATGAATGTTAACCATCATCGAGATAAAGAATCTTTCTATAAACTGGTATATGTATATAACGAATATTTGTCCGCTTAATTGAAGATTTTCGCGATAATAGATAAAATAAACTAAAATTTCTTTCTCCTGGAAAACCAAGGATAAAAGTTTTTTTTATTTATTATAACAATTATTTACAATTATGCAGTCTCACCTGGAAAACCAAGGAAACGATATTTAAAGTCCATTCTCTTAAAGTGTATTTCCTTCCTTCGCTTCAAATACTTCTTCCGTTTATGAATTTTGTCTTTGCAGTTTTGTATTTCCAAACATGTTATTTATTTTACGCGTCGTTCGTGGCTCCCTCTTAATTGGCGGGCAGTCACTCCGCAACGGTGTGAAGTGCGTCAAAGACGCATTTCTTTACATGTATTATTCATTGTTTACTTCTTTTCATAGTTCATTTTTAATTTAGACTTAAGTGGTCATTGAATTTCCGTAAATCTAGTGTTAATATTATAGACAGCTTCGCGGTGAATCAAACACGTCATTTGTACGAAATGTGTTCCGCGTTCCTTTTATGAAATATTGAAACAATGCGACAACACGAGAAGTTGCGACTACAAGAATTTATCGTCGAGTCGAAGCAAATCGTAAAGGGCTCATTTGTCCACGAAGTCTGTTAATTGCCTCAACAGTCGGATCGAGGAAATCGTTGTCTCTTAATCGTCATTAGCGACCGCCAAGTTGAAAGAACGTCTCGGTTCATTGAATTGACAACCTTATCGATTGGCAATCCCCGATATCTGGCTAATTGCTTTGATCGAATCGGCGAACAGCACTAATTGGCGGAGGAGTTCGTTACGCGGAGTGTTGTTAATTAAATCTGTCATTATAGCGAGTATTATTAGTTAAACGTCGAGATTCTTGTAACTTCGCTCGCAAACGTTTCCCGAGCAATCGGAAAATGAGATGCCGCGGGATCGTTTGAACCGCGCTCGCACGCGTCCCGATCGAAACTCTTAAATTTGCAACTTTATCGGGACCAAAAGTGGAACGATAAATTTGCAAACAGCAATTACAATTCGAGTCGAGCTGCGGTCGCAATTAGGAAACTTATTCGAACGATAATGCGCATAAATTTCCAGTTTACCGTGGCTATCGATTGTGATCACGCGGTATCCAATAACGAACACTTATTTCATTGATTAACTATGTTTCTGCTCCGTAAACTTTTTGATACATAACTCTTATTGTAATCGAGCAGCTAACGCGTAGAGTTTTAGAACATTAGATATTCCAAAAGGGTAATCTAATAATAATCCCATCGTTTATTGTAACTCATCCACGAGGCCCACAATCGGCTATTTTCTATTGTGAATATTAACGAAGTGTTCGAACAGTATTTTTGTATTAAACTTGGAGCTTTAAATTGATATACATACGAACAATTTTTTAATTGTAAACTCTATGGTGAGTATTACTTTTTCAGTACTTTTGTGTAGCTAAATTGTAAGCATATACACTTTGATTTTACAATTTTCAACTTCCTTCACTGTTTGCTATTATCGACAAAACAGACGTTTTGTATTCGAAAGATTAACGAAGCATTAACATGAGAACGTTCGTTAGATTTTGCAAGTGCCATTGCGTGGCGCTTTTATGCATTAAATCACGACATATGTCAGATAAGCAAGTAACTGGTTTATTGCTTCTTGATGCCAATAACCGACCATTTTTTATTAAGAATATCAACAAAATATTTACGTCATTTTCTTCGGTACACTTTGAGCTTCACAATGACGTATCGCAAGTATTATTTTGAAATACTTTTATGTCATGAATCGGTCATTCGATACGAATATCCTAATTTTTTCAAATTACTCTGCAGAGAAACCGAGTCGTGCGTGTCACCGTGCCATTCAAAGTTCTAAAACGATCTGATTAACTTCTGAAATAGTATTTTACGGGCGTATCGGGTCGCAGGATCGATTTGAGCCTTTTGCGTGAAAGGGATTCGTCGAAACAAACCTAGAAACGTGTCTCAAAAATCCTGCAATCGGTCACGACAGCGGAACCCAATAACGGTATCGCGCAATGGAAAACGGATCGCCGTTGCAGCAGTGGGGGAGTATTTGTTTTTTAATCCGGGCCCGGCGATCGACCGCAACGTAGAAGCTTATGAAAGCCGTGGCGAGTTAAAACAAGCGAGCGGATTCTGTGCACATCCACGGGCCATCGATCAGCTGTACAGGAACACGAGAAGCTCAACGATCGAGCAGAAATTTACGACGTAACGCGAAAATCGTTTCGCAGTTGGTCAACCGGCCTGAGCCTTCCGGCATTTCATGGGTTCGTGTTGCCCCTTGGCATAATATATCAGCTAACCGTATGCAAACAGTCGACTATTCGTGGAACTTACGAGATTTTTATTCGAAATGAGTGATTTATTCGTGACGCGACGTTATAAAACGATGCGACTATTCTTTGCGATGCGTTGAAATGCGGTGGACTCGCGTTGTATCGCCAGAAAGGGGACATGTGCTCGTTATATCGCCACAAAGAGAACATGTGCTCGCTTTATTGAGATTGACACGTATGTTAGAGAAACGGATTCAAACCAAGTGGAGTTAACTTTAAACAGTTAATTTATTTACACACAAGAAATCTTACTCTAGTTCTAGTGGATTTTTGGGAAATGGTAATTTATGGGTACGTTAACGGTCTAGGACTGATTACGAGGAAAGGACCCAAGTCTAACAACAAGGAAATGGAAACAGCCTGTTAAGAGAAAATGTTTAGGGAACATAAGGCAGGATCTCCAACACGTATGCTGGTTATATTGCTGCGAAGCGGCCACGCGCTTGTTATATGGCCCTGGCAGAAGCATGTTTGAAAATTTTTCGATTCAAACCTTTGCATGTTTGAGAATTTACAAATTGTATATTTGAAAACTTGACAATTTAAGAATTTACGAATTGTATATTTCAAAACTCGATAATTTAAGAATTACTGAATACGCAATTTTTAATTGTACATTTAACAACTTTTTCATAATGTACTAGTAAACACTTGCGAATTAAGTTTGAACATTTCTGAACCCCAAATTTGAAAATGTGTGTAATAAGGAACTTGAAAGTGTCTCATTCCTAAATATGTTTAACCCATTAACTGCCAAATTTTTGTTTCTATTTTATACGTATATTATATACATATTTTATACATATATTTTACACATATTTTATACATATATTTTACACATATTTGTATAAGTTAGACAACATTAAAGCAAAACATAATTTTGACTACTATAATGCAAGTGTTTGACAAGTTACACATCTTATTTAATATAACGTTATTGCAAAAGATGAAAAAAGAACATGAACAAAAATATATTTTATGTATTATGGGGTGATCCCTATTTGGGAATCGTAGCAGTTAATGAGTGAAGTATGAATATGTATGAACGTGTGAGTTTTTGTAAATTTGAAAATAGCATCTGCAAATGTAGAAATCAGTAATCTTCAAATTTCAAGGTTTCAATATTTCAAAGTTCGACAATTCCTAAATTTTAAATCTAAATAATGAACATTGAATGTCTGTAAATTAGAAAATTGAATATGTAGAATTTGAAAGATTGTACAATCCTCAATTTGAATATCCAAGTATCTTTAAATATTCAAACTTTTGCGTTCCCGATTTTTCAACTGAAAATAACTAAGTATTTGTTGTTACTTAATATTTGCAGCATTGCACGAGAAAGTTGCAATATAAGAAGAGTGCGCGATACCAGCTATCAAAGAGACGATAGTTGAAAGATCAATCACGTCCGTGTAGACTGCAGGTTGATTGTGTACACGGCTGTACACAGTGGACACAAACTTTTTCTTCGTTGAGCTGTTGTCAGTGTCACTTAACGAGTCGACTAAAGCCGGAAAGAAAGTATGCAGAAGATTGTGTAACTCGTTTACCGTAGTCGT
Organism: Coelioxys conoideus; assembly: GCA_947623535.1. Taxonomy (NCBI): domain Eukaryota; kingdom Metazoa; phylum Arthropoda; class Insecta; order Hymenoptera; family Megachilidae; genus Coelioxys; species Coelioxys conoideus. The sequence continues at coordinate 26,959,425 of OX392450.1, read as the reverse complement.
TGTTAGAACGTTAACGTCGACATGTGTAAACGCAATAGGTCAGCTTGTATTAGCACACTTTTACGGTAACCGAAGGCATCGATCTTTTTCAAGCATGTTACACGATGAAATTTTAATTTGCCGCCTGATGAATATATGGCCGAGTTTGTCTATATTCCACAATTTCACTGCACTTTCAAAGTTACTGTAAGTTACCTCGAAATACTACATCGTAGTGCTTCAAACTCTTTTGTTTAAAAGGAACGTAAGAAGTTTTAGTACATAAGTGCGTTCATAGATAAATTATTAATTAATATAGTTAAGTGCTTAGGTACTTTAAGATAGTCACGATTTTTCCCCTACAATTATTAATCCAACCGTTTATGTTATTTTATGTTATGTTACTTTTATGTTATTGTTTTTTATTTTGACTTCGTTTCATTTTATTTCATTTTATTTTATTTGACTTTACCTTTATTTTATTTCGTTTTATTTCATTTCATTTTATTTTGTTTTATTTCATTTTATTTTATTTTGTAGATGAATGAATCTATTTATTAGCAGTTTTTGATTAAAGTGAATTTATTAACACTCGCAAATAAATAACATACCCATAATACAGGCAGTCTCTAGATTGTCCTTGTAGTTCACAGATCAAGTTTTCTACGAGCTGGTAGCTAACACATTAATACTATAGTAATTTGCATAAGAAAACAATTTAAGGCATCATTAAATCTAATTGTTTTTTTAATATATGCAGTGTATAGCGTGGAAATTTTTCAGAAAGAATGAGCTGCATCATTGTCTGATTGAGGAGGGGTTGAGAAGAGTCTGCATAAAAGGTCAGGCCATTCATGTGACCTCAAAACATCTAAACTATGCATCGTCTCAAATAATACGAGAAGTAATTATAAACAACCATGCAGAACTGCACACGAAACAAAATTGGCTTCATTTATTTATTAAAATTCATGCCGTTCTCAAAGCTTCCAGACAGTAGTTTCGTAAAAAAGATGAAAATGTCCACAATACGTTTCTCCACGCACGAAAATCTGATTAAAATCGAATTATATCCACCTCGATTTAATTTCGACACATTTTATAAGATTAATATCCTTCGATTCAATAGATTCTCTTTTATCGCAAACAATGCCAGGGATATTCGTGGAGCGTTCGAAATGAAACGGCTTGTTTCGGAGAAAAAAAGAACAATTTCGTTTCATAAGGAGAAACGCGTTCCCAGAAGGTTGGTTGTTTTCCCCAGGTACGAAAGGGAACAGAAGAAATCGAATATGCCTGCTCATCGAAGAACCGGTGGATGGTTTGCTAACGTACTTGCCTGACCATTGACTCTAGATCGATATTCGAAGCACGCCTTACACGGCCGACACTCATTCAAGCGAATGCCGTGGCCTGGCCACCGCAAGAAACCTATAATTTTCTCTAAACACCCGTCAGCGGACAAACATCAAACGTTATTCCTTACATGGTGACCCGTCGAAGATACCGACGCCGTTTGCTTTTTCACCGGCATCGCCGAGGAATTCTTCTCCCAGAGATTCCCGTATCGTAGAAACGCGAACGACATCGCGTAACGCGCACCCGATCGAAATACAAACGGAGTTATCGGGCTAATTGTAATGGAGGTTAGGACACCATGTGACGTAATGGGAATTGTACGTGCGTCGCAGCGTCAGCAATATTATGTTCATGGCTTTTTTGATACATTAACCCCTTCCCGTACTTCAACGAGTCTGACTCGTGACGCACTCACAGCTCTAATGTGGCAAACTTTACTCAAATTTGTAATACTCCTCAATTTGAAGTTTAGATCCGATTCTAACTCGTTAATTCAAAGATCGCTGAATATAAAATACTCGTACCAATTAAATTTCCTTTGTTCGTTTTAATATTATAGCTATGAATGGTTAGTTCTGTCTGACGCATCTGACAAATAAATAGTACGCGAAGGGGTTATATCTACTTGGGATCGGGAAAATCACGTGATTTTCAAGAATTTTTTTTGCCATTTTAATAAATATTTTTAAAAATTCGCAAAACACCATCAAAAAGTTCATGTTTTAAGGTGTATATATAAATTTTTGTATGAAAAAATATTAAAAAACAAATGAAATATAACTCGTCTCCTACAATATGTATTCTAAGACCTAACAGGAATATTGTAAGCAGATTCGTGAGCGATTAGGCTGTAATACGTTTTGTAAATTCCTGCATGCACGCGGAACAACGAACGCCATGGAACGTGACTTTTGTTCGTGCTTTCGAGAACTGGCATCTTACGTGTTCCTGATGAGTCAAAGATTTTTCGTAGAAGGGTTCGTCATACTGCAAGTACTGTTTGTGCATACAAATAATTTGTAATTCGAACATTTTTGCTAATTTAAGGTAGGGGGAGATCGAGATGTGGCTGTACGAGTAGAAGCTTGTCGAGATCTCGACATCGTAAAAGTTCGAAGTATTTAATTCACGAAATTTTCAGATCACGTAGGTTCAAAATTAGATACTCATAAAGTCTTGAATTCTCGAAGTTTCAACACATCAAAGTTCCACAGTTTCAAAGTATTGTGAAATCATAAAAATCAAGCTTCCTAGACCCAAAGTCTTAAAGTTCAAAAGTTTGAAAATTTCAAACCTTCAAACTATCAAGTATTGGGGTATCAAGTTTCAAAATTATAATATAGTATCGAAGTATCAAGGTTCCAGTGCCCTGAAGACACAAATTTTGAGATCTCAATAACTCAATGTCCGAAATTCCAAAATGTCGAGACCTCAGAGCATCAAAGTCTCAAATTCGAAAATTTCACGGCCTCAAAATTGAAGATTACAGAAGCCGAATGACGCAAAGTTCTAATTCTAAAATCCCAGAGCCTCAATGTCCTAAATTTCAAAGATCAAATGTTCCAATGTCTCTAATTCTATAAAATCACTATACCACATAATCGTAATATCTCTATGACACAAATTTGAGAATATCAGTATCTCAATGCCACTCATTTAAATATCACAATGTTGGAAATTCTCAACTTCTCGATTGTCAATGCCTCAAAGTTTCAAATTTGAGAAATTCTATGCTTCAAAGTCATAAATTCTGAAATCTTAAATTGTCCTCAAACCCCAAATGTTCAGAAATTCCAAGATACAAAAATATTGAACTCCCAAAATTTTAAAGTTCTATAATACAAAAATTGGAAATTCGAATCTTGTATATTCTCAAAATACGAAAGTCCCAAGCCTAATCTTATACTCGTAAACTTGAATATGTTTGAAGTCCGAAATCAGAAAATTTGTAAGTTGCTACATTTGAAATCTTGGAAGTTGAACCTAGGAAATCGTCAAAATAATAACTAATTTGTTATTATATTGTAATAAATAAATAACCCTAACATAAAAATGTAATGTATATAGATAAATCTAACACGAAAATGTAACATACATATAAATATAGCTAATATTGAAATGTTGCAACTAAATAAATCTGATATGAAAACGAACTAACCAAATGAATCTAACGTAAAAATATAAAGTAATCAATGAAGTCTGATATAAAGGTGTGATATAACCAAATAAATATCCATAAAAGAACGCGATAAACAAATCCAAAATTAAAACGCGCAGTTTGTGTCCATTATTTCGAAGAAAGTGCTTATTCCGTTGGGGAGTTAAATGTGCAAATAGGGTTTATACTAAAAGTTGCTGATCTTTCTTCGGCGTTGCATTTTTTCTCCTTCAGTTTTTACTGCGAACTTTGTGACGCACTTGAAGATTTTTTACGAGCTCCGCATTTTCCTCGTTCTAGAAATTAGGATGTTTGAGCAAGAGAGGTGTCATTTACGCGTTTTTCATGCTTGACCTCTTCCCGAGCTATTTGACTTTAAAGCGTAGCCGTCTGACTAACCTGATCCAGCTCTTTGATGGCGGCCCCGTGTCGAGTATCCATTTTGTTCATTTTCTTATTTCAACCTATTAGCGTTAACACCGATTCACACGGTTACCTGTCTCGTTTATCATTCGAGCGTTATTAGCTAATAACAACAAATAAAACAATATACAGGGTGGCTGGAATGAACTGTTACAACTTCAAACCGCTGCAGCAGACACACTTTTAAATATTTTGTTTTATCCAAGGGGAAAAAATAGTCCAGAAACATTCAAGAAAATGATTTAATGCTCATTGCTCGATATAACCTGCCTTTGCACGAATAATTTCATTCAAACGGTGAAAGAATGAATCGCACGCTTCCCGTACGTGAGATTGTGGAATCTACTTTCATTCCCGGACAAGTGCTGATTTTCGGGCGTCCAAACTTCGATGTTTCATTACATTGACCTTGGTCTCCAAAATAGCCCAAATACGTTACATTCAATCATTAAATAGGTTACATTCAAATACTGGAGCTCACGTACGATAATTGGAACTGATGTTCCAGCTAAATATAAAGCAATTACAGAATTACGCTTCAAATACATCACTATAACCTTACTTTGAGATGTAGTATACGAAAATGCTTCTGCACGCATACAAACAATTGAATGAACTATAAATATGGCAACTTTCAGATGGATTGCGTGAGCGGATCGACAGATGCAATAATATGAACTTACTTAATAACAGATCATTCCGGCCACCCTGTATCGTTCTTTTTCAAACGTTTATGCCGTATTAGTTACACCGACAGAGAACTTACATCGTATTTTTCCTGTCGCTATAGCGTCTATTAGATCGTACATCATCGTTTTACAATAAGAATGTTTGACCTCTTCCAAAGTGTACATCGTTACAATAGTTTCCGTTTTTTCGTTCGTTCATTGTAAGACAATTGGTTCTTTTGTTGGAGGTCCCAACCATGTATTTATGTTCTTTTCTTTTTCCCTGTCCTTAAACTTGGGCCCTTTTCCTGTCATCAGTCCTAGACCGTTCAAGTACTCATAAATTCCCACTTCCAGAAATCCATTTTCCCTCACTTCCTTACCTCATTCCTATTTCTCTTTCTCCACCCTCGTACAAATTTTTAGCCAATAGATTTTCTGCAAGAAAATCTTGTTTGTAAGCTCATTCTCGTTTTTAAATTAGATTCCATCAACTACTCTTCCGAACTGGTCATAGTTGTTTTATTTTAAAGTTAGGAACTAGAGTAAGATTAAGTTGTGTTACAATAAATTGATTTTAAAAGTTAAACAATCTTATTTCTAATCCGGTCTCCCAACACTTTAATGGTGATAGCAATAAGTCCCAAAGAGTCTTTACATTCGATCGAACCCTTGTAACTTGTTACTAATCACGTATGGTTCTCAGAACCTTAGCCTTAGCAGTAGAGTCTTTGTTTGCAGTTGTCTATTCGTATGGAAGTATTTCTTGAGTTTATTGCTATGATCATTTTGGGAAGACCCAGTCGCGCTATGCGTGTCACGTAGATTTCCACTTATTCAAGAATTTGTGTAGTTAATAAGAATTTAGAGAATTTTACACTCACGCGTTTCCCAAAATTGTACGCCTACTCCAAGCTTTCGTAGAACAGAAAGAAAGTTCGGATTTTAGAAATAACTGACACACAAGATACGTTATACGATACATCATTGTTCTTCGAAGTCTTATACATGCTACATGCAAGTCCTACAGTCCACTTAGAATACATTTGTCAGGAATCTTCAGTGATTCCATCATGTCGTTTACTCGTCGCCATGTGTCTCTATTGGAAAGGAGACAACTTTAGATAAATATTTCTATTCCTAATCCAACTTGCAATTATTTCAAAGGGAATAGTAAACAATTTTATTTATTTTTGATACGAATGAGTCTCACAATGGGGCTCACTGTGAAAGGAGACTTCAATCCAATGTTTATCTGCCTAATGCAACTTGCAACTATTTCAAGGAAAACAATAAACAATTTCACTTAGTTCTTCATACAAATGAGTGTCGCAAAATGTGTCTCCCTGGAAAATGGGACAACTTTAGTCAAATACTTCTATATCTAATTCAACTTGCAATTATTTAAAAAAGAACAGTAAATGAGTTCACTTACTTTTGATATGAATGAGTCTCACAATGGGGCTCACTGTGAAAGGAGACTTCAATCCAATGTTTATCTGCCTAATGCAACTTGCAACTATTTCAAGGAAAACAATAAACAATTTCACTTAGTTCTTCACACAAATGAGTGTCGCAAAATGTGTCTCCCTGTTAAAGGAGACAACTTCAGTCAAATACATCTGTACCTAATTCAACTTGCAATTATGTCAAAGGGGAACAGTAAACAATTTCACCTATTTTCGGTATGAATGAGTCTCACAATGGGGCTCACTGTGAATGAATACTTCAACCCGATATTTATCTCCCTAATGTAACTTGCAACAACTTCAAAAAGAACAGTAAATAATTTCCCTTATTTTTGTACGCATGAGTCTCAGAATGAGCCGCCGTGAAAAGACCGGTTACCTAAATAGGACCCTATCGCTCTAAAATCGATCAACCCCCGTCGTTACTCTATAAAAATGGAATTACAATCAGGTACAGGCATTCGTAAGACGATTCCGACAGGATTGTAAAAGGGCTCCCATCCAATTTCCCGATGAGGGGAACCGTCTATTGTCCTATCCAGGACGCAATCTTTTTACCTGTGATATAATCTCGGATAACGCGTTCGCCATAGAGGCCGGTTGGTAGGAGGGATAGAATGGACGTAGGAGAGAACTCGTTTACCTCGTAACCCCGTCAAGTCGTAGCTATTCGCGCGAGCCAGCAGGGAAAATCGATAGCTCGACGTCGAGGATGCCGTGCCTTGTCGTGGCCGTTGTATGCTGAACGACCTGTTTCATGGGTATCCGCCCTCCTCTTCGCTCACTGCCGCCCGCCTCAAGTCAAATATGGCATTAGATAATCAGGCGATACTGATACGTCGTTATCGAACGGCTGTGTTATTTCATGGTGTCATGAGAAACGGTCATTCGCGACGGCCCATTCCCATTTCGCGAAGTGCTCCTAACCGTACGGACGGTAATAGTACACGCTCTATTTCGGAATACAAGCGGAAGTTCGAGCGATCGCAAGCTGCAAACGTTTGGAGATCCGCTAAAAATATTCTTGCCTTCGTTTCCGTGGATGCTTCGAACATGATTCGACAATTGCGCTATTTTCGCAATTTGGAAATTTGGAAACACTCCTATATCGCATGTTCGATCGAGGATCTGTTAGGTTTATACCGTAAAGACTGAGAAAGATTGGACTTTTTTAACCAGTTAACAGTGGCGCCCCCTTTCAAGAACGTGCACCTATACAGTCGTGGACAAAATTAAGTGGACACGTATCATAAATAACAAAAGGTTAATTTAATTTAACTGACAATGCCTATAAATCAAAAATTTATTGCACAATGATATACAATAAATAAATGTTTTTTCAAGTCTACAAAAGCATTTCACGTTCTAAATTTAAAATTTATTTAAAACATTGGAACAAAACAAAAAATCTTTTACATTTTTGCAATATCCACTTAATTTTGTCCATGACTGTATGTGTCGTGAAAATCGACGATGATGGGTAGCTACAGGATGCATAAATTTATCATGAATTATTTATACATTTTATTTGTTCGTTTCATTGCGTCTTGGCCTCCAAATGTTCCAAACATCTTAGAATCTACGAAAAATTACAGTTTAAATAACTTTTACACAACTTACAATTAAGATGACCAATGGTAACTAAATTTTACGCATGACGGATATAGTTGTCATGACACAAAATTGTGCCACATTTCCATGACGGATATAGTCGTCAAACACACTTAACAACTGGTTAATAGGGTGTTCGATGACTGGTGTCGTTTTCGAGAAAATCGACTTTGAATTTTCGTGTCTCATACAACGCATCTCAGCAGATTATTGTCTCGATGGATATTATCGCGGTTTGTGTTTGTCTTTATCGTGACAGAAAATTAAGAAAACGTAACAAAATACGATGTTGAAGTAATTGCAAAGTTTGTTATTACAGAAATTGTTGAAAATGTTTCCTATTCTGCCGAATACATCATTCTGCTCCTCTAATTAAATTTCTATGAACTTCCTAAGATATTCGGTTGTTTTGATGTATGAAAGGCTGAAATAATATTTTCTTTCAATTGTTCCCAACTTGTGATTTCTTCAGAATACATAATTGATTTAATATGAATTTATAAATAAAAATCAAGCAGAGGGAGACACAGTGAATTGTACACATACCTGGTGAAAATGTCTCTGTCTTGAAGATAAAGCTTCGTTTGACAAATTTTTACACTACATCTTAGACTTATTTTTTCGTGTAGCGTCGTCACCTTTTTACTTGTACCACCAGTTATCGAACACTCTGTATATCATTTTGAAGCTTCAGACTTAGACAAGAGTAACTAAGTTTCATTAAAATTGATAATATAAAACTTCCTTTGCTGAAATTAAAAATGAATTTTTAACTCAGTATTGTTCACCAACGAATGCTGTAATCGATTGTCAACCATCTTGGATTACTAGTACCGATAAAATATTGACGTCATAGTTTCTGTCGGATCTTGGAATTGATGAGCTATAGTAGCATTTCATGATATAATGTTATAAAGTCGTCTCAGACATTACTTACGTACTAAATACATTTCACTCTTTATACTGACACATTGCTTTGAGGCTGTTAACTAACCACTTTCTCTTTAGCATATCGTTGAATGGTTCATACTATCTGTTTCGGCAAACAGGAAGCTTTAAATTCAGGTATCCAAAGTGCCATTTCATAGCATTTTCCTGTCATAAAATCCTTTCGGACGTTGGCAAGTACATTTCACTGTTTACAGTAAATGATACTTTGTCTCGAGGCGATTATATACCCATGCCACATTAAAAATTTCACCAGAATATTTACATACGCTTTTTCCTCAAACTTCAAGCTTTGTTTTGATTCATCACAAGTGCAATTTCTCCAAAATTTTCTGTCATAAAATCGTGATACAGTCTCAACGTTTCTACGTCGTTAATAAATTTTCTAAAGTTATACTGAATTAAACTTGCCGAAGAACCGCGGTATTTGTAATATATTTTACCGATCATTCAAAGTAGAATACATTCTAAAAGTAGTTTCTAAACATTTCGTGTTTCCATTCCACGCGTATCGATGCTTCGTGCCGTTTTACCTATGTGCCGGTTACTGGATAATGTTTAATAAACGTTTTATCTGCGCGTGTCGGATCGCTCTAACGCGATGTCACGACACTTGGTTGCATAACGACACCAACACGCACACATATAAATGTACGGTGCATTAGTCTTTGCGTCAAGTCACATATCAAGGGTATTCTTAGAACGGCATTCGTGTTTGAACTTTATGAATACACGCGAGCCTCTCGACTTTATACAAAATTTACATACTGTCTTCGTCGTGTCCGAGCTAGAAAACCGATGATCGGAGCAATAAAATTGAAAGGCTCACTTTCCTCGGTGACATTTAGTCACTTTACGTTCTTTCAAGCTAACATAGTTGCACTGATCTTCTGAAATATAGGGTGTGAGTAAATTTCATCCACCTCAGCACATCAATTCGTACATTGCTAGTTATATGAGCACGCTATACAGGATACTACAAAATGGACTATTAAGGGATTTTAATTTTTAACAGTGATATAACAACAAATATTTTGTATACAACTTTGGTGATATTACATGACAAACATCCAGAGAAGCATATTATAATTTCAACGAACGGTAAAATTTCATGTTTTATTTTAAATGTACAAATTAGAAGTCAGTTTATGATTATACCATTATACATGTACATGTATTTTATTATTATATAAAATGTATTTGTTACATGTATTATAATATCACTTCAAATATATAGGGAAAAAAATGCACATAAGAAAACATCCTTGCATTAATGGCGATGTGAAAATATTCTTTGAAGTGTATTGTTCGATGCTGTTTAACCCTTCGCTGTCCAATATGTTAGTTGAAGATATTTCCATTTCTTTGTCACTTGTAATGAATTAACACTTTGATCGCCACGTGATCCACATATGGGTGACGGTTAAATGTCCATATGAATCAATCATCTATTTGGTAAGAATTTGTTCTTTTATCTAATTGCAAATACTAGTAGTAATTACTTCGACATACGAGTAATAAATAAAGCAAAATATTATGAACATATTTGGTAGGATTTATTAATCATAAAAATACTATCAAATCAAATTTTCAACTGCGTTAGTCAACGTGTTAAAAATGTGTTTGTTACATTATTGCACTGCATTTTATTGTAAACCGGTTTCTTGATATATTTTATAAATTAATTAATGAGCTGTAGGTAAAAGAAATTAAGGATCGCAAAGGGTTAAATTGCATGCACAATATTTGTTGCGTCTGACAATGAGTTGATGAGATATTCGAGCGAAGCTTCGAATCTTGTAACATATGAGAAATAAGGATTTCAACCCCCTACCGTGCAATTTGTATGTCGGATGCGTCGCTTAGAACTAACTATTCACATCTACAATATTAAAGCAAATGACAGAAGTATAAGCGTTATGTCAATTTTGTATTAGGGGATCCTTGCCTTTGAAAATTATAATTTGGCACGAATTCCAAATTTAATCGTATTAAAAATTCGAGTTAAATTCATCGCACTTGAACTTTGAGTGCGTCACGTGTCAGAATCGTTAAAATATACGCAACTGTTGGTTAAACTCTCGTCGAAATGAGTATCAACCTTCGAAATATAGCATGATTGTATGATCTATCTAACGTATCATCAATAGTTTAATTATTTTTATAGTTCAGTTTTAATTTCGATGTAAGTGGCAATTAAACGTCCGTTTGAACGTCTAAAATTTAACTGGATAGATTATTTATTAGACGTAGAAGGATAATACTATGTACGAATACGTAATTTTGGGTACAGTTTATTAAGGATAAATTTTCAATTTTCATATAGAGTTTATTTAGGATACGTTTTTAATTTTTATGTATAGCCTATTTAGGATAAATTTCTAATTTTTACGTATACTCCTTTAACCTCTTGTCATACTTCGACGAGCCTGACTCGTGACGCACTAGCAGCTTGAACATAATAAAACTTTTTGAAATTTTGATACACTTATATGTATCAGTTGATATGTGCTTACAAATGTATAATCCAGGATCATTGTATATAAATTACATATGACGTTCTAACTTTTGTTGTTCGTATTAATATTGTAGCTGTAATAGTTAGTTCTAATGGACGCACCAGAAATATAAATTGCATGGCAAGTGGATAAGAAAAATCACCGCGGTTGACTTCTGGCCGAACGTGAACGGTGTTTAACGGGGTCAAACGGGTCCGCCGTGGAAGGTGTTGGCTCAGAGGGTGCCGATGGTAAATTAATTAAACTTTAATTCGATGGAATCGAAGTGAACAAAGGGTTTCGAGGCGCGTGAGAAGGCGAGCACAGACGAGGCGTGAAACAATCTCTTCCACGCGGATACTCGTTGGCCAAAACACTTTGTATTTTCCGGTGGTGTATATATGCGGCATTCTCGTCGAATTTCACGTATCCATAATACATTATCGAGTTACCATAGGGGAATATTGTGGCCACCATAGAGACTCCTGCGATCATATATCCGGCGGCCGTGTGTGCACGTGCGTGAACGATTGCAAATTTTCTTCCTAACCTCGAACGTGGATTGTGTTAACCCACATAATTCCATCATCGTTCCCATGATACCGCAACAACGCGCGCGTACGCGAGAATCTATAATTCCATTAACGCGTACACGGACAATAGTATTTCATTAACGGGACGCGGAAAGTGACAGCAACCTGGACAAGTCAATCCTGATTGGGACAGTTTCTGTCGAATTTCACTTAACTCACATTTTCGCACCTCGAATTTTTTGTTCCATGGTTGGACGACGATTTTCTGGTTTCGAGTTGGTTTCAACGTTCACGTTACGTGGATCTGGCTTGTGATAGACTCAACCTCATCGGTTATTTAATCTTTACACGGTACATGCTGATTTTTCTAAATTTTGGGTTGTTTTTGTAAATGTTATTTAAATGACTGTCAGTTTGATAATGTTAATATCTAATTTTGTATATATGCGTGGGATATTGTAGACCCAGCCTCACTGTGGAATACTTAAGCCTCAGATTATTGATACTCGGTTCCATAAGTTTTAGATTATTTATTTAAGTATTATTATTTTTGTATGGAAGGTCAACGTCAATTTAGTAATATAAACGCCTAATATTATAATGAAAGGTTTGTTATATGCTTTTCAAAAAATTGGACTGCGATAAACATGGCTTCACTGTTTAATACTTGGACATCAAACGACAAATATTGAGTTTCTTAGAATTGGAAGAATAATATAAGTGCTACGTTATTGATTTAGATATTGCTATAATTTTCACGTATCTGTACCTACAATTTGGTAATATAAATGTCGAATTTTTTAATGGAAACTGTTATATACACTTCTATAAGTCACGTTAGACCTGGCCTCAGAAGTTTACACAGTGATAGCTGCAATTTCTAAATTTAAAATTAAAATAGAATTTCGACCAACTGAACTCTTTCAACCATGAAAAACAAAGAATAGAGAATCTACTTAAAAATAAAAAATAAATAACTAATTCACCGTAATTGCAATTTCACGTTTAGCAATATAATCAAACTTTTATGCAATTTGCATAACTTGAGTTAAAAATATATAATTCATAATTTAAAGACAGGTTATAATTATACAAAAATGGCTCGTGTACCGAGATATAAACCATAATTTAAATAAAAAATACGGGCTGAGAAGGCAAGGGAACGATCTGGTCAGTAATGAATTAGTTTGATGCTCCCGATAGCGTCCATCAACAGTAGCTGCATTATAAACCTAGTTACAAAGGGCTGTCCTTGTTGTGTAATGATGGTAGCTCCTTTTAATAATACGCTGCATTACAGTGGTCCCCTTTCACCGAGGACACTGCAAAAAAAAAATTACTTGAAAACTCGTCGAGTGGGGTTCGGGAGGGAGTCGCAAACTCGATGCATTACACGCAGACCATAATTAAATGTCGAGCAACTCATCACTGATGGACACGCCTAATTTCATTGCCTGGCCATAACTTCATTAATAATTTACCTCCCTTTCAGCTTGCCTCTGCTATCCTCTTTGCCGCCGTTAATTGTAGTTCAAAAGATTTTTCAGCATCGTTCGATAATGCTGCCGTCCGGCCAGGATTCTGTTGTTCCGCATCAAAAATTCACTAAGCTGCCACGATTTTTCCATCGAACGAACCTGTTCTATTATGACGTCGGATATCCTTGTTCAGGACTGAATCGATAATTCTATTTCCATTAAATCTTGCAACATTATTTCTGTTCGGATTTCAAGCATTTAGCAAAATCGGTTTGCTAACGCGATTTCCTGATTTGGTCCGTTGTCGCTGAAATAGAAGAGAGATTTTAAAAATATTCAGGTTTCGTTCAGATATAGTTGTGATCTCACTCGATAAGTTAAGTACTATAGATATACCGTTTAAGAATAGCAAGCGTTAAGTGAGATTGAGGTGAGATGCGTTTAGGTACGGTCAGGCAAGATTAGTTAGGGTTAAAGTTAATTACGGCTAGGTTACTAGATTCTAGATTACTTAGATTTATGGTTAGTTAGGGTTGGGATTAAGTTAGGTTAGGTGAAGTCAATTTTCATTTAAATTCATATTATAAATCAGCTGGTTCTTTGCTAAAGTAAAAAGCTAATTAATCTTCATTGCAGCATTGTCCACCAGTAAGGTTGCAACTACATGTCAGTCATGGTGAAATATTGTCATGATAATTTTTATCAGACTTTTAGCTTTAAATTGATGTGCCACAAGTACCATTTCATGATATCGTAATGTCATAAAATCATGTCAGAAATTACCTATCTACTAAAATACAGTTTATAATAATTAATACATTTTAGGCTATTAACTAACAATTTCCCATTTAGGATATCATTGAGTGGTTTATGCAATCTTTCTTATAAAACGAAAATATTCTCTACTGTTCTATATAACATAATTAGTAAATATCAGTTGCATCAGAAACCTAAGCACAATCAGGTTGCCAGCACAGATACGTCCTTGGATTACGATCCCAGTAGCTTAATATCCAGAACTAAGACATCCACGAGCATGTACCTAATCTATTTCGCAAAAACCTAATTACGGGATCCATGAATTCAACCCATAATATCCGAAACAGAATCTGGCCACCTCTCTTCGGGTCTGTGTCCTTGGACTGCAGCCCTAACGCCGTTAAAACGGCATCAAACGAGAACTAATTACGCTAAACCTTATACAAATAGTCAATGAAAGCGGACGCACCGATTAAAAACAAATTGAGAAGCACTGTATGGCTTTCGCAGCCATTAGAAACCTTCTTTCCTGTTCGTTCGTCGCCCAACAACATCTGTTCTGTTTCTGGACATCTTCCCGACGATGACATCTCGCGGTCACCCGTGGGATCGATTAGTCTTCTCTCTTAACCTCGCACAAAAACGCCGGAGAAATCTCGTTGGAGATCTGTCGGCGGTGTTCATCCCGGCCGAAAGAAACCCGATGACGTAATAGAGTAGGAACCAGAAAAGAATATTTGTCCGTTTCGGGATGTATCCCCAGGGCGAGGGAACGATCAGGAAGTCTCGTGTTTCTTCCATGTTTGTCCAAGTGCGCGTGACGTTGGAATTGTTTTGCCACCTTCGGTTGAAACCCCACGAACCTTGATGCAACAACGTGTTTCTGGCTCTTTGGTAAATGGACACCGTGCTGCTCTCTTCCGATGCCACGTTGGTCTGCATCTTTCGAGGGGGAGTCTCTTGTTACAGCTGCAAAGTGGCCGACACTTTATTGAACCTCGACGTTGCATCGAGGAAATTTATTGGTCTTCCCGTGCATACTCGACAATCGTCGTTACCTGGTCGAAATTATGATACGTGAGATTTGTGGGGAACTACTATCGTCTTGATACATTGTACGTTCGCGTGAACGAAAATTCGGGGGATTTCTTAGGAAAATCGAGGATGTGGGGGAAAATAATAATTTCATTTGTTTCTGTTCTGAACAGTTGCGAATGTGTAAAATGTTGTGTTTACAATTTTTCAGATATGGAAAATTGACGAATTTAAAGGATTTTTAAGTTTGGAAGTTAACGAATGGATTGATTTTATAGAAATTCAAGAATTTAAGAATTTGGGAACTTTAGACAACTTAGAGAGTTTGACGTGTTTAGAGATCTAGAGATTTAAGAATCTACAGAATATTGCATTTTTGGAAATTTGGAAATGTAACAGTTTGAGTGAGTCTTAGAAATCAGGTAATTTCAATTGTCTGAAGCAGTGGTCAGCAGTCTATGACTAATAGGTCACATAGTGACCTCTTGAGAAAATTTTGGTGACTGAGTAAATAATTCTTGGCTACAACGATCGGTAGTTATTTTTATCAAGGATCACTTTATTTTTACGATGTTCACTTTTCTGCTAACTATTTATGATTTTGTTCATGTTGAAAACATAGATTTCGAGAGTTTGATGAATCAATTTGATGACTTGTGAAATTGGGAATGTAGGAATTTAGGGACTTGACAATTTGGAATTCTAAGAATTTGGAAATTTGAACATTTGGGGAATTGAGAAATTAGGGATGTAGGAATTTAGGGTCTCGAGAATTTGGGGATCTGAAAATTTGGGGATATAGGAAAGTGGGGTGTTGAGAAATTGGGGATATAGGAATTTGGGGAATTGGGAAAATGGGGACGTAGGAATTTTGGAACGTGAAAATTTGGAAGTCTAAGAATTTGAAGATTTGAAAATTCGGGGATATAGGAATTTGGGGAATTGAGAATTTGAGGATATAGGAATTTCGAGTATCGAGAATTCGGGGATGCAAGAATTGCGGGAACTGCAACTTTGAGGATATAGAAATTTGGGGACTTTAAATAGAGAAATCAGGTAATTTGAAGCATTGGTGTGCAACCTATAACTCACGGATCACATAGTGATCTGCTGAGAAAATTTTTGTGACTCAGTAAACAATTCTTAATTATACCAATCGGTATGTATTCTTGCCAACGATCACTTTGTTGTTACGGCGTTTACTTTTCTGCTAACATTTTATGATATCTTTCTAGTTGAAAATATATATCTGATGATAATAAATTTGTAACTCTATATTTAAGGTATATTGGATTACTCCATCTGTATAATCATTTTCTACATTCTAAGATAATGCGTAATGTAAAATAGAAACAACATGACCCACCAGCCAAAATTTTTGTGAGAAACAAAATAGAAAAATGACCCACTTGAAAAAAACGTTGCCAATCTGAAGGTTAGAAAATTCAGAAATACAGAAAATACTCCTGACGTTAATATAATTATTATGATACAAGCGATAACGAAGATCTTACGTATTTGCAAATTTGAAGAATGAAGAGTTTGTATGGATTGTTTTCAGGGAAGGGACGGCTCTACCCGGCCTATAGTTTGAGCGGCAGCGAGGGGGAGGAAAATTCGCCAAGTCTGCGAACTCGTACTTCCGCTTACCCTCCGAATAATCACCAGACCACGCAGTCACATCTCAATCACTACAACGCCAGTCAGCATAAACAACGTGCCTATCAACAACAACAACAGCATCCCTTGTATCATATGCCCAGCACTGGGGCTGGACTCAGTGACACACCGACTTCCGGAAACGCATCCGACGAAACACTCACCGACAGCGACCTAATCACTGTTGCCCGTGACTCTGCTCTACTCGTTCATAACGGTAAGTAACCGTTTCCATCAAACTTCCGTGAATAAACCTAGATAATGGATTGTTTGCGTTCGTAACGAGAAACAATCTAAGTAGGAACAGAAGAATGAAAAGGCTTCTGTATTAAAGATTTATCAAATTTATTTGACTTTATCTTGACATTCGGTTTCACGGTCGTGACGCATTGAAATTATGATGTAGCGAAGTCACAATATCGTGATACGGAAGTTATAATAATGCCTGAACGTTATGGAGTTAGAATATTAGTGCCTCATCACGGTTATATAGAAGTTATATTTGAAATATAAATATAGACAATTCCATCATACCTTAATATCGTCATATATAGTTTACGACGCTCTATTAACGCAATGTCGAAATTAATGTGCCTCAAATCGACAATATTCAAATTACTGTTACTGTCTTCATGCTACAATGTAGGAATAACAATGTATCACTTTCAGAATGGTAAAGATAATATTTCTCCAGCTATGTAATTGACGTTACTGTTATGCTCACTTTCCAAATATGGAATTTAATGTCCCTCAAACTTTATTATGCTGTCTCACTTTCAGAATATAAATGTCTAATATGTCTCAAAATGTAACATAGAGATTGCAGTCATGCTTCAACGCCGTAATGTAGAAGTTTCGATGCCATATTATCGCAATCTAGCAATTATGATGCCACATAAACTCATCACGTAAAGATATTCGTCTTGACCCAACATTATAGTATATAAGTTATGATGCTTCATTACTGTAATATAGAAGATACAGCGTGTGAAAACCATAATACAGAGATTTTACGATTTACAATTTTTTAGGGTTTACGATTTTGTACACTGTAATTTAAGATTTATGATGCCACACGTACGTTGTATAAAATATATGATTCTTGTTACTTAGGGACTAGAATGTCTCAAAGGTGCCATACATATATGACACCACAAGAATGCAATGTAAAATATATCATTATGGTATAATGCTACAGGGTACATGTAACCATATCATCGTAGTATTAATCCTAACATGCCTTAAAATCGTAACATAGAGTTCACTATACCTTAACACTTTGATCGTCACGTCATCCACCTATGGGTGACGTTTAAATTTCCATATGACTCAATCATCTATTTAGCAAGAATTTGTTCATTTATGTAATCCAGAACACGTTCCATGCCACGTGTGCCATTTATGGTACACGTTAAACTTGACCATCAGGCCACCATAAATGGTACACGCAGACATGTTACAATCTTTAGTCAAAACATCAAATGGCTTGTACGACAAGTTGGGCAAAAACGGCTTTTCGGCGAACGTGTTAATGATAAAAATACTATCCAATAAAATTTTCAACTGCATTAGCGTAGCAGTCAACGTGTTACAGTCGTGCAATCGAAATCATCGAGATCAAAACTAAGAAATGAAAATTATTATGCCTCAAAAACGCAGTGCACTTATAATGCCACCCAGAAGTAATTTAACTAGTATTAAATCTGACAAAAAAAGTATAGAAGTAATTAAATATAAGAACAACAATACAGAAGTAATTAAATACGAGGACAAGAATAGAGATGTTATTATGTCTCAAGAACATAATACGGATATTGTTGCGATGCCTCGTGTAATAAGGGGTGAACCTCCGAAGTGATAATCTGGGCACAAAGTAGGGTAACGTTGCCACGAAGTTGGTCATTCGCAATAACGTGAAATCGTGTCCCTACATTACTCAAACATGATGGATGGGCTTTCTCGGAATGAGGTGTGAGGCCACACACGGTAGGTTTGCCTGGAGACGGAGGTTATCGGCACACCGGCTTGTCAAGGATGACGTATCGCCGCGGAGGTGCACTCTGTGATGGTTTGGTGCCGTCTACCGCAACCTGTGCGAGCATCTGAGCGCAGCGACACCTGAAAACCTTCTGCCAGGTTCTTCGAGTACGTCGGACGAGGTATTTATCATGCGAAAAGTGACACAGGACGAGTTAATCGAGTCACTCAGCCGGTTGAGCTTGCGCGACGACTCTGTCCTGCGCGCGAACGGCTTCGACCGCGGCAACCAACGAGCAAATAAGATGGCCACGGTTCATCAGAAGGAAATGGAGTTGTTTTAACGAAGATTGATAGCGAAAGGATGAAAACATTCAGGGAAGGCAATCTTTCTGATAAGATTCACGCGCGCCGCGCTGATGACGATGAACGCGGAGCGGTAGATCTTGATCGGACATGACGGTGATGATGTAACGATGGAGTTCTGGGTGGAGTTCCGTGATTTTCTCGATTTACGTGTTCATTTAGCTGAAATAAATATCATTACCGCGTTCAGTTTGTCGGAGTTATGATCAAACAGCGCTGCCTCACGATCGAGATCTGGTTTGCGCATTAATTGAGTTCGTTGAAGTTATAAGCAGGATGTGTTCCCCCACAATTATGGTCTAGAATAACTGTAAAACCTGTGTTCGAGTTGAATACTAAGGGTGTGAGTAGTTTGAAGTTATGACCAAAAAATAATGCCTCACAATTGGCGTCTTAATTAACTTTATGGGTTTTGTCTGGTTTAAGTCTAGTTCAAATAGTAATGAAATGAGTTTGGTAGCATTGTAAACATGCAGTAATGCCTCACAATGAAAGTGTCAGTTACTTTTGAGCTCTACTTTTAGATGATATCTGGTTAGGTGTGATAGAGCCGTCAAATAATGCCAATTATTATATGAACCAATTTTGAAGTCTTATAATGAGGATAGTTTAGGATTGGTTTTATATGACACTAGTAGAGTGGGTTATATATAATTATATGCATAAAATAGTGCTTCACAGTTAGCATATAAATTAACAAGAAATAATGTTTCATCACCGACTGTACACCTGGGTACGTACGAGGTCTGAACTTGCCATAGCTCTGGAGTACACATTGATAGAGTAATTGCTAAACAATGGTGCGCTGTAAGTAATATTTATATTGTGTATGAGGTTTATGTTTGCTCCGTATTTGAATTGCGCGTTAAGAGAGTAAAAATGCTGAAAAATCGTGCCTCTAAGTAACATTTAAGTTGTGTATGAGATCTGTGTCTGTACTCAATCCGTATCACGTATCAACATACTGAAATAGTTGAAAATTGATGCCTCCAAATTAATATTTATGTTATGTACGGGTTCTATGCTCACTCGATAATTGAAATACATGCTAACAGGGCGAATTTGCTGAAAAATTATACCTCAAGGGTATAATTTCTTACATTTTTGGTATAAGGAATAATATAACCTCAAAAGTAATTCTGTCACGTATCAGGTCTGGCTCGTTGTACACTCGTGGACAAAATTAAGTGGACAGGTATCATAAATAACAAAAAGTAAATTTAATTAACTAATAATGCCTATAAATCAAAACTTTATTGCACAATTATATACATTAAATAAATGTTTTTTCAAGCCTACAAAAATATCTCACGTTCTAAATTTAAAATTTATTTACAACATTGTAATGAAACAAAACATTTTTTACATTTCTGCAGTGTCCACTTAATTTTGTCCAGGAGTGTATATCATTATTACGTACCAGCGTATTGAAAAAGCTGAGAAACTTTGCTTCAAAACTAATATCTTCGGTAAATCGGAGATCTCTGCTTGAAATAAGATCGAACTAAATACGAGCAGAGTGAAATCATCGAAGTTATGACCGGAATCGGCCGCCTCATCCTTTCGTCCTCGCGCCCGCAATCTGTCACGACAAGGAGTTCCTACGAATGATCGAAGACGTTGCCGTTAATCCACGGTAATTCGATACACACGGTGCTACCCTCGACACTAGGATGACTCTTTGCTTTCCACTGTCATGCTAATCCCTTGCAGTGGGTAATTGCCGATTTATGCGCGCGTACACCAAACCCTACAAGCGTAATGCGCGCGCGACGCGCGTCGAGGGTCGGAATTACATCTCCGTGAAGAAACGAATTCGCGGAGTTTGATGGATGATGCCGACACGCGCGTCCACCTTCTCGTCACGTTTCGCCATTGAACGCGCGTTGTTCGCTTCATAGAAATAAAATCCACGGTGAGTCCTCTTTATTCCGGCTGTCGTCTTTGCGGTTGGCCGAGAGTCATTGTGTGATTCAGCTGAAATCTTAATGGAGTATCGAGAACCGCCGGTAGAATGTCTATTATGAACTCGGCTGTTTCCCATTACGGTCAATAAAAAAAAAAAAGAACGGGGGTTCGATTCAAACCGCGTTTTTTGCGCGGCGGAAGAAGGGGGTGGCACGAGGGTGGCATAGGGTGCCGCCTTACAGCGGTGACGCTCGTTTTAGTGCGCGATCCATTCCCCGCGACGAACATTTCCATTTAGATGCTCATCTCGCGGAAAAGATTTCACCGAGGATATATTACCGTGACGCTGTGTCTCCTTTCGTTCGGTGGAACCGGAACGAGATGGTATCTTTGAAATAAACGATCACGGTTAAACGCTTTGCTTGCAATACGAGCCATTAACGTGCATCCACGCTAATATCCTGCCTCTGATACCACGGCGAGCCTGATGGCAGACGTAAACAGGAACAAGATGTCTCGCTTTAATTGATTTCGAACAAACCTGGACACATTGTGAACACTCGACGATCGTAATTTCGCGCGGAGCACCTGCCATTTCTTCGAATGCTCCCTAAGCGGTGCATAATGTACTGTGCGGTTTAGCGTACTTCAAACACTCGTGAATTTACCACTTACGGTAATGATGATGAATTGATACGCGTTACAAAAAGTCGAGCGTCACGGTGCGATAATTGAGATTATGCGCGGTTCAGGGATTCGGGGAATCGGCTTGATTGGTTAAATGGTTAGGATTTCGGGGATTTTGGAGCTTGGGCATGTGGCAATTACCAAGATTTTCAAATTTGGATCATTTCGGAACTGGAGATTTCGGGATTTGTGGACTTTGAGAACTTTGGAATTTTTGAACCTTGATATTTGGAACCACGAGAATTTGGGGGTGTTGGAGTCTGAAGACTTGAGAATGTGAGGATCAATGAATTTGAAGACTTGAGAATTTGGGGATGTAGGAACTTGGGGATATAGGATTTTAGGGACATGAAAATTTGGAAATCTAAGAATTTGGGAACTTGAGAATGTGAGGATCTCTGAATTTGGGGAGTTGAGAGTTTGGGGATGTAGGAATTTTTAGTATTGAGAATTTGGGGCTGCAGAAATTTAACGAAATGCGAATTTGTGGATGTAGAAAATTGGGGACTTTAGAATCTGGGGATGTAGGAATTAGGGGCTTGAGAATGTGGAAATCTGTGAATTTGAAAACTTGAAATTTTGGTAGTGTAGGAATTTGGAAAATTGAGAGTTTCGGGATGTAGAAATTTGGAAAATTGAGAATTTGGGGATGTAGAAATTTGGAAAATTGAAAATTTGGGGACTAGAGAATGTGAGCAACTATTATTTTCTAGTCCAGAGAACTTAGAAACCTAGGAACTTGCAAACCTACGAGTTTGGGGTCCTAGGTATTGAGGAACTCAGAAATTGTGAGACGTGTGGATTTGTGGATCACTCCATTCACATAACTAGGAACTTGAGACCATGCAAATTTGAGATCCAGGAATTTGAAGATTTAATGATTTGGGGACTTACGATGTGAAAAACTTACGAATTTAGAAACTCGCAAATATTAAATCTATAGAACCTAAAAATTTAGGAATTTCACTTCAACTCCATTCGTGACAACGTAAGAAGAATGTATTGTACGTACACATTAAACCCTCCTGACATCTTTTTAAACAAAATACGAATTTGTACTTGTAATCGGAGTAAATAAAGTTCATGATCGAATATTACAAGCTTCATTGGTGCATTGGTAATAAATTCCAACTGGACCTAGAGTATCAGGGAGCACTTAGATAATTGTAAATCTTATAATCAACAAGTTAACATACTCATTACACAATTTGTAATGATGTTCATATACTGGTTGAACGTCGAGAGTTGAACAGTGCATGCAGTAATTTCACACTCAATGGTAAGGGTACGTGCAGAAATTAGATAGCCATTGATGATAACGCGCGTAGTAATTATACACACATCGATGATAGTCGATGTAGTAATTACATACCTTACAATAACTAGACAAGCAGTAATCTACCGTGGTCTCTGATAACGTTATCCCTGTAATTTATATTAAAATTGCTAACCAACCTCGTTTCAGTTTAATATCACTAAATTTGCATGAAAATTAATGGAAGTTAAATATTTTAAAATCTGTTAATTAAACAGGGTATTGCTTGTTTTAATTTTTACTTGAGATAAAATATTAATACTCAAACTTCCAAATCTATAAATTCTTTAAGCAAATTCTCATATTTGCAAATTCTTGAGTCTTCAATTACTAGGGTTTCGAATTTCTATGATACCAAATTATTAGTACAAAAATTACTGGTAGCCTAAATTCTTAGGTACCACAATTATGAGCTCAAAATTCTGAAGTTCCCAAGTTTCTAGTCCTCAAAATAACTAGGTTTCCAAATTCTTAGGTCCCCAGATTTTTATATCCTCGAATTCCCATATTTGCAAATTCTCAAATTTCCAAATGTCCTTAAGTTCCTAGGTCCACAAATTCCTAGATTTCCATACTCTTATGTCCCCAAAATTCTAAGTTTCTGAATTCTTAGGTCTTCAAATTCTCAAGTTTCCAAATTCTTAAATCCTTACATTCACAGGTCCCCAAATTCCTACATTTCTAAATTCATAGGTCTCCGCATTCCTATGTTCTCGAATTCCTAGACTTCCCAATTCTCATTATAAGTCTCCACATTCCTGTACACAAATTGCTAGATTTCCAAATTCTTATTATAAGTCCCCACATTCTAGTTCACAAATTCCTAGATTTCCAAATTGTGTAGTACCTAAATTTCAAGGTCCCATGTTTTAAAACTCCACAGGTTCTTTAATTCGTATATCACCAGAATTTCCAGACCCATAATCCAAATTGTTGAGTCCCAAATTTTCACATCATCGCTTATTTCTCCAAACGTCCATATCGTCACATGCCTATTTCCCCACGTTCTATATAAATCCCTACATCTACAAATTCGTTCATCCTTAAATTTCTACATCACTCTATTCTCAAATCCCCCTAAATCCTAAGACCTCAAGTGATCATGCCCTGTAACCGATCAGTTCCCACATCCGTCAGCCCCGAAATTCGTAAATCATGCTCGCGAATTCCCAAGTTCCCAAGCCGAGAAATTGATGATAAACAAAATTTGCGTACAAGGGAACTTTTAAAAGCACTTTCCCTGAACTTCCGTTCTGGGGCAACCCCATAAACCGGTGAAATATTTTTCAATACCTTTCGAACGAGCATCTCCCCGCATACCGGTAGGATCGTTTTCTCGCAGTTGGGCCAAGTTTTGACACAAACTATTCACTAATAGTCTGCGATATGTGAACAACCGGTATGTAACGTATAATGGCGGCGCAGAAAAGAGAAGTTCCCAGTGTACTCGTGGAATTCAAGGCAGCCGAAGAGCGGTGGTTGAAATGTGGAATGCGTAGATGGTGGAAAACGGGGGGTGGAACGGTACCCGGTTCGCCTGTTCTTTTCCGGGACAAAGAAAAAGCTTGGAAAATGAACGGTAGGTGTTCCACGAGTCGGCTATACACAAATTTCCGAAGAACAAAAATCGATCACGCGCGTTATAACTTTTTCTATCCCCCGTTTTTTCACCCCATTCACAGTTGTTCGCATTGGAAAATAGTGTAACTTTTAACACTTTGATCGCCACGTGATCCACAAATGGGTGACACTTAAATTTCCGTATAAATCAATCATCTATTTAGTAAGAATTTGTTCATTTATCTAGTTGGAAATACTAGTAGTAATTGCTTGTACGTATGAATAATAAATAAAGCAAAATTTTAGAAACATATTTGATAGCATTTGTATATGCCTTTTTGGAGTCAACAAATTTTAATGACAGCCGTTGACTCGTGGAATCAGTAGATTCCCAAAGTGATAGAAGTAGACTGTATTTAATAGTTAGACTTCGAATATATTTTGATTAACTGTCGTTTATTTAAGCATAAATAGATATAGATTTTGAAACTTGTATGAACTAACGCGACGATTGTTGTACAGTGTATGTTGTATGTTGTGTATGAATTCTTGTGAACGAATGTTTTGACGTAGTTCTTTTTCCTTCCACGAAAATTTGGGGTGGGCGTGAAAAAATTTTTCGGAAAAATGGACGGGAAATTTGCATAGTGGGGACAGTCCTCATGGCGTAGGAACTGTCTGGGTTTTCCCGCAGCGAGTAATAAAAACCAAGCAATAATTCTACATATGAAAAATATTGAATAGGAACATCACAATTTCTGAAAGAAAAAATGCAATTTTTTTGACAAAAAATACGATCCATAAAAAGTTCGACTATAAGTTGTTATTGCGACTAAAAAACTACATCAAATCGAATAAATATCTTCATGTTCGAAACTGATGGACATTTAACACTAGAACTACCAACCTGTCAAAATGACTGGTTTCGGGTTTGGCATTGTTTATTACAAAATTTTATTGCCGTTCTTTTGTCAAAATGTCTGTCAT
Source organism: Coelioxys conoideus (assembly GCA_947623535.1). Classification (NCBI taxonomy): domain Eukaryota; kingdom Metazoa; phylum Arthropoda; class Insecta; order Hymenoptera; family Megachilidae; genus Coelioxys; species Coelioxys conoideus. Next base: position 26,934,048 of record OX392450.1, on the reverse strand, counting down.
GTTTTATTGAGCAAATGAATGGTTTTATATGTTAGGTGATGCTGCAATATTTATTTATTTTTCCAGTTTTGTAGTAAACATGCATTTAATGCCGGTATTTCTGGTGTTAAGAAGTATCGTATAATACAATTATTGTGTTGGCCAGAAAGTAATTTCGGTTTTTTCTTGCGAAATAGAACTCAATTTTTGTATACAAAAAATGAACTATAATCAGTCAAATATCTCCCATTCTGTTCGATGACCTTGTGCCATTTTTCTGGAAAACTCATGATTCTGCGCTCATAGTACTTCTGGTTCTTACTAGAAAAAAAACTCAACCAACACCAATTTGACGTCAATGTTATTCAGTGAAATTTTTACCATTGAAAAAGCTAACAGTCGTAAACAAAATTATTTCGTGAATTTTTTACCGTTGAAAGAGCTAAACAAAACTAACAGTATTAAAGAAACTCGTACACAATTCAATTCTATGGCGACCTAAAAGTGTCAACCACCAAATCTCGAAAGAAAAAAATTCTAGCACCGACAGAAACAAACATAACGCTACCTATTCGTGCAAACAGAAATAACTTTCGCGTCAACCCAATACAAAATGTCGATTTTTGAAAGTCGCTCTTTTGACCAAAAGGCACACGATTTTCCAATCCGTGCCACTGTGCGTCATGAACGTGACCGACGAGTTTCATTGTTTTTCGCCGAACGAAAACGCGTTACTCGCGGCACGGCTTAATAGCGGGAGGGCGGATTAATTATATGCCAGACGATAATTCGTAAAGAGAGGCGTGCATCCGTGATAAAGCGTGATTCTCCTCGGTGTAAGAGCGTCGAAGGTCGGAAACGACGCGGATTAGAGAGCGCGACCGGAATTTCGCGGGGAAATCCATTGCTGGCGCCGGAACCATGACCGACCCTGGAGAGCTTTCAGCCAGGACGAATGAATGCCTGAAAAGGAGGGGGATTACTTCCGTCTCATTAGCGTGGGCCACGATTCCGCGCCGTGAGATCGTGGAATTCGTCACGCCTGCCGACCGTATCCTTACACACCCACGAAAATCCTAGGTTCGTTCCACGATGAGAACGTATATATACGCGTTGCCGATTATTAACCCTCCGATGACGGCGGCGAAATTTCTATGGTTCAGCCACGAATTATGTGGGCTGACTCACTCGGATCTGACTATGCATGGCGTTGCGTAATTTATTGCCTCCGTGTAATGATGTTTATGAATAATGCACGATATCCAAGGCAAATTTCAAGACGTTCGAAGTCTCGCGCGGTTTCATCAATGAAAAGTATCGCTTATTGATACTTATGGCACGCGAATGGAAAGCTTAAAATATCTAGCAAATGACTGGGTAAATTCACGATCGATGTTCGTAATACAAACTGCCTTGATGTCAGCCTCAAACGATATCGTAATGGTAAACGGTATCGTACACAATGAAATGTACTGAATTACTTGAGTAGAGATTGACACGATATGGTGACATAAAAGTATCCTCAAGTATCACATTTGACGTATCAATACAAAGTTTTGTAACTTGTAAATTAACCCTTAGCGCTCAAAAGGTGACTCTTGTCACCTTATTAAATTCAACAATTCGGAGTAGGATTTTTTAACTAAATCTACAATGTTGCACATATGACGTATAAACATAATGAAACAACTAACAGTGGTAATTAATAATAAACACATAATAAATTTGAAAAAATTCACCAAACTTTTCAACCAAAAAGTTGTAGAGTTACTATCTCTGCTACCAATGAAAATACCTTCGAGTGCAAAAGGGTTAATGTACTATAAGTGTCATTTTATAATACTACACTGTCACGAAATTGTATCAGACTCCTCGTGTTTCGAAATTCACCTAATTTTGTTTCCAATAAATATATCTCTCGCACATGTTTACAACGACGCTTTAAAGTACGATCTCTGTCTTGTCCTGTTCTTGACACACCCTCATATACTCGATACCGGTAGTTAACGATATCCGGAAGATCCTTTGTGCGAGTACAGTTCGTTATATCCGAGGCGACGTAATTTGTGTTTCGGATAGCAAAAAACCTTTGTAGTCCAGGGCTATCAAATTTCGTCTTCACTCTCCATTAACGAACATCTACCCCTTTTAGGAATCTTTGCAGCAATCGGCTGTTTCAACGAGTTACAACATCGAGCCCTGTTAACGATCCATTTGATCTTATTACAAACACCTTCGTCCGTAAAAAAATTCCAAACGTCGATTTCGCGTTTCTTCGGGGTGTTGATCCTCTTAACTCCATTATTGTCACGTTGCAAATTTCGAACACGATATCGTAAGACGTGCAGGGTTCACATCTTGTAAGACTAGCGAAAAATAAGAATAATCTCATTTCAGACTTGTAATACTACTACAGATATAATGGGATAAAATCGTAAAATACCGACTTGGTAAAATTCTGATAAGTATGGAATTTCTGTTAGAAACCAAAATGTGACTGCGAAGAGTTTTTTGCCCTTTGCCAAAAACTGAAAGGCTTCAGTTGTTTATTGCCCTGGCGTCGCAATGTTGGGTCCCAGCGTCGTGGTGGTCGTCGCGCTGGGACCATACGTGTCCTATTCCAGTTTCCAATGCAGGTTAATTTGGAATTTTCTTACAATCTCGTGTATGTTTGCACCATCAACACATTCATGCTCGACAGCGTAATATTGGGCCACATAAAAAGTCTCCGCGGTTTTTTGTTACATTGTCATGAAGGAACACAACTCACTTTCTGTTGGCCGAGTTTGATCGCTTTTCTGAATTGCTTCGTTCAAACGGTCGAGTTGTGCACAGTACATGACCGGATTGATGGTTTTGTCAGTTTGCAGCAGCTCATAATGGACAATTCCCTTCTAATCCCATCAAACATTCAACATATCCTTGTTTGCCAACAATCCAGGCTTTGTAGTCGTTCCTGGAGCGTCACCAGCCTATGACCATGATCGCTTGCGTTTGATATTCTCGTACATACATACATTGTACGGTGAGAAAGTATTTAAGGTAAAGGTACCAATAGTTGACACTTGAAGGAACTGTTTGTCAATCTGTTCACATAGCTCAGACTAAGTTCACTTTATGGAAAATTTATAATTAGCAGACGCTGCACAAACTATTATATTATATTACAACAAGTATTCATTCCTTCGTGACGTTTGTAAATTTTTCTTCTTTTTTTTTTAAACCTAAAATTTGATTCAATAGTTCACACAGAGTGGATTTATACAATTTAGCAATGTTTGTTGCCAATTTTAATAAATACACCTCCTTTTAAGTTTCAGACAACATAAACGAATGCCTGTTTTACTTACGAAGATTAAATATTATAAACTCGCAGTGCTTACATTTGAACCAAATCCTTGACGATTTATATAATAAAGCACAGATAAATCGTAAGACCCGTGCACAAGTTTGATTAATCGGTTGCTATGACAATTTTTAATAGCAGATATGCGCAGTAGTTCTCAATTAAGCCGATGACGTGCTACAGTATACAGATTAATAAGGCTTGATGCATCGCAACTGGTGGTTTCCTTATTTATTTACTTTTTTTGAAAAAGTGTCAAGTACTGGTACAGTGCCAATCACTGGTGTTCTAACCTTACGTTTGTTCGTCCGGGATCGAACCAGTCACGAAGCGATGCATTTCCCTATTACGTACATATTTTGCTGGCTTCATACTCGCGATGAGGTTAGTTAGGGGTCACCGAGAGCCCAGACCGACCAGTTGCGTGCATCGGGCAAAGTTTCAAAGCTCGCTGCGGAATTCTGACGAGGAGGTGGTGAGTTGCGTGTAGACGTTCCGGTCTTGGAACGATCGTCTCGAGAGGAGGACTTCCGTGGCGTCCCTCGAAACCTCGAAGACGAACACTGTATGCGTGTGTGTGTGTGTGTGTGTGTGTGTGTGCGCGCGTATCCTGTCGATCGTAGGGTAGCGAGAGGGAGTTTCATTTAAGTTAGAAATTGCTTCTTCCGCAGCGATGATGGGACGCAAATTGGGCGCGAAACAGAACGCGAACGAGAAGAACGTAAGAGAGGCAGGCGTTAAACAGCCGCCGCTCGGAAACGAGATATCAAATAATATATTGATTTTTTGTTCATTGCCGAAAGTCGGGGATTATTGGTGGAGGGTTGAACCGCTGCTGCGACCGAGTCACGTTGTCTCATCTATGCATCTCCGGTACAAAATTTCATTCATACTAACTCTTTAACCCAAAGATCATTTCTATCGTTATTTAAACCAACAGCCATTATCATTGATTGAAGACCAAATCAATATTTTAATATATGAAGGTCCTGTTCAAATTGGGTCTGGATTAGGTCAATGTTAAATGTGGATGATGGATTGGATCTGTTCTACATTGACTGCACAATAGCATCAACTATAAAAAGATCACGAATTCGATACAAAATCAGTATTATAGACGTAAGTGTACTGATCAAAAGGATTCTAGATTAATTTGCACGAGCATCATATGCAGATTTAGACCGAGCTACATTTAGGTTATGTCCAGATTAGATAGTCACTTTCAACCAAAAACCTTTTTTTATCATTATTTAAACCAACAGTCGTTATTATTGATTGAAGACCAAATCAATATTTTAATATATGAAGGTGCTGTTCAAATAGGGTCTGGATTAGGTCAATGTTAAATGTGGATGATGGATTGGATCTGGTCTACGTTGACTGCACAGTACCATCAACTATAAAAAGATCACGAATTCGATACAAAATCAGTATTATAGACGTAAGTGTACTGATCAAAAGGATCCAAGATTATGTCTAATTTGCGAGCATCATATGTAGATTTGGTCCGAGTTACATTTAGGTTATGTTGAGATTAGATAGTCACTTGGAACCAAAAGCCATTTCTATGACTACTTAAACCAAAAGCCATTATTATCTTTTTCTATACGAAGCAAAATATGAGATTCCAAACATCGATGTTAAATATCAATTCACAACTACTCGGACATTTTGCAAACTTGAACAATACCACTATATCACGTATCCAACGAAAAGCAACAACTTCAGCAAACGTTTGATGTTTGACGCGTTATCCACATCAATATGAACTATAGCTTTCAATTTTTAGCTACTCAGAGAGTAAACAATGATAACTAATTCTATTACAGAAAATATCACCCAAGACTTTTCTGGCTGTGTGACTTTTATTGTCCCTGAGAACTTTGAAGGGTCGAGGCAGAATGAAAGTTCATAGCTGATTGGTTCCCGATTACAGAAGTCATTTGTGATTTAAAATGGCAAACAAAGGGCGACGAAATTGGAAGGTAATACCGGGCACACGTGTCCTTAGACGTTTCTTTTTCCCAAAAACGAATCCACCGAACCAGAGGAATGCGTAGGTATCCTTGGAAAACATCAAAGCTACATTTGGAACGGTTGAAATTGTTTTCCTCGGTTACGTTGGATGAGTATCTGGCTAGATCCCGCTCGTACCCGATGTCCTTCCGTCAGGACCAATTCTTCGATTGTCTTTTGCAGACAAGAAATTACATTCCGACACGTGTGTTGTATCCCTCGCTGATTTTCTCTCTTTCTATCATCGTGTACCTTCTACCAGACTATATCTCTCTCTCTCGTCCGTCCACTTTCTTCCTTCTTTTTCTTCCTTTCACCGTCTACGGCACCTTAAACATCTGCCGGATCGTTTATGGGATCCATGTGCATTTTCGTGGAAATTTCGTTCGAAATCAAAGTAATTTTCGGTTTTGATTTTCGGGGAAACTGAACTTTTGATGGGGGTGAGAGTTCAGGGTAGTAAGTTTGTTGTTAGTTGCGATACTCGTGGATAGAGAATTTGCCGTCGATCGTTGAGTCGAGACAGTGTTTGAAGGTTTCAATTTTTTTGGGATTTAGATTCTGGGGATTCTAGGGACTTCGGAATATTCGGTACCTCGAGATTCTTGAATCGTTGAGAGATTTCAGGTCTTTGCAAGTTAGGGAATTTAGGAACTGGGGAATTTGAGAATCTGCGATTTTGGGATTCTGGAGATTTGGAATTTTGATTCTTTCAGATCTCGGATGTTTTAATATTTTGGGGATATTGGATCTTGGGAATTTGGGATTTTGAAACAGCGGGCAGTTTGAGGCTTAGAGATTCTGGGCATCTCGAGATTTGGGGTTCTAGATTTTTCAAACTTTGAATATTCGAATATTTTTTAATTAGGAGATCAGAAATGTTGGGGCGTTGAGATATTGAAAATTTGAGAATTCGGGACATTGGAAACTTGAGACTTTGGGACCTCAAGGATTTTGGAATTTTCGAGTTAAAAGGTTTCAGAATCTTTTGGATTTCCGCAATTATAAAATTTGGGATATGTTAAACTTTAAGTCTCTGAAATTTTTGGTATTTCGGACGTTGAATCTTAGAAATCTCCGAAATTAAGAAATCTGCAAACTTGATATATTGATACTTTGAGGCCTTAGAAATTTTGGACTTTGGAACTTGCAGATTTGAGTGATTAGAGCTTTAGAGTCTTTGGAACTGCAGGAATTGAAAATTTGAGATTTTAAGTCATCGAAAATGGAAAATTGGAAGCAAATTTAGGACATTGACACTTTGAGGCCTTACAAATTTTGTTACTTTCGAATGTGAAGCTTTTATATACTTGTTTCTTAAAGTCTTTGGAACTGTAAAAGTTTGAAAATTTAAATCTGTGAATTTTTTAAACCCTGAGGACTAATGATTTTATGGTTTTGAGGCCGTAGTATTTCCAAATTTTTTGATATTAGGACCTTGGATCCTCGATTATTCAAAAGATTAAAATCATAGGATCTCAACATATTTTAAAAACATTTGCTCCCCGCAGCCCAAGTAATTTGAAATCATTAAATCGCATTTGTCATTCGAAATCTTCAAAATATGCGACATTTAAACTAGTATTACATGAAGTTTCAAAATCTCGTACAAATGTCCACAGTCAAACGAAACACGTTTAAAGAATATGAATTACTGAATGCGCGAACAATTAAGATCAGCCATGTTCGTTATTTTCTAGCTTGAAAAGCGGAGTGTAAAGAGAATAAGCTTTATCAGATTGTTGTATATGTGCCATCTCCCGTTTAAACGAAGCGTGCCAGGGATTAGACTCGACTGTTTTCTGCTCCACCGATTTTCCCGCAATGCGACGGCGAAGCCAGCCGATCAACGATTAAATTTCTCGAAACTCGTGACTTCGATTGTACATTCAAGGTTCGTCGCAGTCGGGTATCGAGAAGCGGCGCGGAAGTCCAGCCCGTTGGAGGATGTCTGTTTGCTTTATTTCAGCGTAGGGAGAGAGAAAAGCCGGTCGAAGAGAAGCAGAAGAAAATACCTGACTGTGTTTTCAAGCAACAACGGCTGATTGTCTCCTGCAGCTGGCTTATTTTTGTTTCCACGGATATAGGTCAATTCTTATCGAAGCAATCGCGCGAAAACGGCTCACTATACTTTTACAGCATAATTGCGACAATTTTTCCAGTTTTACTTATCAATTTTTTTTATCAACTTCTTATTACAGCCGCTTTTATTTTATATCACGGTCTTGTACAAATTTACGATTGTTTCAGTACTTGTTGAAGCAAGTATGGGTATAATAGTTTCAAGCAAATACGTTGAAATAGCTACAGGTGCAGTTGTTTCAAATATGTTGAAACAAATACATCAATTTTTTAAAATGAACATATTGACGTGTATATTCAATTGTTTCATAAATGTATGTTAGAAGAAATATACAATTTCTTCGAATCAACATATTGATACGTCTATTTAATTGTATCACATGTGTATTTTGTTACAAATATAGATAGAATTGTTCAAAACAAATATATTAATGCAAATGCAGAAATAATTGTTTCAAACAAATATGATACAAGGCCGATTGCTGTTGTAAACAAACATGTTGAAAAAGATACACAATTACTTCTAACAAACCTATTAAATCATGTGTTCAATTGCCTCATATAAACGTGTTGAAACAAATACATAATTTTTCCAAATAACCATTTTCATGTATATACAATTGGTTCATTGATGTAAATGTACAATTGAATTTAAACAAATGTACAGTTGCTTCAAATCAATACATTGAAACCTCTATATAATTGCATCATACGTATATTCTGACACAAATACAGTTACAATTGTTTCAAACAAATATATTGATACAAATACACAATTGCTTCTAACAAACCTATTAAAATATGTATTCAATTGCATCACACAAATCTATTGAAATAAATATGCAGTAACGAGACATCAAAACGAAAATTCAAGACCAGATCAATATTTTAATACATGAAGGTATGTGGATTAGGTCAATGTTAAATGTGGATGACGGATCCGATACGTTGACTACACAGTAACATCAACTATGAAAAGAACACGAATTCAATACATAATCATAGACGTAAGTGTACTGATCAAAAGGATCCTAGATTATGTCTAATTCGTACGAACATCATATGTACATTTGGTCCGAGTTACATTCAGGTTATGTTGAGATTAGACAGTCACTTCAAGTACAACACGAGTACAGTAATTTAAGAAGTTGGTAGCTAAATGAATAGTTGTTTGTTGCACAAAGGGAGGCGGAATTCGTTTTAGTCGTCGTCTTCATTTGGTCAGAATTAGGTCCGCGTTAAGTTTGGGTTAGATACCCTGCACCGAGCGCGAAATGTGGCAATCTTCTCCGGCGTTACGAAAAGTTGTGAAAGCTTTTTCTGTGCGAGCACACTGGCAAATTATACAAACGACGTTATCGCGCGAAAAGTAATTTGGTTCCATGCTAATAGGCATCCTCTATCCTCCTTCTTTTCTCCCATTCGCGGTGCCGTCTCCGCGCCTACTCTTTCTCTGAATAATGCATACGTTCAGCCAGAATGTGATATAACGCGGAGGGAAAAGCCCGGAAATAGAGATCCGTCTCGATTATTGACGAACGAAGGAGTATCATTTAGCACTTAGCTCGGCATTAAAAGGGATTCGGGTCGTTCTATTTCGCGTACGGCCGCGAAAAGTGTGCTGACTAAAATTAGGTGACTAACTGTTAGACGCTCGATGCTATCTGGTCGATCTAATTTTGGATCCATTGATCGATTTCGCTGTAATTGGCCGATAGTTTCGTCCTACCGGGCCAGTTTTGTAGCCTGGTCACAATTTGCGGAATAATCGACGACCTCATCGCCGAAACGGAAAGTGGTTCAAGTCGGTCTTGTTCTTCGTCTCGGCCCGCATGCATGGCGAAAGTTCTTCTCGAAACGAAGTTACAGAAACGTGGAGGACACTCGGATGGAGATGAGGTTCGTGTCCCGAAAACAGGACGGTGACCAAGGGCGGGCAATCGCGCGCGGAATCGAAGGGCAGCTAGCAAGATCACCGGGAACTTTCATCGAAAAATCGAAATCAGGCGTAAGGAAACTCCCCTAGGTATAAAAGTTGTTCGAGACACAGGCAGCTGAGTGTGCTCAGCCAGAAAGAAAAAAGGGAAGAGGGAACGAAGGGAATATTAGGAAGGTGATGCTTACTCGACCATGACTCCGCTCCTTCGGATACTTGTATCTCTATCTTCATCTTCTTTGTCTATGCGTGTGCTCGATAATATCTAAAGGCAACGCCGGTAAAAAGGATCCCGAGACGGCCGAAACAAGCCCTAATTTCATTGAAAACAGTCGATCTCCTTAGCCTTAGAATACATCTTATGGGTTGGAATAGCTGTATTGCTGCTTGAGGCCGATGGGCAACCATTTTGTATTATGAATGTTACAGAAACATTTATATAATCACTTTCTTCGTATTGGAAGCTTTAAATTTATATCCCATAAATGGTATTCGATGATGCCTTTATGCAATCAAATCGTGTGAGACGTTTGTCAACTGCAGGTTAACTGTCATTGTTTATAGCAACTTCTTTGCAGCTCACAGTCGATTATCTTTTACTTTTGTATCAGAATATTAATAAGGTATTTGTATAGTAATTTTCGACATACTTTAAACTAGAAATTGATGTGCCATAAGTGTTATCTGACAGTGCTTTTGTATCATCACATCATGTTAGACTTTGATCAACATCATAGGGTATGTCTCATTGTTTATTCTACCTACGTTAATGTCTAATGCCAACCATTTTGTACACAAAATATTGAACAGGTATTTATACAGTAATTTTCTTCATACTTCGAGTTTTCAATTGATATATCGTGGTGCTATTTAGCAGTGCCTTCGTGCCACTAAATTATGTCAAATCTTATGTAACCTAATAGGATACATCTGTTGCCCCAGATTTCCAGTCATTTTCAATTGCGAACATAGATAACACATGTACATGTGTGTCTTTCAAAACATAATGTTCAATTGCCGTATGTTCAGTGCTATTTTATTGTTCTTTTGTCTCATCGAATCATGTGAGTCATTAACTAACTCAGCAGAGTATATTTGTGTACATTCACTGCATTGCTGCTTGAGGTTAATAACTAGCTATTTGTGTCAAAAATATTGATGAATCTATGCAGTCATTTTCTTCAAACTTTAAGTTAGATATTTATATAACATAACATAAGCTATTTTATTTCAGGTTGACTAATAAACATTACTCAACCTAAATATAGACCTTAATCAGTCTAACAGCACGAGCATCGTTGCGTGAGGCCGGTAACCAGCCATTTGGCACTAAGAATATTAAATAATCATTTATACAGTAACTTTCTTCATACTGTGAGCTTCGAACGCATTCATAGTGAGTGCTATTTATCTCTATATTTCTGAAACTCCATCAGACGTTGTACCTGTTCAAAATCAATCATTCGACACGCAACAACCCAATATCTCGGTCTACTTATCAACAAAGTGACGTGACAAACCGGAAGAAGAACGAACGGTGACAAAGACGAGGGGCTGGGAAGGGGTAGTGATTGGGGGTGGGGTGGGGGTTTGAAACGATGAGGGTGAGAGAGATTTGCGAGTCTATCGAAAATTCTCTCGTTGGCGAATCTAGCCGGAGCCCTTGAGACGATGCGGCCAAGATTACTCTGTCTTCGAGTAAACGCAGAGTCGACGAAGGGTTACCCGTATTTAATTAAACTGTTACTTCGCATTGATTGCCAAACTTGGGGCCCCGGCCCGTTGCAGAGAAGATTATCGAAGTTCTACGCGCTCCCACTTCGACCATATCGAGAGGCTGCTAAAGCAATCTTGCGAACTTCCAGCAGCGTGATAGCGGCGCCAGCCTTCTTTGGCAGCTCTCGTTTTATTACCGGGAACTAATATATCCATTCATATCGTTGGCATCGAGGAGAGAAGAAAAAAAAAATAGGGAGAAGATTGGAACGGAGGAAATAACACGAGGACTTATCAAACGGTTGTGGCTCGTTACCACAGGAAATTCTCTTCTTATTGAGGGAAATATACTCGCTGGTCCCCCGCTGGGTTCATCGATAACAACGCTTATCGATTTGTTTCGGCAGAAATAAAATTCTATGGCCGATAATATCGCCTGTTGATCGGTTAGACCTCGAGTGCTCGTACGTGAGGCCGAAATTCCGAAATGGAACTGCAAATAGAACCTTCGTACGGGAGAACCGGGGAAATTATAGCGTGGTTATAAACCAATTTAAGATTCGTTTTACAATTTGATCAGGTTATAGTTACAAGCAAAAATGAAGTTAATATTACAACATGAAAGAAATAATATGCAAAGGGCACACTTAACGTTGAATGGATGCTGAAAATTTATCAAAAAAGTCTGTACAAAACAATTATAAAGTTTCTCACTATACTCAAAACGTGTACTTTATTATTATTATAAAATAAAAGGCTTATGTCTATTTACAATG